>CM060903.1:994021937-996521937 GCA_030737815.1 Allium fistulosum
TATTTTCCTTGGATCTAAATCTGGAATAACGAAGTTAGAACTCATAAATTACATAGATAAAAGACTATATCTACCTACAATACAATATTATTATGAACAATTATTATTATTATTAAACTATAAAGTTATTTTCGTCGATATACCCATGGTAATTGACGCAAATATTGATGAGCATAGCCAAATGTAACCATTTATAGAAAAAGCATATAAATATCTCACATTTACAGTACACAAACAAATCATTTATTTTGATATATTACTAAACAACAAAACGATCACTTAACGTGATAACAAAAAGCATTTACATCTTTCATTGTCCCAATATTGCATACTGATCCTCTATCAATATTGCTTGCTCATTTGTTGGGATATACTCTTGTAAACCCAGGTTTAGCCATTTTTACTCACTTGGAAAAAATTAATCAATTTTCAGCAATTCCTTCTATAATACTGAAATTTCCTCCCATTATAAATGTACATTATTAAATTTATGTATCATTTCAGCATTTTAATTTTCATATATAACTATTTGGTGTTCTGACTTCTGTTTTTGTGTATGTGTATTCATATATAACTATTTCAGCATTTTAATTTCATATATACAGCCTAGCAAATTAGATCAAAACTGAAAAACTAAAATAAAATAAACCAGATGCAAGTAAAAGGTGACCATAAAAGACTAAAGTGTAGACCAAGCTTTTCTTTCTTTTTTACCAGCAAAAATCCCAATTTTGGTTTACTGTGAAACTATTTCAATGCCAAAAACTGCAAGAATTCAGAGACAAAAGAATAGCAATATGGAAGTCAATTGGCCTTCCCTGCTTGAAAAATCAGCATTAACTAATTTTGTACATGAGCTCTTTGGCTTCATCTCTGCTTCAATCCTGAAAGTAAAAAGGAAGAAGAAGAAGAAGATAAACAAATCTGTAATTTTAGAATTTGATGAACGGTTGATGACGTTAACGATGAAGACAATAAAATTGTATGAAGAAGTAGAAACTACGAAAAAAGAAGTATTATATACACTTCTGGTGTCATATACTAGGATGGAAGAAAAAAGAAAGAAACCAAGCACAAGGTTTTCAAAATATGATTCAAATTGTAATTCATAAAATTCAAACTTTAAATAAAAACTAGATTTAATTCATAAATCGTAGATTCAGAAGATTAATATTTTGCATACACACGCTTTAAAATTGATTTGGTTGTTTGAACTTTTATATCTAAACTTAAAACTCGATTTCATCTCTTGTTCCATGTTTATTTTGTTTTGAAAACATTAGAATTGGAATTTTAAATTCAAACAAGTATATTATTACATTAGTATGTATTGAATGATGTTTTTCAAATTGCGGTTTTAACTAATTTTGAATCGAAATATGAATCGAATCGTAAAATGAGAGATCGAATCTGAAACGGGATTTAAACCGCAAGATTTTAAGATTTTCGATAACAATGACCTAGTATACATGTTTTAAATCAGTTGGAACTTTACTTTATTGCAGTATTCATTCAAACTAAGGATTTTTAAAACTTCCTGTTTATTTAAATAAATGTATGAACAAATACAATTAACATACCTGCACACGTCGGATAGAACCACTAGAAATATTTGGAATAAGTTTTGGCTGTTTTCCTCTTGACAACCACTCATCATTTAATTTTTTTGCAAACTCTTCGATTTCCCTACATATCCCGGAAGAGGAATATTAGTTTTAGTAACAAATCAAAAAATTGGTTGGCTTTACAGAACAAAAAACAACACACACACAGAGAATTATATACATTAGCTTCCCTTAAGACTTTCCTCTAATTCCTATACGTGTGTGTGTGTGTGCGCACACACACACACGTATAGGAATTAGAGGAAAGTCTTAAGGGAAGCTAATGTTGATTACTGTTGTAATAAAATACAACGCCAAAATGCTGTGTACCTGTCCAATTTTTCCTTCTCTTCAGGTTCTAAATCTAAGTCGCTGAAAGCATCATCATCATCTAACTCGATATTTGCAAAATCTTGTAGCATTGAACTTGTACTTGGATTAGTGGAAGATGGATCATCATTTGGATTGCAAGCAGCCTCCTAGAATGTAACTAAATACATCAAAATAAATATTTCGCGGCTTCAAAATGCACTCTGGATAAGGCAAATAACCTTTTCATGTGTATTTTTGGGGCCATCACTAGAATTATCTTTTGGTGGATCTTTCCTTCTTTTAGTTTTCTTTTTATTCTTTTTAACCTTTTTGCATTTATCTGTAAATATTTAGACAATTTCAGCATATATTACTAATAAACTGTAGCAATCAGAAAAACAAACACCGTGTATAAATTATTACATGATATATCCCAAAGTTTTACCTTCATCTTCTCCATTTATAAATGATAAGAGGTCATCAACTGAACGTTTATCACCGCCCACATCTGCACTCTCTTCAGTTTCTGCATTCTGAATAAATATATAAACATAGACTTTTGAAAGGATAAGATATATAATGAACAGTCTTGTTCCAAAAAAAAACAGCAAATTAACAAATGACATAGATCATCACCTTCGACAGTTTTTTCTCCTCCAGCTCTTTTCTTTTCTTGGCATACAGACGATTTAACAATCGAACCCGTGGGTCGCAAATATTTCTTAATGGCTCTAGCTTCTCTTCCTAATGCTCAAAGGCAAAACAATGAATAAAGATTCTGCTAGAAGCTGTGTATTGCATGAATGATATATGTACCTCTGTCATATCGTCAGCTAAATGAAATATTTCTCGAACCTCTTCAGGAGATTTTTCTTCTATTTTACGAGCAAGGGCTGTACATGTGAGATGAACTAAAGGTGCTATTTGCAGAGCATCAGCTGCGGATGATAATTCCAACAATCTTTCGGTGTCCATTTTAACAAAATTTTCATTGAAGGATTTTCGCTCCTAGAATAATAAAAAGAGCTTCAATTTCTGAACTTCTGATATGCGCAGCTTGCATAATACCAGGAAAACATGGCTTGCATATGAACATACTGCCTGTCCACTTAGCAGATATGATATTTTGATAAAGCACAAATGATCTAAACATTAATGGCTATCTCCAGTATATACCCGACGTAAGTTCCTCAGTATTAATGCCCTCCCAAACAATAGTGAATCTTTTACTATTGTACATAAATTATGCCCTGTATAGAGTATAACGGTTATTGTTGTCCTAACTTTTTGAAAAGTACAAATATACGAACCTTGTTAGAACGACCTGAAACTTGATGGAAGCGGCAAAAATCCAGGATAGCATTGAGAGAAGCTTCACCGACTCTCTCGGGTAAAGAAATGGGATAATTTCTTGAAGATCCCATGCCAGCATGATTTATATCTGCAAATATCAAGAGGTAGTGCGAGGCAACATCTTCTTCTACTTGTTGTATAGAGCCATCAGCAGTTTTTACCCATATAAATGATTTTATATCCTGTTCAAGTATTGTGATTTACGAGAAGAATTGTGATATTGTTTCAATCAGAGCCGTGTTAGATACATAAATATCTGAGAACAATCAACTATTCCTTAAAACGTTAATTATATCCCTCCCTAACTCATTTGTAGATATACCCCCAATGCCTAAACTTCAGTTGTTTTGCATTGATTTGTAACATCTATGGCACATTACTTGTTACATTCCAACATTTCAGTGTATTTAAGCAAAGTAACTGAATTGACTACATTATGTTGATGATTCACTGTTTCATTAATTTTTAATTTATATATTTTCAGTTAAAATATATGACTTGCCAAAGGTTGCAACACAGAGTAAACTGCAAGAAAGATAAACATTATAATCATATATGAATATCAAATATATAAGTGTATTCTAACACGCATGAGCGCACGCACACACATATATATAATAAAGAAATAAACAAAAACTCAATGAAATTTTCCCCTTACAAAGTATAAATCTTATAGCATCTAAAAGTGACGAAATGATAACCTTTATTACTTATATAAGGAGGCGTAGCCTATAAAATTCCAATGATCTAGAGATTGATTTTGCATTGCAGTTAAACCATTAATTCTGCAATTCTTGTATTATTAAGCAGAGTTATCATTATCATATGAAAAAGCACCTCCATAACGATAAAGGGTAGAATAAACATTCGTATTCCTTATAGCATTAGCTTTGACCGATATAGTTGTGCGATAAGCAGGTATATAATGAAAATATGGCAAAAGAATATAAATATTCTTGAAGACTAACACCAAAAAAGTCCAGTGGTTTGCAGTCTGCAGATTAATATTTTCCACAAATGGGTACAGTTAACGACTCATTTCAACCACTATTACTAGCATATCTGCAAATACACATTGTGCATAAATAAAATAACAGCTGAAAGAAAATCAGCAATATACCTCTGGTTTTATAGTAGCTCTCTCGCTTTCCCCCATTCTATTTAGATCCTTTATCCTGCAAAGCACAAAAAACAGTTAGAGTGCAAGTTCCATGCACAAGCATGCAATATGTATATGGGAGGAAAACATAAATGTATTTATAGAAACTTGCCACAAGAAATACAATTCCACAAATTGCGCAATGTACATTGACAAAAATGAACAATTTAAAAGATTAATTCTCAAACAGCCCACAAATTGCACAATGTATCTTGACAAAAATGAACAATTTAAAAGATTAATTCTCAAACAGCCCACAAACTGCACAATGTATCTTGACAAAAATGAACAATTTAAAAGATTAATTCTCAAACAGCCCACAAACTGCACAATGTATCTTGACAAAAATGAACAAGTTAAAAGATCAATTCTCAAACAGCATTTCAGACTAGGCTTTAAGATGACCTTAAAAAATCGTTTACGCGTTGCCTTTTCCAAATAAAACGATTAAAACAAAACTTGTGGTCAAGAATTAAGAATTAGACATATGTACTAAGACAAAACAAGAATGTAGACGGGGAAAAAAACTAGTACAATTTGTGCAAGAAAATCCGTACAAACGATATTAAAGCAACTGGAAGGAATGGGAACCCCTTTGTTAAAATCAGCCGATTGAAAGAGATGCCTGACAAAAGAATTGCTTTTGAAATGCTAGGGTTTTGGCTGTTGTCTTGGAAGAAGATAATAAAAAAAAGGAACAACAGAGCGGAGGGAAATGAATATAAACAGGAATGGAGCTTGAAATTATTTCTTTAATATTATTTTTTAATTTTTTTATCTTTTCTCCAGATGGATTGACTTCAATCCGTTGTGTTTGAGATCGGCCCAAATCCAATCCAGTAAAGAAAAAACTGTAACCTTTTTTTTTTTTAGGAGAAAGGGGTTTCGAAAGAATCATAGGAAAGGTACACAAAAGTGGTAAGTTGTACAAAAGAAAGGGACAGTGAAAGTGGATTGATTTTTTTTTTCATTTTTATTTGTTTAAATTTATTTCATTGTTTTTTTAGCATTTACCACCCCTTTGTTGGAGCCTGGTCAGTGTAATGCCCTGAAAATTTGACAAATAACTTATATAAATATTAATAATAGCATGATGTGAAAATAATTGAAATTAATGAATTAATTAAAAATAAGGTGGGACAAAAATGATCATTTTTCAGATGTTGGAATTTGCCGATAAAACCAACGCAAGTGTGACTATCTTGTTTTTCTCAATCGCACGGTAATAGTCTCAATAGTAATGTTATATTTCGGTTGTATATTTCTTAAGTTTCTCACATCAGACTTATGTCTGATTCGTGGTTTTATCTTTCTCTTAATTTCATGGATGCTCTTTTGAGTGGTCTGAGAATGACAGGTTTTCTTTGAAATTCTTTGGAGCTCGAAGAGACGAACTGAATGCTTTCACCTACCGTAGTATTTTTATTTTCGTTGCACTACTATTATGTGTGTGTGTGTATCAGCATTTGTGAGGACAGGCTGTTATAACTGTCCAAGTTAATGATATTAATTAGAATTGTAACTCTGAAATGATATGTATCTTAAAGTGATAGTTTGTTCTGTCGCTTGATATTAAATGTTATTGTTCCGCTGTGAGATTCTGATATTGTGTTCTTTTTTTATTTTCCTTTTTATTTACCCTAATAATTTTTCTTTCTGGCACTTGAGTGTTTGGCACGTAAATACCGTGGATGTATTAATGTCGACATTTTAGGGTCGAAAATGTAGGTCGTTATATTTGGTATCGGAGCAGAAGGTTAAGCGAGAGCGAGAGCTTTGGCTTTGGTTGGGTATAACTCATTAGATTTAGGTTAAGTGACACCATATAATGAGTTGAGTATATTATACATATAATGGCGTATTTTTATTTGTTATAAGCGTACGCCTTAAAGATATTTCAACTATGAAAATTAAAGATCTTATATAAGGTAACTTATAAAGTACGAATTATTAAAATGTAGTTTAATTAGTATAGGGATTAATGATGTTCATTTATTATCACTCATTGATTAGCTTAGTCTTACTCGGCCAGTTTCAAGCATTGTTATCATTTGTTGATAGATTAATCATGTTCGACCAGTTTATAAGCAATTTACCTTTTTATTGCATAGATTGAGTAGATAGTATTTGTGGCGTAGTTTAATGGCGTATTTTTATTGCATATAATGAGTTGAGTATATTATACATATAATGGCGTATTTTTATTTGTTATAAGCGTACGCCTTAAAGATATTTCAACTATGAAAATTAAAGATCTTATATAAGGTAACTTATAAAGTACGAATTATTAAAATGTAGTTTAATTAGTATAGGGATTAATGATGTTCATTTATTATCACTCATTGATTAGCTTAGTCTTACTCGGCCAGTTTCAAGCATTGGTATCATTTGTTGATAGATTAATCATGTTCGACCAGTTTATAAGCAATTTACCTTTTTATTGCATAGATTGAGTAGACAGTATTTGTGGATGCATTGAAACGAACACCTCGTGAATTGAGTTTCAAAGTTTAACTTTAAGGCATTTAATGTTGGGTTAGAAGTTATTTTAATAAAAGAAGTTTAGTATAAATTCTCTAAGCATGGTTTATAAAATATGGCTTATAAATGAAGAGGATTTAAACTGATAATTTTGAGAACCTTAATCCCGATGTCTTTGGAAATGGTTTTTAAAGATTTTGGAGAAAATAATAGTAGTATTATTTAGAAGTATTTGTGAATACTAATATTTTGAAAAGGGATTTTAAGATTCGTATGAGTTTGAGGTTGCTCTTAGAGTCGATAAATCAATTTGGGAACAAAGTATGTTTTATGTTATCCAGTTCGGGTGGCTCGAAAGTGATTAAAAATTGACAAGAGATGTATTTGGTTAGTAAGCAGTTCTCATGGACATTACCATTCTTAGTAAGGGAATATATATTACGACTTGGTAGGACCTGTTTCCATGGTATCACTTTCATGTTAATCAATCTATATGTATATTTTCTACGAATTTTGAAGTATATATATTTGAGAAGTTGGTTTATAAATTGAGATCATGATACTTAGTAATATTTACGGATATTTTGATGTCGCATTGAAAAAGATTTTTGTTTTAATATCAAAAGTATGATTTCATATACAAATGATATATGTATATATTTACTTCGAATGATTTGGAAATAAAACCTGGGTATTTGATTCTGAAGTTTTCTTTAAAGAAATTTTAGATAAAATAATAAGGAGAAGTTTTAGATAATAAAATTTTGATGTGAATTTTCTATAGAAAAGATTTGTATGTATGCTATGTAGGGAGCCAGAGTGGTTGTGGCATAACCCGAATGTTTATGAAATAATACATTATTCTCCCTTTTAAGTAAAGTATGTTTAATGAATAAGTGTAGCTTTGATAAGTTTATTGACAAATGTATCATATGCAGTAGGGCAGTGTGATATATTCATCTTGATGTGATATGATTGTTTGATACTTTTCATTTGTTAGAAAGAAATGAATTTTTCGGTGATTTTGGACAGCATGAAACTTCCGGATCGTTATAGAACTTACAATTAATTTTTTTTGAATATAAAGTAGAAATTAGATAACATTTTAATTAAGAAGTTATTAAGTTAACATAACTTATAAATTGGTTTGAACATTCATATTAAGTAAAAAAATCGATATTATTGGGCCAACTAATAAACACCTTATCGAAGAGTTGTCTAAGGAAAGTAGGCTTTGGGCGTAAGTTTGGATATCAATGTTCCGCTCTTCCTAGCTACTTGTCTAACTCGACGGTTAAAGAAGTAGTGAGTGTTGATTCGGTTATAAGACCTAGACTTACTTTAGGCCTTAAATTTTAAGAAAGCAAGATGAATTAGATATTTTGCATATACTCTTAGAATGTAGTAGAGTATTACTTGCGTAATAACTTGAAGCAAGTTTGTAACATCCTGTATTTGGAGGCTAAAAGCTAAGCGCTATGGATGTTGCAGTCATCCATAGTATTAACTTCAAGTGATGAAATATAGTAATGCTAATGGTATTCATAATATCAGATGCACTTGAATATGAACAAAATCACAGATTTCCAAAAACAATAATTATAGTGATTACATTTCAAATAAAATCATATCCAAGTTACAAAAATCCCCAAACATACTCCCAGGTAATGATAAATTATAATTTACAATAATACACCAAGAGCGACATACGAAGATGACCCCTTGGATGATCAAAGCAATATAGTCATAACTGACTTAATACACGGCGAAACGAACAAAAAGAACCGATTTCCTAAATTAGCTATCCGTCAGCCACCTACTCGTCTCCGAAAGCTTTATTCGCCAAAACTGCTAAAACCTGAAAACCTAAAGGCTCATCCTACTCAAATCAATTTTGAGCACCCGAGAGTTTAAGGGGAAACAAAAACTTCGACTTAGACACAAATATTGGTATGAATAATTATGTTACATCTCTGTTTACCGATATTTAGTGCGACCACGCCGCTTAGCGGAACGTGTTTCCCATCACTAATATCCTTTTTCAAAACATATATTCTGCAAATCCTTTCCTGCAACCAAAACAGTTAATCAACTGATTATAATAATAATATAGCTAGATCCATTATGCTAAAAACAGGAAATAAATGGACTAACTGTCGAAAATTTGGGCTAACTACCCTCAACTGGACTATCTTTTCTAAAACTGATTATACCAAAATAGCAGTATCCTTTATGCTAATAAATGGACCATCTGTCCATAACCTGGAAAAAAGTGGACTAATTGTCCTTAAGAAGTAGCAAGGTCCGTTATGCTAACAAATGAACTAACTATTCATAAACTGGGCTAACCGCCCTTAACTGGACTAACTGTCCTCTGGGCTGACTGCCCTCAAAATTTCTTAGGGTTAACCACCCTTTTGAATTTTCCTTGAAAATCTTTTTCAAAATGATTTAGTCCATCAAATCATACATATACAAAGAAAATATATCTTTAGCTTTACTCTAAGCTATTTTTCCATGTTATATATACTTTACTCAAAATAATGTCGATGATGTTCAATAAGGATTATCTATCCTTTTAAAATAAGTTAAAGTCCTTTATAACTTTAAAACACTTAGGTTATTCTTCCTATTTAACACGTTTGAAACATTTGTTTAAAACCTTTAAACAACCTTTTCGAAACCCTTGAAGGTAACCCCTTCAAAACCTTTGAAAATACCTCTTTCGAAACCTTTGAAGGTAACTCCTTTGAAACCCTTAAAAGTAACTCTTTCAAAACCAATAAAAGCCTTTCCTTTAAAAGCTTTAAAATATAAGACATCCTCCTTTGAAACCTTTTAAACCTTGCCTTTCAAAATCATAGGAGAAACCTTCCTTTTCGTCCTTGTCGAAACCCTGGGGAACCACCCCTTTTGAAACCGTTCATAAAACCTTTCGAAAGCATCAAATCTAAACTCTTTCGAAAGCACTTTGGGTTCAATTTAAAACAAGTGGAAACCTTTCGAAACCATTCGAAGTCATCTACTTCGAAACCCTCTAAAGCGTTTCGACCAAAGCATTTGGATTAAGCCTTCAAGCAGAGGAAAAGGATCGGAAAAACAATAGAGTCGAAAACATCTGCTTCGAAACCATTTCTTAAACAAAGAAGTAATGGTGTCGAAACCATCCCTTCGAAAGCAATGGAGAGGTGGCCAATTTTTAGAAAACAAAAGAACCCCTTCGAAAAAATCTGGATCGAAAGGTAGGAAATGGCAGCTATATGCTTTGACACCGTCGAAAGCAAGCATTTTAAAACAAAAGAGCAACCCAATCGAAACCGTTCTTTTAAACCATTTGACTTAGCTAGGTCGAAAGCAACTTAGTTGAAAGTAAGCATGCATATTTTTCTTTGAAATCAAAACTATGCTTCACTTCTTTCGAAACCCCATGGTTTCGACCCTACACCTTTCGCCCTCTTTCAATTCACTACGTACCAACTACCCGATACCATGTGCATTGATTTCTACTGTGTCGGAAGAGGAGAAATAGAGGCGAAACTATTTCCAATGGAGACGAAACAGTAAAAAGCCTATTTATTTATACTTTAAAATTGTCCTATTTTACCTAACCTGCCTTGTTTGTCTAAATTTGATTGGTTGCCATATTTTTCTATTCAAAAGTGCTACCATCTAACACAATTTTCGAAATTTGATTGGTTGTCTCTAACACACTTTCTGAAATGAGAAACATGAAAAACGTTGTGGACACCTGATAAACTGCTAAGTAACTCAACTCTATATGCGAGTTTCCCGATTCTCTCAAGAATAGGAAAAGGTCCAACGAATTTAGGAGATAACTTCGCCGATTTCCCAAACCTAATCACACCCTTCATTGGTGCCACTTTGACGAAAACCTGGTCCACAACTGTGAACTCTAAATCTTTACGGCTCTTATCTGCATAACTTTTCTGCCTAGAATGAGCCTCCTTCATTCTAGCTCGAATGACCTCAATCTTTTCCGCAGCCTCTCTAACCAGATCTGGACCAAGAATTAACCTATCCTCTGTCTCCCGCTAACATACGGGAGATTTGCATGGCCTTCCATACAAAGCTTCAAATGGTGCCATCCCAATACTAGTCTGATAGCTGTTGTTATACGAAAACTCGACTAGATGTAGATGGTCCTCCCTTGATCCCCGAAAATCTAGAATAAAAGATCTTAACGAATCTTCCAAGATCTTGTTAACTCTTTCCGTTTGCCGATTTTTCTGCGGATGGTAAGCGGTACTCATCTTAAGCTGGTTCCCAAAACTTCCTGCAGACTCTTCCAAACTTGCTAGTGAACAAGGAATCCCTATCACTAACTATACTGCTAGGAACTCTATGCAGTCTAACCACATTCTTCATGAACAATCTTGCTAAAATAGGTGTCGTCCTGGTTGACCTAACTGGAATGAAATGGGAACTCTTGGTCAATCTATCCACTATGACCCATATACTTTCATTTCCTCCGTTCTACCTTGGAAACCCGTCATTGAAGTCCATAGAAATAGAATCCCACTTCCACACTGGAATGTTTAAAGGCTGAAGCAAACCACTTGGCTTCTGGTGTCAGGCCTTTGCCTATTGGCAATTCAAGCACTGCTTTACACACAAGCCAATATCCCGCTTCATACCTTCCCAGAAGAAACTCCTCTTCATATCCTGATACATCTTGGTACCTCCGGGATGTATAGTGAGCTTTGAATGATGGCATTTCTTATGTTTCCTACACTCAGAACACATAATCTTCCTTTCTTTCTCAACCATCCATTCCGGTCAAGATTGAAATCTTTCAAGTCATTGCTCTTGGTTCCTTCCTTTAGCTTCCCGATCCGCTCAGCTAACACGGATCCTCCATCTGCTTAGAAGCAATTCTCTCCATCAACACTAGTCAAACTTCCAAGCAAGACAATACAACTGTATTCCAACTAGGCTCAGCCTCGGATCTCCACTGTACTCTGCTAATGCTTCTAAATCATTCCACTCATCAATCATCGCTAACACTGCGTTCTGATGTTTTCTGCTAAGTGCATCTGCAACCTTGTTTCCTTTCCATGGTGTGTACTCAATCCTAAAATCATAAGCGGCTATAAACTCTAACCACCTTTGATGTCTCATATTCAGCTCCTTCTGAGAGAACAAATACTTCAGCAACTTAAGATCTGTATATAGCTCAAACCTCTCTCTCAAAAGGTAATATCTCCACACCTTCAAAGCAAAATCACAGTATCCAATTCTAAATCATGCGTCAGATATCTGACCTCATGTGGTCTAAGCTGTCTAGAAGCATAGGCAATCACTTTACCTCTCTACATCAACACAACTCCTAATCCGGTTCCACATGCATCGGTACAAACCACCAAGTCCCGATTCCCCTCTGGAACAACCAACACAGGTGCGTGGGTCAATAAGTGTTTCAAACTCTGGAATGCTTCCTCACACTTGTCGATCCACACAAACTTCATATCCTTCCTCATTAGCTTGGTCATCGGTGCCGCTATCCGCGAGAAATCCTTAATGAATCTCCGATAATGACCAGCCAACCTAAGGAAACTCTTTTTCTCGGTTACTATCGTGGGTCTTTTCCAACTATTCACTGCCTCGATCTTAGTCAAATCCACTGACAACCCTTTCTTTGAGACTACATGACCAAGAAACTTCATCTCCTTCTTTCAGAAGTGACACTTCGAAAACTTCGCTTTCAGCTTATGCTACCTCAGCGTCTTAAGCACCACTCTAAGATGTACTTCATGCTCTCTTTCTTCTTTAGAGTAAATCAAGATATCATCTATGAAAACCAATACGAACATATCCAAGTGCTCTCGGAAAATCCGGTACATCAAATCCACAAAGAAAGTTGGTGCATTCGTCAGTCCGAACGGCATAACTAACCATTCGTACGACCTATATCTGATCCTGAACGTTGTCAAAGGCATACTATCCTCTTCTACCCTGAGCTGATGGAAACCTGTTGCCAAATCCAACTGGGAAAACACCTTTGCTCCACTCAACTGGTCGAACAAATCGTCAATCCTGGGAAATAGATATCGATTCTTTGTCGTCCTCTTATTCAACTTACGATAATCGATACATAGCCTCAACGATCTGTTCGGCTTCTTAGCAAACATTGTTGCTGCATCCCAAGGCGAACTACTCGGCCTGAATGAAACTCTTGCCCTCTAAATCCACCAACCGCACCTTCAACTCCCTCATCTCTGAAGGGGTCATCTTACTTGGCGGCCTACTCACTGGTTCTACTCTCGGAACCAAATCTATCTAAAACTCAACCGCTCGCTTTGGTGGCAATCCAACTACAGGCTCAAAAACATATGCGAATTCTCTAATCATGAAAACTTGGCTCAACTCGTCATTTGAATCCAAAGCAAACACTGCATCGCTAGAACCTTTTATGGTAAAAACAATCTGGTCGCTACAATCAGGGTGTCTAAGAGATATCTTCCTATCCTGGCAAAATATTCGAGCATTGTACTCACTTAACCAATCCATACCAAGGATAATCCCGAACCCTACAAAATCAAACATATGCAAATTTCAAACCAAAGTATGACCTAACAGGTCAAACTCAAACTGGTCACACCTCAACCGTAGAGTTACATTCCCTTCTATTGGATTCGCAACCCGTAAGGAAGTAACTAAATATGTGGGTTTAAGGTTAAGCTTATCTATCAAACATCTAGATATAAAAGAATGCGATGCACCAGTATTTAATAAAACGATAACAGACATACCATGAATCTAAAGCGTTCCTCCAAGAACTGCCTTTCCCTTCTCCTGGGTTGTTGGCTTAGAAGCATCAGGTTCCAATGCATACACCTTGCCCTTACCATCTCTAATGGGCTCCTTGCACTGGTCCTTGTAGTGGCTTATTTGGCCATAGTTGTAGCACTTGACATTCTTCGCCTTAGCCACATCATTTGCCTTCCCAGTGCGACACTCATTAGTAAAGTGCCCTTCCTGTCGCACTTATAGCAACAATCTCAGACTTCCCTTTATTAGCTGCTCTACCCTTCTGAGCACCTTTCTTGGGAAAGAACTTCCTCTTCTGGCCCTGCCCAACCTGGAACTCCTTAGCCTTGCTCTTCTCCAAAGACTTAGGAACCTCCTCTTGCCTCGTGGCCATCTCCACAACAATAACAGAAGGATCCCTAATGTGAGACAATGTAGCACTAGCCAACTAAGGCTTCAATCCCCTAATGAAATTCTCGTTCCTCTTCATCACTGTATCCACTAAAGCATACCCATACCGGGCCGAATCTTCAAACTTTCTGGCATACTCCACAACTGAAATCTTATCCTGCTCTAACTCGGCAAACTGTCAAATCAGAGCTGACTATGCCATAACAGACACAAACCTCTCCTGGAACCTCCTCTTGAAATCCTCCTAGGTCATTGTCTCCTCATCAATTGTCACAGTCACACTGTTCCACCAGAACAATGCAGCTCCCTGAAGCTGTCTAGATGCCAACCTCATCATTGAGCCCCAAATCTGCAAAAATCCTTTTGTAGTGCAACAGCCAGTTCTCCACCTCAATGGCATCATCCGTTCCCATAAACGGCTTCCCTCTAAGCTTAACATAATCTCCGCTCATCTTAGCGAATGGTTAACTACTGGAACTTCCAGAATTCCTGCTCCTGCAGCATTTCCTCCTAACAATCCGGCTGCAAATCCCGCCTGCAACATATTCCTGAAAAACTGATACATAACTTCCATTCCAACCTGCGGGATCTCAGCATCTACATTCTCTGCCTGTGCTTGACCTTGGTTTCTCCTGGCATTAGGTCCGGCATTCCCTTCGGTGCTTCCCCTTCCTGGCTTAACTCTACTTCTTCTACCATTCATATCTGTATTCAAACCTCATAAGATATAGAAAGATAATCCTAAGAATAGATAGGAGACTAGAGATAAAGAGCATACTTATATATAGCAAATATAAGTACGTTACTATAGCGATATCCCAAACCTCAACCTTTCTTCAATTCCTTAGGATGTTTGTTTTCAAAACCATTTTTAGTTAAAAAATTTCATAAACCTTTGCTCTGATACCAAGTTGTAACATCCCATATCTGGAGGCCAAAAGCTAAGCACTACGGATGCTGCAGTCATCCATAGTATTAACTTCTAGTGACAAAATACGGTAATGTTAATGGTATCCATAATATCAGAAGCACTTGAATATGAACAAAATCACATATTTCCAAAAACAATAATATAGTGATTACATTTCAAATAAAATCATATCCAATTTACAAAAATCCCCAAACGTATTCCCAAGCAATGATAAATTATAATTTAAAATAATAAGTCAAGAGTGACATATGAAGATGCCCCATTGGATTATCAAAGCAATATAGTCATAACTGACCTAATACACAGTGGAAACAAACAAAAAAAAACTGAATTCCTAAATTAGCTATCCTTCAGCCACCTACTCGTCTCCGAAAGCTTTATTCGCCAAAATTGCTAAAACCAGAAAACCTAAACCCTTAGCCTACTCAAATCAACTTTGAGCACCCGAGAGTTTAAGGGGAAACAAAAACTTCGAGTCAGATATAAAGATTGGTATGAATAATTCTGTTACATCTCTGTTTACTGATATTTAGTGAGACCATGCCGCTTAGCGGAACGGGTTTTCCATCACTAATATCGTTTTTCAAAACATATATTTTGCAAATCCATTCCTGTAATCAAACTGGTTAATAATTGATTATAATAATAATATAGCAAAATCCATTATGCTAAAAACATGAAATAAATGGACTAGCTATCCGAAATCTGGGCTAACTGCCCTCAACTTGACTATCTGTCCTAAAACCGATTATACCAAAATAGCAATATTCTTTATGCTAATAAATGGACTATCTGTCCATAAAACAGGTAAAAAGTGGACTAGCTGTCCTTAAGAAGTATCAAGGTCCGTTATGCTAACAAATGAAGTAATTGTTCATAAACTGGGCTAACCGCCCTTAACTGGACTAACTGTCCTCTGGGCTGACTGCCCTCAAAATGGATTAAGTGCCCCAATTTAAATGGACTATTTGTCCGAAATTTTCTTAGGGTTAACCACCCTTTTGAATTTTCCTTGAAAACCTTTTTCAAAATGATTTAGTCCGTCAAATCATACATACATAAGGAAAATATATCTTTAGCTTTACTCTAAGCTATTTTGCCATGTTATATATACTTTACTCAAAATAATGTCAACGATGTTCAATAAGGATTATGTATCCTTTTAAAATAAGTTAAAGTCCTTTATAACTTAAAAATACTTAGGCTATTCTACCTATTTAACACGTTCGAAACCTTTGTTTAAAACTTTTAAACAGCCCTTTCGAAACCCTTGAAGGTAACCCCTTTGAAACCTTTGAAAATACTCTTTCGATACCTTTGAAGGTAACTCCTTCGAAACCCTTGAAAGTAACTCTTTTGAAACCAATAAAAGCCTTTCCTTTAAAAGATTTAAAATATAAGACATCCTCCTTTAAAATCTTTTAAACCTTTTAAACCTTGCCTTTCAAAATCATAG
This sequence comes from Allium fistulosum, assembly GCA_030737815.1. NCBI lineage: Eukaryota > Viridiplantae > Streptophyta > Magnoliopsida > Asparagales > Amaryllidaceae > Allium > Allium fistulosum. The sequence goes on from CM060903.1 coordinate 994,038,413, forward strand.
GAAAAACCTTCCTTTTCGTCCTTGTCGAAACCCTGGGGAACCACCCCTTTTGAAACCGTTCATAAAACCTTTCGAAAGCATCAAATCTAAACTCTTTCGAAAGCACTTTGGGTTCAATTTAAAACAAGTGGAAACCTTTCGAAACCATTCGAAGTCATCTACTTCGAAACCCTCTAAAGCGTTTCGACCAAAGCATTTGGATTAAGCCTTCAAGCAGAGGAAAAGGATCGGAAAAACAATAGAGTCGAAAACATCTGCTTCGAAACCATTTCTTAAACAAAGAAGTAATGGTGTCGAAACCATCCCTTCGAAAGTAATGGAGAGGTGACTAATTTTTAGAAAACAAAAGAACCCCTTCGAAACCATCTGGATCGAAAGGTAGGAAATGGTACTTATATGCTTCGACACTGTCGAAAGCAAGCATTTTAAAACAAAAGAGCAACCCAATCGAAACCGTTCTTTTAAACCATTTGACTTAGCCGAAACCATTTAGGTCAAAAGCAACTTAATCGAAAGCAAGCAGGCGTATTTTCCTTTTAAATCAAAACTATGATTCACTTCTTTCGGAACCCCATGGTTTCGACCCTATACCTTTCGCCCTCTTCCAATTCACTACGTACCAGTTGCCTGATACCATGTGCATTGGTTTCGATTGTGTGGGAAGAGGAGAAATAGAAGCGTAACTGGTGCCAATGGAGACGAAACGGTAAAAATGCCTATTTATTTGTACTTTAAATTGTCTTTTTGTACCTAACCTGCCTTGTTTGTCTAAATTTGATTGGTTGCTATATTTTTCTATTCAAAAGTGCTGCCATCTTTCCATTTTTGGAAATTTAAATGTTTTAGAAAAAGCCTCTTCTCCTCCATAATTATATAAAAACATTTAAGTTCCATACCTTAAATAATTTTATATAACCATTAAAACACTTTGGAAAAATCTAGAAAAATTCCGAAAAATCACTTTGTATATGTTTACCAACATATAAAATTTTCAGACCCAAATAATCAATTATTTATCTGTAAATAATTTTATAATTCAAAATACCATTTTCTTTACTGGAAAATTCATTTTAAATCCACAAAAATTCAGAAAAATCTGAAAATTGAAACCCATCTCTAAAATTTCATTTTAGATCTTTATCAAAATTCGCAAGGCAATTAGATATCATTTAATAGGGTTTTCATTTAAAAACATGTCATAAAGTTTATATGAACATATATAAATCATCAACAAGTATATATAATCATTCTATTATTCAAAATATGGAAAATCAATGCAAAATATTCGGAATTAATCTTAAAACTGAAACCAATAAAAAATTGAGATATAAACACTATTAACCTTTGCTTCGGAGATTAAAGGAGCTTGAGATTTGAATGGACTTGATTTTAATTAGCTTTTCCTTTAGCTTTTCCTAGTTTCTTCCTTCCCTTTCCTTTGTTAATGTTGGTCGGCCTCTTTTATAAAAAAAAATTGAAATGAAAATGAACGTGTATAATACATGACCTAAGGGGATAGATATAGGAATGGCCTCTTTCCCAATTTACCCCTCATCTAATTCATTTTAAGCCCTTCTTTAATTTATTTATTTTAAATGGCACGGTACCATCAAATCTCAATCCTCTGATCAACACATTGTTTTATTTAGTTTGAGTAACTAAATATCCTAAATAATGTTACCAAAAATCTGGGGTGTTATAAAGTTTTTAAGAAATGTTTTATAAATAAAGTTACATCTTTATAGAATGTTTATAAACTTGAGTCATGTGTTTATGAAATACTTCATAAATGATTTTAGTATTGAATGACATACTAATCGTGTAAATGAATGTGGTTTAAAAAGATATAGGTGTAGTTAAGAAACTATTAGAATAAAATACATAAGTTTTAGGTAGATCATTTTATTTCCATAATAGTTCTTGATTCAGGATTCGAATACATGATTTCTAGTAATTTACATTGGTCCGAGCAAGGATGTTTCACTCGATTCTCGACGGAGAATACTTGATACAAATTCTTGATACGATCTCGAGGTTTTCTAACATAGTTTATGGCTATGTAAGAATAACAGAAGTTTCTAATTAAGAACCTAATTGGAGTCTGCACTAGAGAGGTCAAGTGAATTAGACTAGTTGGGAAGTAAAATATATGTGATCGAGCAAGTGATCATATTAGATATTGCGTATGGATGATCCTTTTGCATCGTACATGCTTAAGTACTCACACACACTCTATGTTTTGTTTGTTTATGGAGAGTTCAGGAAATGAATCTTCGATCTGTTATGAGGTAGCATGAATAATCGACTAAGTAATAACCTGAGGTTGTTGAGCATAATGTATGCTTAGTGGGTATTTATCATCCTCGAGCGATGAGGGAGTTTTGAACCTAAAATAAACCATGAGCTTTGTTTGCTAGTTAATTTGAATGTTGTTAGGTATTAGTTCGAGTCGGTTTCTTTTTGTGTTAGTTGTGTTGGAATTTCGAGGGAGAAATGTTTTAAGTGGGGGAGAATGTAACGACCTCGAATTTTGAACACTTCATACTTGAATATCCGAATTATTTAAATATTTGAATCTTGTTTGGATGCGATTAAATTGATTTAATAACCTTGTTAACCCCTTTTAATTAATAAGTAATGATGGTAAAAAAAATTTGAAAAATATCTACAAAAATAAATAGTTCGAAGAAATATCGATAATGTGACCAAAAATCGTTTTATCGATAAATAGATTTTTACTCAACAAAAGTTGTTCGAACTTATTGTCCTTATCTAATTAACTAATATTTCGTTAATTAATAATTAAAAATACTTTGATACTTTAGGTTTACTAAAATGAGGTGGGGGGACAAGATAAGTAAGATATTTTGAAAGAAGAGCATTTTAGGAAAGCCTTAAGGGTTAAGTAAAAGGTGTAAAGGTGGAAAGGAGAGTGATGTGCACATGGAGGGGGAGTGGTCTTTGACCAACCACTTGAAGGGCAGAGTAAGTAATCTTCCTCTTAATTAAATCTACAATACATACTTCTTTAGTTCACACGTTTTTTTTCCAAATTTTTGTGCAAAAATGGTTTCTTCATTCTCTTCTTTCTTTCCTCTTTAATCTTCTAAAACTAAATCAAATCAAGCCCAAACTCCACCAAACCTTGCCCAAGGCCTTAGATCAACATAATAAGCAAAGAAATCAAGTCGAAGATGGAAGAAAAAGAGAAAAAACCCCTAACCATTTTAGGCCATGAGCACTTTGTGAGGTACGAGGTAGGCTAGCACTTTTATGAAGCAAAGGTGGAAGCTTTGGCATATTAATGATGGTAGGAAGTGTTTCTATGTTCTTGTGTGCTTTTGTGTTCTAGGTAGGAGGCATTCGAGCTCTTTTATGAAGCAAAGGTGGAAGCTTTGGCATGTTGGTGATGGTAGGAAGTGGTTTCACCATTGAATTAGTATATATGCGTGGATTTATGATTGTGGTTGAAATATAAAGTTGAAGATAAAAATTAACTAAGTAAAGTTATAACTTTGGATCCTTTTACTTTTGAAAGCAAATGACAACTCTATATTGTATAACATTACTTGTATAACCTTCTATAATATGTATTGCGGCCTTGACATTGTGTTTATATGGTTGGTTAGCTTGTGTGTTAAATTAATGTGAATATTTGTAGTCACTATAAGTGCACTTTGAATCCCCTTGTGTTTAAACTTATTCTATGTTGTTATTTGTGAATATACTATGAATGTATATTTTAGGGTTATTTACACTTATAAATGTGCATGAGACATTAAGGAATTGATTTGAAAAGTTGTACAACTTATGAAAGTTAGAAGTGAATTAGTCGTTATGGATGCACTTTGAAATTGCATTGTGTTCGACAATTTTTAAGTTAACTTTAGAAGACATCCTTAGGGTTTATTTATTGTTTTAATAGGTAAAATATGCTTACTTATTACTGTAAAAATATCAAGATTTAAAAGGTTATAGAAGTGGTTGAACGAAGTTGAAAAAGTTAGAAGCGAATAGTCGCTATAAATGCACTTTGAAAAATACATTGTTTTCGAGTATTTTCATAATTAATTAGGAAGATATCCTTAGAGGTTTATTTTCATAGTTTTTAAGCAGTCTAAGTATACTACTTACTATAAAAAAATTGAATCAAAAATCATTTATTTAAGCGGTTAAAATTGACCATAAAGATCATGCATTTTCATGTTTTTCTCTGTCCAGAACTTATTTATAAACGCCGTCTTTGGTCTACTGCAGTACTTCTAGGCTTGTTGCATTGTTTTATTTTAACGCGACATATTGGCTAGTTTTTTTTATCATTTAAATGGTTTATAATTTATTATCTTTGTGAAATATTTTTAGGAAAGTCTAATTACATGAATTAGAGTATGAAAACAAGATTAGAAGTTTAAATATATTGTCAACAATTAAATATTAATTTTTAAAGAAAAAGATTTCATTTGCAGTATTTAAAATAATTTTTTTTAGTAAATTATAAATTAGTTATTTTTGCATAATATTTTACATAGATATTTAAAACTTATTTATAAGTATTTTTATAAAGTATTTATATATTTATAAGTTTGGAAAAGTTAAGTTAAGTATTTTATAAAAGAATAAAAGAAGTATTGGATTATAACGCTTATGTTATAATAAATAGTGTAATGTTAATTAAAAGGGTATTGACTTGTTTAATAAATGCAGATATACTTAGATCTTTGAAATGAATGTTTTTAAAGATAATGACAAGAATAAAATGGTTTGGTTTATAGTAACAATGTTCTTAATAACATTTTTTAACCTACTTAATTATACTTTTTGAAATGTCAAATTTTGTTTAAGATTGTGAATATTCTTATACCATCTGGGATAAGAATATGAATACATTTCTAAATATTGAAAAGAGTAGAAATGAATAGTGAAATAGTAGTATACATATATGTATCTTTTGTAAAAGTATTTAAAATATATATACAAGTAAAAAAGGAAGCGGATACGGTTTATTTTCTCTCCCATGGGGAGAGAAACAGACGGTCTCGTTTTCAATTTCCCATGGGACTACATTTCCCTTACATTGAGTGCTTGAAACCATTTAGTTATGATATCAAATCCTTTGCCAAGCCACTACAATTCATACCCAGATAGAAAATTAGGATGCAAGCAAAATCGATCTTCGACTTCATTTTCTTATGTCGATTCCTTATCATTTCTACAAATCGATTTTGATTTAGGGATGAACTAAAGAGATATGGTTTTGGCCATTCTGGGATTTGTTGATTTCCGCCCATAGACGTTCAACGTATTGTATTTGGGCATGTTATGTCTCTGTGGCGATTGGGAATTACCAAATTCAAGATCTAGGATCTGAAAACTAACACAGGATTGTAGATAAGGCGAAGTCTCTACTGGAAAATCAAACCGATCGATTTCCTGCAATCGTATTTAGTTTTGGATTCTACCAATCGATCTGGAAGTGTGTTAGCGGTGATAATTATGAAATCATATGCCGATCTTCTTCCAGTTTCCCACATGAATTTTGGTATGAATTCCGCAACCGATTACTATTGTTTGAATGCCCATAGAGTTTCAAAGTTGTATATTTGGGCGTGTGCTTCAATATCAGTTTTATGGGATTGCCATTTCTGGGTATCCCTGTATTCTTATGTATAAGGCGATAATGATCTCTCAATTTTAAATCTTATGCCGATGAGTTTAGGATTATATCAAAGGGAAATTCGAAAATTTGGGTTATTTCTGGCAGCCTGTAAAGATTCAAGGTAGTATTTTCTGGGCGTGTTTTGATATTGGAAGGTGCAACATCGTTTCAATTTTTGGTGCCTATTTGTTTAGATAATTTTGAGGGATCTGCAAATCAAAGAATATTCCTACTGTTTCCCTACGATTATGATTTACAATATTTGCAATGGTATAGTTTCGATCTGCGATATATGAGATGACGATAAATCTTCGTACCGTCCAATTTATTCCAAGTTAGGTTTTCGTCCTCGAATGGCGAACCGGTTCTATTTCAAAATCAACGATTTCCTTTAGGGAAAAATCATCGTGATGCTAATAGCCAAATTAACAGGGAAACTCGAATATTGATGGTATTTGATTGAAAGGTAGTTTTCATACCATCGGATGGTATAACAAAGGAGTTGAGGTTGGCTGAGTATCTTTGCAGTGAAGTTCCTTAAGTAGTCAGAGAAGATATCTCGAGATAGCGTGGATATGGGCTTGCTACTGTAATGGAGGAGATTTCACTACAATCAGTTGATAACGTGAGCATGAAGGAGTATTGAATACGAGAATATTAATGGGCTAGGCCTAGAGTTTTATTAAATGTTTATATTATTTGTATTAAGAATCTGGGCTAGACTGGGCAGATTTGGTGGACAAAGGTGATGTGTTTGTAAGGGAGTGTATTTGTGTATTGCATTGTAATACTGCATGTACTATATTTGTTTAGTTATAAATAGATGAACCCATTTTCAAAAAAATGGAAGTGGATAGAAGTATCACATATTGATATGGTTTGATATCCCTCGGAAGGACTCATTTGTCTGAATCGTCTCTTGCTTTTGAAATGTATGTATACGAGACCCCCCAGGGAGGAATCATATATATCGTTCGCTTACTTTTGAAAGAAGTAGTAATTGATAGACAAAGTTTTAATAGAATAAAAGAACTTTTACTGGTAAAGGAAGTTTTAATTTATAAAAGAATTAATTAAATAAAAAGGAGATTAGAAGTCATTTATGTGACTTAATCGCGCTTTGTATGTTTATTCGTTTATAGAATGTATTTAGTCGTGTACTTAGCTCTAAGAGCTGACAAAATAGATTTATTCTATCTGTGAGAAAATGATGTTCGAATAGGGATTAAATGAAAACAGTGCTCTAACCTTTCAGCTTCACTCTTTACCAAGGAATATTACAAGTTGAGAAAGTCAGAAAAGTGATAAGTATACGAGACTTGGTTTCCAAATGCGATCGATTCTATTATAAACTAGGTAGTCGATTAGTCAATTATCGGGTTTGACCAAATAAACTTTGGAAATGTATGTATACGGGATCCCCCATTGTAACGACCCATATTTTTCGATAATAAAACTATTAAATTAAATAAGATTTTGAATTTAATGTTGTGAGAAATTAAAATTTATATTTTATTAAGAAGAAAATAATTAGAATGTAATATAATAATGTTGTTTGAATATTATTGACAACTATTTTAATGCAATTTCAATCAATAGAAATAATCATAAATAAGGAATTAAATTAGTAATTTATGGAATTAATGAAATTGAAATATTATAGTTAATATGAGTTTAGATGATAACTGTAGAATTTGAATGTAATAAAGTGTAAATAAATGTTAATTATATTCATATGATATTTTATGATTTAATAATAAAAGTGAGATTCAAAATATAAGAATCTGATTGAAATTAAAATATAATTAACTGGAATTTTATTACAGTTATAACTGAACGCTGTAATTAGTGCAATATTTAAATAGTGAATTTAACATGGAAATTTATTTTGATAGATTTTTAATTTCTATCTAATCAAGAATGTTAAATTGTTAACTTTTAAATTTAGAAGTTGAAAATGATTAAATTAATTTAATAATAATTTATTTAATTAACATGAAAATTAGCCATTTTGGCCACTCTCTCGGATTTCGACGAAACCGGTTTCATCGGATCTGAACAGTGAATTATTATAGGATTTCAAGTTTCATAGCGATTGGACTTATCGTTTGATCGTGCGAGCTCGAAATGCGTAGAAATCAATTAAAAGGAATTAAATGAATATAATTTGATTTTGAAAGCTAACTTCTATATACAATGGAATTAGGTTTTGAAACTAGTTCCATTGAGTTTAAAAATATCGAAAACATCTATTTCGATGTATTGGATTACCTACTTTTGTTTCGAAAACGGAACGGGCTTTTTGGGTCGTGTTATCGTTTCGAACCAAATCGATATGTCCATTCTTTCTTATCTATCTTTGCCTATATATATGCTGTTATAAACCTTAGCTATTTCTGATTTCTGTACGTATTGCTTATCTCTATCCGCTCTTCTTTCCTTTCCAATGGCAGAAACCCTAATTCCCAAATTCAATTTCAAATTGAAATCAAATTGAAAATTTTAAACTTCTTAAACTATGTCATATTATATATCGTTGGAAAGCTCTTGAAGAGCGTAATCTACTGCTTTAATTTGTTTTTGGAATCGAATCACGGTTTGGACAGAAATTGGCGATTTATTCTCGGTCGTCCATCCTAGGGTTTCGATTTCAACGGTGGATCTTCGTCGATGGGTCGATCAGGAGGTACAGGCTTATAGAGGGCGATCTGTAGAGTAGATCTATGGGTTTCTTTTGGGTCGTAGGTTGCTTGAATCGCTAGAATTGGTGATCTTTGTGCTGGCGGCGGCGGAGCAAGTGGTAGGGCCGGTGGTGGCCGCGCATAGGCTATGGGGGTGGCCGGTGACGAGCAGAGGCATGGCATTGTCTGATCTTGGTCGCGATGGTTGTAGCGGCAGTGGTCGATGGATGAAAGGTGGCGGCGTACGTATGAAGTCGGGTCTGTTCTATCTCGTGCGTGCTAGGGTTTCACTGAGAGGTAAGGTGACGTGTTGATTATTTTATTAATTAATTAACTATAACATATTAAAATTTTAAATGTTCTAACATCAATAACTTTTTCATATAAGCTCGGATTCATGCACAGTTTTCTCCATTGCGATCGTATCAAAATTTCGGACGATATGGGATTAGTTTGGCTACATTATAAGATAGTTGGATTTTTGGGTTTTGTTTGGATTTTAAATCGACTAAAAAGCAAATGTGAGTGATTTTACCCACTCACGACTACTAAACCATCTTATGTTAGTTAAATTAAATTTATGATGTGATTAGAAATTGATTGATTGTTGTTTGGTATATTTAAATTGTCATTCAAGTTTAATTTGAATTTATATTGAATTTAATTGCCATTTGAATTAATATTGGAATTGAATTGTTAGTTAATTACCTGAAAATGATAACCAGTTAATTACTGTGACTTATTGGTTGATTTGAATGATGATTGTGATGGATGCTTAACTGTTGACATTTTGGATGATTTGATGTTATGTTTATTTTATATGTTATTATCACGCTGCAAGTTCCCTTAGTTATTGTTAGGAAAATCACTATGGGTTGAAACGATACATACCCGAACGTTCTTATAGATTAGGGAAAAATCATTATGGGTTGAAATGATAAACCCGAGCGATTTTATGGACTTGGAAAATTATGATTCGGGATACGGGTTGAAATGTTATATAATCGAAAATTTAAATGTATTACGGGTTGAAATGATATATATCCGTATCACTTGATCATAGGATAGAAAATTATATACGGACACCGTTGGTCGGTATTAAATTATTTTCTATAAGCTAAAGTATGTTTGATTTCTAAATTTAATTTAATGATTTTATTTAAAGATTTTTATATTTGGAAAATAATTTACTTTATATGTTTTAAAGCTTCAAAATATAAGTTAATTTATGATTTTTAAGATTTTAACTTATAAATTGATTTAGTTTAAAAATATATTTTAATATAGTTCAAAATTTAATTTAATAGAATATTTAATATAGTTTTAAAATATATAATTTAAATTTAATTTATATAATAAATATAGTTTTAATAAAAGATATAATTTAAATTTAATTTATATAATAAATATAGTTTTAATTTAATATAATTTAAATTTAATTTATATACTAAATATAGTTTTAATATAATTTAAATTCAATTTATATAATAAATATAGTTTTAATTTAGTATAATTTAAATCTAATTTATATAATAAATATAATTTTAATTTAATATAATAAATATAGTTTAATTTAATATAATAAATATAGATTTTTATAATAACTTTAATAAAAAAATTGTAAGAGGTTTGTAATGAATTCATAAAGGTTGTGGAGATTTTATAATGGATTTTGTTATAAGGGATTGTATAAAAGATTAGATAAAGGATTTTTATAAAAGATTTTTATAAAGGATTTTTATAATATCTTTAAAAAGGAGTTTATAAAGGCTTTAAAAGATTTTTATAAAGGATTTATAATGGGTTTGTGATAGGGGAAGAGTTGTAAACTATTTGGAATTTTATAAATAGCTTATAAATGGTTTTTAAGCATATATATCGTTTAAAAGAGATTTATAAATTATTTTCGAAATTGATTGAAAGAAATCTTCCTCGATATTGTGAATATATTTATACTTTTGGAAAAAGTATATGGATATCTTGATATGAAAGTATAAACTGTTTTCTAGATATTATTATAAATGTTTTATGGACTGACCACGGTATGAAAAATGGAAGCGTTTGGTTGTTAAAGAGGCCGGGGTCGAATATTGTCATACTCTCTGCCAATTCTGAAACCACTTTAACAACTATGCACGTGATGGAGAATCTAAAATGAAGTAGGATGGTTTGGCGAACACTACTGTATGAGGTATGAACGCAGCCCTGACCCCTTCGGGTCAGCTTGATATGACTAAAGCAGGAGCCACGCCGGGCCAAGTAGGGTCGCTTCCCTTATCGGGCACATTTCTTCGATACCATATCTATTACTTTGTGATTGATTGGTGGCCACCCCTCGATTTTTATTATGGGAGTATGTCTCGAGGTTGGCGGTAGTAGCTGATATGCGTTACCACCAGTCCAGATCCGCAAAACGGTAGTATCCTCCCTTGGGCATTGCCTCGCGTGCCTTGTCATATGCCTTGTCGAGCCCACTACAAGTTTGGTTTGTGTCGTACACTATAGAGTGCTCTCTGATAGCCCTCCAGTTTACGAAGGAATTACGGTACTGTATAGACTACGGCATTTATAAAAATGTGTTAAGGGGGATATGAGTAACGCCTTAACGCTATTTTAATACTTTACTTTACTATAGACATATTATAATAGCTTATTGTATTTTGTATGTAGATAATTTAAAGGACCCTTTGGAGATGGAATCCCAAACATCTCTTAAGTTATTGCACACACGTTGGACACTGGATAGGAGATGTAAAATCCCGTAAACATCTCTGAAGCCGTTACACTCATATTTACTTATTTTGATTTAACTTACATAAGATCTTTTAGTTCTGACTCGAGTGTTTTGTCTTTTCATTATGCTCGGGTCAGCCTGAGCATTTTAGTGTTGAAGACCTTATTTCTGGAGGACGAAGACGAAGATTTAGTATAGTATTACTATTTATTATATATATTCCACTGCACATGTTATTCCGCTACATTATTTATTTATTCCTGGTGTATGTATAACTCTGATCTATATTGTAAAAGTGTAATCAAATGTTATTTGTAAAACACATTCATGAACTGTTTATTTGATTATTATATTTTGTCCTTCCGCTGTGAGATTCTATGTTTTATTTTTCCTTTCTTTTCTCTTATTTTCTTATTTACCCATTAACAATCTTCCTTTTTGAATGGTTTGAGTTGACATGTGTGGTTTATTGTCGATTTAAACCGCCCAAAATGGACAGTCGTTACATTTGGTATCAGAGATTTGGTTTAACGGTAACCTTAGCTTTGTGAGGTCTGACTCATTAGAGATAGGGTAGTAATACCCTAGAATGGGTTTGTCTGAGTGTATATATATGAGAGAGCGTACTTTTTAGTGCTATAAAATGTTTTTATATTGTGTTAATTTGTTCTGTTTAGTATTTATAAATTCTGGTCGGTACATAGGACGCTATGGCATCAATATGGATTTCTAATCACTTAATAGGACAGACTGACACAATATTGTTTTTGAAATATAGGTAAATGAAATAATTTTACCTAGTATTATATTTTGTATATAAAAGAATAATTTTTATTAATGGATATAGTTGTATGTGATATGTTTGTTTGTTACGAAGTGAAATTTTATAAATATTGGTTGCAAAATAGGATTTACAAATAAAGAGAATATAAATTGGAAAATTGAGAACTTAAGTTCTTGGGTTTTGAAATTGGTTTTCAAAATTTTTTTGGAATATAATATTAGTATTATTTGGAAGTATTTTCGAATATAAATATTTTCATTATGATTTGAAAGAAATGTTTTAAAAGAATTTTAAAAAGGAAATAAGTTCTGTACTCCCCTCTTTTCTCGCTGGAAAATAATTTCGGTGATGACGGCCGCATCATCGACATTCATTTTCGAGTTTCAAAGTGGAAAGGCCACCATAGTAGCTTTACTACACATTTGTTTTGATAAACAAATCTTAATTTAAAATTTTTAAATATGATTTGATATATAAAAGATATGAATATATATATTATTTCAAAATGATTTGAAATGAACCCAACATTTAGCTCTTAAGTTTCTATAAATTAGGGATTTCAATTATTGTAATGAAATGAAATCTTAACTATTTTAATAGTTGGAAACTTCTAAAATGAAAAATAAGAAATTAGATGCTAATTGACTAATGAAATATATAAAAAAATTGGAAATTTGTAACTTGTAAATCAATAGATATGAAAATTTAGAAGATGTAATTATTGAACATTTTGTTAACTAAAATGAATAAGATCAACTTGTGTATCATTCAATTACATTCTTGAAACACACACACACACACACACACACACACATATATATATATAAATAACTTACCAGAAATGTTTAAAAGTTGAAATGTTAATATGGTTATGTAATAGAATATTATACAAGTAAAATCTTAATAACAAAAATGCTTCAAAATGTACATATGTTATAAATGAAAAACTAAGATGTACAATGAATGTTATAAACATAAGTTAATGTTTTGAAGCGCTAATAATTAGATTAAATAGTAAAAAGTGAATATTATCTGGGAAAATGTTTATAAACTTAAGAAATGACTAAAATGATTCATAAATAAATTATTATTATTAAATGATACTGTATATGAAGAAATAAATGGGAATCAAAGAATAAAGAAACTTAAGTATAAATTGATTCACTAGTAAATATTTATATCAAATTGAATTCAAGTTATAAGTAAATAATAATTGTGAATTAAATTCGCAAAGAACTTATATAATCTTTTAAGAATTGAATTATTGATGTTCTAAATAATTGAATGGAAAATAACATATGTAAGTAAATGAATGTAAATTAATGGAAAAAATGACATTGTATGAATGAATGAAAATAAATAAAAAGTAAATGATGATGTGAAAAGAAACCAATCGAACAAACTTAAATAACATTTAAATTCTGTATTGTTTGGCTTATGGGATGTTTGGGAAATGGTACTTCTAATTGTATGTGGTTGTATGAATAATTTATTAAATAATTATCTAAGGCTGTTGAGCATAAGATACACTTGGTAGTTTATTTATCACCCTTGTATGATGAAAGGTTTCTGAACCTGAACAAACCATTAGTTTTGATTTCTATAGACGTGTGATGGATTTTTTGATTTCATATAATAGTTGTATTGTTTTGTTTGCAAATGACTGTTGTGATGTTGTGTTGCTTGTACTATTAATTGAAACAACTTATATATTACTCTTTTTACATAATTATTAAGTTCTTTGGATTTTATAAGTGGAATACAAGTTTATGGAAGCAATAACTACCGCTTTTGGTTTCATAAATAAAGTTGTTTGCCCGACAAATAGGTACGTTTTTGGATTACGGTTTTATAGCGATATTTTATTGTTTTTTCCATGGTTTGGGATGTTTTATTTTTGAAATCTGATATATATATTGAAATTATTGATATTATTATTTTTTCTGAACCTGTACGTACAAAGGAGACTCTACCAAAAAAAATTGTGAATTTAAGACTTAGAAAATTTAGTGAAAGTTGAGTTATCTTCAAATTCTTATTAACTAAATTAATTGTTTATAGATTGAATAATTTGAATAAAATTTTATCAAGTTCCTTAATTCCTTCTTTCCTTTTCAAGGATGAAAAGTTTTGAGTGGGGGAGAGTGTAACAACCCGTATTTTTTGATAATTAAACTATTAAATAAAATATGATTTTGAATTTAATATTGTGAGAAATTAAAATTTATATTTTTTTAATAAGAAAATAATTAGAATCTAATTTAATAATGTTGTTTGAATATTATGGTCAAAAATGGCGTCTTCTCAAGAATCTCGTTTCAAATACTCACTGCCTCCTGGAAATTCTTCAATTCAACGGCAACTTAATATGTTCAATCGTTCTTCTACTCCCTTTACGTATGCTCAAGCGGTCAAAATTTACTTTCCTCCTCAAACTCAAGGGCAATTTTCTTGCAAACCGAAAGCGAAGTGGATCGACTCTAGAAAGGGATTAAACTTTTATTTCAGATGTGGAGATCCTAATCACGTCGCAAAACTATGTCGAGACCCAATCAGATGTTTTGATTGCGACGTCTTTGGGCATAAGATGAAGGATTGTTCTTCGGCTTCTTCTGATTCTTCTTCTAATTCGATCAATCATGGTTTTCTGTTTTCTCTGAAATTCTTGAGATTGAAGGGTTTATTTCTTGATTTTCACTGGAAAATGAGAGACGTAGGAATCAAGTATCTCGAAGAGCTATTGTATCACTTCAATATTATTAATGAACCAAACATAGGTAAAGGATACGAAGAAAAATTTGGTAATCCTGAAGCCTATTTTGGCAAAACAGAAATTGATTTGGTTAAAGAACAAATCTCTATCCCAAGTTTGGTTAATCATGGATTTCAATTCACTTTGAAATTCTTGACTCTAAGGGGAATATTGATTGATCATCTCTGGTATAAGAAAGTCGAAGGAATTAACCTTCTTGATGATCTGTTTCACCACTTTGGCATCATAAATGCGCCTAATATTGGCAGGGGTTATTTGGAAAAATTTGGTAATTCTAATGAGTCTGATGGCAACACTGTTGATTTGATAATCACTGACTTCATCGAGGATACTGTTTCTAAATTCTCGAAGTTTTTTGCTGCAAATGGAAAACTGAATTTTGACCCCATTCTACTAGATCCCGATGTTTCCTCATGCTTCGATTCGTCTTCTTTTTTCTCTGATGTTTATGATATTGTTAAAGAACGATTTGAATCTGTTGAACAGAGTGATGACTTTACTCCTCCTCGTAGTAAGTATTGCAAAACAAAATTTTGTGATCAAGTTAGTTTTAAGATATCCACATATAACAAATTCGATTGTCTCTCCTCGAAGACAGATAGTGATGGGCTAGATGAAGAAGGGGGACATATGATCAACTCTTTTCATCTTGCTGACGATCCATTGCTTGATTCAAGTGTTAGTCTTTCTAAATCTGAAACCTGGGTCAATGACTATTCATTTTTGTATATGGGTAAGTCTGATTCTTCTGATGATCTGAAACATTTGGATATTGATCTTAAGAAGCAGGATCCTTTGGTGCGAGGCAGTCACAGTTCTGGTGATCCTATGATTTTTGATATTTTGAGTTTTGTAGCCTATCCGAAGTATGATGTGATCAGCTGTTTTGAATTAGTGTTGGAATCAATAAGTTTGTGTGAGATTCAATCTTCAAGCCTGATATACGAATCAGAGTCAATTGACGAGGATTTATATTTTGTTAATTCGTCAGATTTGGACATTGTTAGTAGCAACAACTTAGTGAGTGATTCAAATATTGTAAATTTATTGGATTGGACTAACCTATCAGAAGATGTGGAAGATTTATGTGAGAAAGAGATCCATGATAATTGCGACATTCATGTTTCATGGCACTATATCGAACTCGATGCAGTCGTTTCCGATGTAGAGGCTTTCCCAGGTGATGGTAATCTTTTGGAGATGGATTCTTTTTGTTACTGGAATGCATTCTATGATCAGCAGTGTGAGGTTGTGCTAGTCGACGATTTAGAGTCTCGAATTGCTAGAGGGTCTTCTTTTTCTTCCCTTGATTCTTTTGTTGATGTGCACGCCATAGCAGTTGTGCATGGTGCACAGTGTTCTTCTGTTACTGATGGTGTTTTTTACGATCAGATAGTCACTCAAAATGGTGTTATTCCTTGTTTACCAGTTGAAAATAGTTCATACTTCAATGCTTGCTCTGATTATGAAGTAGTTATTGATGTGTTGTCTTTGGTGGGGATGGGTTGTTTAGAAGTTGAGGATTCTATTAAAGAGGAGAAAATGATTTCTTTACATATTTTAAATGTAGAAGAGGCTGAATCTGTTGCACCTGAATCAGTTAGTGGAAGTTTTAGTGATGTTGATAATGTGTTTTTGTGTGGCTCTTTAGTTGTGAGGTATCCAGATCATGAGGCTTCACTTGATGGGCTAGTAGATACTGCTTCGGGCTCCATTATAGGAAATAGTTCTGCTTCTTTGAATTTCGGTGTGGGGAATGAATCAGTAATTTTTTAGAATTGGATAGGTTGGAGTGTGGTAACAGCTCGGCTCCTATTCCAGATCGTCGAAGAGAGGAAAGCGTAAGAAATCTATAGCATCTAGTGGATCTGTTCGGCGTAGTGCTAGAATTCGTATTTGTCATACTCCTTCTATAGGTGAGTTACCTGGATCTAGTGCCATGAGTGGTGCTACGATTCCAGGCTCAGGTATGAGTTCTTTTTTGGGTAGTATATACTCTTCTTATGCACTAGGCAGTTTATCATCTGCTGAGTTTAGTAAGTTAGCTAGTGATACATCTTTTGTCTTTTCTGATGTCGAGTTGGATCGGGAATATATTAGAGGTAAGGAATTAGAGAGGGCTAGTACCGTTAGTTCATGAGGATCATTAGTTGGAACATCAGAGGTTTAAATGACTTGAATAAATGTGATAAGGTTAGAGTTTTTCTTAAATACTTTTCTATTGATATAGCTTTACTTCAGGAAACTAAAATTAGTTGTCCAGATAATCGTTTCTTTAGAAGATTAGGTGGTTACCATCTTAGAAAATGGGTTTTTCTACCTTCTAATGGTACTTCAGGGGGTTTGATGATAGGGTGGCGTGATAATTACTTTAAGTTGCTTCAATGTATTAATATGCAGCATTCTCTTCACATTATTCTTATTAATCTATCTGATAATTCTTTTTTAAATATTTCCAATATCTATGGGCCTAATTCAAAAATTAATCGGAGATTTTTATGGAAAGAATGCCTAGATTTTAGATTCTTGGCTCCGGGTTCTTGGATTTTGGGGGGCGACTTTAATGTTACGCGTTTCATAGGTGAGCGTTTTTCCTAGGATAGGAGATTACTCTGCTATGGAGGAATTCGACCAATTTATTATTAATTCCAATTTGATCGAGGTTCCTCTTTCAAATAGAAAATTTACTTGGAGCAATGCAAGGGAGTCTCCTTCTATGGCTCTTCTTGATAGATTCTTCGTTAGTGATGAGATTGAAGATAAGTTTCCAATCTATAGAGTTTCTGGTTTACCATTCGCGTACTCTGATCATTATCCTATCATCCTCACCTGTGATTTTCATAGAGTTATTGTTAA
Source organism: Allium fistulosum (assembly GCA_030737815.1). Taxonomy (NCBI): domain Eukaryota; kingdom Viridiplantae; phylum Streptophyta; class Magnoliopsida; order Asparagales; family Amaryllidaceae; genus Allium; species Allium fistulosum. The sequence goes on from CM060903.1 coordinate 994,055,897, forward strand.
TAATTTTAAATTTGAGAAATTGTGGCTTTTGGAATCTAACTTTATGAATTTAATTAATGGTAAATGGCTTTCTTTGAGCTTTCATAATATTAGAAATAAGGAAAATTTTGCAAAATCTTTTGTTTCAAAACTTAGGGATCTTAGGATTTTTCTTAAAAATTGGAACAAAAACGTTTTTGGTAATATAAAAATAAAAAAAGATAATATTCTCAATGAAATGCTCAAAATTAATAAGATAGAAGAATCTAGACAATTAAATTTAAGTGAACGTAATGTACTTGCCAATTTAAAAGATGAATTAAATTCTATTTTAGAAAAAGAGGAGGTTATGTGGAAGCAAAGATCCAGAATCCAATGGATTAATGAAGGAGACAATAATACTAAATTTTTTCATAACATAGCTAATGGTAGAAATGTAGTAATTCAATTAACTCAATTTTTATTAATAATGAAGAGTTAGTTGACCAAAGTGATCTTAATAAGGCTTTTACATACTATTATAAGGATATTTTTGGTACTAAAATCAAACGTAGAATCAATGTTAGATGGAAAGATCTATATCCTTCCGATTCTATGGTTGATTTATCTGAGCTAGATAATCCTTTTATGGTTGAGGAAATCAAAAAAGTTGTTAATGATTTGCCTTGTGATAAATCCCCGGGTCCTGATGGGTTTCCAATTTTATTTTATAAAATGTTTTGGGACGTTTTAAAATTGGATTTAGTCAATATGTTTAATGACTTTTATAATTGTAAGTTGCAATTAGGGAGATTTAATTATGCTAATGTTATTTTGCTACATAAAAAAGTAGGAGCTAAAAACTTAAAAGATTTCAGACCTATATCCTTGATTAACTGTTCAGTTATAATCATTTCCAAAGTCCTCGCGAATAGGCTTAGTTTTAGAATAAATGACCTTATTGACTGTTCACAATCGGCCTTTATTAGAGGGAGAAATATCACAGATGGAGTAGCCGTTGTTCAAGAATATATCAATCACTGTTGTAAGAATAACATAACTTGTGCTATTTTAAAATTGGATTTTGCTAAAGCTTTTGATTCGATAGATTAGGATTTTCTGGTAGACATCTTTCATGCTAGAGGTTTTGGTCCTAAGTGGATCAGTTGGATTAAGAATTTGCTTAGAACAGGTAACTCTAGTATTATGGTTAACGGTATATTAGGCAATAAAATTCAATCTAAGAGAGGGTTAAGGCAAGGGGATCCTTTATCTCCTTTATTATTCAACTTGGCTGCTGATGTTTTTGCTAGGATTATTAAAAGAGCTGTGAGTAAGGGGGTTCTAGGACAAGTAGGCAATGACATTTCGCGTAATGGTATTTCGATACTCCAATTTGCTGATGATACTCTACTTTTCTCTTCCCATTTACCTAGACACATTATCACTCTCAAGTTTATTTTATATAGTTTCGAACTTCTATCAGGTTTAAAAATTAATTTCGACAAAAGTTCTGTTTTAGTTTTAAATGATTTTGAAAAAGTTGAAAATTTAGTTGCTAATACTTTAAATTGCAAAACAATGGACTTTCCTTTTGATTATTTAGGTTTTGTAATTAGACCTACCAAACTCAAACATGATGATTGGCTCATTATTATTGACAAAATTAAAAACAAGATCTCTAACTGGAATGGTAGATTTTTATCTAGAGCAGGTAGACTTATCTTAATAAATTCTGTTTTATCAGCCCTTCCGATTTATTAGATGTCAATGCATCTATTCCTAGATTGGGTTATTGACAAAATTGATAAAATTAGAAAAGATTTTTTTTGAAGTGGGGAAAATCATAATAATAGTATAAAATGTTTAGTTAATTGGGAAACTGTTTGTAAAGCTAAAAAGGAAGGTGGCCTAGGAGTTATTAATTTGCGTAATATGAATTTATCTTTATTAGGTAAATGGTTATGGAAATTTAAGGATAAAAACGATAACGCTATTTGGAAAGAGATCATTTCTAAATATTACTATAACGGTAATAGTAATTTATATCAAATGGTTTCTCCTGTTACTCATAATATTTCTAGTTTTTGGAAAAACATTTTGAAATGTAATGAGATTTTTAACTTAGGTATTAATACGTTAGTACACTCTGGTAATTGTACTTCATTCTGGCATGACTGCTGGATTTCGGTCTTACCTCTTAAGTTGGAATTTAAAGAGCTTTACGATATCTGTAATTTTAAGTTTGCTCTAATAAATGAAGTTTACTCATCTGACATTGATCCTCCTTGGAATTTTAGTTTTAATAGTATTTTAGAAGGATCAACCCTTAGGCAACTTTCCTTGCTTTATGCTAGATTAAATCTTTATAATATAGATAATGATAATGATATCATTAGTTGGGAATGGGATAAGTGTAAAAAATATACTTCTAATTCTCTTTACAGATTTATTAATTTTTCGGGTATAATTAATAACTCTTTTAAATTTATTTGGAAATCTAATGCTCCTCCTAAATCTAAAATACATATGTGGCTTATTTTGCATGGTAAACTTAATACAATAGAATTTTTAAAGAGAAAAAACATTCAAAATGATAACAAATGTTATTTTTGTAATTTGCATCTTGAAGACATTAAACACATTTACTATGATTGTATGTATTCGTATTATATTCTTAATAACACTCTTAGTATTTTTAATTTTAATATAACTTCCAAAATTTCGAATTGTGATTTTTATTGGAATAATTTTAGATTTCGGTTCAATAAGAATAATAGATTCTTACTTGACACTTTATTCATTATTATTTGTTGGTATATTTGGTTTGAAAGAAATCAAAGAATTTTTAATAATAATAGTAGTAATGTTAATAAATTGATTTTTATAACGTCTTCATTTTGTTTTAATTGGATTTCTAATCCCAAATACAAATTAGCTAATAATATTCTTTTTAAAGAGTATCTTAACAAGGTTAGTTATAATATAAATTCTTTCAAACAAAAAAACAATATATTTAATACCCACATTATTAGTACCAATATTATTTCAAACTTAAATGAAGATTTCACCGTTAATCATAACTTACTTATGATTAAAGGTTTATAAGAATTTTTTGTAGCTTAGCTATACCTATGATATTTGTCATTATTTGTCATTATTGGTTCTAGTATACATGTAATTCAATCCTTTAATATTGGTCTATTTATCTTATAATACATATATATGTATATAATTTATTTAAATATACATATATATGTATTATTCTAATTTTTTCTTAGTAACATTTTAGATACAGGTATGGGTTATAGGGTGTCAGATTCATCTTGCAGGTTCTCATGTCTTCAGATAGCTGGTTTTTGGATTATTGCGTGGTCATCAGAGCTGAGTCTTCCTCTCAGAGTCTCTTGCGGCTTTCTTCTCGGAGATCCAGTTGCATGGATTTTTCTTTTCTAGTTTTGTGATGCATTCAGCATCTTTGGGATTATCTTTAGTTTTTGGTACTTCCAACATCTCAATATCGGGTGGTGGCTATGCCGGAACTCGATATTGGGGTGAGATGGGTGGTGGCCTTGCCGGAACTCATCTTAGTGGTACCTGTTTTTTTGTTTTTTCTTCGATAACTCGTTAATTATTTTTGCTACCTGCCAGGCATGTTGGCAGTGCTTTTTTTCATTATGTTATATATATAGTTACATGTGTGCTCTCCTCTATTTATAGAGGTTCACACATTTCTCTCAAAAAAAATGTTGTTTGAATATTATTGACAACTATTTTAATGTAATTTCAATCAATTGAAATAATTTTAAAGTTAGTTTGGTTATAATTATAAACAAGGAATTAAATTAGTAATTTATGGAATTAATGAAATTGAAATATTACAGTTAATATGAGTTTGGATGATAACTGTAGAATTTGAATGTAATAAAGTGTAAATAAATGTTAATTATATTCATATGATATTTTATGATTTAATAATAAAAGTGAGAATCAAAATATAAGAATTTGATTGTAGTTAAAATATAATTAACTAAAATTTTATTACAATTATGATTGAACGCTGTAATTAGTGCAATATTTAAATAGTGAATTTAACATGGAAATTTATTTTGATAGATTTTTAATTTCTATGTAATCAAGAATGTTAAATTGTTAACTTTTAATTTTAAAAGTTGAAAGTGATTAAATTAATTTAATAATAATTTATTTAATTAACGTGAAAATTAGCCATTTTGGCTGCTGTCTCGAATTTGGACGAAACCAGTTTTATCGGATCCGTAACAGTGAATTATTGTAGGGTTTCAAGTTCGTAGCGATCGGCCTTATCGTTTGATCGTACGAGCTCGAAATGCATAGAAATCAACTAAATGGAATTAAATAAATATAATTTGATTTTGAAATCAAAATCTGTATACAATGGAATTAGGTTTTGAAACTAGTTCCATTGAGTTTAAAAATATTGAAAACATCTATTTCGACATATTGGATGACCTACTTTCGTTTTGGAAACGGAATGGGCTTTTCGGGTCGTGTTATCGTTTCGAACCAATTCGATATGTCCATTCTTTCTAGATACCTTTGCCTATATACAGGCTGTTATAAAACCTAGCTCTTTCTCATTTCTGATTTCTGTACGTACTACTTATCTCCATCTGCTCCTTCCTTCCTTTCCAATGGTAGAAAACCTAATTTCCAAATTCAATTTCAAATCGAAAATTTTAAACTTCTCAAACTATGTCATATTATATATCGTTGGAAAACTCTTGAAGAGCACAGTCTACTGCCTCAATTCATTTTTGCAATCGAATCATGGTTTGGTCAGAAATTGGCGATTTATTCTCGGCCGTCCATCCTAGGGTTTTGATTTCAACGGTGGATCTTCGTCGATGGGTCAATCAGGAGGTACAGGCTTGTAGAAGGCGATCGGTAGAGTAGAACTATGGGTTTCTTATGGGTCGTAGGTTACTTGAATCGCCAGAATTGGTGATGTTTGTGCTGGCGGTGGCGAAGCAAGGGGTAGGGCCGGTGGTGGCCACGCGTAGGCTATGGGGGCGGCCAGTGACGAGAAGAGGCGTGGCGTGGTCTGATCTTGGTCGCGATGGCTGTAGCGGCGATGGTTGATGGATGAAAGGTGGCAGCATACATATAGAGTCGGCTCTGTTCTATCTCGTGCGTGCTAGGGTTTCGTTGAGAGGTAAGGTGACATGTTGATTATTTTATTAATTAATTATAACATATTAAAAAAATTAATGTTCTAACATCAATAACTTTTTCATACGAGCTTATATTCACACGCGGTATTCTCCGTTGTGATCGTATCGAAATTTCGAACGCACGGGACTGGTTTGGCTGCATTTTGAGACTGTTGGATTTTTGGGCTTTGTTTGGATTTTAAATCGACTAAAAATCAAAGGTGAGTGATTTAACCCACTCACAACTACTAAACCATCTTATGTTAGTTAAATTAAATTTATGATGTGATTAGAATTGATTGCTGTTTGGTATATTTAAATTGTCATTATTCAAGTTTAATTTGAATTTATATTGAATTTAATTGTCATTTGAATTAATATTGGAATTGAATTGTTAGTTAATTACCAGAAAATGATAACCAGATAATTATTGTTACTTATTGATTGATTTGAATGATGATTGTGATGGATGCTTAACTGTTGACATTTTGGATGATTTTATGTTATGTTTATGTTATATGTTGTTATCACACTGCAAGTTCCCTTAGTTATTGTTAGGAAAATCACTATGAATTGAAATGATACATACCGAACGATCTTATAAATTAGGGAAAAATCGTTATGGGTTGAAATGATAAACCAGAGTGACTTTATGGACTTGGAAAAATTGTGATTCGGGATACGGGTTGAAATGATTTATATTCAGAAATTTAAATGTATTGTGGGTTGAAACGATATATATCCGTATCACTTGACCATATGGTAGAAAATTATATACGGACACCTTTGGTAGTATTAAATTACTTTCTAAATGGTAAAGTATGTTTGATTTATAAATTTGATTTATAAATTTAATTTAATGATTTTATTTAAAGATTTTTATATTTGGAAAATAATTTATTTTATATGTTTTAAAGCTTCAAATTATAAGTTAATATATGGTTTTAAAATGTGATTTTAAGATTTTAACTTATAAATTGATTTAGTTTTAAAATATATTTTAAAATAGTTTAAAATTTAATTTAGTAGAATATTTAATATAGTTTTAAAAGATATAATTTAAATTTAATTTATATAATAAATATAGTTTTAATAAAAGATATAACTTAAATTTAATTTATATAATAAATATAGTTTTAATTTAATATAATTTAAATTTATTTTATATAATAAATATCATTTTAATTTAATATAATAAATATAGATTTTTATAATAACTTTAATAAATAAAAATTGTAAGAGGTTTGTAAAGAATTTATAAAGGTTGTAGAGATTTCATATTGGATTTTGTTAAAAGGGATTTTATAAAAGAGTAGATAAAGGATTTTTATAATAGCTTTATAAAAGAGTTTATAAAGGCTTTAAAAGATTTTTATAAAGGATTTATAATGGGTTTGTGAAAGGGGAAGAGTTGTAAACTGTTTGGAATTTTATAAATAGCTTATAAATAGTTTTTAAGCATATAAATAGTTCAAAAATGGTTTAGAAGAGATTTATAAATTATTTTCAGAATTGATTGAAAGAAATCTTCCTCGATATTGTGAGTATATTTATACTTTTGGAAAAAGTATATGGATATCTAGATATGAAAGTGTAAACTGTTTTCTGGATTATTATTATAAATGTTTTATGAAATGACCACGGTGTGAAAAATGCAAGCATTTGGTTGTTAAAGAGAGTGGGGTCGGATATTGTCATACTCTTTGCCAAATCCGAACCCACTTTAACAACCATGTACGTGGTGGAGAATCCAGAATGAAGTAGGATAGTTTGGCGAACGCTACTGTATGAGGTATGAACGCAGTCCTGACCTCCTCGGGTCAGCTTGATATGACTAAAACAGGAGCCACGCCGGGCCAAGTGGGGTCGCTCCCTCTATCGGGCACATTTCTTCGATACCATATCTGTTACTTTGTGATTGATTGGTGGCCACCCCTCAATTTTGATTATGGGAGTGTGTCTTGAGGTGGGCGGTAGTAGCTTCTATGCATTACCACTAGTTTGGATCCACAAAACGATAGTATCCTACCCTGGGCATTGTCTCGCGTGCCTTGTCATATGCCTTATCGAGCCCACTACGAGTTTGGTTTGTGTCGTACACTATGGAGTGCCCTCTGATAGCCTTCCAGTTTACGGATGAATTACGATACTGTATAGACTATGGCATTTATAGAAATGTGTTAAGGGGGATATGGGTAACGCCTTAATGCTATTTTTATACTTTACTTTACTGTAGACATATTATAATAGCGTATTGTATTATGTATGTAGATAGTTTAATGGATCCTTAGGAGATGGAATCCCGAACATCTCTTAAGTTATTTCACGCACGTTAGACACTGGATAGGAGATGTAAAATCCCGTAAACATCTCTGAAGCCGTTACACTCATATTTACTTATTTTGATTTAATTTTCATAAGATCTTTTAATTCTAACTCGAATGTTTTGTCTCTTCATTACGCTCGGGTCAGCCTGAGCATTTCAGTGTTGAAGACCTTATTTCTGGAGAACGAAGATGAAGATTTAGTAATATTATTACTATTTATTATATTTATTCCACTGCATCATGTTGTTCCGCTGCATTATTTATTTTTTCCTACTGTATGTATAACTCTGATCTGTATTGTAAAAGTGTAATCAAATGTTATTTGTAAAACCGCTTCATGAACTGTTTATTTGATTATTATATTTTGTCATTCCGCTATGAGATTTTGTATTTTGTTTTTCCTTTCTTTTCTCTTATTTTCTTATTTACCCCATTAACAATCCTCCATTTTGAATGGTTTGAGTTGACATGTGTGGTTTATTTTCGATTTAAACCGTCCAAAATGGACGGTTATTACACCCAAGGAGGGCTTCTTTATATTGTTTGTTTACTTCTTAAAGAACCGGAATTGAGTTAACCGAAAATTCGCCGATTTAGTTTCGAAGAGGTCAGGATCGGATAAATGTATTACTTATAAAAACAACTTCAAAATTGATATACAAGTTCTATGTTTGGGGAACGGTTATGGAATGGAAATTGTTGAACTGTCCATCCTAAGGTTAAGTCCATAGGAGAGGTCAACGTTTGCATCCGTTGGACGACTTATGTTGGGATCCATGGAGAGATTCATAAACTGTTTGAGATGTTTGGATCCAAGGAGAGATTCAAGACCAGTTCGAGTGATGAAGACTCATGTGAGAGATGTTGAACGTGACTTCACCATTAGTAATGACAGAAAGCAGAGTAGGGATATAGCCAGTAGGTTTAGCTAACCTAAAGGTACATTGGCTCCAAATATCTAGAGATGCTTTCGATTATGGCCGGCAGGAGTTGATGGTATTCAGTATCACGTGTTCAGGCATGGACCAGTTATGTTTTCCTTTATGACGTATTTTATCTAGAGATATGCATGGTTTTAGAAGGTAGTTTCTGACCCTTGTTAGGAGGTCCATTTCAATTTATTAGGGTGCCGCTAATGGAACTTATTATACGAACGTACCTTAGCAGTTTTGGTTGTACTTCTAATATTTTTGTGTTGTGAGAAGCAAGTAGTACAACTATTTTATGATTTATATTCTACACATTGCAGGCCGGTTCATAGATCGATTAGCTTAGGGAAACAATTGCATCTGATAGAGTATCAAAGTCGACCCATCATAGGTCTGTTGTATAGGAAAGGCATCACAAGAAATACCTTCATTATTAGCCTTTGCGGCAACACCTGCAATTGGCATGGCCAATGAACTATAAGCGCAAACCAGATTGACGAAATTGGTGATTCAAAGATGAGGTAAGGTCGCTAACCTTCTACAGTAGACATTATCTATTGTATCACCTCATGTACTTATTAGATGAGTTTGGTTCTTTTGAGGGGTAACCGTTACGGTGATATGAACGTTCTCAAAAGTACTGTTATATGTTGGCCCTATATTTTTTGAGTTTCTGATACCAGACTTATGCCTGACTCATGGTTTATCTTTTACTTAATTCCATGGATGTCTTTCGAGTAGTCTGAGAATGACAGTTTTCGTTGATATTCTTTGAAGCTCGAGAAGAAGAGCTGGATGCTTTCACCTACCATAGTATTCTTATTTCCGCTACACTACTATATCAACATTTGCGAGGACTGTTATAACTAACACGGCTGATGATAGTAAGGATATAACTCAGAAACGCTATGTACCGTAGAGTGACAATTTGTATTGTCTTTGATATAATATTTTACTGTTCGACTGTGAGATTCTGATATTGTGTTCTTTCTTTTCCATTATTTTTTCTTTTTCCTTTAATTTACCCCAACAATTTTTCTTTTCAGCACTTGAGTGCTTGGCACGTGAATGTCATGGATGTATTAATGTCGACATTTGAGGGTCGAAAAGACAGATCGTTGCATTCTTCATGCTGTATTTTCAGATCTGGAGATTGAGACTTGTTCTAATCTGGATGGTGATATCCACGATGATATTGACCTATAAATACGAAGCTACCTTCGTCTAGAGGGGGAATTGGCACTTGATTTCTAAAGAGTTATCTTCTTCCAAAATTAACTTAGAAAAGTCTTACAAATCCGAGATCTACTAGATTGATGTGGTATATCTATTGTATTCATTGTATTACAGAGAGAAAAGATCAAATAATAATATTAAAGTGGACCTAAGCCTAACTATTTGCCGAACCACTATAAAAAGTGTTTGTTTCTGCTTTTATTGTTTTCATACTTGCAAGATTCGAATTTAATCAACTGTGGGATCTTATGTCAACTTTTGGAGCAACAGTAAGTTATTTTCGTATTATAATGGAACTGATGATTTATGCAGGCTATTTCCTACCTACATTATGTTTTAGGAATAAGTTCCTAGACTTTAAAGACATTGTTAATTATTAGGTGAGATATGGAAGAGGTATGCCACCGCTAACCAATCACATACTGCATATATTCATTTTTCAAATGCAAACTTCTATTAGTTGTGCATATAATTGTTAACAGTCAATGTTGATTAGTAAATGCTAAAGTTATGTTAAGATGTATTAATTTTCATCCTTCTTTAATAAGGGTACTAACTTACTATGTTATCTATTTTACATCCAATTTTATGTTCCTATGAATTATGAACATTTCCAAAGGGCTTCCATTTTTACAACATTCAACAAACTTACCTTACCATGCATCAACTGTACTTAATTTGCCATCCTAACATTACACTGTCTTGCAAACTCTATAATATTTTCTACCATTTCTTAAATATTAATACAAGCTGGTCAGAGTAGATAACCATTTTTTCCTAATCTCCTATCTATTTTGTAAACTATCCCATTTAGTGATGCAATTAGGTATCATGAGCAGAAATATATCTTTATCAATAGTGGTAATAGAAACACAATCTTTTGATCCGCCCCCAATATTACGAAAATACCCAATTATGCAAACAAAAGGCTAGGAGTTCGAGTCCCACTAAGAATAAATATTAACATCTATTTTCAAATGAAAATCTTGAGTTTAAATAAGCTTATAAGTTCAAAACTCTATTTCAAAAAAATTATACATCGTTTTTTTATATGTTTCAATTTATTTTTATCAGAATTGCATAAAATTTTAAATTTTATAAGCATTTTTTTACATACACGAGGGTTGAACGTGCCATAAAATCTCGTATTACATATGTTGGTTGTATTTAAAAGCAGATAAATAATTTTGTAGCTATTATTTTTATCTAATTTTTATTTACTATGCAATGCCTTAGCCTCTTCTCTGATTTCAACCATGTACATATCATCTGCAACCATGCCAGTAACTAACATATATTTGCCTATAGTACAAGCATACAAAATATAAGTAGCTTATATAAGTCAACAATCAAGATATAACAACTTGTGGCTTCACAAAAGCAAATTTAAGTGAGGGAAATAATTTCCAATCCATAACCCTTATTATTTATAAATTGTAGATCTGCCAAAATTTCAATACATATACAAGACTTTTACAATGATATGTACATAGGAAAATTCTATTCAAACACAGGAATTTACTTAGCAGCCCCCTTAAAATACTTAAATATTAAAGACCAAAACACCCTTACCGTCCTTCTATTCAAAAAGTATAGTTTTCTTATGCTCTTTCTCACCAGCTTCAATCAGCTCTTTCCTCTAACCTTAGTTTTTAAAATGGTCAAGCTAAATTTCAAATATTTCATTCAACTTGATGGATTTTGATGAGGAGAACGAAATGCTAACACAATCACTAGAGGTAATTCGTAATTTTTTAATGTAATTATTTTATTTAAAAAAATATAATCGCAAAAGGGGGAAAACGGGGTTTTATGACTGAGTGAGTAAGGGAGCAAGGGTTTTGAATTATTTTGTGCGTGTGAGATGTTTGTGTGCATGAGTTTTTCTATTCGTGAGTAAGGGTAAATTTGGAAGAAAACAAAATATAAAAGGGGCTACTAAGTACAAACTTGGGTATACACTTTTTTCGGGAAAAAAATGGGGCTGCTAAGTAAATTCTTGTGTTTGAATAGAATTTGCATGTACATATTGTTATCCCAACTTTTGGCAAAGTCGAGATACCCAAAGATTAACTGAAAATCAATGATTATTAGTCATGAACATCGATTGTGCATCGCAGGTTCACCCCGGATATCGATGAATTTTGTCCGAGTCCGGATCGGACTGCAATTAATGAGACAAGCCAAGCAAGGTCAGATGAAGCAACATTCCAAATTTTGAGACAATCCGAGTTCGTATGCTCAAGTTATCGCTGATATAAAATGGAAGAGGTATGTTATGGTTCGAATCGATCAGAACCAAGCCCTAGGTTCGAATCCCTCATCCCTACATCACTTCGAATCCGCGAGAGGCACCCTTGCTTCGACTCCATCAGCGCATAGTACTTCGAATCCATCGAGCCACTTCGCCTCGCAACCTTCAGGTTGAACACCTTCGTATCCATCTGGGCTCGATGGTTCGAATCCAACACTCGAACCCATGAAGACCTCTCGCTTCATACCCATCAGATACTTGCTTCGAATCGATGCAAGGTTGGCGTGTTCGAATCGATTAAGTGCCTTCCTTCGAATCCATCCGGCTACGTTTAACTCTGTATCGATCAAGACACGTTGGCCATCGATACGAAGTAGGCGCCATTCGAATCCAGGGATATTTGTTGTCTTCGAATCCATCGAGTCAAGGCAGCGAAGTCTCCGGGACGACTCGATCTAACTGGCGACAAAAGCGGATCGATGCAAGGTTTGCGCTCCACGTCACCATCTTCACGTGCAGGAGGATCGATTCGAACGAATCGATTCGAGCATATCGATTCGAACGGCTCCAGAATTCGAAAAACACCGACTTGAATCGATCATAGCTCGAGTTCTACAAGTCCAAATGCCATGAAATTTTCACAGAAGCTTGAGCACATGTTGAAGAATGTCCACACCAAATTTCAGCTTGATTGGACAATTTCTTGATCGATTCGAACCAAGGGTCGAATCGATCCCAAAGTGGGCCCGGGACTCCAGATTTCGGCCATATGGGCCTCCTCACGTGCCAGAACTGGTCTTCCCTCATTTTAGGCGAAATATCAGCCTCCTACACCTATAAATAGAGCCCCTGGTCATTCAGAAAAGGGGTCGGACAATTCCTAGAGCTAAAGAGCGCCCAGATTCTGCCAGATTTACTCCAGATCACCATTGCTGCCTTAGATTCAGACTTAGTTCAGCAAATCAGTTGTAACACAACATACGAAATTGTAATCTTCAAGCATCGAGCAATAAAATCATAAAAACCTTGAAGTGGACGTAGGCCGGAGATAGCCGAACCACTATAAATTGCGTGTCACTGTTCATTATTTCTTGATTGTTGTTTGTTACTTATTTAAGATCTGTGATTTGTGTGTGGATACTGTTGATTCGTATTCATACGCTGGTGCTTTCACTACACTTGGGGTTTGTGACCATTTTTGGTGCAAACACATATTATGATGTTAAGCTACTCTTCTTATTTATATATAGTCCAAAATAGTCAAAATACATTATTAAAAGGCATCATTAGATTGCAAATGTAACATTCAAGATGTAAACAAAGTTTGGAGCAATATTCATGTACCAATTTAGAAGACTTCTATCATGGTACATAATAATTAGAAGAAGCATGCTAGACACTACAGTATTTTCAGAACCAATTACCACATGCAAGTTAAATTATTATTTTGGGACTCAGTTCATTTTTCTAGGATGTTGTTAGCATGAAAAAATTTACATAAGCATTTTTTAACAAATGTTTGGAAAATGCAAACATAAATGTTTCAAATGATACCTCCAGGACTTTGTATGTCATTACTGACGAGCTTATGCTTCTTCCTTGGAACTCACTAAACTAGCCTTCATTCCAATCACTTCTGGCACCAAAATACTACAAAATACAACTTACGTAGTCAAAGCAAGCACATGCATACAGCCTCGGGCAATGCTTATGGCCACTGACACCAGCAACGCCGCCTTTTGAATCCCTTCCTTCAACTACACGGGCTACCCACAATCCACTAACACTTATAACCTGACCCGGTCCTCAACCTACAAGCCTGTCTCTTGCAGGTCTGCCTAATGCCGACAGGTCCAAAACCCAACCTCCCGACCCGGTCCACCTCGTGCTTCTTTAACTTCACCAACTGTAGCACTTCCATCTCTACCTCCTTGACTCGGGACTCCCTCTCTTTATCTTCCGAAGTTGACAAAAGCTACACGTTCAACTTCGGCCAATACAACCAGCATCACCACCCAGACGTCACAGCTCCCTCCACCATTAGTCATAACAACCTAGTCCCGAAACTAGATCAGTAACACCCAACAATTCGCAACCCAGATCCGCAATTCGAAACCCAGATCCGATATTGAAATCTCACATCCCTTAATCTGCAATACCCTACAGTATCTACCTTGCTCATCTACTGCCATCCAACATCCACCACCTAGATCTGAAACCTCGTGCATCTGAAATCCAAATCGAAACCCTACCTCATGCTTGGAGATCTGAAATGAAGAAATGAAATGAAGTAGGGTTTAACTAGAAGTAGGGTTAACTTTAGTCGAATGTAAAGGGAAAAAAATGAAGATAAGAAGATTGTGGTGGTTAGGATTATTAAAGTAGGAGTAGGTTGAAAAAGAAATGAAGAAGAAAGGGATAACTTTATTCTTAGTGTGACTATTTGTACCCCGGTTTCTACTACAGGACACCACATCAATTTTTTTTTTGAACAACGGTCGGTGGGCAACCGCCGAACCAAGCAAGGTTTGGTCGGCGGTTGTCCAATACTTGGTTCGGCGGTTGTCCACCGACCGTGGTGTCCACTAGCACAAACTGGGATGCTGATAGCGCCACACTATTCATATTTCAAGTGTATTGCTATTCCTATTGTTTTCACTTATGCCAACCTCCACTACAGGCCACGGGACTCCTTCTCTTTATCTTCCGAAGTTGACAAAAGCTACACGTTCAACTTCGGCCAATACAACCAACATCACCACCCAGACGTCACAGCTCCATCCACCATTAGTCATAACCACCTAAACCCGAAACTAGATCGGTAATACCCAACAATTTGCAACCCAGATCTGCAATCTGAAACCCAGATCCGATACTAAAATCCCACAACCCCTAATCTGCAATACCCTACAATATCGACCTTGCTCATCTACTGCCATCCAACATCCACCACCTAGATCTGAAACCTCATGCATCTAAAACCCAAATCGAAACCCCACCTCATGCTTGGAGATCTGAAATGAAGAAATGAAATGAAGTAGGGTTTAATTAGAAGTAGGGTTAACATTAGTCGAATGAAGAAAAAAATGAAGATAAGATAGATTGTGGTGGCTGGGATTGTTAAAGTAGGAGTAGGTTGAAAAAAGAAATGAAGAAGAAAGGGTTAACTTTATTCTTATTTTAATCAGTGTTGATATTCACCAAAAAAACATTTAAATTACCCATACATATTTTAAAATAATTAGAACATTAACTGTCCTAGAATTCTCCAAACATCTCCTAATTTACATTCCTAATTTACATTGACTATTACTAATTACCTAACACTAATCCCTAAACCCTAAAACCTCTCAACTGCACTGTCATCAAAAAAATTAAAATTCAAGTGCAAACCATGGATGATCCAAGTAAAGATGTAGATAAAAAGATAGTATTTGAGGTATAAACGATTTACAATTTTGTTTTTAATATTATAGTTATGAAATTGGAAGAAGGGGAGAAAAATATGCGGAAGCAAATTTAAAATACGATTTTGACCGGTAGTATACCGTCGGTTGGTGTACTTTACCATCGGCTCCATGCTGCCGTTTGAAATTATTTTGTTTCTTTTGTTTTGCTTTACTTTTTTTAGTTTTTTATCTTTTGTATAGGAATACAATACTGATTTGACTGCAAACTCAACTGTCTGTATTAATGTGTTGCAGGATATAATCATTAAAGATGATAGGGTGGAGGAAAGTGATTTGAACGTAGCAGAAAATAATATTCAATGCAGTAATTTTGTGAATGAAGGAATAAATAAGAACTGGGAAGACATACAGTTAAATGAAGATGAGAATATTGAAGTAGACCTAAGTCATCATTTTTCGATCGACAAAGTGGGTTTTTTTGAGAAATAAATGATGTTGATGTTCAATAATTAATCAAAATTTATTTATTCATTGCAGATATTTTCTTTTCATGATACATTTATTTATTGGTGTTAAAAGGAGGCAAAAAAATTAATACGGTTGTGGTTATAACGAAATATGATAAAGTTGAATATGGAAGAAAGCCTAGAGTTTGGCTAGCGTGTGAAAGAAATGGGAAGCATAAACCGTATAAGTCAACGGTTGACGGTGTGAAAAGACATGTTCGAAGTGCTACAAGGAAATGTGACTGTCAAAAATCAAAGGCATGTACAAAGGCGAAGATAGGTGGGGTATAGATGTTTATTACGGTCGACATAATCATTGATTACCTAATTGTTTGGTTGGTCATCCATTTGCCACTAGAATGATTATGGAGAACAAAAAGTTGTTAAAAAATATGACAATGGCTGGTGTTCCACCAAGAGATGCACTTATTGGAATTAATAAAGAGTTTCCCAAAAACAAATCAACATTTAAAACCATATATAATTAGAAGAACCAAATGAAAATTACTAAAATAGAGGGTAGATCTGTCATGCAATATCTTATGAAATTACTAGAAGATAAACATTATGTGTATTGGTATACAAGAGATGAAACAACATATAAGGTTTTGAATATTATATGGTCTCATCTGGAGTCTAGTGCATTATGCAAGTGTTTTCCTTCTGTCTTACTCCTTAATTGTACCTATAAACCCAATAGATTTGAATACCATTGTTTGAAATGGTTGGAATGACATCGATGGGTAAAACCTTTTCGATTGCTCACTGTTTTTTGTCTAATGAAAGAGCAAATGATTATGAGCGGGCTTTAACGAATTTAAAACATTTTTACAATCCTGAATGATATCTTAATGTAGTTATGACAGACAAAGAGGCTGCATTACTCATTGCGTTGAAACGAGTATTTCCCGCTACTAGTTGGTTAATGTGCGAATATCACATGTCAAGAAATGTGGTCCTAATTATGCAAATTTGTTCAAAAATAAGGAGGTTGTGAAAATGTTTGAAGGGGATTGGATGTATGTGACACTAGCTCAATCCAAAGTGGATTTTCAAGGGTCCTGGACACAATTTTTCGAAAGTTGGAAAGACTACCCAAAAGCCATCAATTATATCACCGCTAATTGGTTGCCCATAAAGGAACGATTTGTAATGTAGTTGAATGATCTCATTCTACATTTACCTCAATGTTTACAGAACATATACCGTCATTCATGCATCCATTTATTTCTAAGATTTTGAAAATCGAAGATGATGGTAGTTGTGGATATCGTTGTGTAGCTAACCAAGTTGAAGAAGATAATGGAAGTTGGATAGAAGTCAGGAAATAATTATTGAATGATCTCATTAGGCATTAGGATTTATATTGTAGATATATAGGTGTCAGCATGTGCATATAGATGAATACCGCCTTAGATATGTATGAAATGAATGTCCATCCAAAATATTTGTTGATCATGCCTTATATGAGGTACATAATCACTAATACATTCAATAGTGCAATGGTTTATATTTTTAATCGACAATGTCTATCTTTTTTCCCACATCGAAGTGGACCACTAGTTGAATGTGAAGCTTGTATTATTTTCGTTGCAAATATTCAAATGCTCATTATATTATCTTTGGATTAACAACTGATGCACCTATACCTCCTATTGGAAAAACTTACATCATGTTCAATTAAAGAGTCAGAGTTTCTCTCTAAGCCGAATAATTGCATAGGTCGGCTCTGCACCTTATTTCGTACTAGTCCACTTGCACATTCCTGGTATCGAATATTCATACTCTTCATTAGGAACTCCGGTCGGAATTAAAATAGGAAAGTAGTCATAAATCCATGTCTATGAAATTTAACACAAATATTATTTCATTATAAAAAAAAAGTAAAAATGAACTACTAATAAACATGTTTGTAAGCATACCATTAGCAAAGTTAAACATCCACTAATCTGCTTCACTTTTTTCCTAGATGTCAAACCAAGTTGACGGTATAGGTAGGCTAATATTACTATGCCTCATGCTTGCTTGTTAAGATGATAAACTTCTTTTAATGCATTCATGTAATGGATAGAAACCTTTATGCTTGATTTATTAGAGAAAACCAAATAACCCAACCCATAAAGAAGAAAAGCACGAGTGACTCAATTATATGCATTTGTATCAAGATTTTCCACTTTTGATGTATGGAAAATTTACTTTTCAGCCAATCCATCCTTATCGAATGCTTACCTTCCAGCTCTTCACGTGCCAACTTTTCTTCTATTCTAAGCAACTAAAAGCTTTGCACAATCACTTAAGGAGACATCTTTTCCACCATTTTCTTTGAATAAACTCATCCCTACAACGGGCACTCTAAGGATGTGATAAACATAGTCTAAGCTAATCGATATCTCACCAAAGGGAAAGTGAAATGAATTGGTCCATGGATGCCATATGTCTACAAAAGCCGATATAGCAATGTAATCTATCCATCGATAATAATGCTCCACTATATCATGCAATCTTAATAGCTTGACCTTCTCCAAAACTACACTCGCTTCATCACTAATCTTTCATACTTTCATCTTCCGAGAGTGTGAAATACATCTTAGATGCTCATGTTCCTATAAATAAAAAGTTAAATATGACTAAAAGAAATAAAATCAAACAATGAAATTCAAAGAAAATTTACTTACAGGTTTATTAGCCCGAATATCATTAGCTATATGAAATTTGAAGTCGCACAAAGTTGATAAATCTTGTCCACTATCTTCACTTTCAATGAAGTAGTGGAAGAGTCAGGGCAATCAGCGTGTATAACAGGAACTTCTTCACGTGTTTCTTCTTCAAAATCAAGGTCTGACTGCGATGGAGAACGATCAATCACTGGATCATCGCTAGGCTATGCAATTTTTTTCCTTTTGCTTTGTTCATTTCTGCCTCATGTTTCCTCCATAATTAGGCCGTTATAGGTTCTACAAAAATATAATCCAAAATATGAATATTAGGAAAAACAATTTTAAAATCAATAAACGTCAATAGCCTATGCAAAAATTCTAAATACATGTGAAACATCGATATTTGTCTAATTAACAAACTTAGGTAAAACATGTCTTAGTCCAAAGGCTAAACCAAAATCAAACGGTAGTACCATCTAATAACACACAATGTTTCAATTGGACACCGTTGATTAATTACAGTTTCATTCGGTGGTTAACTACTGTTTATATTATGTAAATTTAAAAAACTAAATTGTTTACATTCGGTAATTAAATGTCGTGTGTGCTATAAAACATCTAAACTATGAACCACCGTTTAACACATGCAGGTAGTTGGAAATTTTATTTAATTTCAATTGGCATTACATTACCATGGGTGTTATAAAACATGTATATTGTAAACTACCGATTGACACATCCATAAACTACAAAATAGAAGTTCTTTTTGTTGGTGCTTTTCTGCCGCTTGTACTTAAAATCAACTGCACTTTGAAAAACCGATTGACATAAGAGAATGTTTGAAAGTTTGAATTATCAATTGAAGTTCTTCATTGTTTAATTTATGCAAAACCCTAAATTACAACCCTAATATGCAAACCCTAATTTACACAATGAATCAATAAGAAGTTTGAAGTGATAAAATCAAGAAAACCCTAATAACTTATGGCGCGATTCCTAAGATTGTGAAGCTTCTCCTTGAGATGCTTTCTTCGATGTTTTGGAGCCCGCTATTGCTTTCGAAATTTTGAAATGAGAAGACGCGATTTGGAGTTGTAGTTTGATTTTTTTACTTTGGTGGTGAATATGGGTAAAAATAAGCAATATGGGGTAATAACAAGACCTGGGTAATTTTAAGTGTTTTTCTAGGATGAATAACAACAATCTATTTTAATTTAAGGGGGAGGAATAAGGTTTAATTAGATATGGGATTAGAGAGAAATTTTTGGAGTGGAGATTAAATTTGAAATGGATAGAAAAATTTCAGATTGGAGCCAAAATTTTCGTTGTTTAGAGCCAGAAAAATCATGAATATGTAAAAGAAGATAGTTATAAAAGAAAACCTCTAGATGCATGTGAAAGTAATAATTTACAACGTAATATATATATATATATATTTGAATTTTTTTAAACATTTTCTAATTTTCTAAAATATGGAATATTTTATAAAGTTTTAATTAATTTAAAATTTTAACTTTTTTATTGTTGAATTTTACAAAAAAATCGATTTTTTTAAGTTTTTATAAAGTTTTAAACCTTTATACCATTTTTCGGACAAGGCACTGCCCACTAGACCCTCGTGACCTAACCTGCCAGGTCGACCATCGTCCGCAGAGGCATTGCCCCCACACCCACACCCCACCTAGGGGGTTGCCATCCCTTCGTAGTAGCAATCAATTGTTACGTAAATGCATATAAACTAAAGCTGTGTTATAAAAAAATTATAAATTTGTTTTTGTGTTAGAGCTTATTTAATCATATTTTGATAAACGATGCATATATTATTGTATTAATTTTTAAACGTGTGTGTTATGAAAAAAGAATTGTCATGGGTTTAACCATCTAACAGGTTCAAACTTCAAAGCCTCCAACCATGAACTATTATAGTTCTATCCACGGTGAAGTATTCAAAGCCATGCTTATTAGTATGCTAGTCTACCTTTCCAACACAAATAATTAATACTCTAAAACATAATTAAAAATAACAAAACAATCAAAATACCCCTTTCATAATACAAGAAAGCCTAAAGCCTTTTACAACTTCAATAAATCTAGCTCATCATTACCCAGATCCACCTATTCTCCTCGACATTGATCTTGATGAATCCATTCACGCTGCCATCAATCTACAAATTCCGACGACAAGGATAAGGTAAGTTCAGCGATTTGGATTTGGTACAAATTCGGTTGGAAGAGGTGATGTGAATTAGGCGAGTTGGATTTAATGCCAATTCGATTGGAAGAGGTGATGTGAATTCGGTTGGAAGATGTGATGCGAATTGGGCAATTTAGGTCCGATATATTTGGTGATGGGAGAGGTGTTGTATTTGGATTTGAAGAGGTTGATGAATTATTAATTATTAAATATTACTTCTTATACATTAGTTATTACTTATTAATTATTACTCCTTAATTATAATTGAATATAAATTATTTAATATTAGTTATTCAATAGTAATTATTTAATATTAATTATATTTATTAATTATTAAATGTAGTTAATAAATATAAACTATAATTTGCTAATTATTAACAGTTAATTATAATAAATTATTAAATATAAAAAATAATTATTGATTATAGATAATTATTAGTCATTATAAATTAATTATTAATAATCATTTGTTATAAATTATAAATAATTACCTATCTACGTTTTTATTTATAAATTATTTAAGTGAGTTTAAATATTCATTATTAATTATAAATTGTTAATTAATATTTTAAACAATATTAAACATATTCGAAAATTTTAACGTAAACATATGAGTAACACTACTTTTAAAACAGTTTTAGCTAATTAATATCTAGTTGTAAAAAACAAAGTTTTTACAACTTTTTAAAATTATTGTTAAAAGGGTACTATGACAATGTTTTAAAAAAACATTGTAAAAAGGTAGGATTTTACAACGTTTTTGGAGGAAATGTTGTAAAATGTCGTGTTCTACAACGTTTTCTGCAAAAACATTATAAAAAAGGATGGTTTCTACGACGTTTTTCCCAAACGTTGTAAAAAGTTTTTTTTTACAATATTTTAAATACAAACTTGTAAAACAAAAGTTGTAATAAGATGTTGTTTTTTAAATTAGGTACTTATATGGTAGTATACATTTATACTACAAGTCTTGGATAGAATGCAACATACTACGTGTCAATATATGTTCGAATCACGCTACGCAAGTTTCGAACTAGTGACCTCTCGCACCAAAGTCGAAGCGACTAACCATTGGGACAGTATGAATTGAGGAAGAGAGAAATTCAAGAATGAGATTTTTGTTTTGCCTTTTTAACTACCATTTTCACTTCAGTAATACAAACAGTTTGATTATTTGCTTTGACTAACGGATGGTTGTAAATGATTATATGCTACCCTAATGCAAACATTCATGTAAAATGTAT
Source organism: Allium fistulosum (assembly GCA_030737815.1). Taxonomy (NCBI): domain Eukaryota; kingdom Viridiplantae; phylum Streptophyta; class Magnoliopsida; order Asparagales; family Amaryllidaceae; genus Allium; species Allium fistulosum. Next base: position 994,077,804 of record CM060903.1, read on the forward strand.
CGTGTATACTATAAGTATCACGACTGAATTTTCCATAGTCTCGGAACAGACTCAAATGGATGAATCAGGCTTTAGAATAATAAAGGAATAACCCAAGAGAGTTAAAGAATATCAAGAACGATGATGCGACGAAGCAAACAAAGATTGAATAAGTTTCGAAGAACTCGAATCATGTTGGTACCGAGTGGTCGATCGGTCGGTACCAAGATGATGTTGACATGGAGCATGGGTTGAAAAACTTGAATACTTGGAAGAAGCTCGAGCTTAAGAAAAAGATGACTTTAAGACAAAAAGATTGTGTCAGTATCCAATAGTCGACCAGTCAGTACCGACATGATTTTTCATCTTGATATTTGCATAGGGCGACTCATTCTTTATGCTATATTTCCAAATCTAGAGAGTGAGACTTGTTCTAACCTGGATGGCAAGATCTACACTAGGATTAGCCTACAAATATGAAGCTACCTTCGTTTAGAAGGGGGATTGGCACTTAAGTTCTAGAGCGTATCTTCTTTCACCATCACCTTAGAAAACTCTTATAAATTCGAGATATATTAGATTGTAGTCAGATTTCTGTTGTATTCATTGTATTCCAAAGAGAAAAGATCAAATAATAAGATTAAAGTGGACATTGGCTTGAGTATTTGCCAAACCAATATGAATAGTGTTTGTTTGTTCCTGCTTTTATTGATTTCTTACTTATAAGATTTGGATTTAATCAACTTTAGGGTATTGTGTCAAATTTTGATGCAACATTTTTGATTCTTTCAAGCGATCGTTGGAGGGAGAAAACTAGAGCATAAGGGCAGCTAGGAGGTGTCCTCAAGTTCAAATCCATCAATCTATGTGATCAGGGAGGAATTTGAAAGAATGATGAAAGAGGTGCAAGATAGGATGATGGTTAGACAAGAGGAAATACTAGATGGATTTTTCCAAAAGATGGATTAGCAGAGGATAGCCGGAGCAGCTAGAACTCAAAACCAGAGGACATAAGGCAATGAAGAAGCATATGAAGTTAGAGCAGAACAAGATGAAGCCAAACGCCATGACCAGAACCACTCGGTATCGACCACAATCAGGTCGGTGCTGAAATGAATCTCTAGAGGCACGATTGATTTGGACCTAAGACATGCTGGCATACCGGGAACAAGCGAGACCGGGGCTAGGATTGTGGACCAAAATGTGGATGCATGACAACATGAGTTGGAACTGAAAGCTCACCTTAGGAACAGAGGGCAAAATGAAGCTATGGATCATAGACTTCTATTAGATGATAATGAAATAATTATTGAAATGATAAGGAGAATACTGAGAGGTGGACCCCCATACCTGATTTTGGAGGATGTAAACATAAATCCCTTCACCCCTAACATTCGGTACGTAGGGAATCCACCTGATTTCAAGCTACCGACGTTGGAGATGTACAATGGAAGGACATATATAACCGTTTATTTGATGAGATATATCTAACATATGGAGGTGTTGGGTGCTTCCGAAGAGTAATGAGATAGTGTTTCTCATTACAGTTAACGGAAGTTAGGAGCGATGTGGTTCAAATAGTTGGAGAACGGGTCCATCAGCATATGGACCAGATTAGTAGAAAGATTTATGAACAAGTTCCATGTTCGCATTTCTCGACCGAACAATGCGATGATGCTTTCGAGCATAATGCAGAAAGCAGGCGAGACCATACAAAGTTATTTGACCAGATTCCACGCAGCGGCAGCTGCAATGCATATGCTGGATCCATCAATAGTACTAATGGCAGCAGTCTCTAGAGTCGTAAAAAAACATATTTCAAAGTGGCTTTGAAAAGGGATCCATCGATGGATTTTGTGGAATTTTACCATAAAGCTAAAGATATTTTCCTTAGGAAGACACTAAGGCCGAGAATGTTGAAATTAATGCCGTAAATGATGGCGAACCATCCGAGATGGGATTCAGGAAGGATAAAGGAAAGCGGAAAGCTTATGATGGCTTCAGAGGATCGAAGCAGCGAGAAGGGAACCAAAATTTTCATTCTACACTGATTTGGCAGAGATCCAGGAGATGATCTACTTGGATACCAAGCGGCAGGTCCCCTACCGCAAGTCAAATTGGAGATAACCCACAGATTGGGAGAGAAGGTCTGGAAAGTTTTGTCTATTCCATGAGCCGAATGTGCATGAAACAAATGAATGCAAGCATCTACGAGATCTGATTAAAGAGAAGGTTCAGAGTAACTGAATACAATAGTATGTGATAAACCAAACTACAATGGTTCCATAGGAATATCCACCATCTGTGGCAAATGCATTCGGATACATTCGTAGATCAGGGTCGAGAGTGGTTATCCCATGATCGGGGTGGATAGGAGTTAGGTTCGATTCCCTCTTTTGCGTTTTTTTGAATAAATAAGGTAGAATTACTACCAAGCTGCTTACACGTGTATGGGACCTTGATCGGTCTCTAGTACGCCCTGAGTTGGATGTCTGAGAGTAATCATCGATGGTATGGATGTTCGGAATGTTTGTTTGTTACTATGATTTAGATTTTGTGAATGAATGTTTGATTTTGAAAATCATTTGAACATGATGACTGATACCGAGTATGAATTACCAATGGAGATTGGTGATCCCTCGAAATTGATATATAAACTAATTGGACATGGTTCTCCCAACGGAAGAGACAGTGTAGTGAACTATAAGGTTCAAGTCCCCTTGTCCGAGAACGAGTGGATGGACTTGTACATGATAGTTAGCTGCCACATCAGAGAGTGAGTAAATGGGCTAGCTCAAATAGTAAGTCCCCTCACCAGAGAGTGAGCAGATGGACATGCTCGAACATTGGGTCCCCTCTCCAGGGAGCGAGCGGATTGGACTCAATATGGTATGATTTGAAGAGATCGAAAATGGATTGGATATGATCTAGAGAGATCAGGAATTGGATTGGATATCGACTATGCAATCTGGAGCGATCTAAACTTGACCTTAGGATTTGAACGCCTTATGATTTGATAATGGTTAGTGATTGACTAATGATTGTCATTGCCTCGCTTCGGTTGGACTTGATTATAATGGAATGCCACGCGACACTGGACGAATTTTAAGTAACGTTCCAATCAGTGGAAATGTACCAATATGATTAATGATGAATGATATCATGTTATATGATTAACCTAAGATAAATAAATCCTGATTGAACACGGGATGATGTCGATATTGACTTATGATAACTGAAATCCCAAGCAAACATGGGACGACACGATATATGATAACTTAACCCCTCACAAATACATGATGACATTGATAATGATATATGATGCGGTAACCTTGATTTACGATATTAATTTATGATATGATAATTCTGGGAGAACACAAAATGATTATGATTTGTGACTTACATTTACGCAAGGACTTTAGTCTATAGCTATGATAGGTATAGAGCGACCTCTGATTTGTGAGCGAATTAAAGGAACCAGATGGTTCACCACGATTAGTCCAATAGATAGCCGGAGAGCTCGACTACCAATGATTGATCACTCTTGATACTTGTTCTTGAGCAAAGCCCACCTTAAATTCATAAGGCATACTTTGAGAGGCAGGCGTTACAGCCAAAATTTCCACTATCTCAAAATAGACTCAAACGAATGAATTAGGCTTCAGAATAATGAATGAATGGCTCTAGTGAGTTGGAGAATATCAAGAATGATGATACGAAGAAGTCATGCAAAGATTGGATAAGTTCAGAAGAACTTGAATCATGTCGGTACTGAATGGCTGACCAGTCGGTACCGAGATGATGCTGTCATTGCATGTTTTGAAAACTTGAAGATTTGGAAGGAGCTCGAGCTTAAGAAAATCAAGGTAACAAGATCATGTCAGTATCGGGTAGTCGAGTAGTCAGTACCGACATGATTTCTCATCTTGATGTTTGCATGGGGTGATCAGTTCTTCACGCTATATTTCCAGATCTGGAGATTGTTCAAACCCGGTTGGCGAGATCTATGCTGGGTTTGGTCTATAAATATGAAGCTGCCTAAGGGGTTTGACACTTGAGTTCTAGAGAGCTATCTTCTTCCATCATTAACTTAGAAAACTCTTAAAAATCTAAGATCTATTATATTCCAGAAAGAAAAGATCAAATAATAAGATTAACATGGACTTAGGCCCGAGTATTTGTCAAACCACTATACAAAATGTTTGTTTGTTCCTGCTTCTATTGCTTCCATACTTGTTAGGTTCGGATTTAATCAACTTTGGGGTGTTGTGTCAACTTTTCCTCAACAATAAGTTATTTTCGTATTATAATGGAGCTGATGATTTTATGTAGGCTATCGCCTTCCTATATTACTTTTTAGGAATAAGTTCCTAAATTCCGAAGACATTGTGTAATTACTGGGTGGGATAAGGAAGAGGTATGCCACCGCTGACCAATCACATGCTATATATATTCTTTTTTCAAATGCAAACTTCTATTAATTATGCATATTGATAGAGTTAGGGGTATGCCCTAGGGGAAATTATGTAATTTGTTACATATATATAACTCGTTGACCAATCTTGTTCGAAATAAAGGTGTTTTCTTTCTATTATATACACGATATAATGTGGTTATATTAATTAGTTTAATTAAAAGCATACTTAATAGAAAATTCATAAATGGTATATTTTGTGATAGTAGTTACAAAATGTTGTAACCGTGAGTAATTTATCATAGTGAAAACAAATACACCATTTTTAATATTCCTAGTCAAGATGTATCGAGACTGGATATCGATATATCCGTTGAGACAAAAGTACGTAACGCACTCCAAACGTTAGGCAGTGTATTACTCATAACTACTGATGGCACCTAGGGGTTACATGCTAATAGTTATTGGATAACTATGGAATGACTCGTTCGATAGTTTTCCGTTGGTCAATATAACTAAGGTCAAACAAAAATTATCGAAGTGAATAATTTGCACAGTTCTTCGACTTGAAAATACTGTGAATCTTCAATATGAAAGGTCCACTTTGATTACAGACAAACCATGGCAAAGCATCCATCGAGTGACTATAGTTGGATCGAGTGGAAGTATTGGAAGTGAAGCACTATTCAAGAGAGGATTTGTCTCTTCAGTTATATGAGGTTAGTATCACGGTCAACTCAAGTCAACTAAAAGTCAAAATCTCTGGCTAGAGTAGTTCGGTTAATAATAATTGTTATTATTGAACCAAGGACTTTGTGTTTGGACTATAGAGTTGAATGTGGGCAATGTTGGAATTTTGACCATTACCAAATTCAATAAGTCCAAGGTGATATAGTTTTGATGAAGAGAATTGGTGTAAATAATCGTCGCAACTGGTAACGCCTATTAAATTCAAATGAATTTTTTCCAAAAATGAGTAAGCGATAATTTTTTTCATATTATCACACCATCTGCTAAGTGAAGTGTGAACGTTAACGTTCGAATAGTTCGACGTTAATCGCTGACCGAATTTACACCCAAGAGTCACACAACCGAAACGATGAATTATCTTTAGGCCAAATGATTTTATTAGTTTATAGTTATTATAAATTAATTAAATTAATTAATATTTATGAAATATTAAATATGAAATTTGAATGTGATTTGAGAAATAAAATTGTTGTATATATTTATAAAAGTTATGAGTATATCAATCGATGTGGGATATCAATAACAGAATAGGTTAAATATGATTATGCATATTTAGTTTGGGTTAAATGGGCACACAACCCATAAGATTTGGAGAGGATAGGCGTTGGTTTGAGAGAGGTTAGGGGTGGCTACAACATAGGATTAGGGTTTGGAGATTTGTGGCTAAAATCTAGTGAGAAACCTACATAGTTTGCTCTCTTATCCTACGCATATAAATGCTAATCTCGAAATCCCAATCTAAGGCTAATTTCATTTTTGAGCCGCCACTTTCTTCTTCTTCCTCCTTATTTTAATGGCAGCAACTATCCCCTAAAACAATCCCAAAATATTCTCAACTCCAATTCAAATTAAAAAATACTAAATTCTAGTAGAAGGTCTCCAATCCCGGATTAGAAACCGATGGATTGGGAATTGTTCTAAGAAAAGAAATCATTGTTCAACGTGGACTCAAAGGCTTCATTGAGAGGCGAACTTTCATTTATTATTATTGTTTGATATCAAGTTTATCATATAAAAGTTGATTTACATCCAAATCATCTATTTGTATTCAGATCTGTTTATTATTTAGATAATGTGAGATTTTTTGGGTACGTGTGTTTGTTACAATTGAATTGGTTATGTGCTTGTTGTAATATTTTGTTTATTGATTTATTATTGATTTAACTTTGTGAAAAAAAATTAATTTTGATTAATATATATAGATTTAGACTAAATGTATAAAGATCGGCAAATTATCAATATGTATAATTATATATATGATTATATATCATATATATTTGACCTTAAAATTTTCTTATGATGATTTATACTTATTATGAATCATAAAATATAAAAATATTTTATTAAATATTTATATACATATTTTAGTATTATTTAATGATTATGTGTGTTGTTTATTATGTATAAAATAATTAATGGTTCAAATGTTAGTTTTATGTTTTTTAAATTTGATGCACCATATAAGAAGCTTACTGTAAAATTTTCAAAATTTTAAAACTTAATTAATATTTTTTAAATTAATTTACTTTCAGCCTGCAATATATTTAATTAAGAATATAATTTCAATTGCGAAAATTTTAGAAATTTTTATTAACTCTAAAATGTTTCTCAAGTACCTTTAGAAAAATGTTCAAATTTTTATAACTTAATTTATTAATTTTTATAATTTTTTTTGGTTTCGCAATTAATTATTTAATTAAAAATATAATTTTAATTGAGAAAACTCCAGAAAATTTCCAAAGCCTAAAATATATCTCAGGTATGGTTAGAAAATGTTTTAGAATATTTCAACTTGATTTCATATTTTTAAGAATTAATTTTATTTCTAGTTGTTATTAATTATTTAGTGATAAATATTATTTTAATTAAAAAAATTCCATAAATAATTTTTAAGCCCAAAATATGTTTTCAGATTTGCTAAAATTATAAAACTTGTAAATTTTCATATAATTATTTTACATTAATTTATTATGGCAGAAATTGTTTTATTCAATAATATATATATATATAATATTATGTACACATATATATGTATATTCATTTACATATATTAATATCTTATTTTTGCCATATTGTATTAGCACATATTTAGACAAATTACAGTACACACAAAATGAGCTAATGTGTCTGTTGCAATGTAAATCCCAACATCTATATACGAGCACATTATACCATTCACAGATTATCACGATACACATGCACACACACAGATTATATATATATATATATATATGTATTTATGTATGTATGTATTTGATACATATATATGTAAATTAAATCTAATCAATCAATTCAAATTAAAGAGAGAAACAAAAGGTTCATTTCTCCATTTAATGCAATTAATCCTCTGATTTAATTACTTGTTTTAGATAAAGAAATAAAAGGTTTCCTTCTCTATATATACATTAAATCTTATTAATGCTCTCAATTAACTACTTGTCTTAGGGAAAGAAATGAAAGGTTTCATTCCCTATATATATTAACTCTTATTAATAAATGTTAGGTGTATTCGATACACTATATATTTAAAATTAAATTTATTTAAACTTCCCTTTAACTAATTTAAATAAATAAATTATTTTATTAAAAACAAATTTAGAAATGTTCTAATTAAATTAGGCTTCATAGGCTTAACTAAGATCCAATAAAGTATTTTTTTTTGAAAATCACCCATTTCTTCCACTACGAGTTGACCTAGTTTCAACAATAGTGTTAGAGCCCAATGGCCTATGCGGTCTAAATTAGTCATGTTATGGCTAACTAATCAAGCTTGCCACTTAGTACGGTGCCTAGAAAGGTAATGTCTAGGATTGGAATTAGGTAATCAATTACCCTGTCCGACTTGGTTATCAGCCTGGCTTGAAAGGTGAAGTGAGCCCAAAAGTTGCCTCTGATAGAAAAGGCCCAATTTGAATTGGGCCTTGGGCTAATTTTCAAAATTGTCATGAAAATTAAGACAAGATTTTAAATTTAAAAGTTAAATTTAGAATAAAAACCTGTTTATTATAAAAGGTTACGATATAACATAAATTTTCAAAATGATTGAAAAGGTAATGAAAATTTCAAATTATTTAAAACTATTTGAATATTAATTTTGAAATTTAAAATTTATTAATAAGATTAATAAAATAAATTAATTAAATGAGTTAATTAATTTGTACTTATATGCATGCATTATATATGTTGATATATGTTATGTTATTTTAAAAGTGTTTAAGGTAACGTAAGTATACATGTATGTATGTAAGATAAATTTTGAAACTGGTATAATTTAATTAATTTTTTTTAATTAAATAAATTAATTAAATGTTAATTAATTAAATAACATACACATGTATATGATATATGTGTTATGCTATAAAGGTTATATTACATAATAAATATTAAATATAAATGTTATATTGATATAAAATTAATTAAAATGTTAATTAACTAATATTAATTAAATAAGATTTAATTAATATAACGTTATACATAAGACTATTATATAAGTAATATAAAATATAAAAGTTATATAATAATAAAAATTATACAATATGAATGTATAAACTAAATGTGGAACATTAAAGAAACCATAAATAGACTTAAGGAATAAATACGTACATATTATACGTATATCGTGATTTCAGACGCGCATGACACTTGAATTGATAGAGTTAGGGGTACGCCCTAGGAGCAATTATGTAATTTGTTACCTATGTCTAACTTGTTGACCAATCTTGTTTGAAATAAAAGGTATTTTCTTCCTATTATATACTTGACATAATGTGATTATATTAATTAATTAACTTAATTAAAAGTATATTTAATAGAAAATCCATAAATGATATATTTTGTGATAGTAGTTACAAAGTGTTGTAACCGTGAGTAATTTATCACAACGAAAGAAATATACCATTTTAACAGTTCCTAGTCAAGATGCATCGAGACTAGATATCGATGTATCCGTTGAGACTAAAGTACGTAACGCTCTCCAAATGTTAGGCAGTGTATTACTCATGACTGCTGGGGGCACTTAAGGGTTACATACTAATAGTTATTGGATAACTATGAAACGACTCACTCGATAGTTTTCTGTTGGTTAATATAATTAAGGTCAAACAGAAAATATCGATGTGACTGATTTACACAATTCTCTCGACTTGAGAATACCGTGGATCTTCAATATGAAAGCTCCGCTTTGATATAGCCAAATCATGGCATGGCGTCCAACGAGTGACTATAGTTGGGTCGAGTGAAAGTATTGGAAGTGAACCACTATTCAAGAGAGGATTCGTCTCCTCAGTTATATGCGGTTAGTATCACAGTCAACTCAAAGTAAAAGTCTCTGACCAGAGCATTTCGGTTAATAATAATTGTAATTATTGAACCAAGGACTTTGTATTTGGAATATAAAGTTGAATGTGGATGAGGTTGGAATTTTGACCATTACCAAATTCCATAATTCCAAAGTGTATAGTTTTGACGAAGAGAATTGATGTAAACAAATGTCACAACCGGGAAACGCTTGTTAAACTAAATAGGATTTTTTCCGAAAATGAGTAAGCGTTAAATTTGGCCATAATGTCACGCCACCTGCTAAGTGACGTGTAAACGTTAACATTAGAATAGTTCGATGTTAATCGCAGACCAAATTTACACCCAAGAGTTACACAGCCGAAATGATGAATTCCCTTAAGACCGAACGATTTAATTAGTTTATAATTGTTATAAATTAATTAATATTTATGAAATATTAATTATAAAATTTGAATATGATTTGAGAAATAAATAATGTTATATATATTTATAACAGTTATAAATATATCTATCGATATACAATATCGACAAGCGATTAAATTAGATTTAATTGCATAGTATTTTGGCTTGGGCTTGGATGGGTTTAAGGCCCATCATTAGGGCTGCAAAATTTCAGTTTTGGGAAGGTCTAAGGGTGGCTAAAACATAGGGAATTGGCTTAGAGATAATGGGTTGAGATCAAGTGAGAATGGGTAAAAAGATTTTCCTCGTTTCTCTCTAATACAACCCTGTGTGTGTGTGTGTATCTCTAAAAATAACGATGAACTTTTTTTGGCCGCCATTACCTTCTACATTGTTGATTAAAACATAGCTCTCAATCCACTTCAAAATTCTCAAATATATTTCAAATTAAAATAATATTATTCGATAGTTAGAGGTCGGTGATTCCGTACTTGCAATCTAACGAATCAAGAACAGTAAAAGGAATGGAAGTCATTGCTTCAACGTGGATTAAAAAGCATCATTAAATTGGTAATTTTAATTCATATTACAGTAATTAAATTATATTCTATGATTCTATATGTTTAGTTATGTGAGATTTTTGTAAGTAGATGTGGTTGTCACAAATCAGTTTGGTCATGTGCATAATTTGTATATTATACTATTTGCTTTATGTATAGACAAATGTTGTTTACTGTACAAAATCAATTTTTGTCATTAATAATTGTTTTATATATATTTATTAATAAATTCATATATATATATATATATTAGTGTATATTTCTCTCTCATAATAGCATATATGCATATATATATAAATAAGATATATATACGACTTAAAAATTTAGTACACTTATTTATATATAATATGAATTTAAAAATTCAAAAATTCGAAAATTAATTATCATACATATATTCATATTTTTGAATTAACATTTATTGAATTTTTGAATTGTTTATTATATATAAAATAATTATTACATCAAAAATTCAATTTTATATTTTCTAAAAATATTATACCATTTCATAAATATATAGAAAAAATTTAGGAATTTTTCAATAAAGTTTGTTATTTTTAATAATTAATATTATTTTGAAAAAACTGTTTATGATTTATTAAAAATAATAATTTAATTGAAATTTTCTTTAAAAAATTTCGTAACCTTTCATTCATGCTCCTAGAATTTCTAAAATTTTAAAATTTTAATTTTTAATAATATATGATTTTATATTAAATAATTATTGCCGAAATCAATGTATTTGTTTTTAAAAATAATATTTCAACTTTGAAAAATCTCCAGATTTTTCCTAAGCTCTATTTTATGATCCTAGATTTTTGAAAATTGTAAAATTTGAATTTTCATCAATAGATTATTTTATGTTAATTATTTATGGATGAAAACATTATTTTATTCATAATATATACAAATTAAAATACTAAAATTATTATGTTTGCAAAACTAAGTTAATTTTGAATTATAAATAATTTTTAATAATTGTTCTCTCTCTTTCTATATATATATATTTATCTATATATAAATGTTTTATGTTCATATATCTTTACTACTAATAAAGAGAATTCATTGAATAGATTTACTCAACGTCTTTTTGAAATTCCAAATATACCCTTTTACATCTTATAGAGAAATAATATTCAAATATGTGAATATAGCCTGTTATTTTCTAAGTACAACTGTCAGTCCCCATGGAGAACTACAGTGTACGTTCACAAGATGAAGTATCTGAGTGTTTCATATTGTCTGTAATTTAGGTGGGAGTTAATTGGTCGAAGCCTCGCCGGATTCCGAGTTAGTATGAAGAAAATATAGCAGTCTGAACAAAAAAAATAGCGGCTTCTGCACTAAGCGGAGTTTAAATATGGGAATGTGGTATCCTGTTATTTTCTAATTACAACTGTCAGTGCCCATGGAGAACTACAGTATGCGTTCACAAGATGAGGTATCCGAGTGTTTCATATTGTTCGTAATTTAGGTGGGAGTTAATTGGTCGAAGTCTCACCGGATTCTGAATTAGTATGAAGAAGTTATTGCAGTTTGAACAAAAAAAATAGCTGCTTCTGCACTAGGCGGAGTTCAAATATGGGGATGTGGTAGCCTGTTATTTTCTAAGTACAACCGTTAGTCTCCATGGAGAACTACAGTGTACGTTCACAAGGTGAAGTATCCGAGTGTTTCATATTGTCCGTAATTTAGGTGGGAGTTAATCGGTCGAAGTCTCGCCGGATTTCGAGTTAGTATGAAGAAAATATTGCAGTCTGAACAAAAAAAATAGCGGCTTCTGCACTACGCGGAGTTCAAATATGGGGATGTGGTATCCTGTTATTTTCTAAGTACAACTGTCAGTGCCCATGGAGAACTACAGTGTGCGTTTACAAGATGAAGTATCCGAGTGTTCCATATTGTCCGTAATTTAGGTGGGAGTTAATTGGTCGAAGTTTCACCGGATTCTGAATTAGCATGAAGAAGTTATTGCAGTTTGAACAAAAAAAATAGCGGCTTCTGCACTAGGCGGAGTTCAAATCTGGGGATGTGGTAGCATGTTATTTTCTAAGTACAACTGTCAGTTCCCATGGAGAACTACAGTGTGCGTTCAGAAGATGAAGTATCTGAGTGTTCCATATTGTCTGTAATTTAGGTGGGAGTTAATCTGTTGAAGTCACGCCGGATTCCAAGTTAGTATGAAGAAAATATAGCAGTCTGAATTAAAAAAAATAGCGGCTTCTGCACTAGGCGGAGTTCAAATACGGGGATGTGGTAGCCTGTTATTTTCTAAGTACAACTGTCAGTCCCTATGGAGAACTACAATGTGCGTTCACAGGATGAAGTATCCGAGTGTTCCATATTGTCCGTAATTTAGGTGGGAGTTAATCAGTCGAAGTCTCGCCGGATTCCAAATTAGTATGAAGAAGTTATTGCAGTCTGAACAAAAAAATAGCGGCTTCTGCACTAGGCATAGTTCAAATATGGGGATGTGGTAGCCTCTCATTTTCTAAGTACAACTATCAGTCCCCATGGAGAACTACAGTGTGCGTTCACAAGATGAAGTATACGAGTGTTCCATATTGTCCGTAATTTAGGTGGGAGTTAATTGGTCGAAGTCTCGCCCGGTTCCGAATTAGTATGAAGAAGTTATTGCAGACCGAACAAAAAAATAGCGGCTTCTGCACTAGGCGGAGTTCAAATATGGTGATGTGGTAGCATGTTATTTTCTAAGTAAACTGTCAGTCCCCATGAAGAACTACAGTGTGTGTTCACAAGATGAAGTATCCGAGTGTACTATATTGTTCATAATTTAGGTGGGAGTTCAGCGGTCGAAGTTTTGTCTGATTTTGAGTTAGTATGAAGAAGTTATTGCAGTCTGAACAAAAAAGTAGCGGCTTTTTCCTAGGCAAAGTTCAAATATGAGGATGTAGTCTATTATTTTCTAAGTACAACTATTAGTCACCATGGAGAACTACAGTGAGCGTTGAAGTGGGGATATAACATGTTATTTTCTAAATACAACTGTCAGTCACCATGGAGTACTACAGTGTGCGTTCACAAGATGAAGTATCCAACTATACCGTATTGTCCGTAATTTATGTGGAAGTTCATTGGTCGAAGTATCGCCTAATTCCAAGTTAGTATGAAGAAGTTATTATAGCCTGAACAAAAAAAATAGCGGCTTCTGCACTAGGCGGAGTTGAAATATGGGGATGTGTTAGCCTGTTATTTTCTAAGTACAACTATCAGTCCCCATGGAGAACTACAGTGTGCGTTCATAAGATGAAGTATCTGAGTGTTCCATATTGTCCGTAATTTAGATGGGAGTTAATCTGTCGAAGTCTCGTCGGATTCCGAGTTAGTATGAAGAAAATATAGCAGTTTGAATAAAAAAAATAGCGGCTTCTGCACTAGACGGAGTTTAAATATGAGGATGTTGTGTCATGTTATTTTCTAAGTAAACTGTAAGTCCCCTTGGAGAACTACAGTGTGCGTTCACAAGATGAAGTATCCGAGTGTACCATATTGTCTGTAATTTAGGTAGGAGTTCATCGGTCGAAGTTTTGCCTGATTCTGAGTTAGTATGAAGAAGTTATTACAGTCATAACAAAAAAAATAGCGGTTTCTGCCTAGGCGGTGTTCAAATGTGGAGATGCTACTATCAAATCTACTTCCACAGGTACAAATAAAAATGCATGCACATTGTGGTTAAATGCAGGCCCACCTGGGCATGCATATGTACTCGTTATATATAATATTTTTATACATACATACATACATACATACATACATACATATATGTGTGTGTATTCTGTAACACATATATATGCACATATTTGGACAACATACATGACATATAAAATGAGTTAATATGTCTGTTGCGATGTAGATCCCAACATCTACATATGGGCATATTATACATTTCACGTATTATTATGTTACACATGCACTCACGTATATCTATGATACATTTATGTATAAATTAAATCAAATAAAATTAATTTCATATCTTAATATATTTGAATTTAAATAAAATAATTGATTTTATTTAAATGAAATTTAGAAATGTTCTAATTTAGTCAGACTTCATAGGCCGAATAAAAGATCCAATAGGGTAAAATTTTTGAAATTCACCGATAACTTCCGCTGCGGGCTAGTACAGTTCCAACAATGGTATCAAAGCCCAATAGCCTATGCGGTCTAATTTAGTCATATTAGGGCTAACTAATTAAGCTTGCACACTTAGTATAGTGTCTATAAAGGTAACGTCTAGGATTGGAATTGGGTAATCAAGTACCATGTCCTACATGGTTACCGGCCTGGCCCGAAAGGTGAAGCGAGCCCAAAGGTTGCTCCTAATAGAAAATGACCAACTTAATTTGGGCCTTAGGCTAATTTTCAAAATCTTTTTGAAAATTAATGTTAAAGATTTTAAATTTAATAGTTAAATTCAAAATAAAACATGTTTATTATAAAAATTATAATACTACATAAGTTTTCAAAATGTTTGAAAGTATAATGATATTTTCAAAATGTTTGAAACTATTTATATAATAATTTCAAATTTTAAATTTATTAATAAGATTAATAAAATAAATTAATTAAATATGTTAATTAATTAATGTATATATGCATGTATTATATATGTTGATATATGTTATGTTATTTTAAAATGTTTAAGATAACATAAGTATACATGCATGTATACAAGATAAATTTTGAAATTAATAAATTTTAGTAAAAATTGTTTAATTGAATAAATTAATTAAAGGTTAATTGATTACATAAAATACACACATATATGATATATGTGTGTTACACTATAAAGGTTATAGTATACACTATATATGTTATAGTAGATATGTCCAATATAAATGTTATATTGGAATACTAATTTAAAATTAATTAAAGAGTTAATTGATTAAAATTAATTAGATTAGATTTAATTACTGATATATTATACGTAAGACTATCATATAAGTAATATGAAATATAAAAGTTATATAACAATAAAACTTATATGATATGTGTATAAACTAAATGTGGAACATTAAAGAAACCAAAATAGACTTGAGAAAGAAATACATATGTAAATGTACATATATCGTGATTTCTGATGTGTCTAACACTTAAATCGCTGAGGTATTTCATAAGAAATATATTATTCTATAAGTTGATATAACTCAATATATATTGAAGATTATGAATCTTCAATATAATGTTGTCCTCTACCATATATATATATATTAATAAATTACTTACATACTCCTTAGTTGTTGAGCAAACTCAAGCTAGGGATGTTATGCGTAGTATTATTAATATATTGAATAGATGAGGTAAGATAACTATATGTATTTGTTGAGCAAACTCAAGGTACATATACTATACTTAGGCCATCACAATATGGTAGGTATGCGTGAATAATCTCTTTCGATTTGTTGAGCAAACTCAAGGTCGAAATGAGATTAGAACAAGGAAAAATGGGTTAGGAGTTGTATGTGATACAATCGATAAGGAGTTATCCATCGTTTGTGGGGCTATGATTTGTTGAGCAAACTCAAGGTCAGAATACCAAAACAAACGAGTCCTAACACCCACCGGTGAAGTTGTAAGACTTCTATGTTTCATTTTAGGGTTTGGAGAAACATAAAAGACTAGTGGGAGCCTTATTAGAAAAATGAAATGGTAACATTTAACCTTTCTAATATTGTAAGAACATATGCTATATAATGTTATAATTATCTACAATGATAAATTTGTGCATTTCATATGATTGATAAAACATTTACGTTTGTCAATTAACATATATAAACAAACTGAATTGAAAGTTGACAAATAGAAGTATAATATATACTTACAAATAATTCTAATTGCATGTTATACAATGTTTCTATACCCATGCAAGTGCCTAATTTCAACTACTTAATACAATTGTAAGTTGGTCACTTATATGTTTATTTGGTTTAGACCGTATATTGCATTTTATGAGTTTTTAAACTCTGAATGCAATTCAAGACTATGGATATTTGATCCATGTACTTTCACATATAAATGTTATATGGTGAACAGTCATAGTTTGTGTGGTACAATATTTTGATGAGGTTAGTTCATTCAAAGTAAGCCAATAAACAGTATTTTAAGATCATGTATTCAACTTGAATGATTTCAAAAGGATCATATTGTGTTAATATAACACAAGGCCATAATCTATGAGATACATATAAGAACTCAATCGTTGAAATGTCATCTTGATCGGTTTACATAAAGTGCAACATATTGATGTCTTAAATGTTAAGAATAATCAAATGCGCTTTTGTAAAAAGTTTGTTATGATATTGTAGTGCGGTTTTCTTTTGAATAGTTTGACCATTTGAAAGAAAGATGGATGTATAAGAATAGATGTAATTTAAGGTAAAGTTGGAATGAAGAGAATGAATAGTCACTTCTACTTCATAGAGAAACATTGGAAACAAGAATTGTAATAATAATTGATACTTAATATTGGAATATGAAATATGATTTTTATTTCGAAATGTATTTTCATATAGAAAATTGTTTTCTATAACATTTATTTTCTTTGAATTCAAGGTATTTGATCAAAGAACTCTCCACTATAAACTAGTTGCAGCATATGAAATAAGTAAACAATATTAAGTGAATGGTGGACCACTAAATTTAGAACACTATTATAGTAATAGTGGAAATAGTGGGAGCATGCCATATAACACCTAATGATTGCATCAAATTAGGAAAATTGTTTTCGTAAAATGCAACGAACATTATTTGTGAAATAATTTTTATTTTTGGTATTGACTGAAAAATAGATAACTATATTTCAATATGAGTATTATGAATATTCATTGTGAAATAGAACTATGTTATGGAATTTATTTTCATAGTAAAAGTGATGCAACAAAAATACATATGTGTCTAATATTATTTACAGTTGTTTTGGAATTATAGACTAAGCCGTAGTTTTGAGAAATAATACAAAAAAAATACCTAAGGATCTTTTTGCATCGGTTTCAGAACTGATGCAAAAGTGTTAAGCATGTTGCATCAGTTGCATATGCATCGGTTGTTGAACTGATGGAAAAGGGGGGTAAACAACCGATGCAAATGGCCTGTTTTGTAGTAGTGCACATATATATATATATATATGATACATTTATGTATAAACTAAATCAAATCAAATAAAATTAATTTCATATCTTAATATATTTGAATTTAAATAAATAAATGATTTTATTTAAATGAATTTAAGAATTTTCTAATTCAGTTAAACTTCGTAGGCCCAATAAAGATCCAATAGGGTAAAAATTTTGAAATTCACCCATAACTTTCGTTGTGGGCTGGTCCAGTTCCAATAATGGTATCGGAGCCCAATAGCCTATGCGGTCTAAATTATTCATATTAGGACTAACTAATTAAGCTTGCCCATTTAGTACGGTGTCTAGAAAGGTAATGTCTAGGATTGGAATTGGGTAATCAAGTGCCATGTCCTACCTGATTACCGACCTGGTCCGAAAGGTGAAGTAAGCCCAAAGGTTGCTCCAAAGAGAAAAGGCCCAACTTAATTTGGGCCTTGGCCTAATTTTCAAAATCGTTTTGAAAATTAATGTTAAAGATTTTAAATTTAATAGTTAAATTTAAAATAAAACATGTTTATTATAAAAATTATAATACTACATAAGTTTTCAAAATGTTTGAAAGGATAATGATATTTTCAAAATGTTTGAAAATATTTATATAATAATTTCAAAATTCAACTTTATTAATAAGATTAATAAAATAAATTAATTAAATATGTTAATTAATTAATGCATATATGCATGTATTATATATGTTGATATATGTTATGTTATTTTAAAATGTTTAAGATAACATAAGTATACATGAAATTAATAAAAAATGTTTTAATGAATAAATTAATTAAAGGTTAATTAATTAAATAAAATACACATATATATGATATATGTGTGTTACACTATAAAGGTTATAGTGTACACTATAAATGTTATAGTAGATATGTCCAATATAAAAGTTATATTGGAATACTAATTTAAGATTAATTGAAGAGTTAATTGATTAAAATTAATTAGATAAGATTTAATTAATGATATATTATACATTAGACTATCATATAAGTAATATGAAATATAAAAGTTCTATAACAATAAAACTTATATGATATGTGTATAAACTAAATGTAGAACATTAAGTAAACCCAAATAGACTTGAGAAATAAAAACATATGTAAATGTACATATACCACGATTTCTGATGTGTCTAACACTTGAATCGCTGGGGTATTTCATAAGAAATATAGTATTTTATAAGTTGATATCACTCAATATATATATATATATTGAAGATTATGAATCTTCAATATAATGTTGTTCTCTACCATATATATATTAATAAATTTCTTACATACTCCTTAGTTGTTGAGCAAACTCAAGCTAGGGATGTTATGTGTAGTATTATTAATATATTAAACAGATAAGGTAAGATAACTATATGTATTTATTGAGTAAACTCAAGGTACGTATACTATACTTAAGCCATCACGATATGGTAGGTATGAATGAATAATCTCTTTCGATTTGTTGAGCAAACTCAAGGTCGAAATGAGATTAGAACAAGAAAAAATGGGTTAGGAGTTGTATTTGATACAACCGATAAGGAGTTATCCATCGTTTGTGGGGTTATGATTTGTTGAGCAAACTCAAGGTCAAAATACCAAAACTAATGAGTCCTAACACCCACTAGTGAAGTTGTAAGACTTCTATGTTTCATCTTAGGGTTTGGAGAAACATAAAAGACTAGTGGGAGCGTAATTAGAAAAATGAAATGGTAATATTTAACCTTTTTAATATTGTAAGAACATATGCTATATAATGTTATAATTATCTACAATGATAATTTGTGCATTTAATATGATTGATAAAACGTTTGTCAATTAACATATATAAACAAACTGAATTGAAAGTTGACAAATAGAAATATAATATGTACTTACTAATAATTCTAATTGCATGTTATATAATGTTTCTATACTCATGCAAGTGCCTAATTTCAACTACTTAATACATTCGTAAGTTGGTCACTTATATGTTTATTTGGTTTAGACCGTGTATTGCATTTTATAAGTTTTTGAACTCTAAATGCAATTCAAAACTATGGATATTTGATCCATGTACTTTCACATATAAATGTTATATGGTGAACGGTTATAGTTTGTGAGTACAATATTTCGATGAAGTTAGTTCATTCGAAGTAAGCCAATAAACAGTATTTTAAGATCATGTATTCAACTTTAATGATTTCAAAAGGATCATATTATGTTAATGTAACACAAGACCATAAACTATGAGATACATCTAAGAACTCGATCATTGAAATGTCATCTTGATCGGTTTACATAAAGTGCAACATATTTGATGTCTTAAATGTTAAGGATAATCTAATGCGCTTTTGTAAAAGGTTTGTTATGATATTTTAGTAAGGTTTTCTTTTGAATAGTTTGACCATTTGAAAGAAAAAAGAATGTATAAGAATAGATGTAATTTAAGATAAAGTTGGAATGAAGAGAATGAATAGTCACTTCTGCTTCATAGAGAAACATTGGAGACAAGAATTGTAAGGATAATTGATACTTAATATTGGAGTATGAAATATGATTTTTATTCTGAAATGTAATTTCATATAGAAAATTGTTTCTATAACATTTATTTGTTTGAGTTTAAGATATTTGATCAAAGAACTATCCACTGTAAACTAGTTGCAGCATATGAAATAAGTAAACTATATTAACAATATTAAGTGAATGGTGGACCTCTAAATTTAGTACTATATTATAGTAATGGCGGAAATAGTGGGAGCATGCCATATAGCACCTAATGATTGCATCAAATTACGAAAATTGTTTTCATAAAATGTACCGAACATTAATTGTGAAATAATGTTTATTTTTGGTATTGACTGAAAAATAGATATAACTATATTTCAATATGAGTATTATGAATATTCATTGTGAAATAGAACTATATTATGGAATTTGTTTTCATAATAAAAGTGATGCAACAAAAATACATATGTGCCTAATATTAATTACAGTTGTTTAGGAATTATAGACAAAGCCGTAGTTTTGAGAAATAATTTTACTATATGATTATGAATCATATGATACAGGTAAATTATGTCTCAAATAATTAATGGTTATGCACCTATTCAGTGGGAGCATCATAAGAGTTGATGAACTCATTGAATTAATACATATTGATGTATGGAATCATAAGTCTAGTAATAACAAAATGGTTCCACATACTTTTTTATATTCATCGATGATTTACTACCAACATGAACATGTGTATTAGATACACATGTAGTAAGTTTATGATAAAATCATAGAATATAAAAGAAAAGTAAATAAAATAACCTACAATAGAATAAAATGATTTGATTTGGTCGAATAAGTGAGTATATTGGAAAGAGTTCCAAATGTACCTAAAAATGAATACATATTCAATCTCATAAGTCACTCCTCCATGTGATACATAATGATGCATCGATAAGGAGTAATCAGATATTGTTGGACAATTTACGATTAATTATGAATGAAGTTGAGTTAGTTTCTTTCTATAAGGTCATGTACTTAAGAGTAGTACACAAGGTTGATATTATTTCATCTAAACAATAGTTTACAAAATCATACAAGATAAGGATTTGTAAGAAATCCCAACATATCCTGGGCCAAGGAGTTGGCAGGTTGTGCGAGTCGAAAGATTGCACATAATAATTGTTCATGAGAGATCTTGTATGAATCTCCAAAAGTCTTTTGGAAAGATCTGTCATCAAATGACATATTTATATTTTAAACATAATTTTTGTAACCTAAAATTAGTTTTATAAATAAAAAGGTTCATAAAGTGTTTATGAATCCCTATTCTATTTGCACTAAGAAACAATTATTATTTCAAGATATATCAACTTCATAGTGAAGGAATTTCTTTGAGAAATTTTTGGTAGTTAAATGGAATTGGATCCGATCCAATGATAGAACTGATTATATGAGATGAAGTGAAATTAACTAACCTACATGAACGCATAGCATTAGAATGTCTAATAAGTATTCTCGTACATCGAAGAGAAACTATGAGTTTCTTATTAATGTCTAAAATATACATTACCCTCGGTTGTTCGATTAAACCATTAAGATTGTTGACTCTATATGGTATGATGCGCAAATATGAAAGAATTCTAAGTACGCTATCAAAATATGATTTTGGTGGTCGTAACCAAAGAGATGTGATCCATCGGCCGAGATTGTATCTTTATTGGAAAGACTAATGTGGTTGGAATTAAATGAGCAATGTTGATAAGAATAATATCGCAAATTTCAATTGTTGAAATTAGATAACAGATTCGGTATTCAACTTGCTCAAGTTAATTCAGATTTACCCACAAAATTATCGCTTGATAAGACTTAGTGTTTGGTACTTATGTATTGAAACATAAAATTCTAAATAATGATTTAGAGTAAGCCGTTTACACATATTAACCAAAAATGCCTCGAAGTCAATGGGAGCGATATTAGGTTTGTGAGTCTTTGGATATGATCCAAGAAATGATACGAATGTATCATTTTATAAGCACCAAGATTGAATATGTATTTTGATAGAAATATCAAATAGTTTGATTTTCAATCAAAGTGCAGAGGAAGCGTGTGTTCATAAGAAAGAACGTTAAAAGGTATATTGATATTTCCAAACTATAAGTAAACAACACGTTGTTGATTTTAACAATATGATTGTATTAAAATCAACTTTAGTTGTTTTAAAACTCAATTTTGGATTGTAAATGATGTCTTTTATGGTGAGTATAAAAGATATAGGGATTGTCCCAAAACGATATACAAGAGCACCCTATTAAAAAGAGAACATGTAAGTTGGATTCCTTATGCATTAGCAATATGAATTATCAAACAGATAATGTTGTGTATGATATTGTGTTTTGTTTATGTATTTGATACATGGAGCAAATATAAAATCCAAATTGATATCACTAAATGGTTGTTTGAGGTGTTCTCGCATATTCATGAAATACTAGACAATTGTTTATAGAAACAACGAACTCGTTATGATGAAACGTTTGAAAACAAACTTTTATAAGTGATATTGAGTATAACATGTCAATGATAAAATTCAACTTAAACTCTTTAATTTGAAAATGTTTCAAAATAAAAGTGATTGTGGTCGATTCAATGAAATGTTGAGAACATTAACTTGAATAGTGCTACAATAAACCAATGTATATAGATATAAATGCACATGTTTATAATTGAACCAAAGGTGATTCCAGATGTTGAGAATCCCATAATTTGGTTATAAGATAACAATGTCATGAAATTGGTCATGACAGAACTTAAAGCTTACTAGAAGTCGAAAGACATACTTCGAATCGTTCCACATGATAAAGGCAGTTTATCTGTGTCAGAGAGAGTTAATCGACAAAGTAGATGATTAAAACATAATGGCATACCCATTCACTAAAAGACTGACCTAATTGGTTTTGAGAAAACTAATTGGAGAAGTTGGAATTAGATTCCATAATTGACCCCAAGTGCAAGTGGGAGATTGATAGAATTAGGGGTATGCCCTAGGGGCAATTATGTAATTTGTTACATATATCTAACTCGTCGATTAATCTTGTTCAAAATAAAAGGTATTTTCTTCCTATTATATACTTGATATAATGTGATTATATTAATTAATTAACTTAATTAAAAGTATATTTAATAGAAAAATCCATAAATGGTATATTTTGTGATAATAGTTACAAAGTGTTGTAATCGTGAGTAATTTATCGCAACGAAACAAATATACCATTTTAAATGTTCCTAGTCAAGATGCATCGAGACTGGATATCGATGTATCTGTTGAGACTGGAGTACGTAACGCTCTCCAAATATTGGGCAGTGTATTACTCATGACTGCTGGAGGGCACCTAGGGGTTACCTACTAATAGTTATTGGATAACTATGGAACGACTCGCTCGATAATTTTCTGTTGGTTAATATAACTAAGGTCAAACGGAAAATATCGATGTGACTAATTTACACGGTTCTCTCGACTTAAGAAAACTGTGGATCTTAATAATATGAAAGCTCTGCTTTGATTATAGCCAAATAATGGCATGGCATCCATCGAGTGACTATAGTTGGGTCGAGTGGAAGTATTGAAAGTGAAGCACTATTCAAGGGAGGATTCGTCTCCTCGGTTATATGCGGTTAGTATCACAGTCAACTCAAAGTCAAAGACTTTGGCCGGAGCATTTCAGTTAATAATAATTGTTATTATTGAACCAAGGACTTTGTATTTGGACTATAAAGTTGAATGTGGATGAGGTTGGAATTTTGACCATTACCAAATTCCATAAGTCCAAAGTGATATAGTTTTGACGAAGAGAATTGATGTAAACAAATGTCACAACCGGGAAACGCTTGTTAAACTAAAATAGGATTTTTTCCGAAAATGAGTAAGCGTTAAATTTGGCCATAATGTCACGCCACCTGCTAAGTGACGTGTAAACGTTAACATTAGAATAGTTCGATGTTAATCGCAGACCAAATTTACACCCAAGAGTTACACAGCCGAAATGATGAATTCCCTTAAGACCTAATTAGTTTATAATTGTTATAAATTAATTAAGTTAATTAATATTTATGAAATATTAATAACGATTATAAATATATCGATTGATATACAATATCGATAAGCGATTAAATTAGATTTAATTGCATAGTATTTTGGGTTGGGCTTAGATGGGTTTAAGGCCCATCATTAGGGCTGAAAAATTTCGTTTTTGGGAAGATCTAGGGGTGGCTAAAACATAGGGAATAGGCTTGGAGATAATGGGTTAATATTAAGTGAGAATGGGTAAAAAGGTTTTCCTCGTTTCTCTCTAATACAACCCTATATATATATATCTGTGTGTGTGTGTGTCTCTTAAAATAATGATGAAATTTTTTGGCCGCCATTACCTTCTACATTGCTGATTAAAACATAGCTCTCAATCCACTTCAAAATTCTCAAATATATTTCAAATTAAAATAATACTATTCGATAGTTAGAGGTCGGTGATTTCGGACTTGCAATCCGACGAATCAAGAAAAGTAAAAGGAAGGTAAGTCATTGCTTCAACGTGGATTAAAAGGCATCATTAAATTGGTAATTTTAACTCATATTACAGTAATTAAATTATATTCTATGATCCTATAATGAGCAATTTCATATTTGTTTAAATATATTGCTACTATATGTTTAGTTAGCACTATGTCACAAAGTGAATCAGACAACGGTGATCACACAACATAAGGTTGATTTGTTGTTGTCCTAACATTTTCCACTATTTCACACAACATAAGGAAAAAAAATACTCTGTTGTTTGAATAGCTCCTGAAATCTCAATGTTCGTGCTTGTCATTTAGATAACATCTTATATGTTGTCTGATTGAAGTTATCAAAAAATTTAGTTTGGCTCCGTATTTTCCCTCTAAATATTTTGGTGGCCGCATATTTTCCCTCTAATATATCTGTTGTCTGATTGAAGTTATCAAAAAAAATTTGGCTCTATATTTTACCTTTAAATATTTCAGTGGCTTTTCCCTCTGATATTTTGGTGGCCGCATTCCTTAAATTATTTCCCTCTCAATATTTTGCGTTCCCTCTTCTCTCCCTCTCAAAACTAAATCAACAAAACCCTTAAATCTCACTCTCAAAACCAAATCGGCATAGCAAAATCAACCACATTCCCTCTTCCCTCTTTTCTCACTCTCAATAAATTGATGGTCGTGTTCCCTCTTCGTTCTGATATAGGGTTTCTAGATCGAAAACCGCCACTTGGAATTTGAAGTGCGAATGATACTCCTTCTCTGATGCTTGCACACTTCGATTAGCCATGATTGCTGCGTGGTTGCTTTCTTTGTCGAGTTGATTGCTATCGATTTGGTATGTTTAGCAATTTTGCCCCTTTTAATTTTTTGCTCGAACTAGGTTAAATTTGCCGATGATGATATGGGTTAACTTATAGGGTTTGAATCCCTATATTTTCATTTTGAAATTCCTGTATCTATTTCGAATATATTTGGACATTGATTTTACTGACTTTGGCCTTGATTTTTTCGATTTTCTGATTTTCAATTTTGAACAGATTCATTTTTTACTTTATTTCCTGTGATTTAAATTTCGAAATTCCTGATTTCTTTGTTGAAATGCTTGTGTTCATGAACCTGTTCTGTATGCATTTGCTTTTTGGGCCCTTGCTCCTGATTACTGCACCTGCATATGTATATGCTGCCTATTTATGTATCCATCATGATGTTTGCACATGTATATGTTGCCTATTTATCTACATCATGATGTTTGCTTGAGCTTGCACCTGGTTCCGCTTGCAATTTACTTTGTAGAGCTTGCACCTTGTTGCTTGATCTTGGTTGGTGATTCTTGCTTATGCTACCTTGCGTGATTTTGGTGATTTCTTCCTTTTGATGCTAATTTGTGATCTAAAGCTTGCTGTTTGGTTTGCTTGTCCCTTGAGGCTTGCAAATTTTTGATTGAAAAGGAATTTGCACTTATTGTATCAAATCATCATTGTTGAACTAGTTGTTGCTAACCTATCGCATTAGTGCTAGTTGTTGTTGAACTAGTTGACGCTTGAAGTGTCTTCTTGATTGTTGCTAGTTATGTATACACGTATATACATATATGTTTGCACCATGCTTGCTTGTGTGAATATGTGCTTATGGTTCTATATGTATACCCATTTGCCCCCGCACCCCCACCTAGGGGGGTTGCCACCTCCTGGACCCCCCTTCGTAGTGGCAATCAATTTAAACTACTGGACCATTTTGATTTTCTAAACCATTTTGAGTTGAACTTGTTTTTTCTGAACCATTTTATGTGCCTTGGCACTTGTTGTTTTGTTTGAGCTTGTTTATGTGCACTATCTTTAATTCTTGCCTAGTCGAACTTGTTTTTCCGAACCATTTTGATTTTGGTACCTGAGTGTGCTTGTTACTGCTATATGCAGTCTTCTTACTTGTTATTTCCATGTATGTACACACACATATATGTATGTATATATTTGTGAAATATTAGCATCTTTTGTATTTTGTACATGTGTATATGTGTGTTCCTCATATATACTTTTGATGCTCCATGGTTTGGCAATCTGTTTTGAACTGAAATGAAATATGCACGTGTACTTGTTTTTCGCTTATACATGGCTTTTTGAACTGCACTTCTACACTTTTAAGTCCTCGGTACATACTTGTACATACTATTATATATACATACTTGTACCATATTTTGAATTGTCTTGAGCTGCCTTTGAATTATTCATGTGTTCATTAGTAGAACTGCCGCTGCGACATTCTATATACCTGAGTGTGCATCTGAGTTTGATTTTCTAGTTTGTATATTTCTGGTTTGATTTTCTGGTTTGATTTTCTGGTTTGAGTTGCATTTTCTTGTGCACCTGAGTTGAGCCCGATGAGGCTTTGGCTTGACCTTGTGCACATTTGAACTGTGTTGAGCCTTCGGGCTTGACCTTTGCAATAGTCTGTGAGATTTAATCGATGTCTGGCCTTGTGATATTCATAGTGATACATTGTGCATATAATAAGTTGTTCGTGCATATATATATTTGTCTGGCCATGTCTAAAACATGAAGAGAAAACAAACCCATAAAGTGAGGCAATATTAATATTCAAATTTTATTTTATTTTTGCAATTTAGGTTTGTTTCCTTTTTCATTTTACTGCATTGTTTATTTAACAGCTATAAGAGATGACTGGACACAAGCTGGAGCAAGCAAATGAAGACCAATATCAAAAATAAACTCGAGTGAGTGTAAGTGAGTGCTCACAAAAAAAATTATATATGAGAGTGTAGAGAAAAGTTGTATAGATGAGAGTGATAGTGAAAGTTGTATTGTATTTGAAAATGTAAGAATATTGAAAGTTGTATTGTATTTGAAAGTGCAAGCATAGTGAAAGTTGTTTTGTATGTGAATTTGATTTGAAATAAAATATTTGTTTAAATAAAATTGCGATTCATTTATTTCATTCTTCAAATATATAATATAATTGTAATTGGTATGCATATATAGAAAATTCTGAAAATGATACTATAACATCAAACAACGTAAAACTGATATTTTATTAACTTTCAGACAACATATAATATTCATCTCTACTATTTGTAAAACAAGAACAACACATCAGACAACGGAGCATATCTATGGTCTGATATGTAATGAGACTGCACGAAAATAGACGACGGATAGGTATTCATTCAGACAATGGAGCATATCTATCGTCTGATTCGTTTTTTCTCGTAATGTAGGTGAGATTTTTGTAAGTAGATGTGGTTGCCACAAATCAGTTTGGTCATGTGCATAATTTGTTTATTATACTATTTGATTTATGTATAGAAAAATGTTGTTTACTGTACAAAATCAATTTTTGTCATTAGTAATTGTTTTATATATATTTATTAATAAATTCATATATATATATATATATTAGTGTATATTTCTCTCTCATAATAGCACATATGCATATATAAGATACATATATGACTTAAAAAATCTAGTACAATTATTTATATATAATAAGAATTTATAAATTCAAAAATTAATTATCATACATATATTCATATTTTTAAATTAACATTTATTTAATTTTTGAATTGTTTATTATATATAAAATAATTATTACATTAAAATTCAATTTTATATTTTACAAAAATATTATATCATTTCAAAAACATATAGAAAAATTTTAGGAATTTTTCAATAAATTTTATTATTTTAATAATTAATATTATTTTGGAAAAACTTTTTATGATTTATTAAAAATAATAATTTAATTGAAAAATTCTTCAAATTTTTTCGTAACCTTTCATTCATGAACCTAGAATTTCTAAAATTTTAAAATTTTAATTTTTAATAATATATTATTTTATATTAAATAATTATTGTCGAAATCAATGTATTTGTTTTTAACAACAATATTTCAACTTTGAAAAATCTCAAGATTTTTCCTAAGCTCTAATTCATGATCCGAGATTTTCGAAAATTATAAAATTTGAATTTTGATCAATAGATTATTTTATGTTAATTATTTATGGATGAAAACGTTATTTTATTCATAATATATACAAAATAAAATACTAAAATTATTATGTTTGCAAACTAAGTTAATTTTGAATTATAAATAATTTTTAATAAATGTTCTCTCTCTTTCTATATATATATATATTTATCTATATATAAATGATTTATGTTCATATATTATATATAATATATTTATACATACATGTGTGTGTGTGTTTGTGTATAGTAACACATATACATGCACATATTTGGACAATATACATGACATAAAAAATAAACTAATATGTCTAATGCGATGTAAATCCCAACATCTACATATGGGCATATTATACCTTTCATGGATTATTATGTTACACATGCATTCACACATATATGTATATGATACATTTATGTATAAACTAAATCAAATAAAATTAATTTCATATCTTAATATATTTGAATTTAAATAAAATAAATGATTTTATTTAAACGATATTTAGAAATGTTCTAATTCAATTAGACTTCATAGGCCCAATAAAAGATCCAATAGGGTAATTTTCTTTGAAATTCACCCATAACTTCTGCTGCGGGTTAGTCCAGTTCCAACATGAATCATAAGGGTATTTCATAAGTAATACATTATTCCATAAGTCGATATCACTCGATAAAATATATTGAAGATTATGAATCTTCAAATTACATTGTCCTTTACCATATATATTAATAAATTATTTGCATACTCCTTAGTTGTTGAGCAAGTTCAAGCTAGGGATGTTATGTGTAGTATTATTGATATATTGAAATGACGAGGTAAGATAATTATATGTATTTGTTGAGCAAACTCAAGTTACATATACTATGCTTAGGCCGTTGCGATATGGTAGGTATCGGCAATAATCTCTTTCGATTTGTTGAGCAAACTCATGGTCAAAATGAGATTAGGACAAGGAATCATAGGTTGGGAGTTGTATGTGATATAAACAATAAGGAGTTATCCATCGTCCATGGAGCTATGACTTGTTGAGCAAACTCAAGGTCCAAATTCCAAGACGGATGAGTCCTAACACTCACTAGTGGAGTCAAAAAATTCTGTGTTTCGCTCAGGGTTTGGTGAAACATAAAAGATTAATGGGAGCCTTATTAGAAAAATGAAATGATAACATTTAACCATTCTGATATTGTAAGAACATATGCTATGGAATGTTATGATAATCTACATTAATAAATTTGTGCATTTAATAAGATTGATAAAATGTTTATCAATTAAGATATACAAATGAATTGAAGATTGACAAATAGAAATATAACATATACCTATCAATAAAAGATTATTGCATGTTAACATTTCAACACCCATGCAAGTGCCCAATATTACAACTACTAAATACATTCGTATTTTTATCACCTGCGCATTTATTTGGTCGAGACCATGTATTTCACTCTATAAGTTTCAAACTCTAAAAGCAATACAAGACTATGGATATTTGATCTATATACAATCACATAGAAATATTATACGGTGAACGGTCAAATTCTGTAATATACAATATTTACATGAAATTAGTTCATCTGAAAAACCAAATAAACCTTAGCAAGATCAAGTATTTGATTTGATTGATTACAAAATGATCGTATTGTGTTAACTGTAACACTAAACCAAAACTATGAGATAGTTCTAAGAACTCGATCGCTGAAATGTCAGTTTGATCAGTTTACGCAAAGAACAATATATTTGATGTCCTTAAATGTTAAGGATGATCAAGTGCACTTTTGTAAAGAGCTCGTTATGATATTGTAGTATGAGTTTTCTTTGAATGGTTTGACTATTTAGAAAGAATAACGAATGTATAAGAATAGATGTGACTTAAGGTACAGTTGGATTGAAGAGGGTGAATTGTCATTTCTACTTCATAAAGAAACAACGAAAATAAGAATTGTAATGATATTGATTGATATTTAACAATGGAATAAGAAATATGATTTCTATTTCGAAATGTATTTTCATATAGAAAATGTTTTCTATGATATTTATTTATCTTGAGTTCAAGATATTTGATCGAAGAACTCTCCACGGTAAATAGTTGCAGTATGTGAAATAAGTAAATCTATATTAAGTGAATGATGGACCTCCGAATCTGTGTAGTTAAAGCACTCGGCAGATTCAATGCAGCGGAGGTGCAAAAAGTCATAACGGGGATACAGCGAGGATATAGCGGGATATAGCGGATGACTATAAAATAGCATATAAAACTCATATTTAATGTTTTTACAAATATGTAAATGGTAATTAAATGAAAAATTAGCATTCAATTGAATTATAATTAATACATAAATAATTTTAAATAAAAACATGTGCGAATATACTGCAAATAAACGTAAAACTGTTATATAACATAATTGAATTTAGTAGAATATTAGAGTATTTTCATTTCTGAAAATATATTAAAAATTAAATTAATTAATTTCATAATTTTTATAATGTATAAATGTCATTTTTCAATTCATTTCTTTTAAAGAAGATATAGCGGAAATAGCGGAATATAGCAGAAATAACGGGATATAGCGGAAATTGCGAGGCTTAAAGCGGAAAGGCTATATTTGGGCTATATGGAAACAACCCGCTATGAGATATAGCAGGGTTATAGCGGGGTAATAGCGGGGCATTAACTGCACAACTCCAAATTTAGTATGCTATTATAGCAATGACGGAAATAGTGGGAGCATTCCCTATAACACTTATAGATTGCGTCATATTATGAAAATTGTTTTCGTAAAACGTACCGAACAATATTTATGAAATAATGACTATTTTTTGGTATCGATCGAGAAATAAACATAGCTATATTTCAACATGAATATTATGAATATTCGTTATGAAACAAAACTATAATATGGTATTTGTTTTCATAACAAATATGATGCATTGGAAAATACAGAAGCATCTAATATTATTTACAGTTATTTGGAATTATAGACTAAGCCATTGTTTTGAGAAAATTATTTTATTATATGATTTTGAATCATATGATACTGGTTAATTATATCTCAAACAATTAAGGGCTATGCACCCATTCAGTGGGAGCAACATAAGAGCTGATGAACTCTTCAGATTGATATGTGTGGATGTATGCAATCGTAAGTCTATTAATGCCAAAATGGTTCCACGTACTTCACAATATTCATCGATGAGTTATCACCGACATGGACATGTGTATTTGGTACACATGTAGTATGTCTATTGTAAACTCATAGAATATAAGACAGAAGTAAATAAAATAATATGCGATAGAAATGTTTTGATTTGATCGAATGAATGAGTATATTGGAAGGGTTCCAAACGTACCTAAAAAGGGAATAAAGATCCAATCTCAAAAGTCACTCATCCACGTGATAAATAATGATGTATCGATAAGGAATAATCGAACTTTGTTGGACAATGTACGATTATTTGTGTATGCATGTGCGCTTGTGTACACAGATCATACATACCGCGCTTGTGTACACATTGTTGGAACTGGACCAGCCCGCAGTGGAAGTTATGGGTGAATTTCAAAATTTTTACCTTATTGGATCTTTATTGGACCTATGAAGCTTAACTGAATTAGAACATTTTTATATTTCATTTAAAAAAAGTCATTTATTTTATTTAAATTCAAATATATTAAGATATGAAATTAATTTTATTTGATTTAGTTTATACATAAATGTATCATACACATATATGTGTGAGTGCATGTGTAACATAATAATCCGTGAAAGGTATAATATGCTCATATGTAGATGTTCAGATTTACATCGCAACAGACATATTAGCTCATTTTGTATGTAATGTATGTTGTCCAAACATGTGCATGTATATGTGTTACAAAATATACATATACATACACACATACACACACATACCTACGTATATATAAATATATTATATATAATATATGAACATAAAACATTTATATATATATATATATATAAAGAGAGAGAACAATTATTTAAATTTTTTTATAATTCAAAATTAACTTAGTTTTGCAAACATAATAATTTTAGTATTTAATTTGTATATATTATGAATAAAATAATGTTTTCATCCATAATAATTAACATAAAATAATCCAGCGATGAAAATTCAAATTTTACAATTTTTGTAAATCTAGGATCATAAAATAGAGCTTAGAAAAAGTTTGGATATTTTTCAAAGTTGAAATATTATTTTTAACAACAAATACATTGATTTTGGGAATAATTATTTAATATAAAATAATATATTATTAAAAATTCAAATTTAAAATTTTTAGAAATTCTAAGATCATGAATGAAAGGTTGCAAAATTTTTTAAAGAATTTTTCAATTAAATTATTATTTTTAATAAATCATAAACAGTTTTTCCAAAATAATATTAATTATTAAAAATAATAAAATTTATTTAAAAAATCTTAAATTTTGTCTATACGTTTCTAGAATGATATAATATTTTTGAAAAATATAAAATTTAATTTCTAATGTAATAAATATTTTATATATAATAAACAATTCAAATTTCAATAAATGTTAATTTAAAAATATGAATATATGTATGATAATTAATTTTTAAAATTTTAAATTCATATTATATATAAATAAGTGTACTAAATTTTTTAAATCATATATATACCTTATATATGCATATATGCTATTATGAGAGAGAAATACATACTAATACACACACACACACACATATAAATGAATTTATTAATAAATATATATAAAACAATTATTAATGAAAAAAAATTGATTTTGTACAGTAAACAGCATTTGTCTATATATAAATCAAATAGTATAATAAACAAATTATGCACATAACCAAACTGATTTGCGACAACTACATCTACTTACAAAATCTCACCTAACTAAACATATAGTAGCAATACATTTAAACAGATATGAAATTGCTCATTATAGGATCATAGAATATAATTTAATTACTGTAGTATGAATTAAAATTACCAATTTAATGATGTCTTTGAATCCACGTTGAAGCAATGACTTCCCTTCCTTTTATTGTTCTTGATTCGTCAGATTGCAAGTCTGGAATCACCGACCTCTCACTATCGAATAGTATTATTTTAATTTGAAATATGTTTGATAATTTTGTAGTGGATTGAGAGTTATGTTTTAACCAGTAATGTAGAAGGTAATGGCGGCCTAAAAAAGTTAGTAATTATTTTAGAGAGATATACACACACACACACACACAGATATATATATATATATATATATATATATATATATATATATATATAAAGGGTGGTATTAGAGAGAAACGAGGAAAACCTTTTTACCCATTCTCACTTGATCTCAACCCATTATCTCCAAGCCAATTCCTTATGTTTTAGCCTCCCCTAGACCTTCCCAAAACCGAAATTTTGCAGCCCTAATGATGGGCCTTAAACTCATCTAAGCCCAAGCCAAAATACTATTCAATTAAATCTGATTTATCGCTTGTCGATATTGTATATCGATCGATATATTTATAACTGTTATAAATGTATATATAACGTTATTTATTTCACAAATCATATTCAAATTTTATAATTAATATTTCATAAATATTAATTAATTTAATTAATTTATAACAATTATAAACTAATTAAATCGTTCGGTCTTAAGAAAATTCATCATTTCGGTTGTGTAACTCTTGGGTGTAAATTTGGTCAGTGATTAACATCGAACTATTCTAATTTTAACGTTCACGCATCACTTAGCAGGTGGTGTAACATTATGGCCAAATTTATCGCTTATTAATTTTCAGTAAAACCCAATTTTAGTTTAATAAGCGTTACCCGGTTGTGACATTTGTTTACTACAATTCTCTTCGTCAAAACTATATCACTTTGGACTTATGGAATTTGGTAATGGTTAAAATTACAACCTCATCCACATTCAACTTTATAGTCCAAATACAAAGTCCTTGGTTCAATAATAACAATTATTATTAACCGAAATGCTCTGGCCAGAGACTTTGACTTTGAGTTGAACTTGAGTTGACTGTGATACTAACCGCATATAATTGAGGAGACGAATCCTCTCTTGAATAGTGCTTCACTTTCAATATTTCCACTTGACCCAACTATAGTCACTCGATGGATGCCATGCCATGATTTGGCTATAATCAAAGTAGAACTTTTATATTTAAGATCCATAGTATTCTCAAGTCGAGAAAACTGTGTAAATCAGTCACATCGATATTTTCTGTTTGACCTTAGTTATATTAACCAACAGAAAACTATCGAGTGAGTCGTTCCATAGTTATCCAATAACTATTAATACTGTAACGACTCGAGTTTTTGGATGTCCATTAATTGGGTAATTAATTGAATTAAATCATTGGAATATTAATTTTGATTAGTCGAATAAAAGAATTTTCGGGAAGGTAATAATATTTGTATCTATAGATTGGCTTGCAAACTATGATAGATATTGAATTATAAAAATCTCTGGATATGATGAACCTTATAGAAAGAAAAATAAAGGATATATATATATAAAAATTCCACTATCTAAATTAAGGTGAAATATCCATAAATATATAAATGAAAATACAAATAGATACAGACTTTATGATGTTGAAAATATATAAATATAAGTATATAAATATTCAAATATATGAATGTATAACTTCGCAATAATAAGATTTCAAAACTTATGATTGTGTATACATGTTATATAACAATGCTTACGGAAAAAAATAAATAAATAAATATCTATACATATATGTTAAGCATGTGTATATCTAAATATATCAAACAAAAGGTAAACATGGCAAAGAAAAAAAAATGTATATTGTATACGTATATATATATATATATATATATATATATATAAATTACAAAGGGATATATATGCACATATCAATTCATACATTGTACAGGTAGACACCTTAGGGAACATAGCATTTAAGGCCTATCCTTTCAAGCTTACAAAACTTCAAATCATGTTAAAGGAAAAATCAAATCAGATTTTCAATTTTTTTAATAAAAATAAAACAAGCTTGCTGTAGAATGCAGCCTACACCTCTATATATGCCTCTACCTTCTTCATTCTTCCTAGATTCGAAAATTTGTTAAGTAACAAAGAATATATACTTTCATTTCAAACTAAAGAATCAACTCAACAACAAAGTTCAATACTAGATCAAACTCAAGTAATTCCAGATTAAAGCAAAACTTCCAGGTTCTCTGTTCAAATAAAAGCAGGTGAGTAAACTTTTATATTTAAAAACAGCTTTGAATCTGATCATGTGTATGTTTTGTGTGATGAATGTGTAGTAGCATGACATACATTGTTTTACATCTGGTTTGCATGGATGTTTATGATTTGAATATAGCCTGAATTAATTTGTATATGGTATTGTCTGGTCTCTGTGTTTTACTGTGTCAAGAAAAACATAGAAAAATTCATATCATTCTTCCTAAATCAATTCAAGCTTGATCCTTGAGAATAAAATGTCTATAATGATGTAATATCATTTTTAAAATTTGTTCAAGGATTTTTATCAAGTAATTTACTTCAAAAATAATAAATTGCAGAGAAAACTAAAAGCAAGTAAAAAAAATTAGGTATCTATAAATCATGATTTGAATGCGTAATCAAGTTCGTGCTTAAAAATGTTGAATTTAGATAAACATAACGTGATTTTTAGTTTGAAATTCGTCGAGATAATCCGGGTTGAGCAAATTTGGGTTTATCATCGATTTTTGTCAATCAACTTGATGATTATCGGTGAAATTGTGGCTGAAGTTGGTTTGAGGGTTGACGATCACCAGAAAAATGAGTAAGAAATTTTCTGATGATCGTAGTGGCTCGTCGAGGTCATTGTAGGGTTTGAGTGCTGTTTTTGATCGAGTTGACGTTTGGGGTTTATGCGGTGATGACATACACCGGAGTGGATCGCGAGGGTGGGGATAGGAGCATGGTGATGTAGTGAAGCTCTGGGCGAGGCGGCGCGTTGACTGGTGGTCGTGGGTGGCGTCGTGGTGGAGTTTTCTGTGATCGGAATTTTTGGTCCAGGTGTTGTTTTGGATCGTTTTCGTTTGGAGTCTATTTTCAGAAATCTGAAGGATCGTGGCGATTGTGGGGTTGAGTTGTGACTTGCCGGTGGTCGTGGCACTGGTCGGTGGCGTCTGGGTTGCGTGTGCATGTGCCCAGGATTGTTCAAGTGCGTCTGGGTTGTTGATCGTTTAGGAAGAAGAAGCTAGCTCGGGTTTAACTCGAAGCACTTGGGTGGTTTTCTCGAAGCAGGGGCTGGTTGTTGCTGTTCGAGAGTGATAGCATATAGGATTTTAAACTTAAAATTAAACTAAGTTTTTTTTAAAAAATGGAAGAGAAAAGGGGAAACTCGGGGTAGCTCTCGAGTGGAGTTCGGGTTCAACCCGAAGTAGATTTATAAACCAGGTTTTAAAAAGTTTTTAAAACAAGTTTTGAAATTTAAATAAATTTAGTTTAAAGTTTTCTTAAATAAGATTCTTTTATAAATATTTTCTTTAACCTTTGATTTAAGAAGCTATATATTTGTTTAACTTAAACTTGTTAAGTTAAAATTATTTTTATGTTATTTTTAAACTTAATTTAGTAATATAATTAAGTGTAAATCAAGATAAGATGTTTTTAAATCTAGTTTAAACTATTTTATGATAAATGTTTTTTTTTAAATTATCTGATTTAAAGAAGTTATAAGTCATTATAAAGATAATGTTTTATCTTAAGATAATTAAGGTTTTAATGATTTGAGATTAATTAAGTTAATAAAGTAATTTAAGTATAATTAATTAATTTAATTAATAAATGATTAAGGATTAATTAATTTATTAATTAAGGGTTATAATTAATTAATTAGAGATTAATTAATTGATAATTAAGCATTAATTAATTAAGTAATTAGAGATTAATTAATTAAGTAATTAGAGGTTAATTAACTGGTAATTAAGAAGTGCTTAATTTATAATTAAGTTTTACTAATTAATAATTAGGGTTTATTAATTAATAGTTAAAGAATAATTAATCTGTAATTAAAGATTAATTAATTGGTTTATAAGGTAATTAAGGAATGATTTATTAATTAAATAATTGTAATTAATTAATGATTGATTAAGTCGGGTTAGGTGATTTATTCTTAAGTAATTAAGTTAATTATAATATGGGTTAATAATTCCTGTTTATGAATGATTGTTTGAGTATAATGTCTGGATTGATTGATATCTATTGAATGATAATCTGTGATATTCTGTGGAGTGATATTGGATATATCTATGATAAATAGGTGATACTTGTCTCTGATGAATGCTGTGTGTATTCAAAGTATTGAATTAAACCTTAAATAATTTGACCTTTTAAATGGCATTTAGATTTCGAAGAGACCGGGGTTGGGTATCAGTAAATACCCGAAACCACTTCGATTAGTAATCTACAGTAAATTCTTTATAGTTTGGTTAGAAGCAAACAGGCTGGAATGAAATAAGTTAAGTATCATGGATATCTAAACTGGATAACAGTTCTTGGATATTGTTTCGAGATAAATGATTGACTTAAATAAGGTTAGAACTCGTAGAAAAGTACGAGGTACCCTGGTAAATCACTTAAGTTATATAGCTTGGTATTTCATATTATATGGGTTTACTCACGCTGGTTTCCAGCCTGACCCGGGTGTTACTTTGATGTAATGCTCGGGTCAGACTGAGTATTACAGATTTTCAGGTAAGGACGTTCTGGAGCTCAGGAGACGAGCTGGGTGGCAGGAACGTATGGAGTGTTTCCACTATGATATATTTCTGTTTATCTGAGATATGTTGATTTGTATATGTTCAGTGATTGTGTATGTGTGAACTCTGATGTATTAAAATAAAATTGCCAAATACGGTATTCTTTGTAAACTGGTATTATTTGATATTATATTTTGATCTGCTGCGAATGTGAGAATCTGGTTGTGTTTCTGTTTCTTCTTCTTCTATCTTTTTCTTTTGTCTCTTTCTTCTTTCCTGACTATCTGGAATTTTCGCGATCGAAAATTTTGGGTCGTTACAAATACGTAACCCCTAGGTGCCCCCAGCAGTCATGAGTAATATACTGCCCAATATTTGGAGAGCGTTACGTACTTCAGTCTCAACAGATACATCGATATCCAGTCTTGATGCATCTTGACTAGGAACATTTAAAATGGTATATTTGTTTCGTTGTGATAAATTACTCACGATTACAACACTTTGTAACTACTATCACAAAATATACCATTTATGGATTTTTCTATTAAATATACTTTTAATTAAGTTAATTAATTAATATAATCACATTATATCAAGTATATAATAGGAGGAAAATACCTTGTATTTCGAACAAGATTGGTCAACGAGTTAGATATATGTAACAAATTACATAATTGCCCCTAGGACATACCCCTAACTCTATCCATCTCCCACTTGCACTTAGGGTCGATTATGGAATCTAATTCCAACTTCTCCAATCAGTTTTCTCAAAACCAATTAGGTCAGTTCCTTAGTGAATGGGTATGCTATTATGTTTAATTATCTACTTTATCGATTAACTCTCTCGGACACTGATAAACTGCCTTTATCATGTGGAATGATTCGAAGTATGTCTTTCGACTTCTAATGAGATTTAAGTTCTATCATGACCAATTTCATGACATTGTTATCTTATAACAATATTATGGGAATCTCAACATCTGGAATCACCTTTGGCTCAATTATAAATTTGTGCATTTATATCTATATACATTGGTTTATTGTAGCGCTATTCAAGTTAATGTTCTCAATATTTCGTTGAATCGACCACAATCACTTTTATTTTGAAACATTTTAAATTAAAGATTTTAACTTGAATTTTATCATTGACATGTTATACTCATTATCACTTACAAAAGTTTGTGTCCAAACGTTCCATCATAATGAGTTCGTTGTTTCTATAAACAATTCTCTAGTATTTCATAAATAAGCGAGAACACCTCAAACAACCATTTAGCGATATCAATTTGGATTTTATATTTTCTCCATGTATCAAATACAAAAACAA
This sequence comes from Allium fistulosum, assembly GCA_030737815.1. NCBI lineage: Eukaryota > Viridiplantae > Streptophyta > Magnoliopsida > Asparagales > Amaryllidaceae > Allium > Allium fistulosum. The sequence continues at coordinate 994,117,407 of CM060903.1, forward strand.
AACACATTATCATACACAACATAACCTGTATGATAATTCCTATTGCTAATGCATAAGGAATCCAACTTACATGTTCTCTTTTTAATAGGGAGCTCTTGTATATCGTTTTAGGACAATCCCTATATCTTTTATACTCACCATAAAAGACATCATATACAATCCAAAACTGAGTATTAAAACAACTAAAGTTGATTTTAATACAAGCATATTGTTAAAATCAATAACGCGTTGTTTACTTATAGTTTAGAAATATCAATGTACCTTTTAACGTTCTTTCTTATGAACACACGCTTCCTCTACACTTTGATTGAAAATCAAACTATTTGATATTTCTATCAAAATACTTATTCAATCTTGATACTTATAAAATGATACATTCGTATCATTTCTTCGATCATATCCAAAGACTCACAAACCCAACATCACTCCCACTAACTTCGAGCCATTTTGGTTAATATGTGTAAACAGCTTACTCTAAATCATTATTTAGAATTTTCTGTTTTCAATACACAAGTACCAAACACTAAGTCTTATCGAGCGATAATTTTGTGAGTAAATCTAAGTTAACTTGAGCATATTGAATACCGAATATATTATGTTAATTTCAACAATTGAAATTTGCGATATTATTCTTATCAACATTGCTCATTTAATTCAAACCACATTAGTCTTTCCAATAAAGACACAATCTCGGCTGATGGATCACATCTCTTTGGTTACGACCGCCAAAATCATATTTTGATAGCGTACTTAGAATTCTTTCAGATTTGCGCATCATACCATATAGAGTCAACAATCTTAATGGTTTAGTTGAACAACCGAGGGTAATGTATATTTTCGACATTAATAAGAAAGTCATAGTTTCTCTTTGATGTACAAGAATACTTATTAGACATTTTAATGCTATGTGTTCATTTCGGTTAGTTAATTTCACTTCATCTCATATAATCAGTTTTATCTATGGATCAGATCCAATTCCATTTAATTATCAAAAAATTCTCAAAGAAATTCCTTCACAATGAAGTTGATATATCTTGAAACAACAATTGTTTCTTAGTGCAAATAGAATAGGGATTCGTAAATGCTTTATGAACCTTTTTATTTATAAAACTGATTTTAGTTTACAAAAATTATGTTCAAAACATAAATATGTCATTTGATGACAGACCTTTCCAAAAACTTTTTGGAGATTCATACAAGATCCCTTATGAACAATTATTACATGCAATCTTTCGACTCGCACAACCTGCCAACTCCTTGGCCTAGGATATGTTGGGATTTCTTACAAAACCTTATCTTGTATGATTTTGTAAACTATTGTTTAGATGAAATAATATCAACCTTGTGTACTACTCTTAAGTACATGACCTTATAGAAAGAAACTAACTCAACTTCATTCACAATTAATCGTAAATTGTCCAACAATATCTGATTACTCCTTATCGATGCATCATTATGTATCACATGGAGGAGTGACTTATGAGATTGAATATGTATTCATTTTTAGGTACATTCGGAACTCTTTCCAATATACTCACTTATTCGACCAAATCAAATTATTTTATTCTATTGCATGTTATTTTATTTACTTTTCTTTTATATTCTATGATTTTATCATAAACTTGCTACATGTGTATCTAATACACATGTTCATGTTGGTAGTAAATCATCGATGAATATAAAAAAGTATGTGGAACCATTTTGGTATTATTATACTTATGATTCCATACATCAATATGTATTAATTCAATGAATTCATCAACTCTTATGATGCTCCCACTGAATGGGTGCATAACCATTAATTATTTGAGACATAATTTACCTGTATCATATGATTCATAATCATATAGTAAAATTATTTCTCAAAACTACGGCTTAGTCTATAATTCCAAAACAACTGTAAATAATATTAGACACATATGTATTTTTGTTGCATCACTTTTACTATGAAAACAAATTCCATAATATAGTTCTATTTCACAATGAATATTCATAATACTCATATTGAAATATAGTTATATCTATTTTTCAGTCAATACCAAAAATAAACATTATTTCACAAATAATGTTCGGTACATTTTATGAAAACAATTTTCGTAATTTGATGCAATCATTAGGTGCTATATGGCATGCTCCCACTATTTCCGCCATTACTATAATATAGTACTAAATTTAGAGGTCCACCATTCACTTAATATTGTTAATATAGTTTACTTATTTCATATGCTGCAACTAGTTTACAGTGGATAGTTCTTTGATCAAATATCTTAAACTCAAACAAATAAATGTTATAGAAACAATTTTCTATATGAAATTACATTTCGGAATAAAAATCATATTTCATACTCCAATATTAAGTATCAATTATCCTTACAATTCTTGTCTCCAATGTTTCTCTATGAAGCAGAAGTGACTATTCATTCTCTTCATTCCAACTTTACCTTAAATTACATCTATTCTTATACATTCGTTTTTCTTTCAAATGGTCAAACTATTCAAAAGAAAACCTTACTAAAATATCATAACAAACCTTTTACAAAAGCGCATTAGATTATCCTTAACATTTAAGACATCAAATATGTTGCACTTTATGTAAACCGATCAAGATGACATTTCAATGATCGAGTTCTTAGATGTATCTCATAGTTTATGGTCTTGTGTTACATTAACATAATATGATCCTTTTGAAATCATTAAAGTTGAATACATGATCTTAAAATACTATTTATTGGCTTACTTCGAATGAACTAACTTCATCGAAATATTGTACTCACAAACTATAACCGTTCACCATATAACATTTATATGTGAAAGTACATGGATCAAATATCCATAGTTTTGAATTGCATTTAGAGTTCAAAAACTTATAAAATGCAATACACGGTCTAAACCAAATAAACATATAAGTGACCAACTTACGAATCTATTAAGTAGTTGAAATTAGGCACTTGCATGAGTATAGAAACATTATATAATATGCAATTAGAATTATTAGTAAGTACATATTATATTTCTATTTGTCAACTTTCAATTCTGTTTGTTTATATATCTTAATTGACAAATGTTTTATCAATCATATTAAATGCACAAATTTATCATTGTAGATAATTATAACATTATATAGCATATGTTCTTACAATATTAGAAAGGTTAAATGTTACCATTTCATTTTTCTAATTACGCTCCCACTAGTCTTTTATGTTTCTCCAAACCCTAAGATGAAACATAGAAGTCTTACAACTTCACTAGTGGGTGTTAGGACTCATTAGTTTTGGTATTTTGACCTTGAGTTTGCTCAACAAATCATAACCCCACAAACGATGGATAACTCCTTATCGGTTGTATCACATACAACTCCTAACCCATTTTTTCTTGTTCTAATCTCATTTCGACCTTGAGTTTGCTCAACAAATCGAAAGAGATTATTCATTCATACCTACCATATCGTGATGGCTTAAGTATAGTATACGTACCTTGAGTTTACTCAATAAATTCATATAGTTATCTTACCTTATCTGTTTAATATATTAATAATACTACACATAACATCCCTAGATTGAGTTTGCTCAACAACTAAGGAGTATGTAAGCAATTTATTAATATATATATGGTAGAGAACAACACTATATTAAAGATTCATAATCTTCAATATATATATATTGAGTGATATCAACTTATAAAATAATATATTTCTTATGAAATACCCCAGCGATTCAAGTGTTAGACACATCAGAAATCATGGTATATGTACATTTACATATGTTTTTATTTCTCAAGTCTATTTGGGTTTACTTAATGTTCCACATTTAGTTTATACACATATCATATAAGTTTTATTGTTATAGAACTTTTATATTTCATATTACTTATATGATAGTCTAATGTATAATATATCATTAATTAAATCTTATCTAATTAATTTTAATCAATTAACTCTTCAATTAATCTTAAATTAGTATTCCAATATAACTTTTATATTGGACATATCTACTATAACATTTATAGTGTATACTATAACCTTTATAGTGTAACACACATATATCATATATATGTGTATTTTATTTAATTAATTAACCTTTAATTAATTTATTCGTTAAAACAATTTTTATTAATTTCATGTATACTTATGTTATCTTAAACATTTTAAAATAACATAACATATATCAACATATATAATACATGCATATATGCATTAATTAATTAACATATTTAATTAATTTATTTTATTAATCTTATTGATAAATTTGAATTTTGAAATTATTATATAAATATTTTCAAACATTTTGAAAATATCATTATCCTTTCAAACATTTTGAAAACTTATGTAGTATTATAATTTTTATAATAAACATGTTTTATTTTAAATTTAACTATTAGATTTAAAATCTTTAACATTAATTTTCAAAACGATTTTGAAAATTAGGCCAAGGCCCAAATTAAGTTGGGCCTTTTCTCTTTGGAGCAACCTTTGGGCTTACTTCACCTTTTGGACCAGGTCGGTAATCAGGTAGGACATGGCACTTGATTACCCAATTCCAATTCTAGACATTACCTTTCTAGACACCGTACTAAATGGGCAAGCTTAATTAGTTAGTCCTAATATGAATAATTTAGACCGCATAGGCTATTGGGCTCCGATACCATTATTGGAACTGGACCAGCCCACAACGAAAGTTATGGGTGAATTTCAAAATTTTTACCCTATTGGATCTTTATTGGGCCTATGAAGTTTAACTGAATTAGAAAATTCCTAAATTCATTTAAATAAAATCATTTATTTATTTAAATTCAAATATATTAAGATGTGAAATTAATTTTATTTGATTTGATTTAGTTTATACATAAATGTATCATATATATATATATATGTGTGCACTACTACAAAACAGGTCATTTGCATCGGTTGTTTACCCCCCTTTTGCATCAGTTCAACAACCGATGCATATGCAACCGATGCAACAGGCTTAACACTTTTGCATCAGTTCTAAAACCGATGCAAAAAGATCCTTTTTGCATCGGTTGTTACTAACAACTGATGCAAAATATCATGGTTGGTTGCTTGAACACAGCCCCAATGTTGCATCGGTTGTAATGAAAACCGATGCAACAAAGGAACTTGTTGCATATGTTGTTGTTGAAAACCGATGCAAACTAATCCCTCTATTGCATCAGGTTTTTATAACAACCGATGCAAACTAATTCCTCAGAAACCATTATTACAGTACTCAAATAGACTATATATATATATTTTATTGATAATCTTTATATATATATAAAAAGAAAAAAAACATACACAACAAAGAGAACATTGCATTCATCTTCAATTTTGTTACAGATTTTCAATTACATTTCAATTCATTGGCACTTTCATCACAGTACATTCTCGATTTCTATAAAAAAAACTACACTACACTGTGCACTGTCCTCTCTACCATCAACATTACAACTTACTCAGTCACAGTCCAACCACCTTATGCTGCCTTCCAACAACCACCTTCACCAGTTGCACACTACTTCAAACAACCTAAAGTCCTACCACCAACCTGAAGTCTACCCACCAACCTCTAACCATCCTTCACTACACAGTTCAAACTTCACTATACAAACTCTCCAACATCCATACCACAGTTTTACTCCTACCTGAACCAAACTTCTGATTGCACCATAAACAAGATCTCACTCATAGTGGAATACTTCACATCTGGGTAAGTTGAGTCCATCAAAACCAGATGATTCAATGCTAAAATAAGTATTATCACCCTTTATGAAAATAGAATATATGAATATCAACTCCATGTTTGCTAGATATGGCACCTCTATAATACATCAAATTAACAAATGATTACTCACAATCTGAAATAGAGGCTTCTTTGATGATTTCAGCCATTAACTGCTTCACCAAACATGTAGTTATAGAGGTCATGCAACTGCACTTGAATTTAACCCAGTTTACACTTAAACATATAGATAATCACACTCATTATTGAATATATATGGAACTAGAATAACAATGTAAACGGTTATTGAATATGATCTACCTACTATGATTAAGTGGAGATAAAGCACTTGTGTGGACTAGTAGAGAATTGGTACATGTCCTGGCTTACGATGAAGAATTTTTTGCTTCTTGATACCTCACTTTGCTATTACCTAGCTAACCTTATCCATACTTTTGTTCTTTTCCTTTATAATTTGACTGGATAATCTAAAACTGAGTTTCATGCTTATTCACAGGTACCATTCCTCAGAAAATTTTAATTGACAAATGACTGATATCCATTAACATTCACCTGCATGATCTAGTTTTTAGGAATAAATTACTTTCCCTTACTTTACAACAGCAACATTATTAATGTTTTGCTTGTTAGACATGAAAATACTACCATGAAAAAGCAACCAAAAAAAGGGAGAAAAGAGAAAGCAACATGGAAATAAGTTCACTTTAATGACAAGAAGTAAATGAAAGGAAAGCATATATAGAAAGAGCACCCATAATTTCCTCATTTCTTCTTCACACAAATGTGATGAAAAAAGGACTCTCTTTTGCAGGTCTAATTTCTGAAACAACACTACTATATCCATGCTTCTTTTTTTCCCCTTCACTCTTTAATTTCACTCACAAACAAAAGCTACAGATACACATGCTAAATGTAAATCTATTCTAGCTAGACTGTAGTGACATATATACATAAGAGAGTGATGATAAGGGCTAGCAAATAATTAAAGAATGATTACTCCATCATATGCAAATAATAAATAAAAATCAACGGGGGCATATGAATACAAATGCATTTATGTTCATATAGCTCGATACTATGAATCTGCAGACTTTATGTAAACTTACTATGTAAACTTACTTATGGTGGCACCTAAATACTCAGTAACTTCTCTCTTGCTTCGTCAAAATAGTTTGAAATAATCATGAAGATTTGTAAATCTACACTAGTTCCAACTTTTAACTTTGCTTATTGATCTTCGAAGCTTCAACCTACGCCAATTTCGAATCATAATAGTGCCAAAGTTAGATGCCTAAGTTCAAATTACAAAGAAAGACTGAAACTGGAGTTGGTTGTAAAAGAGCTTGATCAAATTTTAGATATAAAGATGACACTGACTACAATACTGGGTGACAGTGCAGCTATAGTTACTCTTGGGAGTTGTTTTCTTCCTGATGGTCAAGAAAGACGTTAGGAAGGAAAAAAAAGGCTGACTACAACTAGAAGTGGTTAACAGTGGCGGAGAAAAAAAAAGAAGAGTGAAGAAGGCAATCACGCCGACCAATAACGTAAATACCTTTATTTTATGTATAGATGCCATTGTGCCAGTACTATAGTACATGCAAAATAAAAAAACGCAAAAGAAGAAAAAGAAGATGCAGCTTAGGTAAGCCTAAGGGAACAGGTTTCGTAGCCTGATTGATTGAATGGTCTTGAAGAATCTACCCTTTCTTGAATCGAGTAAAAATGGCAAATCCAGTAAATAATCCGAGAGATATTTAAAACCTTCTTCTCTATCGTTCAGTTTTTAATTAGCAAGAGCAGCAAAGTGAAACAGCATCGGTGTTTGAAATTATGAAAGAAGAAGTAATGGATTTGAGAGTCAACTTGATGAGTTATTCGTGTGGCTCCACCACAAACGTTGTGGTAGATAAAGATTGATGCATAGTCTACACTTGTTTGAAGACTATTAAGATGTATCAGTGTCGTTTTTTGTTTGAAATTTGTGGTTGTTTGATTTGAAAACAACCTTCTTTTCATGATCAACATAGTTTTGGTAAATCAACGTTCCATGATTTATATGGTATCAATATAGTTTTGAACTTTCAATATCAACCAATAACATAATCTACAGATAAACATATATGAATAGTGAAAAAATTACGTTGAGTAAAACAAGAACCTGGAGGATGACTGGCGCCTGTTATAGTCATAAAAGCAAGCGATGCAGCAAGAGCAGTGCCTCTAGCTAACCAACCCGGCCCAAACAACATCAATGCCAACACTCCTATTGCAGCACATCCTATTTGCGCTACAAACATATTGTATTTCTGCACATTTTATTTTCCCAGATCAATATCATATTTTAAACCGTTTAATTAAATTGTTCTGATCCAACTTGTTTATTTTTATCTGTCATGTACATATAGGCATGTGCACCAACATGGATTCTCTGTATTGCTTTATGACACATGATCACAGATTAATAAGAGCTGGAATATATATATATATATATATATATCTTAAACAAGTCATTACAAGGTGTAATCCAAATATTGTAAAGAACACCATTAAAGAGAAATAGAATAGAGAAACAAATAAAACCTGGGCAGCAGGAGAATTTAGAGCAGAGAACAAGATATTGGTCTTAACCGGCATACTCTAACAGCTAGTACAGTACGTACCATTCATGCATATGGCTGCATTGACTAAATTTAACATTTTACATATATATGTAGAAAAACTTTAAATTACCTATAAGAAGCTATGAGGCTTATTGATTTTAAATCACATATTAACATTGTAAGTAGTATATTTTTTAAGTGCGTATGTGTTGATGCAATCAAAAACTAGTAATATAAAATATACACGTATCAATATCATCGAGCAGTTAGATGATCCATTGTAACTACAATGCCATCAGTGCTACAATCAACATCGTATCCTTCTTCTTACATTTTATCGGTACTATATTTTATTCAATCAATTTGGACACTGTTCATAAACATCCTTAACTTATATATATATCTTATTATTAATAATTTTTAACTAAGTCATAGTATGTGCATGTAAAAACATTCAATTTTATTTCAAATAAGTTATTTATAGGAAATTGTTAACATGATGAGAAGCTACCATCATTGGATTAAAAAACATCTTCTGAGCTCATATGGTGTATCACATATGCATAATATTAGAACTATATATAAACATGCAAGTGCATTTTTTAACTGAGCTGTTATATTATACATATAATATTCGAACATTAAAACCTTAAGCTATGCAATTAAATACCTTAAGTTGTACATATAATATGTATTATGAATTATGATAAGCAGTACAATACTGTGCATAATCAAAAGAAGTAGAACTGGAATATGAAAATCTAAAACTACAGGAATATTATTAATTAAACTGCAGGAATCTAGTACCAAATAGGATAATTTCTTTTAATCAACCAATTAAAGCCAACTAAATAACCTGGAATATTATTAATTAAATGACATCAATACACCAATATCCTCTGCATGTTCTGTAAGAATCTTTTCATCATTTTTAATCTATAATAAGACATAGCATTCAAACATTTAAAAAACAAAGCTTGTTTAAAAACTTACTTCATCTTGTGAAAAAGGACCCCAATCCAATAGAACAAGCATAACCAGATTCATCATGTAACACGGTATAATTGTAACTGCTCACATTTCTGAAGTAACATCCATCCGTGCTCTCGTATTTAAATGACCGGCATGTGAAGAAAAACCATGAATTCACGAATTCTGAAACCAAAGTTTGGAACCAAAGATGAAACTCGATCTGGCCATTATATTCAAATTCATGAATTCATGAAATATGGAGATCATGAAGTCTGGAAATTGTGAAGTTTGGAACTCGAATTCATGAAGTTTGGAACTTTATCTGGCCATCATACTCAAATTCACGAATTCTGAAAGCAACGAATTTCCAATTTCATTGTAAGTGGATTAGGGTTCGGGCTTGGATTCAGAGCTGAGGGAGTGGATAATGGAGAGGAAGAAAGAGAGGTGGGGAGAGCTCGTGATAGAGGAAATTATTTACGGGGATGAAGCTTGGATTTAGATCAGGTTTTGCCGATTTTGGGAAAGATGAAAAGGGGGAGAGGGATTTAGGGTTTTCGAGTGAAGGATGAAAAGAAGAGGTTCCCGGTGAAAATGAGAGGGAGACGAAATAATTTACCAATAACTTTTCATCACGGTTTTCAACGTGGAATAGTATTTTTGCATCGGTTGTAAATATAACTGATGCAACTAACACTATTTGCATCGGTATATTTTCTTCGGTTGTCGATGATAACAGATGCAAATTATATTTTTTTACTATCTACTGCTTTCCACATACCAAATGCATCGGTTGTTAAAGCGTAATCGATGCAAATACTTATATTTGCATCGGTTGTTATAACAACCAATGCAAATGAGGGGAAGCAACATGCGTATTTTGTAGTAGTGGTGTGAGTGCATATGTAACATAATAATCTGTGAAAGATATAATATGCCCATATGTAGATGTTGAGATTTACATCGCAACAGACATATTAGCTCATTTTGTATGTCTTGTATGTTGTCCAAATATGTGCATGTATATGCGTTACAAAATATATACACACACACACCTACGTATGTATAAATATATTATATATAGTATATGAACATAAAACATTTATATATAGATAAATATATATAGAAAGAGAGAGAACAATTATTAAACATTATTTATAATTCAAAATTAACTTAGTTTTGCAAACATAATAATTTTAGTATTTTAATTTGTACATATTATGAATAAAATAATGTTTTCATCCATAAATAATTAACATAAAATAATCTATTGATGAAAATTCAAATTTTACAATTTTTGAAAATCTAGGATCATAAAATAGAGCTTAGAAATTTTTTTGAAGATTTTTCAAAGTTGAAATATTATTTTTAAAAATAAATACATTGATTTTGGCAATAATTATTTAATATAAAATAATATATTATAAAAATTTAAATTTAAAATTTTTAGAAATTCTAGGATCATGAATGAAAGGTTAAAAAAAATTTTAAAGAATTTTTCAATTAAATTATTATTTTTCATAAATCATAAACTATTTTACGAAATATTATTAATTATTAAAAATAATAAAATTTATTTAAAAAATCCTAAATTTTTTCTATACGTTTCTGGAATGATATAATATTTCAAAAAAAATATAAAATTGAATTTTTAGTGTAATAATTATTTTATATATAATAAACAATTCAAAATTCAATAAATGTTAATTTAAAAATATGAATATATGTATGGTAATTCATTTTTGAATTTTTGAACTCATATTATATATAAATCAGTGTACTAAAATTTTTAAATCGTATATATATTTTACATATGTATATATGCTATTATGAGAGAGAAATATACACTAATATATATATATATATATATATATATATAAATTTATTAATAAATATACATAAAACAATTATTAAGGACAAAAATTGATTTTGTACAGTAAACAACATTTGTCTATACATAAATCAAATGATATAATAAACAAATTATATACATAACCAAACTAATTTGTGATAACTACATCTACTTACAAAATCTCACCTAATTAAATATATAGTAGCAATATATTTAAACAGATATGAAATTGCTCATTATAGGATCATAGAATATAATTTAATTACTGTAATATGAATTAAAATTACCAATTTAATGATGCCTTTGAATTCACGTTGAAGCAATGACTTCCCTTTCTTTTACTATTCTTGATTCGTCAGATTGCAAGTTCGGAATCACCGACCTCTAACTATCGAATAGTATTATTTTAATTTGAAATATATTTGAGAATTTTGGAGTGGATTGAAAGCTATGTTTTAACCAGCAATGTAGAAGGTAATGGCGGCCTAAAAACGGTTAGTAATTATTTTAGAAATACATACATACATACATACACACACACACACACATATATATATATAGGGTTGTATTAGAGAGAAACGAGGAAAACCTTTTTACCCATTCTCATTTGATCTCAACCCATTATCTCCAATCCAATTCCCTATGTTTTAGCCATCCCTAGACCTTCCCAAAACCGAAATTTATAGCCCTAATGATGGGCCTTAAACCCATCTAAGCCCAAGCCAAAATACTATGCAATTAAATCTAATTTAATCGCTTGTCGTTATTGTATATCGATCGATATATTTATTGAGAAATAAATAATGTTATATATATTTATAACAGTTATAAATATATATAACATTATTTATTTCTCAAATCATATTCAAATTTTATAATTAATATTTCATAAATATTAATTAATTTAATTAATTTATAACAATTATAAACTAATTAAATCGTTCGGTCTTAAGGGAATTCACCATTTCGGCTGTGTAACTCTTGGGTGTAAATTTGGTCTGCGATTAACATCGAACTATTCTAATTTTAACATTCACGCGTCACTTAGCAGGTGGTGTAACATTATGGCCAAATTTATCGCTTACTCATTTTCAGTAAAATCCAATTTTAGTTTAATAAGCGTTACTCGGTTGTGACATTTGTTTACACCAATTCTCTTCGTCAAAACTATATCACTTTGGACTTATGGAATTTGGTAATTGTCAAAATTCCAACCTCATCCACATTCAACTTTATAGTCCAAATACAAAGTCCTTGGTTCAATAATAACAATTATTATTAACCGAAATGCTCTAGCCAGAGACTTTGACTTTGAGTTGACTTGAGTTGACTGTGATACTAACCGCATATAACTGAGGAGACGAATCCTCTCTTGAATAGTGCTTCACTTCCAATACTTCCACTCGACCCAACTATAGTCACTCGATGGACGCCATGCCATGATTTGGCTATAATCAAAGCAAAGCTTTCATATTGAAGATCCACAGTATTCTTAAGTCGAGAGAACCGTGTAAATCAGTCACATCGATATTTTTTGTTTGACCTTAGTTATATTAACCAAAATAAAATTATCAAGTGAGTCGTTCCATAGTTATCCAATAACTATTAGTACGTAACCCCTATGTGCCCCCCAGCAGTCATGAGTAATACACTGCTCAATATTTGGAGAGTGTTACGTACTCCAATCTCAATAGATACATCGATATTCAGTCTCGATGCATCTTGACTAGGAACATTTAAAATGGTATATTTGTTTCGTTGCGATAAATTACTCATGTAACGACCCGGTATTTTCAACCATTCACATCCATTATAAGTGTATAGGTAGACACTCATGCCGGAATTGAATTGCTCAAAATACCGCGTTGTAAATAAAATTTGGCAAATCTCAGAATATACAGTAAATAAATATAATCACAGACACAGAGTAAAATAATACAGCGGAAGTAAAAGAAATAGTAGTTCATGAAGCTACTATGTAAATATATCAGAGTTACATAAGATACAACATAAGAAATAAAGTACAGCAGAAGTCTCAATACAATAACCAAGTACAGGCTGAATAGAACAACGGAACCGAAGTTGATAGAACAAGACTAGCAAATAATCTCCAGCGATTCAAATCTCCAGAAGGTGGAAATCCAAATCTGTGAATACTCAGGCTGACCCGAGCGTAAAGCAGAACACAAAACACTCGAGTCAGGACAATATATACTTATATAATGTAAACCAACTCAAGTGAACTCTAATAAAGGTACAAGTAACTTAGAAGATGCTTGGGACCGCCCATCCTCTAAGGATCCGTTAAAATATCTACTATGTAGTAATATTCGCTATTATAATAATGTCTAATAAGTAAAGTATAATCATATAGAAAATAGCGTTAAGGGGATGAAGAACCTTAACGTGGTCGGATCTTAAAATCATAATCGTAGTGGGTTCGATATGGTAGGTGACACGGCACACAAGGCAATGCCAGGGTAGATATACCAATTACGCACACGAACTGATGGATACGCATAGCAGCCACTACCGTTCCACCTCGAACAACACTCCCAAATCAAGGGTGGCCACCAAAAATCACAAAGTAATAGAATGGTATCGAAGAAGTGTGTCCGATACGAGGTGCTACCTCACTGGCCCGAGATCGCTCCTGTTTTAGTCACCTTATGCCAACTCACGGGAGTTGGGTCCACGTATATACCTTAGGATCATTGCCACCATCCTACTTCATTCTGGAAACTCCACCGCGTACACAGTTGTCAAAGTGGTTTTCGGTATCGACAGAGAGTATGTCCATATCCGATCCCGGTCTCTTTAACAACCAATCGTTATTATAACCCGTGGTTATAACCTTTAAAACAATACTTTACTTCAAAATAAAATATCATTTCAAAACCATATATTTATCAAAATAAAGATTAAATCAATTCCAAACCATTTCCATATATTTAAAATATCATATCATTTCAAAACTTCATTTCAAATCATTTCAATAAATCAAAATATCATATCTTTCCAAAACTTCATTTCAAATCATTTTAATATAATAAAATATCCTATCAGTTCAAATCCAAATATTCAACCTTAAATACCTTTTAAATTCAAAGATATCGTTCATTTACTATCATTTCAAATCACCTTTAAATAGTTTATATTCCAATCAAAATAATTCATTTAAACCTTTTAAAAGTGTAATTATTATATTTTCAAATCAAGTATTCAATTTCCAAAGTTTCAAACCATTCCGAGTTCGTTTACTAAGTCAAAAACCATAATTATTAAAATTTCAGCCTTTCGCAGCATTTAGAAAAAGCTGTTATAAGTTATATTTGAAAATATTTTTAATTCAGCAAAGGCAGCACTTAAAACTGCTATTAAAACTCAGTTTTAGTTGAATTATAGTTCAAAACAGAAAAGACAGCATTTCAGAAGTGCTGCGGTAGTTCAGATTTCAAAACAAGGGGTTAAATTTGATTTCAGCATAGACTGCAGACCACTATAGCTTTTCCAGAGAATGCTATAATAGACCTGAGTTCAATATTAGCCTGTAAGTTCAATTACAGCAACCACAGCATTTCAGAAATGCTGTAATAGCTCTTTTTACACAATTTTAGTTCAATTCAGAAACTATGGCATTTCTGAATGCTATTAAAAGTTAATTCCAGATTTTAGTGTATTTCCAGCAACTAAATAACTTCAATCTAAAACACATAAACATTTTAAAAATCATATTTTAACATTTAAAATGTTCATTTTCATATCATTTAACATATATCTTTTTCACAATAAATTTCTTATAATTAAATCCAATTTTCAACAATTTACTTAATAAATTTAAGTGCAAAAGTTTTCAATTCTTCACATTTCAACAAATAACTTAACACTTCAAATTTAAATTACCATTTCACAAATTTAACTAAATTCCCAATTTTATTTAATTAACTTAAACCTTTAATTAAAACCAAATTTCACATTTCCAAGTCAAGTTATATTTTAAAAGATCACTTTTAAACATTCATTTATTTAACCACTTAAACTCATAGAAAAATCAATAATACTTTAATAAATCGCTTAAATTCAAATTTAATCAAATTATCATATTTACCATTTTCCAAATATAATTAAATTTTCATTTTTGTTCATATAACTTAAATATCATTTTTAACCAAAATTCCAAATTCCAAACTTAAGTTATAATTCAATAATCCAATTTAACCATTCATTAATTACATTTTTAACTCATAGAAAAATCATAATTTCTTTATTTTAAATTATTTCAAAATCTATTTAAATCAAATTTCATAAATTTATATTTTTAAAATACTTAAAAATATCCAAAAACACTTTATAAAATAACCACGGGCCTGTATATAGTTTTCTAACCTAGGTCAAGTGATACAGATATATATCATTTCAATCCGCAATTTACAAAGAAAAACCGGGTTCTATCATTTCAAACCTGCAATCCCAAGTTAAAATAAGTTAAATAAAAACCATTCAGGCCTATCATTTCAGCCCATAATGATTTTTCCCTATTCTAAAGTCCGTTCGGGTATGTATCATTTCAACCCATAGTGATTCTAGTCTACAGGGAACTTGCAGTGTGATAAACAGATATAAATGAACAGAATACATTATATAGCAGTAACGGATGATATAACAGGTGTATAAACATCATATGATCATAACATAGTCAAGTATAACATGATAATATATTTCTACAGATTCACAAGGTGTCAATTTACTAGTTATATAGGTACATATTGTCTGGTGAGAATAACTCACCTGTTAAAGCTGGAGATTAGCGATCAAAACACACAGAATAGATTCCAGAAAGCACAACAAGCACGATATAGCATGACTTTTGATTTGAATGAATGGAGAGCCTTGATATTTATCTTGTAAACAATAACCAAACATACACATAAATATTCAACGCAAACAATGTTGAAACAATGAAGATAAGAAGCAACAACGGAATAGATTACTTGACTGTGCTTTAACCATTCAAAAGCTCGAACAAGGGGTTCATTTTCTCAGCCATGATGATGATGAGTGTGGGAGAGACAAGGTTAACTTCCTCGAATACATAAGACAAAACAATACAAACAATATAAGTTTTCAAATGCACAATACGATAGAATAATATAGAATCAACTGCACGAATCAAAGTAGAATTGCTTTGCACTTGCTTCCAACAACCTTCAGGTTCAGCCATATGGTGGACTACAGGTCTAAGGCAAGATTTGGATCAGGTTTTGGTTGCCTAAGGGTCGGCCAAACATGTTTAGAGGATAGCAAAAGGTGAGTATGCATGAAACAACACAACAAGGTAAAACAATGTCACTTTAACATGGATTCAAGGCAATTCAAGGCTCGGCCAAGGCTCATGGGGCACGGCCAGAGGAGTGGGGTACAAGGTGATGACGTGGCAGGGGATCCAGGTGGTGCTGGAGGTGGTGTTGGTGGCGGCCATGGGTGGTGGAAGGTGATGGTACCAAAACTAGGTCAGCTTGAGTGCATAGGTGATGACTAGTGCTAGTTTAAATGGATTTTTGTGATGATCTTCATCATGGCTTGGCTTGGCCTGAGGAGGAGAGGTGTTAGGCTGTGTGATGGTCAGAGAAAAGTGGTGGTGGTGGTCAGCCACAGCTTGGAGGAAGGGGAATACAACTATGAAGGTGGAGAACATGTGCAAATTCAAGTAGAAAATCATAAAAAGACAAGAAGAAGATAGAATTTTTTTACCTAAGCTTCACAAGGAGAATAGCCGTGATTTTTTTGTGAGAGGAGGAGAAATGAATTTCGTGAAAGTGAGAAAAAAATGCATCTGAAATGAGTAGATTACACGCCCAAAACAATTAAGAGAAGAGTTGGGAAAATGAAAGGTCGGGAGATGGAAAGCCTTAGGAGTTTCAAGAGTTTAAAACTTTTCAAATTTCCTCTATTTCTTTTTAATAAGTTTAAATATCTGAAAATACATATAATTTCAGTTAAAATTCGAAAATGTAACAAATAAAAAAAAATATAAATAAATAAATATTAATTATAAATAATTAAATCAAGAAAATAGCAAAAATTGTCAACTAGGCTAGAAAAATTGAAAATAAATGGTATAAACTTTAGAAAATTCATATGAGCTTGTAATATATTTTTAAACATAAATAATAACATAAAATAAAAATACATTCACAAAATAAATATATAAATTTTAATTTAAATATAATTTTAATGAAGAAAATAGCAGAAAATAAGAAAACAGCCTTTAAAAATAGGAAATCAACACAGTAAACATTGAAAAAATTCTATTATCAATTTAAAAATATTTAAAAGTCAAAATATACATAATATAACATATTAAACATATTAAAATAAAATATGACAAAGAAAATATAATTTATACAATTTAAAATAACAAAATTGCAAAATAAACAATTTATACTCAAAATTGAAATGTACATATCTTTTGCAGTTTAACTCCGTTTTCAACGAAACAAAAAGCAGTGTTCAAGTTATTTCATCTATTTTCATAATAAAAGATAAAATTTAAGATTTTAAATAATTTGAATTTGAAGTTTAAAAGTCGAAGTTTGAACAGTTTGACCAGAAATTCACTTTACAGTAAAATATTCAAATTATACTAGTTTGAACTATAAATCATTTAATAATCAACATTTATATTTAAAAATGAAATGTTTGAAATAAAATAAGTCTAAAATAATTTAAAATAAAATAAAGTCAAATTTAAATAGTATACAAAAATCTAGGGTTGTTACAACTCATGTTTACACCACTTTGTAACCACTATCACAAAATATACCATTTCTGGATTTTTCTATTAAATATACTTTTAATTAAGTTAATTAATTAATATAACCACATTATATCAAGTATATAATAGGAAGAAGATACCTTTTATTTTGAACAAGATTGGTCAACAAGTTAGATATATGTAAAAAATTACATAATTGCCCCTAGGGCATACTCCTAACTCTATCACACATATCATGCATGCATGCATACATACATACATGCAAACACACACACACACACACACACATATATATATATATATGGTAGTTTTGATAAGACAATGTCCAAATTTAAAATAAATTCTGATATATTGAAATAGAGTTGCATTTATTATATTGATCAGCTTCGATACGCATACACGTATGTACATATACATACATACATACATGTGCACACGTACGCGCACACATATAAGTTCTAACACATCTATTAACCAATTTTGTTTGGAATATAATTCTTTTCTCAGCTTTAAAATTTCTAATACTATATACCAAAATTTTGCTTATGGTGCTGATATTTATTGGTTTATATAGTATATATGTATACATGTGTGATGCATATATGTATGTATATCAGTTTTGAAACACATATCTAACATTTCTAACTCAAATATTACATTATATTTACCTTTACAATAATTTTTGATACATTAAATCCAAATTTAATTTATGATATTGATATCTAACAGCTTTGATGTATGTGTGTACACACACATGTGTATGTGTAAACATACACATGTATATATAGCAATTTTGATTTAAATATAAAACTATGCTCGACTTTAAATTAACTTCAAATACATTAAACCACATTTTCGATACAAATATTCACCAGACTTGGTACATATGTTTATGCGTGTGTGTGTGAGAGGGGGGATACGTGTATATAACAGTTCTTATATATGTATATAACTGTTCTGATATATACGTTTATTAGTTTTGATACATAATTAATGAATAATAAAGTTGATTTTTATATTTTGAACAGTGATAGACTGTTTTTAAAAAATGTACAAATATCTTCTTATTGGTTAAAATATAGTGAAAATTAGGCATGCGACCTTCTTTTCAAGTTTATTTGACGTGGCCACCAAAACCTAGTTTCACCAAACACACCTAACTAAGTTTCAGGATTTTTTTTTTAGAATTTCGATCTACGCTATTTTGTAGTAATTTCCAAGAAATTTCATTTTGAATATTTGCATTTTTACTACAAATATTTGCAAAAAAATTTGATTTCTTTTTTCAAAAGTTACTCATATTTTGAGTCGTAGCAGCGCGGATCCAAAATGCTAAAAAAAATGGGAAAAAGAATTATGGAGTATTTAGTGGAATACGTTTGAAAGAGAGCCACCGTGCATTTCGAAACTTAGGAAAGTATATTTTAAAAATCGTTCGAAACATATATGCTCCGTTTGACAGTTTTGTACTAGTTGTTACGAGAGCTTTTGAGAGTATCGGTTTTGATCGTCAATACATACTTGAGAGTTTAATATACATTGGTTGTGAGAGTTTTCTACTAAAGTAATATTATATATATATATATATATATATATCTTTATATTTATCATCTGGTTTTATAAAGATTAATTTTTCAATATGAATAATAGGGGTATAACTGAAAAAAAAAGCTAGAACTTCTCAAAACATCACAATTTGATGGGTTGAAAATTACCATTAAAATTACTCTATATCAGTTTTTACCGGTTTTATAACTAATAATAACCATAATAAATGTTATCACAACATCTGAAATACAGAGCCAACAAAACTAGTCAAGATCAACGACGACAGCAATTTGTCAGATCAACGACGACAACTCGAAATCGCTGGAGGTTGGAGGCAGTTGGAGCCTTGGACGAATCGCGAATCGCGATTGAGAATTTGAGATCCTCCCTTTTTTTTTCTTTCGGCGTATGCTATACTCGATGGAAAAATTTTGGTGCCCCAAAAAAACTGTGCCCTAAGCGGTCGCTTCCCCCGCTTTGGGGAAGGGTCGGACCTGCTGTTAACACTTTATATATATAAATTCAATTAGTCAATTAGTATTACACTTTATATATATATAAATTATAATACTGTTAAATTAAGTATTACAATTAATTTGTCAAATTAATACTTAATTGTATTATATAAAGTGTAATACTAATTGACTAATTGAATTTATATACATATAAAGTGTAATACTAATTGACTAATTGACAAATTAAGTATTATATATATCAAATTAAGTTAATTAACATTATAATACCGTTAACACTAATTTGTTAACTTCAAAATTAAAAAAAATCAAAATGGCACATTTTCTTTTGAAGCTTCAAAATTGACAAATTGTAAATTGTAATGTGTGAGGCTGTGAGCAGTCACCAGTGAAAGGCTGAAAGCGAGGCTGCGAGAGTCAGAGACTGGTCACTGGACTGGAGCCGCCGCCCACTGTGTCGTGCTTGGCCCGCTGCCGCTGCCATGCCGTTGGAGACTTGGAGTTGTCGGCGTCGTGCCGCTGCCGTGCCGCTGGAGGCTGGAGCCGCCCCTTTCCCAACTCGAGATCGACGACGACAATTTGTCAGATCGACGATGACAACTCGAAATCGCTGGAGGTTGGAGGCAGTTGGAGCCTTGGATGAATCGCGGATCGTGATTGAGAATTTGAGATCCGCCTTTTTTTTTTCTAACAGCGTATGCTATACTCGATGGAAAATTTTGGTGCCCCAAAAAAACTGTGCCCTAAGCGGTCGCTTTCTCCGCTTCGGAGAAGGGCCGGGCCTGGGTATAACTGAAAAAAAAATTAGAAATTCTCAAAACACACCAATTTGATGGGTTGAAAATTGCCATTAAAATTACACTATATCAGTTTTTACCGGTTTTATAACTAATAATAACCCTAATAAATGTTATCACAACATCTGAAATACAGTCATCGAAATCAGTCAAAACAGGTGAAAAAAAACTACCAAGCATAGCCATGTTCTTGTCATACTCCGACTCATGCCTAAATTCAGATCATCAACAGAGCAAAACTTGAACAAGGTGGCATGCATTTTTCCTATCGGGTAAGACAACACCTATATCACATGCGTGAGTAGAAGACATGACACCTTCCAAAAGGCCCATCCCTGGATAGCGTACCTTTACCCTCTTCCAAGGCGGGTTCCATTTCCGCATGAGAAAATTAGAAGTAGGAAAGAAAAAAAGTTGAAAAGGAAATCAACATGGAGAAGGTGAACTACATTAGCATAAAAGAGCAAAGAAGCATAGTAGGCCAACTCTAAAATAATATAATCAATAATTAATCAATCAATGTCTTCACTTTCTGCCTACCTTCTACAGCTTTCCTCACCTATTCGCCTACTATCAATGTCATATCCTCTCTACCACTTCCCTATTTTAATTCTAGCTCTTGTCATGGACCAAAGTTCAAAACTGCCAAACCATGATGATGGTTCTCAAGCTCCATCTCAAAACGAAGAAGAAACTGAACACTGTAAAAATGTAGAAGAACCTGTAGTAGTAGCTGATGAAGAAACAAAGAAAGAAGAAGAAGACAATTGCAAAACTCCAACATCAAGTGAAAGCAAATTGGCTAACTCAGATAATCCAGTAGTTCTATGTTGTCCAAATGCACCAAAGAAGCAAAGGGGCAACCATGCAAGTGTTACCAGTATGTTCAAAAGACAGTTATCCAATTTTGATTTGATAAGCTTGGACAGTGAAGAGTTGGAGAAAGCTTTTGGACTAAGGCGGCGCGACGACTGTCACCCCGAGAGTTCAAAGAAGAGGAAGTGTAATTCTTGTTAATTTTATTTTGTAGTTATGCTTTCATGATTTAGCCTAGGTTGGTTTAAATAATTATGACTTATATAAGGGTTTTCTCATTTAATTTTTCTTGACTGTTTTGGTTGAATGTCTATGTATTCAAGGATGGTGATCGACAAATAAAGATGACTGAATCAATGCTTAATTTCTCCCAGTGATTTTATCATGGTTGCTCAACTATAAGCAAGCACAATTTATGTCTAAAAATCCAAGGACATGTTGCAAAAAGATTCAAAATGTGAATGTTTAGAACTATGTATCATTTACTTCAGTTTTTATAAACAACTAAGTTTAATATCATATATATGGTTTTATGTTTATGGCTGATAATTAGAGTTGTAATGTATAGGAAAAATAGAAAAATGAAGATGGAAACGGGGCATTAATCTAAAGACATATGGTTAAAATATCTAAAAGAAGGAGAATCAGAAGAGTACTATACTGAACAGTGTTAAATTGATGAAATAAAAGTGAGAAGACAAGCAGACGTGACTGATTAACCTGCTCATGAATACCTATTATTTCTATTACGTATCTATTGAATACTTATTTTAGATCAGCTAGCAATAATGCTGTTTAGCCTACCTAATGCTATATATAGTATTAGTGGCTTCCTAATTAGAGGAGAACAAATCCTCTAGTCTTATTTTTTAGTGTACCCATGACGGAACAAATCTAAATGGGTGAATTTCAAAGGGTCTCATAGTCTGTTTTTTTGGTGTCGCCATGACCGAACAAATCTAAATGAATGAATTTCAAAGGGTCTATGAAACAAAAAAAAAAAAAAACAAGACCAAAGGATTATTCCGGTCATTGCAATAGCTTTAAAATCATTCATGTCTTGAGAAGAAAACCTAATTGCATTTCACTGGCGAACAAAGAACAGAAAATTCAAAGAGAATTACATGCTTCATGCGATAGATAAAAGAAAATAGAGAAGATGAGGAAACAATGGAAAAAAAAAATCAATGCACGCAAAGGTATTTGGTGTTTATCCATTAAATTTTTATACTTTGTTACAAAATTAATTGCTATTGCAAAATACCATATTTCACATCATCAGATCAATTTTATATCCCTTAATGTTAAAATAAACACAGATTTTGTGAATGTTTGCAGAACATATAGAAATATGAAAAAAAATAAACAAAATTTAACCACTTTTGCAGATATTTGCAAATAGTTAGAACTAAGAAAAGAAACATATACAAATAGCGAAAATTTGCATTATGAAGTGCAAATATTTACATTTTAAAGTTCGGAATTATGAAGTGCAAAATATTTGCAATATAAAGTGCAAATATTTGCAGTATAAAGTACAAATATTTGCATTTTAATGATATTTGTTTTGCAAATAAGTTTGCTATTAAAACATTTTAATTTTTTTAATAATACTAATATATATCGGCTTTATTTATCACAATTGCAATATTGGTACTATGATATAATATTTAATAGTTGTAAATGTGGAAAACAATTATGAAGAAACAATGCCAATAGCAATAAAATGGAAGATTAAACGGTTGAAGGTAGAAAATATTACAAATTTTTCATTGCCCAGAGTAAATAAACAAACTTTATCATATTAACGGGAAAAACAAACATAATAGCTTCAAATATTTAAAGTAAAAACTGCAAATATTCCATTTATAAAGTGCAAATATTTGAGGTATAAATTGCAAATGCAAATATTTTCAGTTAAAAAAGCATTTTGACCAAAAAATGTATTCAGATGGATGTTTGAGAAAAAGATAAAATGATCAAACAAACATACGAAGGAGTAAAAGAACTAGAATAAGTAGAAAAATTCAAAGAAAAAGGAAAATTTTATGACGGAAAAAGTAGATGAATGATAAAAAAAACTTCAACTTGAAGAATAAGTGAAGTGCTTAGGTAAATAGTTAAAAAAATGGGGCATTTCATCAGAATGACAAAGTTTGCAGTCTAATTAGTTTCTAGGACACACATTCAAAAAACTTACTTTCAAGGTCAAAATCAGCAGAATAATTACTTTCAAGGACAAAATCAACAGTCCAATTATTTTCAAGGACATAATTTCATAGGTTTTTAGGCCCTAGAAACTAATTTTTTTACGTTTTGTCCTTGAAAGTAATTATTTCAGTTGTGTGTCCTAGAAACTAATTCCACTTGCTAAAGAGGCCCTTGTGGCTAGTTTCCACTAAAAAAATTCACCAGAAATTCATCAGATGAAATGGAAACTGAAAAAAAAGATGAAAAAAATGAAACAAATTCTAAAAGTTTATATGAATATTCTGAGTAAAACATGTTTACGATATATGAAAGTGAAAATAAAGACTGGGAGGGTGATGATGAAGATGATGAAAAGTAGACGATAAAGAAGACGACAACAAAAAAAGATGAAGATCGGCAAAACGATGAAGAGGATGAAGACAAAGAAGATGATGGGGAAAAAATGAACGATGATGAAGAAGATGAATGTTAGATTTCAATGATATAATATTTCAATTTGAAGAAGATTTGGAAGATATTGTTAATTTCGATGATATAATATTTCCAATTACAGAAAATTTGAAAGGTATTTGAGATAATGATTTAAATATATTATCTCTTTTATAGCATTAAAAGGGGTAGTGAATTATCTACGTGAGAAAGAGAATTATATTGAAAAAATGAAGCAATCAATTAATTTTTTAATCAGCTGATTAAAGAAGACATCTTATCAGACGTATGAAAATTGGAAAAAAACTGGAAAATCAAATGAGTACATATTTTTCATATGAATAGAAAAATTGATGAGGCATTAATTTATACTTCAATCTAAGTAACAGTCTCTATATAAAGTTGGTCATTATTTAGAGATTAGAATCATCTTCTTAAGTTATATTTCTTATTCTTCTTTTTAGCCTTCGTTGTCAATCTTGTAAGTTTTTTTTTTATTTTTCAGAAAGTAATAAAAATATCCTTTCTTGGATGTATATTATTTCACGATAGTGGAGTCACTATAAATCTATGTGCGAACTCTTTATTTTTTCCTCTTTTGTAATTTGTACTCTCCTATTGTTATTTGTTTTATCGCACTACAAAATGATCTTATTGCTTCCGTAGTGAATTTGGGTTGATTTACAGTCATTTTTGTGAATTTACCCCAAAAGTTTAGTATCCGAGCTTTGAAGGTTGTTATTGAAGCCTAGGGCTGGAAGGCGGTCGATAAAATAGCAGGATTGGAAGATGAAAGTGAGGAGGTTAGACCTACCCAGGAGTATGCATCCTACATTAGGTTTCATATGCAGCATCCGGTTCCCAATTGATTATAGAGATAATGATTTTGAAAAGTGGCAGTGGAAGACGGAGACTGTGCTGAGAAGAAATCGTGTTCATCAGGTTGTGTTTAACGCAGAATCGTTGCTAGTGGATATCTCAGAATTTGAAAAAAAATAGATGGAAGAATGGGCCTTTACTACCCTCCAATTGGCTATGGGCGAGAACGTCATCCTAGAGATTAGTAATGAAACTACCGCGAGAGACTTGTGGAAGAAATTAGAGAATCTCTACATGAAGAAGTCGCTCAAGAATATGCTAATTTTATTGAGGACTTTCTCTACTTGTAAGATGTGGGAAGGTACGTCGTTCAAAGTACATCTTAACTTCTTCGATGACTTGATGATGAAGATGAAATATTTTGATTTTAATGTGGATGAAGAGCAAAAGGCTATAGTGGTGTTGTGACCTCTTCTAGAGCGATACACGGTATTCGTTAATATCTTGATTTATGATAGAAAAACACTGACATTAAAGATGTGAAAATGGGACTTTTGAGTGAAGAGATGAGGGATTAGATGAAACTTGTGAGAGAAAGTAGAGAAGCTAGTCATAATCAAGGGTTATTCGTAGAGAGAAGAATAAATAAGAAGAAGGAGAATAATTTCATAGGACAATCCAAGTCGAGGAAGCCCGGAAGTGGTTAGAGGGGCAAGTATAGAGATGGTAGGTGTTATCATTATTAGAAGATTGACCACAGGAAGAAAGATTGTCCATATTTAAGGAAAAGAAATGAAGCGGATGGTTCTTCATCTATTACGGTGTAGAAGGTTGTTTTTGTTGATGTGTTGATTGCATCTATTTTCAATGTATCAGACCATTGGGTGTTGGATCAGGAGCATCTTTTCACGTGATGCCTACGAAGGAGCGTTTCTGTTTTTATGAAGGTAAGGAGGAAAGTGCCATATACTTGCAAGTCATTAGGAGAAAAATCAGTGCGTATTCGCATGCACGATAGTATTGTGCACATTATTACTGGAGTCCGCTATATTCCAAGTTTAAGGAAATCTCTTTTGTCTTTGGGTCAGCTAGCATCTATGGGTTACAGGATTATGATAGAGTTCGATAGCTTGAAAATGACATGTGGTGCTCTTGTATTGATGAAAGGAGTAATGTTCTAGAATCATTATCTACTGAAATGATCTACAGTTCTTGAAGAGTCGTTTGTTGGAGTTGATTGTTCACGAGCTTTGGATGCCACCAGACTTTTCCATCTTAGATTGGGTCATGTTTTGTAGAAGAACTTGGAGATGCTTTGTAGAAGGATGATGATTAAAGGTGAAACCTTCAACTGTTTGGAATTCTACCTGGAGTGCGTATTAGGAAAGCAAACAAAGGTTTCTTTTGGTGTTGGTAGACATGAGTCCAAAGGAGTACTAGAGTATGTCTATACGGATTTTTGGGGACCAATAGCTAATGCTTCTATTGGAGGAGCTAAGTATTTTATTTCTTTTTTTTCGATGACTAGTCTCAGAAGTTTTGGGTGCTCGTGATGAAAGCCAAATTGAAGTCGTTTGAGAAGTTCAAAACATGGAAGGCATTGGTAGAGAACGAAGTTAGGAGGAAGTTGAAGATGCCGAGGTCCGACATTGGCAGTGAGTTTGTTTCTAAGGATTTCATAGATTTCTGTAAGCAGCATGGAATTCAGAGACACTCAACTACACTCGGAGATCGGAAATCAAACAGAGTTTCTGAAAGAATGAATAGGACTCTACTAGAGAAAGCTTGTTGTTTGAGATTGATGGCTGGTTTATCTAGAGCCTTTTAGAAGAAGCTTTGTCTACTGTAGTGTATATTATCAATCGATTTCCGTGCTCATCCATTGATGGGAAGATTCCAAAGGAAAGGTGGAAAGCTACATCTATACATATTAGTTATTTTCGTATATTTGTTGGCTCTACATATGTTCACTATATAGGAAATGACAAACTAGAGGAAAGAGCCTATCAAGACATATTCTTGGGCTTTATAGAAGGCATCAAAGGGTATCGCATTTGGAGCACTGTTGATAGGAAGTCGTGCACTTGAGACATGTCCATTTGATGAGTCCGCTATGTTCAAACCGAAGGAGAATCCATCTAGTTTAGTAGGTTCATGAGCTAAAAGGCCCAAGGAGATGAAAATATTCTCACATATCAACCTAGTAGTAGAGTTAGAGCTGCAAAAGAAGATAAAATAATTACAATCCTTGATACATCATATGAAGGTTCACAGAATTCCTCTACCAATAATGGTAATGGTCGTGAAGCTAGAGATGAAGGTTCATAGAACTCCTCTACTAATGATGGTGATGTTCGTGAAGCTAGAGATGATTTAACTCAAGGCGGACTTGATAATAGCTTAGGTAAATTTACACATATTCAAGCCAGCTCTAGAATTAGAAGGCCATTAAATAAGTATGGAGATTGAAACTATGAAAATCTTAGTCTTATTGATTTATTTGATTGCACACTGCTTATAGTGCAAGATGAGTCTTTTGACCCTGAAGAAGCCGTAAGTTCGAGTGCCGGCTTGAAATGGATGCATGTTATGGAGGAGGAGGCGGATTCATTGAAGAAGAATCAGACTTAAGAATTGGTACCACCATCTTAAGAAAATCGAGCCATAGGATGCAAGTGGGTATATAAGGTGATGGACAATGGAATATACAAGGCTAGACTTGTAGCAAAGTTCAAGCATTGCTCGAACTTAATTCACTTACTGAAGTGCTAGGTGACACTTGGTGGCACATAGAGAGAGTGAGTTGGTAGATGGAGATGTTGGTTTCCATTATGGAGATTAATAGGTCCTACATGGAGAGGGTACTTTCAACACTTTATTGGGGATCGATGGTCTTGCTGGAGTTCGTTGACAAAATGCAATGGATGTTAGCCATGCCATAGCTCATTGGGAAAGTTACCATGGTGTCTTGTCTAAGAGGTTCATGGAGTAGGAGGACATAGGTGGAGTTGGTAGGCTTGGATGGAAATATAGTATCAAGGTGGAGATTGTAATATTTTAGTGATACAATATTTGCATATTAAAGAAGATCTGGAAGATATTGTTGATTTCGATGATATAATATTTTCAGTTATAGAAGATTTGGAAGATATTTGAGATAATGACTCAAATATATATTACCTCTTTCATAGCATTAAAGAGGGCAATGAATTATCTTCAAAAGAAGGACAATTATTTTGGGAGAATGAAATAATCAAACAATTCCTTAATTAGTTGACAAAAGAAGGCATCTTATCAGGTGTATGCAAATTGATGAAAACTAGAAAATCAAATGAGTAAACGTTTCCCATATGCATAGAAGAATTAGTGATGCATTGATTTATAACCGTAAATTGATTACTTCAATCCTAAATAACAATTTCCATATAAAGATAGTCATTCTTTAGAGATTAGAGTGATCCTCTCTAGTTATATTTCTTATTCTTCTTCTTAGCCTCCATTATCAATCCTGTAAAAAAATTCTTCTTCGAAAAGTAATAAAATCTCCTCTCCTCAAAGTGGGTGTACAATATTTCGCAATTGTGGAACAATTAAAAATCCATGTGTGAACTCTTTATTTCTTCCGTGATTTGCAGTTTGGATCATCTTGTTGGCATTTGTTTTATTGCATTACAATACGATCTTATTGCTTCCATGCACATTTGGGTTGATATACAGTCCTTTGTATGAATTTACCAAAGTAATGAAGATAGAGAAATGATGAAGATGACATAAAGGGAAAGAAAAATAAAGAGAAGAAAGAAGATGAAAAGAAAATTTAAGGTGAAAATACTAAAAGCAATAAATTGAAGTAAGCAGAGAAAGAAAAGGAATTGGAGAAAAAATTGCAAATATTTGCAGATAAAAAGCAAATATTTGCATTTAAAATTACATATATTTATAGTAAAAATTGCAAATATTTGCATTTATGTAAACAAATGATTGCAATACAAACAACAAATATATGCTTTTTTCTTTAACATTCATTAACAAAATTTAACAATTAGTGTGGACATTATAGATTGTAGACTGATTCAACAAATTATTTGGAAAAAAGTACTCCAAATATTATTTATTTGGAATATATGTTGTAGCAACAATTTTTTATAATTTAAGTTTCTAAATTTTATAAAATAATTATAGATTGTATAACTTGTTAACAAGAAAACTTGTCAACACCCCAAAGTAGAATTAAAGGTGCAGAAATGTCCTTCTAAACTTCTTTTGATTTAGTAGTATAAGTTAGGATCTTATTGCTTTCTTTTATTAACCTTTTGAATACGTCTATGTAGTGAAAACTCTTCCTTGTTCGACCTTTTAACCCAATCGAAACAGTTATATCCCTTTTTTTAAGTCCTTTGAGATTTCTGAGGTTGTTTGGTTATCATTTCGAAACCTCCTTTCTAATTGGTTGTGAAACACTAAAGGTTAGCACTAAGGATTCAAGATTATGATTTGGCTGGGCAGGTTTCGACTTCGTTGAAAGCTGCTATTCTTGATGGATTGGGTTCAATCCTGAAATCTAAGGAAAACAAGCTTAGGTTAAGGTTTCAACTCCCTAAAAAGTGAGTGTTTGGTGAATAATGGTTTGGAGCTAAGGACTTAAGTGTATTGGTAAGTGAGAGGTTTCGATTCTATCAAAAGGTATCCTTTCGACTAGGTTGGTGTAAGCAGAACACAATTGAATCAAGTAATTTCACACAAGTGTTGCATAATCTCCAATATCAAAATCCAGTCTTTATTGAACTAATGATGTACAATCTGATTAATCTCCTCTAATTTGATTTTCAAATTAAGGTTTACAAGTTAAAAAAGGTATAATAGAAGAATCAATGAATTCAGATCCCCTAAACCGGACCCCTAGGGTCTTATTTATATATGCGGGTTGGTACCTTTCGACTCAGTGCTTTCGACCTGGTCGAAAGGTGGCTTTATATACCTTCCGTCTCCTTTGACACTTGCGCATCCCTCTGCAATGCTTTTGGATGGGTTTGAATGTCTCCGTCTTCATCGAAAGGAGTGGTTGCACCTTTTCTCTTTGTGTTGCTTTGTTGTCACAAGAAGTAGAGGTATGAGCTTCCGACTCTGTCGATAGGTAGTTGCCTGGGATTTCGAACGTGTTGGAGTATTGATTGTTTTGACGTGGAAGGTAGCTTTCGAATGCATGCTTCCGAATTGATGCAGAACATTCCTTGGATGTTAAAGGCTTCGACCAGTTCGAAAGGCTTGATTATGCTTTCGAAAGAGTTGTTCCGATCAAGGCTTATTTCTGAGTAGTTTGATTGAAGGCGAAACCTTTGGTTTCGAAAGGTTTGGTGCGTATGCCTTCGAAAGGTACTCCTCCTCTTATTCGAAATGTCTCCATGTATGCAAAAGCATCTCTTTCGAAAGATAGTCATTGATACGAAAGGGAACTTTCGACCATATTGACCCCTTCAAAAGCTTGTAACACATCTGGCTTTTGCTGTAGCATCCCTTCGACTCCTTCGAAAGGTTTTGTTGGTGCTGTCATCCTTTGTTCCTTTTTTCTTTAATTATTTTGGTTTCAACAAGATTGAAGTAGGAATTGGTGGTAACATAACTAAATTTTACTAACATTGAAATTTATGTTTGATTTCTTTCATGAATGCTACCTAAAATCTTTTAGAAATGCAAAAATCTTTGAAGATCAAATATTGAAATATAATTTTAAGAGTTGTGCAAGGAATGTATCTCAATTCATGCTAGATCACTTTTCACTGTATTGGAATTTGGTATTGAAACAAGATCATAGATGTAGTACAACACTGTAAAAACACTGCATAATAGAATGGAGAAGCATGAAAATATTCTTGAAGAAGTGGTAGATACAAATAGTATATATTCTACATAAAATTTTAAAAATAAAAATACTGGAAAATTTTGTAATTTTTTGCAGAGAACATATGTAACAAAAAGGATAAAAAGAAAAGAGAAAGCAGAGCATAAGCAATCAAATGAATTAGTTTATGTCGATGATCCATAACAGCCGGTAAGAAAATAAAATACTTATAAAGAATTTACTTAATATTCTAAGAGTAAAAACATACCAGTGTCAATTATAGACTATATATGATGAAAGTAACCGAAGAAGGGTGTAAATATTACGACACGTTCGAGCAAAAAACTTTACGAAAAAGAAGCCATCGTCAAGTTAAGAGCACAAACTTCCTGCAACTTACTGACAAATAGGAAGTATAGCTGGTGTAATGTGAATGAAGTAGATGGAAGAGTAATAATACAAATTATGAAGGAAGATGTCGAGGTCCAAAGAGAAGAAGAAGAAAGGCAAAAGAAGAAAAACTTAAATGATTTATTAATGTTGTTGAAATTACCACTGGTGTTTCTGTTGAACTAGTATGGTGTTACTATTGTAAAGTTTTTATTGAAGCAGTATGATGGTTGTGATGAACTACTGTAGTGTTAGAATTGTAACTTATGTTAGATTAGAGTAATAGAAGTACAGCTGATAGATGTGTTGAACTAGTGTGATGCCTCGGTTTTTAGTGACCAAACTATCAAAGGAAGTTTATCGTCCAATAGTCGGATCAAAGGGCTCGAAAGGAGTAATCTCTCATATACACCACTTTGGGTCAACACAGATACATTATAATAACTGAACATGTCTGAAATAACATGTACCTTATTTTGACACAAAGATACATACATGAGTTCCTGATAGACTAAATCACATGTTAGAACATAAGGAATGACATAGATGTCTCAACGGGACGACTAAATATAATATATACATCAAAAGTTGTCTAATACATAGATGTCTCCAAAAATATCACTATATATATATATATGGAAAATATGCAATCAAAAGTTGCCGAAAATCATGACATCGAAGCTACATTAGAACTAGATAGTCGCTATTATATATCTACGGACTCTAAATTCACTTCAACAACACATCTCCCCAAATGACGTAAACGGTGCCACGGACAGTGGTCTCCAGAGAGAGATCACCGGACTCCAAAATGATCGTACTAAAAACAAAATAAATGTTATGCCTAATGCCTTTCATGGTCCTCTCAACGACAAAACAAATAGACGTCCAAAGGTGATCATCTTACTAAGAAACACCTCAGTCTGGCCTAAGGTGATTTCACAAGCATAACAAAACCCTGAGCCGGAAAAGAAACTAGTTGTGAGTGCAACAATGCAACAACAATAGCTTATATGTAGTGCCGGGTGCATATGTGATATATCAACAAATAAGACATGTCACATACTCCATAATCTAAATCTGCTTACTTCCCATCAAATCAAAACAGTGTAAACACATTTATCACGCCACTAATCAAAGTGACTAACAACTGCAGTTCTAATCAACTAGGATATCACATCCTATCCACATTTACAAGTTGCAATCGTTATTTAAATCAATTAAACTATTCAAGTTGTTCGTTTGTGAGGTACGTAATCACTAGTGAATCCTAAACTCTACTAGAATTTTCCAAGATGCCAAGATATAAAGGCATGTTTCATCCGTATACCCCTCGACCATAAATTGTGGGTGCCCCACATGATCTATTTGTTGCATAATCATCTCATTCTTATTGCACTTACTTCGTCGTTCTATAATCATCATCTCATTTCCATTAATATGACCACTCATCCCCATTTGCACTACACCCGATTCATGGTTGTGTCCGAGATATAGGTCATTTGGACAACAATGTGGCGTTAGACCGGACCGTCATAATTCAGGCT
This sequence comes from Allium fistulosum, assembly GCA_030737815.1. Lineage (NCBI taxonomy): Eukaryota > Viridiplantae > Streptophyta > Magnoliopsida > Asparagales > Amaryllidaceae > Allium > Allium fistulosum. The sequence continues at coordinate 994,150,216 of CM060903.1, forward strand.
GCGACCCTAAATCATTCTGTTGAAATGGATACTAACATCTAGTAGTCTCACCTCATGTTGTTCTCATTATATGTCAAATTTAATGCATTTATACATGTTTGATCTCCTTAACGCCATTCATTACCGAATGGCGTTATATCCCATATTTGTATCAGATATAAGTGTCTTATACTTGCATCACATCATAACATAACATCAACTTATGTAATAAAGTTTATATAACAAGACATTACCAATAATTCACATCATAACATTAATGGGTTAAACTTAGTAATATAACATCAACATATATGTCAATAATGTACTAATAAAGAGGCCATCATAGCATTGCATGATGAAAACATAGCTAAAGACTTTCATATTTGATACATAGCCACTCAATTATCGCAACACTTTATACATTTGATATCACATAACATCATCCACATAATACACCAAGTATCGTAGTAACATATAAAATTTATCCCCATGGATGATATCTTATTTAACTTCATTATCAAGTTTCTATTTATTTTAATGCATCAAAACATTCAACATTGTCTCATTTTCGATTTTATAAAACAAAATATTATCTGTATAATTCTAAATATCCTATATATATATACACATACCTTCAAATTATACCTAGAAACCATTTTCAAAGATTTCGATAATACATAGAAAATTCACTTCAAATCCATTTGGAAATCTTTTCATTTACAAATGTTAATTCCATTACTTCTTCTATAAATAAATTCAATTAATTTCAAAAAATAATCATTAAAACACCTCGCATATTTTAAATATTCATATCACATTTTTTCTAGTGGTAATTTTTTTTATCGAAAATTCATCTTTAGAAAACAAAAGAAAATAAAAAATATTCAAACATATCAGGCTCCTACCTGGAGTTTATTGCTCTAAACAGTCCTAACTGTTGACCGATCAGGGTTTACCAGTCATTCGGTCAAGTTGTGCCTGGAGTTGTAAACTTCAGGATAGTTCCAGATCTGTCCGTGATTTCCAATGAAACTTTGGCCTGCTTTTGAATGCTTTATACACTGCAACTAGCACTTGATTTAAGATCACACAACATGTGAATAAAAATTCAAATTTTGCAAAGCGGTTTCATAAAGCCATCACTTGATCAAACAAAAAGCTACTCAAAAATAACAACTTAATCACTTCTACGGCCAATATAAACATGGTGATGCATACAAATCATCAATTCAACATCATACTTGAACAAATAAACCACATAAATCAATTAAAGGAAGCAACTCATTTTTCTATGCAAATTATACATGAAGCTCTTATTTCTAGTTTTACAAATCCAAAATAAAACCTCAACAGTAACTGACCCGACCCAAATTTCATATGAAAAATTGAAATTTAACATGATATGATGATAGTTGGATGCAAATTGAGGGTTAGGAGCCATTTACCTTACTTTCTAGTTTGAAAATGCTTGAAATCTATATTGTGCTATGATTACCGAGTTTGGTTTCAAGAACACACAAGCCCTCTGAGAATTCTTTGAAATGAACAGTCGCACTTGCCTTCCTTCTCTTCCGTAACGTTTCCTCTCACGTCCTTTCAATTCTTACAATCAACTATCTTCCCTAATTCTTTTAAAACAGAAAACCGAAGGGGAATTAATTTAAAGAACAAAAATTTGTATATTTTTAGCCTTAAGGACACGACCTCAATATTTAAATCACAAGGACAAACATTCTCCTAAAAATTATTCATAAGGACAAACATTCTTCCAAAATTATTCATAAGGACAAACATTCTTCCAAAACTACTACCGAACTAAAAACTGCTACCGATAACTACAAACTGATACCTAAAAACTGCTATCAATAACTAAAAACTGATACCTAAAAAAAGTTGTCCTTCAGGCTAAAATACTGAAGGTCTGCCCCTTAATCTAAAGTGCTGCGAACTTTTATCCTTGACAGTAATTTCCTGAAAACCGAATACCTAAAGTTCAAATCTCTCCATTCTTCTAAATTGAACTTCAAGTTATGGAGTTCACCTCCCAATTGTCCTCCTTTTCTTCTCTCAAATTGTCGAACCTTTAACCCTATAAACATCGGTAATAGACTATTAAAGTCCCTCTTTTTCCATTCCATTTCTGCTCTACTGTCGTCTTTCTCCCCTGTTACCCTTGCTCCATAACAGTCATAATCCCCTTCCTCTCACAAATAGTCGAACCTCTAACCCATAAAGTTGCATTTTTATAAATTATCGATGACTGTTGCTTTTGTTTTGTGTATGATCAGGAAAAGCAAATGCTAGAAAAAATGGCTCTGTTGGTTGCTAGAAGTTCTGTACTTACACCTACATAAGTTTCCACAATATTTTTCTCATTTGTATTGATCCTGGGTTCACTTCATTATCGATGTTTGGGTCAGTTAATAATTTTATAGCAAATCAATAATAGGTATATACAATTTAGCTCTTCTTTTGTTAGTTGATTTATACAGATTTTTTTATTGAGTTCATATTTGTATTACGGGTTTGCAAGTAGAATTTGTATCATTTGTTGTTATGTTCTGCTAGGTTTTCTCCATTGTTTATTATATAAAGTTATAAAAGCCATTTTTGAATGTACATTGATTGTACAATCATTATTATTTTCTGACTAGAGATGTAACTTGGTTATTATCTACTAAATTTATCCGTATAACTTCATAGAACTTGAACATTAAGGTGATATACCCACCAAGTAAGTATGCAATCTATAAAACTTCATCTATGTTGATTTATTATCATTAATGTTGTTTGTTGGGTAATGATCTAACTCATCTCTATCCCCATGAACCGAGGGATGCACCTTCTTCCATCTATTGTTCATCCTCTTTATTTTTGTTCGATGCAATAATGTAAATTATGAAAGGTGGTAATTTTTAACATTTATTTTCAACTTCAATGGTTATGTGTCATTCAACCTTTCAATAGAAGGAAATAATATTCCTCTTAGGTAGATCGTGTGTTCTTTTGTATATTTGAGTACCACACATGTTCTTTATAAACCATGTTTGATAGTACAATTAATGAAATGCATACTACATCTTAAATGGTTACAGGTACTGTGGATTTCTTGAAAGGACAAGTGCACCAAATTGTATGGGCAATGAATTCATCCACTTATTCTGAAAGAAGGCACCAGTGAACCAAAAATAGATTCACAAGCATCATGATTTTCTATCCAAACAATACAGTAAAAGGTAAAGCATCAACTTACTTTGCATTATTACGTACATTTATATTCGTTGTTCTCTATACGTTGAAGTTTAGTACTTTTGCATGGATTTATTTCCATTATTACCCTATAATTACCAGAACATTGGATGTATTTTCTATTTAAAATCATTGATGAAAAGATGTATAACTGATATACTCACCTTTATTTGCATATAGAATTACCCTAGACATAAACAGTCTTGCACTTTAAGCAGCAATACAATATTTCAAGATATTTTGGGGCTTTTCTTTCATCATATTTTTTTGTTAATGGTAAATAGGTAATGATATTTCAATGACATTTTACGACACAAGTAAAACTCTTGATGAAATTCTTACCAATAATTTTGTTTTTTTTACTGCAGTGATGGCCGACTATTTGCAAAGGGTTCTTAGTAAAAAGGTTAGAGATTGTTTTGCAAATGTTTTAAAAAGTAATTAAAGATTTGTTGTTTAATTAATTTGTGTTTATTGGTATATTTCCTTACCAAATGTCGGCGGAATTTTCTTGAACAGTGTTGATGCACCCTATTATTATGAATTTTCTCTAGGGAGTACTTAAATTGTATTAAGAACTTGATATGCTAGAAAGCACAGTTGAACCAAGTAAGAAAGTCACTTAATCTTTGTTAACCGCAGCAAAACCTGAACTGAAATACGTAGTATTATTCATAAAATAATTTAGAATCTCGGAGAGGCTCTTAAGGATATCTTTCTATTTCAAACACACCTTCTATATCTACCAACATATTAAGAATAATTTGAACAAGAATATAACCCATGTCAGTCTTAATCAAAAAAATTAATCTAATATGAAATACATCTGGAATCAAAATGAATAAATCATTTGTGATTTCGGAAGAGTTGCATTATGGCATTTGGGTTAAGCTATAGCAGCAAGGGTTTTGGCTAAGGTGTCTTTTCTCATATTACATTTAATTTTTAGTTTATTCTTTTTGTTTGAACTAAGCATTCATGATGTTCTCCCTTATGGTTCCTAATATATATATATATATATATATATATATATATAAGATAGTTACAAAGAAAGTTAGGTTTATTTATGTTTCATTTATCTTATAGTGTATTTTTAGTATTAGTTGATTTGAGAATTTATTTTCCTTCCTAACCATTCTTAATCTAAGCATTTATATTTAATGAAAATAAAGTTGACGAGCTAATTTGTTGATATAAAAAATAAGTGGAGTAGGGGTACATTTACATTTGCCTTGCATTTTCATATTTCTGTCGTTAATAAAGGGTCTTTCAGTGGTTTTTTTTACAAGGGAATGTTAGAGACAATAAACTTATTATATGATTAGCTATTTTTCTACATTGCTCATTTGTTGTTCGATTGAAAAGATACTTTAAACATTTCCTATAAATATGTCTTAGGGTAATTAATGAATTTAAGAAGCAAATGATGCAATGGTATAAGTGGAATGCAGTCCCAAGGCACAACACGTATGCGTCAGTAAATGAATATTTTTAGTATTAACCTTGGCTAATGTTCAATTGATACATTGTTTGTGTAACTATGCTCAACTTTTTACAGAAAAAAATCACTCATGAATTTGAATAATAACTCTTTTCTATTTGTATGGGAAACACATGGATAGTGAGTTGGATCATGAGGATTTGACGAAGAAAAAATGACTGACACGAATTTGAAAAAATAGAGACGAAGAATGATAATTCCTTTTTTGTCCATGCCTTTTCATTCTTCAATTTTGTAATTAACAGATTATGAGAGTTGGAAATAAAGGGTCATTCATTGTTGAAGCAGTATAAACCCTTTGATCTTATTAGATGCAATAAAGAGTCATGCATAAGGGTAGAATAAATAATAGGAAAGAGTTTGTTTTAATTAGATGTAATATTTAAATGATTAGATTAGAATAAATAATAGGAAAGAATGTGTTCTAATTAAATGCAATATCTAAATGACTGGATTACCAAAAGGGATGATGGCTCAATGTTATGTTATGGTTTTTAATGGTATGTTAAAAGATATTTTTACTTATACAATCATCCCTTTGATCTTTAAAATTGTTATATCATACTTTATTTCCATTGTTACTCCATTATTATTGAGTAATAAATTGTATTCATAGATTGCTCATATCGATAAAAATTACACCATGAAATAAAACAAAACTATGGTGTCTTTTTATTGCAGATGTAGTATTATATTTATTTATAGCCTTAAATATTTATATTTGAATGATTTTGTGTAAGCACATTTCATTCCATATATATTTTAGCATCACCTATAAATGTCTCACTAGATGAGGATTATACATTGTTGGCAAAAAACACAATCTATATTAAATTCCTTCTACCAACCTTTCTGGTGCTTCTCATGACCATGGCCGTGACCAGAGCATCGACAACATGATCTTATGATACATGATTTCTCAGTATTTGATCTACTTTTAAATAAATTACTATTTTAGAATGTTACTCTGTAACATGCGACGATGGTTCCTATGTTTCAAACCAAGTTATGAGCTTCAGATTAAACATCTTTCTATAGATAAAAAAGGCCACTAGAAGAACTTCTAGGCCAAAATGTTCAGGTAATTTCCACCTTTTCCTGGCTTTTACTGGGTAATCAATCTATGATTCTGGCACTGCATTTGTGTAGGTTGGTAGGGGAAAACAACTATGAATATTTATATTAAAAATTTACAATATTACACACACACGTCATAGTACTTTGTACTTTAGTACCAAACTGGATGTAATTTTTTTTTATTACTTTAAGCATTGGATTTAGCAAAAACAATGTCTATGTCCTTATCTTACATATAATAGCCAGTTGGTTTTAATATATTATTTTCTTACAAAAAGTAATACGTTGCCCTTTTTTCTTAGTTCCGATGCAGTATCATTATTATGATATACACGGGGATTGTTATCCATTCTTTAAAGATATAACATTTCATTTGGACAAATGTAACTTGCATCATCGTTATTAATTCAAGGAATAAGTCGACATTATGGAGCTATCTGCAATTTAACAAAGGCTGTACATATTATAACATCATGACATGCTTGAGATTTTTAATAATGAAAGAAAATATCAATGTTTTCTTAAATAAGAAAGTAAGTGGAATATATAACGAACAATTTTGAATTTTATTGTTTCTGCAATATGCTTTTCTATGGTCTTATTGTTCAACTATTGGTGTATGCTCTGGTGGGCAAAAATCCATCAAGATCGCCTTAGGAATAAAAAACCAACCTTGCGGAAAAACAAATTGGATCGGGTTGATGTTGAGGGAATACAAATAATAGATAGTCACCAACCAAAAGTAATCACAAATCAAGCAATAAAAGAAAATAACACACGAGATTTATAGTGGTTCGACTACCGCGAGTTAGTGTACATCCACTTGGGAAGAGAAGATTTTATTACTTTCTAAAAGGATCAAATTTTACAAATTTGATAATGGAGAAGAAAAATAAGAAATACAACTAAGAGAGATATATTCTGCTCATGCAAACCTTTGTCTTTATGTAGAAATTATTATTTGGGATTGAAGTAATTAATTTATGGTCAGAAATCAATGCCTAATTAATTTTCCTATTCATACAAGAAACTTTATCCATTTGATTTTTTACTCTTCCCTAATTTACATGCGCCTGATAAGATTTCTTCTTCAATCATTTAATTAGAGAATTAGTTGATTATATCAATCTCCTAAAATATTTCTTCTTCTCACGTAGGTAATTTATTACTATCTTTAATGCTATAAAAGACACAATATATATTTGACTAATTATCTAAAATATCTTTCAAATCTTCTATAATTGGAAAATTTGCATCATTTGAAATCAACACTATCTTCCAAATTTTCTGCAATTGGAAATATTGTATCACCAAATCTTACAATCTCCACCTTGATACTATATTTCCCCAGAGTCGGACCTCCTGCTCCAATTTTTCTATTTTTCATTTGAAAGTTGTCTAGGCGTCCTTTCTCAATCAGCCTTTCTATCTGGTTCTTCAGATGTCAGCAGTTGTTGGCATGATGACCATTAGTTCAGTGGAAGTGACAATATTCCCCACCCCGATTTTGCTCCGATTTCTTCCATTTGTTAGGCAAGTTATAAGAAATTTCTTCCATGGTCATCTCATATATCTGACTAGGAGTGTGAGTGAGTGGGGTTTCCGTTACAAAGTTAACTTCCAACTGTCTCTTTGCCAAAGGGTGATACCCTTCTACCCCCTTTTCTTATCATAGCTGCGGGTAGAAGATTTCTGAATCTATGCAGTAGAACTAGCTTCTTCCTTCTTGATATAGCCACTAGCTCTCTCATATAAGGCCTTCATGCTATGCATGACTTTCGGCTATTCTTTTTCCACATTTGGGTCGCCTTCCTGATCCCGGCATGGGTCGCCATCTGTAAGACTCCTTTATTAGTCCCTCCAATCCCGAGGGCCTCGAATTTGAAACGCTGGATAAAGTTGCACAGATTTTCATTCTTGCTCTGTTTAACGTAGGACATCGTGTTTATATCAAATGAAGTTTCTCTTCCTAAATTGAATTGTCTTAGAAAATCCCTAGATAGTTGTCGCCATGAATGGACCTGCCTAGGTCCAAATCTTTTAAACCACTTGGCTATAGCTCCGACTAAGTAGATCGAGAAAAGCTTGCATCTAGCCATCCTTCCTACTTTTAAAACATCCAATTGATATTCAAATGTACAGAGGTGATCATCTGGGTTCATAGTCCTATTGAATTTCTTAATTACCGGGGCCTTGAAGTTGTCAAGGAATTCCTTTTCGATAATGATTTCGCTGAATGGAAAAGATCCTTTATCCCTCATTTTCTCCTCAATTCTGATTTGGTATAGTTGGCCAACTTCTCTATGTGGGCTTTTAACTGACAAATTTCATTTTCTTTGGGCTTTAATTGTAATGATTCCTCCGTAAACAGTGAAGTGACCTCATCCTCCTCCTGGGCAAATCGAGTTTGTTTCTTAAGCAGTCGAAAGTTAATATTAGCGATTTTTGTCTTCATTAGTGGATTTTCTTGGATCTTGCCTTTCAACTTGATATCGGTTTTAAGCCAACGTCATCATTCCCATCATTGGGAGTGCCGTTATCATTCCCTTGCAGAATAATCAATGTAGTAGGCGAATGAAGGCAATGAGCTATGGACCAAGGTGGAGTGGATAGTCTCCGCATATTATTTTGAGCCATAATTTTCTCTAGCATTTCCATCCGTTGGTTAATTTGATTTGTAAAGGATTGGAATGTGGTCAAGAGGTGATCTGTAGGGACCTTAGTTGAAGCTCCTACTTCATTTTGTTGTTTTTAAAGTTATGAGCGATTTGTAGGCAGCCTTTGAGACCAAATGCAAGTGTTCTTTAATAGGCGGGACAGGCGAATCGGAGGGATTCATGGTGCATGGAATGGATGCAGGTAAATTTTAATTAGATGTTGGAAATAAACGGAGGTTCGGCCTTCCTTCTAGCACCAAAAATGTTGTTAAGATTTTTCGTCTTACAACATTCCAACTAAAGATGAAGTAATTACCGAACTAATTACCTCCATGATTTTAAATAACGAAGTTAAATAATATTAAATTTGTCGTAAGGTAGTAATTTTGCGACATTGGATGGTTAAACAATTAGGTAGTTGCATTTTAAATATTTTTCAGAAATGTCAATCGAGCTAATATTTAATTCTAATATAGAAAAGGTAAGATCTGATACTGAAAACTTGGTATGTAAATGAAGAAATGTAGAAATACTAAAGGACTTAAGGAATTTACGAGGTTTAGATGTTAAGGAATCCTACATCCCTGAGGAAATCTTTCTTTCTTTTTATGTTCTGGTAAAGGTTTTCATGAAAGAAAGTACAATATAATCTTAAAATATCCAAAAAAAGCGGAAAAGGTAAAAGTCTCTTTCGTACAACAGCTTTTTTTTCATATTTATAGTATATTGTTGCACGCGGATCGCCATCATCTATTTCTCGCTATTGTGTTTCAATCCTTGAATTTTGCCTGGTGTCATTCATCCGCATTATCTGTTTGATATTCCTGGATTATTGATGTGTTTTTGGTAGGAAGTTTGAGAGAAAAGAGGGAAATCTTGAAATTATGTCGGGATCATTTTAAATGGCGGTGAGAAATATCAAATTGGAATTGACTCTACATTTGAGTTCTTGGGAGGATAATAAAAGTTGCTACATCGGTTTTGGGGCGTGACTGGCACATTTAGAGTGAGGTTGCACTAATTAGGGTGCAGATGTTTTGAGCTACCTGTGATCCGAGTTGCTCTTGTTGCATGGGTTATCGATAAATGTGATCTCATATCTTTGCTTCTTTCCTGTAAGTGTGGATCTACAGTGGAGTGCCGCTCGAGTGGCTCTGTGTGTAGCCCTTTGGGATGCTTTTGACTTTATGTGTTAGTTTTTAGTATGCGCAGTGCAGACCCGATTGAAGGTGTTAACAAAGTTTAAGCTCTGGGAATGTCAGCAGTGCAGTTCAGTAATTCTTTTGTTATGGCTTGTGGGTGTAGTACTTCATCATATGTTTCTAGTATTCATATTGCTTACATTATGAGCGTAGTATTTTATTCTATTGCGACCTTATGCCTTTTGGTTGTAGTTCTCTTGGTTGGATCAAGTATCATGATCGTAGACCAGCCTTTGTGCAGTACCAATTGGATCACTCCAATCTCTTCTCCTTTTGACTTTTTATTATGAGGGCAGCACTTTCGACTTTGTGCCTTATTTAATTCCTCTTTAATTTGGCTTGTGAAACATGGTTGTAACATAGGCATTGTATAATTTTTAATGGAAATTTTTATAAAGAAAAATTTGGAGAATTAAGTTGTTGATGACGACAAAAGGACACTCCTTTCGATGGTAAAATATATTAGTGAGATTTTTCATCTCACCGCACTTTACATAGTACATGTAATGCTGAGTGGTTTTATGTATATAAGGGATAACGTGGTTTCAAATTTGTATAAATGAAATGGAGATGAAATTGTTGCTAAATGATTCACGATGAAAGAGATGAAATGAATCTAGTAAATAATTAATAAAGAGATTTATGGGGTTTGGATTGATAGTTTCCTACATCCACTCATAAAATTGACCCCTTTCATGATTTTCATCTACAAAAGTCCAAAGATGTATGGCATTCTAAATTTTCTCATTTTGATATATTTGTGTTTTCACTAAGAAATATGAAATTGAATAGATTAAATAGAAGTCTACCTTTCTGAAAACTTTCTTTCTATTTATGTCATCCTTGAATCACATGGATTACTACATCTTAGGTTTTTTCTTATGTTGTACACTATTGGATTATGTACATGTGGCTTACAGTTCATGGTTCTTCGAAGGATTAGATGTGGATTGCCAAATGCTTAGGAATGATCATCCAATTTAAGAGGGATTGCTTGTTTTTGAACTAAAAGCATTTTGAGTTTGGGATGGGGTTAGTGGATGGCCGACACTTGAACTTTTTCCCTATAGTGGGTCATAATTCTACTAGTTATCCAAAGAATGGAACCTTATCCTTTCGGTTCTTGTTTTCCTTCCTTAGTGTCGCTTAGCATGACCTGAGCAGTGGTTAGGTTGTTTGCATTATGCCTCCTCTTTCTTTTTCTCAGTTTTCATGTTTGCAAATGCTAATCTAAATTTGAGTATAACACTACGTAAACAACTTTATCTCTTACTTATTTGAACAGTTTTACCCTTATAGTCCATCATATGGTTGGCCCCTATATGTGTGACAACCACACATAATTGTTTTTTTATTAATTCTGTTTATAAGTAAATTAAAAGTTAAGCCCATCTAAATAGTTAGTTAAATATATAAATCTCATTTATTCGACTAAATAATGTTAATGCCTTCTACTAATAATAAAAGTAGATAATATTATAATTTTAATATTTATGTTAATTTTTCTAAAATTATTTATAACATTTATAATTTTTTATTCTGTTGAATTAGGACGAACAACAACAACGAAAGTATTGTGGCTCTCTAGTATGAGCTCATCCCATTGTAAGATTTTACAAATTTCAATATCAAAGCCTCTACATACTTTGGTGTAGCATAGTATCGGACACAAGTTTAGTTACTTACATATTACTAGGTAAAATCAAGTTCTAACCATTTAAGTTATACCTTAAGCAATGATATATTGTGCATGATTTCTCTTCATCATCATTATATCATTGAAATATGTAGAGCTTGGTGTACTGTCAAAACTTCAATAATATATGTAGTTAATTGCAAAGTACAATGTTAAAGTCCCTAATTCAATTTGGTAACATTTATCGGTTAATAATTCACTCTGGCCGAATATTTTGACTTAAGTTAGCTATGAATTACTTTGATTCAAACTTTTATACCAAAGCAGGCAAACCCTCTCTTGAGTAGTGTTTCACTTCAAGTGGTTTAACTTATATCCAACTATGATCGCAACATAATCGTCATTGTCATGTGGTTAACTATAGTCAAACTGTCAAAGTACAGTTTACACTTAAAATCTATAGTATTCTCAAGCAAAATACTTACGGTACATCGTCCTTTAATTGTTCCAAACAACTATAAGTATGAAATGTGTTGGTTCCTAGTAATTTTCATTATCCATTGTTTGTATTTGATGCATTCAAAACATTGTTTATATAACAATATAACAACATATATAATAAAAAAATAAAATAAAAAGCTTATTTTGTTTCGAATAAGATTTGTTATATGAGTTAAGTCACATAATCAAATTATATGATGTCTCCTAGGGAATATCCTTAGTTGTATCAACTACAAAAGTAAAGAATTATTGATGTGTTCAGTTAAAATCTAATCCGACTAAATTTTTTAATAGAGTGAGCATTGGCCAAAAAAATTGGCCAACGCCCCTGTAGATGTCATAGGGAAGCAACGATCTGTAGCGTTGTCGTTCAATTAGATTTATACGTGAATTTAAACCTCTAATTCATTTGTAAAGAGCTTAACCAGTCTAGCTCTTAAAATAGAATATATCAAAAATTACAGAGAAAAAAGAAACAAGATTTTATAGTGATTTGGCCATACCTACATCGACTTTAATCAATTCTTATTACTATTTTTCATTAATTTCTAAAGGAAATTACAACTACAAACTCGATATAAATTTCAAATCCAATTTAGAAAACATGTAGTCTTCTTTCATTGAAAAAAGAATCGATTTCCCTTTATTGTAGCTTTGATATTGTATTCATAAGCGTAGGAGAAGGTGTTTTGTTCCTTAATTTGCTCTGGCCCTAACTGGTAATTCAATTAGGAAAGACGTGTTCAAGATCCACAAAAATAGGTCATAAGGCTACACTAACTCAGCACATAGTGCAAACACCTATTTCTCTTGTTTGTTATGAAATATTGTTTCTCGATCTATTGTAGGACCATGCCTCGGTATCACACAATTGAGAGAGTTTGGGGTACGCACTAGAGGCAATTTTACATATGTCAAGCTCTATAAGTAATCTTATTCATGATAATGGTATTTTCTTTCTATTATATACTTCATTATATAGTGATCTATTTAATAAAGACTTAATTTAAATTATGTCAAATTGAATATCCTTAAACGATATGCTATGTGATAATAATTACAAGGAGTTGTAATCATGCAAAATTATTACAAAATAAAATAACTTGTTATTTTAAATATCCTTGATCAAGATGTTTCGAGATAGGATATCGATACATTGATACTATAGTATGTAATGCTCTCCAAATGTTGGATAGTGTATTACTCATGACTGTTGGAACATCAAGAGGTTACATATTGATAGTTCTTGCATAACTATGGAATGACTCACTCGAGAATTTCCTTTTGGTTAATTATAACTAAGGTCAAATAGGAGATCTTGAAGTAACAATGTTACACTGTTTTCTCGACTTGAGAATGTTATGGAACTTTAGTGTGGATACTCTACTTTAATTATAAATCATGACATGGTAATCCATCGAGCAGCTATAGTTAGGTCTGAGTTGTAGCACTAGAAGTTAAACACTATTTAATAGAGAGTCGGTCTCCCCAGTTACAAGAGATTAGCATCATGGTCAACTATACTCAAGTCAAAGTCAAAATCTCTGGCCAGAGCAGTACAGTTACTAATAAATATAAGTACTGAACCAAGGATTTTTTTTAATGGACTAACCAAGTTGAATATGGAGGATATTGGAATTTTGACCAAAATAAAATTCCATAAGTCCTAAAGTAATATAATGTTGACGTAGGGAATTGGTGTAAATAATCGTAACTAAAATGTACCGCTTAAAACATTAAAATCGAATTTTATCAAAAAAGATGTATAAGCGACAAATTAGATCAAACTGTCATACCATTAGCTAAGGTCAAGTGCAAAAATTAATATTTGTATTGTTTAATATTAATCATTGACTGAATTTACGCCTACGAGTGGCATAACATCATTGGTAGATTCTTCGAAACACCACACGATTTAATTGATTTGTAAATTATTATAAATTAACTGATATTTATGAAATATTAATTATTAATTTATTTGATGTATTGGGTGCCATCAGTATTTTCTAGGAGCCATTAGTATATAATTGGGTGTGTAAATAAAAGCTATATATGTAATAATCGATATACGATATCGATATAGGTTTGAATTTGATTAAAAGGTAATTATCTACTAAAGATTTTAGAACATTTGAAGGGTCTATCTCGTCATGTCATGGCAGACCATGGAATAAGCAAAAAGGGTTTGAAAATCCAAAGGCTGGACCTTGAATACGAGAAAGAGATTTAAGAATTAAAGGAGGCAATTAATATTTGATTCCCTCTATAAATACCATATATAACTCCTCATTTCCAATCTTAATCACTCTCTCTCTAAAACCCTAGCATCCATCTTCCTTTTACATCATTTCCAGTCGAAATTTCAAAGCAAATTTTTTTAGTGGCATCCAATTGATAAACAAGTAGATGGTGGTTCTCCTTCTCTTGTAAAGCTAGGAGTTGGGATTCCAGATCTAAGAACAACTCTTTCAATCAAGGTGCATTCAAAGGTGGCATCAATAAGGTCTAACCTATTCTAATTTTTCTTTTCATCATGATGTTGTAAATCTGGATATTTATTTACTTTAGTGTATTTATATATGCATTTGTTGTCTACCTTTAAGTTATACATATGTAATTTTTTATGAGTTTGTTAATTTTGATTGGATTTGAGATTAATAACAATGATTCTTATTGCTACTATTATTGATGTTGTTTTAGATCTCGATCTAATAGCTAATTTATTACTTTATACGCATGTGTTAATTTAGTTAAATATAAATATTTATTTCTATTAATTCATAATTAGTTTTCCATTTCAGTATATATATATGTGTGTGTGTGTATGTATATATAAATTGAAATTGATTAGAAATTAATTTTACACTAAATGGTTTAACTAAAAACAAAATATTTACACACACATGTTATATGTGTCTGTGTTCTATTGAAGGATGCCTATTTTGATGTATAAACCCACATTAATTAACTTCCTAGTTTGTTTTAATAAAGTTTTCTTTTAAAAAAAAGATTTCTCTTTTATTTCAAGTCAAGATGTTAATTTTACAATTATATTCATATTTAACTTTTAATTATTAATTTTGTCATAAAAAATATTAATTAAACAAAAGGAAAAACGAAAGGTGTTTTTGGGAAAAGAATATATATATATATTTGTGAGTGTGTGTGTGTTTGTGTATGTGTGTGTACGTTTTATTTACAAAATATCTTTATTTTATTTATGTTTCAAATTATTAATATATATATATATATTTGTATTTGTAGATCCAGATCTAATTTTATTGTTTGCCAAACCAAAAAAATAATGTTTTGGAAATAAAATTTTGAATTTAGATTTGTTGATTTGGTAAAAATCAATTTAGATTTATTAAGGGATTTATTAAGCATTTTAATATATATATATATATATATTCAAACAATGTTTTGGATAGCTAATCTATATATAAAAGACAAATGTGTCTGTTGTAGTATAAATCACAATACTCATACATATATACATTAACTATATATATAAGAAGTTCCAATTGCACGGTATACACTTAAGTATATTTAGATGTACTCACAAACATACCAAATATAAATTCGGTTAAATTTATCATTTAAACAAACTAAAAAGTTAAACAAAATTTGTTTTTATTTGAATGAATTAGATCGGATCTAATAATAAATTTAGACTCCGTTAGCCCAATAAAGATCTAAATAGAGAATTTTTTTGAAATTTATCCCATTTTACCACTATCGATTGGCATGGTTTCTTCAATGGTATTAGGGTGAAGTTAGTTGAGGAATTTACATAGTACATTGGATGTTCCCAGTTCGGTCCCTACTGTTAGCATGATACGAGGTTCTCACATTATGATCTAAGACAAAGCATTGCCTCTTACCCCTACATGTCTTGTAATGGTTGTGCTAGTCGAAAAGGATTCATGTAAAACTCGCTTGTGAGTTACCTAGTTGGGTCACCGCAAAGGAGTTAAGGCTGGACCATTAATGGTATCAAAGCTCAATCGCTTATGCAGTCTAAATCAGTCAACATATAAGGCAAATATGTCTCCCATGAGTAATTTAGAAAAGTAGTGTTTAAGTTTGGGATGGGATAATCAAGTATTCTAGCCTCTGTAGCTACCAGCCTGACCCAAGTGATAAAATAAGCATAAAAGGTCGACCTAAATGGAAGACCCAAATTGATTTGGGATGTGGACTGATTTTCAAATTCAATTTGAAAATTTGAAACTTACTTTAAATTTAAAAGTTAATTTAGTATATAAAATAAATTTAAAGGTTATAAAATTAAAATTTTGAATTTTCAAAATTGGTTTGAAAATAAATTTAATATTATCAAAACTTTATTTAATATTTATTTAATTGGATTAATTGAATAAATAATTAATTAAAGGTTAATTAATTAAACATGAACATATATAATGTGTACATGTTCATCTTAAATTGTGGAAAGATAAATTATAAATTAAATTTCAAATTAGTAAAGATATTTAATTAAAAATGTACATATATGATTTATTTGATAATTAAATAAATTAAATGTTAATTAATACGAACATGTACTATAGTGATATATGCATGTAATTATAATTGTTACAGTCGTATATTTATCTAAGGTTGTTTAAAATGAATAAAATTAAATTTTGATTTAATTGCATTGTGTAATTAAATAAAAGAATTTTTCAAGTAAAATCAATTAAATGTTAATTAATCAATATGTATACATATACTGATATGTGTATATACCTATATAAACTATAATGTTATAGTTAATTATAATAAATAGTTTAAAGTGAATAATATAAAATTTTAAAAAATTTATATGAAATAAGTTAATTAAATATGACTTAGTTAATAATAATTAAATTAATAGAATATGTTTTGATTAATAAGATACATACATACATACATGCATATATATATAATATATAAGTTAATTAAATTATAAAAGTTATATATAATTTAAAACTTGTATAACTATATATGTATAAACATAAATGAAAACAGTAAGGAACCTACCTTAGGTTTAAGAAACAAGTGTGTGTGTGTGTGTTATACATATAACGTAATTTCAAATGTGTCCGACACTTGAATCGCAAGAGTATTCCATAAGAAATACATTGTTCCCAAAATCGATATCAGTTAATATATATATATATATAAGATTTGAATCCTTAATATATAAATTTTCATTTACCATTTATATAGTAATAGATTACTTGCATACTTTTTAGTTTTTGAGCATCCTCAAGCTAGGAATGTTATGGGTAATATTATTAGTATATTGATTCTACAAGGTAAGATACATGCACGTATTCACTAAGTTTCTTCAAGGTATGTGCATTATACTTAGATCATCACAAAATAGTACACGAGTGAATAATCTCTTTTGATTTTTTGAGCATCCTCAAGGTTGAGATGGGATTAGGACAAAGACCATATGTTTTGAGTTGTATATGATAAAGTCGATAAAGTGGTATCCATCACTTGCAAACCTATGATTTGTTGAGTATTCCCAAGGTTAGAATCCCAAGGCAAGGGAGTCCTAGCGTCCATTAGAGAAATTGAAAATTTTCTATGTTTTTCTTTGGTTTTGAGAAACATAAAAATCTAGTGGGAGACTTATTACAAAATTGAATGAATACATTTATCCTTTCTAATATTATAAACATATATGCTATATAAGTTAAAATAATATAGTTCAATAAATTTGTGCAACTAATATAATTGATACAATGTTTATCAGTTAAAATTTACAAATGAATTAACTTAAGATAGACATAGAAATATAAAATATACTTACTAATAGATCTTGTGGCATTTTATTATCCCAAGACCTATTGAAGAGCCAATTTATATAACCATTGTAGATTCTGTACCTAAGTCGCTTAATTATTTATTTATACAAGATTATTGTTTTACATGAGTTTTGAACTCTTAAAGAAATGCAAGAATATAGATTTTTCGGTTGTATTCGATCACATAAAAATGCTATATGGTGAACAATCGTGATTCGTAATGTATGAAATCTCGATGAAATTAGTTCATTTGAAATAAGCAAGTAAACCATAATGCGAGATCGAGTTGTCAATACAATTGATTACAATAAGAATCTTATTGTGTTAGATGTAGCACTTGACTAAGGGTTATAATATGTACCTAAGAATTCGATCACTAAAATATTAGTTTGATCAGTTTACGTAAAGTGCAACTTATTCGATATCCTTAAATATTAAGGACGACCGAATGCATTTTTGTAAGAGTTCATTACAGTCTTGTAGAAATATTTTTTAATTTATGGTTCGACCATTTTGAAAGGAAAGTGAATATACGAGAGTAGATGCAACTTAGGTACGGTTAGGATAAAGAGAGTGAATGGTCACATCTGTTTCATGAAGAGTTATTGGAAATAAGAATTGTATAAAATACTAAAAATACTTAATTTGGAATGAGGAATGTAATTTCTATCCCAAATGTATTTTCATATAAAAAAATTGATTTCTATTAAAGTTATTTCTTCTAGTTCAGGATACTTGATCTTAAACTCTTGATCGTAGCAAGTTATAGTGTATGAAATAAAATTCTAAAATAAGTGGCTAAATGGAGCTTTGTCCTATGTTATTATCGTAATGGCGGAAATAGTGGAAGCATACCATATAACACTTCTTAGTGGACATATCAATTACGAAAAATTGTTTTCGTAAGTATGCTAAATATTTTTTATGAAATAATTATTATCTTCAATATTGACTGAAAATGGATATAGTTTTATTTTGATATGAATATAAATAGTCGTTATAAAATAAATCTATAATAATGGTATTTATAACAAAAGTGGTGTATTAGTAAATATAAAATATTTGAAATTTTTACAATTATTTTGGAATTATGGACTAAGCCACATATTTGAGGAAAAATTCAACAACCATATGATTATGAATCATTTGTTGCTAATGAATTATATCTTAAGAGACTGAGGGTGAAGCATCCATTCAATGGGAGAGACGAAAGAGCTAATGGACTCTTTGGAATGATACATATAGATGTATGTTATTCAAAGTCTAATATTACCAAAGTGGATCCACTTACTTTGTTAAATTCATAGATGAATTATCATGAAAACGTATATTTGATATACAAGTAGTGTATTTATGATAAATTCATTAAACATAAACCGGAAGTAGAAAACCATGAAAAGAAAATAAATATTCAATTTTATCAAATAGGCGAGTGTATTGGAAATAGTTCCAAAAGTACCTAAAACGAATAAGATTCAATCTCAAAAGTCACTCGTCCCTATGATGCATAATGATGTACTAATAAGGAGTAACTGGATTTTGTTAGATAAAGTACGATAAATGATGAGTGAAGTTGAGTCAACTTCTTTCTGTAAGGTCGTGTACTTAAGAGTAAGTATATAAGGTTAAAATTAATTTCATCTAAAGCATAGTTTACGAGGTCATACAAGATAAGACTTGATAATAAATCCCTACATATCTTAGGTCAAGGAGTTGTCAGATTCTATGAATTGAGAGGCTACATGTAATAATTGCTCATAGGGATTTTGTTTCGACCGCCCCAAAGGAGTTTGGGTTGACCAATATTGATTTATCAACTTATGTTATGAATATAAGCCTCGTACACTTGAAACTAAATCAGTTATATATATATAAAGGCAGTTCATAAAATGTTTATGAATGTCTATTCAGTTGCACTAAGAAATAATTGTTACTTCAAGAAACACCAATTTCATGATGAAGGAATTTATTTTAGAAGTTATTGGTAGTAAAATGGATTTGGATACGATTCAAAGATAATACTGCATATGAAGGGTGAAATAAAATTAACCAAGTCTAGATGGACATAACACATTAGAATGTCTAACAAGAATTCTCGCACATTAAAAAGAAACTATGAGTTTCTTATCAATGTCGAGAATAGAACTTCCTCGGTTGTAAATAAGCCATTAAGAGTATTGACTTTGCCATATGGCATGATGTGCAAATCCTGAATAGATTCCAAATATAGTATCTATGATTTGATAGTTGTACCTAAAGGGATATAATCTATCAGCCGCAAATGTGTCTTCAAGTAGAAGGCCAATGCAGTTGGAATATAGTAAGCAATGTTGATAAGAATAACTTCATAAATATCAAATGTTGACAGACTCATCATTCAACGTGCTTAAGTTAATTTGGATTTTACTCACAAAATTATCACCAATATAATTTTGAATTTTGCGGCATTTAAGTTAAAACAAAATTTTAAATAATGATTTAAATAGATAATAGCACATAACTACCAAGGTGTCTCAAAGTTATAGAAGCGATACTAAGTTTATGGGCTTCGGACATGATCTAAGAACTAATACAAAAGTATCATTGGGTAAGCATTAGAATTGAGCAAATATTTTGATAAAGAAATGAAACAGTTTGATTTTCAATCAAAATGTGGAGGTAGCATATGTCTATAAGAAAGAACATTGAAGGTACTAAAATATTTCTGAAACTAAAAGTAAACGATAAGCTATGATTGTTAGCGATGTATCCATGTTAAAAGTCATTTTAGTTTGGTTGTTTAATACTCAACACTGGGTTTGAAAATGACATCCTTTATAGGAAGTTAGGAATGTCCCAAATTATATACATAGATGCTATATTAAAATGTTAAATATGGAACATGTAAGATGGATTTCTTATGCATTGGTAATAGCAATTATCATACATGTTGTATTGTATACAATATCGTATTTTGCTTATGTATTTGATACATAAAGCAAGTTTCAGATATGAATTAAGTTCACTAATTGATAGTTTTGAGTGCTCTCGAGTATTCACGAAATACTAGAGAATTATTTATAGAAACAATGATATCCTTATGAAGGAGTATTCAGATTCAAAAATCACAACCGATACTACGTGTAGTTTGTCAATCCAAAACTCATGATTAATTCTAGTTAAAAAGCTTTATGTTAGAAATGTTCCAAACAAAACTTTATGGTTCGCAGTGGCACTATTTAGAGGAGCACAAGGTTAAGGGGCTCTAGAGATCTTCCTGGTTCTATCCTTATGGACACTTCCCCTGGCCCCAGTACTAAAGGCAACACCATTGGGTCAAGCTCAGGTATGGATCCCCTCTTCGATAGCACCTACAGACCTTGTGCCCCGAGTACATTATATATTCAGGCTTTTCACCACCAAGCTACTAGTGCAGACTTTTCCTTTAATGACTTTCATATTGATTCTGAGTTCACTAGGAGTAGGGAACTTGAGCATGCTTGATCTTTTAGACCATGATGTACATCGGTTGGAATATTAAGGGTCTTCACGTTTTAGACAAATGCATTAAATTTATTACTTTCTTTAAAGATAACAACATTGACATTGTGCTTTTACAAGAAAAATCAAAATTGAAAATCTTTATTATCAATTTATAGGAGTCTAGGACATTCTCACTTTAACCAATAAGTTTTACTCTCGGCTAGCGGTAACTCAAGGGACCTATTAGAGGGTTGGCATGATAATTGTGTGAAGCTTTTGTAGCACATTTCTAATGTTCATTGATTGCACTTTATCGTTTTGGATTATAATTAAATCTTAATGCTTCTAATGTTTATGGACCCCACTCTCGGGTTGAGAGGGCCCTTTGGCATGAATGGCTCGATTTAAGATCACTCACCTCATGCTCTTGGGTTTTTGGTGGTGATTTCAACATTGCTAGGTTTTTAGGGGAGCAGGCTCCTAGATAAGGGGACTTTACACCTATGGAAGTATTTGACCAGTTTATCATTGATGGTAACTTAATTGAGTTATCATTGATTAATATATGTTTCACCTACTCGAATTTAGAGAAGTCCCTTCAATGGCGCTCTTGGATAGGTTCTTTATTAGTGATGAAATTGAAGGCAAGATCCCTGTCTATAAGGTTCTTGGTCTTTCGAGTATCTACTCGGATTATATCCAATTATTCTTTCTTGTGATAATCTTAGCGACATTTAAAGAATTTTTAGATTTGAAAAGATGTGGTTTTATAAAACTTACTTTGTGAATATAATTACAAACAAATGGCTTGTCTTAAATTTTTATAATACTAGATGTTTGGGTAACAAAACCGAGATATTTGTAAGCAATCCTAGAGTTCTAAGAATCTCTTTTAATAAATGGAGCAAAAATACCTTTAGGAATATTAGAGTCAATTTTTTTTACTTTATGAGATTCTAAAGTTAAAAAAATAAAAAAATCTAAAGCCCTAACTTATCGAAGAAGAATGTCCTCTTAAACTTAAAGGAAGAATTGAATAAAATTTTAACTCAGGAGGAAGTTATGTGGAAACAAAGAGCTAGAATTCAATGAATGGACAAAGGCGATAAGAATACCAAATTTTTTTCATAAAGTAGCCAACGATGGAAGCTGTAGTAATACCATTAACTTTATTATTATTTAGGACGTAGAAATTTTTGATCAAAATTAATTAACTGAGGCTTTTACTAACTGTTACAAAGAAAATTTTGAAACCAGGATAGCTATAGGATTAGAGCTAATTGGGAAGAGTAATGTCCAATTGATATTAGGAGTGACTTAGAAGGTTTGGACTCCCCCTTTCCAAAGGAGAAAATTTTAAGGGTTATTAATGATATACCATGCAACAAGGCGCTTGGTCCCGATTGGTTTTTAGTTTTATTTTAAATCTGTTTTTATCTTTTTAAAATATGATCTAATTAAAATGTTTAGTGAATTCTATGATGGTACGTTGCAATTGAGTATGTTTGAATTTGCTAACGTAACTCTATTACATAAGAAGGTTTGTGTGAATGAACTAAAGGACTGTAGACCTATTTCACTTCTAAATTGCTCCGTTAAAATTATCTCAAAGGTTTTGTCAAATAGGCTTGGTTCCAAAATGAATGGTTCAGTCGATAGTTCTCAAATTACTTTTATCAAGGGTTGAAATACCACGGATGGGTATGTGGTTGTTCAAGTGTTCATTAATTACCATTGTAAAAATAATGTCACTTGCGCTCTTTTAAAACTTGACTTTGTAAAAGCTTTCGATTCATTGGATTGGACTTTCCTTAATGAATTGTTACTGGCTTGAGGATTTTGCAAAAAGATGGATAAGCTGGATTATGACTCTTCTTAAAATAGGCAATTCTAGTAGTATGATAAACGATATTTTAAGTAATATGATCCAATCAAAATGCATCTTAGGCAAGTGGCCCTGTGTCACCTCTTTTGTTCAACTTAGTGGCTTGCTTTTTGCCATGAATATCAAGTTAGCCACTAGTAATGAGATTTTAGATATGGTTGAAAATGAGGTTAAGAATTATGGTCTCTCCGTCCTCTGGTACGCAGTGACACCATGCTCTTTACTTCGCATCTGCTTCGTCATATTATAGCATTTAAATTTATTTTATATAGCTTTGAGTTATTATCAGGTCTAAAAATTAATTTCAACAAAAGTTAAGTTTTAGTGCTAAATGACATAGGTAACGTAAAGAGTCAGGTTGTCGCCACGTTAAATTATAACACTGTGAACTTTCCTATTAATTACTTAGCATTTTTTATAAGACCAACCAAACTTAAGCATGGTGACTCCATTTTATCTCTTTTCAAAATGGGTAATGGATAAACTAGATAAGATTAGAAGAGACTTTTTATGGATTGGGGATAACTCCAGTAGTTGTTTAGAGTGTCTCGTTAGTCGGGAGTTGGTTGTAAACTGAAAGATGTGGGAGGGTTAGGGATAATTGATCTTCATAACCTTAATGTTTCTATATTAGGCAAATGGTTGTGGAAGTTTAACACTAATAACAATAACTTAATTTGAAAAGAACTAATTTCTATTCAATTTTATGGAGGCTCCCATAAGGTATACCAATTAACGTCTAGCAACCACAATAATGTATTATACTTTTGGAAATCAATTTTAAAAAACTCGGAAATATTAAACTAGGTATCATTAACATTGTCCATTTGGAGAATAATACATCCTTCTAGCATGATTGTTGGATCTTTGTTATTCCTCTTATGGTAGAATCTACAGAACTCTATGATATTTATAGCTTCAAAGTTGTATTAATTCCGAAAGTCCATAGATCTAATTTGAACTTTCCTTGGAAGTTCAGCTCTAATCGTGTACTCGAAGAAATCATGCACTGGAAGAAACTATTTTCTACCAGTTTTCTCTTCTATATGCCAAATTAAAATTATATAATATAAACAATAATAACGGTATTAAAATTTAACATTGGGATAGGACCAATAATTTTACATCTAACTCATTTTACAAATTTCTAAATTTCATAGGAATTAAATCTAGTCTTTTTAAATCTATGTGGAAAGCGCATGCACCCCTAAATCAAAGTTACATATATGGTTAATATTATATGGAACTTAATGCTATTGAACTTTTAAAAATGAAGAATGTGCATATTGATAAAAAAAAGTATATTCTGCAATATGAACCTAGAAATAATTAAACACTTATAAGTTGATTTTTTAGTTTACTAATTCACGCTTCTACGCATCCTTATAATTTTTGGTATTAATGTTCAGTTGTGAGTCTTATTGGTCTAGGTTGAGATATTATTTTACTTTTGGATGATGATTCTTATCAGACATTATTTTCACCATCATAGCTTGGTATACTTTGTTTGACAGAAGTCAAGATTTTTCAATAATAATAGTTCTTCTACAGTGGATAATTTAACCTATATAACCGCTTTATTTTGTTTTAATTAGATTTTGAACAATACCTATAAATTAGCTAATAGCAACGACTTTTAAGAATTCCTTAAGGTAATATCCCAAATTTATCTCTTACAATAGAAAATTGTTGTTAACAATAGAAATAATAATGTTGGAAGCGTCATCATGGTAAATGAAAATGCACATGATCATTTTGATTCACTACTGTTATTAGTTAGCTAGCTCATGCCTAAAATTATTGTCCTTTAGCTTCCTCATCACACCTGGGCTACTATATGTCATGAACATTCCTTCTTTTACTCTTGCATACACACACACAAATATATATATATTATTGAGTTATACATAAAATGTGTTCAAGACTCGCATTATTTGTGGAACCTTTTCAGATCTAGTGTTGATGCAGACCGTTTGGAATGAGCATCCTCATTGATTGGATGGGCAGGGTATAGATATGTTGTTGGGCCTTTTGCATCTTCTTTATACTTTCTTGACAATTATTCATATTGTTCCCTTCCCATTCAGGGACTAGATAAAGCCTATCTCTCATTGATGCTCATCTCTGATGATGCTTTCGGCTTTTGTTGCTACTAATTTGTTTCGTTTTTTTCTTTTTAATGCATGGATTTTTTGGAGAGTTTTTGTCTATTTTCGTTGTATGAGTCCATGGGGAAGAGCTACCTACCAGGCTTATTAGTAGCTTCCTCTTAATTGTAGAATAAAATTACATGAGTGCTCTTCTCCTCATAGAGGATCACTCATTTTACTCAAAACAGGGTATGGTAATTCAACAGTTAGGAAATGTACATCACCTTGAATAAGTGCAGTAATAAAAGCAATGTGTGTGTTTGTGTGTTTGTGTGTATGTTTGTGTACACACACACATAACAGCCACATACACTAGAAGTCAAGAAACATACTTCGAAAATTCTACATGATAAAGGCAGTTTAAAACATCAAAAAGAGTTGATTAATAGAATTGATAATTAAAATAATATAGCACACACATTCATTAAGGGACCGACTTGATCAGTTATGAGAAAACTGATTGAAATGATGAGATTAAGATTCCACAATTGACTCCAAGTGCAAAAGAGAGATTAATAGAGTTAGGGGTATGCCCTAGAGCCAATTATGTAATTAATTACATATGTCTAACTCTATAACTAATCTTATTCATAATAAAGGTATTTGACTTCTATTATAAACTTTGTTATATAGTGATATAATTAATTAAGTAATTAACTTAAAGTATATTTAATAGAAAATCCTTAAATAATGTTGTGTAATAATTACTACAAGGAGTTTTAATCATGAGAAAATTATCAAAAAATAAAATAACATATTATTTTAAATATCCCTAGTCAAGATATTTCAAGATAGGATATTGATATGTCTATTGGGACCAGAGTATGTAACGCTCATTAAATGTTGGGCAGCGTATTACTCATGGTAGGTAGAGGTACTAAGGGGTTATGTATAGATAGTTATAGGATAATTATGTATTGAATAACTCGAGAGTTTCCTTTTTGGTCAGTTATAACTAAATTCAAACTGGAGATCTTAAAGTGATGATGTTACACAGTTCCCTCAACTTGAGAATGTTGTGTAACTCAATGTGAATACTCCACTTTGATTATAGTTAAATCATGGCATGGCGATACATTGACCGACTATACTTGGGCTTGAGTTAAAGCACTAGAAATGAAACACCCCTTAATAGAGAATTTTTCTTCGTATTGCGGTCAATTATAGTCAACTCAAAGTCAAAGTTTTTGGCCATAGCAGCATGGTTAGTAATAAATATTATCATTGA
Organism: Allium fistulosum; assembly: GCA_030737815.1. Classification (NCBI taxonomy): domain Eukaryota; kingdom Viridiplantae; phylum Streptophyta; class Magnoliopsida; order Asparagales; family Amaryllidaceae; genus Allium; species Allium fistulosum. The sequence continues at coordinate 994,176,544 of CM060903.1, forward strand.
ACCAAGGATTTTGTTTATGGACTAACCAAGTTGAATATGGACAATATTGGAATTTTGATTGAAACCAAATTTCATATGTCCTAAAGTGAAATAGTGTTGACGAAGAGAATTGGTGTAAACAATTGTTACTAAGTAGCATTGATTAAAGGAATGAAATTGAATTTTACCAAAAAAAATATGTACAAGTAATAAACTCAGCCAAATAGTCACACCACTATCTAAGATAAAGTGTGAGCACAAATATACAAATTGTTTGATATATGCGCTGACTGAATTTAGACCTACTAGTCCAATAACCACATTGATAAATTCTCCAAAATACCACATTCTTTAATTGATTTATAAATGGTTACAAATTAGTTAAATTAATTTATATTTGTAAAATATTAATTAATTAATTAATGTATCGGATGCCATGAGTATTTTCTGGAAACCATTGGTAATTAATTGAATGCATATATAAAATTATATATGTACTAGTCGATATATGATATTGATACACATTTGAATTTATAATCGCTAAATGTTTTGGAACATTTGAAGGGTCCATCTAGCCTTGTCATTGTTAGCCATCGAATGAGAAAAATGGTTTTGAAAACCCAAAGGTTGGATCTAGAATATGAAATAATAGGGTTGAGGAATTAAAGGAGATGATTAACGTTTGATTCCCTCTATAAATACCATACTTAACTCCCTATTTCCTCCCTTAATCACCCTTTCTCTCTCAAACCCTAGCATTTCCTTTTTTCATCGATTCTAGCCTAAATTTCAAAGCAACATGATGATAATAATAAAATTTAATGGCATCCAACTAATTCAAACAAATAAAAGGTAGTTCTCTTACTCTTGCAAAGTTAGGGGTTGGGACTTCAGATCTAGGAGCAGCTCTATCAATCAAGGTGCACTCGAGGGCAACATCAATAAGGTTTTACTTATCTATTTTATATGTTTTCATTTGATGTTGTAGATCTAGCTATTTAATTATTTTAATGAATTAGTATACACATTTTTTTCCATCTTTAATTTATACATGTGTAGAGTTGAAATTTTTTATGAGTTTGTTGATTTAGATTGGATTTGAAATTAATTATAGTGGTTTTGAATGTTAATTTTTGTTTTTGTGGTTTTAAACGTAGATCTAATATCTAATTTGTTCTTTTATATGTATATATTTATTTAGTTATTTCCATTGACTCATAATTAGTTTTCTGTTTCAAAATGCATATACATATATGTGTGTGCATATATATATATGTGTGTGTGTGTGTGTATTATATATATATATATATATTAAATTAATTTGAAAATAATTTTACAGTAAATGGTTTAACAAAAAAATAAAATATTTATACAAGCATACATACGTACACACACATATAAACTATATAATTAAAGGATATCTATTTTGATGTATAAACCCACATTAATTAATATTCTAGTTTTTTAATAAAGTTTCTCTTTATGATTAGAAACATATTAACCTTTATATTTGGAAAAGATGGTAATTTAACAATTATATTCACATTTAACTTTTAATTATTAATTTTTCTTAAGATAAAGTATATCAATTGAATAAAATGAACGGTTGTGTTTTTAGCAAAAGAATATATATGAATGTATGTGTATATATATATATATATGTACATTATATTTACAAAATCTCTTTATTTTATTTTTGTTATAAATTATCAATATATGTGTGTGTGTGTGTATTTGAATTTGTAGATCTGGATCTAATTTTATTATCTTACAAAAAAATAACTTTATGTTTTGGAAATAAAATTTTGAAATCGGATTTGTCGATTTGGTCAAAATTAATTTAGATTTATTAAGGGGTTTAATAAAAAAACCTTTTGAAATACATGTATACTTATACATAGGTGTGTGTATTTGCAGATAATGTTTTGTATAGCTAATGCATACATAAAGAACGAATGTGTCCATTATGTCGTAAATCGCAACACCAATACATGTACACATTAACTATGTACATTATATGAAATGTTGCACTTGCACCATGTACACTTGAGTGTATTTATATTTAACGAGCCACTTTTTCCGTACACATTAAGCTGACAATAAACCACACATGTCCAACCCAAATTGAACAGAAATGCGGATAGTTAGGGAAAGAAAGAAGAAAGAAGATAAGAAGAACCAAACAAAACAGAATCTCACAGCAGAATGAATAATCTATATTATATAATAAATCTTTACACAAAAACAAAACTGTAGTTTATATATGTACAGACATCAATCAAAGTATACTAACCTATCCAGCTCAGATAGTCATAACAACCTGTCCTTACAACTGCCGAAGAATATACAATGATGTAAGCAACGGAAACATAATCATCTACGTGAATACATCTCTAGGACTCTAGCTCCTCTCCTGAAGCTACAAAATATCCATCTAAACCTGGAAATATGCTCGGTCTGACCCGAGCATTATAGGAAAACAACGCCCGGATCAATCTGGTAAAAATAGCATGAGAACTTAAATCACAAGGAATTTTATCTGTTATAACTTTCAAAATCTTTTAAAATCAAAGGTATCTCGTAAGACCGCGCCGCACATAAACACGAACGGGTTTTTACCTTACAATAAAATAAACCATTTATATTAGAAATCCAGTGGTATTATAATAATGTCTAGAGGTCAGAGTAGAATATGAAAATAGCTAAAATGTTTGCATCTCACATTTCAACATAGTTGGGCACAATCAAAACCGTACGACGCGTATTGAAGAATGAATTCCATACAATGACTAAACACTGGGGTACCACCTATCACGATACACGTCTAGAAAATGTACCAAGATCGAACCCATCGATCCCTGCCAACACAAGGCCGGCCTACCCCTTAGTGGATAGTACCGAATATGCCATCACCCTGATTGCTTTGCAACTCTTTTGAAATCACATGCACAACCAATTCATAAATATGTAGATGTATCTAGAAGGGTGACAACATACCCTAATGGGTGCGACCCACTTAGCCTTGCTGCATCTCCCTTGATTTTCAATAATTCCCGGTTGATAAGGCTTGAGGCTACGATTACCTTTCAGAAATTCACACTTAGAATGCTTATTTCCCTCCAATGACAATGAGCTAATAGTATTCATCCATACAAGTTCATTCTGGGTCTGAAAGAAACCGAAGGCACTATTCCTACTATATCCATTTTGGAATCACCCTCATGATTAGTAGCGATTAGCCCTTGCACTTCACATCTCCATCCTCCATGGTATGCTCCCCACGATGTCTTCACTTCAAAACGTATTCGTTGGATCGAAGTGGTTTTCGGATAACATATCCAATCCCGTTCTCTTCGAAATAACGTTCGATAATTTTCGGTAAACTCAACCTCGGTTCTTAAGGAAATAAACATACGAAGATAAGAGCGAAGTTCACCTCCTAACCGTTTGTGAACGGATTTCCTTATCATTGTCCTAGAAGAACGAAACATGTTTATACATATAGTATGGCACCACCGACGGTAACTGTATCATATAATCCCCATGTTTCTCCTAGATATTTCCAGAGTTACGTTTTAGTCTAGATTTGATAGTCGGTTATTTAACTATCAAATAAACAACCATTCAAACAAAGATTACATTTCCATAGAAATCACTAAGCCTCTATAAAATTAATCTTTCATTAATTTAAAATCACATTTCAAATATTTGGAAATCACTTCCATATACTTATCTCAACGAAATAAGTATATTCACAAACTACTATAGTTTTCGACACTTAGAAAATATAACCATATACTTATTGCACAAGGTATAAGTATATTTAACCATCTCACTTTCAAACTTGGGAGGTATATTCACCAACACTTAAAAATATTCTCTATTTTGAAATCATATTTTAAATGATCAAACCCAATTATCACTTAAACGGAGAAACCCAAAATACCAATCCCTTTATAAAACATCCTTAATAAATTTCAAAATCCCATTTATAAAACTTCTCCTTCTCAGATTCTTTAAAACTCATTTATAAATTCCTTTATAATTATCCAAAGCAATTTTTGAAAACTCTTCCCATATTTAATCCAACTTCTTAATAGACTTTTTAAGTCAATACGTCCTCTTGATAAACCATAAGTTATTTAAATAGCTTTAAATAACAAATTACTATTTAACATCCTTATATTTCATTTAAATCAAATCCGTTTTTAAAATAGTAACTTTAGAATCTATTTAATAATATATTATAATTTCAAACACGGTTATTGTATTAATAGATTACTTTCAAAAACAATATTAATATAAAAATATATAAGTTTAAACCATTATTAAAACAATAATTAATTAACCTTAAACTAATATTAATATAAAAATTAATTATCCTTTAAATAGAACTAAACAACCTAAATCAATATAATTAATTAACTTTAATTAAAAATTAAAGTATTGATAATCATTTTAAATAAGTAATTAAACTAAAATTTAAAACATTTTTAAAGCAATAACTAAATAGCTTTAAATTAATAATTTACATTCGTTAAGGAATAACCTTTAAGAATCATATTTATAAAATAATTAACTTTAACATTATTTAAACAATTATAAATTATTTTTAAATTATTATTATTAATAAGTTATTACCCTTTTTAAAATATTATTACTAAATAATAATTATCTTTAAATCTTATAACAATAATTATTCTTATATTAATTTTCAAAACAATCATTAGTTTTCAAATTTGAAGAAGGCTTAACGATCACCATGATTGTAACAACCCGCATATTTTACGATTGTATATTTAAATATAGTATCGTTAGTCTGATTAAAGTCCGAAAAGCTACTTTTTGTAAACAGTCGAATTGGGACTCGAGACTACTTCCATTGAGTCCAAAATGGCGTTTACAACTTTTTTGAGTATAAACATCGTTTTTTTTGAGTTGAGTAGAATTTGCTATTTTTCACTTAGGGCTTTGGGCTTGGGTTTGGGTTTCACCCAACTCATCCTATACCCTAACTCAGCCTCCCCTCTCCTCTTCATTCATTCTCATTTCCTAAAACACTTCAAGCTTTAGAAAAATGGGGGAAGAGAAAAGGAATTAGAAATTCCTAAGCCCTAAATTCATTTGCAAACTCAAGTTCTAGCTCCAAACTCTAGGAGAAGCTTTGGTAAGCATCCTCTTCATCTTCTCCATCTCTATCTCTCTTCAATTTCAGAATTTCCTATAACCTAACTTAGGAAATATTCTTCTTTTGAGCTTAGATTGAAGATTCTAGAGGTATATTGAAGAGGAATTGGTCTTTCCTTTGTTTTCAAGCTTCTCTCTTGTGTTTTTGGGTTTAAAGGTGAGTTTTTGAACTCACATCTACTTCTATAGATATCATTGTTGTTAGGTATGAATTCCTAACACTTATTTATGTTCATTTGCTTTTGGTTTGAATTGAATTGAATTGGAGAATATTCCAATTTTTGGTGTTTTGAGGTCAAATCTTTAAAAATCCAATCTTTGATATTTGAACATGTTAGTGGGGTGTTTTGGAGGGCCATACAAGGCTGGGTTGTCGCTTGGCGTAAATCCCTAGTCGTTGTTGCTCGCTCGTTCGCTTCCGTTCCGTGTTATTGATTTTGCCCCATAAAGGGGCTAGGCTGAAACTGCTGATGAAGCAGGTTCAGTCGACTGAACCAGGGGCCAGAAAATCCTCTTGATAAACCATAAGCTATTTAAAATAGCTTTAAATAACAAATTGCTATTTAAAAATCCTTATATTTCATTTAAATCAAATCCTTTTTTAAAATAATAACTTTAGAACCTATTTAATAATATATTAGATTAATTTCAAACATTGTTATTGTATTAATATATTACATTTAAAAATAATATTAATATAAAAATTTACAAATTTTTAACCGTTATTAAAACAATAATTAATTAACCTTAAACTGATATTAATATAAAAATTAATTATCCTTTAAATAGAACTAAACAACCTAAATCAATATAATTAATTAACTTTAATTAAAAATTAAAGTATTGATAATCATTTTAAATAAGTAATTAATAAAATTTAAAACATTTTTAAAGCAATAAATAAATATCTTTAAATTAATAATTTACATTCGTTAAGGAATAACCTTTAAGAATCATATTTATAAAATAATGAACTTTAACATTATTTAAACAATTATAAATTATTTTTAAATTATTATTATTAATAAGTTATTACCCTTTTTAAAATATTATTGCTAAATAATAATTATCTTTAAATCTTATAATAATAATTATTCTTATATTAATTTTCAAAACAATCATTAGTTTTCGAATTTAAAGAAGGCTTAACGATCACCATGGTACTTAACAAGCTATCATATTATTCAATTAGCTTTTCAAGTTAACAACAGATATTTACATAATCAACGACTACGTAAACAAATTCAACACTTAACCATCATTAATTAACATATCACATATCCAAAGCGGAATATAATCAAATGTCCAAATCCATAAAATAGCAGAACGGGGATTTATTCTGCTAATTAATTGCCAAATTAATTTAATTAGCGTAACGATGTTTTATTCTACTAAAACCATGTCCAATTATCATATACAATTCAATTTAACTCAACAGTAATTTATTTGGCCAAATAAACATCATTATCTAAGGTATATAAATTTTAGTCGACGTTATAATTAAAAAAACGTGATTTAAATAATGTCCGTTTTCGTATATCATAAATTTGTACTTGTCCAAAGCTACCGACAGATTACACAAAATGTTGTACTCGTCATTAAGATTTCAACGCAAAAATCCACGTGCGAAACAGACTTAAAACGGATGAGATATCATACTTTAAAAATCAACACTTATATATATTTATAAAATAAATTTGAATCGTTGCATATAAAGTTCTCACCGGCTATCGGCCCAAAGCCCACATTCATGAACCAAACCCCCACCCACTTGCTATAGCATCACCTCATCTTCTCCCCAAAATCAAATACTTCAGCAACCCATATGCACACGCACACGGCTGTGCATGGTGCATGCCGAAACTTCCACTCATACGACGAACCGAGACCACACGCACTTTTGCCTCCTCGCTCTCGTCACGATGAACCCAACTACCAGAGCTTCGGCCCCATGCCTTGACTATCGATCACCCTCCGATTATGAACGACAGAAAATAACGTATGATTGCACACAACAATGTGACACGATTACAAAACAAAAATAAAATAGACAAGTTATTAAATTTTGCGAAGTTCCAAAAGTACCGACGTTTGCCCCGCAAAAGACGTCAAACGAAAGTATCAAATATTTTCCAAATTAAAAATTATGGAAAAATTATAAAAATTAATTTAAAAATACGTCATTGAAAATCAAGTCTAAAATTAAAATAGATAACTAATCACAATTTAAATTCAAATCCGAATATTTAAATAAATTAAATATTCAAATTCGAAGATCCAAAAATACGGGCCGTTACATGAGATATACTCGCTAACTTACCAAATACAAATTTTCTCAAATCTAACATTTAAACAAATTAGATAAGTTGAATAAAATAAGTTTTTATTTAAAAAATTAGACCGAGTTTAAGAATAAATTTACACTTCATAAGCCCAATAAAGTAGGGAATCTTTTCAAATTTATCTAATTTAACCACTGCTAACTGACGCAGTTTCTTCAACGATGATCTAAAGTCATATTCCATCGATTGACTATTAAAGTTCCACTAATCAATTGATTGGTACTAATGGGTATTGACTGATGATACTGTGCTTAAAATCTTTAGCTTTCTATCATGTATTGTCAAGCAATCCTTGCACTTGACCATCTATAAGCTTTGCAATCATTCCTTCATCATTTTGGAGTCCAAAATAAAGTTGTCAAGTGTGAAAAATTAAAGATAATAGTAAAAAATTATTTGGAAAGAATCTTTTATTATATTCAAATCGAGAATATTTATTTATTTATTGTAACGTGTATGTATGCGTCTATGAGCTGGAAGACGGGAAGAGATAAGATTCTGAGAAAATGAAATAGAAGGGAGAAAGAATTGAAGATGTGAAAAAACAAAGAATGAATGTGGGTAGATGAAAATAAGAATATTGTAAATAAAAAGTTATGAAATAAAGAGTTAATATAGTATATAACTAGGATTTTATTCTCAATTTTTATTTTGAAAGGCAATTGGTTTTGGAGTGGCCCATCCATTTTTATTAAAACTATTAAAACATGTGCTTGGTAGAAGTACCAAAGCAGTTATAGCTCACACAAAACATAATGTCCAAAATATCGCCAGTTACAATAGAGAATGACAAAGGAAAACAAATGGCATATATAGGACCAAACTAAGATGGAAATAAATAATCTATTACAAACTCAATTGCTTCATCTAGATCATCATCAAAGGAAGAGGGCTTGCTCGAACTAAGATCAAAGCGATTGGCATTGGGAGAAACATCATGAGAGAATGCCTAGGCAAGGAAGATATCAAGCTTAGCCAAATCTGTAGAGTCTTGAAGAGTTGGAGCATGCATAGAAGGAGGAGGGGGAGGACAAGGTAGAGGAGAAGGAAGGGGAGGAGGAGGTGGGGGCGGAGAGGCAGAAGTCACAGTAGAGGGAGCAGGTTTGGGCCTCTATATCCTGGGCGAGGGTTTCTACAAAGGAATCTGTGACGACCGCCCATAACCCCTGCACCGAACCTAGAGAAAGTGTGCCGTAAAGTGTGCCAGGCAGCCATGGACGATTGTCAGGGTAAATTAAAAACAATAGAATCTATCGTATTACTTACAGCGCGTGGACAAAAAAAATACAATAGAACATATGTATAGTGAAGCTTTACTGAACAAAATGCCATCATATAAAACTCCATAATAGTTGAATACAAACATCTGAATAGTCAATACAACAAGCCTCACTACATATCACTCAGAGAATATAAAGCAGCGGGACATCCAGTACATATAATAAGAAAATAATATGCAACCCTCCAGCTCGTCTTCGATATCAGCACCGTGGAAAGCATGATCAGCACCTGTCACCTGCTACCTAGTCTGCCCGTCCCAAAATGGACGAACAGCCCAAGGCAATAAGAGTTAAAACATAAAGCCTTGAGTCAGACAACAGTCTTAGTGAGCAGTAAATTAACTAACAACATACCAAAAGAGCATAAAGGAAAAGGAATAGGAATACAACCCTCCCACTCCAACCTCTTTCTACAGTGATAGCCCCCAGACACACACTAAGCAGAAGCAAATATAGCATAGCATACAATGTAAAGTAAAGAAATTATCACTCGAGTCAAGGGCGATGTTTTCCAAGTACAAACCCACAAGGCCTAAACCAAGATCAGATAAGCACCCAGAAAATACCGCTCTTGAGACCGAATGACGATACAACCAAACACCCATGACTCTGGCTATCACTGTTATCATTGCTTCGATATCACCGTTAATTGAATGACCGGCACATTCTTTCAGCCGTCCGTCAAGGGCTAATGGAAACCCCGGTTCTAGACATAACTCCCGCACGTCATCGTGACCCGTGCCTAGGACTATCGAATCTGCCCAGAGTACTTGACTACCCAATCAGTAGCCTTCAGGGACTATCGAATCTGCCCAACGTACTCTTGCTTAGAGCATGCTAGAACCTTCAACAACGATGAGATCTCGGCCTTCTAGTCATCCTCCTCGACGACTATTTCCATACTAGCTCAAGCGCCTCTCGAGCATCCATTATCCTCATCCTGCTTGGAATGATCCCGTCTGGATTAGACCAAGACTATCTCATATCATACTTCGCTTCATCACATCCTCGCAAAGTCTCATCTCAACATCATCAAATCTATGCATAAGAGCTTCATCATCCGCTACATATGCCACAAGCAGCTTTCCCATTTCAAGAGCCTTTCTCTTAGCTTTTGAATCATCTTCGGTCTAAAACAAATCATCAATCGTCTAATTCATAGCAATCAATCAAGTCAAACATTAATCCAAGCAATCAAGCATTCAAATATAATCTAGGTAGACAATTATCACAATAATGGCAATTTCGTAATTAAAGAGTTGAAAGTCTAATAAGCATGAAAACATGAACAATATCTCTATAATCTTGATGAATGAACTTGCATAGGTCAACATGTAGTAAAATGGATGTAACATCATCATGAACAATGGATCTATATGGATCTACACTTAGGATGAAGAAAATGCATGGAAATCACTATTTTAACACCAAATCGAGCCAACAATCCGATATACTCCTTTGGATCCGTGTGAGAGATAATCACCACTCACCAAATCACCAAAACAACCTCAAATCAACACGCTTCAGATCTGGACAGCGAAGGATCAAGCTTGATCTATCACGAATCCGCTTCAAACGAAGAAATCTCACTTCAAAGGATGAAGATCTTCAATCCAAGCTCTTGAATCTTCAATTTGAATGGATAGAATCACTAGATTAGAGTAGAGAAAAGAAGTGTAGAAGTCGAGCTCTCAAAATGGCAGCACTTCGTCGCTTCAAAATCCGGATCCCAAAAATGAAGCCAACCCCCTTCTATTTATAGGCGAAATTTCCCAAGTCGTAACTCGGAATTAGGTCGTCTCCGACCTACGACCTAAGACTCCCCACCGACCTAAGCCTTCACCGACCTAACAACTCACACGACTTAACAGTTTACTGGGATACGACTTAATAGACATACGACCTACTCACTTAACCCTTAGCGACCTAACAACCCACGACCAAACTCCTAAGTCGTCTACGACTTACTCCTTAGGTCGCTCACTATTATCCCAGCTTCCTTAGGTCGCTGCCGACCTAACTATGCTAACCCGGTAACCACTAGGTCGCTAACTCTACTAGGTCGGTCACTTACTAAGTCTGCCTACCCTTGAGTCGCCATCTCCTTAAGTCGGTCAGTTCCTTAGGTCGTTAACTCGCCCTACCGACCTAACACTTAACTTACCAAAACTCTTAGGTCACCAACTTCCTTAAGTCGTCTACTACCTTAGGTCGCTCCAACACCCTACGACCTAAGCTACCACGACTTAACTTTCTTAACTCGTCCACAACTCCTAAGTCGGCTACGACTTAGGACTTAAGCAAAATTCTGCCAAAACCTGAAATGACTTAACAACGCTAAAAATTCCAGATTTCAACGAACTTTTCGATCCGTAAAAATACGGGTCGTTACAGAATCTTTTTCGGAATAGGAATAGGTTCTTATGAGTTTGGGAGGTGCTTACATGAGCTCATAGTGTTCCAAAGGAGTGACAGTGAGAATAGATTTTATTCTCAAATTTATGAGAAAGAATAATATAATGACAAAACGATAATATTTAAACTTTTTAGATAATATAATATAATGTCTGTATAAAATAAAATAAATGAACAAATTATGGGCTGATAAAAGGCTTTAAATGATCCTAAAAAGTAGAAAAGTATGCAATAAAATAGAGATATCACTCTTCCTCGTTTTCTATTCGATGGCTAATTTTATTCATATACCAATAATCACTTAATACTCTAGAAAATATAATAAACTATTATACATCAAAAATTACTTTATATACTGTGATCCGGCTTTTAGACCAAGCGACATTCAAACGAATATTTTCAAGGACTTGGAGGAAAGCTTAGGATGGCACTGGAAAAGGCCTTAAGGATTTTATAGTAAATTGCACTATAGTAGAGAGGTCGATTCTGACATGAAAAGAGGACGGTACCACATACTTTTCATGCCATATGGTGAGTTCTAGAGTTTTGGTCAAGAAGTAGTTGGATAAAGTTGTAACACCCCACTCCCAGACCCACATTAGCAAAGAGTATTACAAGGTAACACCGTTTGCTAATGCGGAGAATAGAGCTGGTTAGGAGCGACCATCTATAGCCTTGTCTTAATTATCTATTGAATACGCCGACAATGCCACTTCTTACTTAAATGGATCGACATATCCAATACATACTTAATACAAAGCCATAGGTGGCTGAGGATCTATCAGAATAAAATACAACAACTCAAATGTAATACACATCACAAAACAGTAGATCATCTCATACATTTACATATATACAGATACATTACAGAGTATACAAAATGATACATGTCAAGTGGTAAAGCAAACCACAATATATAGACGAGTCAATAGAGTACATATCAGAGTTACAGACAAAAAGGACTACACAAAAAGCTATGACAAAAAGGAATTAGCGGAATAGTCCATGCGGAAGCAAAATAGGCTAAGTCCAATGTACCTAACCTGAAACATCTCGCTCTGACCCGAGTATAAAATACACGGGTCAGTCTAGCTAAACAAATCAGTTAGATAAACTAAATGATAATGAACATACAAGATCATAAAGTACCACAATAATCTCCAAAGGAGATAACCAAATCATCTAACATAAGATGAATCATAACAAGCCTCATATCATAGGTGTAACGCCCCCACTCTGAGACCCACTGTAACAAAGAGTATTACGGGAGTAATACTGTCTGTTAAAGCGGAGAATAGAGTATAGTGGAAGCGACCATTTGTAATCAAGCTATAACTATCTACTGAATACGTCGAAAGGATGGTATATATATATATATATATATATTTCAAGTGGTTCGACATATTCAATAAATATTTATAACGAAATCACAATGGCTAAAGACCTATCAGAAACAAGCATAGTAATAAATGATAAGACATCACAGAACAGAATCACATAATAGATATAAAATCCCAGAACAATACATCGTCAATACAGATCCAAATACTATAAGTGGGTACAAAGCCACTGCCCACACATGTGAGTCAAAAATATGTACATATCAAAGTCTGAATAATAACAGAGTAGCGGAATAGTGGACAAATAAAAGCGCTATCTATCAGCATAGCAGATAATGTCCAAGCGGAAGCACAGAAGCTAAGTCCAGAGACCTAACCTGAAACAACTCGGTCTGACCCGAGCGAAAACACTCGGGTCGGGCTAGCTAAACAATCAGTAATAACTGAGATATATAATAATGCGGTACATAAATCAAACAGTACTTTTCCTAAGAGAAGAGTATTTTGGACCACATGAATAAAATGACGATCCCTAATCATCAATCAACTATAAAAATCTCCAAAGAGAATATCAGCACCAAAGTGATGAATAAATAAAATCGCCTCATATCGTCGGCGTAGCCAAAGCTATATAAAGTTTCCCATAGGCAATAATCCCAAGAGTGACCAGAGTCTGTAATCAATGCCCAAGCAAAGATCGATGCTCCAAAGAGCAATGGGAATATACTGAAAAGTCAATGAAATCAAACACTGAAAAGCAGTGTCCAGAGACACTGTGAATCCACAAGGTAATCGCACTTACATCGTATGGTTCCATAGAACCAACACCGAATGGCGGTACTCGAATGGATATAAAAATCATCAGATAATACAAGTATAGCACGTGCACCGACCAGAGTCATTATTGCCAAGTACTGTAGAGTTGTGATTGATCACTCGCACAGATGCGGAACGCGCGAGACGGCAAGATCCTTCCCAGAAGGATAAAGGCCCAGAGGCACATGCCGAAAAAAAGAAACTGCTCCATAGAACAGGTGTCCAGAGACGGTTGCCCAGAGGCGTGGTGACCCAGAGGTCCAGTACTGGCCGCCCAAAGGCTAATGTGTCACCAACTTCTTGGAGAGGAACCCGTAAAGTGTTAACAATGAGTCCTATACCCCACGTTCGCACTAAACGGTTTACTAACCAATAGCAAGCTCACACTCCAAACAATAAAAAGTCCACCTCGTATCATCGGTAAACTAGACCCAAAGGTCAAAACGATCAATCGAATAGGTCGGGGATTAACCGGAAAGAAAATACACACGGTTCCATAGGCCGAAGATTTCCTAACCGTTTAAGCACCTTTCCACTTCGCTCGACGTGCTAAAAAGTGAGTGTGAGGTTTTTATTATAGAAAATAATGGTGCGAAACGGATTTATAATTGATTTTGAAATCACTTTAAAACGGCTTTTGAAAACTCTCCTATTATGGAGTAATTAATTTAATAATTAAAAATAATATTATATAATAATTTTGAAAGCCATTTAGGAGTGAAAAATCTTTTTAAAATAATTCATAAAACCCGTGTACGAAATCTAGAGATAAATCTCAAAGAAATCAATAAAACCAGAAAATCACTGAAAAATATTCTAAGTGTTTGTAAACATTCAAAAACAGCTGCGAACCCAAGTTCGGCAATTTATTTGGACCAGCAAACAGTGTCCAAATGTCATGAAAATTTACAGGCATGTAGTCCATCATCCCTACTTTAAGATGCAAAAAGAATTTCTAGATTCCGAGTTGAGACGAAGTGGCAGTGACATCTCAAAGTTGGACCTAGAAAAAGATTCATACTGTTTACCAACAACGACCAGAGTTCAACTTCAACACGAATTTTGAAGTACCAAACGAACTCCGATGTTGCCCAAACTTTCCAGAGATGGAGTTCGAAACTCCACCTTTCCAACGAGACCGAAAACGTCGAATTCCGACTTTGGATGCGATCATGGTGGCATCGCGAAGTGGAGGTAAAAAAAATATGGAAACAGGATATATATATATATTTTTTAAGCCCAGCCCGCCTGGGCAGGGGTCCATCTAGGCCCCAACCCGCCTGGGCTGGGGAAGCCCCAGCCCGCTTGGGCTGGGGAAGGCCCCAGCCCACGCGAGCTGGGGTCTTAGGTTCCCCAGCCCACGCGGGCTGGGGTTCTCCAGGCCCCAGCCCGCCTGGGCTGGGGAGGCCCCAGCCCACGCGGGCTGGGGTTCTTCGGGTCCCCAGCCCACGCGGGCTGGGGTCTTAGGGTCCCCAGCCCGCCTGGGCTGGGGAAGGCCCCAGCCCACGCGGGCTGGGGTGTGTTTCGGTCCCCAGCCCGCTTGGGCTGGGGAGCCCCAGCCCAGGTGGGCTGGGGTGTGCAGCAGCCTGGGTGCAGCCCAGGCCTGCCCTGGTGCACCCAGATCACTGTTTCAGCCTATTTTCAGGCTGAAACATTCCAGCCAGCATTAATGTTGATTTTTGGTGGTTTAGGGGTGTTTTTTTTTCAAGTTTTGGCATCAAATTTTCACCAAAATTAACTAGCAATAATCACTAATAGATAGTAATTACCTCAAAGAAGCAAATGATCAAATGGTTTGTGTGCACAATATCAAGCAAGCCAAAATCCTCAACCCCAAGCAAAAGATCAAGAGACTTCAAGGACCCAAAATCAAAAAAAAAAAAATACAAAGATTACACAAGATGGTAGAGGTAAATAGGGATTTAGAAAGATTAGAGAATAGGGGAGATTGCATTACCTTTTGTTAAGATCAAACTAGTTTAGATATGTAGAGAAGGAGATGGGTCTTCTACCAAAGGGAGGCCATTAGTTATGTTTAGATCTAGGTTTAGGAATTATGAAGAGGAGAGTTAGGGTTTATGGAAGGGGTTTGAGATATTATATAGAAGTGGGTAGGCTAATGGGTCATGTTAGGAGGTTTTAAAACCCATTAGGACTTAGTTTAATTTCTAAGGTTATCATGTGAACAAAATCCTAAGTGGCAACCTAGTTTTTAATCAAAACCATATAATTGTCTCATTAGCCAATTAAACCCATTATCACATTTAAAAATTCCCCTTTTAAATATTAAATTCCAAAAATATTAATTTCCCCATTTTAAACCCAAAATACTTTAATTTGCAAACCAATTGCAAATTTAAATTCCCAAATTTTTGTTTAGCTCCCTTTTCAACTTAAAATCATAATTTTAATTTATTATTCGGTAATTGCAATCTCAGGGTTGTTACAATAGGCAACTCAAATAAACCAAGGACATACATATCCCAAAACAAGCCAAAAAGGCAAATGACAAATACCAATAAAGGTAACACAAGTTTCCACAAGGTCATCACTATATGTCGTGTGGTTCAAAGAACCTATTCTGAAGGGCGATACTCTAGGGAAATATAATTGTCAAAGAAACAAAAGACGCTCGAACTCAGTACTATATAACAAGGATCCACACGCCCGAAGGCAACAAACCCAAATATCACTCGAGCGGTGACGAATGACCAACTCCAAAAGCGATACTATAGGGAAACAAACCCAATATCACTCGAGCGGTGGCGAATGACCAATTCCAAAAGCGATACTATAGGGCAACGCCCGAAGGCAACGCCCGAAGGCAACGCCAAAAGGCAAAAAACCGTAGTGGCGGTACTGGACACCACTGTCCGGCGGAATATGTCACAACTCTCAGTAAGGAACCCGGAAAATGTTAACGTGAGTCCAATACCCCACGTTCGCACTAAACGGTTTACTATCCGTCATCCAATTTCACACTCAAAGCAGTACAAAGTTTACCTCATCTCATCGGTAAACCAGACCCGAAGGTCAAAACGATCAAACGAATAGATTAGGAATTAACTGGAAAAATGAACGCACGTGTTCATAGCACGTGTTTTATCTAATCATTTAATTCTCCTCCCTCTTCGCTCGAAGTGCAAAATTGTGTGTGTTTTAATTAGAAATTATAAATTGGAGAAACAAGCTTTTAATACAATTTAAAAAGATCATTTTATAAAAACTCGTGTACGAAATCTAAAAAGAATCATCAAAGTCAAAGAATGCAATAACAACTAATTGGATCAACACGAATCGATTAAACAATGGAAATTTAATCAAAAATAGGCAAATAGGTAATAATAGGCAATTCCAGACGTCTGAGGGTCAATCCAGACGTCTGGATTTAGGTTCTGGAAATTCAGAAACCATCCAGATGTCTGGAGGGTGGCTTCAGACGTTTGACAGGGTGGTTCAGACGTCTGAAAGGGTGGTTCAGACATCTGAAAGGTTGTTTCAGACGTCTGACTCTGTTTTCTGCCATTTTTATAAATTTCCACCGTATAAACTTTTGCTCCAGGTTTAAAACCAGACATCTGAACTTGCATTTCAGACGTCTGAAGACCTGGTCTGGGCAACAATTTGCCTAGGCCATGATGGCCAAAACGATTCGGGAGTGATCGGTCGAGCAATGACGACCAAGGATTTACGCCAAACGATAACCCGACCTTATAGGCTCTTCGATACACCCTAAACATCAAAGTCCAAACATCCACAAGAGGATTTTCATAAAATTGGACCAAAACACAAAAATTGGAATATTCACCAATTCAAATATTCAAATCAAAAGCAAACGGACATAGATAAGTGTTAGGAATTCATACCTAACAACAATGATATCTATAGAAGTAGATGTGAGTTCAAAAACTCACCTTTTTAACTCAAAAACAAATGATAAGAAGCTCAAACACAAGGAGAAGATCAACCACTCTTCACTTCAACTCTACAAGCTTCAATCTAAGATCAAAACAAGTATTTCCTAAATTAAGATTTAGGAATTTTCTAAAATTGGAGAGAGAGATAGATGGAGAAGGAGATGGAGATGCTTACCAAAGCTTTTCCAAGAGTTTGGAGCTAAAACTTGGATTTGCAAATGAAAACTAGGGCTTGGAGTTTCTATTTCCCTTTCTCTTCCCCCACTTCAGTTGAGCTTGAGTGTTTGCAAAAAGAAATAAGTGAATGGATGAGGATGGGGCTGAGTTAGGGTAATAGAATGAGTTGGGTGAAACCCAAACCCAAAAGCCCACTTAGAAATAGCAAAATTCAACTTACTCCAAACATATCGAAGCTTATACTCAAAAAAGCCGCAAACGCCATTTTGGACTCAATGGAAGTGGTCCCGAGTCCTAATTCGACCGTTTGCAAAAAGTGACATTTCGGACTTTAATCCGACTAACGATGCTATATTTAAATAAAATATTTAAATATACAATCATAGAATATGCGGGTTGTTACAGATAAAGTGATCATCACGAGGTCCATTTTTGAAGGAGTAAGTGGACAATGTCAAAAAGCTTTGTAGAAAAGGACAAGTCCAGATGTGTCAGAACCTCTTAGTAAGAATTGATTTCTAAGGCAAAAGACCTTGGAATTTGAAGAATCAAAGATGGAAGATGGAAAATAGGAGTCACATGGCTTGTAACTAGCAAACCATATCGGCACGGACATGATTCATGCCAGTACCGATATGATTTTATGACACAGAAGGATTCGTCATGCCTTTTATTTTTTCGGATCTACAATTTGATTTGGTATTTTGTGATCCGACGACTTCATTGGGTGATTCTCCTATAAATAGCAAGCTCATAGTAATCAAAATCCACTTTGAACAACACGATCATTAGCAAATCAACAAGTAGATGCATGCATATAAAAATCAACACAGAAAGCATTGAATAATTTTCAAAATGCTAACATTTTTATATCTAAAATCCAATTTTTTTAAGGATAAATGCTCGTATCCTTATCAAGAAGTACATGCACCTATTCATCTCGAGCATGGAGTAACAACAGGAAGTACATCTCTCAGACCATCGGCTGACAATAACTTCAATTCGAGCAGGTCTGATCCCTAGCAGTGTTATAAATACATATCAAAGTGATGCAATGGCAGTGAGACTCAGACATATACGGTAGATCAATCATCATCAACAAGCAATGCGATAATTAACAAAATCAAGTATGAATTCGAGTACATTTGCACCACGATCATCTCTAGGGAATGACGTCATTTTTAAATCCAACAATATCTTTGACAGGTAAAAAACAATGAATTCAACTGATAGAGTTGAAGTTTGGGGTGGAATCGGCATTGGAGGAGGTGGAGACAACGAGGAAAAGGGTGGAGGAAGAGAGGAAGGAGGTGGAATTATTTGGGATTCAATTTCTATTTTGCAATTATTTTTAGGTGAAATAAAGGAGAAGGCGGAGGAATGGGAAGAAGGCAGGGGCAGAGGGATGATTTAGAAAATTAGCTTGTAACTTAGAGCCAAAATTCTACACACGGGAGCCAAAATTTTTGAGTTGGAGGCCAAATATTTGGATGGAGCCAAATTTTCGAGTTGGAGCCCAAATTTTTGGATGGAGCCAAAATTTCATTTACTTAAACTGGGCTATTAAGTGAAAATTTTAAGTGAATATGAAGGGTACAACTTGAAGTACTACATAATTAATTAAACTTTTTTAAAATTACTATATGAATATTTATTCAAATTCAAATGAGATATACTGCTTTTGAAGATTTTGAACTATCCTACTTTTTATTGTACATTTTCTAATTTTTACTAAAAATGACATTATTCATTTATAATTTATTATTAATTTAAATATTGAATTTAATATTTAATATTAATTTATAATTTTATATCAATTTAAATATAATTTTAAAATTACTTAAAACAAATTTGTCAACTATCATTAGTAAAAAACAATTAATTGATTTATACAAAAATGTTATTATCAGTTATTAATTGCTATTTAATATTAATTATTAATAATGAACATTTATTTATTGAGTATTAATTAATTATTTATTTATTATTAGTACGAATTATTTTATATTTTAAATAAATTATTTATTATTATACATTAATTTTTAATTATTATTATTTAATTATTATTAGTTATTATTTTTAGTTATTATTAAATAATTAATTAATTATTAATTGTTAATTAATTATTATTTAGTTATTATTAGTAGGAATTATTTCATATTTCAAATTAATTATTAATTATGTATTTAATAGTAGCTATTAATAATTATATATTAATTTTATGTAATATTATTTAAGAATTATTTATTTAATTATATATATTTTAATTAATCATTAATTATTATTATTTAATTTTAATTATTACTTATTAATTATTTATTAATACGAGTAAACCAAATAGGTTATAATATGTATCTATTACAACTAGCACAAAAAAGAATTGTTGAAAATTGGCATCTATTACAACTGGCAAAAGAAAAATATTGTAATAGACATCTATTACAACTGACCAAGAAAACGAGTTGTTGAAAATTGGCATCTATTACAACTAGTGGAAAGGTTGTAATAGGCATTTATTACAATTGACCAAAAAAAGAGTTGTTGAAAATTGGCATCTATTGCAGCCAATGAAAGAAAAATGTTGTAATAGGCATCTATTACAACTGACAAAAAAAGAGTTGTTGAAATTTAGTTTAGTACAACTTTCTTTGAAAAAACATTGTAAAAAACCTTTATTACAATGGGCATTTTATGACCATTGTAAAAACACAATTGTAATAGGGTCTTTTTGTTGTAGTGCACCGGTCTAAACAAGGATTTTTCACTAGATCCTTGAAGGCGAACACTTGATACAGATTCTTGATATGATTCTAAAGTTTTCAATCGTAGTACATGGCTATGTGAGGAAAACAAAGGTTTCTAATTAAGGAACTTGACCGCAGTCCGCACTAAAGTGGTAGTGATTTATACTAGTTGGAAAGTGAAATTTATGCGATCGAGTAAGTGATCAGATTTGATACTGCGCATGGATGGTCCATGTATATCATACAGGATTTAGCATATCTGTATGCTATGTTTTTTAGCTTATGGAAATTTTTGAAAAATAAATCTTCGATTTATTCTGAGGTAGCGTGGATAATTGACTAAGTATTAATCTAAGGCTGTTGAGCGTAAGGTACGCTTAGTAGTTTATTTATCATCCTTATGCGATAAGAAGGTTTTGGACCTAGATAAACTGTAAGCTATATAGCTATTGATTGTGATATTGTTAAGAACAAATGTATGGTTGCTTCTTTGGTTACATGTGTTGGAATTTCGAGGGCGAAATATTCTAAGGGGGAGAGAATATAACGACCCGTAATTTCGAACACTTAGTTTTTAAATATTTTAATTATTTGAATATTTGTATCTAGGTTTTAATGTGAATATATATGATTTTATAACCTTATTAGCTCCTTTACAAATAATAACTAATGATAAGAAATTCGTTTTTGAAATTTATTTACAAAATTAAATAGTTCGAAGACATCGATAATGTGACCGAAAATCGTTTTATCAATAGACGACTTTTTATTCACCAAAAATTGTTCGAACTCTTTTGAACTTGTATAGTAATATATGAACGTACATCAACACATTTACAAGTATTAAATCACCTAATTTCCTAAGAAAATTAATTAGGTTAAAAGAGTTTAATTTAAAGTACAAAAGGACTTTTAAATCAAGGCATAAAAGTGGGAGCAAATCAAGAAGGACTTTCTCAAGTATGGTGTGTAAGAGGCATGGGTGTGTAGGAGGTCATGTGCATGGAGAGAAGGTGGAGGGTTAGTTAAGTAATTTGGCAAAGGGGCATTTGAGGTCATTTGGCACTTTTCTAAATCTATAAATACATACCCATGGTTCTCATTTTAGTTTGCTAATTCACTTTAAAGAAGAAAAAAATTCTACCGTCTCCTTTCTCTTCTTAAACTCCTAAATATAAAACAACTCCTTTCTCCTTCAAACTCTTTCTATATCCTTACTACAACATAACAAAACCTTCCATCTACTTGGAGCTTGAAGGAATGGAGCACACAAGCCCAATAACACTAAGGACGTGAGCTTTGGGAGGGAAAAATGGCCTTGGGCCGTGAGCAAAATGCAAGGTTTGGGGAGGTTTTGGTGATTTTTTGGTTGAGGTCGGAAGTAGTGTGTTGTTGCTAGGTTGTGGTGGGAGGTGCTAGCTTGAATTTGAATTAAAAGTGAGATATCTCACTCCTTGAATAATCTCTAAAACTTGACGATTTGCTTGCTATTAATAAAAATAATAGATCCTAACTTAGTAAATTTGTAAAACCATATTTGTATGCTTTGAATAGCATATTATTTGTGCATTAGAAGTGGTATGTGAGGAGTAGTTAGTGTTATTTCCTTTATAGCGATAGTCAGTATATAAGCATTTTGTTGTTGTTATTTATATCTTGCTTTTACTTATGTTTTTCTTGCTTATATATTGTGTACATATGTTATACAATGCCTCTTTGTGATATGGTGGAATTTGACATATATGTTTGAATGGTGTTGAATATTGAATTGAATATAGAATTGTCCATATAGCGATAGTCGCTATAAATGCACTTTGAATCGTTCTCTTCTATTTCACTTTTTAAAACCTATCTTTTATTTATTTTTGAATGAAATATTTTTCTATACTTGTAGAAGTATAAAGATATTAAGAAATGAGGTTTAAAATCTATTTTGTTTATAAAACAAATTTAGTAAAGTTATGATCTATGTATCGATAGTCGCTATGGATGCACTTTGGAAAAAAACATGTTCTTTTGTAAATTGTGAAATGTTGTAACTCAGATATTTTTATGAAATCTTTTCAAGGGAGTTTTATAAAAGATATATAAGTATTATAAAAGAAGTTCAAGTCTAAATATATTTTTAAATAATTATTTTGAAGAGATAAAGTAAATGTTATTCTTATTTTATATACACAAAACTTGTTTATTTTATTAAAGTAGTAAGAGTTGTCAAACCAATATTAAGTAATTATTTTTAGAGTAATATTTTCTATGACTAATTATAATTATAAGTATTTTAAAGTTATTTTATTCATATATAAGTTTATAAAACTATTTTTATCTTTTATTAAAGTAAAAGATTTTTTACACTTTCCTTCCTTAACTTATTTTAAAATTCTACAATCTTATTAAATAAAACTATTATAAATACATCATTTTAAAAGGGTTTCTAATTTATTTATAAAAGTAATTTCAAAAGACTATTGTTTTAGAAGAAGGGATGAGATGTTACATATGTGAACTGAACATGTAGTTAATTTTGCATATGGAATGATAGTATTACTATACTTAATACTAAAGCTAAGCAAGGTAGATTTCTCTATTTGTGAGAGTCGAGATTGATGTTCGAGTAGGGATGAGCAATAGCGCTCTAACCTACCTGCTTTCCTCTTGACCGAGGAACAGTTAAGTTGAGATGTCGGAAACATGTTAAGTATACGAACCTTGATTTCTATAAGCAATCATTTTTAGAATTAAATAGTCGATTAGTCGACTATAGAACTTGACTTAATAAAGTAAGTAAATTGGTTTGACCCTTATAAATATAATAAGATCTTTAAAATAGAGTTTTTAAGATAATGATTAAACGTGAAGTGTTTTGGGGTTCGTAGTAAACAATGTTTTAGTAACATTTGTTTTTAAATCCTTAAATTATATTTTAATGTGGAAATATATAGTTAAATAATTATGAATATGTTTAGATCTTTAATAATGGAAGTTTAAAGATAATAAAAAAGTATGGAATCTTTTGGAATAAAGATAGAAAAAGTATATGTTTAAAATATAAAAGAGAGAATGGGTTTATAGTAATAGTGTTTGAGTAACATTCATTTTTAAACTCTTTTATTACTTATACCGTTGAGATAAGTATATGAATACGTTTTCAAGCATATAAAGAAAGTTTTAATTAATAAAGGAGTATTAATTAATAAAGGAAGTTTTGATTAATGAAAGAAGAACCATTAGATAAAAAGGGATTTTACTAATAGAGGGTTTTTTAACTAATAAAGGATAAATTAATTAAAAAGGGATTAAAAATCATTTGGGTGGCTTGATCGTGCTTTATATGAATTGATAGTGCTTGTGTATTTACTTACTTATGGAAGGACTGTGGGACTTAGTTCCCATATGCGATCATTCTCATTGTTGTTGAATGTGGTTAAATTCGTCGACTCAGTCTTGAAGAGACTGGGATTGGTAAGTGTTTTACTTATCGAAAACCACTACAAGACTGAGATTCATGTTATATCTCTTGGAAGTGCATCCGTTCGAGATACTAGAATCCAATTGGGGATTCATGATCTGTTCGAGTGATGATGGCTCATGGAGGATGTCAAACATAACCTCGACATCAGAGAAATGACTAAACACAACACAGAGCACGGCATAACCAGTTGGTTTAGCTAACATAGGAGGGTACACCAGCTCCATATCTAGAGATGCTTTTGATTATGGGCCTTGGAGGCTGGGGGTATTCAGGTTCAAGTTTTCTGCATGGCCTAGCTATGTTTACATAATTGTATATTTTATCTAGAGACATACGTGGCTCGGAAGGGAATTCTCTAACCCTTGTCACAGGAGATCCACCTCGAAGTACCAAGGGCGTTTCCATGGAAATCCTACACAATTTAGCGAACGTGCCTTAGCGGTTTGATTGTATAACTATTATTGTCATGGTTTATATGGTTGGAACTGGACTAGCTCGCAGCGGAAGTTATGAGTGAATTTCAAAAAATTTACCCTATTGGATCTTTTATTGGGCCTATAACTGAATTAGAACATTTCTAAATTTCATTTAAATAAAATCATTTATTTTATTTAAATTCAAATATATTAAGATATGAAATTAATTTTATTTGATTTAGTATACATAAATGTATTATTTACATATATGTGTGAGTGCATGTGTAACATAATAATCCGTGAAAGATATAATATGTCCATATGTAGATGTTGAGATTTACATCGCAACAGACATATTAGCTCATTTTGTATGTCATGTATGTTGTCCAAATATGTGCATGTATATGTGTTACAAAATACACACACACACAAATGAATGTATAAATATATTATATATTATATATGAACATAAAACATTTATATATAGATAAATATATATATATAGAAAGAGAGAGAACAATTATCAAAAATTATTTATAATTCAAAATTAAGTTAGTTTTGAAAACTTAATAATTTTAGTATTTTAATTTGTATATATTATGAATAAAATAATGTTTTCATCCATAAATAATTAAAATAAAATAATATATTGATGAAAATTTAAATTTTACAATTTTTGAAAATCTATCATCATAAACTAGAGCTTAGGAAAAATCTGGAGATTTTTCAAAGTTGAAATATTATTTTTAAAACAAATACATTGATTTCGGTAATAATTATTTAATATAAAATAAAATATTATTAATAATTCAAAATTTAAAATTTTAGAAATTCAGGATCATGAATGAAAGGTTAAGAAAAAATTTTCAATTAAATTATTATTTTTAATAAATCATAAACATTTTTTTCGTAATAATATTAATTATTAAAAATAATAAACTTTATGGAAAAATTCGTAAATTTTTTCTATATGTTTCTGAAATGATATAATATTTTTCTAAATATAAAATTGAATTTTTAATGTAATAATTAATTTATATATAATAAACAATTCAAAAATTCAATAAATGTTAATTTAAAAATATGAATATATGTACGATAATTAATTTTCGAATTTTTAAATTCATATTATATATAAATAGGTGTACTAAATTTTTTAAATCATATATATATATGTATTATATGCATATATGCTATTATGAGAGAGAAATATACACTTATATATATATGAATTTATTAATAAATATATATATATATATAAAACAATTATTAATGACAAAAATTGATTTTTTATAGTAAACAACATTTGTCTATACATAAATCAAATAATATAATAAACAAATTATACACATAACCAAACTGATTTGTGACAACCACATCTACTTACAAAAATCTTAACTAACTAAACATATAGTAGCAATATATTTAAACAGATATGAAATTGCTCATTATAGGATCATAGAATATAATTTAATTACTGTAATATGAATTAAAATTACCAATTTAATGATGACTTTGAATCCACGTTGAAGCAATGACTTCCCTTCCTTTTACTGTTCTTGATTCGTCAGATTGCAAGTCCGGAATCACCGACCTCTAACTATCGAATAGTGTTATTTTAATTTAAAATATATTTGAGAATTTTGGAGTGGATTGAGAGCTATGTTTTAACCAACAATGCAGAAGGTAATGGCGGCCAAAATGGTTCATATTTTTGTTTTAGAGATACAGACACGCACAGATATATATATATATATATATAGGGTTGTATGTGAGAGAAACGAGGAAAACCTTTTTATCCATTCTCACTTGATCTCAACCCATTATCTCCAATCCAATTCCCTATGTTTTAGCCACCCCTAGACCTTCCCAAACCAAAATTTTGCAGCCCTAATGATGGGCCTTAAACCCATGTAAGCCCAAGATAAAATATTATGTAGTTAAATCTAATTTAATCGCTTGTCGATATTGTATACCGATCGATATATTTATAACTATAATATATATATAACATTATTTCTTTCTCAAATCATATTCAAATTTTATATTTAATATTTCATACATATTAATTAATTTAATTAATTTATAACAATTATAAACTAATTAAATCGTTCGGTCCTAAAGGAATTCATCATTTCGGCTGTGTAACTCTTGGGTGTAAATTTGGTCAGCGATTAGCATCAAACTATTCTAATGTTAACATTCACACGTCACTTAGTAGGTGGTGTGACATTATGGCCAAATTTATCGCTTTCTCATTTTCGGTAAATTCCAATTTTAGTTTAATAAGCGTTATCCGGTTGTGACATTTGTTTACACCAATTCTCTTCGTCAAAACTATATCACTTTGGACTTATGGAATTTGGTAATGGTCAAAATTCCAACCTCATCCACATTCAACTTTATAGTCTAAATATAAAGTCCTTGGTTCAATAATAACAATTATTATTAACTGAAATGCTCTGGCCAGAGACTTTGAGTTGACCGTGATACAAACTGCACATAACTGAGCAGATGAATCCTCTCTTGAATGGTGCTTCACTTCCAATACTTCTACTCGACCCAACTATAGTCACTCGATGGATATCATGCCATGATTTGGCTATAACCAAAGCGGAGCTTTCATATTGAAGATCCACAGCATTTTCAAGTCGAGAGAACTGTGTAAATCAGTCACATCGATATTTTCTGTTTGACCTTAGTTATATTAACCAACAGAAAACTATCGAGTGGGTCATTCCATAGTTATCCAACAACTATTAGTACGTAACCCATAGATGCCTCCAGCAGTCATGAGTAATACACTGCCCAACATTTGAAGAGCGTTACGTACTCCAGTCTCAATGGATATATCGATATCCAGTCTCGATGCATCTTGACTAGGAACATTTAAAATGGTATATTTGTTTCGTTGTGATAAATTACTCACGATTACAACACTTTGTAACTACTATCACAAAATATACCATTTATGGATTTTTCTATTAAATATACTTTTAATTAAGTTAATTAATTAATATAATCACATTATATCAAGTATATAATTGGAAGAAAATAGCTTTTATTTCGAACAAGATTGGTCAATGAGTTAGATATATGTAACAAATTACATAATTTCCCATAGGGCATACCCTTAACTCTATCTATCTCCCACTTGCACTTGGGATCAATTACGGAATCTAATTCCAACTTATCCAATCGTTTTCTCAAAACCAATTAGGCCAGTCCCTTAGTGAATGGGTATGCTATTATGTTTTAATTATCTACTTTATCGATTAACTCTCTCTGAAATGAATAAACTGCTTTTATCATGTGGAACAATTCGAAGTATGTCTTTCGACGTCTAGTGAGCTTTAAGTTCTATCATGACCAATTTCATGACATTGTTATCTTATAACAATATTATGGAATTCTTAACATTTGGAATCACCTTTGGCTCAATTATAAATTTGTGCATTTATATCTATATACATTGGTTTATTGTAGCGCTATTCAAGTTAATGTTCTCAACATTTCGTTGAATCGACCACAATCACCTTAATTTTAAAACATTCTCAAATTAAAGATTTTAACTTGAATTTTATCATTGACATGTTATACTCAATATCACTTATAAAAGTTTTTGTCCAAACGTTCCATCATAACGATTTCGTTGTTTCTATAAACAATTCTCTAGTATTTCATAAATACGCGAGAACACCTCAAACAACCATTTAGTGATATCAATTTGGATTTTATATTTGCTCCATGTATCAAATACATAAAAAAACACAATATCATACACAACATAACATGTATGATAATTCCTATTGCTAACGCATAAGGAATCCAACTTACATGTTCTCTTTTTAACAGGGTGCTCTTGTATATCATTTTGGGACAATCCTTATATCTTTTATACTCACCATAAAAGACATCATTTACATTCCAAAATTGAGTATTAAAACAAGTAAAGTTGATTTTAATACAAGCATATTCTTAAAATCAACAATGTGTTGTTTACTTATAGTTTAGAAATATCAATATACCTTTTAACGTTCTTTCTTATGAAAACACGCTTCCTCTGCACTTTGATTGAAAATCAAACTATTTGATATTTCTATCAAAATACTTATTCAATCTTGATGCTTATAAAATTATACATTCATATCATTTCTTGGATCATATCCAAAGACTCACAAACCCAATATCGCTCCCACTGACTTTGAGGCATTTTTGGTTAATATGTGTAAACGGCTTACTCTAAATCATTATTTAGAATTTTCTATTTCAATACATAAGTACCAAACATTAAGTATTATCGAGCGGTATTTTTGTGAGTAAATCTAAATTAACTTGATCGTGTTGAATACCGAATCTGTTATGCTAACTTCAATAATTGAAATTTGCGATATTATTCTTATCAACATTGCTCATTTAATTCCAACCACATTGGTCTTTCCAATAAAGACACAATCTCGGCCGATGGATCACATCTCTTTGGTTACGACCACCACACGTACTTGGAATTCTTTCAGATTTGCGCATCATACCATATAGAATCAACAATCTTAATGGTTTAATTGAACAACCAAGGGTAATGTATAATTTTGACATTAATAAGAAACTCATAGTTTCTCTTCGATGTATGAGAATACTTATTAGACATTCTAATGCTATGTGTTCATTTAGGTTAGTTAATTTTACTTCATCTCATATAATTAGTTCTATCTATGGATTGGATCCAATTCCATTTAACTACCAAAAATTTCTCAAAGAAATTCCTTCACAATGAAGTTGATATATCTTGAAACAACAATTGTTTCTTATTGCAAATAGAATAGGGATTCATAAATGCTTTATGAACCTTTTTATTTATAAAACCGGTTTTAGTTTACAAAAATTATGTTCAAAACATAAATATGTCATTTGATGACCGACCTTTCCAAAAACCTTTTGGAGATTCATACAAGATCCCTCATAAACAATTATTACGTGCAATCTTTCGACTCGCATAACCTGCCAACTCCCTGGCCTAGGATATGTTGGGATTTCTTACAAACTCTTATCTTGTATGATTTTGTAAACTGTTGTTTAGATGAAATAATATCAACCTTATGTACTAATCTTAAGTACATGACCTTATAGAAAGAAACTAACTCAACTTCACTCACAATTAATCGTAAATTATCCAACAATGTCTGATTACTCCTTATCGATGCATCATTATGTATCACATGGGGGAGTGACTTCTGAGATTGAATCTATATTCATTTTTAGATACATTTGGAACTCTTTCTAATATACTTACTTATTCGACCAAATCAAATCATTTTATTCTATTGCATGTTATTTTATTTACTTTTCTTTTATATTATATGGTTTTATCATAAACCTACTACATGTGTATCCAATACACATGTACATGTTGGTAATAAATCATCGATGAATATAACAAAGTATGTGGAACCCTTTTGGTATTAGTAGACTTGTGATTGCATACATCAATATGTATTAATTCAAAGAGTTCATAAACTCTTATGATGCTCCCATTGAATGGGTGCATAGCCATTAGTTGTTTGAGATATAATTAACTTGTATCATATGATTCGTAATCATATAGTAAAATTATTTCTCAAAACTACGGCTTAGCCTATAATTCCAAAACAACTGTAAATAATATTAGATACATATGTATTTTTGTTACATCACTTTTACTATAAAAACAAATTCCATAATATAGTTCTATTTCATAATGAATATTCATAATACCCATATTGAAATATTGTTATATCTATTTTTCAGTCAATACCAAAAATAAACATTATTTCACAAATAATATTCGGTACATTTTACGAAAACAATTTTCGAAAATTGATGCAATCATTAGGTGCTATATGGCATTCTCCTACTATTTCTGCCATTACTATAATAGCGTACTAAATTTAGAGGTCTACCATTCCCTTAATATAGTTAATATAGTTTACTTATTTCATTTGCTGCAACAAGTTTACAGTAGAGAGTTCGTTGATCAAATATCTTGAACTCAAAGAAATAAATGTTATAGAAAACAATTTTCTATATGAAAATACATTTCGGAATAAAAATCAGATTTCATATTCCAATATTAAGTATCAATTATTATTACAATTCTTGTTTCCAATGTTTCTCTATGAAGTAGAATTGACTATTCATTCTCTTCATTCCAACTTTACCTTAAATTACATCTATTCTTATACATTCGTTTTTATTTCAAATGATCAAACTATTCAAAAGAAAACCTTACTACAATATCATAACAAACCTTTTACAAAAGCGCATTCGATTATTCTTAACATTTAAGACATCAAATATGTTGCACTTTATGTAAACCGATCAAGATGACATTTCAACGATGGAGTTCTTAGATGTATCTCATAGTTTATGGTCTTGTGTTACATTAACACAATATGATCCTTTTGAAGTCATTCAAGTTGAATACATGATCTTACAATACTGTTTATTGGCTTACTTCTATTGAACTAACTTCATCGAAATATTGTACCCCACAAACTATGACTGTTCACCATATAACATTTATATGTGAAAGTACATGGATCAAATATCCATAGTTTTGAATTGCATTTAGAGTTCAAAAACTCATAAAATGCAATACACGGTCTAAACCAAATAAACATATAAGTGACCAACTTACGAATGTGTTAAGTAGTTGAAATTAGGCACTTGCATGGGTATAGAAACATTATATAACATGCAATTAGAATTATTAGTAAGCATATATTATATTTCTATTTGTCAACTTTCAATTCAGTTTGTTTATATATGTTAATTGACAAACGTTTTATCAATCATATTAAATACATAAATTTATCATTGTAGATAATTATAACATTATATAGCATATGTTCTTACAATATTAGAAAGGTTAAATGTTACCATTTCATTTTTCTAATAAGGCTCCCACTAGTCTTTATGTTTCTCCAAACCGTAAGATGAAACATAGAAGTCTTACAACTTCACTAGTGGGTGTTCGGACTCCTTTGTTTTGGTATTCTGATCTTGAGTTTGCTCAACAAACCATTGCCCCGCAAACGATGGATAACTCCTTATTGGTTGTATCACATACAACTCCTAACCCATTTTTCCCTGTTCTAATCTTTTTTCGACCTTGAGTTTTCTCAACAAATCAAAAATGATTATTCACTCATACCTACCATATCGTGATGGCCTAAGTATAGTATATGTACCTTGAGTTTTCTCAACAAATACATATAGTTATCTTACCTCATCTGTTCAATATATTAATAATACTACGCATAACATCCCTAGCTTGAGTTTGCTCAACAACTAAGGAGTATGTAAGTGTTAGGAAATCAAATTCATGGTTTTAATGACAACTACTATACAATGAAAATCAAATGTACATATATATGTATATATATAGAAACTTGCTAGAGCAACATCACTAGAGAGACAAGAACAAGGCTCAAAGAACGTATCAAGAGGCTACAAGTCGATAAGATCAAAAGAGCAATAACACAGATACAAGAAAAGCAACATGCACAAGATCAGACGTCTGGGTGCACTAGCCAGACGTCTGAATGATTCCTCTGGTTTACAAATCCTAAGGAAACAGACGTCTGGTTAATATATCAGACGTCTGGAGAAAGTCTCTGGTTCACAACTCAGAAGAAAACAGACGTCTAATCCTGAACTCAGACGTTTGAAAGACATCCAGACATAAAACAGAAATGAAGACCAGACGTCTGGATAATAAACACAGACGTCTGAAATGCTACCAGACACAAAAAATATATGAAGGCCAGACGTTTGAGGTCACTTTCCAGACGTCTGATTATAGGCTCGACTGTGTATCTTCAAAGTCCAACTGTCACATCTGAAAAGACATCTTCGCTGCAACTCTTCATCACCATCAGAAGCGACCATAGAACACTTGTTAATGGATGCAACTACTTAAGGAATCTCTCTACAACTATATATATCATCAAGAATCAAGAGAAAGAACTAACCTGACTACTTTACTGACTTATGCTCTCTGATTATACACTCTATCATATACTCTTGATCTTTAGCAATCTATACTTGTATTCTACTCTTCCAAATATACAGTTCCTCATAGACAATACTCTCTAGATATATATTGGAAGCTTTTTGTACTCAATAGTCAACATCCGTGTTATAGAACACATTCTTGACAAAGAAACTCTGCTATTGTAAACCTGTTCCTCCGGGTGAAGTGAGGGTTATTTGGTGAAAGGAAATTCTGAAGAGGAGCTTCGGGACTGGACGTAGGACGGAGGTCCGAACCAGTATAAAATCCTGGTGTGATTATTTTATATTTACTTAGATTAATATTGTTTTAGTTGCATCATATATTTTTCCACATATACTTGCATATACACTACACGATCCACTCCGTATAGAATTTCAATTGGTATCGGAGCCCGGGATTCTAGAGATCGTAACAACATCCTAGAATAAATGGTTATAAAGAGATCTACTCAAGGCAATAGGAAGAGGAAGAGCAATAAAGAAGAATCAAAGGAGAAAACAAACAATTGCTTCATGGCTAAACTCAGATCACAATCGGTATGCTTAGATTCTTTATATAAAGATCTTTTGTTAGCACATGATGAATTATTAAAAGATTGTAAAACCTTGAATAAAGTTAATAGAATTGCTTTAGAAAAGTTAAAAGATTGTGAGCAAGAAATTTCCAGTTTAAAAGAGGAGAATAAATTTTTGATAAAACAAACTAAATGTTTTGAAAATACCGTAGAAGAACTTGTTTCACAAAAAGATTTCCTACAAAAAGAACAGGAGCAGTTAGAAGATAAAAACAATGATCTTTTAGAGGAAATCAATGTTTTGCAAAATAAAAACATTATCTTTGATAAAGAAAAGGAAATTTTTTCAAAAGAAATTACGGATTTGAAAAGACAAAATGATTTATTACAATCATCTTTAGATAATTCAGAATCTCGAATTTTTCTTCTCGAAAATGAGAACTGTACGATAAAAAGGGAGAATTCTGAATTAAACAAGCAAATTGATATTTTGAAAAACAGTAATATTTCTTTTGAAAATAATAATTTTAACTTCAAAGCTAAATTTGATAAACTTAACACTGAAGTCACAAAATTTAATAAAGGTCAAAATGATTTAAACATGATTTTATCTAGTTCTAGACCTTTACATGACAAAAGTGGTTTAGGATATAATAAAACTGATCGTAGAAATAGCACTAGATACGCTTTCATGTATAGTAAAAATGTTAATGCTAGTACTAAATTTCGAGTAAAGACTAGATCAAATTCTTATAGAAATTCAAATACTGCTATGGCCAATAATATTTATAATTTCTCTAGAAGTACAAAATCATTGAACGAAAATATGAATAAAAATTATCTAAGTATTTGGGTTCCTGTTAATTGGAAAAATAGAGAAAAATACATTGATGATTATTTTGATATGGTAGTTAATAATAAAAATTATATTTATAAAGGTTCAACCACACCCAAATGGGTATAGTTTCCAAAGATCTAACCCCCCGGACCCTAACATAGTAAGTGGGTACCAAAAAATGATTTTTATTTATTACAGGTACTCGGAAAAACAAAAGGAAAGATCTTGGAATTTGCAAATATGATTCCCTCATTCTTTTTTGATAATGACAAAGGGGGAGAGATAATGGAAAGCACATATTCAGGGGGAGATTTATAAAAATTACATATAAGTACATTGTATAGTTGTCATCATCAAAAATGGGGAGATTGTTAGGAAATCAAATTCATGGTTTTAATGACAACAACTATACAATGAAAATCAAATGTACATATATATATGTATATATATATATATATAGAAACTTGCTAGAGCAACATCACTAGAGAGACAAGAACAAGGCTCAAAGAACGTATCAAGAGGCTACAAGTCGATAAGATCAAAAGAGCAATAACACAGATACAAGAAAAGCAACATGCACAAGATCAGACGTCTGGGTGCACTAGCCAGACGTCTGAATGATTCCTCTGGTTTACAAATCCTAAGGAAACAGACGTCTGGTTAATATATCAAACGTCTGGAGAAAGTCTCTGGTTCACAACTCAGAAGAAAACAGACGTCTGATCCTGAACTCAGACGTCTGAAAGACATCCAAACATAAAACAGAAATGAAGACCAGACGTCTGGATAATAAACACAAACGTCTGAAATGCTACCAGACACAAAAAATATATGAAGGCCAGACGTTTGAGGTCACTTTCCAGACGTCTGATTATAGGCTCGACTGTGTATCTTCAAAGTCCAACTGTCACATCTGAAAAGACATCTTCGCTGCAACTCTTCATCACCATCAGAAGCGACCATAGAACACTTGTTAATGGATGCAACTACTTAAGGAATCTCTCTACAACTATATATATCATCAAGAATCAAGAGAAAGAACTAACCTGACTACTTTACTGACTTATGCTCTCTGATTATACACTCTATCATATACTCTTGATCTTTAGCAATCTATACTTGTATTCTGCTCTTCCAAATATACAGTTCCTCATAGACAATACTCTCTAGATATATATTGGAAGCTTTTTGTACTCAATAGTCAACATCCGTGTTATAGAACACATTCTTGACAAAGAAACTCTGCTATTGTAAACCTGTTCCTCCGGGTGAAGTGAGGGTTATTTGGTGAAAGGAAATTCTGAAGAGGAGCTTCGGGACTGGACGTAGGACGGAGGTCCGAACCAGTATAAAATCCTGGTGTGATTATTTTATATTTACTTAGATTAATATTGTTTTAGTTGCATCATATATTTTGCCACATATACTTGCATATACACTACACGATCCACTCCGTATAGAATTTCAATTGGTATCGGAGCCCGGGATTCTAGAGATCGTAACAACATCCTAGAATAAATGGTTATAAAGAGATCTACTCAAGGCAATAGGAAGAGGAAGAGCAATAAAGAAGAATCAAAGGAGAAAACAAACAATTGCTTCATGGCTAAACTCAGATCACAATCGGTATGCTTAGATTCTTTATATAAAGATCTTTTGTTAGCACATGATGAATTATTAAAAGATTGTAAAACCTTGAATAAAGTTAATAGAATTGCTTTAGAAAATTTAAAAGATTGTGAGCAAGAAATTTCCAGTTTAAAAGAGGAGAATAAATTTTTGATAAAACAAACTAAATGTTTTGAAAATACCGTAGAAGAACTTGTTTCACAAAAAGATTTCCTACAAAAAGAACAGGAGCAGTTAGAAGATAAAAACAATGATCTTTTAGAGGAAATCAATGTTTTGCAAAATAAAAACATTATCTTTGATAAAGAAAAGGAAATTTTTTCAAAAGAAATTACGGATTTGAAAAGACAAAATGATTTATTACAATCATCTTTAGATAATTCAGAATCTCGAATTTTTCTTCTCGAAAATGAGAACTGTACGATAAAAAGGGAGAATTCTGAATTAAACAAGCAAATTGATATTTTGAAAAACAGTAATATTTCTTTTGAAAATAATAATTTTAACTTCAAAGCTAAATTTGATAAACTTAACACTGAAGTCACAAAATTTAATAAAGGTCAAAATGATTTAAACATGATTTTATCTAGTTCTAGACCTTTACATGACAAAAGTGGTTTAGGATATAATAAAACTGATCGTAGAAATAGCACTAGATACGCTTTCATGTATAGTAAAAATGTTAATGCTAGTACTAAATTTCGAGTAAAGACTAGATCAAATTCTTATAGAAATTCAAATACTGCTATGGCCAATAATATTTATAATTTCTCTAGAAGTACAAAATCATTGAACGAAAATATGAATAAAAATTATCTAAGTATTTGGGTTCCTGTTAATTGGAAAAATAGAGAAAAATACATTGATGATTATTTTGATATGGTAGTTAATAATAAAAATTATATTTATAAAGGTTCAACCACACCCAAATGGGTATGGTTTCCAAAGATCTAACCCCCCGGACCCTAACATAGTAAGTGGGTACCAAAAAATGATTTTTATTTATTACAGGTACTCGGAAAAACAAAAGGAAAGATCTTGGAATTTGCAAATATGATTCCCTCATTCTTTTTTGATAATGACAAAGGGGGAGAGATAATGGAAAGCACATATTCAGGGGGAGATTTATAAAAATTACATATAAGTACATTGTATAGTTGTCATCATTAAAAATGGGGAGATTGTTAGGAAATCAAATTCATGGTTTTAATGACAACAACTATACAATGAAAATCAAATGTACATATATATATGTATATATATATATATATAGAAACTTGCTAGAGCAACATCACTAGAGAGACAAGAACAAGGCTCAAAGAATGTATCAAGAGGCTACAAGTCGATAAGATCAAAAGAGCAATAACACAGATACAAGAAAAGCAACATGCACAAGATCAGACGTCTGGGTGCACTAGCCAGACGTCTGAATGATTCCTCTGGTTTACAAATCCTAAGGAAACAGACGT
Organism: Allium fistulosum; assembly: GCA_030737815.1. NCBI lineage: Eukaryota > Viridiplantae > Streptophyta > Magnoliopsida > Asparagales > Amaryllidaceae > Allium > Allium fistulosum. Next base: position 994,213,132 of record CM060903.1, read on the forward strand.
CTGGTTAATATATCAGACGTCTGGAGAAAGTCTCTGGTTCACAACTCAGAAGAAAACAGACGTCTGATCCTGAACTCAGACGTCTGAAAGACATCCAAACATAAAACAGAAATGAAGACCAGACGTCTGGATAATAAACACAGACGTCTGAAATGCTACCAGACACAAAAAATATATGAAGGCCAAACGTTTGAGGTCACTTTCCAAACGTCTGATTATAGGCTCGACTTTGTATCTTCAAAGTCCAACTGTCACATCTGAAAAGACATCTTCGCTGCAACTCTTCATCACCATCAGAAGCGACCATAGAACACTTGTTAATGGATGCAACTACTTAAGGAATCTCTCTACAACTATATATATCATCAAGAATCAAGAGAAAGAACTAACCTGACTACTTTACTGACTTATGCTCTCTGATTATACACTCTATCATATACTCTTGATCTCTAGCAATCTATACTTGTATTCTACTCTTCCAAATATACAGTTCCTCATAGACAATACTCTCTAGATATATATTGGAAGCTTTTTGCACTCAATAGTCAACATCCGTGTTATAGAACACATTCTTGACAAAGAAACTCTGCTATTGTAAACCTGTTCCTCCGGGTGAAGTGAGGGTTATTTGGTGAAAGGAAATTCTGAAGAGGAGCTTCGGGACTGGACGTAGGACGGAGGTCCGAACCAGTATAAAATCCTGGTGTGATTATTTTATATTTACTTAGATTAATATTGTTTTAGTTGCATCATATATTTTTCCACATATACTTGCATATACATTACACGATCCACTCCGTATAGAATTTCAATTGGTATCGGAGCCTGGGATTCTAGAGATCGTAACAACATCCTAGAATAAATGGTTATAAAGAGATCTACTCAAGGCAATAGGAAGAGGAAGAGCAATAAAGAAGAATCAAAGGAGAAAACAAACAATTGCTTCATGGCTAAACTCAGATCACAATCGGTATGCTTAGATTCTTTATATAAAGATCTTTTGTTAGCACATGATGAATTATTAAAAGATTGTAAAACCTTGAATAAAGTTAATAGAATTGCTTTAGAAAAGTTAAAAGATTGTGAGCAAGAAATTTCCAGTTTAAAAGAGGAGAATAAATTTTTGATAAAACAAACTAAATGTTTTGAAAATACCGTAGAAGAACTTGTTTCACAAAAAGATTTCCTACAAAAAGAACAGGAGCAGTTAGAAGATAAAAACAATGATCTTTTAGAGGAAATCAATGTTTTGCAAAATAAAAACATTATCTTTGATAAAGAAAAGGAAATTTTTTCAAAAGAAATTACGGATTTGAAAAGACAAAATGATTTATTACAATTATCTTTAGATAATTTAGAATCTCGAATTTTTCTTCTCGAAAATGAGAACTGTACGATAAAAAGGGAGAATTCTGAATTAAACAAGCAAATTGATATTTTGAAAAACAGTAATATTTCTTTTGAAAATAATAATTTTAACTTCAAAGCTAAATTTGATAAACTTAACACTGAAGTCACAAAATTTAATAAAGGTCAAAATGATTTAAACATGATTTTATCAAGTTCTAGACCTTTACATGACAAAAGTGGTTTAGGATATAATAAAACTGATCGTAGAAATAGCACTAGATACGCTTTCATGTATAGTAAAAATGTTAATGCTAGTACTAAATTTCGAGTAAAGACTAGATCAAATTCTTATAGAAATTCAAATACTGCTATGGCCAATAATATTTATAATTTCTCTAGAAGTACAAAATCATTGAACGAAAATATGAATAAAAATTATCTAAGTATTTGGGTTCCTATTAATTGGAAAAATAGAGAAAAATACATTGATGATTATTTTGATATGGTAGTTAATAATAAAAATTATATTTATAAAGGTTCAACCACACCTAAATGGGTATGGTTTCCAAAGATCTAACCCGCCGGACCCTAACATAGTAAGTGGGTACCAAAAAATGATTTTTATTTATTATAGGTACTCGGAAAAACAAAAGGAAAGATCTTGGAATTTGCAAATATGATTCCCTCATTCTTTTTTGATAATGACAAAGGGGGAGAGATAATGGAAAGCACATATTCAGGGGGAGATTTATAAAAATTACATATAAGTACATTGTATAGTTGTCATCATCAAAAATGGGGAGATTGTTAGGAAATCAAATTCATGGTTTTAATGACAACAACTATACAATGAAAATCAAATGTACATATATATATGTATATATATATATATAGAAACTTGCTAGAGCAACATCACTAGAGAGACAAGAACAAGGCTCAAAGAACGTATCAAGAGGCTACAAGTCGATAAGATCAAAAGAGCAATAACACAGATACAAGAAAAGCAACATGCACAAGATCAGACGTCTGGGTGCACTAGCCAGACGTCTGAATGATTCCTCTGGTTTACAAATCCTAAGGAAACAGACGTCTGGTTAATATATCAGACGTCTGGAGAAAGTCTCTGGTTCACAACTCAGAAGAAAACAGACGTCTGATCCTGAACTCAGACGTCTGAAAGACATCCAAACATAAAACAGAAATGAAGACCAGACGTCTGGATAATAAACACAGACGTCTGAAATGCTACCAGACACAAAAAATATATGAAGGCCAGACGTTTGAGGTCACTTTCCAGACGTCTGATTATAGGCTCGACTGTTTATCTTCAAAGTCCAACTGTCACATCTGAAAAGACATCTTCGCTGCAACTCTTCATCACCATCAGAAGCGACCATAGAACACTTGTTAATGGATGCAACTACTTAAGGAATCTCTCTACAACTATATATATCATCAAGAATCAAGAGAAAGAACTAACCTGACTACTTTACTGACTTATGCTCTCTGATTATACACTCTATCATATACTCTTGATCTCTAGCAATCTATACTTGTATTCTACTCTTCCAAATATACAGTTCCTCATAGACAATACTCTCTAGATATATATTGGAAGCTTTTTGTACTCAATAGTCAACATCCGTGTTATAGAACACATTCTTGACAAAGAAACTCTGCTATTGTAAACCTGTTCCTCCGGGTGAAGTGAGGGTTATTTGGTGAAAGGAAATTCTGAAGAGGAGCTTCGGGACTGGACGTAGGACGGAGGTCCGAACCAGTATTGTGACGACCCGACTTCCTACGCCCAGGAAGTCGCATCATGAATTAGAAAGAAAGGGATGAGAAAGTAGAAAAGACAGAGAAGAAGAAGAAACAACATCAGAATCTCTACAACGGAACGAATAAAATATAATATATCACATAAAAGAATACATAGTATCATATACATCAGAGTTTATACAGATAATACAACACATACTAGACAGTTATAAACACCTGTCTAGTTAATACAACTCGATACAACACAAACAACACAGAGATACAACACAACGGAAATACAGAATAAACACTAACACAGCGGACCCAATATATATATCTATACGCTGAAGCCTCCTGCTCCATTGCTCCTCCAGAATTCGTCAATGCTAACCTGAATCCCTTGGCTACCCGTAAAAAATTTGGGTACCCGAGAGTTTATGAAAAACAGAAATAAACTTCGGGTCAGACATGGGTCTGGTATGAGTAACAGGTTAAAGTTGCTTAACTTTGAAAATCATTTTGAAAGAAAGGGTATCACGTAAGACTCCCCACAAATAAACATGGAAAAGTTTTTACCTTACGCTAACCAAAACATTTGATAGGAAGTCCAGTGATATTATAATAGGTCTAGGGTTTTCAAGTAAAATACAGAAATAGCTGAAATGCTTACATCTCACATTTCAACATAGTTGGGCACAATCAAAACGTACGGCGCTTATTGGAGATTGGATTCCATACAATGGCAGGGCTACTGGGGTACCGCCCGTCACAGTACGTGGCCTAGATCACCGTACCGAGGACCCACCCTAAGTCCCCTGCAACACAAAGCCGGAACCATCCCTTACTGGACAGTCCCAAACAAGACAACCCCGCAGTTGTTTGCAACCAACTGCCCACCCAGCCGAAATAAAGGGACATCTAGACAGGGGTATATCTTGCTCTCAAGTGGGTGCTACCCACGAAGCCTTGCTGCACCTCCCCTGTTTTAGCCATTCCCGGTTGATGAGGCTTGAGGTTACGATTACCTTTATAGAACTCATCTCTTAGAATGCTCATCGTCCACCTGACGATGTGCTGAAAGCATTCAATCCATACAAGTTCGTTCTGGGTTCGAACGAAACCGAAGGCATTATCTCGTTACACTCGTATTGGAATCACCCTCAGAGTTAACGACGACAACCCTTGCATTCTGAATCGCTATCTCGAATCTATAAGTACTATCACCGTCAAACTCATTACGGAATCACCCACAGAGTTATACTGATGTATAGTTCTTATACCTCGAGTCTTCACTTGCACCATTTGAATTTCACGACCTAACGTTATTTTGGATCGATGTGGTATTCGGGTCTCCAGACCTAGAATCCCGGTATACGGAAACCCGATCCCGATCTCATCGAAATCCAAACCGTGTCTTTTAAGACCAAGTTGTTTTAAAGTTAAAACAATTCAATTCAATATTTTCTATATACACACAGATAGATAATCACAATATAACAATGGATACTCACATCATCATCATAAACAGATAATCAATATTATTATCTCAAATAGATAATCAGTATTATCCTACTTAATCCAAGCATCCATATCACAATAAATATCACTCATCTCATATCTGAGATCACAATCAATCGATGGAATATCAATCATTCATTCATAAGCAATGATTTACCATTCACAATCTATAATTAATTTAAAATGAATTAAATTAATTACTTCTATCACTAATTAATTTAAAGTAAATTAAATTAATTACTACATCTATAAATCATGCTTATATAACCATTGATTTATTAAATCAAATCAATTAATCATTCTCTAAGTATTCAACTTGATTAAACACCTTTGATTAATCATTTTCTAATTACAAATAAGTAATTAGTCTTTTAATAAATTTTACAAATTAATTATCCTAAATTATTTATAGTAATTAACATTTAATTACTAATTTATTTATTAAATAAAATTAATTACATTTATCCTTAATTAATTACATTAATTAATCACTTCATTATTTATCCTTTACTTAAACAATTCATAATTATCTCATTAATTATATTAATTAATGATCTCTAATCTATATTTAAATTAAATCACTTCATTTAAATTAATTACATTAAGTAATTAAATCTTTAAATTAAACGCAATTATTAATCACTCTTGATTAATAACAAACCAGTAATTAACTACCCTTAATTACTTATTAAATAAATTAATTATTCCATAATTAATTATCTCCATTAGTTAATCCCCTGATTAATTTCAAAAGCAATTACCCAAATTACTTTATTAACAAATCATCCTCTACTAATTACCTTCAGTAATTATCATCAAATTACTTCCCTAAGTAATTCTGCTACCTTAATTTCATTAAGTAATTACACATATCAAATCACCAAATGATTTCTTAAAATTAATTAAATTAAATAAATTAACTTAGAGTAATCATATTATCAAAATTAATTACAATAAGTAATTAATCCTTTAATTACTTTATTAAGTAGTTACATTTAACAATTGATAATAGATTATCTAAATTACTCTAATTAATTATCAAATTTAATCATATTAAATAATTAATTAAAAGTCCTTAGTTAATTATCATTATTAACTAAAAACATTCCTTAATTTACTTCTTACTTAATCTTTAGTCATAAATTATTAATTTATAGATTAAATACATAAGTCCTCCCTTAGTTAACTTATTAATTCACTTCAATATCTTAATTATCTCTAAGATAAATTATTCCTTTATTAATGACTTAATAATTATTGAAGTGTATTTTAAACCTTACCTCTTTTTGAATTTAAATTTGAATCCCATTTTGAAATTAAGATTTAAAAAGATTTACCATTTAACATTAACCAAATTTAAATATTAATTTATAAAGTTTTAAAAGAATGTAAAAACATTCATTACTTATATAAGAAAAGCCTCTTAAATTAAACTACTTAAATTTTAAAACATTCGGATTTAAAAACTGATTTAAGATTTCAGATTTTGAATTCAGGAAACCTTGAATCTATAAATCTAACTTTGATTTAAATTCGGCTTTAAACTTTGATTTAAACCTTGATTTAAACCTTGATTAAATACAAATTTCATTTTAAGAACCTTAGATTCAAAGATCCATTTGAATCTCTACATTAAACTTTGAATTTAAACCCCTGTTTAAATTCCAGTTTCCAAATTTTTAAATTGAATTTTTAAAACTGAAAACTGTCAGGTCTTTAAACCTGAGGATCCACATTTACATATTTTAAAACCTTTATCTCCCTTCAGTTTTGAATTCAAACAAAATAAACTTGAATTCATACTTCTATTGGATTTAAACTTGTTTAAAACTGATATTATAATTTAAGTTTCATTTTAAATTTGTTTTAAAAAAAATATTGCTGCCAGGTTTACAAAAGCCTGGACAAATCACTGACTCGAGACAACAAACATCTGCTTCGAGTCCCTTCATCTCCCGCTTCGAGTCAAGTACGCGAATAACCCGAGTGAAACGCGAATACCCCTCTCTACAACCCAGGCTACCCCCTTCATAGTTTCCAGAACTCGTACACGTGAACGTGCACGACGCCTCCGATCAACTCCGGCCTCTCACCAACCTTCCATCCCATCGTCCACCACCCACACTGCATTTCCCGATCATCAGAACTCATCACCGCAGCTCAAATCAAAATCGAGCTCGATGACCAAGCCTGGAAGAATAAACAGGTTTCCCCCTCGAACCTGGAAACTCCACTGCCCCTTCAAACTTCGACCACCGGAGTGCCATCGCCTCCGGCTGCAGCTTCGCCCATGTTACCGCGACCACCCCCCCAGAGTCTCATCGAACTCGATCAACCAGAGAACCAAGGCCGATCAAAATTTCCGAGCTCACCAAAACTAGGGTTCCCAACCAAGAATTTACCACCACTGCCTCCACCGGCCTCTGATCATCCACCACCTATTTTTCCCATCACCTCGATAAGCTCCTCCACCACCTCGCACAACCCGACCGCCTTCAGTCACATAGATCACCAGAAATTTCCAAAATTCCATTTCCAGTTCATCTACAAACTGCTCTCAACCCTTATTACTAAAATTCTTGATTTTAGTTTTAAAAATCAAGTTTTGATTAAAGTATTCATTTTATAATACTGAATTCATAATTAACAAGGTTTGAGTTTCTCACTTTGTTTATTTTACACTGTTGTTTCCATATTTCAGAGATACTCAGGCTTGGAATTTAACTTAATTAAGTTTTTAAACATTAGTCCATAACAAATCAAACAGCTTTTGTTTGTAATCCAAACCCTAACAACAATTGATTTAAGAGAATGTGAGTTTAAATCCTAAAACAGGAAACTGGAAAACTAAAACAAAGAACATTCATATGAAAATAGACAGGCATACATCAGATTGCATTTACATGTATACATACTACAATGTTTACCACAGAAATAATAAGCAACCATATTAAATCTTAAGTTTTGAAAAAAATATGTTACTCACAGATTTGAAGAATGAAGACAGAGCACAGTTATGTTGAAAGCTGCAGGCTTGCTCCCTTTTAAAACTTCTTGCTTTTGATGTTGAAAATGTATGATGCTTCAGTTTTATAAAAATAGAATTGCTACTTTATTATTCTCAGGTTTGCTATGTGATGAACGAATGAAGATATAAGAAGATGTATATAAAGAAGTGTTTGTACAGGGAGTGTTTTCTGGGCTAAGCAATTTCAGGTACACTTCCTTTCTTTCTTTTTATTTATTTTACTAATCAGAGAATTGTTTTCATATGGGGCTGAGTTGATCTTTTAAAAAAAAATTCGAATTGACTTATACCATGCTTGCATTAAATGTTGGAGTACCCTATGTCCTACTTACCTTACTTATTTTATGCATAGATGTATTGTTATTTTAGCTTTGATTATTTCAGCCTGCAAACACTTTCTTGCCTGCATACTTTTTTCTATACTTTGTTTTATACTTCATGACAAGATATTTTATTTATTTTGTTTCTTACCTTTTCACATTTTCTTGTCTACATATATTTCTTTACTTACTGGCATACTTATATTTTTATGTGTAGATATTTTGTTATTTTACTTTGCTTATTACTTTAGCTTTTGCATTTTAAAACTTTACAGGCAACACATATACAAACCTGGTTTGTACTCACCTCATGTACATATATAAAATTACTTTAGTTATTGATATAAATTTTTAGCTTAAGTTTTTAGTTTCATTCTTACATAATTGCTTATTTATCAAGCTATACTTAAAAGAACAAAACAACCCTTTTGTTAATCTTATTTAAATTCAAACTAAAATCATTTGAACAAATTTTAACTTTATCTTTAGTATATTTTAAAGCCAAATTATTGTTTATTTAATAGCTATATTTTAAATCAAATTGCAAATTACCCAAAACATTAGAATTTGAAAACAAATCCTTATTTATTAAATTTTAAAACAGATCTTGTCTATTCACAATATATATACAAGTATATAAATAAAACAATTTATTTAGCTTTTTAAAAGATAAATTATCAGCCCAATATTTATTCAGAAGAAAATTATTAGTTCAATTCAAGTCTTATTATTAATTAAAATCAGATCAATTTAATTTTTAAAGCCGATTATTAAATTGATATTGTTCAAAATTTCCGGGATGTTACATTCCTCCCTCCTTAAAAGAATTTCGTCCCCGAAATTTAAAACAAAGGTAATTTAATAATCTAATTAAAAATTAATTTTAAAACACAAGCATATATCAATCATATGTTAACAACCATAACATCCAATCAAACAAACAAACCAATTTAACTGTCCAGACAAAATTCCGGATAGAATACTCTCGAGTTTCCCCGAGTATAAATACCGGGATACTCGCCCTACAGAACCCGAACAATCTAGCTACCAAGCTACAGAGCTACCACTCATCTAGATCTACAACAAGACAGGATATCAGATTATAGACGAGTCTGACTCAATAACCAAAACTCCTTAACTACTGGTTCTAAAACCAGAGATAACTCATACACGTACTCCCTCAAAGATATGTGAAACACACCAAATCCCTGTTATCCAAACTGACATTTCAAATCTGAAGACTCAACACTTATCCTCAGAAGAACAACAGAAAAGATCGAAAATATCTCGGAGCTGGCTTTCCACATCTTACCCAATCTTATAACTCCCTGAATCAGCGAAAACTTCAACAACAACGGAGTCTCCAACTTCGAATTCCAAATTTCCTCCGTCTCTAATCCACAAACCTCTTCGGACGATCCTGGGTTTCCTACATCCTTACTGATCAGCTCAACCCTTGCTGATACCTCTCGAAACAAACTGAACCAAAACAATCAAACAAAATGATCTTTCCAAGATCAACCAAACTCAGAACACAAACTCTACTCCAAAATCAGAAGACAGACTCACTTCTCACATCCGGAAGAGATAAACAGATGCACTCCAATCTGGCCTCAGATCCTGAAAAATTTCCTGTAGAAACTCTCAAATCCAAAACACTGCAATATCCAATTGCTTCCACACTAAACTACTGCCACCATGCTTCCACTGCGCTACTCTGATCTGAAACAGATGAGAATGCTGATGAAAAACTCAAGCACAGACTGGACAACACATTCCAAAAATATGGTTCAAGAGATCCAAAAAGAAAACTCAGAAGTCCCTCCTAAACCTGAGCTGCTTCACTAGAATCTTTCTCCAGAAACCATCCTACTACTAAGCTGAACCATCAGTACCACTTCTGGAATCCAGTCGATACCAAACTCAGTCTCCAGATGCTACCAAAACTCTGACTTCCTGCAGACATCCAGAAAAATTCTTTGAAACACAAGAGAACACTCAACTATCGCAAGTCACTTTTGCGATCCACCAAGCTTAATTCCAAAGATACTGCCCTCTCTAAACCAACCAGAACAGCTTACACTTATGCGGCCAATCCATCGAAGAAATGGATCTACTCTGCTGCTCCTGAAATTACCTCAAGAAAACTGCTAAACCAGAAAGCTTCCTCGCCAACACACAGAACACTCCGAGCTGCGCTGCTGACACCAATGCCAAGGAATTCCTAATCCAAAGCTCTTCGAGAAACTCGAATCTCAAACCAAACAGAAACATCCTGCTGAACACAGCCACAACACCGAAGCAGTCGCACTTCCTTAAAACTTGTTCCAAAGAAACATCTTTGGAAACATCCATAGTCACTATGTCTCATCACACAACTACTACATCCTGAGGTATCAAGATACCATAACTTGCTTCTGTTCAACCGACAGATCCAAACTCTAGCTCATCCAACTACACCATTCAAAGCTCACTCAAGACGGTATTAGGTTTACAGTCTCGACAGATACACTTCCAACCTCAACAAACTCTAACCATCGGTAGTCGTGTTACACACACCACTATCCTATCTACCTTTATAACTTATGTTGGAAAACCCGAACAGGTCAATCCAACAGATAGGTAGAAATAAATAAATATATATATATATATATAAATTACAAGTACGCTCTCTCAAGAAAGAAATCACTAAAGGGCCTAGGTATTCGCTCAACCTAGTGCTCTGATACCAACTGTGACGACCCGACTTCCTACGCCCAGGAAGTCGCATCATGAATTAGAAAGAAAGGGATGAGAAAGTAGAAAAGACAGAGAAGAAGAAGAAACAACATCAGAATCTCTACAACGGAACGAATAGAATATAATATATCACATAAAAGAATACATAGTATCATATACATCAGAGTTTATACAGATAATACAACACATACTAGACAGTTATAAACACCTGTCTAGTTAATACAACTCGATACAACACAAACAACACAGAGATACAACACAGCGGAAATACAGAATAAACACTAACACAGCGGACCCAATATATATATCTATACGCTGAAGCCTCCTGCTCCATTGCTCCTCCAGAATTCGTCAATGCTAACCTGAATCCCTTGGCTACCCGTAAAAAATTTGGGTACCCGAGAGTTTATGAAAAACAGAAATAAACTTCGGGTCAGACATGGGTCTGGTATGAATAACAGGTTAAAGTTGCTTAACTTTGAAAATCATTTTGAAAGAAAGGGTATCACGTAAGACTCCCCACAAATAAACATGGAAAAGTTTTTACCTTACGCTAACCAAAACATTTGATAGGAAGTCCAGTGATATTATAATAGGTCTAGGGTTTTCAAGTAAAATACAGAAATAGCTGAAATGCTTACATCTCACATTTCAACATAGTTGGGCACAATCAAAACGTACGGCGCTTATTGGAGATTGGATTCCATACAATGGCAGGGCTACTGGGGTACCGCCCGTCACAGTACGTGGCCTAGATCACCGTACCGAGGACCCACCCTAAGTCCCCTGCAACACAAAGCCGGAACCATCCCTTACTGGACAGTCCCAAACAAGACAACCCCGCAGTTGTTTGCAACCAACTGCCCACCCAGCCGAAATAAAGGGACATCTAGACAGGGGTATATCTTGCTCTCAAGTGGGTGCTACCCACGAAGCCTTGCTGCACCTCCCCTGTTTTAGCCATTCCCGGTTGATGAGGCTTGAGGTTACGATTACCTTTATAGAACTCATCTCTTAGAATGCTCATCGTCCACCTGACGATGTGCTGAAAGCATTCAATCCATACAAGTTCGTTCCGGGTTCGAACGAAACCGAAGGCATTATCTCGTTACACTCGTATTGGAATCACCCTCAGAGTTAACGACGACAACCCTTGCATTCTGAATCGCTATCTCGAATCTATAAGTACTATCACCGTCAAACTCATTACGGAATCACCCACAGAGTTATACTGACGTATAGTTCTTATACCTCGAGTCTTCACTTGCTCCATTTGAATTTCACGACCTAACGTTATTTTGGATCGATGTGGTATTCGGGTCTCCAGACCTAGAATCCCGGTATACGGAAACCCGATCCCGGTCTCATCGAAATCCAAACCGTGTCTTTTAAGACCAAGTTGTTTTAAAGTTAAAACAATTCAATTCAATATTTTCTATATACACACAGATAGATAATCACAATATAACAATGGATACTCACATCATCATCATAAACAGATAATCAATATTATTATCTCAAATAGATAATCAGTATTATCCTACTTAATCCAAGCATCCATATCACAATAAATATCACTCATCTCATATCTGAGATCACAATCAATCGATGGAATATCAATCATTCATTCATAAGCAATGATTTACCATTCACAATCTATAATTAATTTAAAATGAATTAAATTAATTACTTCTATCACTAATTAATTTAAAGTAAATTAAATTAATTACTACATCTATAAATCCTGCTTATATAACCATTGATTTATTAAATCAAATCAATTAATCATTCTCTAAGTATTCAACTTGATTAAACACCTTTGATTAATCATTTTCTAATTACAAATAAGTAATTAGTCTTTTAATAAATTTTACAAATTAATTATCCTAAATTATTTATAGTAATTAACATTTAATTACTAATTTATTTATTAAATAAAATTAATTACATTTATCCTTAATTAATTACATTAATTAATCACTTCATTATTTATCCTTTACTTAAACAATTCATAAATTAATTAATGATCTCTAATCTATATTTAAATTAAATCACTTCATTTAAATTAATTACATTAAGTAATTAAATCTTTAAATTAAACGCAATTATTAATCACTCTTGATTAATAACAAACCAGTAATTAACTACCCTTAATTACTTATTAAATAAATTAATTATTCCATAATTAATTATCTCCATTAGTTAATCCCCTGATTAATTTCAAAAGCAATTACCCAAATTACTTTATTAACAAATCATCCTCTACTAATTACCTTCAGTAATTATCATCAAATTACTTCCCTAAGTAATTCTGCTACCTTAATTTCATTAAGTAATTACACATATCAAATCACCAAATGATTTCTTAAAATTAATTAAATTAAATAAATTAACTTAGAGTAATCATATTATCAAAATTAATTACAATAAGTAATTAATCCTTTAATTACTTTATTAAGTAGTTACATTTAACAATTGATAATAGATTATCTAAATTAATCTAATTAATTATCAAATTTAATCATATTAAATAATTAATTAAAAGTCCTTAGTTAATTATCATTATTAACTAAAAACATTCCTTAATTTACTTCTTACTTAATCTTTAGTCATAAATTATTAATTTATAGATTAAATACATAAGTCCTCCCTTAGTTAACTTATTAATTCACTTCAATATCTTAATTATCTCTAAGATAAATTATTCCTTTATTAATGACTTAATAATTATTGAAGTGTATTTTAAACCTTACCTCTTTTTGAATTTAAATTTGAATCCCATTTTGAAATTAAGATTTAAAATGATTTACCATTTAACATTAACCAAATTTAAATATTAATTTATAAAGTTTTAAAAGAATGTAAAAACATTCATTACTTATATAAGAAAAGCCTCTTAAATTAAACTACTTAAATTTTAAAACATTCGGATTTAAAAACTGATTTAAGATTTCAGATTTTGAATTCAGGAAACCTTGAATCTATAAATCTAACTTTGATTTAAATTCGGCTTTAAACTTTGATTTAAACCTTGATTTAAACCTTGATTAAATACAAATTTCATTTTAAGAACCTTAGATTCAAAGATCCATTTGAATCTCTACATTAAACTTTGAATTTAAACCCCTGTTTAAATTCCAGTTTCCAAATTTTTAAATTGAATTTTTAAAACTGAAAACTGTCAGGTCTTTAAACCTGAGGATCCACATTTACATATTTTAAAACCTTTATCTCCCTTCAGTTTTGAATTCAAACAAAATAAACTTGAATTCATACTTCTATTGGATTTAAACTTGTTTAAAACTGATATTATAATTTAAGTTTCATTTTAAATTTGTTTTAAAAAAAATATTGCTGCCAGGTTTACAAAAGCCTGGACAAATCACTGACTCGAGACAACAAACATCTGCTTCGAGTCCCTTCATCTCCCGCTTCGAGTCAAGTACGCGAATAACCCGAGTGAAACGCGAATACCCCTCTCTACAACCCAGGCTACCCCCTTCATAGTTTCCAGAACTCGTACACGTGAACGTGCACGACGCCTCCGATCAACTCCGGCCTCTCACCAACCTTCCATCCCATCGTCCACCACCCACACTGCATTTCCCGATCATCAGAACTCATCACCGCAGCTCAAATCAAAATCGAGCTCGATGACCAAGCCTGGAAGAATAAACAGGTTTCCCCCTCGAACCTGGAAACTCCACTGCCCCTTCAAACTTCGACCACCGGAGTGCCATCGCCTCCGGCTGCAGCTTCGCCCATGTTACCGCGACCACCCCCCCAGAGTCTCATCGAACTCGATCAACCAGAGAACCAAGGCCGATCAAAATTTCCGAGCTCACCAAAACTAGGGTTCCCAACCAAGAATTTACCACCACTGCCTCCACCGGCCTCTGATCATCCACCACCTATTTTTCCCATCACCTCGATAAGCTCCTCCACCACCTCGCACAACCCGACCGCCTTCAGTCACATAGATCACCAGAAATTTCCAAAATTCCATTTCCAGTTCATCTACAAACTGCTCTCAACCCTTATTACTAAAATTCTTGATTTTAGTTTTAAAAATCAAGTTTTGATTAAAGTATTCATTTTATAATACTGAATTCATAATTTACAAGGTTTGAGTTTCTCACTTTGTTTATTTTACACTGTTGTTTCCATATTTCAGAGATACTCAGGCTTGGAATTTAACTTAATTAAGTTTTTAAACATTAGTCCATAACAAATCAAACAGCTTTTGTTTGTAATCCAAACCCTAACAACAATTGATTTAAGAGAATGTGAGTTTAAATCCTAAAACAGGAAACTGGAAAACTAAAACAGAGAACATTCATATGAAAATAGACAGGCATACATCAGATTGCATTTACATGTATACATACTACAATGTTTACCACAGAAATAATAAGCAACCATATTAAATCTTAAGTTTTGAAAAAAATATGTTACTCACAGATTTGAAGAATGAAGACAGAGCACAGTTATGTTGAAAGCTGCAGGCTTGCTCCCTTTTAAAACTTCTTGCTTTTGATGTTGAAAATGTATGATGCTTCAGTTTTATAAAAATAGAATTGCTACTTTATTATTCTCAGGTTTGCTATGTGATGAACGAATGAAGATATAAGAAGATGTATATAAAGAAGTGTTTGTACAGGGAGTGTTTTCTGGGCTAAGCAATTTCAGGTACACTTCCTTTCTTTCTTTTTATTTATTTTACTAATCAGAGAATTGTTTTCATATGGGGCTGAGTTGATCTTTTAAAAAAAAATTCGAATTGACTTATACCATGCTTGCATTAAATGTTGGAGTACCCTGTGTCCTACTTACCTTACTTATTTTATGCATAGATGTATTGTTATTTTAGCTTTGATTATTTCAGCCTGCAAACACTTTCTTGCCTGCATACTTTTTTCTATACTTTGTTTTATACTTCATGACAAGATATTTTATTTATTTTGTTTCTTAGCTTTTCACATTTTCTTGTCTACATATATTTCTTTACTTACTGGCATACTTATATTTTTATGTGTAGATATTTTGTTATTTTACTTTGCTTATTACTTTAGCTTTTGCATTTTAAAACTTTACAGGCAACACATATACAAACCTGGTTTGTACTCACCTCATGTACATATATAAAATTACTTTAGTTATTGATATAAATTTTTAGCTTAAGTATTTAGTTTCATTCTTACATAATTGCTTATTTATCAAGCTATACTTAAAAGAACAAAACAACCCTTTTGTTAATCTTATTTAAATTCAAACTAAAATCATTTGAACAAATTTTAACTTTATCTTTAGTATATTTTAAAGCCAAATTATTGTTTATTTAATAGCTATATTTTAAATCAAATTGCAAATTACCCAAAACATTAGAATTTGAAAACAAATCCTTATTTATTAAATTTTAAAACAGATCTTGTCTATTCACAATATATATACAAGTATATAAATAAAACAATTTATTTAGCTTTTTAAAAGATAAATTATCAGCCCAATATTTATTCAGAAGAAAATTATTAGTTCAATTCAAGTCTTATTATTAATTAAAATCAGATCAATTTAATTTTTAAAGCCGATTATTAAATTGATATTGTTCAAAATTTCCGGGATGTTACAAGTATAAAATCCTGGTGTGATTATTTTATATTTACTTAGATTAATATTGTTTTAGTTGCATCATATATTTTGCCACATATACTTGCATATACACTACACGATCCACTCCGTATAGAATTTCAATTGGTATCGGAGCCTGGGATTCTAGAGATCGTAACAACATCCTAGAATAAATGGTTATAAAGAGATCTACTCAAGGCAATAGGAAGAGGAAGAGCAATAAAGAAGAATCAAAGGAGAAAACAAACAATTGCTTCATGGCTAAACTCAGATCACAATCGGTATGCTTAGATTCTTTATATAAAGATCTTTTGTTAGCACATGATGAATTATTAAAAGATTGTAAAACCTTGAATAAAGTTAATAGAATTGCTTTAGAAAAGTTAAAAGATTGTGAGCAAGAAATTTCCAGTTTAAAAGAGGAGAATAAATTTTTGATAAAACAAACTAAATGTTTTGAAAATACCGTAGAAGAACTTGTTTCACAAAAAGATTTCCTACAAAAAGAACAGGAGCAGTTAGAAGATAAAAACAATGATCTTTTAGAGGAAATCAATGTTTTGCAAAATAAAAACATTATCTTTGATAAAGAAAAGGAAATTTTTTCAAAAGAAATTACGGATTTGAAAAGACAAAATGATTTATTACAATCATCTTTAGATAATTCAGAATCTCGAATTTTTCTTCTCGAAAATGAGAACTGTACGATAAAAAGGGAGAATTCTGAATTAAACAAGCAAATTGATATTTTGAAAAACAGTAATATTTCTTTTGAAAATAATAATTTTAACTTCAAAGCTAAATTTGATAAACTTAACACTGAAGTCACAAAATTTAATAAAGGTCAAAATGATTTAAACATGGTTTTATCTAGTTCTAGACCTTTACATGACAAAAGTGGTTTAGGATATAATAAAACTGATCGTAGAAATAGCACTAGATACGCTTTCATGTATAGTAAAAATGTTAATGCTAGTACTAAATTTCGAGTAAAGACTAGATCAAATTCTTATAGAAATTCAAATACTGCTATGGCCAATAATATTTATAATTTCTCTAGAAGTACAAAATCATTGAACGAAAATATGAATAAAAATTATCTAAGTATTTGGGTTCCTGTTAATTGGAAAAATAGAGAAAAATACATTGATGATTATTTTGATATGGTAGTTAATAATAAAAATTATATTTATAAAGGTTCAACCACACCCAAATGGGTATGGTTTCCAAAGATCTAACCCCCCGGACCCTAACATAGTAAGTGGGTACCAAAAAATGATTTTTATTTATTACAGGTACTCGGAAAAACAAAAGGAAAGATCTTGGAATTTGCAAATATGATTCCCTCATTCTTTTTTGATAATGACAAAGGGGGAGAGATAATGGAAAGCACATATTCAGGGGGAGATTTATAAAAATTACATATAAGTACATTGTATAGTTGTCATCATCAAAAATGGGGAGATTGTTAGGAAATCAAATTCATGGTTTTAATGACAACAACTATACAATGAAAATCAAATGTACATATATATATGTATATATATATAGAAACTTGCTAGAGCAACATCACTAGAGAGACAAGAACAAGGCTCAAAGAACGTATCAAGAGGCTACAAGTCGATAAGATCAAAAGAGCAATAACACAGATACAAGAAAAGCAACATGCACAAGATCAGACGTCTGGGTGCACTAGCCAGACGTCTGAATGATTCCTCTGGTTTACAAATCCTAAGGAAACAGACGTCTGGTTAATATATCAGACGTCTGGAGAAAGTCTCTGGTTCACAACTCAGAAGAAAACAGACGTCTGATCCTGAACTCAGACGTCTGAAAGACATCCAAACATAAAACAGAAATGAAGACCAGACGTCTGGATAATAAACACAGACGTCTGAAATGCTACCAGACACAAAAAATATATGAAGGCCAGACGTTTGAGGTCACTTTCCAGACGTCTGATTATAGGCTCGACTGTGTATCTTCAAAGTCCAACTGTCACATCTGAAAAGACATCTTCGCTGCAACTCTTCATCGCCATCAGAAGCGACCATAGAACACTTGTTAATGGATGCAACTACTTAAGGAATCTCTCTACAACTATATATATCATCAAGAATCAAGAGAAAGAACTAACATGACTACTTTACTGACTTATGCTCTCTGATTATACACTCTATCATATACTCTTGATCTCTAGCAATCTATACTTGTATTCTACTCTTCCAAATATACAGTTCCTCATAGACAATACTCTCTAGATATATATTGGAAGCTTTTTGTACTCAATAGTCAACATCCGTGTTATAGAACACATTCTTGACAAAGAAACTCTGCTATTGTAAACCTGTTCCTCCGGGTGAAGTGAGGGTTATTTGGTGAAAGGAAATTCCGAAGAGGAGCTTCGGGACTGGACATAGGACGGAGGTCCGAACCAGTATAAAATCCTGGTGTGATTATTTTATATTTACTTAGATTAATATTGTTTTAGTTGCATCATATATTTTGCCACATATACTTGCATATACACTACACGATCCACTCCGTATAGACTTTCAGTAAGTAATTTATTAATATATATATATATATATATATATGGTAGAGAATAACATTATATTGAAGATTCATAATCTTCAATATATATATTGAGTGATATCGACTTATAGAATAATATATTTCTTATGAAATACCCCAGCGATTCAAGTGTTAGACACATCATAAATCACGGTATATGTACATTTACATATGTATTTATTTCTCAAGTCTATTTGGGTTTACTTAATGTTCCATTTAGTTTATACACATATCATATAAGTTTTATTGTTATATAACTTTTATATTTCATATTACTTATATGATAGTCTTACGTATAATATATCATTAATTAAATCTTATCTAATTAATTTTAATCAATTAACTCCTTAATTAATTTTAAATTAGTATTCCAATATAACTTTTATATTGGACATATCTACTATAACATTTATAGTGTATAATATAACCTTTATAATGTAACACACATATATCATATATATGTGCATTTTATTTAATTAATTAACCTTTAATTAATTTATTCAATTAAATAATTTTTATTAAAATTTATTAATTTTAAAATTTATCTTGTATACGTACATGTATACTTATGTTATCTTAAACATTTTAAAATAACATAACATATATAAACATATATAATACATGCATATATGCATTAATTAATTAACATATTTAATTAGTTTATTTTATTACTCTTATTAATAAATTTAAAATTTGAAATTATTATATAAATATTTTCAAACATTTTGAAAATATCATTATCCTTCCAAACATTTTGAAACTTATGTAGTATTATAATTTTTATAATAAACATGTTTTATTTTAAATTTAACTATTAAATTTAAAATCTTTAACATTAATTTTCAAAATGATTTTGAAAATTAGCCCTAGGCCCAAATTAAGTTGGGCATTTTCTATTAGAAGCAACCTTTGGGCTCACTTCACCTTTCGGGCCAGGCCGGTAACCAGGTAGGACATGGTACTTGATTACCCAATTCCAATCCTAGACATTACCTTTCTAGACACCATACTAAGTGGACAAGCTTAATTAGCTAGCCCTAATATGACTAATTTAGACCGCATAGGCTATTGGGCTCCGATACCATTGCTAGAACTAGATTAGCCCGCAACGGAAGTTATGGATGAATTATAATTTTTTTACCCTATTAGATCTTTTATTAGGCCTATGAAGTTTAACTGAATTAGAACATTTCTAAATTTCATTTAAATAAAATCATTTATTTTATTTAAATTCAAATATATTAAGATATGAAATTAATTTTATTTGATTAAGTTTATACATAAATGTATCATATACATATATGTGTGAGTGCATGTATAACATAATAATCCGTGAAAGGTATAATATACTCATATGTAGATGTTGGGATTTACATCGCAACAAACATATTAGCTCATTTTGTATGTCATGTATGTTGTCCAAATATGTGCATGTATATGTGTTACAAAATACACACACATACACATGTATGTATAAATATATTATATATGATATGAACATAAAACATTTATATATATAGATAAATAAATATATATAGAAAGAGAGAGAACAATTATTAAAAATTATTTATAATTCAAAATTAACTTAGTTTTGCAAACATAATAATTTTAGTATTTTAATTTTTATATATTTTGAATAAAATAATGTTTTCATCCATAAATAATTAAAATAAAATAATCTATTGATGAAACTTCAAATTTTACAATTTTTAAAAATCTAGAATCATAAAATAGAGCTTACAAAAAATCTGGAGATTTTTCAAAGTTGAAATATTATTTTTAAAAACAAATACATTGATTTCGGTAATAATTATTTAATATAAAATAAAAGATTATTAAAAATTCAAATTTTAAAATTTTAGAAATTCTAGAATCATGAATGAAAGGTTAAAAAAAATTTGAAGAATTTTTCAATTAAATTATTATTTTTAATAAATCATAAACAATTTTTTCTGTAATAATATTAAATATTAAAAATAATAAACTTTATTGAAAAATTCCTAGACTTTTTATATATGCTTTTGAAATGATATAATATTTTTTTAAAATATAAAATTGAATTTTTAATGTAATAATTATTTTTTATATAATAAATAATTCAAAAATTCAATAAATGTTAATTTAAAAATATGAATATATGTACGATAATTAATTTTTGAATTTTTAAATTCATATTATATATAAATAAGTGTACTAAAATTTTAAATCATACATACATATATATATATATCTTATATATGCATATATGCTATTATGAGAGAGAAATATACACTAATATATATATATATATTAATAAATATATATATATATTAATAAATATATATAAAACAGTTATTAATGACAAAAATTGATTTTTTACAGTAAACAAAATTTTCCTATATATAAATCAAATAGTATAATAAATAAATTATGCACATAACCAAACTGATTTGTGACAACCACATCTACTTACAAAAATCTCGCCTAACTAAACATATAGTAGCAATATATTTAAATAGATATGAAATTTCTCATTATAGGATCATATAATATAATTTAATTACTGTAATATGAATTAAAATTACCAATTTAATGATGCCTTTGAATCCACGTTGAAGCAATGATTTCCCTTCCTTTTACTGTTCTTGATTCGTCAGATTGCAAGTCCGAAATCACCGACCTCAAACTATCGAATAGTATTATTTTAATTTGAAATATATTTGAGAATTTTGAAGTGGATTGAGAGCTATGTTTTAAACAGCAATGCAGAAGGTAATGGCAGCCAAAAAGGTTCATATTTTTATTTTTAGAGATACATATATATATATGGTTGTATTAGAGAGAAACGAGGAAAACCTTTTTACCCATTCTCACTTGATCTCAACCCATTATCTCCAAGCCAATTCCCTATGTTTTAGCCACCCCTATACCTTCCCAAAACCAAAATTTTGGAGCCATAATGATGGGCCTTAAACTCATCTAAGCCCAGGCCAAAATATTATGCAATTAAATCTAATTAATCGCTTGTCGATATTGTATATCGATCGATATATTTATAAATGTTATAAATATATAAAACATTATTTATTTCTCAAATCATATTCAAATTTTATAGTTAATATTTCACAAATATTAATTAAATTTAATTAATTTATAACAATTATAAACTAATTAAACCGTTCGGTTTTAAGGGAATTCATCATTTCGGTTGTGTAACGCTTGGGTGTAAATTTGGTCAGCGATTAACATCGAACTATTCTAATGTTAAAGCTCACACGTCACTTAGCAGGTGGTGTGATATTATAGTCAAATTTATCGCTTATTCATTTTCGGTAAAATTCAATTTTAGTTTAATAAGCATTGCCCGTTTGTGACATTTGTTTACATCAATTCTCTTCGTCAAAACTATATCACTTTGGACTTATGGAATTTGGTAATGGTCAGAATTCCAACCTCATCCACATTCAACTTTATAGTCCAAATACAAAGTCCTTAGTTCAATAATAACAATTATTATTAACCGAAATGCTCTGGCCAGAGACTTTGACTTTGAGTTGACCATGATACAAACCGCATATAACTGAGGAGACGAAACCTCTCTTGAATAGTGCTTTACTTCCAATACTTCCACTCGACCCAACTATAGTCACTCGATGGACGCCATGCCATGATTTGGCTATAATCAAAGCGTAGCTTTCATATTGAAGATCCACAGTATTCTCAAGTCGAGAGAACTGTGTAAATCAGTCACATCGGTATTTTCTATTTGACCTTAGTTATATTAACCAACAGAAAACTATCGAGTGAGTCTTCCATAGTTATCCAATAACTATTAGTACGTAACCCCTAGGTGTCCCCAGTAGTCATGAGTAATACACTGTCCAACATTTGGAGAGTGTTACGTACTCCAGTCTCAACGGATACATCGATATCCAATCTCGATGCATCTTGACTAGGAACATTTAAAATGGTACATTTGTTTCGTTGTGGTAAATTACTCACAGTTACAACACTTTGTAACTACTATCACAAAATATACCATTTATGGGGTTTTCTATTAAATATACTTTTAATTAAGTTAATTAATTAATATAATCACATTACATCAAGTATATAATTGGAAGAAAATACCTTTTATTTCGAACAAGTGGTCAACGAGTTAGATATATGTAACAAATTACATAATTGCCCCAAGGGCATACCCCTAACTCTATCATATACTTCACGCACCATTGCTATTTTCTTACTTATATTGATCACTCTAGACATTATTATAATATTACTAGATTTTCTTATAAAATGGTTTGATTATCGTAAGGTAAAAACTTGTCTGTGTTTATTTGTAGCGTGGTCTTACAGGAAACCTTTATTTCAAAGGGTTTTATAAATATAAGAATCCATAGGATTGAGTTTCTCACGTTGGTTTACTAGACTGATCCAAATGTTATTTTCTTATAATGCTCGGGTCAGCCTCGAGTATATTTCCAGATTTAGTGATGGACGCTTTGGGCTCTTGGAGAGGAGCTGAATGTTTCCCACCATATTATCTATTTTCATTGCATTGCTGTGTGTGTGTGTGTGTGTCAGCAATTGTAAGGACATGCTATAATAACTGTCCCGGTTGATGATATGTTAGTTTGCTCTGATTATTGTATCCATATAGTTTTCTTTTGTAAAGACCATTTTTTAATTATATGTTATCATTTCATTGTGAGATTCTGATATTTTTATTCTCCTCTTTTTTGATCCTTTTCTTTTCTTCTTATATTTTACCCTAACTTTCTGTCTTTCCGGCACTTGGGTGCTCGACATATGAATACCGTGGATTTAACATCCCCATTCCGAGGCTCAAAACTAACCGCCACGGATGCTGCAGTCATCCATAATTATTAATTTCTGATGACAAAATGCAGCTATAATAATCATATCAATAATAAGACGCACATGAATATGAAATAATTTCAAACTAAATAACTTTTACATTCCATTTCAGAATATAATTTCATATTCATTACATAATCCCATTCACGATTTCATGTTCAGAAAAAATACAACTATTACAAAATACTCAAAGAGCGACATATGAAGATGCCCCCTTGTTGATTAGAGTCTACTACTAGTACTACTACTTGATAGTTAGAATCTTCTATCGTTACATATATTCAAATAGAAAAAGCACAACGGAAATAGATAAAGCTCCTAATAGCTAGATTGCCTCCTGCATGTCTCCAGAAGCTTATTCGACTAATGGAAACCTAAAAACCCTTACTCCCGATCTACACAAATGAGTATCCAAGAGTTTAAGAGGAAAAAATAAAAACTTCGGGTCAAACAAACAGTTCGGTGTGAATAATAACCTACCGTCTCAAACCAAATTGATATCCAATGATACCACGCCGCAAAGCGGAATGAGTTTTTTCCTCACTAATATCTGAACTAAAATTTATCTCAACCATATATTATGCTCCTACATCCACAATGGTTATAACATATAGTATAATGATATGCAAATATGCAATATACACTGGATTACCCATCCCAAGTTATTAGACTACCCATCTAAATTTTTATTGACTATTCATCTTATGCTTATGTGGACTACCAATCTCATATATATTACTTGGATTACCCATCTTCCTACCACATGGACTACCCATCATACATGGTTCCATTGGCAAAGTTATGTGGACTATCCAACTCAAATATAAACATTTTTATGGATTATCTATCCCCTCCTATATAGACTACCCATCACATATGGTTTCATCTTTAAAATGGCGTGGACTATCCATCACACATCCCATAGTTTTTCTAGGGTAACTATGATCCCTTCAATAACCATATGGAGACTATCCATATCAGGCATGATGCGGACTATCCAGCTCACATCTCATAGTTTTTCTAGGATAACTATGAACCGATCACATATTCATTTAAATCATGTTTAACCCACATGTCCAACCTATGTCTATTGGTGTACCAATTAGGTTGTTTACCCTTTAAAATTATAACATCTCAAATGACATGCATTGGTATCCCCAATAAGTAGGGTCTAAATCCATAAAGTAAAAAAAATTGGTATCCCCAATGATAAAAATTGAATTCATTAAACATATTGCATGTCGAAACTAATCTACATTGGCGTCCCCAATGATAGTATCGAAATTTATAATTAAAATGACATTAGTATCCCCAATAACAATGGCTAAGAACAAGACTTAAGGCTCTTCGCCATTAATAAAGATGATGGGCGACATACATGTCGCATTGTATAACGTCGAGCCTCTACCCAAGGTTATAAAAATAAAACTTAAATCCATTTAAGTATAAAACCCCACATCGAAAACAAAGTTGTCGACTTTCATAGGATAGGTTATCCACCTTTCAAAATTAAGCTTTATGATATTATAAAACAAATGGCTAATTGCCGAAAACAAGAGTTATCGACCCTTTTGAACCTAGGCTATATCGCCTCTTTAAAACATTTTTAATTTACGTAGGAATGAGCCTCGCCGGCATTAAAAGGAAGGAATGCAATGTCAATGACGTGCTGCATCATTGCCAACCCCATACAATATAAACCTTGGTACATAAGGTCGCCGACATTGATGCGTAGCGGCTTCAATGCTATCAGCGTCACTATAAATTTTTAATACCTAGGTTACTTCGGCTATTATGCCACTAAATTTATAAGTGCGAAGTTAAAACATAGGTGAAGAGATGCGGCTTCAACATAGATGAATCACGATATCGCGATGCCAACAATTGCCGCCTTTATCGACTTCGACACGAATTGTACCATTCCATAACTACCTAAGTAGTTACCCTATGCTTCCATCCTTATCGACTTCGACACTCATCCAAGCAGCGATGTTTTAGGCTTGACGATGGTATAAGTGGCATGACATTATCGTAATTATAATGAAAACCGATCTTTTACTAATAAAGCATATACTTTTCACCAAATCCAATTTCTTATCCAATTCCTATCGGCCAAAACAATACTTTAACAATTTTTTTAGAAAAAAACTGTCGCACATCAGTTTTACCATTCCAAAACATTTTTCAACTTAATTAATTACTAGCCTTAATTAATTAATAATTTAAATGCTTTTCTAGCATATTAAATTCACAATAATTCATAATCACTTGGAAAAAATCCCAAAAATCACATAAATTCAGAAATATTATTTTCTTTTCCATATAAAAATTTGGAGGCCAAAAACCATATTTAATTATTTTAAATAATTAAAATCCGAAATAAAGCTATTTCCTCCTTAGGAAATTCATAAAATATTTAATATAATTTGGAAAAATTACGAAATTAAAAACCCATATCCAAATTAATGTTTTACCCAACATACCAGAAAATCAAAGCATTTGAATATATAAAACTTAGGTTTTATCCTTAAAACCCTTTTAAATAATTTCATATAAATCTCACAAATCATTATTCTATCCAATTAACGATTAAACAACCATACCTTGGTAAAACAAACAATAATAGTTCAGGTATCATCCATAACCGAATATAAACATAAGGAAAAGAGATGGTTTATGCATTGATCACCTTATATTTATTGTTGGAGTTGAGATTTGATATAGCTCTTGAATCCCTAAGTCTTTCCTTTGATTAGCTTTATTTTTCTCTTCTAATCCCCTTGTTTAATGAACGACCTCTTTTATTATTGTTGTTGTTGTTGTTTTGATGTTATGGAAAATAAGAATGGATGTGAGGGGGAGAGGGTTTAAGGATTAAAAGATGAATCTACCTATTTTGTCGCTCTTATATATTCTCTTACATGTTAAGCTTTTAAAACAATCTCATTATTAATTCATTAAGGCATGACCCTTGTTAATAAACAATTCTCATTCTTCTTAACTATTTACTTTATTCAATTTAGTCTATCCAATTAAATATCCTGAATAATGCTAAACTAAAATTAGGGTGTTACAGTGGATGTATTTAGTGTCGACATTTGAGGGTCAAAAAGACGATCTTTACATTTTTATGGCATAGAGGGCTTCTTCTTGCCTCCTACTTTCGCGGATCTGCTGGTATTTCATGACCCGGTGACTTCGTTGGGCGATTCTTAGCAAGGCCATAACAACTTGTAAAGAACTTTTTGGCCATCATATTCTTCATGTTTTCTTCCTCTATTCGAATTTGTCACTAAATAAGCTAATTTCACTACAAGAAAACTGCGGTTTACCTACGCCAAATTGGCGTAGGCGGGGCGTAGGTAAATGCATTAACTACGTAACACCTACGCCAATTTTGGCGTGGGTAAAACTTGCGTAGCTAATAAAATACCTACGCTTTACCTACGCCATCTGTTGGGTTGTTTCCTACGCCTTTCCTACGCCATAATTTTCTTACGCCTTCCCCACGCCATGTTGTACCTACGGTTTTGTTACGACATTTTTACTTTTTTAAGTGCTCACGTCTTTCCTACGTCATTTGTTTACCTACGTCTTCCCTACGCCCAGTTTTCCTACGCTTTCCCTACGTCATTCTTACATATTACGTTTCCTACGTCTTTTCTACGTCATTCATTTATCCACGATTTACCTACGCCTGTATTTTTAATGTTTTTTCTACGCCATGCATACGACTTTTTGCTGCATTAATATTTCATTTACCTACGCCTTCCCTACACCTTCCCTACGTCTTTTCTGAAGCAATTTTGATATATTACTATTCTATTTCATTTCACCACATTAAATAGAAACTAAAATCAACTTATTTTATATATATACATATTCCAACAAAAAGATTAACGTCAAACCATTCATCTTTAATTCAAAAAACAAATATCTCATTCATATTACAAAGTCAAACAATATTAATCAAGTTCCTATATGTTAAAATAATATGATAATATGTTCATGATACATGACATCATACAGATACCATTAAAAAGTTTTCAATACCCTCATTCCTCATGACGATCGTTCGGCTCTTCATCAAATCACTGTCGAAGCATCTCGGTGAGTTGTTCATACTACATCTTCAGCATTTGAATCTCCCCTTCTTGACGCTCCACCTTTTCCTCTAGTTTGGCTCTAGTCTGTGCTTTTCCCTTATTGATGCTATAAGTAGCGTCTTTGTATTTCTGCATTTTATCAAATATTGCATCAATTTCTGCATTTTAAACTAATTAAAATAATGTTTTGTTGAAAGTTTAAATACTTACTCCAGGGATATTGCCATAATATGGTCTACGGTCCTTTCTTTTAGCTATAGCACCGGTAAGCTTGTCGAATACTTCTTCCTCGACATCATACGAAATTACTGTGCCTTGACTTTTCAATTTTTCAATTCTAGCTTGATATTGTGCCTGTATTTGTGATTTCCAAATACAAGAACAAAAACATAAATACATGCTCACACTGTACAGTTTCAGAAATCATGAGAAGAATAACTTTAACGATGTATCAAATTTAAGTATGGCACATATATTATTTTCATTTTAGAAATGATGAGAAGAATAACTGTAATGATACATCAAATAGTGCACTATTATGGAAATACCAAATATATCTAGATGGAAATGAAGACAACCTTAACAAAACAAGCACTGGATCAACTGCTAGAACTACTACTTCATCACCAAGTAACTTATACTCAAGCCTTCACAGATAATTCCACCGTTGAAATGGCCTTTCAACAGAAAGAGTTGCCCAAAAACTTTGAAAATAAAATTAAAAACATTAGAATAGAGAACTGGTACTACAATGAGTTAGTTATGTCTTTTTGTCAATTCTTTTTAAAAGCAATGCTTTCAATGGGTTTGTCACTGTTGTCAAAGATACATGTGCACAGGCTAGAGCATAGCACAGCACGGATACAAGGAAAACTGCCAAACCATTTAAATAGGTAAAGTATCCAATCTAAAAAAATATAGGTTTTAAAGCCATGAAATAACCAAGTTACTTACATATGATAATAAACTATTAAATATTCACTTTGATTAACTTCATCTCCATCAACAATAGTTTATTTACCTACCTGCTCTATTTTTGCTTGAACTGGCATTATATGTTTATTTTCATGCAAGTTTGCTACAACAATTATCCACATCAATGCACACACATATTCGTTCATGTTCCCCCAATACATTCAGTTAGCAATTTCAAATCAAACATGCTTTAAACAGATGTAATAAGATGAAGCCACTACTCAAGAACGTGCAATAACTTCCGGTAGTTGAAAAACACATTGGTTTTAATTTTTAATTTTAAGAAACCCATGTGAAATGACCACTTGTTGAAAATGTGGCTTGTGCAAAAAAAGCATGAAACTAATCTACAGCATTGTCATGATTAAAAAACAGTAGCTATACTGCAATTTTTCCCTCCATCAAAGGTCCTACAAAAAGTATGCAATAAAGAAACATAAATAACAGTACTAAAATATAAATATTGACCAACGTTGATTTTTTAGAAAAGTATTGAGTAATAAAGATATTAAATTTCCTGCCACATCAACTTAAATTGACACAATTTGAACTGAGCATTTGTCTGTGCACCTTTAGGGGATGTGTGAGTAGTCCCTGAAGTTTTCTTAAAATAGATTCTTTAATCCTAAGCGTGTTTAGCATTTTTTATTATAGAGGCAGTATTCACATGAACACGCATTATCTTCTGACATAAAAGCAAGTAAAATTATCAATACCTTGGATAATCTTTATCGCCTAAAACAATTGACGCGAAAGCTTTATCAGTTGGCACGTAAGCTTTATTGATCACATTCTATTACGTGAATGATATGAATATTAAGTTTACCATTAGGTGTCCAATATAAGCTTTATCATTTGCCACTATGAATTATTTTCATAAGCATTCTGCAAATGCCTATGTACAAATTTTCAAACAACACATGTGCATTTTATAAATCCATGCGTTATTTTCTAAACCTCAAAAGAATGTCTGTACTGACAATTAAGTTTAGAAAGGAACCTATTGTGAGTTGTGACAATTGGTTTTTCTCTTACTGCATATATGAATATTTTGTCCTAATACTTATTTTGTTCCAGGATACATCAACTTTAAAGTGGAATCGTGTTCTCTGCCATCAAACTACTGAAATAAACTCTTTGTATCAAAATTCATACCCTAGGTAATAACCATTTTGAGATGGATTGGTATATAACATGAAAATGGATATTCTTACAGCTGTAGTCATCAAAGATTGAAGTTTGGTACTTTATTATCTACTAAAATCATGTTGTTTACTTGACATGTTCACTTTTCTGTACTTTTTATCAAGGATACGTTTCCAAACATGAAGCAGCTATGCACTCCACACAAACAGTATTATTGCCTTTCATATCATATTAGACCAGTACAGTATCATTTGAACATTCAACAAACACACAATAACTAAAGGTGATTAATGAAGATTACGAAAAAGATTCATAGAACTAGAATAGTACCTGTTCAGAAATTCAGACTTCTGTGCTACTTGATTCAACTTTTCAACACCGAACTTATCCTGTATTTTCAATACAGTTACTCAATGAGCATATTTCTGTTAACAATATAAATAAAGATGACTATCAACTATAAATAACACACCTTCTTTGCTGAGGCTCTCTCTAACTTGGCTATACGTGCTAACATAGCATCCCTCATGTCCTCATCAATATGAGGATGCTGCCATGCAACCTTGTCATCATGTAGTTCCCAAGGGCTATGTGAATGCCTCACAGGATCACCTTTGTAAGTAATAATGATATTTTCCCAAGGGCTATGTGAATGCCTCACAGGATCACCTTTGTAAGTAATAATGATATTTTCCCAAAGGCTATCCATAAATTCAGTAGATTTAGGCTTAACTTCTAAGATTCTACCTTCCCACCAACTACCGCTAATTCCATCCTCATTTCTCCACCACACAAAGCATTTATCTCTATGCACCCAATTTCTCTGGATTGAGGCATCGTATCGTGTCCTTTCAACAAGGAAATCTGGGTATACAACAAGCTCGGGCAATGTGAGCTTAAAAGTCTTACCAAATGCAGCTGAAGAAGGATCTGTAAATTCAAGTGTAAGTTTGCAACAGCTTTCGCCTGATCCTGGGAGAGTGGCATAATCAAGACTTTGGACTTTACAGAATTCTACTGATCTCAGGCCTTTTAATTTAAAAGGGCATGCCTCTTGTGAACTATGTCTCCTTCTAGTGTATTCTTCATGATCCTGAATTTTTTTTAGAATGAACAGGCAGCGAATGAACAAAAATGTGCTCCGTGTCTCTTTGTGTGTGTGTGTGTGTGTTAAAAAATAGAGACAGGCCACGATTAAAAAAATACCACTAAGGAAACAAATCACAAGTATTTGTATATTTTTTACAATCAAGAAATACTTATCTATAACATAACAGAATCCACACTCTAACATGACAAATGAAACTGCTTCAGGCCAAAAACATTAAAAACGTGGTATATCTTAATAAAATTTGATAGATCGTAGACTATTATTCAAATCCAAAGCCCTACCAAATGCGGCAATACAAATTTACTGAAACAAGTGGAATTCCATATTTCAAATTCTATTACTAGATTTAGTAAAAAAGGTATAAAATTAAGGACAACTAACCTGTCTTAGATATGCAATTTCGTCTCCTAGTTGTGGAATATAACGGTAGCTCTCCTCCACATATGCAATTAAGGTATAAAAAGTAAGTATGTGACAAAATAACATTTTTGAATGGTTTAGACTGTAGCGGACTTCAAATCAACAGTAGAATCGCGTAGGAGGCAAGGAACTGTAGCGGACTTCAAATCAGCAGTAGAATCGCGTAGGAGGCAAGGATGAGCCGACGATGGCTGATGGAATAGCCGAGTATGCAGCGATGATTATTTAGAAGGCGTTGATTTTTGAAACCCTAGTTTTTTTGGGTTCAAGCATCGCCAACATGGAGATTGCACCTGAATCGAAAACCTAAAACAAGCACCTGAATCGAAATTCAATCAAAACAAATATAAAAGGAGGAGAAGATAATTTTTGTAGAATTAGGTTTTTTTTATACGGTAAAACCTGAGGTTAGGAGAAGGGAAGTATACGGTGATTAACGTAAAAATTAAACACTTTTTTTTGCATGTGTAGGGAGGGCGTGGGAAATTTCCTACGTCAATGTGGAATTGTATAAAATTAACAGAGGCGTGGAAATGGCGTAGGAGACTATCTACGCATTTTCTACAGTATCATTTTAGTGTAGACGATTTCCTACACCTTACTTACGCCTCGATTTTTTTTCTACGTGTTGAATTTGGCGTAGGAGAAGCGTAGGAAATTTCCTTACGATTTCCCTACGCCTTTACCTCTTTCTACCAGTTTCCTACGCCTACCCTACGCTCCGCCTTTTGGCGTAGGAAAGACGTCGGAAATTTTGTGTAGGAAACTGCAGTGTTTTTTAGTAGTGTTTCTACTGTTCGTGGCTGATCTGAACTGTAAAACCCTTGTATTCATGATAAAAACAATCTATAATAAGATTAAAGTGAACATAGGCTAGAAATTAAGGCAAATCACTATAAAATTCATAGGTTTTCTATTGTTTTCATACTGTTTTTAGTTAGATCTATCTATTATAATTCAGATTAGGGTGTTGTGCCACTTTTTAATCCAACATATACACTTTTTTTAATTAAAAATTACCCTTATTTTTATCTTCATTATCCTCCCTCTCTAAAACTTAAAACTCATTTACATAAAAATATAAAATTCCTAAAACTAAATTTAGTTAAAATTCAATAAAATGAACTTTAATTTCTGACATTAATTTTGTAACTACTTTATTTTGTTTTTTAAAAAAGGTTCTTACTTTGAACAAAATCAACTTTAATTTTAGTAAAAGAAAAGTTAAATGCTATTAAATTAGAGCAGCTAGTTGTGAAAGTTGTCTTAGCCGATATTTTAGTTTTATCATAAAAAAATTCATTAATTTCTTCATCAAAATGTATAAATTAAACCAAAAATCATTAACTTAAACGTTTTAATTTGATGGATCATAACAAAAAGACTAAATACACAATCAAGAAAGAAGAGCAATCGAGTAATACATTTTATATTAGAGTAGAATTTAACTTCTTTTTTGATTGATCATGGATAGCATGGGAGTCCAAAGTTCAAATAAAAGCAAAAAATATTACCGAATTACTCTGCTAGTGGGAACCAGGACTGAAGCTAGCTTCCCCGTAAAGAATATGGCGGTATGTACACTCAAACGGGGACATGCCGGCTCTATTCCAACACCATATAGTACACTTGTCAAATCCGCATTTCTCCACACCACCTTGACATGACTCGGTCAACGCCTATCCATACTTTAACTGCCTTGAGCTAACTCAACATGTAACCATCCTGCGTGTCGCCCAGTTAAGCCCAACAAAGTTTGGTCCCACGCGTTGAATGTGTGAGCTTTGTATAGACAAAAAGGAAGAAAAGTAGGACTGTTATGGTAACGGTAAATTTACCATTACCATACCATTACCAGCAAATCGGTTACCATTTTCGAGTGAAACCGGTATACCAGTTTAATCGGTATGGTAACGGTAAATTTACCATTTTCTACGGTAAATCGTCGGTAACATTTCTTCAATACCAGCGGTAACGGTAATTTTACCAGTCAATTTATAATACATGTATATTCATGTAACATGCTTTATTATAGGCATTTAGAACCAAGCAAATGATTAAATTTAGTTTATTAACCAAGTGAAATAATGTTAAATACACTTCACTTCTTTCTCATTTATGTCTTTTATTAAGTAACACTATAAATTGTATGTTGAAGCACCGTCATGGTGTGAATACGTGTTATGTTACTAACCTTTTTTAGACAAACGGTAATTTACCATTACTAGTGTAACGGTTACCAGATTATCGGCATACCAGTCTTCGGTATACCAGCCTATCGGTAACGGTAACGGTAAGCAATTTTCGCTTACCAGTAAAAATGGTATGGTAACGGTATTTGTGAAATGGTAACGGTAACCGTTACCATAACAGCCCTAAAGAAAAGGGAACTTCAGGTCAGAGTACATTAATTATGAAGCTGTCATGATTCAATCAATAGCATAGAATACCGGGACTTAATAAAACGCCATCGACTCTTTACCTTTACATCTTCTCTCTTCTTCTTCTTCTTCTATTTTTTGAAAAGGTTTGAGTTTGTAAATTTTCATACACATATTTTTAGGTTATGGAAAGTTTGAACCCAAGAGTAGGGTTAGAGCTCACAATTGGGACTCCTGGTATGCACCCTATCTTTGCCTATGGTAATTTTCTTTTTTTTCTTCAATCTGAATTCTTTTTTGCACTCTTCTTTGATTATCAGGTATGCATGGTTAAAAAGATGATTCTTTGATTCAATTTTGTGGTTGAATATGAAAATAAAAATAGAAATCTGGCATATTTTTTTGCTGGTGTGTTCTTCAGGTTAATATATGGTCATTTACTTTTAGTCTTTTTTAAGTTTTAAGGGAATGCAAACTTTTGTATATGAATACTTCCAAGTCAATACTTAAGAAAACTTAGAAAAGTAGTTTTGTGTTTAAAATATGCTTTTTGCATGCCTTTAAAATATGCTTTTTGCATGGTTAAAATTAAAGGTGTTTCTTTGATTCAATTTTGCGTTTAAATATGAAAATAAAAATGGAATTCTGGCGCAATTTTTTGCGCAGTGTGTCCTTCAGTTGGAAACTTTTGTATATGGATATTCCCAAGTCAAAACTTAAGAAAAGTAGTTTAGTTTAATCATTATAGTTTAGGATGATGCACGTATATATACATGCATGAGAAGTTACATGAACTGAGCAAGTATTTTTCCTCCTGTTCTTTTTCTGACAACCAGACTGAATTCAAAGGAATTTCTACTAACATGCACACAGTAAGTATTTGATTCTGAAACACCTGAAGAAAGTACTTGTATACCCAGCACAGATGGTTACTCTGCAGGCTTATCTTGCAAAAATAAAATAATAGGTATCATCCAAATAGTTATGTTCTTAGGATTATCATAGTAAGTAGTACGGAGTTATTGATCTTTGCATGATGGGAATTACCAATGTTTTTTTTTTTTTTGCTATTGGCAAAGTCAGTTGATTCGCTATAGGGAAAACTGATTATAACGAGATGTAACTCTAAGAATACATCAACTGTTTCCGTGATTAATGAAAAAGAAGAAATATTGATATCCTTTTTTGAATCCATGAACTCTAAGACCTCAGTCTACAAATGCATTTATCATTCTTGATTTTAGCTATTCCTAGCGTTTTGCGCGTAGTAGAAAGATCCATGGTTAATATAATCTTAAAATTAAAATGTAATTCCGTTTTGAAACAATCTATCCAACACTTAATCCAAGTTTTGGCTCCAAATTTCAACCAAACCTTGCCCAAAGCGTCTTTTTTAGCTATCTTGCTAATTGTGACAGCTACGAAAAGTATCAATCTTACACACATCTTTTCGTTGCATATTCAAATTTAGTGATTCAAATCATACCATAATACTATATAATAGTTCAGTTTGAGATGATAATTTGCTTGGAAGTGTATCATATGATCCGAGAAGAAGTAAGAGATGGAACCGACCTTCCTTACCTTTTTGGAGGAAGAAGCTGGTTGTGTTCAACGCCCTTGTATTGATGCTCTAGAGCTTAGCATATTGTGAGTCCATCTACTAGCGCACCAAGCGATGGTCGATAACAGATGTTCAGTTAACATTTTAGATATTCGATCGACTGCAGCTTGGAACTAGTCATGCCCGCTATGAATTCATGCATGCACCCACTGTAATTGGGATGTCCATGATGGTGAAATTCCTCATCCTTGATTAACCGTCCGTTATCATCGAACCACCGACTTCAATGCATGTCAAGCAGCATTAGATGTACACGACTCAAGTCCATGTACATTATATGCAACATTATCTCGATCTACTGCACTCATACATGTTAGGTAGCATATCATCACATAAGAATAAATTAAACATGTCTCGAACTTCTACTCTTAGTGCCAACCCAAGACCCAAAAATAAAACGTGTGACGCAAGGTCCCGACCACTGGAGCCAAACGAACATCCAAAGGTGTTAGAGCATCTCCAACAGTTTGGAGTGCGGAAATTCGATTTTCCGCACTCCAAAATGTTGGAGCCCTCATTTCTACAACAGAAATGAGGGCAGGCGCCTGTTGAACAGGCGCCTGGGCATCAGGCGCCTGTTCAACAGGCGCCCGAGTCAATAGGGGCCCTGTTGCGGGCCCCTATTGACTCGTTGCAACAGGGCCCCTGTTGCCAGGCGCCTGTTGAACAGGCGCCTGGCAATGAGGCGCCTGTTCAACAGGCGCCTGGACAACAGGCGCCTGTTGAACAAGCGCCTCACTCTATCCTAATTTCTCAGCCCGAAGGCCCTACTTTCTGCACTATTGCAAATTCTCGCACTCTGTTGGAGATGATTTCGAGTGCGGATCTGAGAATTTGCAACCTGTTGGAGATGCTCTTATAGGACAGAAATTCATAAGTGATGCCAGATCGACAACCAAGGTTACATGGAATAAGAAATCTTGACCAATGATGCCTACCCAACATTTAAAGATGATAAGTGACAATATTGATTAGTGATGTCACCCAACATCCAAAGATGATATGTGATGGGAGTTGCGATCAGTGATGCCAACCCAACATCCATAGGTGTGTTGCAACATTGGGTCGCAACCAGCAGTAACAACCCGTTATGCATAGGTGTGATGTGACATCAAGGCATGATCAATGATAGAAATTCAGCATCAAATAGTGTTTTATGCAAGCCCTGTCCTAGCCCGAGGCCACCAAGGCGATGCGTGGGTCCTTCAAAATTCAAAGTCCTTCGAAATTCAAAGACCTCGGGTTTTGTTGAGATGGTATTTATGAATTGTGTTATGGATCTACAATTGAAACTTTTTTTTGTTTAACGACAAACGATGACTGTAGTAAAAAATCAGAGTTTTGGGCAGCGGAAGCAAAACACCAAATAATATAATCTTTGGACAATCTCAGCAATTTCAATCCGACAAAGAGAATAAAAAGTAAATCAAAGAGCGCAAATTATAGATAGAAGACAGAAAGGAAAGAACACACCGATATAACGAGGTTCGGCTATACCTACGTCCTCGAACCCAACAACCTTTATTTTTTTTCATTTCAAGAGAGAGTACAACATGAGAAGAATATAAATTTCTCACCCTACAGTAGATATGAAAATAAGAATCTTATTGAAGATATTTTGTGGAGAACTATCTTCTCGACTTTTGTTGAAAAGATGAACAAATGTCTTTATATATATATATATATATATATATATATATATATATATAGCTGTAAAGATGGAGACTGCCTTGGAGATAAAGATGAAATCTTTCCGGATTTACTTGATTTGATTTCAACACAAATTTAACACATTGGTATTTGTTTACACGTATATCCTTATTTGATTGATTCCTCAAATCAATTAATATATCATCTAACATTAATTGATTATCTTTCTATTTGTTTTCCATATTTGATTGATTGCAAGAATCAACTAATATCTTCTGTCTTTTAATATTTGAATTAGATTTAAATTGTCCAAATTTAACACTCCATCTCGATTTAAATATATTAATCAATCAATTAAATTGGTTGTTGCGTCAACGTCTCATGGCGCTAAGTTGCTCGTACCACACTAATCAAGTTTGAGCATTGCTCAAACTTGTTCTTTGAAACCGACTTTGTTAACATATCGGTTAGATTGTCTTTTGTGTGTATCTTCCATAGCTTTATCTTATTTCTCTCTTCTTCAAGCATGAGAAAGAAATTCCTAACATCAATGTGCTTTGTCCGTGAGCTGTAGGCGTGATTCTCAACAAGATGAACGACGCTCTGACTATCTGAAAACAACTCTATCGTCTTCTGCATCATTGATAAATCATCTAAAATCTGCAACAAATACAGTCTTTCCTTGGTCGCTTCCATAACAGAAATAAGCTCTGCTTCTGTAATTGATAAAGCTACAATGGATTGTAATTTGGATCTCCAAAAAATCGGGCCTATGCCAAGTGTATAAACATAGCCCAAAATTGATTTTCTACCATCTTCATCCCCAGAATAATCTGAATCACAATAACCCCTTAGAGTTATGTTGCTACCTCCAAACAACAAGCCAATATTAGAAGCACCTCTCAAATATCGTAAAATCCACTTTACTGCTTGCCAATAAGTCTTGTCTGGATTAGATATGTATCTGCTAACAACACCAACTACATGAGCTAAATCAGGCCTTGTGTATAGCATACATAAGGCTTTCAACTGCACTAGAGTAAGGAATATTAGTCATGTCCCTTTTGTCTTCATTTGATGTGGGATATAAATATTTGGATAACTGAAATTGAGAGCCTAATGGAGTAGCCATCGGTTTAGCTTTCTCCATACCAAATCGAGATAGAACTTTCTCGATATACTGAGTGACCCTCAAAACTCTTTGCTTTCTATCCCTCTAAATCTCTATCCTCAAAATTTTGTGTGCCTTTCCCAAATCTTTCATATCAAACTCTTTGCCGAGCTCCATCTTCAACTTTGAAATTCTAGTCATGCTCTTAGAAGCTACCAACATATCATCAACATAAACCAACAAATAGATGTTATCTTCATTACACTTCTTAGAATACACATTGGTCCTTAAAGCTTCTAGAGTAACCATGTGAGATCATAAACTTATCAAATTTTTTATACCACCATCAAGGAGACTGTTTTAAATCATAAAGAGATTTGTTAAGCTTACAAACATGACTTAGCCTACTATTGTCAATGAACCCCTCTGGCTGCTGTAGGTAAATGTCCTCCTCAATGTCCCATATAAGAATGCTGTCTTGACATTTAATTGTTCTAGCTACATATTGAAGTGAGCAACAATGCCAAAAGAAAGCGAATGGAAGTGCGTCTGACAACGGGAGAAAAAATATCATAGAACTCCACACCTTTTCTCTGAACATAACCCTTCACTAAGAATTTTGCCTTATACCTCAAGTCACCATTGCCGCCGTCTTTCACCCTATAGATTCACTTATACCCAATTGCTCTCTTGCCAGAAGGAAGTGGCACTAAATCACAAGTGCAATATTTGTGCAAAGACTCAATTTCCTCCTTCATAGCTACCAACCAACTATAACTATCAACTGAATCAATGACATCTCTATGGTCTCTGGGCTCATCATGAAATATGCTTATTGCATAGGCTGCCATGTCATCAAAGTCAATGTCTTCAATGCTCAATCCTACAAAATCATCAAGCTATTTAGGTCATTTCCTCTCTCTAATTGGTTGAGTTTGAATTTGAGCTCCACCTTGGGATTGATCATCTGTCCTCTCTTTATCAATCACGGTGTCATCTATAACATCATTTTTACTTGTATGGAAGTTTAATGATCTACTTTGTGTCTGGTACTCTGAATTTGTCCTTTCAACATCATCATTAACTGAAGAAGAAGGCTCCACCTTCAACATAGCCTTTTCATCAAATGTAACATGTCTGCTAGTAACAATCTTCTGGGTAGTAGGACGGCACAGCCTATAACTTTTAACTCATCTTTTATAGCCAAGAAAAATACATTTGCGCGATCTTGGATCCAACTTCCCTTTGCTCTCATGCACATAAGCTGGACAATCAAACACTCTGAGAAAGGAATATGGAACAAGCTCTTCGTTCCATCTTCATATCTATGATGGTGGAAGGTGTACGGTTGATGAGGAAAACCGCTGTCGATAATGCTTCTGTCCAAAATCTTTTCTTTAACCCAACAATCAGATGTAAGCAACGAGTTCTTTTTAACAAAGTTTGATTCATTCTCTTTGCAACCCCATTTGACTAAGGGTCCCCAGGTGTGGTGTAGTGCCTTTTGATTTTCTCGAACTCACAAAATTTGATGAATTTTTAAGAAGTGAATTTACCATCATTATCTGAACAAAGAACCTTCACTTTCTTTCTTGATTATTTCTCAACAAGGGATTCTCATCCGTGAAACTTATCAAAAGTTTCGTTCTGGGACTTCATAAAGTAAATCCATACCTTTCTAGAAAAATCATCAACAAATGAAACAAAATACCCGACTCCTCCAAAAGATAGACATGGTGCGGGGCCCTAAACATCAGTGTGAACATACTCCAAATCATCTTTAAACTTATGTTTTGCAGTGCCGAAAGAAACCTTTGTCTGCTTTTCAAATATGCATCCCTCACAAAAGCCAAGTTTTGTATGATGAATACTGTCAACCAAACCTCGCTTTCTCAACACTTCCAAACTGCGTTCTCCAATGCGTTCCATACGAAAATGCCACAATCTGGTAGAATCGGAATTAATAGAATCAACAATCGAAGAAGACTCTGTAACAACAGTGGTACCCTTCAGCAAATATAGATTTTCAGCTTTTTACCCCTTTCATCACTATCAATGAGCCATTTGTAATTTTTAATGAATCTTTTTCTATTACACACTTCAAGCCAAGATTGCACAATGCTCCAACGGAGATCAAACTATGCCTTAAATCAGGCATATGTCTGACATCACATAAGTAAGAACAACACCATCAAACACCCTAATTTTCACCATTTCAATATCAATCACGCGACAAGTAACATTATTTCTCATGAGAACCTCTTCTCCATCAAATTAACGATAAGTTGAAAAAGAGTGTCTATCGTGTGTCATATGATAGGATGCTACAGAGTCAATAATCCACAGTACTCTTCATAGAAGAGGCAAAAGCTATAAAAATGTCAGGATCACTCTCTGAATCTGATGTCTCCGCTGTAGAAGCTGAAACCTTTTGGGTAATGGCTTTATTTTTATTCTCCAACTTGGGGCAACTTGCAATATAATGTCCGGGTCTTCTACCATAATGACAAACTCCCTTCGGAGCTCCTCTTGACTGAGATCTTGACTTGCCTCTATCTCCACCATATTTTGATCTACTCTTACTTCTTCCCCTTTGCGCAATAAAGCCTTCAGAATCATTCTTCATGCTCATGTTTGCTAACTTTTCCCTCAACATCTCGTTATGCAAATTTGTTTTCACATCCTCCAAGCAAATAGAAGAGCGTTCATAGATCATAGAGTTAACAAAATTGTTATACTCCGCAGGCAAAGAACATAAAGAATGACAGCTTGCGGTTTATCCTCAATTTTACTTCAGCTGCTCGAAGATTCATAACAAGTGTGTTTAGAGCATCCACGTGAGCTAATACATCGGTTCCAGGCTTTATCTTGAATGAGTAAAGTTGTTGTTGTAGGATGATGCGGTTAGTGAGAGACTTGTCGTAGAACTTTTTTGAAGAGCATCCCATAATTCCTTAGCAGTTTTCACATGAGAAAACTCTCTAAGTACTTGATCGAAAAGGCTAAGCTGGATGGTAGCAATCTCTTCAGGTGCTAATTTCTTCAGTTTCTCTGGATTTAAGACAACCTTAAATGTCCTCCCTTTCTTCAATACTGTTTCTATCTTCATTTCCATGTGCTAAAATCTTCCTTTCCATCAAATCTAGCGACTCCATAATTTGTAGAGCTTCTACCAGTGTCATTCTTTGTAGAATTAAACATAGCTGAAATAGTCTTCAAACAGTACAACAAACTCTGATACCAAACTGTAGTGAAAAATCAAAGTTTTGGACAGCGGAAGCAGAACACCAAATAATCTAGTCTGTGGACAATCTCAATAATTTAAATTGTTAAGTGTGGCTCGAATTTGGGAGTGCGTGGGTTGAACGATAAGTCTCGCATCGCAAGAAATATGACGCATAATGTGGTATATAAGTGAGATTAGTGGCGCATAACATTGGAAATTCCTTTTGTTAAAAGCATGTGTTGCCAAGACCATGTATATGCCCGTTTTGAAAAGCGATGAAAGTGATGTTAAATCGGGACGTTGGCACATCGGAAGCTTCATTAGGTGGCACCATTACAGAACAATAAAGCGCTCGTTTATGAGAACGCGTTGGAATGCCGAAACACAATATGATATCAGAGTTGATGGTTCGAGAGACCATTAAACGATGCGAGAGTGACCGAAGCAAAGATTTCTTAAGGCTTAGAGATATGTAAGCAGCCTGACACCACTGCTAGATATGCAGCCTGCACTACTGTGTTGAGAAATGATGTTCCAAGATGGTTTGAGTGGAAAGTACTCGTATTAAGGTAGAGATTTTGTAATGCAGCCTTGCCTAACTGCGTAAGAAGTGAGAAAAAGCTACCTGATCTCACTGCAGAACTTCTTCAGTATGCTCCAAATGAAGGTTAAAGGAAATGCTCGTCAAGGTGGAGAATTGTTAGATGTGGTTCGCATTGAGAGTGCGTGGGTTGAACGATAAGTCCCACATCGTAAGAAATATGACGTATAACATGGTATATATGTGAGATTGGTAATCCGTAACATTGAGAATTCCTTTTGTTATAAGCAGGTGTTGTCAAGACCACGTATGTGCCCATTCCGAAAGACGGTGAAAGAGATGTTCAATCGAGAAGCTGACACATCAGAAGCTTCATTAGGTGGCGCCGTTACAGAACAATGAAACGTGCATTTATTTATGAGGACGCGTTGGAGTGCCGAAATACAACAATGATTGTAATGTTGATTTTAGTATGGAAGATCCTAGTTTAAATTTGGTAAATGCATTTAAGTTGTATATTATACTTTTTTTTGCAACTAAAACCACCTTGGAAAATATTATGTATCAATGCGCAAAATCAGGGATATTATATCATGCACAACCATTATCGCATATCATTAAAATACTTTTACGAACCATAGTAGCAAATATTCAAAAGCATAATTATTACTGTGCAAACATAGCAAAACTATCAATCTTACAAATGCGACCATATCTCCTCCATCTAAAACTCAAATACAACGGTTTCAGTTCCTTTCGAAAGCTCCATAGGCATACACACACATAACACGAATATCACATTTCACATCTATTGAGACAATCAAACACCTTAAATGTAACAAGAAGAAAAAATAACAATAGTTGAGTAAGTTCTCACCTAATTTACAGTGACTATAACTTCTTTATTTGAACTCAAATTAAGCAATTAACCTAGCAAATCAAAGCTCTATTGATCATCTTCTAGATCGATCCCAAAGTTCCACACCACTTACAGCTTCCATATTATCATACCGACCATGGTTTCAAATCTCGTATTTCAATCATTTTTTCAAATTTGGATTTTAATACGCAATATTGTGTATTTGATGAGATTCCAGACCAGATCGATGTATCATGATTGCAAATTTTGAATTAACATATCAGATTCTAAAGTACATCTCGAACTATCTAGGCGTAACATATGAACAAAAAATGATTTTTTCTCGAAGATTTCTTAGTAATTATCATCAAAATAAAAAATAAAAATTGTAACTGCACAAAAAGATAGTCGTTGCACTAGAAAAATTAGATTAATTTTTTTCAAAGGGAAGTATTAACTTGATTAATTTGGTAGTTAGTGAAGACCCTTCTCATTCATATATTAACGTTAGTTAGAATAAA
Organism: Allium fistulosum; assembly: GCA_030737815.1. Lineage (NCBI taxonomy): Eukaryota > Viridiplantae > Streptophyta > Magnoliopsida > Asparagales > Amaryllidaceae > Allium > Allium fistulosum. The sequence continues at coordinate 994,256,581 of CM060903.1, forward strand.
CATACGAAGTCACTTGTTATGACTTATCCGTATAAGAAGTTTATGGAAAAAGATTAGAGAATTGTTGAATGCTAAATTTTAAGATAATCTTATTTTGATCCATATAAAAAGAAAAAATGTAGAATTTTGGATGAGAACTCGGAATTGAGATCCCAATTCAGATTCAAACCGAGAGTTGTATTTTAGATGAAATAAGTATCAAAAGAGATATGATGAGATTTGATGTTTGGTCACTCTGTTGAAAAACATGGATTGAATGAAGTCTATGGTGAGATGGATGAGATTAGAAATTCTGGTGCTAACTCACAGATCGTAATGACTAGTCTTAGTCAATAACACACCCCTAAGATGAAAGTTTCGAACTTGCTTTACGTACTCGTAAAATTTCACATCATTATGAAAAATTATCCAATCATAGCATCGCTAAATGCAGTCATAATCCGATAACTCCAGCATTCGCAAAAGTGCAACATAACTCCTTGGCTTTTCTTTCATCTCGCATTCCATTTGGATCATTAAAGCTCAATGAATCTAATTTTGGACCTTCAATAAGGTAAGTTTCGATCAAGTCAAGGTTCATCTCCACCGTTACTTAGTTTTATCTGAATGGCTCACTAACTCGCTTATATTAATACTTAATCGAGTATTAACCTCCAATCATATAACAAACGATACTAATTGAGTAAAGCAACACAACATAATCTTTCAATGGATAATCAATCCAACGAATGTGTCAATGCTTGTATTCTTCGCTTATGAGTATGCATATTAGTTGTATGCATAAACACAACCATGTAATATTTAGTCTGACATAGCAGACATATATGCTCAATGATCATATCACATATCATTATATATACTAGTATAAATTGCATGATACGTGCATCTAATAGCTAAAGATGTTTGGTTTTTATTAAAAAAAATTAATGGATGGATATGTGATATACGTGCAAAATCATTGATGGTCACAACACTTTTATTTCAAATAGTTATTGACGGTATTGGATGTAAATTGATAGTGAAATCCGTTGATGGGTGGTCGATCGTTGGTGAAGACGTAGAAATCGCCGTCGGTGTAGAATTGATTTTGGTTAGTGGATAATCGACTGATGTAGTTGCAGTAGTGGAGGATTGCGTCGATGTAGTTGAAGTAGTGGAGGATTAGGAAATGACGCTAACATTGTTTTCATGGGCTAGCAAGCGGATGGTAAAGGGGGCGACATGTGGAGGGTAGTTTGGGGATTTCAAAAAGACACGGTTGATCCTAGTTCATTGAATTACCATTATTAGTAGTAGATATATATATACATATATATATATATACATATACATATATATATATACATATACATACATATATATATATATATATAAAGATAATATCTAAATATGGAGTGATTTGAATTGAGCAATTTCTCATCTTAACAAATGCTCCAAAATAACCAAGTTCCATCTTAGTGCCCCCAAAATCCAATTCAAAGCTTCATCAATATGCCATAAATTCTCTAACTTCCCACAAGTACATCACTTCAGTTGGTGCTAAATGCTATAATTTTGGTAGGTCAAAATCCTTGTCAATATGGAATAAATAATAATCCAAGATCAAGAACCACTGATTTAATATAAATATACCAAATAATAAATAAATAGAAATAGAAAAAACAAATAAAAGAACTCACAAATTGGATAATTGATGAGTTACAAGGGAGACTACAAGAGGAATTACAGAGAAATGAACTATTTTTTTTAGATTTCTCATCTTAACAAATGCTCCAAAATAACCAAGTTCCATCATAATGCCCCCAAAATCCAATTCAAAGCTTCACCAATATGCCATAAATTTTCTAACTTCCCACAAGTACATCACCTCAGTTGGTGCTAAATGTTATAATTTTGGTAGGTCAAAATCCTTGTCAATATGGAATAAATAATAATCCAAGATCAAGAACCACTGATTTAATATAAATATACCAAATAATAAATAAATAGAAATAGAAAAAGCAAATAAAAGAACTCACAAATTGGATAATTGATGAGTTGCAAGGGAGACTAATAGAGGGATTACAGAGAAATGAATTATTTATTTTTTAGATTGTATGAGATGGAAAATGCACAATTTCATTTATATAGAAACATGGCTTGAATATGAATATATTTACTTCAGGCAAAAGATTTTTCTTGCATATCTCAATTCATCATAAGCAAAGAATTAATTTAGAAAGCATTAAAGCAATAAAGGAAATTCAAAATGACCAATGAATACATTAATTCACATATCACTTTTTAATTATATTGTGGAATTTAGAATCCATGTCTTATTCTCGAACTTAATACTCAAAAAACTTTTCTAAAGAAACAAGTTTCACGAAACACCACTATCAATATTTTCAACGAAAATGTACATTGTAAACTGTAGAGATTTGCAGTTTTAACCATAGATTTTTATAAAATAAATATATACAGTGTAGACTGTAAATATTTACATTGTACAATACAAATTTTTATTTTACAAAATATGCAGTTAGAGCTGTAAATATTTATAGTGCATAATGCAAACATTTGAAGTGTAGAATTCAAATATATGTAGTGTAGAATACACATTTTCATTGGAAATGATAACATGGGTTTTTTGTCAATTTTTTTTTATTATAAAGAGCAAAAGTGAATTTTGAACTTATGAAGGGTGTTTGAAAAAACGTTTTCTTTCAATTGATTAATAAATTAATTTTCTTCCAATGCGCCATTTGATTATGTTGAATGTTTTTTTTGTCTTCACGTACGTTTTATTGATTGTTGAATTCAAATTCAACAGGCAACGGTAACAACCATTTTCTAACGGCCACGACCGTTCGAATAGACACCTGTAGACGAATAGACATCTCACTCCCTATATAACAGTGCATTCCATCAACGCAGACTTTACTTCTCTTTTCTTCTAAATCAAAAAATCGATAGCATTATTAACTTCTGAGTGTTTCTTCTGATCTGAGCAAGTAACCACAACTTGCACAGATAAATCTTCATTGTATCCTAAAAGAAGGTTTTCATACAACCTGCTATTATTAAGAAGGGGAAAACATTCTTAAAAGACAACGATTATTTCGTGCCTTGGAGTGATTAGTCTTATATTACCCAGAGATCTTCAACAGATTATATATCTTCTTTTCTTTTATTCTTCACTAATTAATGGATTGAATGAATCAATTAATTTTTATTTCTTCATATCCTTCAACTCTTTCTTTCTCTTATCATATTCATCCATTAATTAATTGATTAAATCAATCAATTAATTTGCCATCTTTCCTCGTGTTCCATATTGGTTGATTGATTGAATTAAACAATCAAATTTCTTCTTTATATATTTAATTGAATGAGTGTATCAATCGGTTAATTTTCCTTTTTGATTTAATATATATTTGAGTCACATAATTTCAACATTAAAACACATCATTTATACACGAATTAGAAAGCAGGGGATGAAAACAAAATAATAAGTGAATCGCTATTTCTAGAAATTTAAGGGCTATATGCTGAATTTCCACTCCATAATAAACTCAACTTTGAGGTTGACTTAGTTATATATTATTTTTGTATTTTGCTCTTAATGTACAATAATCATCAAATAAATGGATAAAGTTATGTTATTTTTAAATTGAACAGAAAAAGCTTTAAAAATATATTCCAAAACTTGTGTACATTCAAATGAGCTGCTTGAATTTGGTTGTTGAAGCGGGGCTGAAATGTCTATCATTCGAGGAATGACAAACAGTTAGAATTCTTATAAAATACGACATTTTTATACGAATTCTTGAATTAAAAATGCATGTACAATAATTTAAAAAACGAAAATGTAGGTTGAAAATATAGATAATAAATACACGTATCATTTAAGAAAATTAAATTAGTTATGGAAAGTTGGCATCTGACATCATGAACGTCATTGTGTCAAATCAAAGTGATCTTTCTTCATAAGGTTTTGGAAAAGTTTCAGTTTTAGTTACAATATGAAATTTCTTTGTTGCTCCCTGTTTCCTTTTAGGCCTCGATTGAATTTCCTGCATAAAACTGCTTGTATCGCTACTAATTTAATTAGTGCAGGGACGTTTTGTCAAACGCGTTTAAAAATGCATTTCCGCCCCTTCCAAAAAAAACAGATTTCATGAAAAACACATGTATTTATTTTCAATGAATATTTGCAGTTTTAACCGCAAATATTTGCAATATAAACGGTACATTTTCATTAAAAATAATTACAGGTAATTACAGGGGTGTTTCGTCAAGCCTATTTTTAAGAATGGCTTTTTGTGTATTAAGTTTTAAGTTTGAAAATAAGAGGTGGAGCTTAATTTCCACTTTAGTGTGTATATGATGTAGGATAAGCATGAACAATCCATAACATGCCTTAGTGTAGTTTGCAACTCATTCAAATATTTCATTAAATAATTGTAAATCATTTGATTTATCAAAAGAGAAAGAAAACAAATGGAAATTGTTCATTTAACATGGAAGTTCCCATATTCCTATCATTGTTCATTTATAATAGGATGTATTCCCTTAAGTACATTATTGGGAAATGCTCTTAATGCATTTTGACAATGTGTGTGTGTATGCATTTACATATAACTATGTTACATAATTTATACTATATATATTTACAAATTAAGGTGAAAGCATTGTTGGCTGCATGAATATGAGAAATTTTGACATGAACAAGCCAGCTTGTGGGTCGGAGGAAGAGTTTTCATTTTGTAGCGCTGAAGATGGCGAAGATGTAGAAGACGAAGGAAGCAAATGTAAGTCCAAGAAGCTTCAGCTCTCGAAAGAGCAGTGCAGATTACTGGAAGAAAGTTTCAGGCACAACCAAACTCTCAATCATGTGAGACAAATTTTGTTTCTACTTTTGAATAATTTTCCATGGTTCATAATGGATTTAATACTTTTGTTGCCAAAGGCATAACTTGAGTTCTATTTTTGACCAAGGAGACGAAGCAAACAGTGGTAGAATATTGTTTTACTGTGGTTTTTAAAGGCTCTACATATACTTTCATAAAATGTTCTGGTTTTCTTCTGCTAACTAGAATTATATTAATTAGACTCTATTCCTTTTAGAAGAAGAAAACGAAGTTGTTTAACATAATTCTACCACGTTCAAATGTGCATCATCTAGGAACAAGTGGGGAAGTATGGCAATTTCTTAGCTAGAAGTAGCTGTATAGGTAAATTTAATTATAGACCAGGTAACCATAATACTATTGCACAAAGTAGTTAACCCGGTCCTAAGAGAGCCCTAGTCATTAGCATTTTAAAAACTTTAATTATGCACAAAAATCAAATTCTTTGCCAAAGTTATTATCATTGTACTTACAAATGAGGTCACAAGTTTAACTCCAAGTCATGACATTTTTCTTCATATTTTTCCAATATATTTATGCTTGTTATATTTTCAATATCAATACATAATTTTTTGAATATTTATTCTTCGTGGTATTGTTTTACATTCATACGTACGTACACAATATTCTACTAGGTTTTTTTTATCCACATCCATGTTTGTGAATATTTTTTATTTAAATTATATAAATATAGAATTTGATGATTTAAATCAAAATATTTTTTTATAGAAATTTGTATGTACATGTGCATCATCCATGTACTAGTTTAGGATAGTGGAAATTTCGCTATGCAAGTATTGCTCTATTTTTTATTAATAAAATACAAATTTCTATCTTTAATATGAGAAAAATTATAATATATTAGAACTCTAACCGTTTCCGTTTCTTTATGGAATACAGAGGTTTTGCATCCTGAAATATGAACTACCTACGTTTTGAATATGGCATATGAAACATATTGATTGAGCATAAAAATTCCAATGTAATGGTGAAATGAAAGCTTATTGAATGAATCCCATTGAACCTTTTTCAGGTCTTCTGGAAATAGTTATTCCTTGAATCAAATTCCAAAAAATAAAAAAAATAGTAATAATAAATAAATAAATAAAATGACATCCAATTGACAAGAACTGACATGGAATGGTATTTTTGAGATAGTTGGTATAATGCTAATGAAATTGTAGCTGCCGAAGGAAAATTTAGTGTGAATAGTAATACTCAGTTAGAAGTAGAGATTAAATGATACAACTCCCACTGAGAATAATTCAAGATCATGTATCTTTGTATAATCAGGCAAAAAATATTTGGTTGCAAATTTATATTTAGGCCTAGGTACCTGATATATATTATTGGATACATTGATTATCCAATATTTATAACAATTAACAACTAATCATGACCATTAATCATCCAACTCTCAGAAACAAAAGGAGGAACTGGCATCAAAGCTGAAGCTGAGACCAAGGCAGGTTGAGGTCTGGTTCCAGAACCACAGGGCAAGGTGTGTACTTTCAATTTATGCTCAAAAGTGCTATTTGAATACTTGAAATTCCAATTGTCAATACCTGATTGTTTGGACATCAAACTGAAATGTGCTTTCAGGACTAAACTGAAGCAGACCGAAATGGAATGTCGATACCTGAAACGGTGCTTTACATTTCTACGGGAAGAGAATCAAAGGCTTCAGGTAGAAGTGGAGAAACTTCGTGCAATTCGTGCATCTCCTCCAACTGTCATATTACCAGACACTAACAAACCTATTTTTGCATCTGAGCTTTCTCTGTGCCCAAGGTGTCAATGCTTCACCGCTTTTGCTAGCAATGGAAGAAAGGATGAGAGAACTAATTAGAGAAGGGAATAATGTATCCCTGGTTTAAGTTTCTTGAAAGTTTATAAGTTGTATTGTGGAAAGTAGACTGGGGAGGATGTAACTTCTCATAGTTGGTTTTTGGCATGCTCTGTGTGAAATTTTGTCATAAAATGTATACCAACTTTAAATGGGAACAATGCTATTACTTATTTCCTTCTGTTGTAGAAGTAGCTTTAGTTAGCAATATAGTGCTGCAAAGTTTTCTTTCCTTTGAAAGACCAAGTGATATGGTACAAAGATCATATAACTCATTCTTTACCTTATACAGATGAATCAACCTATCAATTCATAAAACTCATCCCTCAACTTAACAAAGGAGGTTACATATACATATAGAGGAAAACAAACATGAGATCTAGGTTATAGGACATGCAAGCGTGGAATAGCTTGTTCATCCATGATCAACTTATTAAACTCGTTTTACAACACTTGGATAATTTATTATTGTCTGGTCAAAACCTTCATAGGAAAATCAAGTGAGATAAACAACGAAGGAAAAGAGTACATTGTATATAATAAACATTACTCCCTCTGATTTTGCTAATCCTAGACCATTCGCATGTCAACACCATAAAGAATTTTCTCGAAGGTTGAGGACCTGAGGTTGGCAACATTACGTAAATAAAACAACTCGATTATTATCTGTGTATTTAGGCCAAATTTGTAAACAAATTACAAAAATAGACTACAGCGCAAACTATTTACAAAACTAGATCAGTTTTCGCCACGTTGGCGCCACGTGTGCTGGCGGCATCTCAAATGCCGCCAGTATGCAGCATCTCAAATGCCGTCAATATCTGCTGCTTTATTAGACAGTCATCTTTTTATGTTTGTCTTCTTTCAAAGTTTTCTTAGATCTATAAAAATCCTAAACTCCAAAATGTTAAATTATTTGCATATCGTAGTTTAATCTTGATTGGATTCAGCTACAAACGAGGAGCAACATCTAATTCTTCCTCTTCAATAAGGAATTAGCTATAGCAGGTATGTTTTTTTTGGAAACCCTAGTTCAATTTTTTTTTCTCATTTGTTGTTTGGTAACAAATGACAATAGGTAACTAGTTGACTGAATAAATTGTAGAATGACTTTCAACTGTGTACCAATGATCTGTTATTTCGATGGCGAATTGGTTGTTGATGAACTTAATTGTGGAAAATATATCGGTGGCTCGTGTAAGCCAGCTAAAGTGTTGAAAGGTTGTAATTTGGTGTAGCTGAAAGAATCGATTTATAAAGCTACCAAGATAAAATCTGAAGAATTTGACATAGAGTTAGTGTGTAACTGGCCAACGGACTCAGGATCGAAAGCCATTAAAATAGCCGATGATGACGATGTGGAGCTAATGTTTTTAGCGACATCGAAATCAATTGTTGGGAAAATTAGGCGCTTGCAAGTAGAAGAACCCGTACGAGAACAAGAAGTTAACAGTGTTATTGAGGAGCACCAAAAAAACGGGTGAGGCAGTAAGTATCAGTCGTGGAAACGCGTCCTCGAGTTTCATTAATCTAACTATGACAGCGATGTATAGTCAACAACAAGGCATATATGGATATCCTCCGTGTATGACCTATCCACAGGGTGTTCAGTATACGTACCCCTATCCAAGTCAAGGCAGCTTTACGCATTTCCTCGGAAGGTGAAACATTTATTTATAAAATTTAGGTCGTATTAATTTGATAGTTATGCGCTACTTAACAGTTTTTTTCGCTGTATATGCAGTTATCTTCCTTGTCGACCAACACTGTCTAGTCCTGCTGAACCATCACACTGCCATATGTCTCAATTTATGTATCCAACTCCGTCCGAGTTATATGATCTTAGTCAGAGGTATGTATCATGAAGAATCAAAATTTGGTAGGTAGTAATTATGGTACTAGTTTTAAAGTAATACGTATGTTTGAATAGCAGATTCCCCGAGCACGATATTGCTACGCAATCTAATGCTGATTTGGAGAATGTAAACGTAAACGCAAACAACAAAGATGTTGATACTGAGATGGACGGGGATGAAGACGAAGATGTCAATGACGAACTCCCTGTAAATAGTATGGATTTAGTGAACATGGTGGAGAACGACATGTCGTGGATAGGTAGTATGCAAGTGAACAATGATCCTTTGAACTATGATTTTCCGGTTGAAGACAATATTTCTGAAGACAGTGATGAGGTGGAAATGGAAGTTCCTTTGGATGATGATTTGTGCAACGCACAAATTATGGCAAGGTCAATCGTTGCAAATCTTGAGTTCAACAATGAGCTGTTTTCAACCGTAAGCGTTCAGAATGGATTTAAAGTTGGTTTGATTTTCGAGACAAAAGCCAAGTTGTTACAACAGTTGAGCGAATGGTCGATTTTGCATGCCATTTCTTTTAAAGCAATAAAATCAAGTAAAATCAAATACACCGCCTTTTGTAGTATAGATGCAAACTGTTCATGGAGAATTCATGTTATTGTCTCAAAAAAATCATAGCAGAAGTGGTGGACTGTAAGGAAATACCCTAGCGAACACAATTGTGTTAACCCAACGATGAACTCCACCCACAAGCAGGCGACTTCCAACTTTGTAGCGGGAAAAATATTAGCTTTTGTGAAAGCCGATCAGAACATTACAACCGGGACGGTGCAAGTTTTGATGGAAGAATAGTTGTTTGTGAAAATTAGTTATATGAAGGCTTGGAGAGTTTTGAGTAGGGCGGTGGAAAGAATTTATGGCGATTGGGCGGAGTCATATAGCAGTCTAAGGCAATATTTTGCTGAAATAACTCGGGAAGTGTTGGACACGTTACGATTGATGATTATGGAGTCTTCGATCGAGCTTTTTGGGCCTTTGGACCTTGTATTGAAGGATTTGTTCATTGTCGTCCGCTGTTATGTATTGACGGGACACATTTGTACGGGAAATATAAAGGGCCTTTGGACCTTGTATTGAAGGATTTGAAGCTTTTTGGGCCTTTGGACCTTGTATTTGAAGTTGATTTTGTACCAGAGACATAATTCGACGAAGAACCTCCGGTTGTGGATAGTGGAACATCACGTGGAGAAGACGCGGTTGATAGACCAGTCCAACAATCGCTCCATGCACGTCTTTTAGGTGTCCTTGGTCGGCAAAATCATGCAACTCAAGCTCCCATGCTACATGTGCAGTTTGTGACTGTGGAGAGGAATGCGAAGTAGTCGTTTGCAGAAATGATAGGAACGCTGGACGTCATTTCTACCGCTGCGCTGGATACAACGATCACAAGATTCGGCCGCATCAAGTTGAATGCTGTAATTTTTTTAAGTGGCTCGATCCACCACTGTGTCCTAGAGGGGTGGAATATGCTTTATAGATGCAAGCGGAGGTTAGTCATTTGGAAAAGTTGAACCTTGAATACCGAAACGAATTGTTGGTTCATGGGTACAAGTATTCAGCATTGTGGCCACGTAGATCGTTGAAGGATAATTGAAATGTAACATAATGATATTAGAAACTTGTTGTATGATGAATAAATATCTAAAACAATTGCGCAAACTTATTGAAGCATTATTCGAAAAAATATTTATATGTTCGAAGTATGTTATGCCTGGTTGAACTCTGTTGTTTTGAAAAGTCAGTCTACATGCTTGCCAAACCTACAACAGATGCACACCACACTGCGGTATCTGAAATAACGCCCGAGAAAACCAGACTGCGGCATCCAAAATGCTACAGTTATCGACATCCCCATGCAGCATTTTAAATGCCACTCCATGCGGCCTTTGAAATACCGCCCCTAGTGGCATTTCAAATGCCGCCCCATGCGGCATTTCAAATGCCGCTCTATTATTTACTCAGAGAAACTACAAATCAAAAATACGGCGTCAATTTTTCGACACCAATGTAAACAAATTTCTGAACATTGACTACTACAAATTTCTGAGCTCATGACTACATTTAGCATCAACAAATACAAGTCTACAATCAATAACATTCACACCAACATCGAAATACTAGAGTCACTTCTACAATCATAGCCAAAAACAATATTCTATAATAGTTAACAACCAAATATCCCAAACGAACAAATAGAAACCATGATCAATCAACACTACAGTCAACATCCCACACAAACGATCAATCAACACTACAGTCCACAAATAGAAACCACGGTCCACTACGATTAGTCTAAAATTTCATCTCAATTTTTTTAATTCCCGAGGAGTTTTCTTCTTCGGTCTTCTCAGCTTGAGCATGAATTCCTCCTCTTCCCGTGACAGCTCTTCACTGCCCTCCTCTTGTGTCCCTTCCGTTGGGGGTTGCGATGGCCCGACGGGTTGTGTATGCTTGGAAGATATCGCTCCGGAACTTTCACCCTCAATTTTCTTCCTTCTTCCATACTTTCTCTTCGGTGAGGGGGCCGGTGGGACTGCAGCTATGTCCTCATACGATGCGGGAGGGGCAATATCCTCGATAAGTGGTGGCACGGCAGAAGGAGGAGGAGGCGGAGGTGGGATGGGCCTTGACATCTTGTTCTTCAACAAACAGGATAGTAGAATTTGTTTGATAGAGAAGCATTTCGCCTTGCTCTTTTCAGGAACCTCCTCTACAAGCTCGTCGACTATGTCCAACACATGATACATACCATCCGCCTGCATATAACATAAACCATTATGAGTTTCATAAGTACTATACAAGTTGTCAATATTAATATGTACCACATGCCGTTCTAGTAGAGCTCGTGGAGTGTAAGGTGCCACCTCTTGCTCGGGTTCTTCCGCTCGTCTTCGTAGCACATAACGACGAGTGATATTCCAATACCAGCTAAGATACTCCTCATCGGTCAGAGTGACTTCATGCTCGTCTTCCCCGGCTATGAAACGGTTGTTCCATAACTCAATCATCGTTTCAAACTCATCTTCGCCATATGGAAGCGTGTAATATGGAGCAGGATACGGTAGATGCTGTCGAAGATCAAACTGTCTCATGACTCTGTCTGGGAGATGGTATGCTAAATCTCCGAAACAAAAAATCATAAGTCTTGCCCACCATAACGGCCTGTTCACTGTACAAAGAGCCGTAAGAGCCTGAAGATCTGCCTCGGAATACGGATTCCATGTTACTGCATTGTAATCTAAGACATCAAACTCGTTCCGGTAGAAGGCTAAATTACGTCTGGGGGTCATTTTTGTATTCTTCGGGCCAATCCACCTGTAATAGCAACATGTTATAGGAAGTATTCAAATTTACTATGTCGATACAACAACACTAACAACACTGTTTTACCTCGCTCCATATGGCTTTGAATTGTCAATTATTTGCGTCTTCATAGAAATACGACCAACCGGAAGGTAAGTCCATGACCTAAGCTGCAAGTGTGAAACTTAATTTTAGTTACGGTTTTACGAAAAACTCAAATATGCAACAACAAATGACTATGTCCGTACCTAAAGTAGAGTCATACAACCTTCGGTGGACCATTGTTCGACCAAAGCAACTCTCGTAAGCTCCGTATAGGTGAAAGCTAGCACTGCATTACCCCATGAGTATTGCCGACATGAATCGAAGTCTTCTAATAATGGAAGCCATTGAAGGTCCACTCTTGTCTTCGATCGATCGCAAAAAAGACGTTGCGTGATGATGTGCAACATAATAGCGCGGGCACGCTAGGCAATCTGCAAAGGAGAGGCACGACGGGGAATATCACCGGCCAACTGCTTCCTAAACCACGTGGTCACTATCGACTCATTTCCCCAACTCAAGTCTTCTGGAGAAGCCAATCCGAGCAAGGGCTTACACAATTCCATACAATTTCTTGGAAAATCCGGTTTCAGGATGGGATCCCCGTTAATCGGCAATCCGAGCAATACAGCTACGTCTTTCAAAGTGATTGTCATCTCGCCTACTCTAAGATGAAATGTAGACGTCTCCAGTCGCCATCTATCGATCAAAGCCGTCAAAAGATTTCGGTCGAGCTGTGTATATCCCAACTTATTGACAACACCAAATCCAACTCTGTCTAACAGTTCCAACACGCCTGGATGCGCTGACATGACGAGCTTTAAAGTGGATGAATGGTCAATGAAGCCATCTGGCTCAACCCCCTATCGATAAATAATAACAAATGAAAGCAATTATGGTAATTATCAACACTTTCCAGAAGTAATGACAAATTATATGACCTTGTACCTCCATCATATCGATGTTGTTTGTGCTTTGTTGAGGTTGAAGGTAAAGCACACTAGGATCGATCGGTCCGAGCGCCATTTCATCATATTCTACCAAAATAACATTACATAATCATAATCAACTTCATTGGGTATACAACCATAGATTTGCAATTATACAACTTCATTGTACACAATAACAAAACAATTAAACATGTGCTCCAGGTGATTACTCAACTTTATTGTACTATACAACCATAGATTTGCAATTATAGAACAATTTTAGCCCTAAACCCTAAATTGAAAAAATGACAATTAGAGACAAAATCGATAGATTTCATACCTATAGGATGTGCTTGAGACGATGATGAATCCATAGTTCAAATTCTAGCTAGATTTAAGTAGTTTTTATTTGAAAATTTGTTTTTTGCTGAATTAGGGGGGTGGGTTCGGGTTTTCTGAGAAGAGAGATTGAGAGAAGGGAGAGTGAGAAAGTATTGATGGAATGGGCTGAAAATTTACAGAGAGCAAAAAAATAGGCGGCATTTGAGATGCCGCATACTGGCGGCATCTCAAATGCCACCAGTATGCTTTTGCACAATACACGTGTACTTGCGGCATTTGAGATGCCGCCAGCATACGTGGCGTCCAACGTGGCGAAAACTGGTCTAGTTTTGTAAATAGTTTGCAATGTGGCCTATTCTTATAATTTGTTTACAACTTTGGCCTAAATACAACATTTATCCGTGTATTTATTATATCCCAATCTCGTTGCTCTGTGTTTAGAAGAATTTCGATGATATATTTTTTGTTCTATCTCTCTTGATATATCTTCCTTTGATTTGTTGGACTTTATCAACTGCAGGTAACTCACAACTTCTATAGACAGCAAAGGCGAAATTCTGGATTATACCAGATAGAGAGAAAAAAAAGTAAAATCTTTATTCATTCTTAAGAGCTGAATCTCATATACAAAATTATACCGAGAAGCTTATATACAGGAGCTAGAATGTGCTAACAAAGTACAACTGGAAAATCATTTTATATTTACAGATTTTACATTATATTCCAATAGCTCTCCCTCGAGCTGGAACTGGTGGCTTAGTTACAAGTCCAAGCTGGGTAGAAAAGAATTTGTGAGGTTGAGAACACGTTGGCTTTGTCAAAATGTCAGCAAGCTGCAAATGTGTCCTAACATGTAAGATATTAATGAATTTTTCTTGCACGTAATCTCGAACAAAATGACAGCCCACTTTGAGATGCTTAGTACGCTCTTGAAAAACTGGATTTTCTGCAATATACTTGGCAGCAATGTTCTTACAGAATAGATGAATAGGCTTTGGAACCTCAACAAATAGATAAGATAATAGACCTTCAATCCAAAGCAACTCACTTGTAGTATAGCTCATGCTTTTGTATTCAGCCTCACACGTACTCTTTGATGTAGTTTTTTGCTTTTTGTATTCCAAGAAATTAAGGAATTTCCCAAAAAAATAGCATTTCTAGACAAGGATTGCAGAAAAAGGACATGAACCCCAATCAGCATCACAATACCCTTTCAAGATCAAATCACTTTCAGACTGAGCAGAGTAAAACAAACCAAGGTCGATTGTTCCTTTCAAGTACTTCAGAACATGTAGAGCAGCTAAAAGATTGGATTGAGCAGGAGCACTGAGAAATTAGCTCAATTGTTGCACAGCAAAAGAAGTATCTGGTCTAGGCATATTCAAATATAGCAATTTCCCAACAAATCTTCAATATATTTTTGGATCAAGTAAGAGAGGAGTATCCTATGTGCTCTGCTTCAGATTCTTGGGAAGAGGAGAAGAAGCTTCGTTACACTCAAGCATATCAGTATCCTTTAATAAATCAAGAATGCATTTTCTTTGATTTAAAAGGATACCAAATTTTTTCCTTGATACCTCAATACCTAGGAAATAATTCAAATTTTCTAAGTCTTTAATAGTAAAAGCAGAATCAAGAGACTTCTTTAACCTTTCAACTTCAGATGGACAATTATCAGTGATCAAAAGATCATCTACATAAGCCACGACAGTTGTAAACTCTCCATTTTCTATCTTCTTTAAAATAAGGAATAATCTTGTTTAGACTGAACATATCCCATCCCTAGAAGATGCTTACATAGCTCAACATTCCATTGTCTAACAACTTGTTTCTAGCTATATAACGACCTTTTTAACTTGCATACCTATCCAGGTTTTGCCTTCTTATATCCTGGAGGAGGATGCAATAAATCTCTTCTTCCATATAGCCATGAAGAAAGGCATTATTTATGTCCAATTGGTGCAAATCTCATCCTTTTGCAGCTGTTAAAGCTATTAGAACTCTAACAGTTGCGAACTTTGCAAAAGGGCTGAAAGTGTGTTTGAAATCTTTACATTTGACTTGCTTATCTCCCCTAGCTACAACTCTAGCCTTGCACCTTTCAAGATTGCCATCAGGTTTCATTTTTGCCTTATACATCCATTTACTCTCAATTGCCCTTTTACCAGGAGGTAAATCTGTCAAATCTCATATATCGTTCTTCTCAAGAGCCTCCAACTCTTGGTCCATAGCCTCTGCCCATTCCTTTTCATCTTTGGCTTGGTTATGAGAACTAGGCTCATTAACAGAAAGAACATTTGCTAGGCTAGCTAGAAATTCATCACCCAAAAAAATAGAGTTCTGGATCTAGGAGAACATAATAGGCAAAAGAAAGATGAGCAGATGGAGTAGATTTATTTGAGAGAATAAAACCTTCTAACTTCTTTGGAAGTTGAGTTGGTCTAGATGACCTCCTAAGAGGAATTTCAGATGGAGTATTAGAATTGTTTTCATAAAGAGAAGAACTAGAAGATTGAGAAGGAGAAGGGACTTGTTCTATATTTTGTGAAGAAGAGTAAGATGAATCAAAAACGGAATTTGAATGTTGCTGACTAGGAAATGGAGGAATATTGATAGGAATAGGGTTTTGTATTTCTGATGATGAAGTAGGAGGAGCATAAGTAGGATTGACCAATGGAAAAGAAGAAAATAAAGAAGGAGAAGAAGAAGATTTGTGCTGTCAGAAGAGTATGGGAAGATTTGTTCCTTAAAATTCACATCTCTGTTTAGAGTCACTTTCTTATCCTCCAAATCATAAAATTTGTATCCTTTTAAGGCATATGGATATCCAATTAAAATATACCTTTTGGCTCTTGGTTCCATTTTATCAGAAGTTTTTATGGCATGGTAACAAAGACAGCCAAATACTCTCAAATGAGAGTAATCAGAAAGCTTTTTCATCAATGCTTCATAAGGGGGTTTTCAGGACAGAACAGATGAAGGTATCATATTTCTCAAATATGTTTCTGTAAGAAGACCATCTCCCCAAAATCTCTTTGGAAAACTTGCATGATTCTAAGAGCCCCAGTAGTCTCAAGTAAATGTCTATGCTTCATTTCTACCTTCCCATTTTGTCGAGGAACCCCAGGTAAGCTCTTTTGATGGACAATGCCTTTTGATAGAAAAAGAGCGGTACAAAACTCTTGAAAATTTTTATTACCATTGTCACTCTTAACCACCTTCACATTGGTCTAAAATTGAGTCTCAACATATGCTAAAAAAGCAGCAATTATTCGAGGAACTTGATTTTTATCATGGACTAAATGAGTCCAAGCTCTAGAATGATCATCCAATATGGTTATGAAATACCTAGCTCATGATAAACTAGGAATCCTATATGAACCCCAAAGATCCATATGCACAAGTTCAAAACAAGAAGCAACAACTAAACTTGACATATTAAATGACAACTTATGATGTTTTGCTAACATACATGCTTCACAATCAAAAGGTTCAGAACGTACATGAAAAGGTAAATGTTCCAATTTGCTTATTGATACATGACTAAGTCTTGCATGTAAAACAAAAAAACTAGGATTTTGAGCAGAAGAATGACAAACAACAGAATCTGAAACATAAAAATTATTTAAAGAGGAAGAAATCTCGTTATTTTAAAACCCATAAAGACCCCCATGTCTTGTGCCAGTTCCCTTGACCTTATCAGTTTTGAGGTCCTGGAAAGTACATGAAGTTTTCTCAAATTTTCATGCAGTTGGTTTTGATCAATTAATCTACCGAATGCTAACAAATTGTGTTTGAATTCAGGATAGAAAAAGACATTATAAAGAGTAATTTCAGGGGTTAAAATGATGTTTCCTATTTAATCAACAATTTTCAATGTTCCATCAGGTAAGGCAGTGTGAATAGGTTTCTTTAGCATGCGTGTGTTAGCAAACATCTCTAAGTTAGAAGCCATATGATCACTTGTACCGGTGTCTATTATCCAAGCATTATTTGCATGCTTATCGGATAAAACAACATTAAAAGCAGGTATAATACCTGCAAAGTTGATTTAGGGATGATATTTTGAGCTACCGTTCTGCATCATCTTGAAAACTTCCTTGCAAACAACAGATATCATCTTAGTATTTGTAGTAGGAGATGACTGATTTGAGCAAGAACCAGGCTCAAAATCAAAGGAGTATCAAGAGGAGAACTCCTTAAAGTTCCAGAGGAGTTATAAACAGCAGTAGCAACTCTAGTAGAAGAACTTTGAGGCTTCTTTCCCTTTAAATCCACATACCACTCCGGGTAACCTACCAATTTGAAGCATTGGTCCTTAGTATGTTCTTTCTACTTGCAGTGATCACAAAACCTTTCATACTTCATCTTTTGATCCTTATACTCTTTTTAGGAGGAAATTGAGACTTGAAACTGGTTGAATTCTTCACAGAAAGTAAGGCACTCACCTTAGAAGGAACATGAGAAACACTGAGAGGGTTCTGTTTCTCAGTTTGTTGAAGAATTTGGAAAGCCTTATTGACAGAAGGTAATGGATCCATGCTTAGGATATTTGTCTTAACCTGATCATAAGAGTTATTTAGACCAACAATCAATTGAATAAGCTTCTTAAGTTGATTAGCCTCTAAGATTTTTTTGAGTAAACCAAAAGAACATTTCAACATTGCACCATAAGAACAATAAGGAAAAGGTTCATAGGCTTGTAATTTATCCCACACCTTCTTCAATTTTCCATAATACTCAACAATCGAGTCATCATTTTGTTGAACAGACAACAATTCTTTATGACACTCATATAGAAAAGGTGCATTAGACTGACCATAACGTTCCTAACTTTCTACCCAAAGACTTCTAGCATAAGGAGAAAAGATGAAGGTCTCAAAAATTGACTTTTCAATGGAGTATAGAATCCAACCTGTAACCATGTAGTCATTGCATATCCATTTTTGCAGATCAGGTGAGTTATCAGTAGGACGAAGAAGAATTCCATCAATGAAGCAGGTTTTGTTCTTCGCTCCAAGTGCAAGCTTAACACTACGACTCCAATTGAGATAGTTTCCACCATTGAAGACGATTTGATCAAGCTAACTATTCGAAGAATCTCCATGAGAGAGGAAATCAGGATTGTTGTAATTGATCGCAAAACCGATGTTATAAGACATCGAATTATTAGAACTGACTTGATTTTCAGGCATTTTTGAAACCAAAAATCTTGAAGAAATCAAAATTCGAGTAATATGAGACGAGGAAATCTCCAAAAATCGTCGAAATCAAAAACCCTTGGTTATTGATTTTGTCCACATTGATCGAATTTGATCAAAAATTATCAAGAAATTGTAAAGATTAAGAAGGGAGACAAGAAGAATTCAAGATCAGAAGAAGAAATTCAATGAAAAATCAGAGAAATTTTGAGCGAACCACGCTCTTATACCATGAAAATCTAGATCATACTAGATAGAAAGAAAAAGTATGTAAAGCCTTTATTCATGCTTATGAGCTGAATCTCATGTACAAAATAATACCAAGAAGCTTATATACAGGAGCTAGAATGTGCTAACAAAGTGCAGTTGGAAATTCATTTTATATTTACAGATATTACATTATATTCCAATAAAAGCTCAATTACAACTTATTTTACATAATGCTAGTATCTCAGAATGATTGGGTGATGTAGCCATTGACATTTTCTTTTTCAGTGTCCAAGAAATAGTTGCAATCACTATATGATACATTATCATTTCCGATGGCTCAAAACCGTCGGTGGTCGTATAATCCAATAGAAGCTCAATTACAACTTACTTTACATAATGCTAGTATCTCAAAATGATTGGGTGATGTAGCCATTAACATTTTCTTTGTCAGTCTCCAAAAAATAGTTGCAATCACTACAAGATACATTATCATTTTCAATGGCTCATAACCATCGACGATCCTCCGAAGCCGATGGCGGTCATCCGAATCCAATGACGACCTTCGAAAAAAGCCGTCGGGAAGAAGGTCATCACCAAACAGTGTTTCCAACGGCTTTCCAATGGCATCGTCGAAAGCTTTCCGACGGCTCCCTACGGATTTTCTTACGGCTTTCCGACGACCACCGTGTACACGTGGGAAGCCGCGGTTTAGCCATAGTTTTATCGGCAGCCACTGGTTAGTGTTCACTAATTAACCATCGGAATTTGTTGGTTATTATTTACCAATAAGCCTTTATTTCTACTGCCATTCGAATTCCGTACAACACATACATATCAATATATATCGCAGCTCAATTTCACGCATATAAATTATATATATGAGTCCAAATCACATATAAAACATCAATAATAAAAAAACATCCATATTTACAACAGATCAAACTCAAACAATCCACCATACAATAAAACATTCCAACAACATACACAAAATCTACATCCAATATCTCAAAATGTATCAATCATGTCAAAACAACCCAACACATCATCCAACATCTCCATAAAATGTATGGAACATATCAAAATACATCATCCTCACTCTCTCCAAGTGTATATATGTATAATATCCCAATACAAACTAAAAATATCATACCTATAAAGTCTCATCACCACCTCTGAAACCAGTCGACAAAGGAAATGTGTCATGCTGCTACATATATGCCACAATACGCTTGTCTAACTATGTCATCTCCATAGAGCATGACAGTCTCGTTCCTCTAGCTCGAAAATCATAGCTCTCAGGTCCTGAATCTCTGCTTGGTCTTGAACTTTTTTGTAGGCGCTCTGCTTGCATTTAGCCTGCAAACACTTATATGATTTAATAAGGGATTATTGTCTAGTGGCTAGTGAAAAATAAGGGCTTAGCAGCCGCTATAACAGAGTGATATATAAGATGGTATAAGAAAGTGATTTTATAAGCTACCTCTAATTTTAATTATGAGATCTTATATTATCAGATTTAACAATATTTTATATAAAATAGGGGAGGTGAGTTGAGGATCGTGGAGGAGGCATGAAATGGAATAGCGTTGAGATTCAAAGACATTATTACCTTACTTGTTTGATTAAATTGAGAATGGCTAGGGTGTCTTCTTAATCCAGTGTTTATGCATGTGTGTATATATATTGAAGAGAAACCAAATTGCTAAGAAAAAAGATTACATGGATAGATTATCATGATTGTGTTTAGAACCAAAATTTTGCTTATGTTTATTTTTTGAAATTTCATTTTGATAATCTACCTATTCTGATGTGATGTTAATTTTTGATGCACGGTTAACTTATATATAAGAAAATGATTTTATAAGCTACATCTAATTTTAATTATAAGATCGTATATTATCAGATTTAGCAGGATCATATATTATCATATATTACCTATGACGTTTTACCTATTACTAGGAAGACCAAAAGCAAGTAAGCAACACATGTGACTCTCAATTATAAACCCTAAAGCAATTTCTGACAAATAATATAAACAATTTCAAGTTCGTTGCAGTCGAGATATTAGTAAATAGTCAAATTTAAACATACTATTCATTACCTCTTGGTTGCCAATGCCATCACGCCTATTTCGCGTTGCTGGATTCATGACAGCTTCAAAAATCACTTCCTCGTCGTCAGTAGTCAACTGTGCAAGATTAGGTGCTACAAGTTCTCCATGACGATCCCACACAAAATAATCCAGAATGAAACAGTTTTGGCACAAATGAACTATAACCATACCCGATGTCAAATGTTTCAAGTGTTTGCGCCTACTACACGGACAATGAATTTCTTCGTCGTTTCCATTATTACTTAAAGAGAACTCAATAAATACGTTTACACCATTATAAAAATGTTCCTTTATTGAGCCTCTCAATCCCTTTCGTTGATATATCCAGTTCTTCCGATCAACAAAATAATTGACCATTTTTTATATTTAAAAAAATATGATAGTAATTCAAAGATGTATTGATCATTTTATGAATTGACATTTTATTTTTCAATTCATTTATACATTTTAATGTTTATTAATTATATATATTATTCTTTTTTTATATAAAATCTTATATATTTTCAATTTTAACAAATTATGAATATAATATTAATTTTTTAGTTTATTATTTTTTATTTTGATGGTCGGTCATCCTACTTTCCATTATAAACACAATAATAATCACACTTCATAAATTATTTCATTTTAAACGATTCAACAAAATTTCGGTAGCAATTCCTCTTTGTTTCCTATATCGTACACTAATGCGTGTACATAGGGAACAAAAATGAAGTGTTGTGAAATTTTATGAACCATTTAAGATGAAATGATTTACGAAATGTAATTACTTTATTGTGTCTGTAACTTGTCCAATGCATGAACAAATTCGACAAATATTGTATTAGATGAATATTGATGTCCGTTTTGTGACAAAGACAAATATCTATATAATGATCATATACAATACTTGTTAGACGGGGCCAAAAACTCCTAAGGAATTTAAAAAAATAAAGCACATTATGCACCAATTTGTTTATATATTACCATTATACATTTTAATTTTTTATTAATTATATAACATATATTAGCATAATTCATTTATTAATTTTAATGTTTTATTAATTATATAATATATTATTCTTTTTTACTTTTTTTTATAAAATCTTGTATGTTTTCAAATTTAACGAATTATTAATATAATATTATATTTAAAAAATAAACTACATTATACACTAAGTTATCGCAAGCCACATTCTAGCAAACTAGATTTTATATATAATTAAGGGTATAAACTAATAAATGATTATGTAAATAAATTATTTCTGTCGACATTTTAGGTAACACATACACTAAATTATGTGCACATACACTAATTAACTCAATTTAACCCTAATTATACTTTAATTTTAGGATTTAAACATTAATAACCATAATTAGTATATCTCACTCAACCAATGTACAATTCTAAACAATCAATGGGGTATTATAAACAAATACAATCAGAAATTAATGCTAATTTAACAAATTAAACTTAATTAGGTTTAGGAAAAAACCTGATTTGAGCTGAATTAATTGTCCAAGCAGATGGAGATTTGAAGATGGTGAAGTTTCTGACGGTTGGGAATGCATTGGAGCAGCCGGTGATGGAGATTGGCGAATTTTGGGGAAAAGTTAGGGTTTGAGAGCTTGGGGGAGAATGAATGTTTCTGTCTCGACTGAGCATGCTATATAATTGTGTTATCCGACGGCATCCGACGGCCATCAACAACTATTAACAACGACAACTTTTGACGTCTATTATACCCTTTTTATTAAAATTTCACACTTTTTAAAATAATTTTAAAATAAATTAGTTTGTTAGAAAAATTTATTTTGTAGTAAAAAATTGAATAGTTTGTATTAGTTATCAATGAATATAAAATAAATATTAATGATTGCAACATCTTACTTGCCTTTTCAGATTAATTTAAATTTTTTAAATTTATAGTTACACAATATTTACAAAATAAATTTATAAAATATTACGTATCATAAATTTCATCAAAAATTTTATAATTGATAGACTGAAAGTTATAGAAAATGATTGTCTGTGTTCGATTTTCAATAAAGTTAATTATCGAATGTAATTATACAATACAAAATATTATCGACAACATTAATTTAATTAATCAAAAACTTTAATAAATTTTAATAATTGAATAAAAATATATTTACATATCTTAGGATTTGAATTATTGTATTTAATCAAATTTCAAACTTATGTAACTAATACAATAAATTCATTAGTTTAAATTCATAAAATGAAGGGTTGGTGGCAGTCATTGGAAGTAAAATGACGGAGCCGTCGGAATGCTTCATTATAAATTATCGTGTCTTGTAGTGAATTCCATAGTTAAATACATAAATAGTTTTCAGTTGAGCTTTATGAGGATCGAAAAGGTATCCAACGTCAGCATCGCCCTTAAACTTTGATGATGGATCTTTTTAGCAGAGTAATCACATGAAGTTATTCCACGAACATAACGTATAATATACTTGATTCTTTTCTAATCTTTTTTAATTTATTATGAACTAAATTTGACTTATAAGTTAAGTAAAAATACAATGTCAAACCTTGTTCACCGTGTTAAGTATAATGAAGCGCCGACGATGACATGATACGATATTTCCAACCAAGTATCTCATGCCTTCTTTTGGGAGAAATGGAGACCGTTCTCATATAAGGTGATCGAATAACCATAAGACAATTAAGTGGAAGAAATTTATTTATATTAAAGTGTTTTGGGACATTTTTAGTATATATTTTTTGATGGGTAAGAGTTCTACTTGAACCATGCTTGATCTACTAGCCAAGACAATATTTGATTTTCCGCAATCTTACATTTCAAGTTCGCATTTCAAGTATCTAGCTTACATTCCAACATTTCAAGAGTACAAATCGGACTAATATCATGAATATTAATTGCAAGGATAACATGTATGGATCCAATTTTCTTAATGAATACACATGGACATATAAGACCATTAGTGTAACATTCTTTTATAAAGTATTCACTTAGCAGGTTATACCATAATCTTCCAAATTTTTTTAATCCTTACAATAATCACTTTATGAAAATCAAGACCTACAGGAACATCCATATAAATGATTGCATGTGGTTACCACATCCATTAAATGTATGTTGGCTCCATTTGAGACTGGACTAATTAGAATGTAATTGCATCTATTTTAGGTGAAAATGTTTCACTGAAATCTATTCTATGTCTCGATGAGAAACTTGTTCAACAAAGTCAATTTTCATATCGAACAATCTCATCATTTTCATTTTGCTTTCTTACAAACACTCATTTGTAACCTACAGGGTCCACATATGAGGTTGTTCAAATTACTTGTCTAAAGAATTCTTACCTTAGAACAGAATCTAATTTAGACCATATTTCTTGTTTCCATTTCGGCAGTCAATTCATTATCAACGTTTATCTTTTAGTTTCAAAATTCATTTATATACACGTAATTTGTGGATATTTTTTGTGTGCAACTATTGGCATCCAATTTTTTCCTTCCACCTACCATAACTAAAGGCCACTTCAATAATTTCTGTTCCATGCTTCTTAGCACCAAGAATTATTTTTTTATCAACCGGGCATCTAAACATTTCAATGTCTCCCTACTAAACTCTAAATCAAACCAGAATGCACCTTATTCTTTGATGACTGTCAAGATGAAGTCTGGTCGTTCATCTCTACCAAATCCCAATCATGCATGAAAAGTAAACTAATCTCTTTATGATCGTCAAAATTTATATTATCCACTTAATCTTTGTGATCATCACAATTAGGATTATCCATTATAATTTCAAAACGTGAGATTTTTTTTAAAGATCTAGGGTTTGGAATTTTTGAGACAAAGTACATGAGATTTTCCTGAAAGAGATAGAAAGGTACGACTATTTAGTACTGAATGAAAGAATAGAATATGGTCGTTAGAAGCACATTAAAAATATCGATATCTACTACAATTATAATAACGACTGGAAAAAAACTGGGTGCTAATAGCAACACACTATTTTTTATAGTACATCTACTACTTCTGGAGTAGTTTATATTTTAGTCACTTCAATTGCAGTTATCACTTTAAGGACAAGTTCTTCTTCTGGAGAATTGTGGAATATTTCTCAATTTCTTATTCTATAGATTTGTCTTCTTGGATTATCGTTTCTTTCAAGAACATGTATATTTTGACTCAACAAGTTTGAAAGTGCATGTGTGTATATATGGATCTAATTAATGTGGCTAAATAAAATACAACAATTAAGCTAAGTACAAAGTGCAAGTAAAGCAAATAAAAAGGAAAAGCAATCACACCATATTTTTATACTAGTTCAGGCCTTCCGTCCTACATTCAGTATGAAGCTCCCCTTTAGCATTTCACTAACCAAAAAACACTCTCTTCAATAGGTTTACAACAACACTGCTTGAAGACTCCCTCTATAGGACTTTACCTTGCTTGATCTTTAACTAGAAAATGAAATTTGATAATCATTTGTATCATCAAACTGATTTGCCAATTTGCAGTATAACAATCCTATAACCACTAATCATCTCTAGAAATGAATGAACTGGGTTTAGGATGATAATGAAATTATCAGAGTGATTTAAAGTTGAATGAGTGAGATCATAATTTGTCTACAGTTAGATACAAGTTTTGGAGTATTGGAACTGGCCTGTTTGAAATCGGGGGAAATGGTGAATTTCAAAAAAAATCTTTATTTGGATAACAATAGGCCCATGTAAACTATTAGTTAGCATTAGATCCAATCTATATTTTCTTATTTTATTTTAAAATATATTTATTATTTAATATATAATTTTAAATATACCACATATGTTCCTTAAGTCACATAACAATATGATAATATAAGCTTGGTATAACTATACACACACAAATATATATTTGATTTATATCTATTGTATATATATGTATGTGTGTGTATACATATATGACAAATACACATACATATCAACAGAACATAAATGAGTATATACATATGTTAAAATATACTATACTAAAGGTATATAGTTTGTATACACATATTAATAGTACCACACACACACACACACACACACATATATATATATATATATATATATATATATATAAAGAGCTAGGATCAATATCCCCTCTTATTTGACACCGTTTGTTGCCCCTTGATTTCAGCCATAAGCTTATATTTAAATATTTGATCCATGTGAGAAGGGAGAGAGAACAAATATTTAATAGAAACTTGTGGCTGATATTAAGGGCTACAAAATGACTCTAAATAAAGTGGGCTATTGATTATAGCTCATATATATATATATATGTGTGTGTGTGTGTGTGTATGTATATGTATATGTATATGTATGCATGTATGTATATATGTGTATGTATGTATATGTATATGTATGTATGTATATATGTGTATGTATGTATAACATATTGCCATATATATTTAAAATAATTATATATATACATACTATATAATTAGAATTAAGTATATTTAAAAAAATTGACAAAGTAAAATTATTGATTTTATTTAATAATCAATATTCAAAATTTTCTAAATTCAAATAAAATTTTGATTAATTCAAAGATATTTTAAATTTAGATTTAAATAAAAATATGAATATTTCAAAATATCTTAAAATTCAATATATTATAACAAAAATCTATAATGTTAACTACTTTAAATATATTGATTTTAAACTATATATATTTAATTTAATTTTGGCCTAATAGATATATATATATATAAATTTATAAATTTGTATATAAAATAATATAATTATTTGATTAATAATAAAATCATATTTAGCATAAAATTTTCTTTTTTCAAACCTATGAGTAAAAGAAAAAATTAAGCCGAAAATTAAAACAAACAATATATATATAGATTTTTCCTAAAAACTAATTTAAATAAATAAATTTAAATTCAAAATATTTAAAAAAAATATTTTGGTCGAATGTTAATATTTTATATATATATATATATAGTTTTGTTTATTTGTAATTTTAATGATTTATAAATTTATAACAAATCAAAAGATTATATTTAAATTTCTAAATAATTGAATAAAATTTATACATATGTTTTTGTATGTGTATGTGTCTATGCCTGTGTCTATGTCTGTGTATTTATGTGTACGCGTGCATGCACACATACACTAGGGTAGATGACATATGTAAATAGATAAGATATGAGAATATTACCTAGTGGATCCTGCCCTTAGAAACACCTTGATATGGCTAAGCTCCTTGAATCCTTTGATACACCACTCGAGATTGCAACAATCGAATGAACCACCTTTTATAATTGCATCTGTATGTATATGAGTAGGGGTGTTCGGCCTTAGGATATGCATGACTAGTAGTGGTAGTGGCTAGGGGTGAATTACGTCAAGTAGAAATGAATACAATTAGTTTTCCTTGGTATTTATATAGAGAGAAGGGAGAAAATTTCAACTACCTTTTACCCATACTCTCTTACCAATTCAAACCTAAATCCAGATCTATTCCCCCTCCCATCTATGGTCAGCCATCCCATGTCAAACATGGGTCAATGAAAAACATCCTACCTCTATATCCATACCATCCAAGAGTATTACTAGGTAATACTATCAGATAATATGGAGAATAAGGCTATATGAGGTACACACATGAATATTCCCTAAGGCTAACACTGGTATGTATTTATATATCGAATAAATAACTCACCTATACGTACACAGTACAAAGCAATAAACACGTGTGTCTCCAGGATAGAACAATACACAATATACAGTAAATAACATAGAACATGGAGTCAATCGCCACGATAATATAAAATATAAAACATACAATGTATATCTAATATACAACCCAATAATACACACACACACATGAGACTATAAAAAAAGATGATAAGCTATAATACTGAATATATAGTCTCTTATATACCCAGAAAATACAAGCTCGTCTCATCGTCCCTGAACCTGAAATGTCTCGGACTGACCTGAGTATTACGTAAATAACACACGGGTCAGATTATATCTAAAGCTATAGGTTGTACACATATAGAGATGAAAAGTATACGTGTAGAATAACAGCGATGACATAAAAATAATAGTGTAACAAAATAGCAACAGTCATGAAACCAAGCATAAATGTGTCATCATCCATATAAAATTATGTTAAATATTATCCAATCGAAACAATATCAAATGGGTGAATCATCCATATCCAGAACCATCGTCAAAGTCCAGAAATCATCAAATATGAGATGTCATCTAGTATAATTAAGCTAGTAAATAGCATGCACAAGTATAACTCTCAACCGTGAGTAATAGAATAACAATATCAATAAAATATAGGCCGCCTATTAAAGAAATCATATACAATAAAATATATGAGAATCCACTATACTCTAGGCACCTATCCAGATATAATCTCATCTCCTCATATATGAATAAATCAAAATAAATCATGATGGGTGAATGACTATAGGATAGACACAAATTCCCAAGTAGAGCCATATATACATCAATATGTGGGTCACCTAACCTTGGGCCACCTAACCAATATCTATACTTAAGTAAGGTGTAACAATAGTATATGCTAATCAACCACTCTGTAAGAACCAGAAGGGAGACTGATGGTCGTCTGCCCGCTCCAGGAGCCCAAGGTCAACTAACCAAGTCTTCAATTACCTCGACGGACATCGTGACACATATCCACCAATGGCTCATCTACGTGTAGCTTCAGTCACGACCCTGCTTTGCCCCTATAGGTAACAAACTACTAGCCCATGCGACACAAAGTGTTGTATGACACCTACCCTATGGGTCACCTAACCCAAATCTTATGATGTGCGTCAAATATAATATCCAATAAAGTTGTCCCGGATTTGGGGCGCAACCCCACAATTAAGCCCTAGGGTGGATTCTAGCCATCTAGTTCACTCCAACATCAATAATAGGATTATATCATGATAGTGGCATACAATGTCAATCAATATAAATGCACCTACCATGCTCACACCTATGAGTCACCTCATGTAAGTACATCTCATAATACTATTCCCATCACGCGAGTGCCGTCTACTTACAATGAATAACCGAATAAAAATCACAACGGCATTCCATACCACTGCGTGATACTCAAACATTTATTCACTACTCATATATTACACTCAATCTCCATAATATTCTATATAATGAGTCTAAAGAATAACCAAAGAAATATTATTGAATGCTCTATCCCAAACAGTATTATAACTCCGTTTATTTAGATTCGTCGTTGCACGAAATTAAAATTATCATAAATAAAAATATCCTAAAAATGAGAATATCACTAATCCATAAGGAAGGATGTCATCACCATATGAAATCACATCAAAAGCATTTAATCAAATCAATATCAAATGGTGAATCATTCATAACAACAAAAATCAATGTGGAAAAAATAAGAAATCATAAAAGTGTAGTAAAATTTCATTTAAATTTATATATATATATATATATAGAGTGAACATCTTATACTCTTAGTTATACTTATGGTTATAAATTAACTTTTAAAAAACTTAAAATATTGAAATGAGCATAGAAGATTCGTCAATCAACATGCTTGAATTAATTCGGATTCTACTTGCAAAATTATCATCCAATATGACTTTGAATTTTGGTATATCTTTACTGAAATAGAAATTATGAATAATGATTTAGAATAGACTACTTGCACATGATAACCAAGATATCATGATGTCAGTGGAAGGGATAATTGAATATGTAAGTGTTGGATGAGGTCCAAGAATTGATAAGATAATATAGTTTGAAAATCGTTAGAGTTGAGCAAATATTTTGATAAAGAAATCAAATATTTTGTTTTCCATTCAAAATGCAGAGGAAGCATGTGTCTATAAAAAAAGAATATTAAGGGTATTAAAATATTACTAAAACAATAAGTAAGGATGTTGGAATTGTCCCAAATGACATACATAAACACCATATTAAAATGTTTAATGTTGAGCATATGAAATGGATTCCTTAATGTGGATTTATTAGCTTTAATTGATGCATTGAGCATGTCAAATCCGAATTAATAATGATAAATGGTAGTTATGAGTGCAAGAAAATTGCTTGTAGAAACAATGAACTCCTTTTGAAGGAGTATTCAGACTCGAACTTCATAAGTAATATCAAATATAGTATGTCAATCCAAAATTCATGTTCAACTCGGTTAAGGACTTTAATTTGGAAATGCTAAAAATCAGAGGTGATAAAAGATTCAACCGAAAGGCTTAGTACATCACCTTGAATAGCGACATAATTAAAGCAATACAAATATAAATGCACAAATTTATAACTAAGCTAGGGGTGATTCCAACTGCTGAGAGTCTCATGACAATGTTTTGTGAAAGAAATGTCGCGATATTGATTATAAAATAAACTAGGGCACATAAGAAGTCTAGATAAGTACTATGAAATTCTATATGATAAAGGTAGTTTATCGATAATAGAGAGATGTTGGTTGACAGAGTAGATAGTAATATAGCAGATCTGTTGACTAAGGGACTAGCTCGATTAGTTCTGAATTGGTTGGAGAAATGAGATTAAGATTCGATAATTGACCCCAAGATAATTGCATAATTTGTTATACATATCTAAAATTTATTATCAACCTTGTTCATTGTAACAGCATTTGTTATCTTTATATAGGTTGTTATATTGTGATCGAATTGATTAAGTAATTAATTAAGGTATATAATCGGAATATCTTTAAATAAAATGTTATATGATTGCAGTT
This sequence comes from Allium fistulosum, assembly GCA_030737815.1. NCBI lineage: Eukaryota > Viridiplantae > Streptophyta > Magnoliopsida > Asparagales > Amaryllidaceae > Allium > Allium fistulosum. The sequence continues at coordinate 994,287,078 of CM060903.1, forward strand.
GCAAATAGTTGTAATCGTGAGTAATTAATCACAAAATAAAATGATATTTTGTTCTAAATATTCCTAATCTAGATGTTTCGATAAAAGGATATCAATTCTTTCATTAATATCATAGTGTGTAACGCTCTCCAAATGTTGGGCAGCGTATTACTCATGGCTGTTGAGGGCATGAAGGGGTTATGCACTTGTAGTTATTAGATAACTATGGAATGACTCGTTCGAGAGTTTCCTGTTGGTTGAAAACAACTAAGTCAAACAGGAAATCTCAATGTGATGATATTACATAGTTCCCTCGACTTAAGAATATTATATACTTTAATGTGAATAGTCCACTTTGATTATAGTTAAATAATGGCATGGGGATCCATCGAGCGACTATAGTTGGGTTTGAGTTGAAGCATTGGAAGCGAAGCATTATTCGATAGAGAATTCCACCTTAGTTGCATGAGGTTAGTATCACGATCAACTATAGTCAACTCAAAGTCAAAATCTCTAGCCAGAATTGAATAGTTAATAATAAATGTTATTATTGAATCAAGAACTTTGTTTATGGACTGGTCAAATTGAATGTGGATAATATTAGAGTTTTGACCAATACCAAAGTCCATACATGTTAATGTAATGTAGTGTTGGCGAAGAGAACATGTATAAGTTATTATCATTATTGGTACCGCTTAAGATAGTATACAATATATTTTTTACAAAAAGGTCGGTGAGCAATGAATTTGGTCAAACTGTCATACCACTAGCTAAATGACGTATGAACGTCAATATTTGAATTGTTGAATATTAATCGCTGACTAAATTTACACCTCTGAGTCATATAACCATATTTGTGAATTCTTCAAAAAACAACATGATTTAATTAGTTTATAAAGTGTTATAAACTAATATTTAAGAAATATTAAGTATTTATTTATCTTATGCTTTTGGTGTGGTTAGTAATTATCTGGATGTATATATACACGTATTGATATACGATATTGGTATATATTTAAACAGGGTTTAAATAGGGATAATCACTCAAACAGGCTTTTAGAAACTTTTCTCCAATTAAGATAAAGAATAACAACCATGTTTCATAGGGGATGAGGTGGCATGATTGACAATTGAATGGAAGTTAAAAAGGGAAGCTTTAATAATGAAAATTGGAAAGGTTTCATTCTCCCCATAAAAATAAATCTCCTGAGTTCATTTCTTTACGCTTCAATTCTCTGATCTCCTTCTTCCACCCATCATGATTGCCCACCCTTCTCTCTTATGTTTAATTCTTTTCCACCCAAAATCAATTCAAATAAAATAAACTAAGATGGTTCATCCAATTCTAGCAAACTTAGGATGTTGATTAAAGGAATCGAGGAGGATTTTCAAATTAAGGTGTTATGATGGGCAATTTTGTTCTGTTTTATTTTATTCATTCAAAATTTTTAATCCTAACCAAATTCACAATATGTGTTTTTAATTACAACTTATTGGATTTAATCTAAAATATTTTGTGTGTTGTCATTTAATCGAAAAATAAATATTGTGTATGATTTAATTTTTGTATTGTTGTTGTTCGTTGGATCTAAAACTATTTGTCAATGTAGATTTGATTTGCTATAAATAATTTACATACGTTCCAATAATTTAATTTATTTATAGTTATGGATTTTATATTTAATTAATTAAATTTTATATATTTATATACGTTCATCTTTATGTTATCCAAAATTGTAAATCTATGTTAAGTTAAATATTTTATTATATTAACTTGGTTTATTATGTCTAATTTTATCATATAAAATTATTTTTCATACACACACACACACATCACATACACACACATGTACATACATACATACATACTATGTGTGTGTGTATGTATGTATATATGTAATTGGAAGTATAGATATCACATATATGTATATATGTATGTGTGTATCTGTGTGTGTATGTGTGTGTGACGACCACCATATACCTCCGACACCCAATATACCTGTATAATGCGCTGCTACGGTGCTCGGATGATGCAGTTGTCAAGGTTGCAAAGTAAATAAAACGATCACAAAGCTATTGTATATTGCACAATGCATCGAATAAAATAGACATCACATATATAAATCAGGACATACAGTGATAACTAATTGAACCACAATATCAGAGTACATTGGTTCATAAATTTATACAAGATAGTAATAGAGTTTATACAACTGAAAATGAACTCAAAAGATAATTATCTCTAAATAGAATAAACAACACTGCCAAGGCTCTAGTGTAGCACAACGAAATAAGTAATTATGAGTCCAAATATAAGTATGAGAAAGCATCACCTCCTGCGCGCCCATTTATATAGTTCCACAGTTCGCCTATACTTGTTATCTAGTCAACTCATTTAAGAGTACCCAAGATAATAATAAACAAAGCATAAAAACTCGAGTCAGACAACAGTCTGGTGTGAGCGATAAACCATCTCAAAATACTACAAAAGTCGATATAGTCTATGGGACATAGGGTATGGAGAATCATACCTGATTTATCTCTGCATTCAAAGAGTTAACACATAATAATATATGCTAATCTATCATCTACTATCATTATAAAGGTGTACTACGTCTTAAGTACAATATCGAGTGTCTAGGTATCCACATTTACAATATCCACATTAGGCGACATTCCTAGAGTGATAAGCAAAACATGGCAAACATAGCATCCATCGAATAATCCTCACTATCAATCATGTGCTTTGGATATCAGATAACTCGAATGACATCCACATAAGCCAAAGACCAATGAAAAAGTCTTGATTTTTCGGCACTTGCATCCACGCTACTCCATACAGCCAAGGACTAGACCACCCACGTAAGGTCCGAGATAATTCAAACCCAGAAGGATACAGAACCGCCAAAATTCGGGTGGGCATCCCTACAAAACCCCTATTGCATATAAGTACCCCTAAGAAACCTTCGGGTATCAACAATCACTTCGCACATGTCTTTGAACCCATCATCATTCCATTATATTTGTCCATAGTAGAACACATTATTGTTATACTCACGAGCTCCTATCTTCGAACTCGTCCTTATGGATTATCATCATCACGACTCTCATCCTTGAGTCTGTCATCAAAACACCTCTAGCATCCATCCTTAATCATAGAGCCATCGTCACTAAGTCCCGACGGCACCCAATAGAATCCCTAGGCAAGTGGCAAAGCCATCCACTGTATTCTCTAAGCACATTCTGAAGTCAACAAGCCAAATACATTTCACTTCCTCCATGTGCAAAACCGCCCATCGTAGAGTTATAACATAGAAATGAAGTGTCACATCGGTGCTTCCCCATTGAAATTGCTCGCCGTAGAGCAATAACATCAAAATCAAGAGTCGGCCTCATGAACAAACCACAACATCGTCCCCCCAAATCCTCTTCATCATCCATGTCAAAGATTGGCCAAATCGGCCATCGTCAATAGTGGTAGGTACCGACCACTCCATAGTGGTCGATACTAGTTATTTTGGTTATGTATTTAGCCAAAAATGGCTAAGTACAAACCAAATGAAAACGTCTGTCGTCCATCCTGAAGTACAAAGCACATACCTAAGTCTATCGTCTTCCATCTTCAGATTAGTTGGCATACATCCTAGTATTCTTTCGTATATTTATCCCATTCATTCGAGTTTCCATCGTGTGTGCATTCAATCGATATGCATGGAACTTTATCTCATCCCTTCGAGTTCCCATCTTGTCTGCATTCAATCGATATATAAGAAATCATATTTTATGGGATATTCCTTAACGTTACATCACCTATTGAACGATGTTTTCAACCGAAACAATCAAACAAGTATATAACAACTAACATAGCATACATACAACCAACATAGCATACATATAAAATATACAATACACCTATATCAACTAATTTCAGATTCATATAAAAAAGGCCTAAATCAAAATAGTATATCTATAAGAACATATGTGATATCAGATTTAAAACCATTTTAAAATACTTTAAGATTCTTTTACAAAATCAGATGTGGATTTAAATGTACTAAAAATCACGTTTTAAAGATGAAAATCATTTCAAAAAATCGTGTACACTATAATGACAGACGTCGTAAATTGAGAGACAACATCACCCACCTCAACAAAAGCAACCAAATCATGTTCCAAGTTTTAGAGATCTCCAATATGAGTGCAATCCACGTCTAAATCGGACCTCGTATGCAAAAAATATGAATGATGTAAAATTTTGATTTAAATAAATATACACACACACACACCCCCCTAGTTAATAATTAGTTAATCTTAAACCATTTCATAATTACCTTCAATGCTCTCTCTTCCTTGCATAACTCCTCAACTTTTTGTAGCCTACTCCCATGCCCACTTGTGCACATCAACTTCCTAAGCTCACGGGCCAACAACACCACCTGACACCTGACGTCGCCTACGCACACCTGGCACTACCTCCGCTCGCTCCAGCCACCAACTCCAATCTTGTGACCTGCTACCTTTTCTCCTTTTCATTTGTGATCTTCCTAGGCACACTACCCCTAAACAATACTTCGTCATTGACCATCACCTGAGATCGCCATATGCCTCCCTCTCCGACACTTCACCGCCCAGCCACCCTCTATCGCCCATGCGGACACGTGTCCATGCAACAAAACTAAGAAACCTACTTTATTTCTAAACTTTTCAACCTACACACCACCCCCAAATCCATCTCCAGCTCTGTCAATCTACTTTTATGTAATCCCCTTGCCAAAATAAACAATCCCACATCAATGATTTCCCCTCGATCAGATCTCCAAAAAGTTTTACCTTGGCAATCTTTCTATTCAACTCCGATTTCTCCCTCACCAAGGCATGAAACATAGCCATTATAGCGCCATTTTGATTCTCTCTCCGCTACAAACACAACCATATCATCCAAATCCATTTCAGTTGACCTCCAAAATCATTCCCTTCATCGGATTTGCAATTTCCAACCACAAAGTCGTAGTTGGGTCGAATCGAGACCACTGGCTACGTAGGTCTTGGAAAAAAAGAGATACCCAAGTTTTGGTTCGGCCAAAATGGTATTCATTTGCTTAAGAAAGAAGAGGAGAAAGAGAGGTAGGAAGTGGGTTCATGGAGGAGAAAAAGAAATAATGTAAATGTTAAGAAATATGCGGCTACAGTAAATGAGGGTTATTTATAGGGCAGGGTTAGGGTTTGGAAGTGCATTATTTTCTTTTATTTTTCAAAATTCTAATGCACATTTTATGGTAGAATAGCTTCTAGGAATGTCAGATTGCGAAAATTCTTTGATGGCGTGGCTCAGCTTAATTTTCCCGTTCTAACGATATAAGTTTTCTCAGATTCCAAGATTGTGCCCCATGATATTGTATTTGGGCACTTTTAAGTTGTACGGGCTTCCAGAAGGTTTGATCTCAAAAATTCTTCGACGACACGGCTCGTACACTTTTTCTTAACCCAAGGATATTTTATGTTCGTCCAAATTCTTGGTGCTTATCGATGCACGTATATCTGTGTACTACGTATAACTACCAAAAAATAAACCTTGGGGAAAATCATCCAATAAATTTATTATGCGTCAAAAATGTCAATACTCAACATTATACAAAGTTATATCCAAATATGTCCCAATATAAATTTGAAAATAATATTTTATGATCCTTTTATACGTAAAATACAGGTCGTTACACTCTCGATCCCTTTAGGAATTTCGCCCCCGAAATCCCCAAATCGAATAGGGAAAGAACAAACATAGCTATCCCACATGCATAACAACAATAACAACCATAAATAATCATATCAAACATGCATACATAATATCAAAAATCAACAAGTAACATCCATGCCAATCCTAACACGCAGCATACTAAACTATCTAACATAAATAATCAAGTATGGTATCAAACATGAAAGCTAATATAAAAAGGAAATCTAACCAAGTGAAGAGCTCCGGAAAAGTGGTCCTCATGCTCTCCTTAGTCTCCCTCATGTAATCGCCTTCACTTCACTCTATGAACCCTTACCACTTCATCGTCTTCCTTCTAAGTTGTTCCATATCACATCCTATGATACGAATAAGCCTACTAGGTCTTGAAGTTTCTGGTTCGATCTTGATATCATCTAGCTGATCCGGTGCATCTTTCCCAATGCCACTTGTAAGCTCTTCCAAAACCAACTAGCAAATAAAGAGTCGCCATCACTCATAAATTCTCTTTGGCACACCATAGAATCGCACTATCCACTTCATATACAATCCAACCAATTTGGATGTCATTCTATTGGACCTATAGGTATAAATCTAGCACACTTCATCAGTCTATCAATCATGACTTATATATCCCACTTTAGTCCTTGGAAATCCATCGATACCTCTCCTACTTGTACTCAGGAATAAACACTCTCTCCTACTTTCGGAGCCAACCATCTCGGTTGAGTCCGCACCACATCATCTATGTAGACTCTACTCGTTCCACTACTTAGACATTATCTCCGCTAGTCTAGCGTCACACCTCTGACTAGAATCGATATTCTAAATCAAAGTAGGTCTGATAGTCAAACTAGCCATCACCTATAGCTCAAGCTCACATCGAGGTACGAAGGCATAAAAAGCAATAAAATCAAGTTGTGTCCACTCTATGAACATCGCTCCCAACCTGACATGTCTTCTACTAAAAGTATCAGCGATTGCATTTTCTTTACCAAGCGCATAGGAAATGTTAAATTTGTAGGAGGCTAGGAATTCCAACCATTTCTACTGGCGAAGGTTGATATGCTTCTGGGAGAAGAGGTTCTTCAATGATCTGTTATTTGTGAACATCTCAAATCTCTCTCTTAATGGATAAAGCTTCCAAATCTTCGAAGCGAACGCAATCACCACCAACTCTAAATCATAAGTCAGATACTTCAACTTGTGTGGTTTCAGTTGTCTACCGACGAAAGCAACAACCTTTCCCTTCTACATCGGCATCGCACTTAGTCTACCACTCTGCAGTTAATGCCCTGCTATTACCCCACTATATCTCATAGCAGATTTTTACCGCTACGATTTTTCCATATAGCCTCAAATATAGCCTTTCCGCTTTAAGCCCCGCTATATCTCGTTATTCTCGCTATATTCCGCTATATCTTCTTTAAAAGAAATGAATTGAAAAATGACATTTATCCTTTATAAAAATTATAAAATTAATTTATTTAATTAATTTTTTAATATATTTTCAGAAATAAAAATACTCTAATATTCTATTAAATTCAATTATGTTATATAACAAATTTAAATTTATTTATAGTATATTCGCACATGTTTTTATTTAAAATTATTTATGTATTAATTATAATTCAATTGAATGTTAATTTTTCATTTAATTACCATTTATATATTTGTGAAAACATTAAGTATGAGTTTTATACGCTATTTAAGAGTCATCCGCTATATCCTACTATATCCTCGCTTGATCCCTACTATGACTTTTTGCACCTCCGCCGCATTGAATCTGCTGATCGTTTTAACTGCACAGGTCTACTACCATAGGCATCTGTGTATACTGTTAACTCTTCATTCCCACTCGGAATGACTAACAATGGTGCGCTGATCAACCTCTCTCCCAAAATTACAAAACGCGTTTTCGCACCTTGCATCCTAAATGAAAGTCTGATTCCTCTTCATCCAATTGATTAACAACGTCGCTACCTTTGAGAAGTCCTTGGTAAAACATCTACATCTAGCCTTGCTACCTTTGAGAAGTCCTTGGTAAAACATCTACATCTAGCCAATCTAGGGAAAATCCTAACATCCGTAGCACTCTTAGGTCGGGCTCCAATCCTGCACTGCTGCTACCCTCATAGGATCCACAATCTTGCTCTGAAACTCCCCAAAAGTGATACTTCAAAAACTTCACCATCAATCGGTGATTTCTCAACACCTCTAACACAATCCTCAAATGCATCTTGTGCTAATCTTTTGTCTATGAGTAGACAAAAGTACCATTGATGAACACAAGCATGAACTTACTCAACTAATCCCTTGGAACACAATTGATGAGATCTACATAGTATGTCAGCTCATTGGTTAGCCCGAATGGCATTACCAACCACTAATAAAACCCAAACGACATACGAAACACTATGATCAGCACATTCTCTCTAGCTACTCTCAGTTGATGAAACACCATCGCAAGGTCTAACTGATAGAACACCTTTGCATCATAGAACTGATCAAACAAGTGATCAATACATGAGAGTAGATATATGTTCTTCTTCGTTAACTTATTTAGCTCATGGTAATCAAAACATGATCTCAAAGATCCATCCACCTTAGTGGCGAACACTGTTGGTGTACCCCACTCAGGTACGCTTCTACAAATAAACCCTTGCTGCAATAGGTTATCTGCTCGCACCTCTAATTCCCTCTACTCTTTGGGCCCCAAATGCCTCAAAAGCATAACTACTGGTCTAGCATCTCTGACTAGACCAATACGGACCTTTATCTCCCTATGTAGTGATAATCCGGTCATCTCATCGAATATGTCTGAATACTCTCTAGCTATATGCACAGATAATAACTCATCTGGTGAGACCTTCAACAAATATAGAAATCTAATCATTACCTCATTCTATGGTGGGCAGCCTAACTCAACCTTCTGCCCATCCTCGATCCCAATCATCACTGACGGCCTCTCACAGTTCACCACTATTTCGTACCTCTTCAGCCATTCCATTACCAGAATAATACCTAACCAATGAAACCAAATACAAATAAATCATAAATAAAAGAATATATATGACTCGATAACACTAGGTCTCGACAAACAATGCATATGATGATTGAGCCTCCAACAGGGTATTTCACAATTTAAGGTCAGTTTACTATGTTGGGTCTCAGTTCCAGTCCAACTACCAGATCACTAGACATAAAGGAATGTGAAGCCCTAGTATCAAATAAAATATGTATAGGCTCATCATAGATGGAAAGCATGCCTTAGGCCGTATGCCATTTCCCTTCTCTTTTGCCAATGGAGCACTCAACGAAGTTGGACGACATTCAATGCATATACCTTCACTATTACTTCTTTTTATCGTCATCGTTCCATTTTGACCTACCATACCTGCCTGATTGCAATTTTGGCTCACCCTCGAAACAACAACCTTCTATACTGGGTTTAGGCACTTTATTGTAAGGCTATTTCAACCACCTTCTCGAAGCACTCGTCAAAGTGACCAATCAATCGATCTCCAAGGTGATCATTCAACCCAATGATAAATTTTCATTCTTAATGAGTGGTGTATCAATAAAAGATAGACCATACTTCGGCATCATATTGAATTCGGTCACAGACTCCAACATAGGAATATCGCCTTACTTCAAGTCGGCAAACTTCTTAGACAACACCAACTTCTAAGCAGTTGGGATAAATTTCTCTTCGAAGTAAACTATAAACCAATCCCAAGTAAAATGATCCTTCAAAGTCAAAGCTCTAAGGAAATCCCACCAATTCACTATCCGTCCTTGGAGTCATCTAGAGGTCAACCTACGCTTCACAGTATCATCTAACCCTAAATCATCGAAGATTCTCTCGTAAGTATCCATCCAACATTGGACTTTCATGGCCAACTCTATTCCAAGGAATGGTTTTCCTTCCAAACTAGCATAATATTTATTATACTTAGAAAAGTCGACCATGGGCGCCTGCACTTATGCACCATCAGCATGAGGAGCTGCTTGGGCATTTCAAACCATGTTTCACACCATCATAGCGAACATATCCTATAAATCGTGGTTTGTAGTCCCTGATCCTGCCCCCTCTCAATCCTATAGATGGAATTCCTAGCAAAGTTTCTTATATGCCAAATCACTCTAAATCTATAGTAAGAACAACCAGCCCTTCATAAGAAGACCCGCATCAATGGTACTCATGTGTGCAATGCAACTTATAAATTATATATACTACTATATAGTTTTAAAAACCAAAATTTATAACAAGCACACTCTCTCGCATATTCTCGATCCATTCTAAGGAATAATTTCTCCTTATCTCTAATGAATTATGGTATCAACTTAGGCTTTAGCAAGTTAACCAAAGTCAAAATCGCTTAGCGTAAGCTTTGATACCAAATTTGACGACCGTCCTACACCACTGGCACCAAATATATCTATGTAGTACGCTACTATGGTGCCCCGACGATGCAAGATAGTTGTCAAGGGATGTAAAGTAAATAAAACGATCATATAACCTGTTGTATATCTCATAATGCATCGAATAAAATATAATAGACATCATAGATATAAAACAGGTGAGATAGTAATAACTAAATGAACCATAATATCAGAGTACATAGGTTTACAAAGTTATACAAGAGAGTGGTAGAGTTTATAAAATTGAAAATAAACTTAAAAGACAACTGTCTCTAAATAGAATAAACAACACTGCCATGGCTTCACAGTGTCGCAGAATGGAATAAGCAACAATGAGTCCACATATAAGTACTAGAAATCATCTCCTCTTGCTTGTTCATCTGTATAGCTCCACGTATCACCTACACATACTATCTAGTCTACTCATTTAAGACTACCCGAGATAATAATACGAAAAATATAAAAGCTCTAGTCAAACAAAGGTCTACTGTGAGTGATAAACAATCTCAAAATATTATGAAATTTGATATAGTCTATGGGAAATAGGGTATGAAATTCATACACAACACGTCCCTATATCCAAAGAGTTAGCACGTAATAATATATGTTAATATACCATCTACTATCATCATAAAGGTGTATTGTGTCCTAAGTACAATTTCGGTTGTCTAGGTATCCACATCTATAATATCAACATCATGTGACATCCTTATAGTGATAAGCAAAACATGGAAAACATAACATCCATCAAACAATTCTCACTATCACTCATGTGCTTAAGATATAAGACAAATCGAATGGAATCCACATAAGCCAAAGACCAATGGAAAAGTCTTGGTTTCTCAATACTAGAATCCATGCCACTCTGTATGTCTGAGGACTAGACCATCCATGCAAGGGATAGGGTAATCCATTCACATAAGGATCCGAAACCACTATAATCCAGGTGGGAGTCCTCAGATACCCATACTGTATGAGTATCCCTTAGAAACCTTTAGGTATCAACAATCCCTTCACACACATCTTCGAACACATCATCATTCCATTCAAGCTGTCCATAGTAAAACACATCATCATTATACTCACGAGCCCTTATCCTTGAACTCGTCCTTATGGATCATCATAACAACTCCCATCCTCGAGTCATCATTATCGGAATACCTTTTGACATCCATCTTATGTTCTAGATCCATCATCACTAAGCCCTAAAGTCACCTTATAAAATCCCTAGGCAAGTCCCAAAGCCATCCACTGGATTCTCTAAGCACATCCCGAAGTTAAGAAGCAAATACATTTCACTTCCTCCACATGCAAAACTGCACATCATAGAGTTATAACATCAAAATGAAGCATTGCGTCATTGCTTCCCCATCTACATTGTTCGTTGTGGAATAATAAACTACCATATCATGCTCTCCGAAGCCTCCCCATAATCCATGTTGAAAATTGGTCAAATCAGCAATCATCGATAGTGGTAAGTATCGACCACTCTAGACTGGTCGATACCGACCTTTTTGGTTATGAATTTATCCAAAAATGGATAAGTACAAACTAAATGAAAAGGTTCGACGTACATTCTAGAGTCTAGAGCACATACCCAAGTCCAATGTCTTTCGTCTTCAAATTGGTCAGCACATATTCTAGTATTCTTTCATATATTTATCCCATTCATTTGAGTTTCCATCATGTGTGCATTCAATCATTATGCAAAGAACTCCATCCCATTGCTTTGATTTCCCATAGTGTGTGCATTCAATCGATGCATATGAAATTCTATCTTATAAGATATTCCCTAACACTACGCTGCCTATCGAACAACATATTCAATCAAAATAAGCAAACAAGCATACATACAACTAACATAGCATACATACAACCAACATAGCATGCATACAACATAGTTAATCAAAACTAGCAAACAAGCATACATACAACCAACATAGCATACATATAACCAACATAGCGTACATACAACATATACAATACACCTATATCAACCAAGTTAAGATATTTGATCTACAACTCTCGATTAAAATTTGTTACAGTGGATGAAATAAATTATACATAATAAGTGATTGGATGGAGCTTCGGATTTCATGCATTGTTATTGTAATGGCAGAAATAGTGGGACTATACTATATGATACTTATTAATGGACGCATCAAGTTACGAACGATTGTCTTCCTATATATACCATGTATTATTTATGAAATAACAACTATTTTTTAGTATTGACTAAAAATAGATATAGCTTTATTTTAATATGAATATTATGAGTATTCATTATAAGATAAATCTATAATAATGGGATTTATTTTCATAACAATGGTGATGCGTTTACTATAGAAAATACAAAAGTATTTGAAATTTTTTACAGTTATTTTTGAATTATGACCGAACTCTTTAGATCGATACATATAGATGTATTTAGTTCAAGGTCTAACAATACCAAAACATACTCACTTGCTTCGTTAAAATTCAAAGATAGATTATCATAGACATGAACATGTGTATTTTATACATAAGTAGTATATCTACGGCAAGTTCATATATTATAAGGTAGAAGAAGATGACACAACAAGCCAAGAAAAACACAATTTGATTTGATCAAATATGTGAGTATATAGTAAAAGGTTCCAAAACTACCAAAAAACAGATAAGATTCAATCTCAAAGTCAATCCTCACTATGATACATAACGATCTATTGATAAGAAGCAATCAGAATTTGTTGGACAAACTACGATTAATGATGAATGATGTTGAGTTAAATTCTTTCTATAATGATATGTATTTAAGAGTAAGTACATAAATTAAATTTTATTTCATTTAAAGCATTGTTTACAAAACCATATAAGAGATGAATTTACAAGAAACCCAATCTTAGATAGTTTAAGATAGGTAGTGAGTAATTTATGTTACGAACATAAGTTTTGTAACTATAAACTAATTCAGTTTTATGTAAGTATAAAGGCATTTCATAAAATATTTTGTATGTCTATTCGATCGCACTGAGTAACAATTGTTATTTAAAGGAATAAAACATTATATAAGCCGAAAGGCTACATTTAAGATTTGCTCATAAGTGACCTTGAGTGGATCACCCCAAGGAGTTTGGGACCGACCAACAATGCAAATTAGTGGTTGTACAATGGACTTGGATTTGATCCAACTCAAGCATAGGAATTTATTACATAAGTTGAAATAAAATTATCTAAGCCTAAATTAGACACGTCTCATTAGAATGCCAAATAAGAATTCTCGTACATTAAAGAGAAACTATGAGTTTCTTATCAATGTCGAGAAAGAACTATTTGTTATCAGTTGTCAATAAGCCATAAAAAGCATAGGCTCTGTCACATGGCACAGTGCTTTAAACCTAAAATGGATTCCAAATACATTATCAAAATAGGATCTTGATAGTTGTACCCGAATGGATATGATCCGTCAACCGAAAGTGTACCTTTAAATGAAATGCAATTAGAATTATATAAAGCGAAGTTGATAAGAAATGACTTCATCGGTTTCAAATGTGAAATTACTGAAGTAATTTTACTCAACATGCTTAGGTCCATTTGGATTCTAGGCACAATTATTGCACAATTTAATTTTGTGTTTTGGCACATTGATGTTGAAATAGAACTTCCAAATGATGATTTAGAAGACACTATTCGCACATAAAAACCAAAATGTATCAAAGTTAGTGGGAGCAGTAACATGATTAGTCTATTTTGGATATGATCCAAGAATGGATACAATGATGGCATTCGATCAGCAACAGAATCGAGTAAATATTTTGATAAAGAATTCTAATAATTATATTTTCAGTCAAAATGTAAAGGAAGCATGTGTCTATAAAAAATATATTAAAAGGTACTAAGAAATTTCTAAAACTATATGTAAAAAATAAAGTACTAATTGTTAATGATGTATCCATGTTAAAATAAGTTTGATCATTTATTCTCGATAACAGATTTGAAAGTGGCATCTTTTATAGTCGACAAAAAGAAAGTTGGGATTATCCCAAATGTTACACATAAACCCTATATGAAAATGTTTCACATGGAGCATATGAGATGAATTACTTATGAATCAACAATGGGAATTATCATATATGTAATGTTATCTACTATATTGTATTTCGCTCATGCACTTGGTTCATCAAGGAAGTATTAAATTTGAATTAAGATCACTGAATGGTAGTTATGAATATTCTCGAGTATTTATGAATACTAGATAATTGTTTATGAAAACAACGAACTCCTTATGAATGAGTATTCAGACTCAAGCATCATAAGTTATATCAAATATAGTATGTCAATCCTAAGTTCATGTTCAACCTTAGTTAAGAAGCTTTGAATGGGAAATGTTCCAAACAAGAGGCGGTGGTCGATTCAACCAAAAGTCTAAGTACATCCCCTTGAATAGCATCACCATAAAATCAGTATACATATATGAAAAAACTTATAATTGAGCTTGGGGTGATTTTAAATGTTGAAAATCCCATGACATTATTTGTGAAAACAATATGGCGGCACGAATCACAAAAGAACCTAAGGCTTACAAGATGTCTAGATGCATACTTTGAAAGTTCAACTCGATAAAGGCAGTGTATCAATGACGGAGAGATGCTAGCTGACAAAGTAGAAAATAAAACAGTATAATAGACCTATCCATTAAGGGACTACCTCGATTAGTTTTAAGAAAACTAATCAGAGGAATGGGATTAGATTTCATAATTGAACCCAAGTACAAGTGGGAGAGTGAGAGAGTCAGTGGTATGCCCTAGGGGCAATTATGTATTTTTTTACATATATCTAACTCCTTAACCAATCTTGTTTGTAATGAAGGTATTTATTTTCTTATATATACTTTGTTATATTATGATATGATTAATTAAGTAATTAATTTAAAGTATATTAATAAGAAAATCCTTAAATAAAATGTTATATGATTGTAGTTGCAACCAACAATCATGAGTAATTAATCACAAAATAAAGTAAAATTTTATTTAAAATATTCCTAGTCAAGGTGTTTCGAGAAAGGATACCGATACATCCGTTGAGATCAGAGTACATAATACTCTCCAAATGTGGGGCAGTATCATGGTTGTTGGGAGCACCAAGGGGTTACTTACCGTATCATTTTAATAAATATGGAATGACGCATCCGATAGTATCCTATTGGTTGATAACATCTAGGTCAAACATGAAACATTAGTTTGACGATGTTACCTAGGTTCCTTGATTTATGAATACTATGGTACTTCAATATGGATACTCCATGTTGATTATGATTAAATCATAGGACGGTGTCGATCAAATGACTATAGTTAGGTGTGAGTTAAAGCATGAGGAATGAAGCACTATTCAATTGAGAATTCATCTCCTAGGTTGTATGAGGTTAGTAACACAACTACTGTAGGCAACTCAAATTCATATCTTTGGCCATAGTAGAACAGTTAATTATAAATGTCATTATTGAACCAAAGACTTTGTTTGTGGATTGATCGAGTTGAATGTGGATAATATTGGAGTTTTTACCAATACCAAATTCCATACATCCTAGTGTGATATAGTGTTGGCGAAGAGAAAGCGTGTAAATTATTTTCAGTATTGGTACCGCTTAAAATAATGTAAAATACAATCTTACAACAAACCCAATAAAAGGGGGTCGACCAAATTTGGGTAAAAAGGATGGCTAGAGTTTAGGTCTCCTAACGTGGAGAAAGATAGGGTAAGTTCCGATATGTGGTTGGCTAGAAATAGCCCCTCTTTCTTTCTTCTCCATAGTCACAACAAACAAGATGAAACCATAGCCTCCATTGCTAAAAAAAATTAGTGAATCCTAGAGGATATTTGCAACTTACAGTCAAGGACACCTAGGAGTTTGAAGAGGAAATTATTAACAACCAATGTGTCAGTGACAGGTAGGATCATGAAAGGTACATGTATGATTTAAATGAAATTGTATATCTACATACATACATATATATGTTGTGTGTATGTTCAATTTCTATTTCAACCATAAAATAAAATAAAATTGTTTTTGACATATCAATTAGCACATATATATATATATATATGTGTGTGTGTGTGTGTGTGTGTGTGTGTGTTATTTTAAAATAGAGTTATTATTTATTTATATTTTACACAAAACTTTTACTACATGAGATCTAGAAATACATATATGTATGTATACGTAAATATATATATATATATATATATATATATATATATATATTTAATGTGATGGCGACCGTTCTTGCTACTGCCGAAAACCCTAATGGAGATTCTTCCGCAAACCCTAATGCTGATGACACAGGTTGGCAACAAGTTACTCATAAAAACAAGGGCAAGCGTCTTATAGGGGAATTTCTACAGAAACCTAGGAGAGAGAACACGAATCAACGTGTCCCATTGGTGGGTGCTAGAATCAATATCCCTAATTTCAAGGAGGGGAAAAGAACGTGGGCTGATGCCATAGCAGGAAATACGCGTATTGAAGGTGGGGTCAATAATTTTGAACCTTTGGAAGATGATGAGGGTCCCTTTGCAGATCTGGATGAAGAGGTATTCAATTCGACTAAAAGCATGTGGGGTACATCCATTTATATCTATGTTGCAGGGAAAAGACCTTATTATATACATCTGAATGCATATATTAAAAGGGAATGGAAGCCTGAAGGTAAGTGGGATGTTTTCCCAAGAGAGAATGGATTCTATCTTGTTAAATTTAGCAGCGAATTAGATTGTAAGAAGGTATTGGAAGGAGGTCCGTGGTTTATTGATAGTAAACTCATATTCACTAAGAGATGGGAACCTAATCTAAGATTAGAAAGGGATATGCTGGAAACCCATCCTGTATGGGTGAAACTGATGAATTTAGACCTTTCCTTATGGAATGCGCGTGGTATTAGTAAAATAGCAAGCCTTATAGGGAATCCCTTGGCCATGGATGATTGTACTAGAAATGTAAAAAGACTGAGCTATGCCAGAGTCCTAGTAGAAATCAAAGCTAGTGACCCAATCAAAAAACAAGTGTGTGCCAAAGATAGGAGTGGTAATATATATATACAAGAGATAGAGTATGATCACATACCACCTATCTGCAATAACTGTAATTGTTTTGGACACTCCACAGAGCAGTGTGAGATTGTTATAGGACCTGTCAAGCAGGTGTGGAGGCAAAAACATATGCCAGATTCTAACCAAGCTGAGACTGCACAAAATATACAATCAAAAGAGGTTCAAATTGAGCCTACTACTGAAGTAGAACTTATACACATAGAAACTTCAAGTTCCGCTGCTAATGTCCAAAAGGAAACAGAGATGACAACCCAGGCTGACTTGGAAGAAGAAGGAAAGCTGACTGCCCCAGTGCTGGTAAATACAGAGGTAGCTGAAAATGTCCATATCCCTGCTGAGAAGTCGCCAGAGATAGAGCTTGTACCTGCACATGAAATCGATGAGCTGAATAAAATTGAATTGGATAAACTGGATTCAGACACAGATAAAGAGGAAAATACCCCCAATAAATTTACAAAATCCAACTTAGAATATTCCAAACAATTCCAGACCCATGAGGTTAAAGGTAAGGCGAAGCTGAATCACGAAGGATCTCCTATGAAACTGAGGAGTAGGCCTTCTAATTCTAAATGTCAATAATAAGCTGGAATGTAAGGGGTCTAAATAATGACATCAGACGTTTAGACCTCTTAAATTTGAGGAGATCTTATTCTCCTGCTATTATAAGTATCCTGGAAAATAAATTCAATGATGATAATTTATCCTTTTTCACTGAATCCATGGGAGAGGATTGGTCATTTATGCACAACAATGATGTAGGAGGTAAAGGCCGTATTCTATTACTATGGAATAAACTTAGTTGGAATATCAGCCTACAACAGAAAGATGATCAACATATAACAGTAGAAGCTATTAATAAGGGCGGGCTAAAAGTAACCCTAAGCTGTGTTTATGCCAGTAATTTGGCCTCCCAAAGAACTACGTTGTGGCAAGCCATCAAAGAGATAGTTAAACATAATAACAACTCTTGGATTGCATTAGGAGATTTCAACTCAGTACTTAGAGCTGAAGAGAAAAAAGGTGGTCTTACCATGAGAGTATCCCAGCTTGAGGAATTCAACAATTGCATATTAGAAGCAGGGTTGCTCGAGCCAGTCCACAATGGCCTGAAATACACATGGAGAAGTGGTGAAAATAAAAAAATCTCCTGCAGGTTAGATAGAGTGCTGGTTAATGTCAAGTGTATTACTATGCTGTCTAATATCAAAGTTAGCATTCTTTCCCCATCAACAAGTGACCATAGTCCTATTCTTGTTGACCTAGTTGATAAGGGATTGGTTACTAAAGGAAAGCCTTTCAGATATTGTAACCATTGGTATGATATTGAAGGATACCAAGAAGCTATTAAATTAAATGAACAGTCAATGGTTGAGGGTACCCAATGCTATAAACTGATCCACCTCATTAAAAAGGCTAAAACCCACTTAAAGAACTGGAACAGATGTAGACCGAAGGAAGGTGATTTGATAACCAAGCTTCAGGGTAAAAGTGAAGTCCTTCTGGATATGATAGAGAATGGTGCAGATGATGATATCACGTGGCATAACTACTACTTAAACCAAAGCAATTTAAAAGATGTACTCAAAGCAAAAGCAACTGAACTCAAGCAAAAAGCTAAGGAAAAATGGTTAACCGAAGGGGATGAATGCACTAAATTCTTTTATGCCAAAATGGCCATTCGTAATAATAAGAATAATAATATACAAATCATCAATCAGGATGGGCAATCAAATATTACTGATGAAGAGTTTGAAGAACAAGCAATAAAGTACTATACTGATTTATTTAATGGAGAAGTATGTACTAACTTACCAACTATACATTGCAGGAGGCAGGTCAACTCTCATGGTAAGAGGATGCTGATAAGTTTGATTGATAAAGCTGAGGTCCAGAAAGCTTTGCACTCCATTCACATCGACTCCAGTCCAGGACCCGATGGATCCGGCTCCAAGTTCTTCATTCATCATTGGTGTGACCTGAAAGATCAAATAGTCTCAGCTATGCAAAAGATTTTACAAACAGGAAAATTTCCCAAAGAAATCAATCACACATTTATTTGTCTCATTCCTAAAGTTGATAATCCTACAAGAATTGAAGATTACCGGCCTATTGCTTGCTGCAATGTGATATACAAAATTCTAAGCAAGATTCTATGTAATAGGATGAAGCTGATTTTACCTGATCTCATTTCCGAGTGTCAAAGTGCTTTCATAAAAGGTAGAAGCATCTCCGAAAATTCGCTTATGGCTCATGAATTGGTAAGGAATTTCAATAAACCAGGCACGGATAAATTCTGTCTAAAGGTAGATCTTCACAAAGCATATGATAGAATTAGTAGACAATTTATTATCCACATGCTTAACGCAATGGGATTCCCTCTAAAATTTGTGAATCTAATAAATGAATGCATAACTACACCTACCTTCTCTATATTGATTAAAGGCATACCAAAAGGATTTGTTGGATCCAACAGAGGCATTCGGCAGGGTGATCCTCTTTCCCCTTATCTGTTTGCAATTGCCATGGAATACTTTACATTACAAATGGAATTGGCTACACATCACAAGTTAATCCAAGCCATATTTAACTTCCAGCCTACTGTAAGTCACTTACTTTACGCAGATGATTTGCTCATTTGTATCAAATCCAGTAAGGGAGCAGCCACAGCTATTAAAGAAATCTTCGGTAAATTAGACAAGTGTGCTGGTCTAAAACTGAATGAACTGAAAACCAAGTGTTACTTTAATAAAACTTGTAGAAATCGTGTAGAGGTGTTGGATACCCTAAAAGTAAAAGAAGGAACTTTGCCTGTCAAATACCTAGGTATTCCACTATCTTCTAATAAGATAACTGATAGGGAATGTGCTATTCTCATTTCGTCTATCAGGGACAGAATGCAGGGTTGGTGCTCCAGATTGCTTTCTCTTGCAGGACGTATAGAGTTGGTTCACACTGTGATTCATTCCAAAATAAATTTTTGGATGCAAACATTCCAACTTCCTGAAGCTTCCATTCACAAAATTGAAAAGATTTGTGCTGATTTCATTTGGAAGGGTGGACTTCACAAGATAAAATACGACAACTTATGCAGGCCTAAAGAGGAAGGGGGAGTGGGTCTCAGAAGACTTAGGGACATGAGAGCTGTGCATACTCTTAAACAAGCCTGGAAAATTATTAATGGCAAAGGCCTTTGGGGGAATTGGATGAGAAGGAGGTACATTAAAGGGAATTTCTGGCAAATGCCTTTGGATAACAATGCTTCAGCGAACTGGAAGGATATCTTGAGGATTAGAGACACTCTAGCTTTGTTATGTACTCGAGAAATAGCTAATGGAAAGGATACTGATCTTTGGAGTGATCCTTGGATTCAAGGTGAGTCTCTAATTGATATTTTGGGTATGCACACATTCTCTGATTTTGGATGTCCACAGAAAAAAGTGAAAGAATTAATTAAGGAGAATGGATGGGATTGCTCCTCTTTACCAATAAATCATGATAAGAAGGAAATAATTCAGTACATGCCTATCTACTATGGCAGAGACATGGATGTCTGGGTCTGGAAGCCTACTGGTAACGAATTTTCTACTAAGGCCACTTGGGAGGAAATTAGGCAAAAAGACAGTAAAGCTTCTTGGAGCAAAATTATATGGGATCACGTTAACAACCCAAAAATGGCTTTTACAGCTTATAAAGCTATTCTGAAGAGATTACCGACAAGGGATAGACTATCGAAATGGGGGGTAATCAATGAAACCGCTTGTGTTCTATGTAATCAGAGCTTAGAAACTCATGAACATCTATTCTTTGAATGTAGCTTTGCTTACTCGGTGTGGTCCTCGTGCAACAAGTACTTAGACATAAAGCCTTACTCTAATAACTTAATTGAACAAGTAGAGTACCTGAGTCGGAGAAGAGGCGATAAAGACGTTGAATCCAAGCTGCACAAAATTGCCATCACTGTGACTGTGTGGAGTATATGGAAAGAAAGGAATCGAAGAATTTTCCAGAGCAAGAATCGAAATCACACGGAAGTTAACAGATTAGCAATTGTTGACATGCAGTTAATCTTGAAGAGGATTAAGAGGGAGCTTCTTACCAGGCAGGCACTAGTCGAAGTTCATGCTGTAGGAGTGGATCGGAGCTGTCCATCGCAAGAAATCCCAGGAACGAGTTATCAGTTTCAGCCGCCATGAACTGGTTGAGGAGGAAGAAGTTAATTTTGCTTTATGGAAAGGGTTTGTTATTGTCGGAATGTCTTTGTACTTTGATGTTGTACTGTTCAGCTTGGGCTGACTTTGATCTGGGCTTTTAATGCCTTAATAAAAATTTACCAATTTACAAAAAAAATAATATATATATATATATATATATTTAATGTTTATTTTTGTTTTCTGTTTTAAAATTTTAAAATCCTTCTATTTATGGCTTTCAAAAGAAAAATAAATAAATATACAAATATAAAATTATGTATGCGTATAGATTTAAAAACAAATTATTAAATTATTCTTGCTTTCGATCAAAAATATATATACATATATGTATTTTGAAATATTATTTTTCCCTTTGAAATTTAATATTTAATTATTCAGAGTAAATCTAAGATTCATCTTTAAGATAAATCAAAACCTTTAATACACACATTCAAGGCCGCATATTTATTTGCATTTAAAACAAATATCTACATATGCATATGCATTTGTTTATCGGAAGAAAATTGTTATATATAAACATATGTTTACATATATTAATAAAATATTTAATGACCTAACATATTATTTATACGTATATGTATATGAATAATTACATACATACATAGATATATATATGTTACAGATTAAATATATAATGTTTCTCGTGTTAAATTGTTATCTCTTAACATTATACCATACATACATATTTTATACATACATGGATACACACACACATACGCATATAAGCATGCACACACTTTTTTTAGAGATTTGGTACTTTATTCACAAGACAAAAGGTTTGAATAAGTTGTAGTAACAACCAAAATAAGAACAATAAAACAAAACTAATAGAAAAAAATTACTTTTCATACAGGTGCAAAAATACCTATTCACGGCCAATTTAATACCGCATTTAATAAATTATAGTAGCTTATTTTTTCCCACTGCCTTAATCATTCAATATCCCTAACTTTGACTTTAGCAGGTAAGGAGAATCAAAATTTTCTATCATCTACTTCGAGCTTTTAGATCCATTTGGATCTTCAAGCTAATTCAACTACTCCGCCATTTATCAGCCATGATCTAGGATGATATAGCCTACTCCTACTGCCATTTCCCGTTCGATCGAGGTTAGATGAAGCTTGCATCAGCGACAAATCATTCATGTACTTTAACTTTAATAGTAAAATTATGACATCCATTAAAATTAGTTTGTACCTCATCTCTTTTGGTATGGTTTTCAATTGCAAAACTCTTTGATTTCCCTCTTGCAATATGTGCCATGTTGTAGTAGTTAACGTTGTATCTCTTAAGTCACTGTGTAGGCTTCTTTATTGATTTACACTTGCATACTACTAAAGAATAGATTGTAGGTTGTTGTTGTTGGAATTGATGAGCAGCAAATTTAAGTTTGATTGAATAAGAACAGTTAAAAAATAGATGTTTTCTTATTTCTTCATTTTAATTACATAGCACACATGAAATATTTTCCATGCTTGTCCACCGATTAATTCTAACTTTGGTTGGCAGTCTATTAATGATTGCAAAATATGTTGTTAATGACATCTTAGGGGAACAGCAGTGATCCCATACTTTTTTACTCCACTGTAGGTGTTCTCCTTTACTTCTAACTGCCTCCCATGTAGATTTGAGACAAAATTTTCCATAATTTGGGATCCATTCCCACTTATTTGTTTAATTGTCATCATGTATCTTAATTGTCCTTATTCTGTTACATATGTTCCTAGGCAAAGTAGTTGCATTAAGGTCCCACTCCCCTTGATTGATATGCATGTGAACATGTGACCATTATTATCATTCTTTAATGTTAGGCCATAGTTTTTAACCATATATCGCAATGGTTGATTACATACATATGACATCAATTCATCTATGAATGCCCTAATTAGTCTGCCATATTTATAATAGTTACCATAATTACATTGTGAATTCACACACATCATAAATCAAGACACAAAATTATACTAAAATGTAACAACAACTTTTATATATAAGTAGTTAAGTAAAATACCATTTACATAACAAAATGAACATTAAATGAGCTAAAACTTTAGGCAATATGGTATTTGACCATTTTAGACTTTAGAATAAAATGTAGAAATTTTTAATCAAGAAAACTTGTATTATCATAACTTTTAATAGGAGTTAAATTTGGACATGGTTCTTGTTCCAAATGAAAGATCTGATAGTTTACTTTTCTGTAAAGTGGTTATGATAGTAATTTGTCTCGTCTGTTTGAGAGGTATTGTAGTTTTAAGTTCAGGCAGAATTTTCCATTAAGGCCCAAAGTCCATTTTCAGGCCTGATTGGTGATTTTGGGAATTGTACTAATCCTAGGCTAAAGGATGGATATTTATAGTCAAAATCTTCTTTCAAAGTCGTTAGCTTGCATGAAAACAGGTAAGAAATCAGATCTGATCATTCAAGCACGAAGAACGGGTAGAATTAATTAATCAGAACAACTCAGTACCGATATGATCATGTCGATATCGACATGTTTTATTATGTTATTTCTTTGGTCCTTCCTATATGCTTTACTCTTCGAGCTTTAGACTTCAGTTGATTAAATTGCCCCTCTAAAACATGTTAGTACCAACATAATTTTCCCTATTCGAGTCTATCTTTTTCCTTAAAGTACAATGCAACTTCATTTATAGTTCAAGAGTGGGTCCCATCTTCAAACAACTCGGTATTGACATGATCAATCACGTCAATACCAAAGTGATTTGCCTTGTGCAAATCTTGGCCAAACGTGCTCCATTTGTTCATCATTCTCAACACCTCCTAAGTTACTTGATCCATTTCTTCATTATCATGAAGTCCAAATCCACTAAGATGTCACTTGGTTCAAAAGCTAGATAACACTTGCTACTCAAAGAATGCTTTTGTAACAACAAAGCATGCTTTGGATTGAGACAAGCAATCGGACGCTATCTGCAATGAAGTCTTTGATCAATTAATCGTTGCCGTGAAGCGTCCTATATATTTTATGATCATCAGTTTATTGTCTCGCATATTTGTCGAACCACTTCTTTGTACAATAAAGTTGAAGTCTTCAATTTTTTAGAAGTTACGCCGTCTCTTAACCAGGTAGATCTCTTTTTTGCATAAGGTGCAAAACCTCTCGATACTGATATAATCATGCCGATACCGACATGATTCTCTTATTGAGTATACATAAAACACTTAGAAAATTTCTAATTTCTACCTCATTCACTCAGCTAACTTGCCTTCTTCCTTTACGAATTTGAGATTGCAATGTTGCTGCTTCGTGGACTTTCTCGATGTCTCCGCGTCATCTCAAATGTTGTCGTCATCCAAACCATAACAACAAGTAATCACCGACTGATTAAGCACAAACTCCACCAGATCTTAACCAATCTTCATTCAAGATCTTGATTTAAGGTGGGTTGTCGCCTTGATCTCGGCACCTCCACTCCTTTAGTCGCCATTTATGGCTATGACTTAGACCCCTTGCAACATTGAACTGATCTTGGGCCATGACTACTTTCTCCTCCATTACCACTGCTTCCTCCTTAGCCACCCCAAGACTTACTTCAGGAACTTTAAGAAAGGGTTTTAGGTCTAATAGAGTAGCAAAGTGGAAACGTCGAAGGGGACGATCTATTCATTTTGGTTCGTGGTTGAATATGGATCAATGGCTTTTGTTTTGGTGAGATGCTTTTGAGAAATCATCGCTTGAACACACCTTGGCATTCAATGAATTCAAGTGCAGACACTCTGGGTCAAATACCACAATCCTGTGACCTTGCAAATAAAAGCTCTGTGTCACTCCGAACAATTGTTCCATTAACATGCACTTTAGGATAATGGGTAAAATCCAATATATTGTTCCATAGTGTGACAGTGTAAATTTCCCATCTCTGTTGGGCTATCTACATAGAGTATTCATTACACTGTGCCATGGACATAAGACACACACTACATAGATTGACACATAGCACTACCTCAGTCAATGTACAAAATTTGATTGGTCAATACACGTCGAAGTCCATTGGACTATATACATTGGCTACATGGGTTTTAATCAAAGTACAAGGTCAAATAAATCATACCTAACCACGTTTGTTGCCAAGTTTCAGTACAAAATGGCCAACCTTAAACGATCACCTCATCTTCAAACTGGTGATGGGACTTCCACACCTTCGAAAGTGGGTTCATCCTCGGCCTCTGCTTCTACACCATTAAGGGTAAGGCATTCAATTACTCAAGAACTTCAACTCTAAGTTGTCCCTCTATATGGACCTCAAGGCCTTTTCATCCTAGAGGATGACCAACCCATACTTATGACCTTGGCAACCCTTTAGACACCATGCCTTCTAAGCTATCCATAAAGGAATTGAGGTCCATACACCTGAAACACAGGATTCCCAAGGATGAAGCTCTTATTCCTAAACCATATCAAAGCTCTCACCTTCCTTGGGTAGGTTGCACATGTAATCAATTCATGTGTCTTTCTAGAGCTATGCCCCCATTAAATGAGTTTCTTAAGTTTGTTCTCCAATCTCTTGAGCTAGCTCCAACCCAAGTCCATTCAAATGGTTATGCCCTCATAAATTTTCTTTACATCATCTTTATGCTTCATTTAGGAAGGTCACCAACCTTCGAGGAGCTATCCTTTTTACTTAACTTCAAGAGAGGGAAAAGACCCCATTTTGGTGATAATCGATTATTTTAACTGATGCAAGGTTGTCGAGGGGCTTCATAATAAAAGGAGTTGCTTTAAGTACTAGTACTTCTTTATCCAATTCCCTGAAGGCTTCAATTTATATTGGCTTTCTGGACGTAAATTCTCTAATCCAATATATTCGCCACACTTGAGCTTTCTTCACTCAAGCAACAAATATTCTTCCCATGTCTTTTATAGATGTTCCTCATCGAACTCCAGCTCCAGCTCTTGCAAAGACGCTTGAGTTCTAAAAAGGAATCAATTCATATCTAAGGCACACTTCGTATCTCCTCACCAACGCTCGTATGCGCTAATTTCAGTTTCTTTCAATGGTAGGAGCATTCAGCAGAATCCACTTGCTCTTAGGCCAGCTCAAGCTGCTCATGGTCCTCTAGCTCCTCATGGAGTCTTCATGGAGATTGAAGATGTACCTAGCTCCAGCGATGATGAACAAGGAAATGAAGAAGCTCAGTAAGTCAAAGAAAATATTATGGAGGAGGAGGGAGACAAAGAAGATAGGAGTTTATGAGATGAGGCGATAAGAGATGAGAGGGACATAGATGAGGAAAAATATGAAGACGAGGAACAAGAGGAAGATGAAAATAAGGATGAGGGTCCCAGTGCTAGCGACTCATTTGGGGCGACATCCCCTGAAAGCACCTAAGTAACTTCACCCCCAAGCTTATCAAGACCTCCTAGCGCACGCCCAAACTACTTTAAGATCTTACCGAAGAGTCAACTCCTCCAATACGCACATTTGAAAATATCTTTGGTTCTTTGAGCGATCTTGGGAATTTTCAGTACTTTACTCCCTAGGATCTAAACTTCGAAGATATCTTGACGTCTAATCCTCTAGACTTCAATTTTCCATTAGTTGGTTTGCCCTGGCCTATCAAAGGCGAAGAAACTCCATCCTTAGAACCCCACGAGCATGGTCTATAGGCTACTTAGGACATGCCATCATTTTACACACTTCTAGGATCACAAGCACAAACATTCCACATTGGTTCTTAATCCAGTCACCTAATTCTAACACAATCCTTAGCTTCTTTTCAGGTAAATTAGGAAAAAGCAGTCAACTCGAAAGACTCCACAAAGACACTGGTTAATATTGCTTCCAAACTCTGGAAAGCTCTTATCCCCACTGTGGCTCTTACTATAAGTCTGATAGTGAAAGATTGAGGAGGTAGGATAAGGAATAGCATGAAGTTGAAGAAAGATAACATCATCGTGATGAACAAAGGGAACCCTGCGACCATTGTGGATGGGACTGAATTAATCTCACCAACCGCTGTGGACGCGACTATGATCCCACCATTAACAGCACTCACCTTCTCAGTCTTCTCAGTTCTGCTAATTTCCCATCTCGATCATCCTCCATTGTAACACCCATCTTTTTAGTTTAAAATTATTTAGGACATTTAATTGAATAGATTAAATAGAATAATGTAAATGATTAAGGAGAATGAGATTTAAAAATGTTAAGGTCATGCCTTAATGAACTAAGTAATAAGTTTGTTTTAAAACCTAAAATATATTAGAGGATATATGAGAGTGGCAAAATAGATGGATCCACCTTTCCCTTAAACCCTCTTCCCCTTGTATCATTCTCATTTTTCACAAACTAAAAACAACCAAAAGCAAAAACATCAAGGTCGGCTATAACTCAAGCAAAGAAGAATCTAGGCATTCAAGGAAGGAGAAGCTTAGGGATACTAAAGCAATAACAATCTCAACTCCACCAATTAATTTAAGGTGAATAATAAGTGTTCCATCTCTATTTTTACTTTTGGATTCGATTATGGATAATACCCGAGTGATTGATGTTTGTTTCTAAGATACGGTTGTTTAATTATTGTTTGGATAGAATAATAGTTATTGGAATTTTAATAAAATTGTTTAAATGGGTTTTAAGGGTAAAACTGAATATTTTAATCTCCAAGCGCTTTGATTTTCTGATTGTTGTATAAAACATTATTTTGGTGATAGGTTTTAATTTCATAATTTCTCAAATTTAATTAAATATTTTATGAATTTCCTAAGAAGGAAATAGCTTAGTTTTGGATTTTAATTATTTAAAATAATTAAACACAACACCAGAATTGTCATTTTGCAATGGTTATAACCGTTGGTAATCAAATTCCCAATGGTTATAACCGTTGGTAGCAGGTACGTTATAATTTTTTTTACACATTTTGTAACGGTTATAACCGTTAAGGAATTTTGGTACTCCCAATGGTTATAACCGTTGGGAATTTTTTCTTTTCCAACGGTTATAATCGTTGGAAATTACGGTTATAACCTATGACTATTTTCATATTCCCAACGGTTAAAACCATTGGAAAATTTTAAATTTCTAACGGTTATAACCGTTGGGAATTCCTCACACATAGGTAAAGAGCAAAATTACCAACACTTATAAGTGTTGCAAATTTGGTGTAGTTGAACCATATTGTATTCAACATCTAATAGTATTTCATTCAACTATATCTATACGAATTTATAACAATAGAAAACACGAAACTAAATTTCAAAACTAACATATCATCAAATTATAAAAAAAACATCAAACATACGAAATAGTACATATCAAATTCTACAAAGTTCATTGTGACAACTTCAAATTTCACTACTACAACATATCAAGAAGCTTACGAAACAATGAATATGACACTCCGGCTAAACTACAAAACCAAACTATTCATCCTCTAAGTTCTTCATGTATTCCTTAGAGAGCTTTGAATTCAATATGAACTCCTGTTCTTTCACAAGAGAATGCCTAGCTTTAAGCAAAGCCTCAACGGTTTGTTGTAATATGAAATAATCAATCACTAGATCTAAAACATGACGGATTTTAGATTTAATTTACCACTGTATGAATTGGGCATTTTACATTTGACAAGAAGCAATGGATTGTTATATGGTCGATGAGATGGCATCAGAGTAAAATTGCATTGAAATAATTATACTTGTACAACATCTAGACAAGTCAAGCAATAGTTTCAGCGGTTTTAGAGAATCAAATTGGACAATGTAACTAACTAGATCAAACATAAATTTATACCTTTAGAGGAATATAAATAGGAAGTTTTCCATTTTTCTTTCCTTTGAGGAGTTTCTCACCAAGGTTTTCAAACCCTCCAATATCCACATTTATCCACTACGCATTGTAAAATAAAAGTTAATTAATTAATTGCTCTTTTGACATATACGGTACTCACACTAATAAGAAAGGTAGAACAACTGCCACCCGGTGAGGGTTTCTAAACTCAAAACCAGACTTTCAACTTTCTTGTTTCACTCAAGTTAATTAATTGATGAAATGAAGGAATTATACTCGATATTTAGAATATTTTGTTATTCAACTGATAATGGAACTTTTTGTTTCTAGAGCTTGTTGTCCTTTGGACTGAGATTTGTTATTTTATATAACTTCTAGCTCATGCTTCATATTAAGCATATATAGAATATAACTGATAGAGAATTAAAAACAATATCTAATCATTTTGGAACATATAATATTCGTGCACGCTGGCATGTGAAGTAATTTACATAAGTAGATCTTGTTTGTATCAAAATTGGGCACAACACTCTTCGGATGTGTTTGAAGAGATAAAATGGAAAAAATAAATGTAAAATGAGGCAGATCTAACAAACACACCAATCAACATATAAGAAAATGCACAGAAACACACGGATTTAGAGTGGTTCGCTGTATTGCCTACGTCCACTATGAAATGACTAATGTCTATTGAATTCCACTTGCTGTTTACAAGAGATAACAACAGTACAACTGAAGTTTGATAATGATTTCGGCAGAGTATTAGCGTAGAGAAGCCAAAAGTCCATTTTTTGTAGGTCCAGGGTCGCTATTTATAGGCGTATGCAGCAAATATCTCACCCAGATCTCGGAGGACTTCTTCTCTCACGTGGGTGGGCCCACGGGATCGAGTTCACGTGGTTTCGACTCGATCTGGGAGCGATACGAATGGAATTTGTATCGATTAAGAATTGATCCTTTTTGGTTGAAATTTATCTGGTACATTCTTGATATTGTAGGCAAGCTCTTGTGAAAATTTGGTGGCATTTGGACTTGTAGATCTTGAGTTATGATCGATGCAAGTTTGGATTTGTATGATATTGTCGTCTTCGTATCAATACTATTTCGCATCGGTCATGCGTGGCTCTGTTCGTATCGATGCTTGCATGCTACTTCATACCGATGGTTGGAGGCCACCTTCGTATCGATGCTTCATGTTGCTTTCTTCATATCGATCGGTGGTTGTTGCTGTTCGTACCGATGGTGGGAGATCGATACGAGATGGATGGAGGGAGACCGATACAAAATGGACATTTGCCGATGGATACAAAGTGTTGTTAACATGATGGATATGAAGTAGCTTCATTTTGATGGATACGAAGGAAATTAGTAGGCGATGGATACGAACTGAATCTCTCTTGGGGAATGGATATGAAATTGGATGGATACGAATAGAGTTGGATTTCTTAACCTTGATCAATCAATATCTTGAGCATAGGAACTCCGATTGATTTAAAATTTGGAACATTGGCTTTTATAGCTTTGCTTGTCGTGTCATATCAATTGTAGCTCGATCCGGACTCGAGCAAAATTTATCAGTATCCATAGTAAACCTATGTATAACCGATCTCCAGGACAAACTGCCTTGGTTTCTAGTCAAGTTCTTGGTGTCACAGCCTTGCCAAAAGGCGGGATAACATTTGCCCCCCAAAGTACGTCTTGTGTGAACATGACGTGCTTTGAAAAGCTGCACCCTTCATTCTGAAAAAGTTTTATCCGATTTGCTGAGTAGTTGTAATCTTTTCGTCAAAAGATGTAACCTTTGATTGATCTTCAGTTATGTAGATGCCGAACTGTTGATTGTCAATGATCATGCAGTGTTTTGTTATAACTGAGTGTTAAGCGCTAGCCATTTTTTGTTCAATTTTTCGATTGTCATCAAGTGAGCATTCAATCCCTGTTAACTTTGAAAATCGAATGTTAGTTCATCATACATGCACATATGTTAACCTGACTCCTATTCATGTTTGTATGTTCATGGGTCGTTGTCAAGTTCTTTAGTTTTTGTTTGGATTGAGTTTCGTATCGATCCTCTCCTGGATCGATGTGAAATTCAAGTTGCAACAACGGTCGATGGTTGTTTTTGATCCATTTCTTTGTATCGATCCTCTCCTGGATCGATCTGGGATGCATTAAGGTAGACTTTGTATCGATGGTTATCGATACGAGATGGACTTAGATAAGGTGTGCTTCGTATTAATGGATAAGTAATATTGGGTCTCGGATTGATGGATACAAAAGTAATGCTTTGTATCGATGGAGTCGAACGATCCGGACATAATCATGTAGTGATGCTTCGCGGAGGATATGCCATTTCTCGTTCCTCTATTCAAGAAAAAATTCCCCACAGTAGATAGTCTTTGATAGGAGTCATCCATGACCCCTTTTCTGGCTCCATCTCTAAGATCCATTCGATCTTCTTCTATCAATGCTTGAAATAATAAGTATTCCAACTGGGACAAAGTCTGTTTTTCATGCATCCACAGAACTGGCTAGCTTGGCCAGTGACTTGGCTTTTTCATTTTGTTCTTCGAGGATGTGTGTAATGGTGTAATACTCAAAGTCGGCTAGTAGGTCTTGGACCCAGCTGAGATAAGGAGCAATACGTTGCCCCCTTGTCAGATAATCTTCCCTGACTTGGCATACTACTAACCAGTAATCACATAAGATATGCAAAGTTTCCACTCCTAGTTTTTTTTGCAAGTTCGAGCGTGGAGACCAAGGCTTCATACTTAGCTTCATCATTTTTTGCAGGGAAGTTGAGTTTGAGGGCGTAGCAGATCGATTGTTCCTCAGGAGTCATTAACGCAACCTCGATGTTAGAAAGCCGATTATTGGAAGTTCCATCTATGTATGTTCTCCATCGGTTGGATGGTTCTCCATTGTTCTTTGGATAATCGTCCGATGTAGTGAATTCAGATATAAAGTATGCTAATGTTTGACCATGGATAGCTCTCCGAGGGAGATAAGTGATATCAAATTGGCTTAGATCGATATTCCATTTGTGTAACCTTCTGGACATCTAAGGTTGCTATAGGACCTATCGTAACGGCTGATCGTCGTTTCTCTTCACATAGCATTGCGATGCTTATGGCGTGTGTTGACACGACCCAATTGATGTATAAATCTTCACTATCCAAAGGTTCGGGTAAAATGTGAGGTCTCCCTGAGCGATCTATCAGAGCTGGAATAACATCAACGCAGTTGTTAGTCCACTCAAAAGTTCTCTTCCCTCTCTTGGTCAGGTTGAAGAAGATAATATAATCGTAGATGGTCCTAGAGTGGAATCAGCTCAGGACGGTAATCTTTCGACTTAAGTTCTATACCTGCTTGGTTGTCCTCGGTGCATAAATGTCTCTAATTGTCGGAATTTTTTGGAAATTAGCCTCAATTCCACGAGAATTGATGATGAAACCCAAGAATTTTTCTGATGCAACGCTGAAAGAGCAAATCAAAGGATCGAGTTTTATTCCGCATTCTTTGGAGAACACTGAATATTTCTGCCAAGTTATCGATGTGGTCATTTGATAGTCGTGATCTCACGAGCATATTAACCATATATACTTTCCTCGATCGGCTGATCTGATTTTTGAACGATCTGTTAACCGTCCTTTGGTAAGTCGCACCAGTGTCCTTAAGTTTGAATCTGTGGATTGCAGCATAGCACTATAGGCTCTGGTCAATAATGAAACAGTTGTATTCTTGGTCTGGGACATGCTTCAGTATCTGATTGTATCTAGAATTTGGGTCCGTGGATGTGAGTAATTCATGTCTGATAGTCGAGTCCATTAGTTGTTTGATCGTTGGAAGTGGAAAGCTGTGCTTTGTCTTACCCCATGCAAATCTGAGTAGGTGACGTATATCCGCCACTCTCTGCTCGTTTTTCTTATAAGTAAAGGATTGGATACTCATTTTGGTTAGAGGGCATCTTGGATAAACCCACTGGTTTTGAGCAGATTCGCCTCCTCTGTAAGTGCAACAGATCTCTCCGGATCCACGTCGCATCGTTTTTGTTCATCGAGACATGCCTCGGGTCGACATTTAATGTAGGGTTCTTCATGGCTGGCGAGAGTCCACATATATATATGAGATCGAGTCCAAGTGAACACATCAAGATTCACCTGAAGTAAAATAGATGACTCTTTCATCATCATTGCGCAGAGTTGTGATCTGATCTACAATGCTCATGATGGGTTGTAGGCGCCTCATGTGTTTATTTGCAATGGTAAATGATCAGGCTTGTAGGGACGTTGAATCAAAGGATTAGTAGAACTTAGCCTTGTACTGCATGCTGCTACATAGATGGCTCCAGCTTTGAGATTGAATTTACTTGTGTTTCTGAATGATGCGCTTTTCATTCAATGTACTCGCGATCCATTGCTCGTTGTAAGGGTCGGAATAATGATCAGCTTCCATAAGTCCGGGCATCAATCCGATGATTCTATCCCTAGGCATCCTTTCGGCCGTAACCTTGGGTTGTTATGAATATAAGGCATGGGTCATAGGATCGAGTTGTCATAGTCAACTCTTGGATAATCACTCTTTTGCCCCTAGTCTTGGGTTGGTGGACGTATTGTGCGAATGGTCGAGCCTAGCCCCTGCTATGTTTATATTGTAGTCCAAGTCGTAAGAGCCAGAGTTGTTTGATGAACGATCAAACC
The DNA here is from genome assembly GCA_030737815.1 of Allium fistulosum. Taxonomy (NCBI): domain Eukaryota; kingdom Viridiplantae; phylum Streptophyta; class Magnoliopsida; order Asparagales; family Amaryllidaceae; genus Allium; species Allium fistulosum. The sequence goes on from CM060903.1 coordinate 994,320,961, forward strand.
ATATTCATCTTATCTCTCGCATGTGCCCACAAGTCTAACCGATATTTGGCAAGGTAGATCATGTCCACTTCAATTTTGTATTCTATCCCGTTAAACCATGGGATCAAGTTAACTGATGGAAGGCTGAGTCGTGCCTATCGTGCATTATGTTCTAGTTCTTTCCTCTAGGTGGAATACATTGTTGCTTTGCCGACATTCGGACATGAGCTTGGTTTTGGAAGGTCAATGACTTTCACTTTGCTGCTTATGTCGCCATACTCTGGGCAAAAACTGAAGAGTGAATCGTCCAGTCAGATCCAATGTAGGTGCTTCCCTTGTCGAATCAAGGGTAAGAATCAGTGCGCGGACATTTAGGTTGCACTTGTTGTGAATTGCTCGTTTAGTCGGATCATGGTAAGAGTTAAAGAATGAATGGTCGCATTGCATTCTTTTGGAGTTGGGCGATCAACCACGTCCATTTCGATTTATGTTCTCCCGTTAGATCTAGGGATAAAGTCAGCTCAAATGCAGTCAGGTCATGCTCATCCGGTCTCATGCTCTTCCTGACGGATCGAAGGAAGGTGATGGAGGATGAATGGTCAAGTCACACTCATTCGTGGTTTATTTTTCTATCCATGCTCTGTTGGTCAAAGGTATTTGATGGATGCTCGGGTCACATTGATTTGTAGTCGAAGAGGATCGATATTGACTATCGATTCAACGGCATGATGTAGAATGCTCGGACCTCATTTCATGTCGATCCAATGGTATGATATGAAAGGTGCATATCAATATTGCCCATCGATTCGACGGTATGATATAATTGGTTGCCCGTAACTTCGGGCATCATTCTGATTGGTTAGCATTAAGGCCTCCTTGTAGTCATTGCCTTAATTTGTAAAGGACGCTAAGCTGGAGATGTAGCGAGTCACCTTTCTCTTCTTTCAGCGATTTGTGCCTCTGCCCCTAGTCTTGGGTTAGCAGAGTGAGTTTGTGGACGGTTTAATTGCATCTTAGTAAGTTTATACTCCTCCTATCAAGTTTAGGTTAGAGTTGGCGAATGAATGGTCGAATCACATTCATTCGTCTGTCTATACTCATAGTCGCACCTTAGGGATCAGAGTAAGTTGAAGGGCCATTAATCGCACCTATTTGATGTTTATACCCTTATCCGCACTCTGGGGACTAAGAGTTTTAGCAGAAAATGCTCGAACTGCATTTTCCTCAATTAATTCCTCTGGCACTAGTCAATGGCGAAAGTCGAAGTGTGGTTGGTCACATTACAACAACTTTAATTTGATGCTTCTCCCATTGAACTGTAGGAAGGAATTGAATGGTGGATGGTTGGGTCACATCTGTCCATGTTGCACGCACAACCCGTCGGATCATAGGCGAGAGTTAGCGGATGAATGGTCGTGTCATGTTCATTTGCGGTAGGATGGGTAGTCACATCCATTTAGAATAGGACGTTCAACTAGGTCCATTTTGCAAATCTGCATCTCCCTGTCGAATCAAGGAAGCAATTTTGTCTTGTAGGGTTGGAGTGCATCCCTATAAATTTATGCTATGGGTCCCATCCCGAGAACAAGAGTTAATGCATGGATGGTCGTGTCGTGCCCGCCTAGTGCTAGATGGTTAGATCACATCCGATTTTTTGTGATAAGTGTGCCCCCATGTCAGGGGAAGAGTTGGAAAGCAGACGGTCGAACCACATCTGCTTTTTGTACTATAGAGCTTGCTGAGGAATTAAAGTACATAGATGGACAGTCAAATCGCATCACTTCTGGTATTTATATTCCAATCCTAGCTTTGAGGACTGGAGTTGGTTGATGGGTGGTATGTCACACCCATTTGGTCTTTATACTCCAGTCTACGCTCTTGGGACCAGAGTTAGTTGATGTTTATAATCCAGTTTGCACTCTGGGAATCATGAGTTAGCTGATGTTTATACTCCAGTTCGCACTCTGGGACTCTGGAGTTAGTTGATGTTTATACTCCAGTTCGCACTCTGGGAATCTGGAGTTAGTTGATGTTTATACTCCAGTTCGCACTCTGTGAATCTGGAGTTAATTGATGTTTATACTCCAGTTCGCACTCTGGGAATCTGGAGTTAGTTGATGGGTGGCCAGTCACACCCATTTGGCATTTGTGCTCCAGTCCACGCTCTCGGGACTAGAGTGAGTCGGTGTTTTATACTCCAGTTCATGCTCTGGGAATCTGGAGTTAGTTGATGGGTGGCCAGTCACACCCATTTGGTATTTTAGGATTTTATCTGCACTCCGGGGACTTAAGTTGTTTTACGGGTGGTCGGTCATACCCGTTTTGATGTTTATACTCCAGTTCACACTCTGGGAATCTGGAGTTGGTTGATGGGTGGTCAGTCACACCCATTTGGCATTTACACTCCGGCCCGTGCTTTTGGGACTAGAGTTAGTTGATGGGCGGTCAGTCACACCCATTTAGGTTTATGTTTATACTCCAGTTCGCACTCCGGGAATCTGGAGTTGGCTGATAGATGGTCAGTCACATCTGTTTAGGTTTTAGGATTTCGTTCACACTCTAGGAATAAGAATTTGATCAGGTACGTGGACGGTCGTATCACATCACCTTGAAAAGACAAGTGAAGTCGTTAGATGGATGGATCCACCCTCCTCGAGCTTGTAAATATGAAAGGCGAGGTCGTTAGATGGACAGATCCATCCTCCTTGGGCTTAGGTTGAACATGGGTGAAGTTGTTAGGTGGAAGGATCCATCCTCCTCGAGCCCATGTTCGTAAGTTTATGCTCCAGCTCGCACTTTGGGAGCCGAAGTTAGTTAGAGGATTGTCGTGTATTAATCCCTTTTGGCTTCAGTGTGATAGCTTGTCCCTGAGCTCCGGGTTTCATTTAGCGAGTGATCGGTGGGATGCCGATTAATTTCCACTTATCTACCATGAACGAAGGGTGAGATTTAGTTTATGGACGGTCAGATCGCATCCATGTTCATTTGGATTCCGCTTCTGCCAAGCCTAAGGAGTAAGAGTAGTATTCTGGCAAGCTTTGAGCTCGAGCAGAGGAGAGGATAGTCGAACTACATCCACCTTGAGTTATGTATTTTCCCTTAAGTCAGGTGCAAGAATTGGAGAGAAGACGGTCGATTCACGTCCACTTTATACTTTGCGTTCTTCCGATCGAGCTGAGGAAGAGAGTTGAAATGATGGCTCATGATGGTTAGCGAGTAGGCAGTCAGTCGTTGATGACTTTAAATTAAGGGTTGGCCCCTGATGAAGTCGATTTAAGGCATGATTGTTTTGCCGAATCACAGACGCAAACTGGAGATTGAATGGTCAAATCATATCCACTTTAAACATTTGTTCTCAAATAACTCCAAGTGTCTAATATAGGATTGGATGCATGGACGATCACGTCACATCCAACCTTGGTGTGATTTCGATTTTACTGGGCATCAAAAGAAGCATAAATATTTTGGTGAGCTTCAAGTACGAGATGGAGAGTGCATTGTTGGGACATATAACTCTAAGTCTTTCTCAGATCTCTTAATTAAATTGCATAGGCGGATGAGTGGATGGTCGGTTGCATCCACTCTGTACTAGAGTCCTGACTTTGTCAGTCTCTTCTGCTTTGATGCCCTGCCTTCAAGTCAGGGGCATATAGTAGCCGATTAGTGCTTGAATCATGCTCGTCATAATGATACCTCAATGACTTGATCATAGTCCGCGGAGGTTGTTTGGCACCGAACCTTGAGTACTCGGTTACCTGCACCGTTTGCAAGTAGTTTAATTCAAGTCGGTCATACTTTGCAACATAAATGAAATTGAAATAGAAATAATTCAAAAGGGATCAGATCAAATCTCATTGATAAGTGAAGCAGCGTCGTATGCTCACTATTGCACTTCGGTCCAGCCCTTCTTAGTTGGAAGTCTAACGCAACTGGTTCAGTTTAATCAAAGTTCTTGATCGATAGGGGTCGGGGGTTCCCTGCCCATCGTTTTATGGGGCTTGCACATATTGTCGAAGCTTTCCTTTCTGGAGCAGCCTTATGGCACTGGCGTCCACAGTAGCCATCTAAGGAAGTGGAGCTTCCCGATTTAGAGTATGGAGTAGGTTTCCTCCTTATCTTGCCACATTGATCCTTCATCTGGTTCATCAACTCAATATTGGATACGATATGTTGGTGTAGTTGTTGGCGGCTATCTGCCAGTTCTCTTGTCAAAGTCTGGAAATAAGCTCTTGTGATAAATTCATTTATGAGTGTTGGCAGCAACTGGCTGTGGATTTTGATTAATTCGTTAGCTGCCAGCTTCTTTATTCCCTTCAGCAATATGGGAAGTAGAACTGGTATGTCTAACCACGATTAACGGTCTCCTTTGAGGAATAGGGGAAGACATCTGCATTTGATTGCATTCATCACTCTTGGTGGAATCCATGCGCCATTCTCACTTCATGAGGTAGTGTCGGGGGTTGTATTTCCATAATACACTGACATAGTCAACATGTTGAATTTTCACTGGAAATTCTGCATGTAGGATGGTTTCAATAAATAGGTCTCGACTGGGAAAGATTCTCCAATAGACATTATTATCAAGTCCATTTTATGGCTATGGGGTCTTGTAACACTGGTGAATGATGTATGCATGATTGCCCAACGTTCGAGTGGTTGGTAATGTCGATTGGATGGTGAGTTGGTTAAGATGGGCTCATAGATTGGTGATTATTTCTAATTTTCACCCAGGTAGGAGGCCCATATAAGGTAGTAAGGAAGTCCTCTTAAGGTTGCATGTCATGCTTCTAGTCATACGGACATGGTATGATTAAGATGCGGGCATTTGAAGATGGTTCAGTGGTTAACGGCTATGCTTTGAGTTGGTAGAGCAGACAGTGTAGGGCAGTCGTTATATTAGCCATCGTACCATAGTTGTCAATTCAGAAGTTTAAAAACTGGTCAATTGGGGGAAGTTGCAGTCCACCTTGGAAGCATGATATATTAACCAACTCTAGTTCTTGGGGTATTATCTAGGTTCTCCAACCTTTGGGAGCACCGGTTGAGTAGTATTTCTTTTACCCATTCCTTGATTGCAATTCAGCATTTGCAGCTGTAATCCTCTATGTCCCGTTCAGTCATGGAACAATCTGGAGTGTGGATGGAATGTTCCTTCATTAAGTTGAGCTTTGAATTCACTATGCGGGTGCTCTGCGCTGCGGCTAGGGTTCTTTTGAGGAGTTTCTCACCAAGGTTTTCATACCCTCCAATATCCACATTTACCCACCACGCATTGTAAAATAAAAGTTAATTAATTAATTGCTCTTTTGACATATATGGTACTCACACTAATAAGAAAGGTATAATAAATGCCACCCAGTGAGGGTTTCTAAGCTCAAAACTAGACTTTCAACTTTCTTGTTTCACTCAAGTTAATTAATTGATGAAATGAAGGAATTATACTCAATATTTAGAATATTTTGTTATTCAACTGATAATGGAACTTTTTGTTTCTAGAGCTTGTTGTCCTTTGGACTGAGATTTGTTATTTTATATAACTTCTTGCTCATGCTTCATATTAAGCATATATAGAATATAACTGATAGAGAATTAAAAACGGTATCTAATCATTATGGAACATATAATATTCGTGCACGTTGGCATGTGAAGTAATTTACATAAGTAGATCTTGTTTGTACCAAAATTGGGCACAACACTCTTCGGATGTGTTTGAAGAGATAAAATGGAGAAAATAAATGTAAAATGAGGCAGATCTAACAAACACACCAATCAACATATAAGAAAATGCACAAAAACACACGGATATAGAGTGGTTTGGTGTAACGACCCGCACTTCAACCTTCGAAAATCGGCATCCAATACATCACCCATATTCTAATGCCGGAGATTCAAACATCGAAGTCCGTATCGCCGGAGCTTATAACACATTAGGTGAAAACAACACAGCGGAAACAGAAATGAATATCATTGATACAACATGAATACAACTTTCTACAACAACTGCCCATCACCATCAGAGAAAAATACAACACAACAGCGGAAAGATAACATCAACAACAGAATACAACACCAACATGGTCTTCCAAAAGAGCTCCACAAAACCGCATCTTCATATCCAAAGCTCCAAACCAAAGATTGCTCAAACCCCCAATCATGCTGAACTTGAAGCAAATGCGATTCTAACCCAAAGACTTTAAGATCCACATCTACTATCTGAACTAGCTCTAGAACCTACTGATAATCTGACTCTGGGCTACCCGTGTGGAAAATTATGGGCACCCAGAGTTTAGAAAGGGAACAATAAACTCCAGGTCAGTCATGGGACTGGTGTGAGCAAACATAAAACAGTTGTTTGTACAAAAAGAAATAAAAAGAAATCCGTTATGCTTTTCGGAAAATGAAACTACCATAAGGTCTTCCGCCACACACACAATGCAATCGCACACTTGGGGGAGGTTTCTCCTTATAGCAGTCAAACATGCTTGATATGCGAAAATCCTTTTGATATTATTATTAGTGCATAGTGTGGAAAACATTTCGAAAGTATAATATTAATCTTATCCGGCATACGTACCATTATAGTATGCCTACTATAGCTACCATGTTAAATGGTAGGTTATACAACTAAAACCGTACAGGGCTCGTATTGTTTTGTTTGGATTTCCAACAAATGGCCAAGGCTAAGGAACTTCCTTTCCGAATGGGTACGCCTCTGGAGGGACGCCCCGAGAACCTAATCGGATCTCTGCCAACACAAGGCCGGGTTACCTCTGTAACTAAGTAACTAACTGTCACGAGTATGCCATCCCCCGGTCGTAACCGACCTTTATCCCGGGATTCCAACAACAAAATTCCAACAACCACATAAGTTAAATATCTGGGCATCATACCATGATACCACTTTTTATCCAGAAGGAAATGCACATACCCTAAGGGGTGCGATCCCCGTAACCTTGCCGCATCCTTCCTGTTTCGACCATTTCCGGGGTGTGAGGTTCGATGATGTCTCGTCCCACAAAGCTACGCTTTTCACAAAAGCCATGCTTCGATCAACCAATGATCAGCACTTAGCATGCCACATTACCAAATTGGGAATATATCACTAGTAACAATCAACTACATAACCTCTGAGCTCGTACGTCTCAGAGAAGGGTGTTAAGCTAAGAGAAGTGTAATGTCAGACATACATCCATACAAGTCCATCCTGGGTCTGAATGGAACCGAAGGCACTTCGAAAGAAGTCCTTGCAAATCCGGATATTCCCTAATCACGTCCGGACTCCCCATCACTTAGGGTAATCTCTATACCGGGTCCACTCGGTGCAGAGACAATCAACAGGTAATCCTTTCGTTTTCGAAAATACCCGGTCTTCAACCACCGTCTTTAAATGCAATCCCGTTACGTCGTATCATTATTTGGAATGGGTTTTATGACATAAAGTCCTCTCCCGGCTAATCTGAATAATGAGCGCTTAATTTAAAATCATATAGATACATTCGAATCTTAGTTAAGTCACAACTTTTTAGCCCTCATTTCCCAAAACCTTTCCTTTTGAATGGTTTAAACAAACTTCCATTTTAATCTTTAAACAAAAGATTCACCTTTAAGATCCTCTTAAATTTGAAACAAAGTTTACCAAAACTCTAACAAAGATTCATTCATAGCCTTCAATCTTTTAAACAAAGATCCATCTTTAAGATCCACTTCGGTTCAAAACAAGATTTATCAAATCTTTAACAAAGATTTATCAAATCTTTAACAAAGATTTATTTATAGCTTTCAAAACTATTTCCTTTTCAAATTTTGATTCACCCATAACCCGAAAATCTTTTCAACAAAAACTGGAAATCCTTTCTTCATATGAAAGCTATTATTATTTAAAAACAAAAGTTTTTCATTTCGGGAAAATCCGATTAAATTTACTCAAGCTATAGCCTTTTAAAACATAAATGGGAAAATTAGCGAACTGCCGCATCCTCGGCAGGTTCTATTTGAGTTAAATTTGAATTCCCAAAAATAATTCCTTTAAAATACTTTCAAAATGGTTTAAAATTCATATATGTACATTATATAACTTGTATAACCCTTTTTAAACCATAGTTCCTAATAATCAAACTAATATAGATATAAGAATGGTTTGGAAGAAGTTTCAATTTCAAACTTATTTATATATATAGAATTCAATTTCAATTCTTGAATTCAAATTCAACTTTAATTTATTTTAATTCCAAAACTTTAATAAACCATATTATATTCAAAATGATTTCCAAAATTTCCTTTTCAAAAGTTTTTCATACTCAATCCAATTTCACTTCCAAACCAATTTGGATTCAAAATTCAACTTTAAAATTTTTCACCATTTCAAAATATTCATGACTTAACCAATTTCCTATGAAATCCATATTTGTGTGTGTGTGTGTTGTCCAGGGGTTTTACAGGCAATAATAAAATATCACAACCATCATACATCCAAGCACAACAATATCAATAAGCGGTATAATCTTATAACGCTTATCTTCCATTCACAGATAAACATGTAAAATTCATCACAAATAAATAAATTACATTCATCACAGCTCAATTCAAAGCAATTCATATCACAGAGAATCACAAATCACATATTAGAGATAACAACCATCCAAGGCATTCAAATATAGTTTATCATTCATAAGAAAAACTAATTGGTCACATAATTTATAATTAACCAAATAAGTTAATTACTTATGAATTAATCACCTAACTCTGCTTAATTTACATTAATTAATTACAAACCATTTGATATTGGTTAATGAAATTAAGTAGTTAACTTAATCATCCATCATAATCAATTATCATTAATTAATTAATTATCCCTTAATTAATCACATAAATAAATTAACCTTAAGTTAATTACATAATTAATTAACCCTCAATTAATTACATTAAGTAATTATCTTAAAATCATAAATTAATTAACCTTTAATCATTAATTAATTAACCTTAATTAATTAATCATATTAACAAATTAACCTTTAATTAATCACATTAATTAATTAATCACATTAATTAATTATTCTTTAAGTAATTAAGTAATCAATCCCTTTTTATTTATTACATTGAGTAATTAATCCTTTAATTAATCATCTTGATTAATAACATTAAGTAATTAGCCTTTAATTTATTAATTAAGACCCTACTTAATTTAAGATGAACCATTTATCTTAATTAGTTATTTAATTATCATTTAAACCTTATTAAATAAACCTTTGAAATTAATTATCATTAACATATGAATTAACTAAGATCTCTAAACATTTATCTTAAACACTCACTTAATTACATCATTAAATTCTTTGAAAACACTTAGGGATTTAAATCAAATAATTAACCTACTATATAATTATTTTAAAACCAAATCAATTAATCTTAAAACAGTTAACTTTTAAAGAAATAAATTTATTATTAACCCATAAATTAACTTAGACCTTTAAGTTAATTAACAACTATAAACATCTTTATCTTTTAAATTAACTTCTTAATTTAGCTATTTAAATTTATTTTAAAATAAGCTTAAGAATTAATAAATGAAAGTATATATATATATTAAAACACTTTAAACTTGATTGATTAAAATAATTTATTTTAAAACCTTTAATTAATCACAAACTTAAATAAACACATATTTATTATATAAAAGAATTAATTAAGGAATTGATTTAAACTTAATCTGTTTAAAGTTTTAAAACTGTATCTTTATATACTCGAGACAAACCCAAAGCTAACCCGATACAAACCCCTCACTTCCCCGAGTCCAACCCGAGGCTACTTCTTCTTCTCCAAACACCATAACCACCCCAGACACAAACGTGCACGCGTGCACGTGCACGCTCGACCAGATCAACTTCGATCAATTCTCCGACCTTCAATAAGTCGTCGTCGACCTCGCCGATCACATGACCATCTAGTTCCGATGAACTCACCTGAAAATTGAAAACGAGCTACACGACTATCCTGAAACCCAAAACCTGATCGATAGAACCACCTCTGGCCATGGCCTCCGATCACCTGAGCTCACGCCACCACGTCCAAAGCTTCGTCACGATCCTACGCGTCAAACCCCCCTTGTGCGATCGCTTCTAGTCCACCATCGACGTCGATATGGCCTCGCCAACCCAGACAACCCAAAACTGGTTCGAAAACCCTAATACGATGTTGTCAGGCCATCACCATGCACAAGAAATTCTCCGACTATTTTTTCCGTGACCCCGACCTCCCAGCTTGCTTCAGTAATGACCTCGACGACCTTCACCATGCCGATCATCAGAAATCGACTAAAACTCAAATCACGTTCAACCCACAATTTCTCTCGATTTACAGGCTTAAAAATCATGATTTCATTTTTAAAAATCATAGTTTTTGAAAACAAACCAGATTATCTAATTGAAACAAGAAATTGGTGGTCGAATTTTAACATACTTAGAGATTTCACTGTATTTCTTCCTCTTTGTTAAAACTACCTTCAAATTCATCTTGAAAATATTTTTAGAACTGATATCTTGTTATTGCAAACAAGTTTTGTTTATATACCAAACCTTATAAAATATTTGGGGAGGAGAGATTGATTTTAGAACTTGTTTTAAGACTTGTAACTGGAACAGAGCCTGTACATACATATATACAGACATGCACACTCAACACTTTCATATTTTTATACATGCAACTTCATCCATTCATCCATAAAAACACATCTATAACATTACTTCACAAATACACTTAAGTATATACCAGGATTTAGTTTTGAAAAGAGTGTTTACTCACCAGCCAACTGAAAACAGAGAAACCCGGGATTGTTCTTGCTTTGATCTGAAGTTTGATTTTTTTTGATTTGCTTTGTTTTCTAGTTGAATTTGAATCTGCACTTGATCCTGATCTTTGTATTGATTTACTCTTGAATCAGGTTGAAGATTGAAAACTGTTTGATTCAGTTTTGATTTTCTTTTTATTTTTTTCTCTGGTTTATAGCTTTTAGTTTGAGAAGATGAAGGAAAAATTGAGAAGTTTAAAACTAAAAATAGCCTGGCTTTCTCTCTAATGCATGTTATATATAATTAAATTTTAAGAGAAAATATATTTGCCACTTGTTAAATTGTATGTTACTTATCAAACATTTGTCAATGCATGTTTTCCTTAACCTACACTTGTAAATTTTCATGTATTAATATTTTTAACAAAATTTTATATAATATTTCTATTTAGTTTTGTATTTATATAAATGCTAATGTTCTTATATATATTAAGTATTATGTTTATTTCATGTTACATCTTTTATTTGTTTTGGAAAATTTCAAATTAGTTCACCAATTAAGTCACAATTTAATTCTAATTTTTTTATTAATTACTAAATTAAATTCAGCTTAAAAAACAGGATCATTACATTCGGCATATTGCCTACGTCCACTATGAAATGACTAATGTTTATTGAATTCCACTCGCTGTTTACAAGAGATTACAATAGTACAACTGAAGTTTGATAATGATTTCAACAGAGTATCAGCATAGAGAAGCCAAAAGTCCATTTTCTATAGGTCCAGGGTCGCTATTTATAGGCGTAGGCAGCAAATATCTCGCCCAGATCTCGGATGACTTCTTCTCTCACGTGGGTGGGCCCACGGGATCGAGTTCAGGTTGTTTCGACTCGATCTGGAAGCGATACGAATGGAATTCGTATCGATCAAGAATTGATCCTTTTTTGCTGAAATTTATTTGGTACATTCTTGACGTTGTAGGCAAGGTCCTGTGAAAATTTGGTGGCATTTGGACCTGTAGATCTCGAATTATGATCGATGCAAGTTTGGATTTGTATGACATTGTCGTCTTCGTGTCGATACTATTTCGCATCGGTCATGCGTGGCTCTGTTCGTATCGATGCTTGGATGCTACTTCGTACCGATGGTTGGAGGCCACCTTCATATCGATGCTTCATGTTGCTTTCTTCATATCGATCGGTGGTTGTTGCTGTTCGTACCGATGGTGGGAGATCGATACGAGATGGATGGAGGACGACCGATACGAAACGGACATTTGTTGATGGATACGAAGTGTTGTTAACATGATGGATATGAAGTAGCTTCATTTTGATGGATACGAAGGAAGTTAGTGGGCGATGGATACGAATTGAATCTCTCTTGCGGAATGGATACGAAATTGGATGGATACGAATAGAGTTGGATTTCTCAACCTTGATCGATCAATATCTTGAGCATACGAACTCCGATTGACTTGAAATTTGGAACTTTGGCTTTCATAGCTTTGCTTGTCATGTCATATCAATTGTAGCTCGATCCGGACTTGGGCAAAATTTATCAGTATCCATAGTGAACCTATGTATAACCGATCTCCAGGACGAACTGTGCTTGGTTTCTAGTCAAATTCTTGGTGTCACGGCCTTGCCAAAAGGCGGGATAACAGATCTCTCATTGACCACTCCATGTAAAAATTTGTTATCTATAGGCTACAAATTTCTGCCTAATTTGTGTATTCCATCTATTAAATTTATGACACATCCATGACAATGTTCAGGTTGTCAGGTATATAAACTTTAGAATGGTGGTGTAACTAATTGTAAAGGATGTCAATTTGTTGCTGTAAGAGGCTTTTTCGATTGGAAGATTTGCTCATGGATGTTGCTAATCATGAGGTGTGATCTAAAACTATCAGCTAACAGGTGGAAAAGAAGTTGATTGATGAGATGTGATGAAACCTTGGAGATTGATTGATCATATGTCCTTGATCTCATAGCTCCAAAAAAGTCTAGTGCTACATGGAATAAGAAGCAAGTTGCATCGGTAAGTGTAAGTTTAGCCTCCTAAAACCGAAACAGATCAAGATATTACTCTATAATAGGGAGGAAGATCGTTATGTTACAAGTTCCTAATGGAAAATAAAAATGTGGAAATCAAGCCCATTTCCCAGATTCAAAATTTTCAGTACATGAGTTAATATGCAAGTATTTGTTTATAGACAGTAAAGGTGTTGAACTAAATAAGTTAATTCAATAAATTACATGTAATTAATAAGAAGAGAAATACCTTGTGAACTTACACTCATTAATGCTGATTGAACAAAGAAGATGATGTATCCTGGGTATAATCTTTGTAGTTACCATAAGAAGATGGAGAAGAAAATGTTCAAAAATATGGAAGATCCAGTTCTAAGAAACTTCAAAGCAAACTGAATTTTGAATTTACTTATATATGAAGAGATAAAGCCAGATAACATTGGTATAGTAAATACATTTCATTTGTACAACTTTTAGGTAAAGCCAGATAAGTGGGCTTCCACAGTGAACTGGAAGTTATGATATGATTTTCACTTGAAAGTCCTTGTTGCCAAGGTATACTTAATTTGCAAAATATTGGTTCATGACAAATTTACTGTAATTTATGGAAACTAATGGCTCTTAAATCTTTTTTCTGACAGACGAAAAAAATAAATGGTGACATATCTTCCCTCCAATCTCTTGCTACGATGGAGAATACCAATATCAATTGTGTCCTATGCATATGACCATTATTAGCGCAATATTCAAATATATTAAATATACAAGCGCAAATGTGAGTAAATTTGAATAGGAAGTACTTGTCACTAGATTCATGATTGAAAAAGTTGGTTTGAAACTGCTGGTCATTTTGGCTTTGCTTTTTAAGAGGAGAAATGGCTTACTTTCGAAGTTTTTAAAATTTTCTAATGCACAAAACAAAGTCAAAGGATTATTAGAAGAACCAACATAAACACCCTCTAAGTTAATGATTTAACAGTAAGGAATAAAAAGGCAAGCAACATAGCATTCACGACTATATGAACTATTATGAAAGAAAAAGACGTAAGCCAAAAATGATATATTCACCTTGAAATAATATCTTTTTATCTATATACAGTAAAGTGCTTTGAAAAAAAAAGAAAAAAAAGAACAATCATATCTTGTAATTTGCATTAAAGATAAACATATATGATAGCATGATATAGAAAACGTCAATATACTCACATGCTAAATAGCACTGACTGTCTGTGTACCCAATAACTGAAGGAATCCCGGTTTCTTTCCATTCTGAATGAGTCTTTCATATACATCTAAAGAACATTACAGGTCTAAATGATCGATACATTTCAAATCAAATGTTGTGTTAACAAAGGTAATGACTAAAACAAATTTAATCAAAACTTGGAATTGGTGAAGCTGTGCATATCCTAACATCACTAATTGGCTCAAATCCCTTCTGCTAACTGATTATTAGAACATAAGGCCCCATGTTTGGAATCAATAAACTAGTAGATAGCTGAAAGGTATAAATAAAAATCTGTGTAAACAAGATGTGCTTTTACTTTCCATTAAGCACTTGTCATTTTATTGGTTACTGCATTACATTTAAAGGTTATAATCTATTTATTGACAAACAAAATTTTTAAAGCATAGCCAAATGGCATTCAAGTATAAAAACTATATTGATACCATAACTAAGTCTTGATTTGTGCTGTAGATTTAAAATTTATTCTTGCTAGGATCAAACAACGACCAAGTATATAAAAAAATACTAGAAGTGCAAAGAAACTTACAGTATCTTAACCAAGTGCTGACTTGTATATATTCCAAACAAGCGGCAGCTAAACTGCACTAGTTGCAAGCTCAACACCAAGTACATCAACATTTTTTGCACGGTCCCATTGTGGTTTAGAAGAATCAGACCAACCAGTAAAGCCAAAACCAGATATAATGATTGTTGCTTCTGAAATTGACCAAATAAAATAGTACTTCCATCGAGCAGTGAAACCGGACATGTATTGATAGAAAGTTTTGTGCCAGAAACCCAACTCATAGTATGATGGTTCACTAAACCGAGAAAGTGGAAATTGAAATATTTACAATTATCTGCAGTTTGAGTAATTTTTTATACATGATATATAGATCTTGTCAAGTAAAGCATAAATTTATGATTTTATGCGAAAACAAATACAATTTTGACCTTTCTATGAAAACATATTTAGTATTGTGTATTAAAAATGATGGTGCATAAATAATATGGTATGTTATAGTGAATCTAAAGGCAAATACCTAGTTTTTAGTTTGTGTTTATCAGGGATGTTTGGGTTATTCTGGAAGTTGATAGGGACTTGAGATAAAACATCACTTTCATTAACTTGAAAACTAAAACATAATATATCCATTTTAATAAAGTGAAAAAAACTTAGGGCATGTTAGTATGACCTTTTTAGATTGCTTTAAGTTTTTCAAAACTTGCAAAATGCATTTGATTTGTTGTTTCTCAAATGCATTCTATTAAGCAGTTTATCTCACATAAAACTTAAAATATTTTTTCTTCTTTCAGCCTTCAACAACTATAAAATAAGAAGAGGACTATGTTTCGAAGTACAATTTTACAAACAAAATTAAAACAATTTCTAAAAATTACAAACCAAAGATGTTTTCTAATTTTCTAATTTTCATTCTAATTTATTTTTCCTTTTTGTTTTTGCAATTAATATAAAACAGAAGTTGATTAATTCAATATGTTTATATAACATAGGCTGGCATTGCACTTAGAGACTTAAAATCGCTTGCAGATCTTTACAATATTTAATCGATAGCATGAATATTATTTACATAATTATAGTAATTATAAAATTTATCAACTTTTATATTATTTATAAAGATATATTAACCAATTCGATAAAAGTCCCCTTTGCAAGAGTATTCTTGCGAAAAATGTACAATAAAAATTTGAAAATTACCTCATAAAATCATGATGCCTTCAGCTTCTTGATTCTTTCAAATGATCCCTTGAAGGAAACAAAGCAAATTTAGCTTAGGCCTGTGCTAAATTCTGATCATTAAAATAAGTTAATATAAAATATATCTGAAAGTTTTCTAGCAATCTCTAGCTATAAGAATTTAATGAAATGAATGTAAGAAGTACCTTAGTGGATTTATTCTACGAATAAACTTCTCATACTCATCATCACTATCCCATGTATTCCCATAACCACTTAGAGCTGCAAAATGTGATAGTAGATTTCAGTAACAATTAACAATCATGTTCAGGATTAATGAAAATAACAATCGAAAAAAACCAGAAAACATGAAACGTAGAAGATAGATCGACCTCAACAAGTTTTCAGATCTACAGCAGCAATAAACTTAGCCGAACTCAGGTTCCTAGGGACGACGCAGGTTTCATCACAAAATATTCTCTGAAATACAGCAATTCAACCAGGTACACACTGGCACAAAAAATTCAAGAATTCCAAGATTGTTAATTACCATCAAAATATAATAATATTGACATTTTTGTAATATAAAATTTCACGCATAATAAAATAAGGCAAATGCTTGAAAAATCATCAAAAATTATAGCCAATAACCATTTTTAACCAACAAAGACATGCGTAAAATGAAAATAGTTGACATTACACCATTTTTTATCAAAAAAAGGTCATAATATTCTACATAATTCCTCATTTCAAAGACATGCATAAAAAAAGGTCAATAATTCCTTATTTTAAAGCATGAAACGAGTTACCTATACAAGGAACGAGTAAGATGACTATCCTAATTTTCTACATAATAATTACCTTATATACCTTGAATGTCAAAGCGCAATTATAAAATTAATAAAATACCAACATTTTAATAGAAATGTAACGTACAAAAACATACAAGCTTGAAACTTTTATATAGCACCACAATGGGATTTTCGTTATAAAATAGGCACATAAGTGAATTAAGTTCCTGTAAGTCTTATGTACTGAAGACATATGCCCTTACCATGAATTCATAGAAATAAAATTATTTACAGAAGGAACAATTTAATTGGAATGTAGAGATATAGAGAAGTGAAGCTAATGTCAACAAATGCACCACTAATATTTCAAATAATCAAAAGCCTATTATTAGAACTAATTACAGTAAACCAGTGAATACACCAAATAATCATATACAAGCTTTCCTATGGTACACTTTAAATAGAAGCATAAATCGAATTGAATGTTAGGGTAAAAACCATAAATTTGCATCAATAAATGGATAAAAATATACCTTCAATGGAGCAGAGGCAGGGTCTGGAGGAACCGGAAATGCGATTAAAGGAGGTGACAACGCATTCCATGCAAACGAGAAACACGAATTTTTTTGTATTTCAAGTAGAAAATACATCAAAAATTTAAATTTTTGGTAAAAAATAATTCGATTTGCACTCTTTTTCCTCGATGTCTACATTAGCATTCCATCTTTGACCCATCAATTAAACGACTGTCAGTATTCGATGATGCACTCATTTTATCATTCATACTCACCATATCATGTTTATCAATTCTCTTCTCATTGTAGATTAATGAAACTTAACCATTACCTTTATCTGAATCATCAATATCACTCCTCACAAGCAGCAATTTCAAATGTCACTATATCCACTACATGGTCACCAGACCCACAACCACATTCCCTGTTATATATTGTTGCACCATTCTTCATGCCCGAATTCAAAGACCCATCAACTGCAATTACCAATAGCTGCCTCTTATCAACTGTGTTAGACCCAAGTATTATCAAAACCCGTATTATTGTCAATTTCAATTCCAACAGGTCCATCAACATCCTCTCTAGCACCATCAGATTTAACTAGATTGTATATATCTCCACCAAATTTGAAAGAGCATCAAATTTATTGAACAACACTAGACTCGGATCTTCAAAAATCACAGGTTTAAATGTATCATTAGAAACCAATTTAAATTCATTAGTTGTACTTTTTTGTCTGAATTAAAGTTAGATATTGTAGAGACGTTTACTTGCTTTCTTGAAAGAACATCCTCACTTTTATCCTCTTCAAATGGGATAGAAAATGAATTAATGGTTGATTCATAATCAATCACAACCGGATCCAACTTCATAATGTCAGTGTAACCCTCATCAGAGACCAAATTTTCAATTCCAAACAACAATGAATCACTACTATCTTTAGTAACAATAGATGAATGCACAAAATACCTAATTTAGAAAATAAATTAAGGTTGAAGTAATTACCTGATTTAAATTTGAAAATTAGTTTTTAGTCGATTGCCGAAATAGAATGCAGCCCAAATCTTCCTTCATCTTTGTCAAGTTGGTAGAAAAAAGGGCAAAGGAGGTGGAAGACGACGGCGGCAGACGGCAGAGGTGGTGGTACAACAAGGGGCGATAACCCTAGAACGAACGAAAGAAAAAAACGTGAAAGGATGGAACGTTCTTCGTGAGAAATGGCATAAAGTAGCAACAATAGATAAGTTTACAATCTTATCCATATCGCTCTTAATTATTTACCAAATTACCAGATTTAGTAACGGTTATAACCGTGATAAATGGTCGTAACAGAAATAACCGTTAGAAATTTATAACGGTTATTACCATTACAAATTGAAAGCGGAAAAGTGTTACAAAATGAGCTATTTGGTGTTGCGAAATATGGTTTTTGGCTCCGAAATTTTTATATGGTAAAGAGAATATTCTCCGATTTCTATGAATTTTTGGGATATTTCTTAAGTGATCTCGATTTAGTATGAAATTATTATGTTAGATAAGCTTTTAAAAGAATAACTAATTAAGGATATTAATTAATTAATTTGAAGTGTATTTTGGACTTTAAAATCTGAGTGCGGTAGTAATTTCTGAAAAGGATTTGTAAAATTGTTATTTTATCCAATCCTAATTTGACAAGTACTAAGGTTTGGTGAAATTTTGTTGCTTTTAGTAGTAATATAATAGTTTTTGCATGAATTACGATAATGCATGCCACCTTAATGTCGCCGTGCCTAATATAGCGTCTCCCCTATGAGTGTCGACGACGATGAGAAGAAGCATAAGATAACTACTTTGTCAGTTATGGAATGTTTTCAACCTCGTCGACGTCAATCAAGATAGCCAACCATTGTGGACGGCAAGGCATTCCCATGATTCATTTAAACGTTTAAAAGCTTTAGTATCGACATTGACGACGTCGCATGTCTTCATCACCATTTTAAATGATGCTGGATCTCTTTATTTGTTTTCCAAATCAAGGCAATGACGCCGCTATTATATCTTCAACTCTATTTAAAAAGCGGCATAGTAGCAGAAGTAACTTTAGTGTAATATGTTTTATGACGACATCAAGGGTCTTGGGAGTCGATGTGCATCAAGGTCAGTGACCTTATGTTTTAGAGTCGATGCCTTATGTCCACAACATCGCACTTCATCTTTTATTTGCCGAAGAGGCTTGCTTTTATGTTAACTAAAACTGTTTTATAAGGGGCGAAGAGGCCTATGTTTAAGAGGGTCGATGACCCTATGTCTTTGGCAGTTAGCCAAATAACTTATAGAGGTTTTAAGTTTTGTTTTAATAGGTGGATAGCCCATAGCTATTGAAGGTTGACAACATCAATTTCGATATGAATTTTTCTTAAGCTTAAAATAATTTAAGTTTTGTCCTCGACCTTGGATAGAGGTCGATGTTGATTTAATAACGCGCGTGTTATGTTCTACTTTATTAAAAGTGAATAGCCTTATGCTTCTACCTCAACGTAGTCATTGAGGATACCATTGCCATTTTAAAATTTGTAAACTTTGACACTATCATTGGGGATACCAATGTAGTTGAACTTCGAGATTGATTTATATTAACATAATAAGGGCAGTGACCTATTGTTTTATGACTTCGATTCTAAACATTGGGGATACCAACAATATTTTGATTATAGATGTCAACATTATCATTGGGGATACAAAAGTATGTCAGTTTCGACAAACTAAATATGTTATTTGACTTCGACATTAATCCTTAGGGATACCATTGTTTGTTTTTAATAAGTTCGACACGGATCAATTGGGGATACCAATGTATGTCATCTAAAATGTTATAACTATAAGATATGCATGTGGGAAACATGAATTAAACTAATACATGTGGGTAACATGAATTAAATTGAAACACGTGGGTAACATGAATTAAATTGTTAAATTATGGGTTCATAATTATCCTAGGAAAACTATGGGATGTGAGATGGATAGTCCACATCATGTAGGAGATAGATTGTCTTTATGAGGATAATGAAAGGTTCATAGTCATTCTAGGAAAACTATGGGATTTGTGATGGATAGTCCACATTATTTTAAGTTAAATGGAATATGTGTGATGGATAGTCCACATAATTTAAAATAATTAAACCACAAGTGATGGGTAGTCAATGTGGTAGGGGATGGGTAATCCAAGTAATAATTATATGTGAGATAGATAGTCCACATAATTCTGAATATGCTTATACGTTAGATAGGTAGCCCGCATAATTATAAGACGGGTAGTCATATCAAATAAGACGGATAGTCAGTTTAAATTATGACGAGTAGTTATTTGAAATGAAGATGGATAGTCTAATGAATTTGGATGGGTAATCTAATATATGATGCATGATTATAAATGTTATTTTCTTTGTTCTAACAATTATGGTTGTAGGAGCATGGTATATAGTTGTTATGTTTTAGTTAAGATACTAGTGAGGGGGAAACCTGTTCTGCTCTACGGCGTAGTCTCACTAGATATCTATTTTGATTTGAGATGGTAGGTTATTATTCATACCAAACTGTTGTTTGGTCCAAAGTTTTTGTTTTTCCCTTTAAACTCTCGGGTACTCATTTGAGTAGGTTAGGAGTAAGGGCTTTCAGGTTCCAGTTAGACGAATAAGCTTCCGGAGACGTGCAGGAGGCAATCTAGCTATTAGGAACTATATCTATTTCTTCTGTGTAGTTTTGTTTTGTCTTTTGGGATGTAATGACTAAATTTGTATAATTGCCAAATATTTTACTTTGATCAATAAAGGGAGCATCTTCATATGTCGCTCTTGGAGTAATTTATAATAACTATAGTTTCTCTGAATGTGGGATTGTGATTATGTAATGAATATGAAATATCATTTCTGAAATGATATATGAAAATGTGTTATTAAACCGTGTTGAAATTTTTTCATATTCACGTGCTTCTGATTATTGACATGATTAACATAGCCGCATTTGATCGCCAAGAATTAATAAATATGAATGACTACAGCATCCATAGCAGTTAGTTTGGGCCTCGAAATGGGGGATGTTACAAGTTGGTATCAAAGCATGTGTTTATGATGAAAAGAATTTTAAACCTAAAGAGTTTTTGAAAGCATAATCCTAATGAATCAGAGAATAAGATCGTGGTTATGGGATAACGTTATAGTAACGTACTTGTATTTGCTATATATAAGTATGTATTCTCCACTCTCTCTTAGACTGTTCTTCAGTATCTTGCCAAGGATCGTATGCAGATTTACAAGAAAGTAAAATATAGAGGCAGGAAACGGAAGAGTGAATCCAGGTAGAAGAAGCACCATAACCAATGAAAATGCTTAGCCCAACATCAGGAGAAACCAGGATCGACAGGTAAATGCTAACCAAAATGCAAATGCATGTGTAGGTGTCGGAACCCCACCAATGGATATGTGGATAATGTATCAGTTCTTCGTCAATCTAATGCAAGCTGGAGTAGCTATAGGGGTAGCTGGAGGAAATTTTGCTAATGCGGGAGGAGTCAATCTTGTAGTGCCAGTTGGTAATAACTATGCTAAGCTGAGTTAAGATTATACCAGTCTGGGTGGGAAGCCTTTTCTAGGGACTGAGGATGCAATAGAAGTGGAGAACTGGCTGTTACACTGTGAAAGGATTTTTGCTAATTTGGGTCTGAATTATGAGCAGAAAAGGAGATTGGCTTCGAGACAGTTGCAAGAAGCTGCTTTGTTCTGGTGGTAACAGGGCGACCATAGGGATGCCATAAGAGGAATTTACTTAGGTAGAATTTCGAAGGAGATCGAGGAAAGGTTTTTGTCCGAAGTAGCCAAGTCGGCCATGCTTAGGAAGTTTATGGATTGGAGTAGGAGGAAATATCAGTGTTGAAGTACTCTGCTAAATTTGATGAGCCGTCCAGGTATAGACATGCCACCATTGATACTGTTATCAAAAGGTACAGGAAGTTTATCCAGAGGTTGAGGTCGGAGGTTGCTAGGGCAACTATGCCACATCTTAGAGATCCATCAAATGTAGTGGTGGAAATGGCTATCGGGAATGAAGAAATGCTTTCGACCTTTGGGAAAGAGAAGTCGATGAACAACCAGAATTCTCAGAATAAGAAGAGGAAATTCTTTAAGAAAAAGGGAGCTCAGAAAGGTGGGGCTTTCAAAATGGGGAAGGCTCATGTAGATTGGGTATGGATTGGTTGAGAAAATAAAATGCTAGGATATTTTGCCAAGATAGGTAAATATCACTGAAACACCCTGATAGTAGCAACCGAATAGTATACTCAGTTTAGAATACAAGTCCAGAAATTTATGCTTTATTGGGTGCCACAAAAGTGGAAGACGAATTGAATCGGGTTTTAATTGTAAGAGAATTTGCAGACGTTTTTGAGAAGATTGTAGGACTACCGCCAAAACGACCTATTGAGTTTCGAATAGACCTTGTACTAGGAGTTGAACACGTAAGTAGACCACCTAGTAGGATGACACCTACCGAGATGAAGGAGTTAAAGGTGCAGCTAGTGGACTTAGAAGGAAAGAGTTTTATCAGACCGAGCAGTTCACCTTAGGGAGCGGCCGCGATATTAATGAAAAAACCGGATGGGTCGTTAAGATTGTGTATCGATTATTGTAAGTTGAATGAAAAGAAGATAAAGAATCGACATCCTTTGCTTAAATGGAGCCAAAGTATTTTCCTAGTTGGATTTGGAGATAGGGTTCCATCAGTTGAGTGTGGTGGAGGATAGTATTTTGTTAACGGCGTTCCGAATGAGATATGGTCCGTACGAGTGATTAGTAGTGTCATTCTGATTAACTAATGCGCTAGCTTTCTTTGTGGATTTGATGAACTGGATTTTCTGAGAGCACTTGGATAGGTTCATGTTAGTGTTTATTAACGGCATTTTGATATATTCTAAGGATGAAAGAGATCATGAGATTCATCTTAGAATAGTGCTTGAGACGTTGAGATAGCATCAATTTAAAGCAGAGTTTTCGAAGTGTCATTTCTTGAAGAAAGAAGTGAAGTTTTTTGGTCATGTAGTTTCAAAGAAATGGTTGTCAGTCGATTTAGCCAAGATCGAAGCTGTTAACAGTTGTAAAAGACTCAAGACAGTGATCGAGATAAGAAGCTTTCTTGGACTAGCTGGCTATTATCAGAGATTTACCAAGGATTTCTCACGGATAGCAGCGCCTTTGACTAAGCTAACCAGAAAGGATGTGAAGTTTATTTGGTCTGATAAATGTGAGGAAGTGATGAACATCAAATGATGAATATTTTAAAATGCATATTTACACATTTTAATATCCATAAGGCAGTATTACTTGGTCTTTTTGTTGTGTTTTATTGCAAGATCTTGATTCAAAAACAATGTTTTAACTTCAATACTCTATAATAAGAAAAAATGTGTCTATTCTTGCACAAAAGCTACATAGCTCAGCTACTTTGAGGACTTGCATTTGCTAGGAGGTCGTTGGTTCGAATCCCATGTAGCACACATTTTTTAGCCATTCACATTTCCTAGAGAGACACTTCTAGAACACACCAAATCAAGAGGCTCCTAGATTATGTTGGAGATAGAGATTTCTAGAATAATATGGAACACATGGAGCAAATAAAAATCTAGAGAAAGACCGAGTCAAAGTTTCTAGAACATTCTTATTTTTAGATTTGGATGTACAAGAGCTCTATAAATACCTCTACCAAGGACATTTGTGGCATCTTAGCAATTACTTTCAATTCTATTTCTAGGGTATGTATTTAGGACTTCCAGCTCTTGTAATCTCTTTCAATTTTTCTATTTAATAAATAAATTAATCAAAACTTATTTGTTCCTTTGCTCTTATTCTATTTTATTCTCTTTCATTTTTGTTTTATTTCTGGTTCATAGTTTTTATTTTATATGAGATCTATTGATTTGCCAAGAGATCAATAGATCTCATGTTTTCAATTCTCTGCATGATTTATTAATTAAGGTAACCTTTTATTTATATTTTCCTTGGTTTCTTATTTTTGTTAGAGCATTTTCTTTTCTTGTAATTTCTTTGAAATTTAGCAGAGTGAACTTCTCAAATCATCTAACTCACCTAGAAGTTAGATAAGCAATAGTGATTAATAACTCTCTGTGGATTCGACCCATATTCCTGCAATAGACGATGTGCGCTTGCGGTAAAAGAAAATTGTGGTTTTTGTTCACGTCAAAAAATATCGATCAAGTTTCTGACGCCGTTGCTGGGGAGTTTAACTAATTTCTAGTGTTTATTTAATATTCGATTCATGTTAGTATTTTTATTTTGCTTGTTTTGTTGTTCAATTCAAGTTTGCAGTTTCTATTTCTATTTTTGTTTTGATTTTCTTCACACAAAAAATATCTTATTTTCTATTCGGTCCATTTTCTCATATATAAAAAAATCATTTTTATTTTTCACACGCATTTTTCTATATTATATTAAAAAAACTACATTTTTTCCTTCTTCCTTCCACCTTCTCTTCTCACGTGCACCTCACCATCTCCAATCTATAACAATCCCTCCACTCTCTCCACCTCTTCAACAGTCCCCAGCACCAACCTCCACCTCTTTGACACCATCACCTAAATCATGCACACCATGCAACCATCAAGTAACACCTTCCCTCCTCGCTTGCTACTCCAGCACCAAACCATCGCCCGAACCTCCACTGCACCCTTTACCGTCTACATCAAACCCCCTCGCCTGACCAAAACGCATCCTCCATCTCATGAATACTGAAGGACGGAGAGGAAAAAAGGAGTTCATGAAATGAAAAGTCAGACAAGGGAAAGGAAGAAGAGAAAGGTACGAACTTTTCAAGCAGCGACTCTTTTCATAACTTCAAGAAATTTAGCAGGGTTAGGTTATATTTTATTTGGGTTAGGCTTTAAAGAATACAAGGCCTAAATATAAAGAAGAGTCCAATTGAGAGTGGAGTGTAGAAGAAAAAAGAAAAGTATTGAAGACTATCGGAGCGCGAACTGTGTGCACGACAATTGGGAGTGGAGTCAATAAAGCATCAGGATTGAACAATCTAGACAATTGTGGACAATGATTTAATTTTGTAAGTGTTCACTTTTATTTCATTTGTATTTATATCTCTGTGTTCATTTCAAATTCATTTTTCAAAAAATCAAAACGATATTTGAAAATTGCTGCAATGAATTGACCTCAAAAGATTATCCAAAAAAAGAAAACCACTAAGGGAACTACCTTATGGCAATAACCAAAGTTGACATTTTAAAAATAAACAAAATTATAGATTTTATCCCAATTCTAGTAATTTTGATTATGCTTTTAATATATGTTAAAATAATTCTGAAGCTGAAAATATTTTTTCTCAAAATCAATACATGTATGAAAATCACTTTGAGAATAATTTTGAGGATGGAAGAGACTTTGGTTATATAGTACGAACACATTTCAAAACGAATAAAATTTCCAAAATAATAAAAGTCAAAATTTTAAAAATGACCAAAGTTATTTATTTTCTTCCAACTTTATCAAATTTGGTTACGGACCTAATTCCCTTCATTAGAATTTATTTTCACTATCAAAATAATTATAATTTCATTTCTAAATTGATTTTCAGCATCAATACGATTTTTATGGAAATGGAAATCAAAATCAGTATAGAAATAATTTTGATAGGTGGGATGACTTGGACTATAATAATTTTTATATAAAAAGCGATAAAAAAGATTTCAACTTGAAAATTTGAAATATGATGAAAAAAGTTATACAGAACTCTTGGTCAAAACTTGTCACAATTTTATTGAGCAAAGAAAGAAAACTGTCATATCCAATGAATCAGAAATAAATTTTTTCAAAATCAATATGGGTACAAAAATCATTTTGAAAACAATTTCCATTATGAACAATATTTTCAGGATAATTTAAATCAAAATTTTGAAAATAACCAAAATTATAATTTCTCTTCTAACTTTAATGATTTTGGTTGCGAACTCAACTCTTAATATCAAAATAATTTTCAAACGGATATCCATTGTCAAAATGTTTCTCCAGACTGACATAGTTTTCACGAAAATGAATTTGGAAATAATTTTGATCATGAAAATGACTTGGATTATAATTTTGAAATAAATCTTTCTATAAAAAAAGCAAAATCCAAACGTGCAACGATTCAAATGATAATCCAAATCTTACCCACAGTGATAATTTCTAAATAATGACTTATGAAACTGAAAATGATAACCTTGATGAAGTTGTTCGAAGTACGTAGATTGATTTAGATTTAAATTCTTTCTAAGAAACCGATACAAATTTGAATTTCAATCTCCCTTTGCCTGACACGAACAAGATAGAAATAACATTTTTTGAGGTTGAAAATTACAAAGATAATAAAGGTGTTGCTGATTCAGTTAATAAAGACGAATATAGTGAATGCATATTTTTCGAACTGTTCAAGAATGAACTGGTACACAAGGACGAGTTTTATTTAAATTACCACTCTGAATTTAAGAATTTTAATTTTTAAGATTTATAGGTGAGGAAAAGCAAGACTTTAGTGTGTGAAACCGAATATTCAATTAATGAAACTGGTGGTGAATGTGAACTCAAACTTAATCTAGAACTTAATAAGAATATTGAAATGCCAACTTATGAGACCCTTGATAATGAGCTACCACTTCTAAAGTAAGAATCTAGGTTATATAAATTGTGAGTAGACACTTAACATGTTGGTTTTACTTTTTCAACTATACTTGTGCACGATCACTTATTTTTGAAGGATTGCACTGATAAATTTGTTGAGTACATCAGTCATATCGTGTGCAATGCTTGGGTGGAAAAAGTTCTACTTTCAAGATACCTTGATATCAACTTAATTGACTATAAATCTAGGTACATAAATGAAATGTTGGTAAAAAGAATTTGCTTATTTGATAACACACCCAAACACAATGTGTGGGGAATACATAGAATTAAGACAAAGAGCCGAAAAAAGAGATGGTGGTTTTATTTGCATCACATTCATTCTAAACATATATATTATTTCATAGATAATCCATTTCTGCATATCGTTATATATTACAAATCATTTGCATTGCATCCATTTGTGGGTACTTTCTTTTACATTTAGAAAATATATTGAACAATGAGGACACTGTTAAATTTCATTGTGGGGGAGATTCATGTTGCATCCATTTTTTTCACATTTGCACGTAACTTTTTCCAAAATTTCATATTTTTTAAAATTTTGCATTTCTTTCAATTGCATTCATTTTGCATGTAGAATCAAATTTCTTTGAGGCATACACATTTAGGACATAGCAGATTTTCCATATATATTTTTAAAAAAAATAGTTAGTTGAGATTGATTTATTTTGAATATGCACAATAGAGTAGGTGCACTGTATTAGTCCTTTGAAGGAAACACTTTGTGAATCATTAGTCTTAAATGGAAAATAAAATGAAAAGTTTTAATTACAAATGATAATGGTAAGCTAGTTTATAGGTTGACTCATAGGTGACAACTATGAAGTTTGTTGGAATTTGTTGTCATTATTTATAAGTGGGATGTCTAAAGTACATGCGTTAACGATTTTCAAATCTTTATAATTAAGAGGTGCTACAATGATTTTATTGAAACTTCGTATTTACGATATTTCGTAATTACAACATTTTGACTATGATAACTATACAAGTCATTATTATATACTAACTTGTTTTTGCAGGAATTAATCAAGACCGGATTCAAATAAGCTTCAAATCTTATATATGTATGTATCGAGTCTGTGTCTAGAGTTTACTCATGTTAAAATCTCTCCTATATGATATATATTTCGACACGTTTTTCATTTCATTAGCATACTCTCATAATCATTGCATATTCTCATTTTTAGTCTACATTCAGACGTCTGAATGTACCAAATCAAACGTCTGAATCTACCAAATCAGACGTCTGAATCTAGAAAAATGAATAGCCTATTTCCTTTCTGGTTTGAGCTCGTCCAATTTCAGAAGTCTGAATTATTCAATTTAGAAGTCTGAATATTGTTTAGTACAATATTCAGACGTCTGACTTGTTAATTTCAGACGTTTGAAAATGGTTATTTTTAGCCTATTTCCTTTCTGGTTTGAGCTCGTGCAATTTCAGAAGTCTGAATTATTCAATTCAGAAGTCTGAATATCTATAACGCAATTTCAGAAGTCTGAAAAATTCAATTCAGAAGTCTGAATATCTATAACGGCTATATTTTCAAATAGGAACTTCCATTCGTGAAGAGATGCGTTCTTCATTTCAATAGATATGACCATATCTCTTCATGATAACTCTTCACGAACATATGCACCTATTTATAATCTATATAAACACATTAGAATCATGTTTCCATAAGAGAATTCAATCTATTCTTACTCTACTCTCATATTCTTTGATTCTAATATTCTTGTGCATTCAATTTCATACAAATTCATTCTATTACTTCCTTATTCTTCATGTATTCAGATATATATATATATATATATATATATATCTTAAAGGAGAAGATTATAGGAATGGTGTACTATAATTGACAAATTCGTGTTATTAAAGAACACATAGAGTCAAAAAAACTTTATTTGTTAAAGTCCTGTTCTGATGCTCAGGCGTGTGAAGTCCTCTTCGGCTGCTGAGGCAAAATCCTGTTCCGCTGCTCAGGTCCTTGTTCGACTGCTCAAGGGTTGTATAGACCTATTCCTCCGGGTTAAGTGAGGGTTATAGTTAGTTGAAATTCCAAAAGGAGTCTGGGACTGGACGTAGAACGGGAAGTTCGAACCAGTATAAAAATTCCTGGTGTGCTTGTTTTATTTTACTTATTCACATTGCTATAGTATCTTAGTTTATTTCCGCACTAGTATAGTATAATTCCATATAGCATGATCCGCACCGTCTTTTCATTTGGTATTAGAGCTTGGAATTCTATCGATCGTCACAACATCATAGAATAATGGCCAGAAAATGATCCAGTCGAAATACAACAGGCAAAATCCTTGTCAAAGCCACCAGTAAAGACTATAAAAAGGTACTTTCTGATTTACAAATTTCAGTAAAAGATAATAATGAATTAGTTAGTGTAAGCAATAAGATTTCAAAGCTTAATTTTATTATTTTAGAAAAGATGAAATCTGTTGAACTTGAAAATGAGAAATTGAAAAATGAGAAGTTAGATTTAGAAAATCAACTTTGTGTTTTAAAGAATAATTTTGAGGCTCTTACAGATTTTCTAGATGAACAAAACACCATATTTGAGAAAGAGAGAGAAAAATTTTCAAAAGGAAATTTTGATTTGAAAAGACAAAATGATTTATTACAATCCTCTTTAGATAATTCAGAATCTCAAAATTTCCTTCTCAAAAATGAAAACTGTACGTTAAAAAACGAGAATACTGAATTAAATGAGAAAATTGATATTTTAAATAATAGTAATATTTCTTTTGAAAATAATAATTGTGACTTTAAAGCTAAATTTGATAAACTTAACACTGAAGTCACAAAATTTAATAAAGGTCAAAACGATTTAAACATGATTTTATCCAGTTCTAGACCGTTACATGATAAAAGTGGTTTAGGATATAATAAAATTGATCGTAGAAATAGCACTAGATATGCTTTCATGTATAGTAAAACTGTTAGTGCTAGTACTAAATTTCGAGTAAAGTCTAAATCCAATTTTTATAGAAATTCAAATACTGCTATGACCAATAATGTTTAATTTCTCTAGAAGTACAAAATCATTGACCAGAAATATGAATAAAAATTATCTAAGTATTTGGGTTCCTATTAATTGGAAAAATAGAGAAAAATACATTGATGATTATTTTGATATGGTAGTTAATAATGAAAATTATATTTATAAAGGTTCAACCACACCCAAATGGGTATGGTTTCCTAAGACCTAACCCCCCGGACCCTAAAATAATAAGTGGGTACCAAAAATGATTATTATTTTTTGTAGGTACTCGGAGAACCAAAAGGAAAAGGATAGATTTTGGAATCTTAAAGAATGTTCCATACGTTTAATAGAATTACGTGCTTACAATGAAATATGGACTTCATAATTAATAATCAGTTTATCTCGTTATTTACAAGATATTTTATATAATTTATTATATTCCCTCATTCTTTTTGATAATGACAAAGGGGGAGAAATTCATATGCATATTAATAGAGGGAGATATTATACTTAGGGGGAGATGTTATACTTAGGGGGAGCTTTAAACATATTAATATTATTTTTTTATATAGAATGAATATTTTTTAAAATTGTATAGTTGTCATCATCAAAAAGAAGGAGAATGTTAGAACCTCAATTGTTGGATTTTAATGACAACAACTATACAATTATGGCAAAGAATCTCTAAGCTAATTTGCAGGTACATGAGCATCAAAAAGAGATAATCAAATATGTTCAAAATGAAGATACACTGTACAAAAGTGTGAAAGAATGTATATGGAGATACAGGAAGAGATATATACGATAGAGACAAGAAAAAGGTGACAAACAAAGTATTATTAGTCATAGAGTGTCGTGTCTAGAGTTTACAAATGTTAAAATCTTCTCAAAATGATATACACACATATACATTCATATTTTAAATGAAAAATCAAGTTTTCAAAATTGCATGGAGCGGGTTTCGAACCAAGGTCACTAGTTCAGAAGGCAAGTGCTCTAACCATTTAAGCTATGGTATTTTTTAGTTACATTCAGACGTCTGAATGTACCAAATTAGACGTCTGAATCTGGAAAAATGAATATTGTTAGTACAATATTCAGACGTCTGACTTGGTAATTTCAGACGTCTGAAAATGGTTATTTTTAGCCTATTTTCTTTCTGGTTTGAGCTCGTGCAATTTCAGAAGTCTGAATTATTCAATTCAGAAGTCTGAATATCTATAACGGCTATATTTTCAAATAGGCACTTCCATTCGTGAAGAGTTGCGTTCTTCATTTCAATACATATGACCATATCTCTTCATAATAACTCTTCACGAACATATGCACCTTTTTATATTCTATATAAACACATTAGAATCAGGTTTCCAAAACTTAATTCAATCTATTCTTACTCTACTCTCATATTCTTTGATTCTAATATTCTTGTGCATTCAATTTCATACAAATTCATTCTATTACTTCCTTATTCTTCACGTAATCATAATACATCATAAAGGAGAAGATTATAGGAAAGATGTACTATAATTGACAAATTCGTGTTATTAAAGAACACATAGAGACAAAAAACTTTATTTGTAAAAGTCCTGTTCTGCTGCTCAGGCGTGTGAAGTCCTCTTCAACTGTTGAGGCAAAATCCTGTTCTGCTGCTCAGGTCCTTGTTCGGCTGCTCAAGGGTTGTATAGACCTGTTCCTCTAGGTTAGGTGAGGGTTATAGTTAGTTGAAATTCCAGAAGGAGTCTGGGACTGGACGTAGAACGGGAAGTTCGAACCAGTATAAAAATTCATGGTGTGCTTGTTTTATTTTACTTATTCACATTGCTATAGTATCTTAGTTTATTTCCGCACTAGTATAGTATAATTCCATATAGCACGATCCGCACTGTCTTTTCATTTGGTATCAGACCAAGGCATCTAATAACCGTTACAAAGTTATTTGATATTTTGTTAATATGGAAAACAACACTAGCACTAGCGTTGTCACTAACACCAGTTTTGTAGAAGGTCAATCTACTACACGACCTCCACTATTTAATGGCATGAATTACAACTATTGGGCAACTCGAATGCATATTTATATGCAAGCAAATAGTTTTGTCTCATGGAATATCACTCAAACTGAGTATAACATTCCTACAACAAAATACTCTTCATGGTCAAACACACAAAAATTAGATGCTACTACGTACAAATGCCAAAGCTATGAATATGTTATTTTGTGCCTTAGACAAGAATGAATTTAATCGAGTTAGTATGTGTACAACTGCTTATCAAATATGGAGAACACTAAAAGTTACACATGAAGGTACTAACAAAGTTAAACAAAGCAAAATTTCTATGTTGAAAAGTCAATTTCAAAATTTTAGAATGAAACAGGATGAGTCTATTAATGATATGTACTCTAGACTTCAAGATATTTATCATTCACTATTAGGACTAGGAGAAAAATTTACTGATTTTGATATTGTATCAAAAATCCTAAACTCTTTAACAGATGAATGGGAAAGAAAGGTCTTAGCCATTGAAGAAGCAAATGATCTTTCTACTATGAAGCCAGAAGAGTTAATAGGAAATCTAATGTCCTACGAAGTGAATTTGCAGGCTAAAAGAGTACGAGTGCAAGACAAAAAGAATATGGCATTTCATGTAGAAAAAGAAGAATCGGATTCGGATGAAGAAGACGTAGCATTCATTGCTAAAAACTTTAGAAAGTTTTTGAAGTACAGAAAAGGAAATCGAAACAACGGGAAAAGAAACTTCAACAACAATTCAAATAAGCCGTCTTCATCAATACTAGAATGCTTTAACTTCCGCAAGAAGGGGCACATCCAAAAAGATTGTCCAGGACAGAAGAAAACATATCACAATAAGAACCGAAAGGACAAGTTTAAAAGAAAAGCATTTTCAGTAACATGGGATGACTCAGATTCTTCTTCTTCTTCAGAAAGCAGTAGTGACAATGAAAATGAACAAGCAAATGTTTGTTTCATGGCTACAGAGAATGAGGTAAATGATCTTACTTTTGATGACATGATTGAAATAAATTCTGAATTATTAGATACTTTAAAAAGTCTCAAAAGAAAACATAAAGAGGCTCTAGAAAATCAGAGAAAAGTAGAATTCGAGAGAGATATGCTTAATGACGAAAGATATTAGAAGAAGAACTTGGAAAACTTCAAGATACTTTTCCTAATGATAACCCTCAACTTACCTTATTGAGTCAAGAAATTGAAACTTAAAAGGAAAAGAATGATGCTCTTATCTCTGAAAATCATGAGCTAAAAACCAAGATCAAAATGATTGAACTAGACGATACTAGCCTCAAAACAAAGTTAGAAAGCATTACTAAAAATGTGACTAACTTCAATAAAGGTAGAGAGAACCTATCTAAGATTATTGAGAATTCCCAATCTGTTTTAAATAAGAAAGGACTATGTTATTCTAAGAAATCAGTAGCTCCACCCAAAAAAAAGGAGAAATATTTCTAAATCCAAGTCTACCATAGTTCAACTAAAAAGGAATCAAAATTCAAAAAACATAAAAATATGGGTTCCTAAAACAAACAACAGTTTTATTAGGAATAAATATATAAATCCTTTTTGGAAAATGTGCATAAGAGTCAAAATTATTTATACAAAGGGAATACTGAATCCTCTTGGGTTTGGTTTCCTAAGACCTAACTCTTAGGACCTTATCAAAAAGTGGGTACCAATGCTTTTTTGCAGGTCCCACTTAAGAAAAGAGAAAAATGGATACTCGACAGTGGTTGCTATTCTTGCTTACTGTCGTTCATATGATATGTGAGTATTTCATATATATTATGTTTCCTTTTTGTCGATGTCAAAGGGGGAGAAGGAGTTTAAATACTACCATCGACAGAGGGAGCTTATAGTAAGGGGGAGTACATATAATTCTATTTCCTGTTTATATATGTTCATATTGTGTATACACTTATATGGTTGTCATCGTCAAAAAAGGGGAGAATGTTGAAACTTCGTATTTACGATATTTCGTAATTACGATATTTTTACTATGACAACTATACAAGTCATTATTATATACTAACTTGTTTTTGCAGGAATTAATCAAGACCGGATTCAAATAAGCTTCAAATCTTATATATGTATGTATCGCGTCTGTGTCTAAAGTTTACTCATGTTAAAATCTCTCCTATATGATATATATTTCGACACGTTTTTCATTTCATTAGCATACTCTCATAATCATTGCATATTCTCATTTTTAGTCTACATTCAGACGTCTGAATGTACCAAATCAGACGTCTGAATCTACCAAATTAGGCGTCTGAATCTGGAAAAATGAATAGTCTATTTCCTTTCTGGTTTGAGCTCGTCCAATTTCACAAGTCTGAATTATTCAATTCAGAAGTCTGAATATTGTTTAGTACAATATTCAGACGTCTGACTTGTTAATTTCAGACGTCTGAAAATAGTTATTTTTAGCCTATTTCCTTTCTGGTTTGAGCTCGTGCAATTTCAGAAGTCTGAATTATTCCATTCAGAAGTCTGAATATCTATAACGCAATTTCAGAAGTCTGAATTATTCAATTCAGAAGTCTGAATATCTATAACGGCTATATTTTCAAATAGGCACTTCCATTCGTGAAGAGATGCATTCTTCATTTCAATAGATATGACCATATCTCTTTATGATAACTCTTCACGAACATATGCACCTATTTATAATCTATATAAACACATTAGAATCATGTTTCCATAAGAGAATTCAATCTATTCTTACTCTACTCTCATATTCTTTGATTATAATATTCTTGTGCATTCAATTTCATACAAATTCATTCTATTACTTCCTTATTCTTCACGTATTCATATATATATCTTAAAGGAGAAGATTATAGGAAGGGTGTACTATAATTGACAAATTCGTGTTATTAAAGAACACATAGAGTCAAGAAAACTTTATTTGTTAAAGTCCTGTTCTGCTGCTCAGGCGTGTGAAGTCCTCTTCGGCTTCTGAGGCGAAATCATGTTCCTCTACTTAGGTCCTTGTTCAGCTGCTCAAGGGTTGTATAGACCTATTCCTCCGGGTTAAGTGAGGGTTATAGTTAGTTGAAATTCTAGAAGGAGTCTGGGACTGGACGTAGAACGAGAAGTTCAAACCAGTATAAAAATTCCTGGTGTGCTTGTTTTATTTTACTTATTCACATTGCTATAGTATCTTAGTTTATTTCCGCACTAGTATAGTATAATTCCATATAGCACGATCCGCACCGTCTTCTCAGATTTTGCATTACTCTCTCTCTCTCTTAAAAAAAGAACCAAGGGTATCCAACGTTGCCAGTACATCTAGCGTTGGCATGCACACCCAACAAGCTTTGTCCCACTCTCACGTAAGCTCAAAATATAGTGCATGGGTGGTATGTGTTGGTCTCATTTTATGAGATGGGCACCAAAGGATCACCAACCTATACTAACATTGTTAGAGTCAATTTGCACAATCCGCCATGCTCTATTCCATTCTCAAGTAAGCCCAAAAGGATGTGTATGGGTGGTATATCTTGGTCCTTGGGTTAGGGGTATGAATATAAAATAATAATAATAAAGAAATAAAAAGAGGATAAGTGATTGAATTTAAGGCATTCTCTGTGGTTTTATTGATTTGAAGTTGTTATACAAGTGGAAATAGAAATATCACTTTGTAAACTTTTACAATCGAATAAAAAAACTAATTTCATAATTGCACTATATTTTCATTTGAAACAACTAGCAAGCTAGAGTCGAGTGTGATGAGAACTTGTTTTTTGTTTAAAGTTTGTGACTAGGTGATGAACTTAGATTTCTAGATTTTGACCAAAACATGTGTACAATGCAATGTTGTGACTATTCAGAAAAATAAATCGATTTGTCATTTTTCATAACCTTTTGCATTCATATAGCTGCATTAGAATCCTAACATTCGACATTTGGATTTTTTGGGTAGTATTCATTGAAAACCATCATGGGACACAACTCATCCTACTAGGGACACCTAGTAGTTTTAAGGCTTGTTGCATATGCTAAATGCAATCGAGTTTCCCTACGAAAGTGTGGCCAATAAATTTAGTTAGATTTTATTCGAGGACGAATAAAGTTCTAGTGTGGGGGTATTTGATGAACATCAAATGATGAACATTTTAAAGTGCATAGTTACACGTTTTAATATCCATAAGACAGTAATACTTGGTCTTTTTGTTGTGTTTTATTGCAGGATCTTGATTCTTAGAAAATGAAGAAATTATTGGAGAGATGATTCAAAAACAATGTTTTAACTTCAAGACTCTGTAATAAGAAGAAAAGTGTCCATTCTTGCACAAAACTACTATAGCTCAACTGGTTTGAGGACTTTCATTTGCTATAAGGTCGTTGGTTCGACTCTCATATAGTACACATTTTTTTAGCCATTCACATCTTCTACAAAGACACTTCTGGACCACACCAAATCAAGAGGCTTTTGGAGTTTGTTGGAGAAAGTGATTTCTAGAATAATATGGAACACGCATAGTAAATAAACATCTAAAGAAAGACCGAGTGGAAGTTCTTAAAACATTCTTATTTTTAGATTTGGATGTACAAGAGCTCTATAAATACCTGTAGGACATTTGTGGCATCTTGGCAATTACTTTCAATTCTATTTCTAGGGTTTTGTATTTAGGACTTCCAGTTCTTGTAATCTCTTTCAACTTTTCTATTTAATAAATAAATTAATCAAAACTTTTTTGTTCCTTTGTTCTTATTCTATGTTATTCTCTTCCATTTTTGTTTAGTTTCTGCTTCATAGTTTTTATTTTATATGAGATTTATTGATTTGCCAAGAGATAAATAGATCTCATCTTTTCAATTCTTTGCATGATCTATTAAATTAAGGTAACCTCTTATTTATATTTTCCTTGTTTTCTTATTTTTGTTAGAGCGTTTTCTTTTCTTGTAATTTCCTGTATGAAGTTTAGCAGATTTAACTTCTCAAATCATCTAACTCGCCTAGAAGTTAGATAAGCAATAATAATTAATAACTTCCTGTGGATTTGACCTGTATTCGCATGACACTACAATAGACATCGTGCGCTTGCAATAAAATAAAATCGCGGTTTTGTTTACATCAAAAATCATCGATCAGGAAGCATTCCTTGAGTTGAAGCATTTGTTGACCAACGCGCCCGTGTTAGTAGTTCCAAATGGAAATCAGGATTTAGTAGTGTGTATAGATACATGTAGAACGGGATTAGGAGCTGTGTTGATGCAAAGAGGTAAAGTAATTGTCTATGCTTCTCGGCGGCTTAGGCCATATGAAGTTAGATATCTGACTCATGATTTGGAATTGGCAGCGGTGATTTTCACATTGAAAGTATGGAGACACTACCTCTTAGGAGAATGATTCGAGTTATATATTGATCATAAGTCTTTGAGGTATTTATTATATCAGAAAGAGTTGAATATGAGACAGCAGAGGTGGTTGCAGTTTTTAGCAGCTTATGATTTTGTTATTGAGTATACACTAAGGAAAGGAAATAAAGTTGTAGATGCACTTAGCAGGAAACATTAGAATGTGGTATTAGCTATGTTGGCAGAATGGAAGGATCTGGAGGCATTGACTACTTTTAATGTGTAGTTAAGATCGACTGCTAGTTCCAGTCAAAGTACTGCCGTGTTGTTTTATTTAGAAGTCCTACCAGTATTGATTGAAAGGATTGCTTCTAAACAAATGGATGATCCAGTATTAGCTGAACGGATCGGAAGGCTGGAAAATGGAAATGAGATCGATGATCTAAAGGATTTTAGTCTTGACTAGAGAGGATGGTTAGGGAAGAAAGAACGGTTCTGTGTTCCGAATGTGGGAAACCTAAGGAGGGAAATACTTAGGGAATGTCATCGATCGAAGTTTACGATTCATCCTGGGGGAACCAAGATGTATTAGGATATGAAGAGAAGTTTATTCTGGAAGGTATGTAGAGGGATGTAGACTTATGGGTGAAACAATGTGCAAATTGTCAGCAAGTGAAAGTCGAACATCAAAAGCCAAGCGGATTGCTTCAGCCTTTGGATATTTCGGGTTTGGAAATGGGATTCGATATCCATGGATTTTATTGATGGGTTGCCAAAGTCAAACAGGGGGAATGAGAGTATATAGGTTATGGTAGACAGATTAACCAAGATTGCCCATTTCATTCCCGTTAAGTTTACCAGTACGGCGCCTATATTAGTTAAGTTGTTTATGAAGAACATAGTTAGACCGCATAAGATTCGTAGTAGTATAGTCAGTGACAGAGATGCCTTGTTTACTAGTAAATTCTGGAAGAGTGTACAGGAAGTGTTAGGTACCAAGTTGAAGATGAGTACCGCTTATCACCCTCAAACAGAGAGAGTCAATAAGGTACTCGAGTATTTGTTGAGAGCTTGTGCACTAGATTTTGGTGGGTCATGGGAAGACCACTTGCACTTGGTTGAGTATTCCTATAATAATAGTTGTCAGACGAGTATAGGAATGGAGCCTTTCAAAGATTTGTATGGAAATCCGTGTAAATCACCAGCATGTTGGTTAGAGACTGGGATAGATTGGTCCTTGGCCCCAAATATGGTAAGAGAAGTCACAATGAAGATTGAGTTAATCCGAGATGGGATGAGAGAAGCTCAGTTTAGGTAGAAAAGTTGTGCATATAAGAGGCGTAAGGATATTGAGTTCTCAGTTGGAGATCGTGTTTTTATTAAAGTATCACAAACGAAGGGTGTGGTACAATTTGGAAAGTCAGGGAAACTGGCACCGAGATATGTTGGACCGTTCCCTATTATAGAGAGGATCGAAAAACTAGCATAATGAGTAGAGCTACCGAGTAGTTTGACATGTGTCCATAATGTTTTTCATATTTCTCATCTTCGAAAGTGTGTGCACGATCCAGAGACTAATATATCTCTGATGGCATTGGAAGATTTAGTAGTAGAACTAGATCTGACTTTTTTAAGACAACCAGTTCGGGTTATAGAGAGAGATGAGAAGAAGTTAAGGAACAAGACAGCCAGATTAGTGAAGGACCGGTGGAGTGACATTGAGAAAGACTGTACTTGGAAGACAAAGGATAAGATTAGGGATACTTATCTTGAGCTGTTATGATGGTATGTTCTAGTTTGTTATATATAGAACAGATAGCTGGTAGGATATACTAGCATCGGTCGCATATTTGGTATGCTTGTTTTGTAGTCGTTACTGAATTTCAAGGACGAAATTCTTTAAAGAGGAGAGCCTGTAACACCCTTATTTTTAGTTTAACATTATTCTAGACGTTTAATTAGATAGATTAAGTAGAATAATGTAAATGATTAAGGAGAATGAGATTTGAAAATACTAAGGTCGTGCTTTAATGAACTAAGTAATAAGATTATTTTAAAACTTAAAATACATTAAAGGATATATGAGAGGGACAAAATAGGTAGATCCACCTTTCCCTTAAACCCCCTCCTCTTCATATAATTCTCATTTTTCATAAACTAAAAACAATCAAAAGCAAAAAACATCAAGGCAGGCCATAACTCAAGCAAAGGAGAATGAAATCTAGGGATTTAAGGGAGAAGAAGCTTAGGGATACTAAAGCAACAACAATATCAACTCCAACAATTAACCTAAGATGAATAATAAGTGTTCCATCTCTATTTTTTCTTTTGGATTCGGTTATGGATAATACCCGAATGACTGATGTTTGTTTTCGCCAAGATATGGTTGTTTAATCATTGTTTGGATAGAATAATGGTTATTGGATTTTTTATGAAATTGTTTTAATGGATTTTAAGGGTAAAACCTAAGATTTTAATCTCCAAATGCTTTGATTTTCTAAAATGTTGTATGAATCATTATTTTGGAGGTGGATTTTAATTTCATAATTTTCCAAATTCAATTGAATATTTTATGAATTTCCTAAGGAGAAAATAACTTAATTTCAGTTTTAATTATTTAAAATAATTAAATATGGGTTCTAGCTCCGAAATTTTTATGTGGAAAAGTGAAGGATATTCTATAATTTTTGTGAATTTTTATAACTTTTCCCAAGTGATTTCAATTTACTATGAAATTACTATGCTAGATAAGCATTTAAAAGAACAATTAATTAAGGATATTAATTAATTAATTTGAAGTGTATTTGGGACTTTAAAATCTGAGTGCGGCAGTAATTTTTGAAAAGGATTTGTAAAAAGATTGTTTTATCCAATAGAAATTGGATAAGTACTAAGAATTTGTGAAATGTTTATACTTTTAGTAGTAATAAAATAGTTTTTGCATGAATTACGATAACGCCATGCCACCTTAATGTCGTTGCGCCTAATACAACGTCGCCCCTATGAGTGTCGACGACGATGAGAATAAGCACAAGATAACTACTTAGTTAATTATGGAGTGTTTTCAACCTCATCGACGTTAATCAAGACAGCAAACCATTATGGACGAAAAGGCATTCTCGTGATTCATTTAAATGTTTAAAAGCTTTATGTCTACGTTGACGACATCGCATGTCTTCATCAATATTTTAAATGATGTCGGATCTATTTTTTTATTTTCCAAATCAAGGCAATGACGCCACTATTATATCTTCGACTCTATATAAAAAGCGGCATAGTAGCCGAAGTAACTTTATTGTAAAATGTTTTATGATGACATCGAGGGTCTTGGGGGTTAATGTGCATCAAGGATAGTGACCTTATGTTTTAGAGTCGATGCCTCATGTCCACAACGTCACACTTCATCTTTTGTATGCCAAAGAGGCTTGCTTTTATGTTAACAAAACTAATTTTATAAGGGGCGAAAAGGCCTATTTTTAGAGGGTCGACGATCTTATGTCTTCTACGGTTAGCCAAATATCTTATAAAGGTTTTAGGTTTTTGTTTTAATGGGTGGATAGCCTATAGTTATAATAGATCGACAAAATCAATTTCGATATGAATTTTTCTTAAGCTTAAAAGAATTTAAATTTTGTCCTCGACCTTGGATAGAGGTCGATGTTAATTTAATAATGAGTGTGTTATGTTTTATTTTATTAAAGACGAAGAGCCTTATGCTTCTACATCGGTGTAGTCATTGAGGATACCAATGTCATTTTAAAATTTGTAAACTTCAACCCTATCATTGTGGATACCAATGTAGATGAACTTTGACATTGATTTATATTAATCTATTAAGGGCGGTGAGCCTATTGTTTTATGACCTCGATTCTAAACATGGGGATACCAATGCTATTTTGATTATAGATGTCGACACTATCATTGGGGATACCAAAGTAGGTGAGTTTTGACAAAATAAATATGTTATTGACTTCAACATTAAACCTCAGGGATACCATTTTTTGTTTTTAATAAGTTCGACATGGATCAATTGGAGATACCAATGTATGTCACTTTGAAATGCTATAACTATAAGGGGATACATGTGGGCAACATGAATTAAATTGATACATGTGTGGTAACATGAATTAAATTGAAACGAGTGAGTAACATGAATTAAATTGTTAAATTATGGGTTCATAGTCATCCTAGGAAAACTATGGGATGTGAGATGGATAGTCCACATCATGTCGGAGATGGATAGTCTCTATGAGGATAATGAAGAGCTCATAGTCATCCGAGGAAAACTATGGAATGTGTGATGGATAGTCCACATCATTTTAAGTTAAATGGAATATGTTTGATGGATAGTCCATATAATTTTAAATAATTAAACCACATGTGATGGGTAGTCAATGAGGTATGGAATGGGTAATCTAAGTAATAATTACATGTGAGATGGATAGTCCACATAATTCTAAATATGCTTATATTTGAGATGGGTAGTCCACATAATTATAAGATAGGAAGTCAGATTAAAATAAGACGAATAATTAGTTTAAATTGTGACAGGTAGCCATTTGAAATGAAGATGGATAATCTAATGAATTTGGATGGGTAATCCAATATATGTTGCATGATTATAAATGTTATTTTCTGTGATCTAACCATTGTGGTTGCAGGAGTAAAGTATATGGTTGTTATGTTTTAGTTAAGATACTAGTGAGGGGAAAATCTATTCCGCCCTATGGCGTGGTCTCACTAGATATCTATTTTTGTTCGACATGGTCGGTTATTATTCACACCAGACTATTGTCTGAACCGAAGTTTTTGTTTTTCCCCTTAAACTCTCGGGTACTCATTTGAGTAGGTCGGTTGTAAGGGCTTTCAGGTTCCAATTAGATGAATAAGCATCCAGAGACGTGCCGGAAGCAATCTAGCTATTAGGAACTATATTTATTTCTGCTGTGTAGTTTGGTTTTGTCTATTGGATGTAATGACAAAAGTTGTATAATTGCCAAATGTTTGACTCTAATCAACCAAGGGGGCATCTTTATATTTCGCTCTTGAAGTAATTTGTAATAATTATATTTTCTTTGAACGTGGGATTACGGTTGGGATTATGTAATGAATATGAAATATCATTTAGTGAAATGAGATATGAAAATTTGTTATTAAACTGTGTTGAAACTTTTTCGTATTCATGTGCTTCTGATTATTGATATGATTAACATAGCTGCATTTTGTCGCCAAGAATTAATAACTATGGATGACTACAACATCCGTAGCAGTTAGTTTTGGCCTCAGAATGGGGGATGTTACAACCATCTTCTCGACCATCTAATGTTGCCATCACCGAGAATCCTAAGGCTCCGATCACAGCTCCTCACCAATCCAAATCTATCAGCCATTCTTCTTCATAAAGATCACATATGGCTAGTAAGGAAACGCCTTCAAGCCACACCGCTCTGCCTCATTCCCCCGAAGGCCAATCCACTGCCCTTTTTTTCAAAGATGCAGGCAGCTCTTCCAAGATTCTTTCTACAAGGGGTCAAGTTCAAATACGATGTCAAAGACCTCTCAAGTAACTATGTGAATGAGGGCATCAATAGGACCCTAGAGGTTACAGAGCAGTTATTCCAGTAGAGGTGGGTGGTTAAGGG
The DNA here is from genome assembly GCA_030737815.1 of Allium fistulosum. Classification (NCBI taxonomy): domain Eukaryota; kingdom Viridiplantae; phylum Streptophyta; class Magnoliopsida; order Asparagales; family Amaryllidaceae; genus Allium; species Allium fistulosum. The sequence continues at coordinate 994,363,684 of CM060903.1, forward strand.
CCTCTTGAATGTAAATCGAGAAAATTAGTTGATCATTCAAAGCTTTGACACTAAAAGAGCTGATCATACCTATATTTGTGAAGATTACCATAAGGAGTTAGCCAAGCTCAAGAAGGAAAAAGAGGAGAGAGCCAAGGCTATAAAAGACGCTCATAAGAGATTATCCGAGGAGGGTACAACTCATAGGGCCGAGAGTCTGATCCTTAATGACCAACTAAAAAAGGCATACATTTACAGTGGCATTCTTGAAAAAGAAATACAAAAAAAGAGGACCAAAAGGTCGAGTTTCAAACTGAGATTAGCAAGCTTAAAACAGACTAGAAAGCCGAAAAGGAATTGAGGGAGCATGCTCAGAAAATGGACCAATCTTCAATGGACGGGTCTGTTATATTAAGAATCAAAATGGCCAATGCAGAAAGAGAGATTGCATATTTGAAGGCCAAGATGACCCAGGCTAAGGAGAACACTGAAGCCATACTTCTTTAATTTTTTGCAAATGTTTCAAAATGAAGCAAGTGGTTAAAAAGTGGCTATCCCCTCATATTAGCATAGGTCTGGGTAAGATTATAAAAGGCCCATAGAGTTTGGCAATGAAGTCGATAAAGAAAAGTTGAAGTGTGAGCTTCTAGATAAAGATAGTCGGATAGCCCTAAAGGAGGGCATGGAAATCAAGGTGGTAGAGGCTGTAACTAGAAAGCATGTATCTACCGGGACTCCCATTGGTCCTAGCTCTTTGGATTGCATGGAGGATGCTACTCTTGCTCGGAAAGGGTCCCAAGTAGAAATTGTCATCTCTATGGCGATCGCTCTTGAGGTTGTTGTAACTGAAACACCTTATCTGTCGCTCCTGAGATCGCTATTGTTGCCACCTCAGAAAATTGCAATCTAGACATGCTGACATTCATCACTTTGGTGATCTCTTCTACTTTTCCTATACCTCCAGAACCTTTGTAGAAAGAGGAAATCATCAAGTCTCCTTTAAAAGAAACTTCACTTGGTCAAGGTATATCTATCGTATGTCCGATCCTTGAGAAACATCAGTTCTTTCTTGGAAACACCATTGATTGTATCATTTTGTTTCTCGACTTACAGTTCAACTGAAAAATTTGTCGTTTCCACCACCGCTCACTCACGCCCCATGCCCAGTGCTATCGCAATTATGTCTGCTACTATCACCTAACATCTATTCTTCCATCTCAACCCTCCATCTCCGGCCCTCGTATTGACTCCGAGAATATATGGGCATTGAAGGATCAAGATGACGTAGAAGTCTCCATGGATGAAGAGTGGCTATCATCGGTGAGAAAGGACCAGAAATAACTCCAATAGTGAGGAAAATGGCGACGGACCACTTCAAATAAGTAAAAAATCAAGCTTGAACCGGGCACGAAGAATATGCCTCCTCTGTTATCCACCTCTCTTCCTAGCTGGAGCATCCACATCAAGCCTCTAACTGGCCCTACTTATACCCCTTCTGCATATGTGCTTAGAAGAGAGGAAAGCTCAAGAAGCTGCTCTCTGAATCTCTCAAGGGGCAAAGCTCAAACCATTAAAGAAGGGCGATATCCTATCGAAGAAACCAAAGGGGAAGTAGGGCCTTCCGCACCATAGAGATTGCCTTTTGTATTTTATATATTTTATTTTCCATGTATATAAGACATTTTTTGTAGAAGTGTCCTTTGCAAACCTTGTACCCAAAGATATATAAATAAAAGATTATTTTCTACTCAATCATTGGCTTATTTACATTAATGGCATTACCCTATCAAAGAAAACAAAGAGGAAGTAGGGCCTTCGGCACCATAGTGATCGTATTTTGTATTTTATATTTTTTATTTTCCATGTATATAGGCCATTTTGTGTAGGAGTGGCCTTCGCAAACCTTGTACCAAAGATATGTAAATAAAAGATTATTTTCTACTCAATCATTGCATTATTTACATTAGTGCATCTTAGATTTCATATACTTGTTTGCTTGTATAAATATAATCATATGTAAATCAATTACTTATATGTTATACAAGCCCATGTCTACGATCTATGCAATGCAATTATTTAATGTAAATCTGTACTTACAAATAAATTTCTGCAATTGCCCAGTGTTATTCTGGTTACTTATCTTTATTTATCTTCGACTAAACATATCTCGCTTGGCTAAAAACAACCGCTTCACATCGATCAACCTTGTTTACCATCGACAGAACATGTCAAGTTCGATTGCAAATGAGGTTTTCTTATTCATGTGGATGCGACTATATGGATTATCTATTCAAGTCAACACTAACATCAATATATTTCAATAGTGTGCCTACAAAAAGCTTCAATTCCATGCCGATTCCTATCTTCAGGAATAGGCGTCTCAAATGCCTATCTCCAGGCATCTTGACCTCGCTTATCTCTGGGCAATGGTTAAAGAATAGATATGTAGGGGTGAACCATCCAATCAACCCCAGTGATAGAGCTAAGGGTATGCCCAAGGGGCAATTATGTAATTTGTTACATATATATAACTCGATAACCAATCTTGTTCATAATAAAGGCATTTGATTTCTAATATGTACTTTGTTATATAGTGATATGTTTAATTAAAAGTATATTAATTAAAAAATCCTTAAATAATATATTATGTGGTAGTAGTTACAAAATGTTGTGATCATGAAATTTTTATCATGTTGTATAATCACATATAGTTTTAAATTTTTATCATGTTGTATAACGCTCTCCAAATGTTAGGTAGTGTATTACTCATGGTTAGTAGGGGCACCAATATGTTACATATTGATAGTTATTAGATAACTATGGAATGACACATTCAAAAGTTTCCTGTTTGTTAATAACGACTACGTAAAACAAGAAATCTCGAGTGATAGAATTACATAATTCCCTTGATTTAAGAATATAATTGAACTTCAATATGGCTTTGATTAAAGTTAAATCATGGTGTGACATCCATTGCCTCCGTTGTATGAGGTTAGTATCACAATCAACTCCAATTAACTCAAAATCAAAGTCACTGGCCAGAGTAGTATGGTTAATTATTATTATTATTATTGAACCAAGTATTTTGTTTATGGACTAACTAAGTAGAACACAAATGATATTGGTATTTTGACCAAAACCAAATTCTATAAATCCAAATTCGATATAGGGTTGACGAAGAGAATTGGTGTAAATAATCGTTACTAATGGGTACCAATTAAATGTAACAACTCGCACTTTCTAACACACCGATTCAAGGCCCAAAGCGGCATTTGAACTCGTGTCTTGCCAAAAAGTACAATAGGTTTACAAGATATAGAGACAAATATAAATTTAGAATATTCTACACATTCAGATCTCACAACGAAAGAAAATAAAATATAAGTACTGAAATAGTCCAAATCGGATAACAATATCAACAAAACGTAGTCCTTATAATAATGTCTCAAGGTGACCAATACAAGGAGTCTGATATGGATAAAACCTCCAAATAATTCCATAATAAGAGATTGTATAATATATTATGTTATACATAAGAGAATGGTCATAAATAGCCAAGCATCCAAGCGTCAAGTCGCCATCTCCACATACCTTTCTAGACCAACTTACTTGCTACTCTGCCCTCCTGTAATGATATAAAAAGGTAAGAAAATAAGAGGATTAGACAAAGTCTGGTGAGCGAATTATATCACTAGTGGTATGATATTGACAAGTGATTAAAATTTAGTTATATCCTATACCTAGGGTTGTTCCTTAATGTGTTACATATATAAAGAGATAACTATTTTATGTTATAGGTTGACTATCCTAACTGTTCAATTATGATATATGGAAGTTCCACTCATAGGTGGAGCATACTGAAACTGAATAATGCCTAAATGCATATCTAGTGTATGGTCTCAATGGTAGAATACCTAACTATACATCAAATTCACAATCTTGGCTGTGGATGCTTGGGTTACACTTTTGTAACAACGCTAATTCTAATTAATATTATTTAGGATATTTAATTGGATAAATTAAATAAAATAATGTAAAAGGTTAAGGATATTGAAATTTGATAATTAGTATGGGTCAAGCCTTAATTAATGAACTAATGGAATTAATTAGAACATTAATAAGAAGGAGGATATATGAGAAGGGTAAAGTAGAAATAAGGGTTACATTTCGTAATACAAACCCCAACCTCCTTTGTCTTCATTAATTTACACTTATACAAAAAAAAAGTTTAGGTCGGCCATTGCTAAAAGATTCAAGAGGAAGAAAAGCTCTAAAAACAGGTAGAAAGCTTAGAGGAATCAAATCAAATTCAAATCTCAACCTTCTTAAACCATTCAAGGTAAATAATAGCTATGCACCTCATATTTAAGTATTATTTTTAGTTTTAAGCATAAATCTGATTCTTTTGCTTGTATTATGTCATGCTATGATAGTTTGAATGATTATATGTTTATTGCTGAATTTATGGAATTTATTTATGAAATTAAGTGATATGTTTGAGTTAGAAAACCTATCATATAACATCTAAATGACTTGAAATTTTAGTATGATGTTGGAAACATTATTTTTGAAGTGGGTTTTTAATTTCATAATTTTTGGATTTAATAAGAATATTTGGTGAATTTCCTAAGGTTGGAAAATGGTTTATTTTGGATTTTAATTATTGAAAATAATTAAACTATGTTTTTGGTTCCAAAATTTTTATATGTTAAATAATATGGTAAATCATATTTATTATGATTTTTAGGGATTATTCTCATGTATGATTTTATATAAATTTATTGGGCTAGAAAAGCTTAACACTTATATTAAAATATTAATATAAGTTAACGGTTTGCGAATTGTTTTGGGAATGATAAATTCTAATAATGGACAGATTTCTAAAAAGAATTATGATAAAGTATTTGTTGTCCAATAAGATTTTAACAAAAAATAGGGGTTGGTGGAAAAGAACTTACTTTTATTAGCAAATAAATAGTTTGTTATTAATTACAAAAACGCCATGTCGGTAATGACAACGTCATCATTCCTCTCCATTGCTGCTATGACTTCAATGTCAACCGATAGCGATGCGCATGATATCAACCTGGTTTGGTATGTAGTGAATCAACTAGGGTTGAAGAGGTTCAAAGTCGACATCCTCATCGTCAATGTCGACCTTGCCGCATGCGTTGCTATAGTGCCGCATTTTATATATAAGGGTATGGAGCCACATACCCATAACGTTGCCGACCCTATCGTTTTCAAAGTACTTATATTGACTTCAGCAATAGTAAGGTCGCTTATTTTTTATAAGGTAATGATGCCACATTTTATCTACATCGACCCTATTGAGGTCATATTTTTTCTATAAGGGCGATGACGCCACTTTTTATATTGGTTGTACATGATTCCGCATTTTACTACTTCGACCTTAATGACTATCGACCTCAATCTTTATAATCTATTTTCGGAGAAGGCAATATAGTGCTGCATTTTATCACCTCAGATCTAATGAAGCCACCTATTTTTCTTTAAGGCATTTAATGCCGAGATTTGACTATGTCAACATTAAGCTTTAAGACCTTAAACTATGCAAACTATGTTTTATATCCTACGATGTCGACACTATGAAGTGCAATGTCCTTGTTATCAGCCTTATGCCTTATGTTTTAAAAGTTAAGGCTTTAACATATTTAGAGGGGCGAAGACCCTCATCGACTATGTCGTTGCCGTGTTTTATTAATATAAATGTTTTGTATTGTTTTGGCTCTATGGCCTATGGTTTTGTAGTGACTTAACTTCCAAGTGATTTTGAGATTCACCAATACTATTTTATAAAAAGCATATATCATGGCATAATTATTTTGGATAAAGTAAAGAGCTATATTTTCCTTGTTTTGAAAGTATGATTTCAAGGGTTAAATCATTTGGTAAAGAAAGTATCTTTAAGGAAATAGAAAAGGGTATTTAGCCTAAAATTTTACTAAAGAACTTATTGTTCTAATCGCTTTTGGATAGATTGTGATATGATGAATTAACTCAAAGATTAGAAGACCAAATGGGACCGGTGGTTGGTAGCACCATATACTTCAGCTATTAGCCACTAGCTGATATAAGTCCAAAATTCCAGTATGTAGGGTTTTATCAAGGGTAAGACAAAAAGTAGGTTTATGCACAGAAAGGAATATATAAAGATAAGGTAGGTTATATGTTGGCTTGCAAAACCTTTAGGTTCATAGTAAGCCTAGCAAAACTATGAGATTGACAAATAGTCAAGTAAACACTAGGATAAGTGTATTTGGGTAGACCATCCAGTTTTCTTCTAACAGTCGGTTAAAAAATTTGGTATATTTGGTAGGCCCGAATTAGCCATGTAGGTTGGTAGTTACCCTATGAAAACCAAACATTAGGACGGATAGTCCACTGATTTGACGGATAGTCATGATTACCCATGTAGCATGCATGCACATTATTGTTTATTTAACCAATTTGGTTGCAAGAATTGATTTACAAAAGATATATTTTAAAAAGGGATATTAGTGAGGGGAAAACCCGTTCCTCTCAACGACGTGGTCTCACTTAATATTTATTAACCGAGATGACATATTTTTATTTACACCAGGCTTTTTGTCTAACTCGAAGTTTATGTCTTCCCCTTAAACTCTCGGGTGCTCAAAATTTGATTTGAGTAGGTCGAGAGTAAGGGCTTTACAAGTTAATTAGGTTTTGGCAAATAAAGCTTCTAGAGACATGCAGGAGGCAAAGCTAGCTATGTAGGAGTCTATTTATTACTACCATCTGATGTGTTATGTCAGTTGTTGTATGAATGTATTATAAGTAGATGTGTTTGTTTATTTAGTAACTTTAATCAACCAAGGGGAATCTTCATATGTCGCTCTTCGAGTATTTTGTAATAATTATATTTTATCTAAACCCACGCAACGTTTGAGATTATGTAACGAATATGGAATACTACCTTTGAGATGAAATGTGAAAGTTTGCGTTGAAATTGTGTTTAAAATTATTTCATATTCTTATGTTTCTAATACTATGGATACCCGCATTTTGTCACTGTAAATTACTACTATAAATGACTGTAGCATCTATAACGCTTAGTTTCGGGCCTCAAAATGGAGGATGTTACAACTTGGTATCAGAGCATAGGTTTATGAAAAATTAAAAGATTAAAATGTTTTTTGAAAACATAATCCAAATAAATCAGAGAATAAGATTAGGGTATACTATAACGCTATAGAAACGTACTTGTATTTGATATATATATATATATAAGTATGTATCCTATCTTTATTCTCCACTCTCTTAGACCATTCTTCTGTATCTTACTAAGGCCTGTATACGGATTATGAGAAATTAAGATATGGAACCAGGAAACGGAAGAGTGAATCTAGATGGAGGAAGCATCATAACTAATGGAAATGTTTGACCCGATAGAAGAAGGAATCCAGATCGAGTAGCATAAGCTAATCCAAATGCAAATGCTATGTGAGTGCTTGGACCCCACCAGTAGATATGTGGACTATGTATCAGTTCTTCGGAAATATGGTGTAAGCTGGAGTTGCAGCTAGTTTGGTTGGAGGAAATACTTCGATATTTAGATGTGAAAAACATATAAAGACTTAAGGTTCTCAAAGTAGGAAAAGGAAGTTCTTCAAGAAGAAAGGAGTTCAGGATGGCAGAGCTGCTAAAAAGGGGAAAGCTGATATAGTTTGTTACAAGTGTGACAAGAAGGGGCACTATGCTAACAAGTGTCGATCTGGTGATGACAAGGTGGTTGTAGGGAAGTAGAATGTGAAGTACTTTAACTGCGACCAAGTGGGACATTACAAGAACAAATGTATGGAAGGGGCCAAGGCAGAAAAAGGAAAAATATTTGCTTTGGAACCGGCTACCTCGAGACCAACAGCTAAGGAGAAAGGGAAAGCTATGATGGGAGGTACGCTTTTGATTCATGGTATACCTGTTAGAGTACTGTTTGATACTAGTGCATCGCATTCTTTCATATCTCATAGTTTGGTAGATAAGCTTAACCTAGAACCCTCTTACCTAGTTACTTACTTAAAGGTTGCGAATCCGATAGGAGAGTATGCAACTGTAGGGATGAGATGTGACCATTTAGAGTTTGCGTTATTAGGTCATGTATTTGCCTGTAGTTTGCATGTATTTGATTTCGTGGGCTTTGGGATTATTTTGCGTATAGACTGGTTAAATAAGTATGATGCTATGATATTTTTCCATGATAAGGAAATATCATTAAGACACCCTAATAGTAGCGACCGAATTGTATATTCAATAGAGAATCCAAGTTTTGATGTTTGAGCTTTATTGGGTGTAATAGAGGAGGAAGATGAATTAAATTAGGTTTTCATAGTTAGACAATTCGTAGATGATTTTGAGCCTATTACAAGACTACTATCGAAATGAGCTATTGAGTTTCGAATAGATCTTGTACCTGGAGTTGAACCCATAAATAGACCGCTTAGTAGAATGACACCTATCGAGATAGAGTTAAAGGTGTAGCTGGTGGACTTAGAATGAAAGAATTTTATTAGACCAAGCAGTTCGCCTTAGGGAACGGCCATGGTGTTTGTGAAGAAACCGGATGAGTCGTTAAGGTTGTGTATCGATTAAAAATAATTTGAATGAAAAACAATAAAGAACTGATATCCATTATTGAGAATTGATGATTTATTTGATCAGTTGAGTGGGGCCAAAGTGTTTTCCCAGTTGGATTTGGTGACAGGGTTCCATCAATTATGGGTGGCGGAAGATAGTATTCCATTGATGGTGTTTAGAACAAGATATGGTTCGTACGAGTGGTTAGTAATGCCATTCGGATTGGTTGATGTGCCTGCTTTCTTCATTGATTTAATGAACCAAATTTTCCAAGAGCACTTGGGCAGGTTCGTATTGGTATTTATAGACGACATTTTGATATATTCCAAGGATGAAAGAGATTATGAGATTCATCTTAGAATTATGCTTGAGGCATTGAGACAACATCAGTTGAAGGAAAAAATTTCAGAGTGTCATTTTTGAAAGGAGGTGAAGTTTCGTGGTCATGTAGTCTCAGAGAAAGGGTTGTCGGTAGATCCAACTAAGATCGAAGCAGTTAATAATCGGAAGAGAGCTGAGACAATGATTGAGATAAAGAGTTTTTTTGGATTAGCTGGGTACTACCGGAGATTCATCAAAGATTTCTCTGGTATAGCAGCACTAATGACTAAACTAACGAGGAAGGACATGAAGTATATATGGATCGATAAATGTGAAAAGGCATTCCATAAGCTGAAACATTTACCGACCAATGCGCCCGTGTTAGTTGTTCCTGGATGGAAATCAAGGTTTGGTGGTGTATGCTAATGGATGTGGAACATGACTAGGAGCCGTGTCAATACAGAGGGGTAAAGTAATTGCCTATTCTTCATGACAGCTCAAACTGCACGAAGTTAGATATCCGACTCATAACTTAGAGTTAGCTGTCGTAATATTTGCTTTGAAGTTATGGATACATTACCTTTTGAGAGAATAATTCGAGTTGTATACGGATCACAAGTCGTTAAGATACTTATTCTCTCAGAAGGAGTTGAATATGAGACAGTAGAGGGGGCTGGAGTTTATAGCTGCTTTTTATTTTTGAATTGAGTACACATCGGGGAAAGGAAATGAAGTTGTAGATACACTTAACAGGAAACATCAAAATGTGGTGTTAGCTATGTTGGCTGAATGGAAAGATTTGGAACCATTGACTACTTGTAGTGTGTGGTTAAGATCGACTGCCGGTAATAATTAGAGTACCGCAGTGTTATCTGGTTTGGAAGTTCGACCGGTATTAATCGAAAGAGTTGCTTTTAAGCAAAGAGAGGATACATTGCTAATTGAAAGAATTAGAATTGTAACGACCGGATTTTTCGACCCTCGAAAATCGACATTAATATGTCCACTATATTGCGTGTCGTGCATTTAAGTGTCGAAAAAACCGAACGTTAAGGGTAAAAGAAAAAGGAAGAAAGGACAAAATCTCACATGAATGGAATAACATATATTATTTCAATAATCTTTACAGCGGAAAAACTTTTAAATACATATATCACAGTCTATCCTAAGCTCAGCCTGGACAGTTATAAATAACTGTCCTTACAGATGGTGAAAAACAACAAATACAGCAGAAAAGTAAAATATGTCCATACGGTAATGAAGATCTTCAGGTCTCCTCTGGAAACTCCAAGTGTCTTCATCTAATCCAAAAACTACTCGGATCTAACCCGAGTATTAAAAATACCCGGATCAGGCTTGGCAAACCAGCATGAGAAAAGCAAATCATAAATATATATGACGGTTTCATAGATCAACTTTGATGTCAAACAAAACCTTTGAAAAGAATAGTATCTCATAAGACCATGCCGCACATAAACACAAATGGGTTTTTACCTTATGATAACTAAAACATTTTATCAAACCATTTGATATTATTATTAATGACATTCTTTGAAAACGCTTTCAATAACATACTAATATAGCCTAAATTGTTACACTGATTAAATTCCAGCATATTGGGTTCTACAATCAAAACCGTAAAGGCACGTATTAGAGGATGGATTTCCAACAATGACAAGGTATGGGACTACCTTCCGATAGTACATCTTTAGAGGAATGTACCGAGGCACAACCCCGCTGCCATCTACCAACATAGAACCGGCCTACCTCTACTATAGATAATATGAAATATGTCATCACCCCGGTCGTTCCCGACCTATCCGTGGCCACAACATACACAAGAAATCCGAAATATAGAGGGTAATCTAGAAAGGTGATGAAGAACTCCTAACGGGAGTGACCTACTTAGCCCTGCTGCATCTACCCTGTGTTTGCCATTACCGATGTATGAGGCTTGAGGTAATGTTTTACCTTTCACAAGACAAATTCCACTTTGAATGCCACATTGCCATTTCCGGCGAGACACTAATTGGTTTCCATAAAAGTACAACCCCCGAGTTCATACGCCTCATGAAAGGGTGTTAAGTATAAGAGGGGTTACCTTTTACACCACCAAACAGATGTACGTTTGTAAAAATCTTAGAAATGTAATGTCAGACATTCGTCCATGCAAGTTGTCAACGAACAGGACAAACCGAAGGTACTCATACTACATTTTGTTTGGGAATCACCTTTAGAAATAGTAGCGAGTTGTCCTTGCATTGAAGATTTCAAAATGATGGTACTACCACCATCATATGTATATAATATGGGAATCACGAGATTAGTGGCAAGCATCCCTACATTATGAAGATCTCCATTTTCAAAATCATTGACTTCATCATTGTTATCCCGCCTTTTAGCAAGGCCGTGACACCAAAAAGTTGACTGGAAAACTAAAGACAGTTCGTCGTAACAGTTCGTTATACACAGTTTCACCATGGATATCGATGAATTTTGTTTGAGTCCGGATCGGGCTACAATTGGTGAGACACGTCGAGCAAGGCCAGGAAAGGCAACATTCCAAATTCCGAGTCAATTCGAGTTCACACACTCAAGATATCATCGATGCACGTTTGGGAAAAATGGCCCTAAGTTCGAACCCAACAAAATCGACTCCATCAGGATCGACTCCAGCAGGTTCGAATCCATAGGCAAAGATACCATTCGAATCCATTAAGACAAGCTCTGTTCGAATCCATGAAGCTAAAGCCATTCGAATCCCTCAAGTCAAGGCACTTCGAATCGATGAGGCAATAATCGTTCGAATCCATTAGTTCAACTCCATGTGGTTCGGAACCATCAAAAAGCATTTGTTCGAATCGATTCAGACGAGCCACTTCGAATCGATGAAGCTACACCACTCCGCATCCATCCAGGACACCACGCTTTGAATCCATCCTGCTGTGATGACTTCGTATCGATCAGCTAGAACACATCACGATCGATACGAACGAACCCTTGTTCGAATCCAGGTACGATTACTGTCTTCGAATCCATTAAGTCAACGCGGCGAAATCTCAGAACGACTCGATCAAACCCGGAGAAAAAGGAGGATCGACCCGAGAGACGCGCACCACGTCAACACCTTCGCTCTCCAAGTCATCGATTCGACCCTATCGATACGAAGGGGATCGATTCGAACAGACCACATCAACCAGAAATGAAATCTTGAATCGATCATAACTTGAGATCTATAAGTCCAAATGCTATGAAATTTTCACAGTAGCTTACTGGCAACCTAAGGAATGTTCATGCCAAATTTCATCTCAATCGGAGCAAAACTTGATCGATTCGAAGCAAGGGTCGAATCGATCCCAAAGTGGGCCCGGATTTCCAGAGAGCGGGCATATGGGCCCCCTGACGTGCCAGAACTGGTCTCCCTTCAATTTAGGCAAAATATCAGCCTCCTACACCTATAAATAGAGCCCCTGGTCATTCAGAAAAGGGTTCAGACAATTTTGAGAGCAAAAGAGCGCCCAGACTCTGCCATATTTACTCAGAATCACCACTGCTTCCTTAGATTCAGACTTAGCTCAGAAAATCAGTTGTACTACATTAGAAGAAATTGTAATCTTCAAGTGAACATTAATAAAATCATCAACTTCAGAGTGGACGTAGGCAAGATCGCCGAACCACTATAAATCTCTTGTTTCTGTTCATTATTTTTGAATTGTGATACTCTGTTACTTAGATTTGAGATTTGTGTGTGAATATTGTTGATTTATATTCAAACACTGGTGCTTTCACAACATTCGGGGTTTGTGACCAATTTTGGCGCAAACACTTTGGTGCTTTCATTGAGAGCTGAACTCAAGAGTTCTATCATTTGAAAGTTGAATCAGAAGGCTAAGAGATTCAGATCCGAGGAATCATGACAAGACAAATAAGTAGAAGGCAGAGGCCAGAGCGAAGTCAGCACGAAGGGAGTCAAGAGGCTTCCTCGGGAGCAAACCAAGCTTCAGTTTGCATCACTAGGGATGAGATGGAGACAATGATGAAGAGACAAGAGGAAATGATCCAGAATATGCTTCAACAGATTGGACAACTTGGAGCACAAAATCAAGGAGCAACCAGAATCCAGAACGGAGCAGGACCATCTAACGCAGCGCCGGAGCTGGGGGCACACACTTAGGACATGTTGATCCGAACCTGGGAAGAGAGACAAGGACATCCGAGCAACCTGGCGGCAATAGAGGGATGAACGCTCAGCCAGGGGGGCAAACACCCGAAAGCTCACACGGACTCGGGGGCAGATCGAAGGTAGCGAACAAGGACTACAGCTTGGAGACAATGATAGATTGGCAGAGATGGTCAGGCGAGCCATGAGAGGCGGATTAGTAAACAGAGATCTTGAAGACGTGAACAAGAGTCCCTTTTCTCCTGCGATTAGGTTGGCTAGGAACCCACCAGAATTCAAACTGCCAACAGTAGAAAGGTATGATGGGAGGACAGACCCTGCGGTCCATCTAACGAGGTATATAAGGCACATGGAAGTGCTGGGGGCATCACAGGAAGTCATGGCCCGATGCTTCCCATTATATTTGACAGACATAGCAGCTTTATGGTTCAGACAGCTAGAGAGCGGCTCCATTGGGACATGGACCGATTTGATTGAGAAATTTATGAGGCAATTCAGGGTTCACATTTCAAGACCCAAGAATGTGATGAGTTTGGCAACGCTAAAACAGAAAGCTGGAAAGTCTTTGAGGAATTTCCTGACGCGATTCAATGCGGCAGCAGCATCGGTGTATCGGCCAGATCCATCCATGGTTATGATGGCAGCTGTGTCCGGAATAGCTGACGGCAAAGAGTTCAAAAATTCATTAACTAAGGATCCGCCTATGGATCTAGGGGAATTCTATCACGAGGCAGAAAAGTTTTTGCGATTGGAAGACGCTAATGCTGAAAGAGAAGAAGGAGAGGGAATAGAAGTTTATGCACTTAAAGACAAAAAGCCTCTCGAAAATGATTCAGGCAAGGATAAAGGAAAACGAAAGGCTGAGGACAATGGTGACAGGTCAAAGCGACTGCGGAGAGAGCCACGATTCACCACTTATTCAGAGCTGAATGAGAGTTTGGAGCGAATCTACCAAGATACACGAGAGCAAGTTCCCTACCGTAGGCCAATACGAAGGGATCCCACTGTTGACGAGAGGAAATCAGACAGATACTGCTTATTCCACGAACTGAATGGTCATAACACTAACGACTGTAGACATCTGAAGGATGAGGTGGAAGGGCACATCAGGAATGGTATGCTACTTCAGTATGTGAGAAGGCGAGCTCCAGCAGTGGAGCCAGAGCGACCACCATCTACACCAGCTAGGGGTGCCCCCGAGCCGGGACACCGTATGATTATCAATTAATTTAAATAACGATGAACAAGTCGTGAACCTCTCACCAACATGGGTAAGTCATTTACACATATGCGAGATCACGAACGGTCCATAGGCATGCTCTAAATGACTACTAACCCTATCGTTGTGGGAGTTTACACTTCGACATCCTAGCTTTGCTTTTGTTTCATCTTGATTTGAATATTTGAACTTGATTTTGTTTAACATTTCTGCTAAAGACTTATTTTCAATGAAAAAATGCCACTTGTGATTTCATAACGGCTAAGCCACTTACACATGTACGGGATCACGAATGGTCCCTAGGCATGCTCTGAGATGGCGATAAACCATTGCAACAAACAATCCGAGAATTCACCCGAACGTGAAACCTGGTATTGATGATACTAAGTCCCTCCTCGGGCACACTCAATTCGCCTCGAATGGCACCCGACCGCGAACGGTCACAATTCGATCACGAACGATCACACTTCGCCACGAACGGCACCCGACCTCGAACGGTCACCATTAGCCTCGAACGGCACTCGACCACGAACGGTCACAATTCACCTAATACGACATTCGATCGCGAACGATCACATTTTTGCCTCGTACGGCACACGATCGCGAACGATCACATTCCTCTTTCCACGTCACCCGACCGCGAACGGTCACAAATCGCAACGAAAGGCATCCGACCTCGAACGGTCACCATTCGCCTCGAACGGCACCCGATCGCGAACGATCACAACTCGCCTCGAACGGAACCCCTCACCTCAAATGGCTTGATCGCGAACGGTCGTCATTTGGGGCCAAATAGAAATGCTAGATCGCGAACGGTCGCATTCCACCTCAAATGGCTTGATCGCGAACGGTCGTCATTTGAGGTCATATAAAACTGTCAAACTCTTCGCAGGTTGTACCACAGGTCATCAACAGGATATGAGCATCCAACTTATGGAACTACAAAACACACCTTCCTATCGCAAGGCATGTTTTGGGGGGCAAATGTTATCCCGCCTTTTAGCAAGGCCGTGACACCAAAAAGTTGACTGGAAAACTAAAGACAGTTCGTCGTAACAGTTCGTTATACACAGTTTCACCATGGATATCGATGAATTTTGTTTGAGTCCGGATCTGGCTACAATTGGTGAGACACGTCGAGCAAGGCCAGGAAAGGCAACATTCCAAATTCCGAGTCAATTCGAGTTCACACACTCAAGATATCATCGATGCACGTTTGGGAAAAATGGCCCTAAGTTCGAACCCAACAAAATCGACTCCATCAGGATCGACTCCAGCAGGTTCGAATCCATAGGCAAAGATACCATTCGAATCCATTAAGACAAGCTCTGTTCGAATCCATGAAGCTAAAGCCATTCGAATCCCTCAAGTCAAGGCACTTCGAATCGATGAGGCAATAATCGTTCGAATCCATTAGTTCAACTCCATGTGGTTCGGAACCATCAAAAAGCATTTGTTCGAATCGATTCAGACGAGCCACTTCGAATCGATGAAGCTACACCACTCCGCATCCATCCAGGACACCACGCTTCGAATCCATCCTGCTGTGATGACTTCGTATCGATCAGCTAGAACACATCACGATCGATACGAACGAACCCTTGTTCGAATCCAGGTACGATTACTGTCTTCGAATCCATTAAGTCAACGCGGTGAAATCTCAGAACGACTCGATCAAACCTGGAGAAAAAGGAGGATCGACCCGAGAGACGCGCACCACGTCAACACCTTCGCTCTCCAAGTCATCGATTCGACCCTATCGATACGAAGGGGATCGATTCGAACAGACCACATCAACCAGAAATGAAATCTTGAATCGATCATAACTTGAGATCTATAAGTCCAAATGCTATGAAATTTTCACAGTAGCTTACTGGCAACCTAAGGAATGTTCATGCCAAATTTTATCTCAATCGGAGCAAAACTTGATCGATTCGAAGCAAGGGTCGAATCGATCCCAAAGTGGGCCCGGATTTCCAGAGAGCGGGCATGTGGGCCCCCTGACGTGCCAGAACTGGTCTCCCTTCAATTTAGGCGAAATATCAGCCTCCTACACCTATAAATAGAGCCCCTGGTCATTCAGAAAAGGGGTCAGACAATTTTGAGAGCAAAAGAGCGCCCAGACTCTGCCATATTTACTCAGAATCACCACTGCTTCCTTAGATTCAGACTTAGCTCAGAAAATCAGTTGTACTACATTAGAAGAAATTGTAATCTTCAAGTGAACATCAATAAAATCATCAACTTCAGAGTGGACGTAGGCAAGATCGCCGAACCACTATAAATCTCTTATTTCTGTTCATTATTTTTGAATTGTGATACTCTGTTACTTAGATTTGAGATTTGTGTGTGAATATTGTTGATTTATATTCAAACACTGGTGCTTTCACAACATTCGGGGTTTGTGACCAATTTTGGCGCAAACAATCATGTCTTCATTTTCGAATGCGTATATAGATTCGAAGTGGTTTTTGGATAGGAATCACCCAAATCTGATCCCGGTCTCTCCGAACCAATTATCAATAAAAAGATATGTATATGTGTATATGGTTTGTTACGCCTCTTTCATTAATTCCTCTTTTCTTTTTTACTCAAAATATTATTTGACTTTGAAGATATCTTTTTATCCAATAAAATATCTTTTAGAGATATATCTTTAAACCATTTCTATTTCAGGATATACAGAATTATTAAACCTCTTTTTAATTTTGGAAATACCAAATCATTTCCTTTTAATTACATAGGAAAATTATTAACATAATTAATAAAGATTTCATATTTTCGAAACATGTTTTAAATAGGTCAAAAACAATGTTATTTAAGACATCGTTTACTGTAAACCCAAATCGCTTAGTATTGAGTAAAAAGGATTAATAGATTTTAGATTAATTATACTTAATACTAATTTCCATATTCAACTTGTACTATTTGTTGAATAACGGTGAAATCACCTTTTAAATTCATATGGATGGTATGAGTTCCCTCCTCAGAATTTAATACAAAATTTAACCAGAATGTTTTCTTTAACAACCAAAATTCTATTTTAAATCTTGTTTAACCTTTTTGGAAAACTCCAAATCTCTTTTCTTTTATCTTAAGAAATGCGATCCAAGTAAATCAAATTAACTATCCCCTCCGTCGGGCTAGTCCGGATAGCTAGGGGCAGGCAACTGGTTTCCCAAACTCCAACCTAGAGACTATCTCTCTGTCACCTATAAGGCAATCAAATTATTTGATCGACTCTAAACTTTTAAAAGCATTTGATTTATCATTTGAAAAACATTTCAAAAAGATTCATGAAGAAAACCTCAGTTCAAATCATTTATTCAACGGTTACCAAATTTAATTACTAAATTGTCAGTGAATAGTGATTTTAAAGCTTTGTAGATCAAACCACTTATTCCGTTATATATGTTATCCGGCCTTTAGGCCCGGCTATATTCAGACTGACTGGACAAGTTAGACTGGACGATCATCGAGGAAGACAGCCCAGAGAGATGATTATTAGGCAAAGAGATCAAGCGCAAGCAATGATACGAAGCGATGAACAACCGAGACAAAGAGATAGAATCTCCAGAATATTCTAAGTATGGAATAATGCCTCGCCTGGGTAGGGGATCGCTATCTATCCCTTTCCCTAGGGGATTGGTACATATCCTCAATTTTTGTCCCTAACTCTGTGAGATCGATATGGAGTGACAAGGAAGGCTCCATGAGGCTATATTTCAAGTTTCAAGTCATTTAAAGTTCATATGCTCAAGTTATGGGCAAATTACTTCATCTATAGAAAGGGATCAGTATAAAATGGATCGGCCATATTTAGCTTTCACGACATATTGCAACAATGATCGGTCAATAACTAAAAATCTACAGATGCTATCAACATGAAACTTGGATTATAAGAACATTACAACATGGAGAACAACCCCTAGGGATCGCATCCCAATCAGAGGAGACTGGAGGGATCGGTCTCTATCTTTCTAGAGGGATCGGCTGAAATTAGAATGCATGCAACACAACTTCACGAAAAACGCGATATCTCACAAACGGTAAGTCAGAATAGCATGAAATTTTGAAGGCAAGTAGCTAACATCATGGGGAACCACCAAAGGTATCGTACCCTATTTGAACACCAAAATAGGGATTGGTACCAAACCCTATTTTAGGCCCTAATGGGCCTCAAAATTCTTGTGTGGCCTCGTCCTGGCCAGGTTCTTCTACCGAAATTTCAGCTCGATCCATGCACGTTTTCCCTATAAATATAGTAGGCATGGCGTTAGAAAAGGGATCCTTCTTTCTACTGCCAAGACACTCCCATTTTTATTCTTTATTCTTGTACTAATGGATCCCAGCTGATTTAAACATTCTTGTAATAATAATCAAGTGCAAGATCAACAAAAATATGAAGTTGACGTAGGCCAAGATTGTCGAACCACTATAAAAATTTGTGTGTTAATTTATGATTATTGCTCTGTTTTAATATCATTCTTCATTTAATCTCTACTGAATTCTATTGAGTGTTGATGCCCGTTTTTGGCGTCAACATTTTGGTGCTTTCACTGAGAATTTAATTCTCAACTTGATTGGATCTCATCATCTACTTGTGGATTCTCATATTCACGGGATAGATCTAGCTTTCTACCGACAAACTTCATATTCTACTCAGATTTGAAGAAAATCTAAATGAAGCTGATAGCCATGGTTAGAGGAATTAAATCAACTTCCCATAGAGTTGAAGGAAATGATGATGCTAGTGTTCTTGTTTGGAGTTTTTCATGTGTTTATGTCCATTTTGAAGGGATCGGATTCACTCATGTATGCAAGCTCTTAGGATTGGATGCTGAAGTTCACACTCAAGTTAGTGAAGCCAAAATGGTCGATCCCTCTATCAAATCCTAAATGGCCGATCCCTCTATCAAATCCTAAATGGCCGATCCCTCTGTCAAAGCCAAAATGGCCAATCCCTCTCTCCAAGCCAAAATGGTTGATCCCTCTCTCCAAGCCAAAGTGGCTGATCCCTCTCTCAAGCTAAATTGGCCAATACCTCTGTCAAAGTACTACATTCAATACCGATCCCTCCATACTCCGTATGATTGATCCCTCTCACAAAACATTCAATACCGATCGCTAAGGGATCGGGCATGTCATGATCGGTCGGTCTGTCCACTACCGATCCCTATGCCGCGTTCGTCCAAAACCGAGTCCTTGTACAACCGATCCTTATACCACCGATCCCTCACAAAGGCAATTTAGCTGATCCCTATACCACGAATCCCACATTTATACACTTCCCCATGCCATAACCGATCCCATTCTTGAATCGCTCCACTTTATGAGCAAGGATCGGCATAGTGAAGAAGTTAGGGATTGGCAAAGTGAAAGAGGAAGGGATCGGTGCGCAATTTAAAGGGAACGGCCTATAAATAAAAATAAAGCATCGCTTGTGAAATAATAATAAAATTGATCGGGTATGATCTATTTTTTTAAAATAGCTCTAAATTTTTTTTGGGTGCCGAGCACCCGAACCTGTGACACTGAATAGTGCCTCTGCATTCTGGATTTGGAACTCAACTTAAAGACGGTGCATTCTACCCACTTCCCTTACATCCTGTGACTGACCGGGACATATAAGATCAAGCGGTTGCTGCTTAATTACATCTAAGGAATGGACAAGGAACTGCTACTCAAACGGTACTACCAAAGGTTGGAGAACGAAGGTGATATGACACAAACTAGGGTCGATTACCGGGTCAAGCTCCTAGGGTAGATTGCGACTGCCCTCAACTTACCTGCTTCCAACCACCTGACTTGGCAGCTATGGTACGACGGCTTGTTAGAGAGAGCCAAGACCAAACTGATGACGATCGAAGTATCTCCCGTCATCGAAACCCATTCACTGAAGTCGTTCTATGAGCAGAATATCCAAGGATGCAACGTCACTACCCAACTTATTCCAAATGCCATGCAAGCCACTCAAAGACTTCTTGCATGAATTCAACGTCGTCGTCACTGAAGTGAGCACTCCCTACGAGGATATCAAACTGATGACATTGATAAGGGGAATCGACCCCAAATCGGATTCCAACAATTGGTTAGCTAGAAACCTCCTATGAGCTTGGATTGCTTCTATTACAAAGAAAATTGATGCTTACGCAAGGAGGATGTGAGACTAACATTAACAAAAACAATGCAGGCCCGATGGCCGGAGGGGGTTAAACTAAGAGTAACAATGATGCCCTAAATGAGGACTCGAATTCTAAGAGACAACCTAGAATCCTAAAATTCGACTCATATACTCCTTTGAATGATTTAATCAAAAACATCTACTTGGAGACTTATGACTTGAAGCAATAATGGAAACCAACCTCGAGAGAGTCCATCGAAACACAGAAGAAATCTGGTAAATGTTGTATATTTCAAGATACATACAGTCATAACACCAGCGTTTGTAGACACCTCCGAGATGTGATCGAAAAGTTGATCTGGAAAGGAAAGCATTGACAATATGTGCAAGCCCCATAGAAATGCAAGCAAGGAACATCCGAAGCCTACCAGTAAAGAACTTTGATTATCAATTGGACCACCTACGATCGACTTCCAACTGAGAAGGGTTGGAGCGAAGTGGAATAGCGAGCATACGACACAGCTTCACTTATCAATAAGATTTATTTCATCTTCTATTATGTTGTGAATTACGACTGACTTGAACTAAACTACTTCCAAACGATTCAAGTGACCAAGTACTTAGAGTTGGGTGCCAACCAACCACCACAGACCATGATTGGACCTTTGGAGGATCATCAAGACGAGCGTGATTCAACCACTCATCAGCTACAATATGCCCCTGAATTGGGGGCAAGGACTCAAAATGGAAAATGTGTGTGACTCGACCATCCACTTCCTACTCTGTGCTTCAATTCTAACAAAACATCTATTCCTTACTCAGAGCACGATAAGGTCAAAATCCAATATAAAGTGGACACAACTAACCGTCCACCCATCAACCTTCGCGATTGACTTGAAGACCAAATAAGGATCGAAGTGGATGTGATTCGACCATCCACTCCCCAGCATGCACTTGAAGTTCGCCAAAATACATATGCCTCTCCTGAAGCTCAACGATGCCGAGATCCAACTACAGTGGACGTGATTTGATCGTCTACACATTGATTCCTAGCCTGGACATAGGGGGCAGTTCAGAAGCTCGACTTAAAGTAGGCATGACCGACTGCTTACTCATTAACCACTGCCCTCAACACGTGGACACGACTACAGCTTGAGGTGAATGTGACTTAATCGTCCACTCGACAACTCTCTCCATCGACTTATTAGGAGGAGTACTAAGTATATAGGATGAGACCTGACCGTCCAACACAGGCATGGATATGATCTAGCCATCCATCACTTACTCCCTTCCTCGACTTGATTGGAGGAGCTACAATCACCAAGTGGACGTGAATCGACCGTCCATTTGTCAAATTTTTTCCTTGATGCTCGGGGTAGAATCCCATTCCATGGATGAACGTGGTTCGGCCGTTCATTCGACAACTCTTACCTCGACTTGACAATTGGAGTATAAACACAAAAAAGATGGATGCGATACGACCGTCCATCGACCAACTCTGGTCCACAAAGCATGGACTTGAATATAAACACCAAATGGGTGTGACTAACCACCCATTGACCAACTCTAGTCCCTAGAGTGCAGACCGGAGTATAAACACCAGATGGGTGTGACTGACCACCCTCCCACCAACTCTGGTCCTCAGAGCGTGGACTGGAGTATAAACACCAAATAAGTGTGACTAACAACCCATCGGCCAACTCTAGTTCCTAGAGCGTGAATTGGAGTATAAAATCTAAATAGGCACATCCGACCGCCCTTCAACAAACACGGTCCCCCAAGAATGGACTAGAGTATAAGCAACAAAATCAAATGCGACCCGACCATCCGATATAAAGCGGACACGACATGATCGTTCGTTCGCCAACTCCAATCTATGCCATAACAGACGGATTATAAACTTACCAAGTGTATAAGGTTTGACCATCCCCTCGCTATCTCTCACTCTCAATCCGAAGGAGAGAACATATGTTAAAAAGCTAGACGCAGTTCGACCGTCCATCAATTACACTAGCTCCCAGAGTGTGAGTTGAAGTATAAATACCAAATAGGTGTAGCAAACTACCAATTGATAAACTCCGGTGCCCAGAGTATGGACAAGAGTAGTGACAAAAATTGAACGTGGTTCGACCGTTCATCCAATGACTCTCACCTATGATACTATGGGCTAAGCATAAAACACAGGACGAATGCGACATGACCATCCGCTAATCAGCTCCTTCCCACAATTCAACGTGAAGAACTCCAAGTAAGCGTGAACATGATACGACCGACCACTCTTCAACTTCTGCCCCTGACTTGGGGGCAGAAGAAGTGACTAAGGAAAATGTGGTTCAACCATTTTCCAGAATAACTCTAAGTCCCCAGAGTGTGGACTGGAGTATAAACACAAATTTGGTGTGATTCGACCACCCGCCAACAAACTCTTATCCCCAGAGTGCGGATATGAGTATTAACAAATAGGTGAGTGCAATTCGACCACTCACTATTCCATAAACTCCAAACTGAACTCGACAGGAGGAATATAAACTCACTACGGATGGAATTCGACCATCCATGAACTACCTCCGCTAACCAATGACTGGGGGCAGGAGTACAAACCACTAAAAGTTGAATAGAACAGCTCATAATAGCTCCGTCTCAATGTTCTTTATGACTTAAGGAAACGACCGCAAGGAGGCCATAATATAAAACCAATTGAAACGACGTTTGAAGTTACGGGCGACCGACTATATCGTGCCATCGGGTCAATTAGCAATGTCGATCCAAGCTTTCCATATCGTGCTGCTGGGCCGACGGTCAATATCGATCCACACCAAACACAAATGGATGTGACCCGGATGTCCTCCAAAAAACTTTGATCACCAAAGTGTAGATAGGAGAATAAACCATGAATAAGTGTGACTTGATCATTAATTCTCCAGCACCCTCCTTCGATCCGCCAGTAGGAGTATGAAACCGGATGAGCATGACTCGACTACACCTGAGCCAACTCTATCTCTAGATTTGGAGGGAGCATATGAATCAAAATGGACGCGACTAACCGTCTAACTCTGAATGAATGCGACATGACCGTTCATTCGTTGACTCTTACCATGATCCGACTAGAAGAGCGATATGAAATGGATGTAGTCGACTGTTTGCACACTGATTCTTGCCCTTGGTTCGACAAGGAGAGCATCAATCAATGATTGGATATGGCTTGACCATCTATTCTTTAGGTCCTCGCCCGGAGTATGGCGACATTTGCACCGAAAGTGGATGTGATTGACCATCCAATACCCAACTCATGCATGAAATCTGATGAAGCATCGAAATATTCCCCTTGCGAGGAAAAACCAGAATACAATCCATGATTGGCGAGACTCAGTCTTCCATCAACTAACCTGATCTCGCGATTCAGTAGAAAAGAGTATAAAGCTAAGGTGGGCATAGCTTGCCTTCCTACTTATCGACGTATGCCCTAGACTTAGAGGCATGAGCGAGAAACAAGATTAATGTGAACCGACCATTCAACGATCAACTTTAAGTCTTTGGAGCTTATGTGGGAGTATAAACATGACTAGGATGAGACTCGACCATCTATGCAGTACATTTATCAACCCAAGACGTGGGGAAGAAGTGTGATCATCCAAAGGCTGACTGCGATAGCTTAATACTATGACTCAAACCTAGTGTTTACAATGACTCGAGGCTATGGCCCAAAGGATGCCTAAAGATAGAATTATCAAATCGATGCCCAAGCTCATTGGCAACTGACCATCACTCCAACTCGAACGAAGAGTAACAGATCGTGAATACATTGAGTGGAAAGAACATTACTCGAATACACAAGACTAAACTCTACTTGGTGTTTGATTCAACTCTCCTTTAAGCCCGATCTTCAACCATCGTAGATAATCGCTAAAAGCGTCTAAAACCCGTCACTGTCAGACTCAACAGCTCATGACAAGATTCTAGGATTCGACCGGAGTGCCATCATCATTGATCGTCCTGACCCGATTTCACGTTGATTGTTACACAAAACAGTTACGTTTGAACTCAAGGATCAGAAATCGGCATATAGGAATCTGAAATTCATATTTAGGTTCACCCAAGGCACATGTTACATTCCGTATAAGTACAAATATGCTAATCAATTCAAGTCTAAAGTGGTAAATATCTGGTTCAAGGCTACATGCTTGTTCAAGTATGCAAGTCATATATGGCATATTCCATTGTTCGATTTCAAGTTCATATGGTATAATATGTTCATGTCAAACCAAAAAATGCTTAAGTCCTATTAATACAAGGGATCAGAACCGATCCTATTGCTTGAGCAAATCCACTTAAGCATTTTTCAACTCACAGCATAAGGCCAATATCAAGCAACAACACCATAGTCGATTCTATAAAGATATAGACCCGAGAGATGAAGAAGAGGAGCCTAAAGAATCTAAGGCCGCACCCACTGAACAAACGATCGACATTATGGTCAGTCACTATAACTCATCATGGGTCCTAAAGATCTGATCGCAGCTCAGTGCAACGATGATGAAGGGATTAGCTGGCTTTACTCAATGTAGAATCTTAGCATGTTCACTTAAACCCATTCTGAAATGTGTGGGATCTCGCATTTATCACGAGCCATGCATTGAATATCGACCCGAGGCATGTCTCGATGAAACAAAAGCGATGCGGCATAGATCCGAAGAGATCTGTTGCACTTAAAGAGGAGGTGGATAAACTAAAGAACAATGGGTTTATCCACGATGCCCTCTACCGAAATGGATATCCAATCCAGTTCTTATGAGAAAAGTTAATGGAAAGTGGCGAACATGCATCGACTACTCAGACCTGAACAAGGCATACCGGAAAGACAGCTTTCCACTTCTGAGGATCGACTAGTTGAGAGACTCAAATGCTAGATATGAACTTCTTTTGTTTATGGATGTGTACGTCGAAAACAACCAGATCCTGATGCACGTCCCCTACCAGGAACACACCAACTTCATTACCGATCTTAGGTTATATCGTTATATTGTGATGCCGTTTGGACTAAAGAATGCTAGAGCTACTTGCTAGAGACTGGTCAACCAGATGTTCAAAGACTAGATCGGGCGATCAATGGACTTATGTGTGGATAATATGCTCGTGAAGTCGCGGAAATCAAACAACCACATCGACGACTTGATAGAGATATTCAGTTTTATCTTAAGATATGGAATGAAACTTGGTCTCTTGAAATGCTCTTTCGGCATTGCATAAGGGAAGTTCTTGGGTTTAGTGCTCAACTCTCACGGAATTGAAGCAAATCCTACGAAGATTCAGGCAATCGAGACATCTAGGTACCGAAGGCAATCAAGATGGTATAGAGCCTCAATGGGAAGGTCAACGCCCTAAGTTGATTCATCTCTAGGACCACTGACTAGTGTACTCTTTTCTTCGACCTAATCAGGAGATGGAAAAGAAACTTTGAATGGACGCACGACTACGTTGACGCATTTCAAGCTCTCGTAGATCACTTAGAGAGACCTCTCATCCTATACAAGCCGCCGGATCACAAAGATTTGCACATCTATTTAGCCATGTCGGTACACGCCATAAGCGCCGTAATGCTATGCGAAGAGAACCAGATCCAAAGATTGGTATATTATGTAAGCAAGCGATTGACAGGCTCACCCCATTAACGTCTATACCAACTAGTCGTTATGACAGATCACACAACGACCTAAGACATCTGGAAGACTACTCAAGTGGAACATTGAATTGAGATAATTTAACATCGCTTATCTCCTTCAACGAGCTATCCAGGGATATACATTAGCGGACTTCATAGTCGAATTTACTGCACCAGATGACTCTCTAGGAAGCAATATAGAACTGACCATTTGGTGGGAGATGTACACGGATGGAGCATCCAACGATCAATGTTCTGGCACTAGAGTTGTGTTAGCGACCCCTAAGGAACGATCGATTTACCATGCTCTGAAACTCGATTTCCCTATGTTAAATAATGAAGCTGAATATGAAGTTTTAATTGCCAAGCTCAAGCCTACTAAAGAACTAGGAGTAAAAACTTTGCAGATCTTTTGTGATTCCAAGCTAGTAGTATGTTAGTTCAGGGAATGCACAACAAATGGTCTTAGTCCCAGTCAAAATACTTAATTCTCTAAGCATTGACCAGATAGAGATCGACCAGATCTTGGAGATGGACCCGAACAAGGAGTCATGGATGACCCCTATGAAAGACTATCTATAATAGGGAATCCTTCCAAAATGAAGGAATGAAAATGACAGATCCTCCGCAAAACTTCACACTATGTCATCCGAGAAGGAATCATATAGAGGAAGGGTTTATCTTTCCCTTGCTTTGATGAATTGCCCTCAACAAAATCAAACGAATATTGAGAGAAGTCATACACTAAAAATCATTTTTGAAGAAACACCATTCCTCTTGCCATCAACATCCAAGCCCAACCATGCCTGCAATTGATCGAAATCGCCCCTCATTTCATCTCCTAGGTGATCAAATGCAGCATGCCATATTCAATCTCAAGACCGACCCATATGCTTCAAACCCATAAACGATCGCCATCGGTGATCTCTTCAACATCAACTTTTTCAATCCCTTCATCCTATATCCACAAAGATTTGGAGCGTGAAGGATCGATGGACAAAAAATTGCAAATGATTGAATTGCATTCCACCAAATTGGCAATGACCCATAAGCGTATGAACGCATCTGGGAGCCAACAACAAAAACATGTACCTGGACGTGCAAATGTACATCTTGAAAATTCAATTTCTTAAAATCAATAGAAATTGAATTCTTACATGAGGAAATCAAAGAAAGAATTGGATCAGATAACTAAGGCATACTAACTGAGTGCAAATGATTACTGATAGATTCTTCTCAAGAACTTACATCGTTTGATAACGACTAAGCATCACGACGGACAGAGAGAGATTCGAATCTCCACAAAGCGGCTCAACAACAACGGAAGATAACGACCATTCGAGACACTAAGTGGAATCCTCTCCAACATCCCTAACTTGACATGAATTCAAAGCACGTCATGTACGCAACAAGAGTACTTTGTGGAGCAAATGTTATCCGGCCTTTTGGCCCGGCTATATTCAGACTGACTGGACAAGTTTGACTAGACGATGATCGAGGAAGATAGCCCAGAGTGATGATTATTGGCTCAAAGATCAAGTGAAAGCAATGATATGAAACGATGATCAACTGAGACCAAGAGATAGACTCTTTAGAATATTATAAATATGGAATAATGCCTCCCTTAGGCGGGGGATCAGTACCTATCCCTTTCCCTAGGGGATCGGAACATATCCTCAATTTTTGTCCCAAACTAGGTGAGATCGATATGGAGTGATAAGGAAAGCTCCATGAGGCTATATTTCAAGTTTCAAGTTGTTTGGAGTTTGTATGCTCAAGTTATGGGCAAATTACTTCACCTATAAAAAGGGATCGGTATAAAAGGGATCGGTATAAAAGGGATCGTATAAAAGGGATCGGTATAAAAGGGATCGACCATATTCAGCTTTCACTACATATTGCAACAACGATCGGTCAATAACTCAAAATATACAAATGCTATCAACATGAAACTTGGAGTATAAGCACATTACAACATGAAGAACACCCCTTAGGGATCGCGTCCCAATCAGAGGAGATTGGAGGGATCGGTCTCTATCTTTCTAGAGGGATCGGCTAAAATTAGAATGCGTACAATACAACTTCACGGAAAATGCGATATCTCTTAAACAGTAAGTCAGAATGGCATGAATTTGGAAGGCAAGTAGTTGACATCATGATGGACCCACCAGAGGGATCGCACCCCATTTGGACACCAAAATAGGGATCGGTACTGATCCCTATTATGGCCTCAATGGGCCTCAAAATTCTTATGGGGCCTCGTCTTGGCCTGGGAGTTCTTCTGCCAAAATTTAGCCCAATCCATGCACGTCTTCCCTTATAAATATAGCAAGCATGGCATCAGAAAAGGGATCCTTCAATCTGCTGCCAAAGCTCTTCCATTTTTATTCTTCATTCTTGTACTAATGGATCCCAACTGATCCAAACATTCTTGTAATAATAATCAAGTGCAAGATCAATAAAAATATGAAGTGGACGTAGGCCAAGATTGCCGAACAACTATAAAAATCCATGTGTTCATTTATGATTTTTACTCTGTTTTAATTTCATTCTTTATTTAATCTCTACTAGATTCTATTGGATGTTGATGTCCATTTTTGGCATCAACAATATATTTGTCCATTTTAATAATTCAAATTCCTTTTAGAATATTTTAAGATATTTATGGAATTTATTTCATATTTTTAATGATTAAAAATATCCATTTTTAAGTGTTGAAAACCATATTTTAAGAACTGCCAAAACATGACGATTTTGAAAATTTGATTTGGACATATCTCAAACTTTACTATATGAAATCTCAATTTTTCTATTTCATTTGAAAACAATGCCCACAAGGGTTAAGAAAATTCTTATTTCAAAGAATTCCAACTTATATTTTATCCTACACACCCATTTAACTTTCCATGTCGTGAAACCGCGAACTGCCGAAACGCGACGGCTTATTTTTCACCTTTTAATCGAATTTTATAAAACTTGTCCGAAACACTTTTAAACCATTTTAATAGCATAACAAACTATACTTAAACCAATTTTTCACTATTTAACTTTATTAAAATCTCATTTTCACTTTATTCCATATCTTTGATATTATATTATTATAATATTCAATTTCTATCTTTTTTAATTTCAAATTCTTTTATACAAAACCATATGATATTCCTATGTTATTTTCCACCTTTAAAACTATTATTTTTCATAAATGAAACCATATATTTTATTTTCCAAAATTTTTAAAACTCCATGTTTTCAGTTTCTTTTTTTAAACAAATTCCAAATCTTTCCAAAAAACATTTCTTTTTGATTTAAAATTTAAGATTTAAAGAGAGGCTTAACCTACCTTATACACATATTATTTTGGGTATGATATGAATACTTTTTCATAAATTATTCATGGCAAATCAAATAGCCATCACTATCTTGATGAATATGATTCTTGCAACATAAATTATAATAAGCTTACTTTTCTCAACCAAATCAATATGTGATTAACATAAGCAACCCATATTCAACCAATCATCATCCAAAAATATTAAACAGCCATATAAGCAATCATATCATCAATCATATATATTAGAATTAAAATAAACCAAGTTAAAAGTGTGTTCTCACTTTCACGCTATCCGAATCTAAGTGTTTTTAATCGACGAAACGATCCCTTTCTCCACACCGAAGCTTATGGAACTTGCCCTGGGACCCTTGGGTGCGCTCAACCTTGTACTTGAGAGGGTGGAGAGGTGGTAGTGGCTCTTAATAAATTTGGCCAAGCAAGGAGAAAGAAGAGGTGATCATTAACTTGATCTTGAATTTAAAGTGGTATATCTCTCTATATTTTATGATTATTTTGGCAGAACTCCAACTCGATTTTGGAATATTTTTAAGAGGAGATGGAAGCCTTTGTTGTGACCTAGAAGAAGAAGAGAAGATTAGGAATTTTGAGAGTAAATGAGTGAAGAAAGGAAGAGGATATGCATGTGTATTTATAGGGTAGAAATCCTTATACATTTAATTAACAAAATATCCCCCTCTCCCCCCTTAACTCACGGCCAAACCCACCCCCCTCCATGTGCCTTCCATCACTTCATGTTGTAGGTGTGTAAGGTGATGTGTAGTTGATTGTAAGTTTGCTTTTTAACTCTTAAGGATGAAGCTTTCATTTGTATACATATAAGGAAGCTTAGGTATATACATATTTAGATATTTACAAACCCTTGATGTGACTAATTGTGTGTACATATATGTATGTATATGTATGTACATGCATGTGTGTATTTGTATCAAATAATTTTGCAATGATTTGAAACAACTTCCGTTCGACGAAAGGTCAAAGATCCGAAAGCTGAATCGCGGTCACATTTTCAGTTTTTAATCAAACTGTTTATTTATATAAACATAAATTGAAAATAAATTTCTAATCATCTTTAAATAATCAAAATAAGATTATTTAAGCTATAAAACCCTATTAAATAATATAAAAATCCCTTTATAAAAATACGACGCGGAACTACTAGAATGCGACGAAATTTGTATATCTTTATAAAATAAGTTTATATGTTTATAAAACCATTATAAATCACTTATTATCATTATATAATAATTAAAATGAATTATTCATTATTTAAATCAATTATCTAAATAATTAAAATTAATTAAATATTCCAGTTCAAAGCAATAAAATTACGGGTTGTTACATTCTCTTCCCCTTAAAAGAACTTCGTCCCCGAAATTTCACTACAACCCAAAACCCAAAAGAGTTTACCCAAAATATTATCTTTAAACTTATTTTCGTATGGTATACCCCGATCATCCATATGCAATATCAGATTCGATCTTATATTAGAATACACAACTTTATTTTTGAACTAATATTGATCCCTAGATCCTCTAGTGCGGACTCTGATAAGGCTTTTTGATCAAAAACCTTCATTTTTCCTTGCATAGCTCTCAACTATGATAAGAGACCCAAGTACCCAACCACAAACCCTCATCAATGTTTGCCATCAAGAATCGAGTGATAAATCATTTTTCGAACCGGCGTAAACACATCAAAGCTCCGTACTCGACTCTTATATCAGAATCATGCGACAAAATGATCTACGTACCTCATGCGTACTTATTAACCTTCCCAAAAATTTTATGAAAACATTTCATAAAACTTTTGTATTTTATTCAAACATTTTATAAAGATGCTTCTTTATATATAATCACTTTAAAAAATTTATTCACCAAATTTTTTATCTTCTTTCCGTAGAAACCATTTCAATTTAAAAGATAAATTATCTTTTATTTCTAAAATTATAATATACTCCCTTTAACCAATATTAGATGCAAACACCTTGATAAAAATTAACAACCACTAATTAATCTATCAATTAATGATTCACATTATCTTTTTAACTTTAGAAAATTATATAGATCGAGTAACTCAAAAATGATACCAAGGAATTGGATATCACCAATAGTATCATATATTCTCTTAATAAGAAGGGGAATACTTAAGAGAAGTGTTTACCATCCAAACACATCTCCTGCCTATTTTTAGTTACTTTCGAGCCACTCGAATTAGTTAACTATTAGATTCTTTTCAAAAATACTGGAATTTTCTTCAAAATCTCTTTATAAAACATGCTTTATAAATCCAATTTATAAAATCACTTATTTGTTAAAAACTCATTTTTCAAAATAACTTTTATTTTGAATCAACTTTCTTAAGAATTCAAATAGCAATTTTATTATTTCAAAATATCATTATATATCTTTTATTCAAACATTTTTATAAACATATAGCTTTACTTCATAAAGAAATTATCAAAGAAATCATATAAAAAAATTTCTAACTCATTTAATCATGAGATAAGAGAAGCCATAATAAGGATCATGCATAGATATATATCATAATTCGAACTATTATATTTTCCAATCAACCATACTTAATTGTTTACATACCCATGATAATTACACTAACATATTCTTAATATACTAAGGATATCCAAAATACTATTACTCCCTAGCAACTTGCAACCTTACCAAAACACATATCAAATCAATGAGACTCAAAGGTCGACGGACCATCCAAATCCGAGAACACTACCACTTCAAACCTTCTTCCTCTTATTTATCATATGCTTCATTTTTTTTCATTTTCTTCATTCTCAAGATCCCATCATATAGGATGTCAGGGTTGTCCCCGGGGACCCCAAGGTTGAGCAATGGGGTTTCTTGGAAGGATGTCTGGAACCTTTTCTTCCTCATTCTTTGTCATTCCTTCCCAATCAATACCAGAAACTTGCGACTCTCCCTCAAATATGGGAATGCCCATCTCCTAGATAATGTGATCGTCATTGTTGTCTTCTGATTCATTTGGGATATCGTTCATCCATGCATCATATGCTGTTGAATCTAGGCTATTCCTTTCTACCATCATATTAGGGTTCTCTTCTGGAACTTCTTCAGGTTCTGATTCTTCTGGATCTGTTACCCATATTATTTTGTCTTACGGTCCCTGACTTACTTCTACATCATCTGTTATTTGGATCATTTTTTGTCACTGGATAATAATACTAGTTCCGGAGTCTTGGGTTCTACTACCATTGTAGCCATAGGATACCCGTCCTCATCATAGCGGGTATGTTCATCAAATTCTTCCTTTACCCATGGCATTTTGTTTTCAGGTGACCCTTTTTCTATTCCGTCGTCGTCACTAGAAAGGATTATTAAGTCATTCTTTTCTCCCCAATTTACTCTTGAGGATTCTCTTTTGGTATAATTCCTACCGTAATTGGAAGGCTTCTACAATAGACAACAAATACTTAGAAACATATACTAAGCTTTTTAACTATTCTAACTTGAATATAATATCATAATTTAACAAGTTTCTTGCTAACTTAATTTCTTAAACTATCAGCGTTATGAAATATCTTATAGTCAAACTGTGAAATTCTAATTACAAGATGTTCCTATACCAATTTATGTCTTTTAACCAACCCATGGTAAGGACTAAATATCATTATCCCATAATTAACTATATCTTTTGAAAAGATGACCCTTTTATATTCAAAATATAATCCTAGGTAAAATTATTTCATTTACCAATTTTCTAAAATAAAAATTATTTTTATATAACATTAACAAACACGCACTCATATATAATACGCTCAAACTCATTCTTAGGTGTCACTTACCCTATCTCTAATGAGTTACTCATCCTAGGGTGTTACAAACCCTATCTCTAACGAGACTTTACCCCTACCAGGCTCAGGTGTTCGCTCAACTAAAGCTCTGATACCAAATGTGACGATCGGGATTTTTGACCCTCGAAAATCAATACTAATATGTCCACTGTATTATGTGTCGAGCATTCAAGTGCCAGAAAAACCAACCATTAATGGTAAAAAGAAAATGAAGACAGAACAGAATCTCACATGAATGGAATAACATATATTATTTCAATAATCATTGTAGCGAAAAAAAATTTAAATACATATATCAGAGTATATCCTAAGCTCAGCCTGGACAGTTATAAAAACATGTCCTTATAAATGTTGTAAAAGAACAAACACAGTGGAAAAGTAAACTATGTCCATACGTTAGTGAAGATCTCTAGCTCTCCTCTGGAAACGCTAAGCATCTTCAACTAATCCTGAAACAAATCGGATCTGACCCAAATATTAAAAATACCTGGATCAGGCTTGACAAACCAGTGTGAGAAGCGAAAATCATAAACATATATGACAATGTCATAGATCAACTTTGATGTTAAACAAAACCTTTGAAAAGAAGAGTATCTCATAAGACCACGCGGCACATAAACACGGACGGGTTTTTACCTTATGATAACTAAAACATTTTTATCAAATTATTTAATATTATTTATAATGACATTCTTTGAAAACCCTTTCAAATAACATACTAATCATATCCAAAATTGTTACATTAATTAAATTCCTGCATACTAGGTTTTACAATCAAAACCGTAAAAGCATATATTGGAGAATGGATTTCCAACAATGAAAAGGTAAGGGACTACCTTTTGATAGTAAATCTCTATAGGAATGTACCGAGGCATAACCTCATTGCCCTCTACCAACACAGAACTGGCCTACGTCTACCATTGATAGTACCAAATATGTCACCACCCCAGTCGTTCCTGACCTATCTGTGACCACAACATACACAACAAGCTCGAAATATAAAGGGTAATCTAGAAAGGTGATGAACATCTCCTAATAGGAGCGACCTACTTAGCCCTGCTGCATCTACCCTGTTTTTGTCATTATCGATATGTAAGGCTTGAGGTAACATTTTACCTTTCACAAGACAAATCCCACTTTGAATGCCTTATTGCCATTTCCAACGACACACTAATTGGTTTCCACAAAAGTACAACTCCCGAGTTCATATGCCTTAGGGAAGGGTGTTAAGTATATGAGGGGTTACCTCCTACACCACCAAATAGATGTATGTTTGTAAAAAACCAATGTACATGGTCTTAGAAATGCAATGTCAAACATTCATCCATACAAGTTGTCCAGGAACAGGACAAACAGAAGGTACCCCTACTACATCCTATTTGGGAATCACCCTTAGGATTAGCAACGAGCAGTCCTTGCACTGAAGTTTCAAAATGAAGGTACTACTTCCACCATATATATATAATAAGGGAATCATGAGGTTAGTGGCAAGCATCCCTACATTATGAAGATCTCCGTCTTAAAAATTATTGTCTTCAACACGTCTTCACTTTTGAACGTGTATATTGGTTCGAAATGGTTTTCGGATAGGAATTATCCAAATCTGATTCTGGTCTCTCCGAACCAATTATCGATAAAAAGATGTATATATGTATATATAATTTATTAAGCCTCTTTCATTAAATGCTCTTTTCTTCTTTTACTCAAAATATTATTTAACTTTGAAGATATCTTTTTATCCAGTAAAATATTTTTAGAGATATATATCTTTAAACCATTTCTATTTCGGGATATATAGAATTATTAAACCTCTTTTAACTTTGGAAATACCAGATCATTTCCTTTTAATTACTTAGAAAAATATTTCCATATTCTATTATTAGCATAATTAATAAAGATTTCATTTTTCCAAAACATGTTTTAAATGGATCAAAAACAATCTTATTTAAGACATCGTTTACTGTAAACACAAATCACTTAATATTGAGTAAAAATGATACATAGATTTTAGATTAATTATAATCAATACTAATTTCCATATTTACCTATACTATTCGTTGAATAACGGTGAAATCACATTTTAATTTCATACGGATAGTATGAGTTCTCTCCTCGGAATTTAACATAGAGATTAACTAGAATGTTTTCTTTAACAACCAAAATCCTATTTTAAATCTTGTTTAACCTTTTTGGAAAAATCCAAATCTCTTTTCTTTTATCTTAATAAAATTCGATCTAAGTAAATCAAATTAACTATCCCCTTTGTCGGACCAGTCCGAATAGCTAGGGGGAGTAGGCAACTGGTTTCCCAAACTCCAACCTAGAGACCATCTCTCTGTCACCCATAAGGCGGTCAATTTGTTTGATCAACTCTAAACTTTTAAAAGTATTTGATTTATCATTTGAAAAACATTTTAAAAAGACTCGAGAAGAAAACCCAAGTTTAAATGATTTATTCAACGGTTACCAAATTCAATTACTAAATTGTCGATGAATAGTGATTTTAAAGATTTGTACATCAAAACACTTATTTCATTATATATATGTCCATTTTTATAATTCAAATTGCTTTTAAAATATTTTAACATATTTATGGAATTTATTTCATATTTTCAATGATTAAAAATATCCATTTTTAAAGTGTTGAAAACCATATTTTATAAACTACCAAAACGCGACGATTTTGAAAACTTGATTTGGACATATCTCAAACTTTACTAAATGAAATCTCGATTTTTCTCTTTCATTTGAAAACTATGCCTATAAGGGTCCGAAAAAAAATTATTTCAAAGAATTCCAACTTATATTTTATCCTACACATCCGTTAAACCTTTCTGGTCGCGAAATCGCGAACTACCGAAGCGTGACGGCCTATTTTTCACCTTTTAACCAAATTTTATAAAACTTGTCTGAAACACTTTTAAATCATTTTAATAACATAATAAACTATACGTGAACCAATTTTTCACCATTTAACTTTATTAAAATCCCATTTTCACTTTATTCCATATCTTTAATATAAATTTTATTATAATATTCAATTTTCGTCTTTTTTAATTTCAAGTTATTTTATACAAAATCATGTGATATTTCTTTATTATTTTCCACCTTTAAAACTATTATTTTACATAAATGAAACCGTAGATTTTATTTTACAAAAATTTTAAAACTCCACATCTTTAATTTATTTTTTAAAAAACAAATTCCAAATCTTTCCAAAAACATTTCTTTTTGGTTTAAGATTTAAAGAGAGGTTTAACCTATCTTACACACATATTGTTTTGGGTATGATATGAATACTTTCTCGTGGAATATTCATAGCAAATCAAATAGCTATCATTATCTTGATAAATATGAATCTTGCAACATAAATTATAATAAGCTTACTTTTCTCAACCAAATAAATATGTGATTAACATAAGCAACTCATATTCAACCAATCATCATCCAAACATATTAAGCAGCCATATAAGCAATCAAATCATCAATCATAAATATATATTAGAATTAAAATAAACCAAGTAAAAGTGTGTTCTCACTTTCATGTTATCCGACTCTAAGTGTTTTTAATTGATGAAACGATCCCTTTCTCTACATAGAAGCTTATGGAACTTGCCCTGGGACCCTTGGGTGTGCTCGGCCTTGTACTTGAAAGGGTCGAGAGATGGTAGTAGCTC
The DNA here is from genome assembly GCA_030737815.1 of Allium fistulosum. Taxonomy (NCBI): domain Eukaryota; kingdom Viridiplantae; phylum Streptophyta; class Magnoliopsida; order Asparagales; family Amaryllidaceae; genus Allium; species Allium fistulosum. The sequence goes on from CM060903.1 coordinate 994,400,649, forward strand.
TTAGTAAGCTTGGCCAAGAAAGGATAAAGAAGAGGTGATCATTAACTTGATCTTGAATTTAAAGTGGTATATCTCTCTATATCTTATGATTATTTCGGTAGAACTCTGACTCGATTTTGGAATATTTTTAAGAGGAGATGAGGCCATTGTTGTACCCTAGAAGAAGAAGAGAAGCTTAGGAATTTTGAGAGTAAATGAGTAAAGAAAGGAAGAGGATATGCATGTGTATTTATAGGGTAGAAATCCTTGTACATTAAATTAACAAAATATCCCCCTCTTCCCCTTTAACTCACGGCCGAACCCACCCCCCTCCATGTGCCTTCCATCACTTCGTATTGTAGGTGTGTATTGTGATGTGTAGTTGATTATAAGTTTGCTTTTTGACTCTTAAGGATGAAGCTTTCATTTGTATACATATAAGGAAGCTTGTGTACATACATATTTAGATATTTGCAAACCCTTGATGTGACTAATTGTGTATACATATATGTGTGTATATGTATGTACACGCATGTGTGTATGTGTATCAAATAACGTTGTAATGATTTGAAACAACTTCCGTTCGATGAAAGGTCGAAGATCCGAATGCTGAATCCCGGTCACATTTTCAATTTTTAATCAAATTATTTATTTATGTAAACAAAAACTAAAAATAAATTTCTTATCATCTTTAAATAATCAAAATAAGATTATTTAAGCTATAAAACCCTATTAAATAATATAAAAATCCCTTTATAAAAATACGACGCGGAACTACTAGAATGCGACGAAATTTGTATATAAAGTTATATATTTAAAAAACCATTATAAATCACTTATTATCATTATATATAATAATTATAATGAATTATTCATCATTTAAATCAATTATCTAAAGATTTCAAATTAAATAAATATTCCAATTCAAAGTGATAAAATTACGGGTCGTTACAAGAAGATTGGAAGGTGGAACTAAGATCGATGACTATTACATTGATTAGAATGGATGGTTGAGAAAAAGGGATGATTGTGTGTTCTCGATGTTAATAACCTAATGAAAGAAGTTCTTATGGAGTGTTATTGATCAAAGTTTACTATTCATCCTGGAGGAACTAAGATGTATTAGGATATGAAGAGAAGTTTCTTCTAGGAAGGTATGAAAAGGGATGTAGGCTTATGGGTAAAATGTCTGAATTGCCAGTAAGTGAAAGCCGAGCATCAGAAGCCAAGTGGATTGCTTCAGCCTTTGGATATATTGGTTTGGAAATGGGATTCAGTATCCATGGATTTTATTGATGGGTTTCCAAGGTCAAACAGGGATGAATATATTTGGGTTATAATGGACATACTAATTAAGAGTGCATACTTTATACCCGTTAAGTCGACAAGGATGATAACTGTATTGGCTAAGTTGTTTATGAAGAATATTGTTAGACTACATGGAATCCTAGTGGTATAGTCAGTGATAGAGATGCTTTGTTTACTAGTGAATTCTGAAAGAGTCTATAGAAGATATTAGGTACCAAGCTTAAAAGGAGTACCGCTTATCACCCACAGACAGATAGGCAGACAAAGAGAGCAAATAAGGTACTTGAAGATTTGTTGAGATCTTGTGAACTAGACTTTAGCGGGTCATAGGAAGATCATTTTCACTTGGTTGAGTTTTCCTATAATAATAGTTATCAGACTAGTATAGGAATGACACCTTTTGAAGCTTTATACGGAAGGTCGTGTAAATCACTCGTATATTGGTTAGAGACCGAAGATAGATTAGTTCTTGGTCCGGATATGGTAAGAGAAGCCACATAAAAGATTAAGTTGATTCGGGTTAGAATGAAGGAAGCTCAATTAGGTAGAAAAGTTTTGCAGATAAGAGACAGAAAGACTTAGAATTCTTGGTTGGAGATCATGTTTTCGTAAAAATATCACAAATGAAGGACGTAGTAAGGTTTGGAAAGATGGGAAAATTTGCACCGAGATATGTAGATCCACTTCCTATCACAGAGAGGATGGGAAACTCGCTTACATGATATAGTTACCGAGCAGTTTGGTAGGAGTCCGCTATATTTTCCATATTTCTCATCTAAGGAAGTGTGTGCATGATCCAGAGGCTGTTATTGCTCCGACTACATCGGAAGATTTAGTAGTAGAACCGGATCTGACTTTTGTGAAACAGCCAATTCGAGTTGTAGCGAGGGATAAGAAGAAGCTAAGGAACAAGACAGTCAGATTAGTAAAAGTCCAATAGAGTGACGAAAAGAGAGGCTGTACTTGAAAAATAGAGAGCAGGATTATGGATACTTATCCCGAATTATTTGATGGTATGTTTTGCATCTATGCTTTTATATTTGATGTTGTATCTTATCGTAATTTCAAGGATGAAATTCTTTAAGGAGGGGAGTCTGTAACAACCCTAATTCTAATTAACATTATTTAGAATATTTAAGTGGCTAAATTAAATTAAATAATGTAAAAGGTTAAGGAGAGTGAGATTTGATAATTAGTATAGATCGAGCTTTAATTAATGAACTAATCGAATTAATTAGAATATTAATAAGAAGGAGGATATATGAGAAGGGTAAAACAGGAAAAAGGGTTACATTTCCTAATACAAACTCCCACCTCCTTTCTCTTCATTCATTTTACACTTATACAAACAAAACTAAAGTTTAGGCTGGGTATTGCTAAAAGATTTAAGAGGAAGAAAAGCTAGGAAAACAAGTAGAAAGCTTAGGGAAATCAAATCAAATTCAAATCTCAATCTTCTTAAACAATTCAAGTGAAAAATAGTTATACACCTCATATTTATATATTATTTTTAGTTTTAAGCATACATTGGATTTGCTTATATTATGCCATGCTATGATAATTTGAACGATTATATGCTTATTGGTGAATTTATGGAATTTATTTATGAAATTAAGTGATATGTTTGAGTTAGAAAATTTATCATATGAAACCCAAATAACTTGAAATTTTAGTAAGATTTTAGAAATGTTATTTTAGAAGAGGGCTTTTAATTTCATAATTTTTGGGTTTAATGGGAATATTTGGCGAATTTCCTAAGGTTGGAAAATGGTTTATTTCGTGTTTTAATTATTAAAAATAATTAAATTATGTTTTTAGCCTAGAAATTTTTATATGTTAAAGAATATGGTAAATCTGATTTATTATGACTTTTGGGGGTTTTTCCCATGAGTTTATGATTTTATATAAATTTATTGAGCTAGAAAAGGTTAATACTTATATTAAAATATTAATACAAGTTAATGGTTTACGAATTGTTTTGGGAATGATAAATTCTGGTAATGGGCATATTTCTAAAAAGAATTATGATAAAGTATTTGTTATCTAATAAGATTTTTATAAACAATAGGGGTTGGTAGAAAAGAACTTATTTTTATTAGCAAATAAATAATTTTAATATTATTTACGGAAATGCCATGACGACAATGACGGTGTCGTCATTCCTCTCCATTGCTGCTATACTTCAACGTCAACTGATAGCGATGTGCATGATATCAACTTGGGTTGGTATGTAGTGAATCAGCTAAGGTTAAGAGGTTTGAAGTCAGCATCCACATCATCAACGTCGACCTTGCCGCATGTGTTGCTATAGTGCTGCATTTTTATATATAAGGGTATGGAGCCGCATACCCATAATGTCACCAACCCTATTGTTTTTGAAGTACTTATATTGACTTCGACACTAGTGAGGCCGCTTATTATCTATAAGACAATGATGCCGCATTTTATTTACTTCGACCCTATTGAGGTCGTGATTTCTATAAGGGCGATGACGCCACTGTTTTATATGGGCTATACATGATGCCGCATTTTATTACTTTGACCTTAATGAATGTCTACCTCAATCTTTATAACCTATTTTCGAAGACGACAATATAGTGTCGTGTTTGATCATCTTGGCTCTAATGAAGCCGCTTATTTTTCTTTAAGGCATTTGATGTCGAGATTTGACTATGTCGACATTAAGCTTTAAGACCTAAACAATTCAAACTATGTTCTATATCCTACAACGTCGACACTCTATGAAGTGTTATGTCCCTGTTATCGACCTTATGTTTTAAAAGTTAAAGGCTTTAACATATTTAGAGGGGTGTAACATCCCCTATCTTGAGACCCAAAGCTAAGCGCTACAGATGATGCAGTCATCTATAGTATTAACTTCCGGCGACAAAATACGATAATGCTAATGGTATCCATAATATCAGAAGCACATGAATATGAAACAAAATCACAGATTCAAAAACAATTTTTCCGATTACATTACACAAAACATGTTTCATATCCAATTACATAATTCTATTCGTTTCCCAGGTTCAGGTCAAATATAATTATTACATAAATACGCCAAGAGTGACATATGAAGATGCCCCTTGGTTGACCAGAGTACTAAATAGTCATATCAGACTTAATATAACATAGCGGGAATAAAACATAACAACTCCTAAATAGCTAGCATCAGCCTCCTGCTCATCTCCGAAAACTTTATTCGTCCACCTACTAAAACCTGTAAATCCTCAACCCTCAGCCTACTCAAATCAATTATGAGCATCTGAGAGTTTAAGGGGAAAAACATAAACTTCGAGTCAGACATAAAGCCTGGTGTGAATAATACTATACATCTCGGTTATATGATATTAAGTGAGACCACACCGCTTAGCGAAATGGGTTTTCTCTCACTAATATCTTTTTGAAAACATATCTTTTGCAAATCTATTTCCTGCAACCAAACTGGTTAAATCAATAATATCAATATCATGTAAGCATGAAAATCAGGTAATCAATGGACTGTCTGTCCGGACACTATAGTTTTGTTTGGCTAACTACTAACCTTTGGTTGACTCGAGCCTATCAGACAAAATAAATAAATGGTCAAACTTCTATTAGATACTCTTCTGGATGGTCTGTCTCTAATTTACTTCTCCCAGGGTCAACTAATCCTAATGGTTTCGTGGGCTCACCAATAACCTATCTCTACTCTGTGTATTCCTTTCTATATGTAACATCATTTTAGTCTTACCTGTGACAAAGCCCTACACGCTAGAATTTTGGACTTATATTAGCTAGGGGCTACTAGCTAAAGTATAGGGCACGACCTCATACCAGTCTCATCTGGTATTCTAATATCTGAGTTATTTTTAGGGTCATCTACCCTTAAAATTTTCCTTGAAAACATTTCTTTAAAAATGATTTAACCCTTTTAAATCATACTTAAACAAGGGTAACATACTCTATGCTTTACTCAAATCACCTTGCCATGTTACATATACTTTACACAAAACATAGTTGATGAAAACATTCGAAACCTTTGAAAGTACCCCTTGAGCTTGGTTTGTGGATGGTAAGCGATACTCATCTTGAGCTTGGTTTCTAAAGTTTCCTGTAGACTCTTTCAGAACTCCTTAGTGAATAAGGAATCTCTATCACTTACTATACTACTAGGAATCCTATGAAGTCTAACTACATCTTTAATAATAGTTGTAATACCTTTGGTGTCTCACTTTTTTGGTATTAGCACAAACTACCAAAATACCCCTCTATCTTAATATCACTTAAAAAGTGGATCTAACTTCTTTACAAATATTTCAAAATCTCATCACTTAAAAATAAGATGTAATAAATAAACTTTCTTTACAAATTCAAAATGACCATCTACAAATATTATCAAACATTATCACTTAAAAATAAGATTTAACAAATACTAAATGCTATAAATAATAAACGTCATCACGTGCGAAGTGCGTGTTGTAACGCTCGTTCTTCATAAATAACTTAGCTAAAACATGTGTCATTCTAGTTGACTTAACTGGTATGAAATGGGCACTCTTGGTTAACCTGTCCACCATGACCCATATACTCTCATTTCCTCTATTTGACCTTCGCAACCCATCTATAAAATCCATAGAAATAGAATCCCACTTCCATACGGGAATATCTAAAGGCTGAAGTAACCCACTTGGTTTTTGATGTTCGGCTTTTACCTGTTGACGGTTCAAACGTTGCTTCATCCATAAGCCTACATCTATCTTCATATCTTCCCAAAAGAAGCTCCTTTTCATGTCCTGATACATCTTAGTTCCTCCCGGAAGAATGGTGAACTTCGAACGATGGCATTCCTCAAGAACTTCCTTCCTAATGCTACCTACGTTCGAAACACACAACCTTCCTTTCTTCCTTGACCACTCATTTTGGTCAAGACTAAAATCTTTCAAGTCATCGCTCTCTATTCTATCCCTTAACTTCCTGATCCGTTCAACTAATACTGGGTCCTCCATCTATTTAGAAGTAATCTTTTCGATCATCATCAATCGAACTTACAACATAGCAGTTTCCTTACTAAATCTAGCTTCAGATCTCCACTGTACTTTACATGTTGTCAACGCTTGCAAATATTTCCACTCAACTGCCATCGCCAACACTGCATTTTGATGTTTTCTGCTAAGTGCATCTGCAATCTTATTGCCATTCCATGGTGTATACTCAATACCAAAATTGTAAGGGGCTAAAAATACTAACCACCTCTGCTATCTCATATTCAACTCCTTCTGAGAGAATAAATATCTTAGCGACTTATGATCCATATACAACTCGAATCTTTCTCCCAAATGATAATGTCTCCACACCTTCAACGCAAAAATTACCGCAGCTAATTCCAAACCATGCGTTGGATATCTAACCTCATGCGGTCTAAGCTGTCGAGAAGCATAGGCAATCACTTTACCTCTTTGCATTAACACAGCTTCTAACCATGTTCCATATGCATCTGTATATACCACTAAATCCTGATTCCCTTCTGGAACAACTAACACAGGTGCATTAATCAATAAGTGTTTCAGCTTCTGGAATGCCTCCTCACACTTATCGGTCCCAATGAACTTCACATCCTTTCGCGTTAGCTTGGTCATCGGTGCTGCTATCCGCGAAAAATCCTTAATGAATCTTCGGTAATACCCCGCTAATCCAAGAAAACTCTTTATCTCAATCACCGTCTCGGGTTTCTTCCAATTATTCACCACTTCAATCTTAGTCGAATCTACAGGTAATCCTTTCTCTGAGAATACATGACTAAGAAACTTCACTTCCTTCTTCCAGAAATGACACTTCAAAAATTTCGCTTTCAGCTGATGCTGCCTCAGCGTCTCAAGCACCACTCAAATATGAACTTCATGCTCTCTTTCATCCTTAGAGTATATTAAAATATCATCTTTGAAAACCAACATGAACCTATCAAAGTGCTCTCGGAAAACTTAGTCCGTCAAATCTCCAAAGAACGCTGCCGCATTAGTTAGTCCGAACGGCATTACTAACCATTCGTACGATCCATATCGGTCCTAAACACCATCAAAGGAATAGTATCCTCTGCTTCTAAGCTGATGGAACCCTGTTGCTAAATCCAACTGGGAAAATACTTTGTCCCCACTCAACTGGTCGAACAAATCGTCAATTCTAGGCAACGAATATCGATCCTTTATCGTCTTCTCATTCAACTTACGATAATCGATACACAACCTTAACGATTCGTCCGGCTTCTTAGCAAATACTGTGGCTGCTCCCCAAGGCGAACTACTTGGTCTGATAAAACTCTTTCCTTCCAAACCCACCAACTGCACCTTTAGCTCCTTTATCTCGGTAGGCGTCATTCTGCTTGGCGGTCTACTTATCGGTTCTTCTTTCGGTACTAAATCTATCCGAAACTCAATGGCTCATTTTGGTGGCAATCCTACTACTGGTTCAAAGACATCTGCGAATTCCCTAACCAAAAAAACCCAATTCAACTCATCTTCTATCTCCACAACACCCAACAAGCATCTACCTCAAAACTAGAGTTTTCTACAGAGTATATAATCCGGTCACTACAATAAGGGTGTCTAAGCGATATCTTTCTATCATGGAAAAATATCCTAGCATCGTACTTACTTAACCAATCCATACCCAAAATAATTCCGAACCCTACGAAATCAAACACATGCAAACTGCAAACAAAGGTATGACCTAACAATTCGAACTTTAAGTGGTCACACTTCATCCCAAGAGTCGCATATCCTCCTATCGGATTTGCAACCCTTAAGGAAGTAACTAGGTATGAGGATTCTAGGTTAAGCTTATCTACCAAATAACGAGATATAAAAGAATGTAATGCACCAGTATCAAATAGAGCGCTAACTAACATACCATGAATCATAAGCATACCTCCCAAGTCCCAACACAGCCTTTCCCTTTTCCTCTGCTATTGGGCTCGAGGTAGTTGGGTCCAATGCAAACACTTTGTCCTTTCCATCCTTGGTTGGCTCTTTGCACTGGTTCTTGTAATGTCCAATTTGATCGCAGTTGAAGCATCTGATATTCTTCTTCCCGATCACTTTCTTTCCATCTACTAAACGACATTCATTCGTGAAATGCCCTTTCTTATCACACTTATAGCAGACAACCTCCGACTTTCTCGTCTTGGCAGCTCCACCCTTCTGAGCTCCTTTCTTGTGGAAAAACTCTCTTCTGACTATGCCCCACTTGGACTTCCTTTGCCTTATTCCTCTCAAGAAAATCAAGCATCTTCTCATGCCTCAAAGCCATTTCCACTACAACATCACATGAATCCCAAATATGAGGTAATATGGCCCTTGCAAGCTCAGGCTTCAACTTCAACCCCCTAAACGTCTCATTTCTCTTAATCACGGTATCAACAATAGCATAGCCATATCTTGCCAATTCCTCAAATCTTGTCGCATACTCCATCACAGTCATGTCTCCCTGCTCTAACTCAGCAAACTTCCCGAGTAGAGTGGATTTAGCGATCTCCGACATAAATCTTTCCTCAAATCTCCTCTTAAACTCATCCCAAGTCATCGTTTCTTCATTAACTCCGATCGTAACACTGTTCCACTAATACAACACTGCTCCTTAAAGCTGTCTAGAAGCAAGCCTTCTCTTCTGCTCATCATTGAGCCCTAAGTCAGCGAAAATCCTCTCGCAATGAAGTAACCAGTTCTCTACTTCATTTGCATCCTCGGTACTAATAAACAGCTTTCCTCCCAACCGAGCATAACCTCTACTCAAAACAACACAGTTGTTGAGCACTGGAGCTTCTTGATTTCCACCTCCAACTACTCCAACAGCAACTCCCGCTTGCATCATGTTGACAAAGAACTGATACATTGCTCCCATGTCAACTTGTGGGACTCCCGCACCCACATTTCCAGCTTATGCCTGACCTTGATTCCTCTTGGTATTTGGTCTAGCATTTCCATTAGTAGTGGTGCTTCCCCCACCAAGGTTAACACTTCCACTTATAACGTCCATATCTATATTTGAATCTTCGTAAGATACAAAAAATAGCCTAAGAGAGATAGGAAAATAGAGATATAGCGTATACTTATATATAGCAAATACAAGTACGTTACTATAGCATTAATCCATACCCCGATCTTTTCTCTAATTCCTTAGGATTATGTTTGCAAAAATCATTTTAGTTTAAAGGTTTTCATAAACTTATGCTCTGATACCAAGTTGTAAAATCCCCTATCTTGAGGCTTAAAGCTAAGAGCTACAGATGTTGTAGTCATCTATAGTATTAACTTCCGACGACAACATACGGTAATGCTAATGGTATCCATAATATCAGAAGCAAATGAATATGAAAAAAAATCATAGATTCAAAAATAATTTTTCTGATTACATTTCACAAAGCATATTTCATATCCAAATACATAATCCCATTCGTTTCCCAAGTTCAGATCAAATATAATTATTACATAAATACGCCAAGAGCGACATAAGAAGATGCCCCCTTGGTTGACCAGAGTACTAAATAGTCATATCAGACTTAATACAATACGGTGGAAATAAATCATAACAACTCCTAAATAGTTTGCATCAGCCTCCTGCTCGTCTCCGAAAGCTTTATTCGTCCACCTACTAAAACCTGTAAATCCTCAACCCTCAGTCTACTCAAATCAATTTTGAACACCCAAGAGTTTAAGGGAAAAACACAAACTTCGAATCAGACATAAAGCCTGGTGTAAATAATACTATACATCTCGATTATATGATATTAAGTGAGACTACGTCGCTTAGCGGAATGGGTTTCCCCTTACTAATACCTTTTTGAAAACATATCTTTTACAAATCTATTTCCTGCAACCAAACTAGTTAAAATAATAATATCAATATCATGTAAGCATGCAAATCAGGTAATCAATGGACTGTCTGTCCAAACACTATAGTTTTGTTTGGCTAACTACTAACCTTTGGCTGACTCGGGCCTACCAGACAAAATAAATAAATGGTCTAACTTCTGTTAGATACTCTTATAGACGGTCTGTCCCTAACTTACTTCTCCCAGGGTCAACCGATCCTAATGGTTTCGTGGGCTCACCAATAACCTATCTCTACTCTGTGTATTCCTTTCTGTGTGTAACAACATTTTAGTCTTACCTGTGATAAAGCCCTACACACTGGAATTTTGGACTTATATTAGCTCGGGGAAACTAGCTAAAGTATAGGACGCGACCCCATACCAGTCCCATCCGGTATTCTAATATTTGAGTAATTTTTCTTAGGGTCACCTACCCTTAAAATTTTCCTTGAAAACATTTCTTTCAAAATGATTTAACCCTTTTAAATCATACTTAAACAAGGATAGCATACTCTATGCTTCACTCAAATCACCTTGCCATGTTATATATACTTTACACAAAACACAGTTGATGAAAACATTCGAAACCTTTGAAAGTACCCCTTTCGAAACCATTAAAAGTACCCCTTTCAAAACCATTTACATTAACCTTTTCAAAAACATTGGAATCAACTCTTATGAAAGCCTTTTAAAACCATAGACGTCCTTCTTTCAAAAACTTTAAACATTGCCTTTCGAAACCATTGGAAACCTTCCATTTAAAACCTTTCGAAAACATTAGGGAACCACCCCTTCGAAACCTTTATCTTAAACCTTTCGAAAGCATTAAGTTCTTTACATAAATCAAACCTTTCGAAAGCATTTGGGTTCAAGTAAAACATGTGGAAAAACCTTTCGAAACCTTAGGGTTTAACTTTCAATAGAGAAAAGGGTCTTAAAACAACTAAGTCGAAAGCACTCTTTCGAAAGCAGTTTTCTAAGTAAAAGAAGTGGATGGTGTTGAAACCAACCCCTTTGAAAGCATTGGAGAAGTGGCTTAGGTTTTAAAACAAAGAAACCCTTTCGAAAGCACTGCTTCGAAAGGTAAGATGCGGCAGTAAGGGGTTTCGACCCCTTCGAAAGCTTCTTTTAAAACAACAAAAGGCGCAACCTCTTTCGAAACCATTCTTTAAAACCGTTTAACCAAGTCAAAAGCTATCTAAGTCGAAAGCATTCTTTTCAAAAGCAAAGCAGGCACATTTCCTTTTAAAAGCAAAGTAAGGCTTCAACCAATTCGGAACTCCTGTTTTGACTCAATACCTTTCGCCTATGTCCAATTCGCTTCGTACAAAGTCTTTGATACCATACACATTGGTTTCGATGGAGATGAAGGCGGAAGTACCTAGCCGAAAGGTGCTGCCGAAAGTGGCGAAATAGCAAAATCTTATAAAAACTGATTTTTATCTTATAAAGTAATCCTTTTCAACTAACCTGCTTTGTTTGTCAACATATGATTGGCTGCTAATTTATTTTCTACAAGTGCTGCCGAATTTCAGAGATTTAATAATTTAAAATATTTACAAAATGCCCCTTCTCCTTTTATAAATATATAAAACATTTAAGTCCCATACCTTAAATAATTTTATATACTTATTAAAACACTTAGGAAAATTCTCATAAATCATTTTTAATATGTTTTCTAACATATATTAATTTCTAACCCAAAAACAATATAAATTAGCCGTAATTAATTTTAAACCCAATTAACCATTTTCTTCACTAGAAATCCACATTAATTCAGAAAATTATGAAATTTGAAACCCATCTCTAAAATATCACTTCTGACCTTATATTAAAATCGCAAGGCATTTGGATGTCATCTAATATGGTTTTCACATTAAAACTTATCATAAAATCCATATGAAATAGCATAAATCATCAACAAACATATATATCCATTTTAACAATCAAAACATGACAAAAACATTTGCAAAATAATTCGGATTTCAATCTAAAACCAAAAACAATAAAATATGAGATGTAACATATTATTCACCTTAGCTTTGTGATTAAGGAGTTGAGATTGATTTTGGATTTGATTAATCTTCCTCTTGATCTTTAGCTTTTCTTCTTCTAGCTTTGTCTAATGGTGGCCGTCCTTTAGTATTTGATTTTTGTTTTGAACGTGAGAATGAACGTGAGTGAGGGTTTAGGGTATAAAGGTATGTCTTATTCCTAATTTGCCCCTTATCTATTTCATTTTAGTTCCCCTTTTAGTTAATTAGTTTAACTAGGCATGGCTACCCCTTTTATTATACAAATCTAAATCCCTTAACCATTTCATTTAATTTAACTAATTAAATGTCCTAAATATGTTAATCAAAATTAGGGTCGTTACAAGGGGCAAAGACCCTCGTCGACTATGTCGTTGCCGTGTTTTATTAATATAAAGGTTTTGTATTGTTTTGGCTCTATGGCCTATGGTTTCGATGTGAGTTAAATTCCAAGTGATTTTGAGATTCACCAATATTATATTATTAAAGCATATATCATGGCATAATTATTTTGGATAAAGTAAAGAGCTATATTTTCCTTGTTTTGAAAGTATGATTCAAGGGTTAAATCATTTGATAAAGAAAGTGTTTTCAAGGAAATAGAAAAGGGTATTTAGCCTAGAGTTTTACTAAAGAAATTATTGTTCTTATCACTTATGGATAGATTGTGATAGGAAGAATTGACTCGAAGATTAGAAGACCAGGTGCGATTGGTGTAAGGTAGTGCCCTATACCTCAGCTGTTAGCCCCTAGCTGATATAAGTCCAAAATTCCAGTGTGTAGGGCTTTGTCAAGGGTAAGAAAAAAGGTAGGTTTATGCACAAAAAGGAATACATAAAGATAAGATAGGTTTTAGGCTGGTCGGAAAAAACTTTAGGTTCATAGTATGCCTAGCAAAACTATGAGATTGACAGATAGCCAGGTAAACACTAGGATAAGTGTATTTGGATAAACCGTCCAGTTTTCTTCTAATAGTTAGTTAGAAAATTTGGTATATCTTATAGGCCCAAGTCAGCCATTGAGGTTTGTAGGTCCCTGTGGAAACTAAACATTGTGACGGATAGTACACTGATTTGATAGATAGTCATGATTACCCATGTAGCATGCATGCACATTATTGTTTATATTGTTATTTTAACCAGTTTGGTTGCAAATATTGATTTGAAAAAGATATATTTTAAAAAGAGATATTAGTGAGAGGAAAACCCATTCTGCTCGGTGGCGTGGTCTCACTTTATATCTATAAACTGAGATGGCATATTATTATTCACAGCAGGCTTTTTATCTGACTCGAAGTTTATGTTTTTCTCTTAAACTCTCAGGTGCTCAAAATTTGATTTGAGTAGGTCAAGAGTAAGAACTTTACAGGTTAAGTAGGTTTTGGCGAATAAAACTTCCGGAGACATGCTGGAGGCAAAGCTAGCTATGTAGGAATCCTTTTATTACTATTATCCACTGTGTTATGTCAGTTATTGTATGAATGTATTGTCAGGAGATGTGTTTGTCTATTTAGTAACTTTGATCAACCAAAATGGCATCTTCATATGTCGCTCTTGGAGTATTTTGTAATAATCATATTTTATCTAAACCTAGACAACGTTTATGTAACGAATATGGAATATTATCTTTGAGATGAAATATGAAAGTTTGCTTTGAAATTGTGTTTAAAATTATTTCATATTCTTGTGCTTTTGATATTATGGATATATTAACATGACCGCATTTTGTCACCGGAAATTAATACTATAGAAGATTGCAGCATCTGTAGCGCTTAGTTTCGGGCCTCAAAATGAGGGATGTTACAACTTTTTTCAATATACATCCAATGCCCGACCCACTCATTGAATCACAGTCTGATGATTCTTGCCAACTAATCATTGGCTCTTCTAACCAAATATGCATCCAATTCCCGGTCCATTTATTGAATCTCTATTCGATGATACTTTCTATCTATGCATTGGGGCATCTTCTCACTCTTCCACTTCCAAAGTTCTATATCATTACACAAGTAGCAGTCAAGGGTTGATCCGCACCTCATCTAGGATTCATAGATACTTTTTCGACGAACTTCCTCATCCACTCTTTCCAGCTTTCACCCATGGTGATTAGGATCGGCTGCGAACTATAAGAACTTATAATTGCGATATAATCGCACGTCATGCCATGTGTCATGTTCCAACTTCATGAAGCGAGTGCATAGGGCTTCGGTAAAGGCGGTACGTTTCCAGCTTACTACTTGACTTCATTCAGATGCCCGCACTCTTAAGAAACAAAGAAGTGGGAACAAGTTTCCCTGATCCTTCCTACTTGGCCTGCTCTAGGTCAAGGTTCAATCTAGGCTTACTAGGAAAATTCAGACGTTTGAAAATCCACTTCAGACGTTTGGTTGCCTGATGTTATAAAAAAATTATTTTCTAGGTATTCAGACGTTTGGCTACCATTTTTAGACGTCTGACCTTAATTTACAAACATTTGAAAAAAGTTTCTGACATGTGAACTATATCAAATTTGAACTAAAATCATTTGGGTTGGAATTTACTGAAATTTAGATGTCCCTCCAATTCAGATGACTTGTAGGGTTTTTCAGATGTTTGATCTGGGTTTTTCCAAATTTTGTAAATTTTTTATTTTTTTATTTTATTCTTCACCTTCGTGGATCTGAGTATGAATAGGGTTTAGTTTAATAAGTATTTTTGATACTATTGCTACTTGTTTATATCCTATTTCAAGTAATTTAAATATATATATATATATATATATGTATGTATGTATGTATGTATGTACGCACATACGTACGTATGTATGTATGGATGTATGCATGTATGTATATTCCAGTGAATTATAGATGTACACTCAAATTAATTATTACGTATATTTCAATGTAAATTGAATCGGATTTTAATAAATTTCACCGAATATTTTTGTTCCTTTCTTTCTATTCAAAAATCATTCCAAACTAGTCATATAAATCAAATCTAATAGGTTAAGGGTAGTCACAATAAAAGTATTCTTTATTATCAATTTGAACATGTTATACAATTTAGATCTCTAAGATTGGAGATAGTTTTACTTTCATTTATCGATTCAGTATTTTGATCAATCATTACCTAGGGTTTTACAAATTATTACAATTCATAAGTTTAGAATAACTAAATGATTCAAGAATAGAAATTATGTTTGTATTGCTAAGACGGTATATAATGGAAAATTGGTTACTTATCTCCATCATACACATTTTGTAGATAAATTACTCACCTTGTTCGTAGAAACCATTCTCTTGACTTGAATCTACTGCTTTTCCAAGTTGTTGATTCAAAGCTTTCTCCTTCTTTTATTCAAATTTGATTTCTTCTCTTGTTTTATTTTTGTTTTTGTCTGATAATTTTTAAAGATAGAAGATGTGTTGTTTTGTTTTAAATTGGAATTTTGATTGAGGAAGTAGAAGAAGTTTTTGGAAGTGGTGGCTAGGGTTTTCGAGTGAGAAGAGTAAAGACTTATGCCATATTTATAGTTGAAAACTAGGGTTTCTAGATTAATTTCCAAAATGAATAATTACAAAAATGCCACTAGGTCCTTTTTTCACTATTTCTGACATGTTTCATCAAATTTAACTAGTTTTCTTAACTATAAATGACATCCTTGACGCAATGGAATAGGTCCCGTGGCCTAGTTCCAATGTTTGTGAAAATTTATGCTTTTATCTCTATTGTAAAATTACGTTTTTGCCCTTAGTATTATTTTAATTTATTTATTTGAATTTCCAGGGTGTTACATTCTCTCCTATAAAAAAATTTCATCCTTGAAATCTTTAAGGATGGAAAAATATAATTCATTCATACCGCCAATACCTACAACCATCTACTCAACCATCAACCTTTAGCAAACATTTTCCTTAAGTTCAAAATTTCTAATGCAGCACGCACATATGATATGGAATGCATATGAACATATATGTAGTATAAAATTAGGCGGTCTCCTGAAGTAGTCGACCCCTTGAAATGCAAGTGCTTATGATATGTATCCAAAACGTAGGCAATACCCTATATACTTGCAATTCTATATGAATGCGCAACCATACAATACATATGTAAAATTCAACAATCAAATATGAAATTCAACAATCATATGCATATAACCGATAAAATAAAGCGAATAAAATGGTGTGTGTTGTAATATAACCTGAATATATCCGCCCGTACATGCAATGCTAACTAATAAAATTCATCCATTAGCAACCATCATTCAAAACATGTCCTAGCAATAGGTTCATAACCATGCCTAGCATCCAAGCATTCCTACCTATGGGATATTCTAAGCTAAATACTACATGCGCTAATAATTATACTAATTTAAATGGAAACATACAAGAAAAGAGTTCTGGATGAGTAGCTTAGATCTTCTCCTTAGGCTCTCATGTACTCTCAGTTGGATTTTCCCCCCATTAGACTATAACCAGTTTAATGTCTTTATTGCGGAGTTGCTTTATCCCATGCTCAATAATGGGAGTAGGTGCACGACAAACAAGAAAGCCTTCCTCCACTTCAACCTCCTCTAACGGACTTGGCTCGATTACAGTAGCTGAATCATGCAGACACTTTCACAAGTGTGACGCATAGAAGACATTGTGAACCCCCGTCAACTTTTCAGGAAGCTCCACCTATAAGCTAACCTCCCTACTCTCTCCAGGAGCTGAGAAGGCTCTACAAATCTTGGTGCTAAATTTCCCGAACTATCAAACATCATTACATGTCTAAGTGGCTAGACCGTCACAAGGACCATGTCGCCCGCTACAAACTCCAACTCTGTGTGTCTCCTATAGCGTAAGATTTCTTCATATCCTTGGTAGTGTTCATCCTCCTATGGATCAAGTTTACTTTCTCTGATGTCTCCCTTATCATATCTGATCCAAGTACAATCCTATCTTTAGTCTCTCACCAACAAGATGGTGACCTACAAGGCCTCTCGTACAACACCTCAAATAGTGTCATTCCAATACTTGCTTGATAGCTATTATTATAAGCAAACTCCACCAACAACAGGTGATCCTCCCAAGAACCTCCAAAGTCAAAGATACACATTCAAAGCAAATCCTCCAATACTTAGTTTACCCACTCAGTCAGCACATCCCTCTATGGATGATAAGTGGTACTTAAATTTAATTTGGTACCCAAGGCCTCTTGAAGAATCCTCCAAAATCCACTAGTGAATAGACGATCTCGATCACTGACAATGTTAGAAGGGACTCCATGCAACCAAACTGCCTCTCTCGCATATAAAGTCATCAAAGATGCAGCTATCCTCGAACTCCTGAATGGAATAAAATGAGCACATTTGGTTATTCAATCGACCATAACCCAAATACCCTCATTCCTCATTCTTCTCCTTGGTAGCCCATCAACAAGGTCCATGGAGTTACTTTCCACTTCCTTTGTAGAATATCCAGAGCCTGCAATAACCTACCAGGCTTCTTCTGCTCTACCTTTACCCTTTGGCAAGTCACACACTTGGAAACATACTCTGGTACATGCGTCTTCATACCAGCCAATAAACGACTCTCTTCATATCATGATACATTTTGTCACCAACAGGATGAATAGTCATTCTAGAATGATGGGACTCTACTAGTACCATATCGATCAACTCCATAATAAGAGGAGCACACAACCTGCCATCTCTCTGCAACCACTCTTTCAAATCAATGAAATAGTAGTCCAAATGACTGAATGCTCTCCCTTATTCATCTTCTCAAAAAATATCCATCAACTCCTTGTCTTGCTTATGAATTGAACTAATACGGTCCATATATGAATGCTAAACATATAAAGCTGCTAACAATCCTACTGTAATGTCCGATAAAGGTCAGAAATCAAATGTAGAAATGAACTCCAAGTGCTTCCATTCCAAGAACATGGGACTCAACATTGCATGCTTTCTACTTAAGGCATCGGCTATAACATTGCCCATGCTTGAAGCATATAAGATACTGAAATCAAAAACGCCAAGAGCTCTATCCACCTCTGCTGCCGTAAATTTAAATCTTTTTAGGAGAATAAATACTTCAGAGATTTATGATCCATGAATAGCTCAAACTACTCGCCTAAAAGATAGTGCCTCCATGATTTGATAGCAAAGACAATAGCTGTCAACTCAAGATCAGGGGTTGGATAGTTTCTCTCATGAACTTTCAATTGTCGACTAGCATAACAGACAACTTTACCCTTTTGCATCAACATAGTGCCCAATCCTCTTGCATAGGCATTAGTATATACTATGAACGCTTTTGAACTACCAGGGAGTGCTAAAACAGGTGCACTAATCAACAACTACTTTAGCTTAATGAAATCATCCTCGCATTCTACGTCCCATGAGAAAACTAAATTCTTCCTTATAAGGTGTGTCAATGGAGTGGAAATCTCAATGAAGTCCTTAATGGACTTCCTATAATAACCAGCCAAATGAATAAAACTACTCACTTCCGTAGTATTCACTAGTACGTGCTAATCCTTTACTATTGCAACTTTTCTAGGACCGCCCGTCGGTCCATGCTCGGACACAATATCTCCTAGAAAACGAATCTCCTTGCACCAAAAGTGACAATTTGGAGAATTTCTCCTTTAGCTTATGCCTACGGAGAGTATTGAGCACTTCTTCTAAATGAAGCTCATGCTCTTTCTAGCTTTTCCAATATACGAGTATGTCATCAATGAATACCACCACAAATGTATTTAGCAACCTTCTAAAGAACTGACTTGAGAGGTCGAAAAAATATGCTTAGACATTGGTCAGTCCAAATGGCATGATGAGCCACTCATAAAATCAGTCGGACGTACAAAAAGCAGTTTTCTGAATACTCTCCTTAGCTACACGCAACTAATGGAACCCGATAGCCAAGTCAAGCAAGGAGAATACTTTTGCTTCGAATAACTAATCAAAGGGATTATCTATACAGAGCAGTGGATAACGATTCTTATTTGTTGGTTTGTTTAGCTCATGATAATCAATGCAAAGCCTTAAGGAGCCATCTGCTTTAGTAGCAAAGACAACTAGTGCTCCCCACTCCGAAATACTTCTTCAAATAAAGTTCTTCTCCAACGACTCAATTACTTGCTTATTCAGCTCACATCTTTCTTTAGTAGCTATATGCCTAATTGGTAGGTCAAAGTGCCTAGCATTCTCTTCAAGATAAATTCGAATTCGATCTTCGGATGAGGTGGAATACCAGATACCTTGAAAAAGACATTTGGGTAGTGATGAACTACTGACACTGAAGCTAACTCATCACGTGACATGTCTAGGCAATATAGGTAATTCAACATAACTGAACTCTTGAGATCGCAGTAAACCTCTAGGCTGCATCCTCTGCAAATACTCAAATGAACTATCTTCCTATCACAATCCAATATTGCTTCATACATAGTCATCCAGTCTATATTCAAAATAAAACCAAACCCAAAGAATCCCAAAACAAAAGTATCACAATCAAATTCGACACCTAGAATATACAACTTCAAACCCTTACAAATCGTAGACAAATGAGTCGATCTCCTATTGGGTTCGATGCTACTATAGGGTTTACAACTATACTAGTCTTTAAGTGTAATCCATCTACTAGTCCACTCGAAATAAAAGAGTGTGATGCTCCAGTGTCAAATAAAGTGCCAATAGATAAATTAGAAAGGGTTAACACACCTTTGATGACCACTTTCTTCCCCTTCTCCATAGATGGAGTTGTGCTTGAGCTAGGAATAATATCTAGTGCATATATTGGGACCACCTGGGTAGAGGTCTTAGACAAGGTTGAATACTGCCTCTTCAAATGACCAAGCTGGTTGCAGTTATAGCATTTGACCTTTGCTAGATTCGTCTACAGTTCCTAGCTAAATGTCCTCTTAAACCACACTTTCTACACCCAAGCTCATGCATATTTATCTTTCCTTGAGCTCCCATCCCACATTTGCACTGATTTGCTGAACTGGCTTTTCTTCTACTTTCTTGGGTTCCTCCTTCCCTATAGAATTTAGTAATGCCATCTTGACCAAGCTCTCAAAAGTGGCTCTAGTAGATGCATGAGTCAAAGTAACCTTTGTGAAATGTAACAATCCGCACTTCCGGACACGCCGGTTTAAGGCCTAAAGCAGCGTTGAACTCGCATCGTGTCAAGAAGTATGAATCGTTAGGTTAAAAAGTTTGCATGATACAGAGATAAATATAAATTAGAACATTCCACACTTTCAGATCTCAAGCAGAAGGAAATAAAATATAAGTAACGAAATAGTCCAAATCAAATAACAACCTTAACAAAATGTAGTCCATACAACAATGTCTTAAAGAGTCTGATATAGATAAAACCTTTAAATAACTCCATAATAAGAGACTGTATAACATATAATGTGATACATAAGAGAATAGGTATAAGTAGCTAAGCCTCTAGGCATCATGTCTCCATCTCCACATACCTTTCTAAACCAACTCACTTGCTACCATGTCCTTCTGTAATGGATACAAAAAGGGAAGAAAAGGAGGGGGTCGGACAAAGTCTAGTGAGTGAACTATATCAGTAGTGGTATGACAAACGATTAAAGTTCGGTTATATCCTATATCTAGAAGTGTTCCTTAGTGTATTCAATATATAAGGAGATAATTATTTCACGTTGTAGTTTAACTATCCTAAGTGGTCAATTGTGATCTATGAAAGTTCCAGTCACAGATGGAGCATACTGAAACTGAATAATTCCTAAAAGTGTTTCTAGTGTATGGTCTCATGGAAAAACACCTAATTATACATCAAATTAACAACCTTGGTAGTAGTCGCTTGGGTTACTCTTTTTTTGTATATACATCCAATGCTCGGCCTACTCATTGAATCATTGTCTGATGATACTTTTCATCTATGCACTGGTGCTCCTAACCGAATATACATCCAATGCTCGACCTATTTATTGAATCATTGTTCGACGTTATTTTCCAGCTATGCATCGATGCATCTCATTAATAGTATGCTTCCTAAGTTCTATATCATTACATAAGTAGTAATCAAAGGTTGATTCGTCCCTCAACTAGGATTCGCTAATCCTTTTCCGACAAATGTCTTTGTCCACTCTTTCTAGCTTTCACCCAATGGTGATTAAGACCTGCTATGAATGATAAGAACTTCTAATTGCGATATAATTACACACCACACTGAGTCTCATATTCCATCTTCATGAAGCGAGATCCTAGGACTTCACTAAATATGGTACATTTTCAGCTTGCTGGCCGACTCCATTCAGCTGCATACACTCCCGTGAAACAAAGAAGTGGGAACAAGTTCCCCGATCCTTCCTGCTTGGCCTGCTCCAGATCCAGGTTCAGCCTGGGTTTACTTGGCTCATTTATACATTTGAAAATCCACTTTAGATGTCTGGTTGCCTGATATTATAAATAAACTATTTCCTTGGTAATAAGACGTTTGACTACAATTTTTTAGGTATTTGACCTTAATTTTCAGATGTTTGAAAAAGATTTGGATGTTTGAATTAGATCAAATTTTAACTAGAAACTCATGGGTTAGAATTTCCTGAAATTCAGATGTCTAACCCCCAATTCAAACATCTGGTTGGGTTTTTCAGACGTCCGATCTGGGTTTTTCCCAATTTGGTAAATTGTTTATTTTCTTCGTGGATCCGAGTAGATATAGGGTTTAATTTAACAAGTGTTTTTAGTATTATTCCTACTTGTTTATATCTGATTTCAAGTGATATATATATATATATATATTCCAATGAATTATACATGTACACTCAAATCAATTATTGCGTATATTTCAATATAAATTGAATCAGATCTAAATAAATTTCAACGAATATGTTTGTTCATTTTTTTCTATTCAAAAATTATTCCAAATTAATCATATAAATCAGATCTAAAAGGTTAAGGGTAGTCTTAATAAAAGTATTCCTTATTTATCAATTTAAATATTTCATACAATTTAGATCTATAAGATTAGAGATAGTTTTACTTTCATTTAGCGATTCAATAACTAGATCTGTCATTTCCTAGGGTTTTACAAATCATTTCAATTCATAAGTTTAGAATAACTGATAGGTTCAAGAATAGAGATCATGTTTGTATTACTAAGAAGATATACAATTGAAAATCAATTACCTATCTCCATCATACGCATTTTGTTGATAAACCCACTCACCTTATTTGTAGGTGTAGGAACCTTTCTCTAAAGTTGAATCTACTGCTCTTCCTAGTTGTTGATTCATAGCTTTCTCCTTCTTTTCATCTAATTTGATTTCTTCTATTGTTTTATTTTTGTTTTTGTTGTGAATTTTTGAAGATAGAAGATGTGTGGCTTTGTTTTGAGTTAGAATTTTGATTGAGGAAGGAGGAGGAGAAGAAGTTTTAGGAAGCGGAGGCTTGGGTTTCCGAGTGAGAAGAGTGGAGGTTTATGCCTATATTTATAGTTGCAAACTATGATTTTTTAGGTTAATTTCTGAAATGAATAATTACAAAAATGCCATTGGTCTATTTTCTGCTATTTCTAACATATTTATATCAAATTTAGCAAGTTATATTTGTTTCTTAACTGTAAATGGCATCCGAATGCAATGGAATAGGTTCCATAGCCTAATTCCAATATTTATGAAAATTTATATTTTTATCCTTTAATATAAAATTGCATTTTTGCGCTTATTATTATTTTAATATTTGAACTTCTGGGATGTTACGTTCACCCCTTAAAAGGTGCTTAGGGGTGCGGGTTGTTACTTTAAATTTAAAAAATTAGATTTACCGATGAGATTTGTAAGCGATGAATTAAACTGTCACACTACTAACTATGACATGTGAACATTAGTATTTGGATTGTTCAAATATTAATTACTGGTTAAACTCACAGTAATGATTCGCACAATCGAATCAAATCAGTCTATGAAATATCGTTGGATTTAATTTATTTATAATAGTATAAATTAACTAAATTAATTAAAATTTGTGAAATATTATTTATCATTGTATTTTTGTATGGGGTGTGTTTAGTAAGATGGAGTGACCTCTAGAATTATTGGGGTGCTTTTAGTAATTTATCGAGTGTGTGTATAAAAGTTAGATACGCGTGTATCGATATACGATATCGATAAGGATTTAAAATGGATTTAAATTAAATGAATTGCTAATGGTTTTATGGAGTTTTTAGTCCATATTAGATTAGGTCATTGCTAGCCTAAATGGGGAGAAAGAGGGGGTCTTGGAATTTGAATTTGTAAGAAAGAAACATGCACATATTTTTCTCTAGCTCATACTCTAAATTCAAGCCTTAGCCTCTACTTCATTTTTTACTTTTTAGCTCCTCTCTTCCCGCTTCCTATACCATAACTCCATTTTTCAACTCTAATTAACATCCATTAAAAAATACAACTAGATCCGGTGGTGAAACATTGATTGCTAGCAATAGTTATGCTAATTCAGAACTAGTAGTCGATAGATCAAAGTGTGGTTCCTAGGTAAATTCTAGCAAGGTAATCTTCTTTTTACATATTTATATGTAGTTAACTCTATTACAACCATTTTATATGTGTGATAATTGTCCACTTTAAAGACTAATGCACATAACAATTTTAAACAATTGATCTACATGAACATGTTGTTTTAAAATCCAATTTTAAATTGAAAATAATAATAAAAAAAATATGTAAGTATGTTATTCGACAATAAATCATTTTATGTATGTATATAATAATTTTTTTAAATATTTTTTATTAATTTTAAATGAATTTTTACTATTTTTAAACCCTAAATACTTTAATCTAGTTTTTAAATTATATATATAATTAAATTATTTAAAATATATTTTGGAAATTATTAAAAAATATTATATGGCTGAAAGCATAATTTACATATGATTATAATATATATATATATAGTACTACTTAATATAGCGTTTGTTTTTAATGTTATTCTATATATATACAGATGTATTCTTTTAACAAAATTAGTTTTCTTTTAAAATAAAATTTACAAATAAAATAATATTTACACATATATATAATTTTTAAATATTTATTTTATAGTAAACATAAATATATATTGTCTATATATATTAAAACAGTGTTGTGCATTTTAAACAAAAAAATGAACAAAAAAATACATGTATATATATAAATAAATAATTTTTCTTTATTGGCCAAATAATATATATATAATTTTAAATATTTGTTTTATAATGTATGTGTGTGTGTGTGTGTGTGTGTATATATATATATATATCTATATTGTTTGTACATATTAAAACAATGTTGCATATATTTAAATAAATAATTAATTAAATATATGTACTTAAAAATATTAACTTCAATAGTAATAATTATTTTATACAAATATACGTGTTCAAATTTAATTAACGATAATTTAACTAATATTTTAAGCCTTAGTTTTGAATTTTAATTTTTTTTACCAAGTCTTAATTAGATATTTTATATACAAAATTTGAAATTAAAATTTAACGATTTAGTCAAAATTATATTAGGTATTTTATAATTTATTATATATAAATAAATTCAAATTTTACAATTAAATTCATGTAGTTTATAAATGTATTAAACATTTTTCAACGACAATCATCACACACACAGAGATACACACACACAGATATATATATATATAATGTATACATTATAAATGCAAATCCCAACATCTATATATGCAGACAATACCTATATGCACATTATATATTGCACTTGCACATTATACACATATGAGTATATAATGACACGCTCATTAATTATTAACTTATCAAAAGTGATTAATCAATTAAAGTATAAAATTAAGTAAAATTAGATTTTATTAAATTAATCTAGATTGGATCTAGTTCTACCCATTAGACTTCATAAGCCCACTATGATCTAAAATAAGATTTTTTTAATATAAATTCACCTATTTAGTCCGTTGTGGTTTGGCCTAGTTCCCTCACCCAGCACGATTATACTTCCCCGACCTTATTATGGATCGAAGGAGTTCATTGGTACCTATCTTCGGGTAATTAGACATCTGATATTTCAAAAAATAGAATGTCTAATTATGTCGCTGATCATGTTGCACAAAGTCAGACTTTAAGAGTACGATTCCATTGGTTCTAAAGTCAACTTTATTTATGAACTAAAGGATGGAAATCAATGCCTTGTTACATCAAATCCCAATGAATAGGACATCTTATTTGCAAAAGAGAAAGTCAAGTAAAATAGCATCGTAGGTGCTCGCTATTCCATGTATGTCGAATTGGGCTCCCATTAACAGTCGATAGCTTGAATGTTCCATCTTCAGGCTTTTATGCAATCACATAAGGACCTTCCCAATTCAAACTAAGTGCCCCAATATCAGGAAAGACCGATTTCAAAATGAGGTCATCTATCTCAAAGGTACAGTTTTTAAACTTGGCGTTGAATTGCTTTGCTACTCTAAATTGGTGAGCCCAGCTACCCTCAGATTAGCATTTTCTTGTTTTTCTTAAACCAAGTTAAGGGACTCGAGTAAGAGTTCCTTGTTCATCTTAGGATCATATTGCAATCTTCTATGAGAAGGGACTTCGACTTCAATTGGTATCATGGCCTCATTTCCATAGGCAAAAGAGAATGAAATATAACAAATCGTGGACTTGTGGGTCATCCATTAAGCCTACAATGCAAGTGGTAACTCATCAAGCTAATTGCCCTTGGCTCTTTTCAATCTCTTCTTAATGATGGATTTGATGATCTTATTCACCGACTCCACCTATCCATTCGCTTATTGGTGTGCTATTGCTAAAAAGGCTCATCTTAAAGCACAGAATTCCTTGAGTGACACTCTAGAATTGAGTTCCGTTATCAATTATTATCTTTTGTGGAACTCCAAATATGCACAAAATTTTCTTCACTAAAAAGTTAATCACTTTCTTCAAAGTGATAGTTGTAAGTGGTTCTTCTTCCACCCATTTTTTAAACTAATCCACAGCCACTATTGCATATTTCGCTCCGCCTCTGGACATTGGCAGCACACCAATGATATCTATTCCCCATACCACAAACAGCGATGGGCTAACCATTTATGTAAGCTCAGTGGATGGGGCACATGGTATCTTTGTAAACCTCTATAACTTGTCACATCTTCTAGAGTAATCAGCTGCATCCTGGTTGAATGTCTGCCAGAAGTATTGTAGCAAAGAACCTTCTTTGCTAACGTTTGCCCTCTAGTGCGATCACCACTTCTTCCTTCATGCACATCCGCAAGGATCTTTCTCACTTTGTCTTTGTGGCATTCCTTGACAAGGGCATAGAGAATCCTCTCATATATAACACTGCTTCTTTCATAATGAACTGAGGTACTTTAGGCTGGAGTTTTCGTCATTCATTTCTCCCATCCAGGAGAGTCCCCTTTAGCAAATATCCTTTGATAAGAGTCATCCATTACTCCTCTTCCTTGACCTCCAGGATCTAATCAATGTCCATCTCATCAAAGCATAAGGCCATTAGAGTTTCTATTGGCACAATTTCCAAAAGTGGTGCATCCTCAGAACTTTCCAATTTAGCCAATGGATCTGCATCTTCTCTTCTATAAGGATATGCATTATCATGTAGTGCTCAATATTGTCTGGTAGTTCCAATGACTTTGTCACATAAATGCAAGTCTTTCTCCCTTAACCTAAATTTCCTTCTTCACTTGAGAGACCACCAACTAAGAGTTGCTAAAAATATGCAATGTCTTGACTCCCGGTTAATTTGCTATCTTAAGTCCTGCAATCAATGCCTTATATTCAACCTCATTATTTGTCACCTAGACCTCAAGCTTTAAGGTGTAACATATCCTTCATCTTTCTAGGGTCATGAGAACCACTCCTGCCCCCAAGATTATGCTCATTAGAGGCTCTATCTATGTACAACTTCCATTGAGAAAGCCAAACCCATTCTTCTTCCACGTCATCATCTCAGATGGTGAAATCAACAAAGAAATATGTCAATGCCTATCCTTGAATATCCTTTCTAGGGTAGTAAGATATGTCATACCGGCTTAGCACGATATTCCACTTTATCAATCTTCCAAAAGTCTTGGCTCGGTGTAGCACTTCCTCGATGGTTGATCAGTCAACACCTTTATCGGATAAGCCTAGAAGTATGGCCTTAACTTCCTCACAGCAATCAACAAATAGTTCACTAGTTTCTCTAACTTCGGATAATTCTTTTCTACTCCAGTAAAACATTTTCTTATATAGTACATTGGCCTTTGGATTCTACTCTCCACATGCCCTAAGGCTACACTGGCCCATGAGCTGACACTACTAAGTAAACAAAAAGATCTCCTTCCAAAGGCTTTGACAACACTAAAGGCCTCTCTATATAATCCAACAATTTTTGGAAAACATCTTGACATTCTTTCATCCAAAATGAACTTTCCTTTCTTTTTCTTGAAGGCATCAAAGAAACATATACATTTGTCATTTGCTTTCGAAATGAATCAACTTGATGTGGCGATCTTCATGTTCAAGCTCTAAATCTCCCTCCTTGTCTTTGGGGCAGTAACCTCTCTTAACACTTTAATCTTTTCTGGGTTAGCTTATATACCTCTCGAGTTTATAATGAATCCCAAAAACTTGTTTGATGCAACTCTAAAAGAATAATTCAATGGATTCAACTTCATTCCATACTTTCTAAGTGAGTCGAACATCTCAGAGAGATTACCCATGTGATTCGCCGATCGTTGTGACTTTACAAGCACGTCATCTATGTAGACTACTATAATCTTTCTGATCTAGCACTTAAACATTCTGTTCACCAAGCACTGGTAACTAGCTCTAGCATTCTTTAGACCCAACGGCATGACTCGGTAACAATATAACCCAAATTTGTGATGAAACTAGTATGTGCCTGATTCAAAACATGCATGCGATCTGATTATAGCTGGAGAACGCATCCATGAAGGATAGCAGTTCATGTCCAATAGTCCCATCCACGAGTTGGTCGATCATCGGTAAGGGGAAACTATCTTTTGGGCATGCCTTATTCAAATGGAAATAATCAATGCATGTCCGTCATTTCCTATTAGCCTTCTTGATCAGCACATTATTTGATACTCACTTCGAGTATAGTGCATCATAGATGAAGTTGTTTGCCTTCAGCTTATCCACTTCTTCTTTTAATACTGCAGATCGCTCTGGTTCCATATCGTACCTCTTTTGCTTCACAGGACGGTACCTTGGGTCCACATTCAATGAGTGGTTTGCTATCTCTAGCAAAATTCCACACATGTTGGAATGCGTCCATGCAAACATGTTTGCGTTTTCTCAGAGAAAACCTATCAACTCCTTCCTCATCTTTAGGCCGAGTTGGGACCTAGTGTTGAGGACCCTTGCAGGATCTTCATCATCGATCAAAATGTCGATTTCAGCTTGGGCGGGACCACCCTCGCTTCCTCTAACTCTTTTCATAAGACCATTAGCTTATGAAATTTGCTATTAGACCCGAGCCAAGGTTTAGGCGGTAGTTGCTATGCTTGAAGTATTTGGTAAAGAGAGGATTCTCTATATCCTTTCCCTTCTCCCATTGCTTCGCCTCTTTGAGTTCAACAATGTAGCACTCTCGACCTGTGCTTTGGTCGCCTTGAATTTCCACTACTCCATTGTTAATCAAAAATTTCATTATTAAACACCATGGAGCAAGTACTATTTAAAAAACTAGCGAGGGTCGATCGACCCAAGAAAGCGTTGTAAGCTGAAATGCCATCCACCATAATAAACATCTGCAACCGCACTACCTTACAGTCTCCTTCACCAACTCAATAGGTGATTCTATGCACCCCACTAGCTCCTTAGCGTCTCCAGTAAATCCTTGGGTGCGAGATTTACAAGGCTTTAGATCCTTCTTATCAAGGTGCATGTTGTTAAATTTTGTTTGAATAATATATTCACCAAGATCCCACAATCAATAAGGACTCGATGCACTTTAGTTAGCCTAATTACGGTTGTAATAACCATAGGGTTAAGCGTCGATGCTTCAACAACATCAGCGTCTCAAATTTGAAACACAATTTCACTAGTTGTAGTTCTCTAATGCTTTGCTGGAGTACTCTCCTCTATGGTGTAACAAAAACTTCTCGAGGCATGTGCCTCAGCAAGCTTCTCATTCTAGCTCTTTTCAGTAGGATGAAAGCCTCCAGAAATAGTATTTATCATGATCCCTCTAGTTGGCAGTCTTGATCCCTCTCCAATGCATCCAGCCTTATTCCCTTGGGTATGCTACCCTTAGGGTTGATTATTATTTTTCATGCTAGCCTACGAGTTCCTCACATACTGCTGCTATTTCTTTTTCTGAATCAAATCTTCAAAAACATCTCTCAAATACCTACATTCATTCATATTGTACCCATGGGTCTTATGGAAGTGATAAAATTTCCCCGTATGTCTTTCTTCTTCAATAGCCTCCCTCATGGGTGGCTTCTTATAGCATTTTGTACCTTGCGTTACAAACTATATGTTCTCAACCATATTAGTCAGTGGAGTATAATCTCCCGGTCTGGTGTACCTCGTACGCTTCTTGGTGTCTTGCTTCTTACCACCAGCGCCTTGGTTCTTCCTCTTACTGTTATTGTTATTTCCAACATTCACCGCAATGTTTCTAGCACTATCACCACTCTGTTTGACTACAACATTGCTTTGTATCACACTACTCAATCCCTCTTGACCATCTACATCCAATCTAGCAGTCAAATCTGCCTCTTCCAAGCATAGAAATTAAGAGGCTTTATTGTAAAACTCTTCCATAGTACATGGTTGCTTTCTGTTGAGCCATCTACCAAAATCTATCATCGGTTAAACCCTACTTATTAGTGCCATCAATACAACCTTCTCTTTGGGGTTGCTTACCTACATGAGTGCAGCATTAAATCTCTTTAAAAGTTCTTTAAAGTCTCTCCAGAACTCTGATGCACGTTTAATGATAACATAAAATCCTTTGGCGCACAATGTGGAGCTGGAAATGCTCCATAAGTTTCTAAGCCAGCCGATCAAACGGTGATATGGACCTCGGTGCGAGCCAAGTGAACCACATCGTTGCTACTCCATTCAAGAATATAGGGAAGTACCTACATCTGACTGCATCCACTGCACAAGCACTGTCCATATTCCATGTGTATTTCAATAGATGCTTCCTTGGATTAGTCATTCCCTGTGCAGTTAAAGCACTTATCATTCTATAGTGGTGGAGGTGCAAAAGGTTGTAGCGGGGATATAGCGGAAAATAGCGGAGGTGCAAAAGGTTGTAGCGGGGATATAGTGGAAAATAGCGGAGGTGCAAAAGGTTGTAGCGGGGATATAGCGGAAAATAGCGGAGGTGCAAAAAGCTTTATTATATATAAAACTAAATATTTAAAGTTAATTTATTCTCATTTCCACATAATTTACATGGAAAAAATATATTATTTAATCTTATATAACAAAACTGAAGAATATCATGATTTAAGACTAGAATTGGTGAATACAATATGTTTCTAACTTATATTAAACATCTATGCCTTAAAATTAGGACTTCACCCTAATTTTGTTGATTTGGTTTAAAAGAGAACTAGTCAAATCAACCTTTGTAAATTAGTGTTGCTAAAGCAGATACTAAAAAGCTTTGATTAGTGGGTGTAGTGGAAAATAGAGAGGCTTAATGTGGATTTACTATTTAATAGCGCTAAATTAAAATAGCATAGCAGTCAAACATCACTATGCGCTATAGTGGGGATTTTGTAGGGCTTTAACTGCACAGGTCTTTCCATTGTAGGTTGATGTAGTTTGCACCATGAACTCCTTTGGATACTTCTCTTCAAGGATTTTTTTGGTGCATGAAGTCTGACTTGGTGATGAACCCCACTCCTCATCCTGTCTATGCTGGCTCTCACTCAACAATCTCCTAACTATATCAGTGATATACTCCTCACTACCTTGGGCAATTGGACGACGATCATCAAGAACACCCTGAGTGTATGGCTCTACAAATGTTCTTGATTAGTTGCATGACGCCTAGTTTCACCTATCTATGAAGGAGCCATTCGTCCTGACCCCTTCTTCTCTCTTAGCTGGTTTTGCAACATTAGCCTGAATTCCATCAACTTTTGTACTAGTAACTCATTCATCTCCACCGGCACCACCATCCTATAAATCCTCCTTACCAATGAACATATTCAACCTATCAAAGAACCTCTTTGTATCGACTTGATTGAACCAATCAGCTCAGAGTTGTTTTGATGCAGGCAATGTTACTCCACCTTTTATAAGCTTTTTCTATGCTACTTCAGCCCCTCTCTACATTGGTCGTTTAGTCCTATATTCAGTTCCATTCTGTCAAAGATAAGATTTCTTCATTAGAATCAGAAGACAGAGATTCTCTTATACTTTCCTACGCCTTTGAGATTCTATCCTCTGTCAGGGCTAGGCCAACACCGTTAATTTCCCCTACATACTTATCTCCAGTTCTATTTGAGACCTTTTCTGTTCTAGCAATTTTGCGTTCATGTCCAGCATCGTCTTCTCCATTTCATCTCTTGTCACAACTTTAGTCAATCCAGATGTTGATCTGGGTTAAGCAGTCAAAGGTCGAGTTGTTTTGTCTTTAACCTTGTGATCTCCTTCATCATCTCCTTCAGTAATTGCATCGGATCTAGTTTTCATAGGAGCCATTTTTTTATAGATCTTGCCTTTAGACTTCTCCAAATCCAAAGTGAAAGCATGGCTCTACACCTAAGATACTTCTTTCGTAGTGAAAGCACCAAAATATTATGCCAAAAAATGGTACAATACCCTAGTTTGATTGAAAAATGAGAAAAATCTAGTGAAAAATGAAAATAGAAAGCAAAAAGATAAGAATTTTCAAGTGGTTCGACCTTAATTCAATTACCTACATCCACTATTAGTTTTACTTTGGATGATGCTTCCAATTACAACAACTTTTACCAACAAGTATAGCTTGAAAAACTAGTTGACCAAAAAATGGCAGCAATTTAATGTAAGGATATAAAGCCCTTATTTCTTTGCCAAAGATGGATATTTGTAGTCGAAATCTTCCTTCAAAATCACAAGCTCACGTATGAATGGGTAATATTTTTGATCCGATCATTTAGGCATGAAAAACATGCAGAATTCGTCAATCAAAACAGCTTGGCACCGAAATGATCATTTCAATACCGACATGTTTTGTAGTCGTATTTCTTTGGTCCTTCTTTGTATATGCTTTACTTTTCAAGCTTTAGACTTCAATTGACAAAATTACTCCTCTAAATCATGTCGATACCGACGTGATTTATTTTATTCAAGTCTATGTCTTTTTCTTCAAAGTACAATGCAACTTCATTTATGGTTCAAGAGCGAGTCCCATCTTTAAATAACTGGGTACTGACATGATCAATCATTTTAGTACTGACATGATTTTTTGTGAAAATCTTGGCTAAACTTCTCGTGCTCCATTTTTTCATCATTTCTGACACCTCCTATGTTGCTTGATCCATTTCTTTATCATCTTGAAGTTCAGATCCACTAAGAGGTTGCTTGTTTCAAATGTTGGATAATAGCACTGTTCCATATGGATCGGTACTAATTCTTGTCAAATTGAAGACTTAGCATTTTTGGGGGCTAGAAGGCATGTAGGATAGATCAAAATGCAAAGATGAAGATTTATGGCTAAGCATATGGATGGGCAATGATCCATTGAGATAATTATTTTGGGCTGTAGGATGAAGAGATGAGCTTTGGCCAAGTATATGGACTGGTATCAATCCTTAATGGATCTATACCGATCCATGCTATAGTGGAAAATTGATGTGGACATCTGTAAGGAGCTAGCTGAAGCACTACGGTTGCTTTGGCAGCCAAGTTCTTACTTGAGGTGACTTGTGGGGGGAACAACTTGTGTGTACTACTATTATTATCCAGGTAAGGAGAAGGGTTAATGTGAAAATCTTATAGTTGGATTAACTTAGGAGAAACCTTTCAGTAGGTAAGGATGCTTACCATCGAGCAGCTGCTAGTGACACGACTGAGTGTACCATTAGTAGGGTTAAATTGATATTTACCAAATAAGGATGCTTACTAGATAAGGCTGCTAGTAACACGTTCAAGTGTGTTGACTAGTAGGGTCATTTAAGTGGTATTTCCATTAGACCAGTAGAGCCATCACATCCCTATGCCACTTGAGATATGATAAGAGATTTAACTGATGATTTCTATGGTTGTCTTTGTTGATGGTAGGTATTATTGAGTCTAATACCCCAACACCTTATTATATGCTGAGACAGAGTAGCATACTCTTTATTATAGTACTTTAGCATATAATGCTTATATGTTCTAACTTGTTGGATGCAAGAGTAGGTGAGGTAGGACTTTTCATACAATATTGCTCTTATTTATGATATATTGACTTTATATTTATTTTTGAGATTATAGACCACTCATACGAGACCGTTATCTAAAGCGAGGTTATTTACATTAATTTTTATATTCTCGAGTACTCTTAAATGAGTAGATTAAAATGTTATCTAAAGCGAGGTTATTTACATTAATTCTTATATTCTCGAGTACTCTTAAATGAGTAGATTAAGAGTAGGGAATGAAATAGTGCATGAAGTTATGCAAAGGACGAGCACAAGGCTTACACTTACTAGTATATACTACTTTATGAAGCTATTACTACTCATTCTGATGTGCAGTGGTATGGAGCTATCAACATCTTTTTATATATAGAGACAATTTTTACATTATGAGGTCTATGATGTATCACGATGTGTAGACTCATATATTCTATGATGTATGACTTATGGACCTTGTTGCACTCTGATGACATTTTATTTTTGTTTATTTGATCATACTAATGTCCCGTCCATTTTATATCTATGTTCGATATTATAATTTGTCTATGCGATGTGAGATATATAACAAGTTTCTTGATTTATTATATTACTTTGAAAGTTTTCGTTTACCGATCGGAAACTGCTACAGCACTAGCATAGGGCATAAATGTGAAGGGAGGTGTCACACTTGGTATTATATCTTAGGTTGAGCAAACCTAAGTTTATGTATTACATTCATTAGAGATGGGGATAAGAGATATGCCTTAAAATGGCTTGAGTGCTATATAAGAAAGCGTATTTGTTATATTTTGATTTTAAACTATATAGTGATCGTGTATGTGTGTAGTAGGATACATTACACACATGAGTACCACTTATGCAGTTATCCGTTATAAGAGACCGATCATTTTTATTATAGACAGTAAGAATAAGTCGGCAGACAAGGAACATAACAAGGAACCATGTATCGAGAGTCGAAACTAGAACATGCAATAAGGCAACTGTTAACCTCGATATGCGGACTATGTTCACATAGATGATAATGTATATGATGCAGATTCCGTAAGGAGAAGCTCCTAGTGCAGTGGTTGGTGGTGGTACGTTGGTGCAAGCACAATGAGTTTATTTCGCTAAGAAAAATAAGGACTATGCTGGTCTCAAATGAAAATCATTCATGGGAATAGAATATGATATGGAAGTACAGGTCTAGCTAGATACTTGTGAGTTTATATTTGATGATCTTGAGTTAGAAGATGCTTAAAAAAGGAAGTTAGCCTCGTAAAACTTCAAGGAAGAGCAATGGGTTGGTGGAATGATAAATTTAAGGCATAGTTAGAGGAGAAATTCATTCCTATAGCTCAAAAATCCATCTTGTTTAGAAAATTTGCTAATTTGAAGCAGGATAATATGTTTGTATCTATGTACGTGGTTGAGTTTAACTTTTTGTTGGAATATAGGATATCATCCATCAACGCTCAACTAAAGAAGAACTAGAAGTTCACAATTAGTCTCAATGATTATCTTGGGAAGTGCTTAGTAAACCATATTGATCAGCGCTTTGAGAAGGTTGTTGAGAAGGCTTAGAAGAATTAGAATCTTACCGAAAGGCAAAGCTAGCCATTATTCCAAAGAAAAAAAGCTAAATTGCAAGTAGGTGGAGGGGGAAAGAGGAAGCAACCCCAGAACAACATGGGGAACGAAGCGATTACAAAGCAAGGAGGGCAGAGGAAAGGCAAATTTGATCAAATTTGCTACAAATTCAAAGAGAAGGGGCATCTCTCTAGGGATTGTCTAGCTGCAAAGAAGTGCTTCAACTATGATAAGGTTGGACACATAAAAAGGACTATCCATAACTGGTTAAGGATAGGCAAGTGGTGAAGCTTATGCATTTAATGTTATTCCCACTCTTTGAGTGCTCTGTTGATAAATGATAAGGGGAAGGGCATTACCATCCATGATATGCTTTCTGTTTATGATATACATATTTATGTCTTGTTTAATACATAAGCATCGCATTTGTTTATATCTAGTGAACTAGTGGATACATTCAGATTAAGACCTGATCTAGTAGACTAACCCTTGGTAGTTTCGAATCCCATGGGAGGTTTGGCTAGTTTGTGCATGGTTTGTCATGATGTCATATTATCTAGCCATGGATGCCTGTTTGCTTATTATTTTTTTATGCTTTTTTTTGGATTTGAGATTATTTTGGGGATGTGGATTTAGAGATACAGGGTAGTACTCAACTGTTAG
The DNA here is from genome assembly GCA_030737815.1 of Allium fistulosum. Lineage (NCBI taxonomy): Eukaryota > Viridiplantae > Streptophyta > Magnoliopsida > Asparagales > Amaryllidaceae > Allium > Allium fistulosum. Next base: position 994,436,400 of record CM060903.1, read on the forward strand.
AGGTTATTGGTGATGATAGGAAGTGACGATGGGCATAAGCTAGAGTTAAGTTGCATGATCGAGGATGTAGTAATGGTTATCTTTTTGTATTCACTTGAGATCCCGCATAATGAGTTGTCATCAATACCCGTTGCAAAGGAGTATCCTGATATTCTTGAGGAGCTTATAGGATAACCACAACATAGAGAGACTGATTTTCGTATTGATCTTGCAAAGGATGCCAGACTGGTAGTTGTGCCTTTGAGATGGATGGCACCAAAAGAGCAATGAGAACCAAAGGTGCAATAAAAGAGTTACTTAAGAAGAGATATATTCAAAAGAGTATTTTAAGTGGGGACCACCTGTAGTATTCTCTGCTAATGAGTGTGTCTCTTTAAGATTTTGCGTAGACTATCGTGACTAAATAAAGTGATGAGAAAGAACAAGTATCCTCTTTCGCATATAGATGACTTCTCCAACCAGCTCCATGGTGCGAAAGTGTTTTCTCAATTGGATTCAGTGATAGGTTTACACCAACTGAGAGTAGCGAGAGATAGTGTGCGATTACCCCATTCCACATAGCATAGGGATTTTAGGAGTGGTTGATTTTACCGTTCGAGCTAACCAATAATCGATGGTATTCTAGTCTTTACGGACAGAAGATGAACACAGGTTGCATTTGAGAGTGGTGTTTGAGACATTGAGAAAGCATTAATTGAAAGCTATGTTTTCGAAGTGTCACTTTTGGAAGAGAGAAGTGAGGTTCTTGGGTCACGTTGTTTCGGAGAAAACTAAAGTAGCAGTTATCCAAGATTGAAAGACCTAAGAATGTAATCGATGTAAGCATCTTTCTTGGATTAGTGAAAAATGTGAGAAGCTTTCTTGGATTAGCAGGTTATTATTCAAGATCCCATAAAGACTTCTCTAAGATAGTCGCACCATTGACGCATTTGATGAAGAAGAGTCATACATTTACTTGGTATGTAAGATGTGAGCACACGTTCGTTAGTCCAAAAGAGAAGTTGACAAGTGTACTAGTGTTAGTCATTTCAAATGGGAATAAGGAGTTTACAATATACACAAATGCATGTGGTACTAGACTTCAGGTGGTGTTGATGAAAAGAGGTAAAGTTACAGCTTGTGTGAGTGGGTAACTAAAATGCACATGAAAGGAAATATCTGACCAATAATTTAGAGTTGGCTGCTATAGTATTTACATTGAAAGTATGGAGGCATTACTTGCTAAGAGAAAGGTTCAAGCTATTCACCCACCATAAGTCATTAAAATACCTTTTCTCATAGAAGGATCTTAACCTATGGCAGTATAAATGGTTAGAGTTCTTAACCTCCTATGACTTTGACATTTCTTATACGCTCAACAAGGGAAATACAGTCACAAATGCCTTGAGTGGGAGGCGTGTCAACTTAGGAGCTATATTTTTAGAGTGGAAGTAGTTAGTATATAGTTGGGTATGATTTCCAACCTAGATGTGAGCTAATTTTGACGATTAGACCAACTCTTATAGAGCAAATTGGTAGTTGTTAGAAGCATGATGTTGGACTTGCAAAGATCATTACTAAGCTAGAGAAGATAGTTGAGTTCGAGGATATGAAGCAGTACAGAATTGATTGAGATAGTTGGCTCTGCAAAGATTGGAGATTATTTGTTCCTAATATTTATGGACTTAGAGATGAGGTGTTATGAGAGTGTCATCATCTGAAGTTGGCTATACATCTTAAAGGCAATAAAATATATAGAGATGTGAATAATACATTTTATTGGAAGGAACACAGAAGGATATTAGGACATTTATATCAAATATATGAATTGTCAGCTAGTAAAAGCTAAACAAAAGAAATCGAGTAGTTTGCTGTAACTACCTGAAGTCCCAAAGTGGAAGTGGGAGAAGATACCGATGAACTTCATCGAAGGATCATCGAGGACTAGCAGAGCATAAATAACATATGGGTAATAGTTGATAGATTAATGAAGAGCGCATGATTCGTAACTTTGAAGCTAATAGAACGGCAATGAAACTAATTTAGTCGTATGTGCGTTGCACAACATGGTCTAGACATTGTTGTAGATAGACATGATGTTCCTCATGAGGAGATTCACCATTCCTTTGCCCCATGAGAGAGCACACAACCCTAAAAAGGGTTTCACATCCAAGAGTCACAATCATTGTAAGGTTAGAGCTCTTCCTCCATCGAGAACATTCTATGCCTTTATAAAGGTAAAATGCATGGAATTTATAGACATGATGGCAGTAGAAGTAGAAGTCGGAGCTAATGCAGAACCTGATCCTTTTGTCTTAGCCATATATGTTGGATATTTATGTACTAAATGAGAAACTATGATAAATGGTACAATATAAAGGTACGTAAAATATGTTTGAGTATGTTATAGCATGAGTATGTATACAATGTGTCATTATACCATAAGTCGTTAAGGTTAACAATAACTAAAACTCTATTTCCATTGAGAAGACAATCGTTCATTCCTCGATCAAGAGGTCTGGACAGTGTGATGGCATTATGAACATGAGAATGAAACGCGTATGCAAATGAAGATGATATATATGCATGCAAATGAACTAGGAGATAAAATACTAAGAATTATAAGTATAAACTAAAAGAGTTAGTTATATGCCTTAGGGGAAATTATGTAATTTGTTACATATATCTAACTCTGTTCTCAATCTAGTTCGTAGTAACAGTTAAGTTTTCTTTTATATACTTTGTTATATTGTGACATAATTACTTATGTAATTAATTTAAAGTATGTTAATAAGAAAATCTTCAAACAAAAGTTATGTTATTGTAGTTGCACCTAGTTGCAATCGTGAGTAGTTAATCACAAAATAAAATAATATTTTGTCTTAAATATTCCTATTCATAATGTTTTAAGAAAAGATATTGATACATCTATTGAGATCAGAGTACATAACGCTTTCCAAATGTTAGGCAATGCATTATTCATGGCTGTTGGGAAATCAGTGGTGTAACACCCCATAAAATTAATAGTAATTAATAAATAATTATTAAGGCTTAAAAAGAAATTTGAGAAAATGTAGGAATTTGGCCATGAAACTTGCACCGTCGTGTTTGTGGCAATTTTCTAAACAACTTTCATATTTGGATTTTAATGATCGGAGTTCAAACGAAGAAGTTATCAGTGTTTGAAGTTCTCAGAACAAAAATAGTTTAAAACGAGAAAAAGGAAATAAATAATATCAATAGCGTGGACCCATAAAAACCACTAGCGGTCGATGCTTATAGGGGCGGTCAACCGATGGTGAAGGTGGTAGCTAGGGTTGAATCTTGGCCGAACGGCTCAGATTTTATCATTTTAAATCCAAAGGATATGATTTATTCGAGCGTCTATAAATACAGGCCTAACCCCTCACTTCTCTTCTCATATTTTATAATCAAAGCAGCGAAGGTCTTCCATTTTCTCCTCTCCATTATTTCTAGAAATTATAAAGTATTTTATATTTATACAAATCAGAGAAGGGCTGAAAATACAAGAGAAGAAGATAGGAAGCGAATCAATGTTGCGAAAGAAAAAGGTAATATTTATAATTATAAATCTATATTCCCCTTAACCCCAAATCTCTTCTCAGATATGTAACTCTAATAGTTTGTATACACCTTGTTATACATATTCTTTTGAATTGAAAAGGAAAAGGGGTCAATTAAAGTGATGAATTTGGATTTGGGAGATTTGGAAAGCTTGAAAGGTAAGTGAGAAATTATATAATTTATCTATAACAATGAAATTTATATCGTTGAATTTTATTTAATTATTATGCCTTAATCTGAAAATCTGGAATGGGAGTGTTATTTACACCTTAATCTGTAAATATTGGAATGGGAGTCTTATTTACACCTTAATCTGAAAATTACTCCCTAAATTAATTAAAGTTGTATGTTGATAAAATTGTAAAGTTTATTCAATATTTACAGTTGGGTTGTAAATCGTTAGTATTAGTTTAGATTGCCCTAATTTGATTTGGAATGTGGATTTCTATGTTTTAATTTATTGGGAGCAGGGTACAATTTAGTTATATCTATTTCCATGTAGTCTCCTTAAATTATCTAATCCTACAAATGTATAAAAGTGCACCGTTTGATATATAAGGAATATACCAAAAATGAAAGAGAAGTGTAAAGTACGGATGTTCTTCTCTTGGACTGTCTATTTCAATAAAAGAAAAGATTGTAATTTTAAACGAAGTAAGGTCCCACTTTTGGTTAATTTAGGGAAAGTTATGACGGTAATTCTTTTAAGAAGGGTAGCTTTGATAAATTAAAACGTGAAAAGGAATGTTCTAGTTTAGGAATTAATAGTTTGAAATGGGAATATATACTCACACACGTATACATATAACCTTGCTTACTGATTAAAAATAAAAATATATTTATATAGCGTAATATACATCGATGTTCGCATTAGATATAATTCGGATTAGGATGTCTAGTTATAGATAGTATAACAAATTATATTATTAGGAGGTGTAGATGGAAAAGATATAGTAACTCCAAAATTAATAGGGAAATAAATGTGCAATTAATACGGAGTTATAGGAATTAAATGGGGATATAAATGTGTTTAGCGAAACTGGTTAAAGGATTTAATATGACATTTATGGGGAAACTAAATAAGCATAATAGGCTGAGTTAGAACGAATAAAAAAAATGTTATTAGAGATTGTCCAATTGGAATAATAATGACCATTTATTATAGACAATTGACATTTATGGAATATAGTAAATAAGCGTATAAGATAGGAATAAAATGCTGGAAGGCAGTATAATTTTCATCGTGGGAAATTTTACAACCTTAATTACACTTTTAGAATGAGTGTGAATTAGTGGGTCAAGCCCAACATTTAAACTTAGGATGGTTGGTTTGGTTTAGTGGGTTGGAATGCGAGGTTGGTAGAGTTACACAATAGAATTCTACCCTTCACCTAAAGGCTACCAGGAGTTGTGTATACTTACTACTAATGTGGGACATCTTCAATTGTAGGACCCATGGGAAAGGGATATGCGGTTGCATATAAGTAGGGGAAAATATATCAAAGGTTTGCCTTGGATTTGAAGTATTAAATTACCCAGTACTTTTGAGGAAATGGGGTCTGCTTCATTTTTAATAAGAGGTATCAAGTAATTGGAATTGGCATTTTCCTTGACTTACACTCAGATAGTCTAAACAGGATTTCAGTCGTGGGAAGTCGATGGACTATGTCAGTATTGTTATTGAACTGATATTTAGTAGTAGGGCTAGCTTATAGGCTATGACCACCGGCAGTCCCAAGCGGTGGGGGCAAAGACTCGAGTTACGCCCTGATGGATTTCGCTCCTTAGTAGTGTAGAATATGTATGGGATATGCACGTACATCAAAGTTTAATTAGTTAGTTGTTTATTTGTCAAAGGTGGGCTAGTTAACCCTTAAATGATTATTTGAGATGCGTTAGTATTACGGTAATTAAATTATAAAGTCATACCTAAGGGTCATCGATCTCTGTAGCTAAGATAATTGATTAGCGTTTACGTTATAGAGGGCCCGCTTTGGGGTCGAGGTATTAAATGGCTGTTGGGTCTGCCTCCTCCCTATTCAAGAAGTATTAAGTGATCGAAAATTTTGGGTAGTATACATTTAGATATATATGCATATATAAGCATATATATATAGTTTTACCTTGGAGGAGATTATGCATATCGTACGTGCATATAGAATTTCATGGATTAGCTGTAAATAATAGACATAACACTTAAATGGAAATCAACTGGCATAAATTGGTGTTATGGGTAAAGTATGTAATTTTCCAGTCACTAGAACGTTATTCTGACCCCCTCCTCATTACAACCCATAGGATAAATTAGAGGGACATGTTACTGGAGCAAGACGGGGATGGTGGACGGAGAAGTCTTCTTATTCATGCTCCGTGCTGATAAGGCAATTATATATCCAAGGAATATTATTGATTCCAAGGTTGTAGCCTCAATTGGTATTTATGTTCAATTATATTTTCTATTCCGTTATGATTTTATATTGATTGCACTTTGATATACTTGTATTAAGGTTACAAAATCAACAATCCACGCCCTAATGGGCGTAGGTTTCGAGTAAGTCAAAATTCGGGCCCATTAAGGTGCAGATTGTTACAAAGGGGTTACGTACTTGTGGTTATTAGATAATTATAGAATGACTCATCCGAGAGTTTTCTACTAGTTGATAACAACTAGTTCAAACATAAAATCTCAATGTGACAATGTTATACAATACGCTCGGCTTGAGAATACCGTGGATTTCAATGTGAATGCTCCACTTTGGTTATAGTTAATTCGTGAAATGGTGATCCATCGAGCGACTATAGTTGGATCTGAGTTGAAGCATTGGAATTGAAGCACTAGTCATTAGAGAATTCATCTCCTCGATTGTACGAGGTTAGTATTATGGTCAATTATAGTCAACTCAAGTCAAAATCTTTGACCAAAGTAGTACGGTTAATAATTAATGTTATAAATGAACCGAGAACTTTGTATTCAGACTAACTAAGTTGAACGTGGATAATATTGGAATTTTAACCAATACCAAATTATATATATCCTAAAGTGATATAGTTTTGACGAAGGAACATCTGTAAATTATCTTTACTAAAAGGTACTGCTTAAGAAAAGGTGAAATTGGATTTTACCGAAAAGATCGGTAAGCAATGAATTCGATCAAACTATCACACTACTAGCTAAGGTAATTGTAAACATTAATACTTGAATTATTCAATATTAATTGCTTACTTAGTTCACACCTTTGAGTACCACAATTGCATTTTTGAATTCTCTAGAAAAACCACACGATTTAATTAGCTTATAAAATGTTATAAATTAATTAAACAAATTAATATTTAATAAATATTAATTATTAATTTATTTTATGTTTTGGGTATTGTTGGTAATTATTTGGATGTATATATAAATTATACATGCACACATCGATACGAGATATCGGTGTGTATTTAAACAGGCTTTAAAAACAGTTATTTACCTAACAGGCTTTTTGGAAAATTAGTCCATGCAAGGGGACATACTTGGCCGACCATGCAAAGGAAGGGGAAGGATTAGCTTGATTGAAATTAATTAGTAATTATAAAGATAAGTTTTTAAAGAAAGAATGTGAAAGCTTTCTATTCTTTCTTTAAAACAAATTCCTCTCATTCATTTCCTCATTCAAAATTTCATTTTCTCCTTCTTCTCTCACCTATTGCTTCCTCCTCCATCTCTTTCATGGCCAAAAATTTATTCTTCCATTTACCCAAAATAATGTTGAATAAAATCTAATAAAGTGATTCATCCATCTCTTGAAAAAATTGGGTGTTGATTCAAGAATTTAAGGAGAGATTTCCAAATCAAAGTGTCACTATTTGGCCAAATCCATAAAGTATGGTCTAAATTTGATTTATTTTCTTGGATGTAATATGCTTATCATAATTTTATATGTACATATTCTTGCCTCCCTTAACTTAGAATTTGTAATACAATTTAAACAACCTATTAAATGATATGATCTGTTTTAACTTAATAAATTAAAACCTATATATATATCTGTGTTTGTGCACGCATAAAACTATGTTTGGGTTGAGAATTTATGTTTTAATATTTCCTGTAATAATATTCTAAACATATCATTTAATTAATAATTTAAATGTTTCTGCTTGTTTTTAACAAATCCTACAATATAGAGTTTGTTGACATCTTATTCAATTTTTATTTTACAATATTTTTTGTTTAAATTTTTTATTTGGGCCGACATTTTATTATATATATATGTATGTATGTATGTATGTATGTATGTATATGTATGTATGTATGTATATGTATGTGTGTGTGTATCTGTGTGTATACTTATTTGCAAATACATTAGAAAAGTTTAATGTAATATGAATATATGTTTTGAATTAATCAGAAACTATTTTAGCTTAATCATTATATTCGTATGTATGTGTGTATGTATTATGGAAACAATTCTATTTATAATTTATTTTTTACTTTAAAATTTTAAAATTGAGGCAATAACATATGGGCTAGGATCAATAGCCTCCTTTATTTAGCACCATTTGTAGCCATTTGATATCAACCACAAATCTATATTTAAATATTTGGTCTATGAGACAGGAGAGAGAAAGAACAAATATTTAAATTGAAACTTATGGCTGATATTAGGGGCTATAAAATAGTACTAAATAAAAGGGGCTATTGATCCTAGCTTATTATTATATATATATAGTGAAAATTTACAAGTTAGATATAAATCCCAATATTTACATGCGAAGATATTAACTATGTTATTGTTATTGTTTTTGTCATATAGACATATTATTATCACTTATCATTTTGTATGTAAGTTAAATGTAGTGTCAATTAAATGTTTGCTTACGAGGAAGGTGGAATCAATTTATAATGCCACCTTTATCTCTTTCCTTTTTGACTTTGAAGTGATTATGTCTAGATCTAATTTCATATTTGTTCTCCTCTGTAAACACCAAGCAGTTTTATTCACTATATGTTTTGCATGTATGTCACACCAGTTAGAAATATGAGTATATTTGATATATTCATACTTATCTCTACTATTAATAACAAAAATTCAATCATTAATAATTCTACACTGTCTTTTGAAATTTCGAAAATACCCTATATAGTAGCCCTTCGTGACCACCATCAATGGAATCACACCACCGGTTTGGGGCCTCCACCATCATCCCCCTCCCAGTCGCCTATTAATGGCATTTCACTATCGATTTGCATCTGACATCGCCAACATGGATGCTTGAAATAAATGTGTTGTGACCCTAAAAACATTTACACTTATGGCACACATCCCCATTAAATTTTATTAAATAAAAAGTAAATACATTTATCTGTTAGATGCACATAGGTGAGATTTATGCTAGTTTAAATAATATGCTTAATTAACATAGATTTAATTAATTATGAATAAACAATCTTAAAAAAATATGATTTTTAATGAAAACAACTAAATTGGATCTGGTATTAGACATTAGATTTCATAGGCACACTAAGATCCAATTAGGGAAATTTCTTGATATCTACCCATTTCACCCACTACGAAACGGACTGGGCTCCTTCAATGACACCGAAATCCAAATGGTCTATGTTATCTAACTAGTCAACATTTAGGGCCAACTAATTAAACTTATCTATTCAACTGGTGTCTTAAAAAGTAGTGTCTAGTTTAAGGTTGAATAACCAAATACTCTCCCATCCTTGGCTACCGGCCTGACCCAATGAGTGAAGTAAGTCTAAAAGGTTGACCCAGAGTAATTTGGACCTTGGGCTAATTTTCAAATTAAGATTTGAAATTTTAAAATTATATTTTACATTTAAAAGTTAAGTTTAAAATATAAAAAGAATTTTATAAAAGTTATAAAATAAATTTAATTTTTTCAATTATTTTGAGAAATTAAATAACTAATTTCGAAATTTTAATATATGTAATTAATATGATTAACTAAATTAAATAATTAATTAAGAGTTAGTTAATTAAAAACATATATACATTAATATATGTATGTAACTATAGCTATTATAATTGTATATTCATCCTAAAACTGTTTAAGATAAATTAATTAATTTTTTTAATTAATTAAAGTATTTAATTAAAAAATTAATTGAATAAAAGAATTTATTAAATAATTAATTAATTAAAAGTCAATTAATACATACACACACATATAATGATATGTGTAAAAATAAAACAATAAATGTTATGGTTGGTTATTCGTTCTAAACGATTTGAAACGAATAAAATAAATTGTTTGAAATTTTAAATGCAATAAAATTTGATTAAATTAGTAAATTAAGTTAAGAATTATAAATTATTTGAATATGATTTAATTAATAAAAATTGAAAGTTAAATAAATATGATTTAATTAACAAGAAACAAAATCAATTGAATATGATTTAATCAATAAGGATGAAAATTAATTAATGTGCTTTAATTAATAAGAATTAAAATTAACTAAATCTGATTTAATTAACAATAATTAAAATTAGTTAAATATGATTTAATTGACAAAATACACACACACACATTATATAAGTTAAATTAAATTGTAAAAATTATAAATAAATTAAATTTATATAATTATATATATGTATATAAAAAATTAACTGGAAAATTGAGATATGCCTAAAACAGATTTTTCAAAAAGCATATAAGTAAAGTACATGTACTATGATTTTAGAAGTGTCCGGCACTTGAGTCGCGAGGGTACTTCATAAGAAATACATTATTCCTTATATCGAGATCACTCTAATATATATTACAAACTATGAATATCAAATATATAAAGTGGTCCTCTATTATTTACATATTGATGTATTATTTGCATACTTGTTAGTTGTTGAACAAACTCAAGCTAGAGATTTTATGAATATTACTACTTATATATTGCCTATACGAGGTAAGACACATGCATGTATCCGTTAAGCAAACTCATGGTATGTGCGTTATACCTAGACCGTCACGAAATGACAGGTACGAGTGAATAATATCTTTCGATTTGTTGAGCAAACTCAAGGTTGAGATTGAGCCACAATTAGGAGATTCATACGATACAACCGATAAAGAGTTATCCATCACTTATGGGTCTATGATTGGTTGAGTAAGCTCAAGGTTGGAATCCCAAAGCAACTGAGTCCTAACATTCACAAGAAAGATTTCTATATTTCTCTTAAGGATTTAAGGAATACGAAAACATAGTGGGAGCCTTATTAGAAAACGAAATGAATACATTTAACACTCTAATATTTTAAGATCATATGATATACAAATTAAGATTATATACTATAATAAATGTGTGCAACTAATCTAATTTATAAAAATGTTTTTCAATTGAAATATACTAATAAAATGAATAAGGATTGACAAAGAAATATGAGATATACTTACCAATAAATTATTTAGCGAGTTGTCACTTCAAGACTTAAGCAAGAGCCAAACGATACAACTACTAAATACATTTGTACCTTGGTCACTTAAATAATTATTTCTCCAAAACTGTGTATCATCTTCTATTAGTTTTAAACTTTAAAGCAATATAAGATTATAGATTTTTTATCTATATTAGATCAAATAAAAAAGTTGTATGGTAATCAATTGTGTTCATAATATATGAAATCTTAATGAAATTGTTTCATTCGAAATGAGAAAATAAACAATAGTGCAGGATCATGCATTTGATGTTATTGATATAATAATAGTCTTATTGTATTGAAAACAACGAAAGACCAAGGACCAAAGACAAACCTAGGAATTCGATTATTGAAATGTCAGTTTCGATTAGTTTACTTAAGTATATCCTATTTGATTCCTTAAATGTTAAATATAACCAACAGCACATTCATAAATAATTCAGTGCGGTCTCATGATAAAATTTCCATTAGATGGTTTGACCATCTGAAATGAAAGAGAATATTTGATAGTGCCATAGTTGGGATGAAGAGAGTGCATCATCATCTCTACTACATGAAGAGACATTGGCAAGAATTATATAAAATTGGGTAAAATACTTGATATGAAATGAGAAATGTGGTTCCATTCCAAATATATTTTAATATGGAAAACTGTTTTCTATAAAAGATATTACCATAAGTTTAAGATATTTGATCTAAAACTCTCGACTATTAACTAGTTACAATGAATGAAATAAATAGCCCACAATAAATGGTTGATGAAGCTTTGTGTTTCATGCACTATTATAGCAATAACGGAAACAGTGGGGGCTTACCACATAACACTTACTAGTGGATGCATCTAGATACAAAGGATTGTTTTCGTATACATACCAAATATTATTTATGAAGTAATAATTTTTTTCAGTACTGACTAGAAATAAATATAGTTTTATTTTGTTATGAATATTGTTATGAGCATTCGTTATAAAATAAATCTATAATGATATTTTTTTTCATAACATTAGTGATGCATTAGCGGCAGAAATGTGGCAGTATCTAAAATTTTAACTTATTTTGAAATTATATATTAGGCCATATATTTGAGAAACAATCCTTTGATTATATGATTATGAATCAAATAATGCAAGTGAATTATATCCCAAGCGATAAAATTTAGAGTGATCGTTGTGTGAGTCGTGAGGCTTCACGTAAAATTTAATCATGATGGATCTTCTGTGAACCACCTTAAAGGAATTTGAAACTGACCAATAATGGTTGGCAAATTTATATTATGAACATAAGTTTCGTAAACACAAATTGAATCGGTTTTGTGTAAGTATTGGATGTAATTCAAGCAGTCTAACGTGGAACTAATTATGTAAGATGTAAATAAATTAAACGAGCCTGAAACATAAACAACTCATTAGAAGTTGTAATGATAACTCTCATACATCAAAGAGAAACTATTATTTTCTTATTAATGTTTAGAAAAAGAATTGTTAGTAATAACAACTTCCTCAATTGTCACTGATCCATAAAGAGTGTAAACTTTTCCATATGGCACGTTGCTTTAAATCCAAAGTGTATTCCAAGTACATTATCAAAAAATGATTTTGATAGTTGTGCCCCAAGGGATATGATCCATCGGCCACATGTGTGTCTTCAAAAAAAATACCGATACAGTTAGAATATAGTAAGTAATATTGATGAAAATAACCTCATAAATATCAGTTATTGATATGAGCATAGTAGATATGTCAAACAACGTTCTTAGGTTAATTCAGATTCTATTAGAAAAATTATTGCTGAATATAATTTTGAATTCTTGTACATCTTTGTAGAAAAAGAAATTCAGAATAATGATTTAGAATATACTATTTCCACATGATAACCAAAATTCCATGCCGTTAGTGAGACCGATAATTGAGTTTGTAAGTGTTGGATAAGATCTAAGTAATGATATGATAATATCGTTCGACAAATGCTAGAGTTGAGCAAACATTTTGACAAAGAAATCAAATGGTTTTATCTTTAGTCAAAATGCAGGGGAAGCGTGCGTCCATAAGAAAGAATATCAAGGGTACTAAAAAATTTCTAAAACTATAAGGATGTTGGGATTGTTCCAAATGATATACATGGACATTATATGTAAAAGGTTTAATGTGGAACATATCAGATGCATTGGCAATAGGAATTATCATATATATTATGATTCTACTATATCATATGTCGCTTATGTATTCGATGAATTGAGCGAATATCAAATCCGATTTGATATCATTACATTTTAGTAAGAGTATTCTCAAGTGTTTATGAAATACTAAAGAATTATTTATAGAAACAATGAAATCCTTATGAAAGAGAGTTCAGATTCGAACTTCATAAGTGATATCAAATATAGTATGGCAATCCTAAATTCATGTTCAACCTTATTTTAGGAGATTTAAGTTGGAAATATTCCAAATAAGAGGTGGTTATTGATTCAACCGAAAGGCTAAGTACATTGCCTTGGGCAGAGTCATAATAAATATAGTACAAATTTAAATGCACAAATTTATTATTGAGCCAGGGGTGATTCCAAATGTTGAGAATTCCATGACATTATTTAGTGAAAACAATATCGCGATATAGATCGTAAAAGAAACTAGAGCTCATAAGATTCTAGACACGTATTCTGAAAGTTCCACATGATAAAGGCAATTTATCAACGACAGATAGATGTTGACTGGCAAAGTAGATAGTAATATAATATAGCAAATCCGTTCACTATGGGAATAACTCGATCAGTTTTGAACTGATTGAAGGAATGAGATCAAGATTCCATAAACAAGCCTAAGTGAAAGTGGGAGATTGAAAGAGTTAGTGGTATGCTCCAAGGCAAATTATGTAATTTGTTACATATATCTTACTCTGTAGTCAATATTGTTCGTAGTCATGGTGTTTATTTTCTTTTATACACTTTGCTATTATTGTGATATAATTAACTAAATAATTAATTTAAAGTATATTAATAAGAAAATCCTCAAATAAAATGTCATGTGATTATAGTTGTATATAGTTGCAAGCATGAGTAATCAATCATAAAATAAAATGACATTTTATTTTAAATATTCATGGTCAAGATGATATCAATACATCCATTGAGACCAGAGTGTGTAATGCTCTCTAAATGTTGGGCAGTGTATTACTCATGGCTGCTAGGGACACTAAGTGGTTATGTACTCATAGTTATTGTATAACTATGGAATGACTCGTCCGAGAGTTTCCTGTTTGTAGATAACAACTGGGTCAACCAGGAAATCTCATTATGATGATGTTACATAATTCCCTCAACTTGAAAATACCATGGAACTTCAATATGAATACTCCACTTTCATTATAGCTAAACCATGGCATGACGATCCATCAAGCGACTATAGTTTGGTCCAAATTGAAGCATTGGAAGTGAATCAATATTCGACAAAGAATTCGTCTCCTCAATCATATGAAGTTAGTATCACGGTCTACTGTAGTCCACTCAATGTTAAAGTCTCTAATTATAGTAGTATGGTTAATAAAAGATGTTATTATTGAGCCAAGGACTTTGCTTTTGGACTAATCAGATTGAAAGTGGATAATATTCGAATTGTGACCAATACCAAATTTCATATATCCTAAAGTGATATAGTTTCAAGGAAGATAATATGTGTAAATTACCATCAATGGAAAGTACCGCTTATGTGAAATTGTATTTTTACTGAAAATATCTATAAGTGATGAATTCGGCGAAGCAGTCACACCACTGGCTAAGGTGGCATGTGAACGTCAATATTCGAAATTTTCGATATTAATCACTAACTGAATTCACACCTCTAAGTCTCACAACCAGATTTTTGAATTCTCCAAAAAAACCACACAATTTAATTAGTTTATAAAATGTTATAAATTAATTAATGTTAGGAAATATTAATTATTAATTTATTTGATATTTTGGTTGTTCATAGTAATTATTTGGATGTATATATAAAAGTAATACATGCACGCATCAATATACAATATGAATATGTATTTAAATACGCTTTAAAAACAGTTAATTATTTAACGAGCTTTTGATACGGTATTGATAGGGGTTATGGAAAATGCATAGAAATTATTAAAGAAGAAGATAGAAATGAGGAGGGAGAGGAGTAGAGAATTGCAAGAATAGAGGATTTGATTTCCAAATTCTCTGTAGTTTCCTTACATTTCCCTCATTATATAGAGTTGGATACAAATTGTCATAACAAACCTTCAGCCAGCTGTCATTCCAGGCTGACAATTACTAAATTACGAAATGAAAAGAAAAGATGCTGATTCTAGAAGCAACTATTTTATAACTAAATTTGTTTGCTTGCTTGCTGCGTCATAACAACTTGCCCATCCATTTGTAGGGTATTATTCTAAACATCTAGCAGGTATTTTGCAGTATAATTTTGCTAGCATTAGCCCTTTGGGTTCATGTAAGGCAGTGGCTAGTTCGTGCATATGTGTAGTCATATCATTGCCAACCCCTCGAAATCGACCTTGTCCTCAAGGTCGGAGTTGCTTTCTATGTCGAAGATCCACCAGGATCAAAAACGTAAACCGAGCTATTAGCAGAATCAGCTGAGTGACAAACTCCGTTGAAGAGCACAGGAGCTTTAATCTCCTGCAATACAAGCTCTGCAGTTTCCAACTCAGGCTGCGGAGTGGTTTTGGAAAGGAACGAGAGGGGATGAGTGACTTGATAGGGAAGGGAGTTACCGTCGGAGAGGAATTTTTTGGTGACAGTGATGGGGACGACTTTGATTTTGGGAAAGAAAGGATTGATGTTGGTGGAGATGGGGAAGACAATTTTGGAGGGAATGGAGGAGTCGGGGATGCCGACGACGAACTCAGTGTTGGTGTCAGAGTGAGATTTAGATATTTTGGTGTAGTCGAACACCAGTTTGGAGTTGGGAGCAGAGGAATCGAATTCGACCTTACTGTCGTGGGAGTTGGTATTGCTGACGAAGCCGTATTTGTCGATAGTTTGGGAGGGGGTAGTGCCACGAGGGTGGTTCGGAGTAGGAGAGGAGAGGAGGATGGTAGCAGCGGTGCTGGAGTTGATTTCAGCAGATGTGGGGCTGTTGTTGGTTGGTTTCGGGTGTCGGGATTGAAGAGAGAGAAAAGGAGCCGACACATGAGGAGTGGGGGAAAGGTGGGATGTCGCTGGAGAGGGTGAGGGAGTAGCCGCTATATGAACGAGAGAAGAGTAAGGTCTGGAAAGTAGGGGAAGGCTTGTGTTAAGGGTTTGGTGGGCATTTGAGGCAGTGAGCATGAGAGAGGGAGGAGGATTGGAAGAAGATATGGGGCTGCTGTTGAGGGTGGCTGTTTTGGAGGGGAGTTTGAGTAACGAAAGGCGGATGAGACTCATGGAGGTGTGGTATTGGAGCATGTCGACTTGATGAATGAGAATGGCGTTTTGTTGGGAGAGGATGGCAACTTGTTGGTTGATTTTGTCAAGGAGTTGCTGCAAAGTTGGAGTTTCATCCATGACAATAGAATAATAGGGAGGAGGTGAGAGCATCGGTGAAAGCACCAATTGATATGGTATTGATAAGGGTTATGGAAAATGCATAGAAATTATTAAAGAAGAAGATAGAAATGAGGAGGGAGAGGAGTAGAGAATTGCAAGAATAGAGGATTTGATTTCCAAATTGTCTGCAGTTTCCTTACATTTCCCTCATTATATAGAGTTGGATACAAATTGTCATAACAAACTTTCAGCCAGCTGTCATTCCAGGCTGACAATTACTAAATTACGAAATGAAAAGATGTTGATTCTAGAAGCAACTATTTTATAACTAAATTTGTTTGCTTGCTTGCTGCGTCATAACAACTTGCCCATCAATTTGTAGGGTATTATTCTAAACATCTAGCAGGTATTTTGAAGTATAATTTTGCTAGCATTAGCCCTTTGGGTTCATGTAAGCTAGTGGCTAGTTCGTGCATATGTGTAGTCATATCAGCTTTTTGGAAAATTAGTCCATGCATATGGACATACTTAGTCAGCTTAGAAGGGGAAAGATTAGATTGATTGAAAATTAATTAGGAATCAAAAGTGGAAGTTTTTAATGAAAGAATGGGAAAGTTATCCATTCTTTCCTTGAAAAATATTCCTCTCATTCATTACCTCACTTAAAATTTCCTTTTCTTCTTCTTCCCTCATCCATGGCTATCTCCTACATTTTTTTCATGGCCGAGAATTTATTCTTTCATTTACCCAAAATTGTATTAAATAAAATCTAATAAAGTGGTTTATCCATCTCTTGCAAATATTTGGTGTTGATTCAGGAATCCAATTAGAGATTTCCAAATCAAAGTGTCGCTATTTGGCCTGATCTATAAGGTATGATCTAAATTTGATTTAGTTTCTTGGATGTAATATATTTATCACAATTTTTTATGTACATATTATTGTTCCACCTTGATTTAGAATTTATAGTACAATTTAAACAACATGTTAAATGATATGATAAGTTTTAACTTAATAAATTAAAACCAATATATATATATATATATATATATATATATATGTTTTAGGTTATGAATTTATGTTTTAATATTTCTCGTAATAATATTCTAAACATATCATTTAGTTTAATGATTTAATTGTTTCTTCTTATTTTCAATCGATCATAAAATATATAGTTTGCCAATATCTTATTCAATTTGATGTATGCAATTTTTGTTTTATAATATTTTGATTGTTTTAATAAAACAATTTTTATCATTTGGGTTGAAATTATATACACACACATGCACACACGCACACACAAACACATATATTTGTAAATGCATTAGAAAAGTTTAATGTAATATGGATGTACTTTTTGAATTAATTCGAAACTGTTTTCACTTAATCATTATATATGTATGTATGTGTATGTATATTTATATATATTCCATATTTTTTAGGAATGTATTTTAGAAAAAAATGTATCCATAAATTTGTTTTACACTAACAAATTAAAATTAAGGCAATAATATATGTGTATGTATGTGTGTGTATGTAAAAATAGTGAATATATACATGGTGGATATAAATCCCAATATCTACACGTATATATCAACAATGTTATTATTGTTGTTTTTGTCATATAAACATACTATTATCACATATCATTTTTTATGAAATTTAAATGTAATGTCAATTGAATGTTTGCAAATGAGAAAGGTTGTATCAATTAATAATGCCACCTTTATCTCTTTCCTTTTACATCTTAATGTGATTATCTCTAGATCTAATTTCATGGTTGTTCCCATATCTAAAAACCAAGCGATTATATTCACTTTATGTGTCACATGTATGTCACACCATTTAGAAATGTGAATATGTTTGGTATATTCATACTTATTCAAATAATATGCTTAATTAATATAGATTTAATTAATTATGAATATTACAATCTTAGTAAAACATGGTTTTATTTAAAACAACTAGATTGGATCTGGTATTAAACATTAGATTTCATAGGTCCACTAAGATCTAATTAGAGATTTTTTTTGCAATCTACCCATTTCACCAACTGCGAAACAGACCAGGTTCCTTCATGAGCATGAGTGTTTTTGGAGGATAAAAGTGGTATATTACTCATGCAAAGCACTCATTTTCATGTTTTGGAGAGTCAAACTCATGACCTCTAAAATCTCAGTCTG
Source organism: Allium fistulosum (assembly GCA_030737815.1). Taxonomy (NCBI): domain Eukaryota; kingdom Viridiplantae; phylum Streptophyta; class Magnoliopsida; order Asparagales; family Amaryllidaceae; genus Allium; species Allium fistulosum. Next base: position 994,455,065 of record CM060903.1, read on the forward strand.
GACTGCCATACCATTTGTCACTTGAGCTGGTAGTCCTCTAGAATTATAAGTATGAACATAAGTTTTGTTCAATTATGTACGATGAAAAGACCAAAACCATGCATGGACATAATTATGCAGAAAGAAACTTGTATCTAACCGAACTACAGAATACAAGTTATAACGTACTTAGATTATTCATGTTTACTAACGTAAAAAAACAAGAAATAAGGTAAGAAGACTCAATAGATGGATGAACTACCCTTAGGAAAAGATTCAACAAGTAGTTTTTCTAATGGAAAGGGTAGATGTTTATAGTGATGCTACAAAATTTAAATAACTACACGATAGACTCGCTATAGGGTACACATTGTCAATAGCGAGAGAAAGGTAGCCCTACAAGACATTCTCGGTTCTTTTGACCATTTAGGTTGGCTAAAGCTGTGATTCTATAAATTTGATGCCCTAAGTATGCTAAAATTTGACTCTATATCTATAATTCACTAACCTACCAAACTCTTTAATATTGAGAATACCTTATTTGAATCTTAAAAGGGTCGAACAAAACCTTAGGTGAATCTAGTTTGTTAAAACTTGAAATTATGATGTGAGTGTATAAGAAGATGCAAAAATATACCAGAGAATCATACTTAATTTCTTCAATTGCTTATACATGAGAGTGCTTTTGATGGGAAAAGCGATGATAATGCTGTAGTTTGAAATTTCTAGAACTAGGGGATTATTCTAGAAATAAAGAAGAAGAAAAGAGTATAGAAGGGGATAAAGAGAACTGATATCAAGACTTAATTAAAAGAACCTCGACTTGAACGAACTAGGTGTTAGAGCAGCCTAGGTCTTGAACAATCTACATCACATGGAATGTAGACTAAATTTGGTTGCTATTTGGAAATCTACAGGTTATAATGTTTATATGTACTAAAAGGATGTTTCACGATATCTACTTAAAGAAAATATGCAACTTTTACTCTTGAAAAGAGACGATGTTTGGTTAAAAATGTTCTCTAAATAGTCGTGCTGAAATAATGGTTCATGTCGACGTTGACTCTCTACGAAGTGTTGTTTATTTACATGAAAGCATATTATGGAGGGAAAGCATTATAAGTGAATTTTCATACTCATATTAACGACTGAAAGATATTTGAATGTTGGATATTGCAATACACAGAAAACAAGACGCTGAAGGGATGAGAAAAAGGAAAGGAGCTAGAAATTTTCTAAATGCTCATTGGTAACAACCCAAAGTTCTAGATTGCTATTGGCGACGAAATGGACAATCTAGAATAATGAGTAAAGATCAAAGCTACTAAAAACAAGGTGAACGAACCAGGCAAGTAAACGGTCAAGAGGCCTAGCCCACTTAAAGAAAGAGTGGGGCGATCAAGAATGGGTGGTTGGGCAAGAGACTTAGCCCACTAGTAATAAAATTAAATGACCTAGATGTGATTGGTTAAGAAAGTTTGATCACCTATGGTAAAATGTGCCAACTAAGAGGTTGAATGGTCCAAAAATTTAGATGGCTATTAATGAAATCCAAATCAGCTAAAGTAATGAATAGACAACAAACCTAGATCTCCAGTGATTAAAAGTGTAGAATACTCATATAAACTAGAGTAAACTAGATCGGTCAAATTGACCATTTTTTCCTTACAGATTTTTGTATCTAGATTGGAAAGGTGTTTGAGAGTTAGCTACAAAATATTTAGGGCATATATCCTTGAGAATCCAAATCAACAAGCTAGGGGTCATTATCGATAAATACCAGACCTAACCAAGCAAAGGGATCTCTTAAGCTCTTGATGGTATCAACTTAGGAATGAAAATGCTAACATTTTTCTTTACATTACCTTTTATTTTCATTTTGGATTGTTATAAAAGCAACTGACATATCGTGATAATGTAATAATATCAGCGGCTAAGTGAATGTAGGCTAGCTAAACCAGTATAAAAACTTTGTTTTACTTTTACTTATTCTTTTTATGTTTACCGTGTTTGTAATTTTTTGTTGTTGTGTGATTCACCATAATAGATAAACTAGTCAAAATACTTGATAAACATACCATTCCAATCTACATCCTTAGATTGGAGCGCATCTCATAATCACTTTGATAATTTGTGCCACTTTCAGCACAAGTAGCAATATCCCTACAATACATAGTGTCACCAAACTATAACAATATAGGTAATACTAGCGTACTTACAACCATTCATTTAGATAAACATGGTGGATATACCTTATGTCTCTATAAATAAAACAACTGTGAAACAGTCCTCATGAAATGTGAACATCCTTACTAGTATTATATTGCACCGTTACATTAGGGTTCGAACAACATCTAATCTGAATTATCTTTGTCTTGTGCAACCATATAGTTGACCTTGTGACCCAACCGAAAGAGTCACGACTCACGAAGCTACCTAAAAGTTGACCTATATAACAACCTTAAATATCTTGCTTCTTAAAATAGAAAACAACATTGTCCCTTTTAATCATATTGATTGTCACATCAACACCTAATCCCATGATCCAACCGATCCTCAACATGTAAAGAAAACAACATAACCAAGTTGATCACCCATGTACGTAGAAACAGAGAAAGAGCTCTAAACATCAATTGAGATCCATATTAAGCACCACTTGTTTTGTAGCTACATTACACTGCATTGATATCTCAGAGAACCACACCAGATGAAAACTAATCCATGCACCGACTGCTCCAACATTAATCTATAAGTACTACCAAAGTTATCGATCCATCAATCCCTAATTGATGGTCCAAACTTCACTGCTTTCGATCAAAGCTCCAAGGTCATTAATCCAAGACTCATGTAACAATTAATGCCTTCCAATCGATCGCTTTTGGTCATTTATCCATGCTTCCATGCGATCAAATTTGACTAACCATTCGCACATTCGTGATAAAGTCGAGCTTAAGAAATCGCTCTTTTATTCGCTTACAACCAATGCCCAACATTTGTCTATGCCTTGCCACTTACGATCGACCTTGATTTTACCTTCTTCACCGCTTCCATTGAGACAATTGTTATTCTAAAATTTGGATCAATAAAAACCAAGATATAAAAGTAAAAAAATAGTTATAAGATTTATTCAAAGATCAAAGAAATTTATCCAAAATTTCAATTTAAGATGACACTTACAGTCATTTAAAAATAATGAATAATGCTTAAAACAATGCCGATCGACCCTATAAATCGATCATGCTTTATTACTTGCAATTTATTCATTGCTCCAAAAGATCGGTGTCTTCTTCTTCTTAAATGTGGCCTTCTCTATTTCAACAACTTTATAACTCCTCTAACTCATTTTATGACCAATTTAAGTCACCAAATATCTATCTCTAGCATCATATATTTACCAGACAATACACACAACCAAAAGAAACATACAAACAACATTTATGATCATCCAATTATCAAAGTCAATAATTCAAACCAAATAATATAACTTTTGGAAAAAATATCCTAAATTGTCATTTATAATGCAAATAAATCCAATCATCCTCTAGTTTCATAAAAAAAAAGATCATAGACTTAGCTTGAATCTATTTTATACCTTACACAATGAATTATATGAGTTTTCACACTAATAGAAACATAATATAAGTATGTGAGTGTGATACCTACACTTAAACTTGATGAATAATTGCTAGAACCCATCAAATCACCTCCAAATCATCACTTTTAGTCTAAATCGAAGTTTAGATGCTCCTATGTTATTTCCATTTTCCTTCTAAATATTGTATTATTTTTAGGATATTTTATTTATGTAGATTTAGGGTAATTTTCACTAGTTATGAAAAGAGGTGGTTTGATGGAGTTTTATAGAAGAAAGGTACCTAAAAATTATGAGGATATTAGGCAACTGGATTAGAGATAACAATCATTAGTTGAATAAACTTCAAATAATCACTCATTAACCCTTAATTGTTGTAATATTATAAAGTGTGAATATGCTATACAATGTTTATTATATTTTGTTTAGTCCCACATTATGGGATAGGTCCAATGCTATGCTCCATGGCCTATATATAAAGGAGTCTATGTAATGTAAATCGATGAGAAAAACATGAGTAATAACATTTTCTCCTCTCTCTCCTCTTTTCTAATGGCTTCTTATCTCTTTTTAGTTTATAACACATTATCAGCACGATCTCTAAACAAAAAAAATTCATAGATTTGAATTGTGATAATCTAGAAGATCAGATCTACTTTGTTTCAGATCTAATTATAGTTCTCAAGATGGTAAGCAATTTTTCATATTTAATTATATTGATCTTATCTTTTTCAGATCTGATTCTATTAATTTTATCTTCTTAGATCTCATTAAATCATAGATCTAATTTTTTGGATCTCATTCTATTGTAGATTTTATGTTCTAATTTTTTAGATCTTTTGTAGATCTTGATATCATGCTCAAATGATATATCTTTGAGATCTATATATTTTTATCATGAGATCTATTCTTTTTCATGTGTATTCATCCTTTTCTGTTATTTAATTATTAAAATTAGATATGACTTCCGCGATTACTTATTTTTTGAAATCAATTTTATTCTTTCAGAATTTGTACTTGATAAATAATTCAGTTTGAATTGATTCAAAATTTCTAACATGTGGTATTAGATCCACTCATCTTTGATTTCATTATGAATTTTTGATTTTTTTGAGTAAGTTTTGAATCGACTTATTTATAAGCCATTGAATTCTTATAATATCTTACTCAAATTTCATATTTATTTGATCTGTGTATAAAAGATTTTTTTTGATAATCTTAGATTTCGTTTGAAGCTAAAATTGTTTTTCCTAGACCAAAAGGTAGCTTCTCATGTAGAAAGCGAGATCTAAATGATTTGTATATGGTTTGTGTAATCGAATAAAATTCTGAAATGTTTTTATTTTTGAGAAATAATCTTAATTCCCTAAATTTCTGAAATAACTTGCGTTGATTTGAAGATTTACATGTTTGTTTTGATATATTTGGTAAAGAATTATGAAGTTAATTTTCTTATAAGGGAAATAATTTGGAACTGAGATGTATAGTTGTTTATGATTGTGAATGATATGGATAAATCTGAGATGATAATTTTGTTTATTTAGAAATTCAGATCATTGGGAAATAAACTTTCATTTTAAGATATCCATTTTAATTTTATTATTGAGTAATATTGAACCTAGATCTGAGATGAAATTGTGTTACTTTAAGTATTATTTGTTCAATTGGTCCATATATTTGTAATGAAATCATTTTGCTGTGACAGTAGTTATTTCCTAGACCACGTAAAGGTTAATTATAGTTATTTTTATCAGAAATGAATTAATTGTAGGTGTTATGGTAATAAATTAAATTATTTATTATCATAAATGCATTAAATGCATTGGTTATTGTAAATTAAACGATGTTGTATGTTTGTGTTTGGAACAAGAATAGACATATGATTTACTATTTGATGTATTTATTTTGACAAGTAATGTCTGGTGTAATGGAAGAAATAGGTTTAACATCAACTTGAAGTTGTGCAAAGAAATTATTTTAATAGAAGTTGTGTAATTCAAGGTCCAAGACCTGAAGTCTTGAATTATGAAAAGACTTTCTGATAAAGTTTACAAGCTCGAATTCTTATCAGTATTTTTTTTGATTTGTCAAAATGTACAAGCTTCTAAAAATAAAGAAGTTTACACAAAATTTGAGAACCTGAAGTTCATAACAAATTAATGAACTTGAAGTTCATGAATTAGAAGCCCGAAGCTCTATTGAAATTGTGTAAAATGATAAAGTTGTACTTCTTGAAGAAGTTAAAGGAAATTAATAAATCATCATATGAGATAAAGATGCTGCATTCAAGAGATTACAAAAATCTCCAAATGAGCTATTCCTTAACCTTATATCTTCACATTTACATTATATTAACCAAATATATCCTGAAGATATTATGTTATATGATATTTCAAACGTCATCGGATGTGTGTGTGTATATATTAATCTCTTGAAGAGATGTTTTAGAGATTTATTTATATTTATATTACAAAATCCAACATCGCGGAAGAGATGTTATAGGAATTGTATTTTTGTTACATTGCAATTCCTTAAAAGGAAACACTATATTCCTTGAAGGAATATCATATAAAAGTTTCGAAGTAACAACAATAATTTATCCCTAAAAAAAAGGAAACTGTATACCAATATTACACTCCAGAAGTAGTGGTTTTATCTTCGCATCTTACTTTCATTTGGTGCATCTAATTTTGTTACTATGTTTAAAGTTTGATATGTCATTTCGAAGATAGTTACAACAAAAATCTCCGGTAGGGATGTTTTATGTTATTGTAAAGGTAGTAATTATGTAATTTCTACAAAAGAAATATTGTACATTGATATGGCATTCCAATAGTGCATATATATCTCTAGAAGAGATAAATTCACTCCAGAAGTAGTGATAATAAAATATCCCTAAAAGAGACTAATAAATTAGGAAATGATAACATATCTCTAGAAGAGATTTGTTTATATATTTGGTAATTTTATTAAACCAAATAAATGCATAGAAATTTGATTATGAAGGATCCTAATTTAGTTTAGATTAGATCCTAAAAGTTTGAGAGCTATGCAACGTGTATCATATATTTCATTATAATTATATCAAACCTCCCAAATAGGTAAGAAATTAAATTATCTCTAGAATATATTGTTCTATGTTCATATGTCTAATTATATCATAAAGGTCATGTTCCTAGTTATTATATTTCATAAGAAATATTACATGCACAATCATTTCTTGAAGAAATATCTTTAAATATTCTCCTGAAGAGATAGTCTATATTTCATATCATAATTTTCATGCAAGCTATACATACGGCCTTGAGAAGATATGTATCTGTAACATTCCAAGTATCCATAAGATACTCTTATTATTATTTTTGCTGTAATTTTTTTTTGCAAAACTCTCAAAAGAGATGCGTAGAAATGTCTATATGCAATTATAAATTATTCTTTGATAAGTAATCATAATTAATGTTCAAAACTGATACTTGAGATATAATTGAGGAACAAAACTTAACAACTTGAAGTTGTGTGTATATTTTGTTCGAACAAGAAGTTCGATATGGTTCCAAACCAAATGTTTTGAACATTATCATGCGGTTTTGATGGATTCACGTTGACATTGATTTATAAATAGAAATTAATAGTTTGGATCCTTGTAATAGTTTGTTCTAAGAAAATCACTAATTCAAATGTGAAAGAATATGAAAATTTATAATATATGTGTAATACGTGGACGCACGTATACATCCATATATGTAAATATTCAACTAACAACCTAAAGTTTGTTATAAGCTCATCTTATAGATTATGCATAGATATTATCTAGTAATTTAAAATTCAATCAACATAAATGTTGAATGACCTAAAGTCATGTACGTATTCAAATGATCTACATAATAAGTAAATTCCTCTAATTGGCTAGATCAATGAATGAGAACAAACTCTAATAAGAAATATCAATTGAATGCATTTTATCAACTGATAAAAGAATTATCCTCCTATTATTAATATGTATGGTGTATTTGCTAGTAGCAATATCATAATGGATCAAAATGAGAATCCAAATATGATTATTATTTAATGTGACAATGTTTGTCAACATTAAGGGGGAGGATAAAGGGGTATAAGCTCATTTTGATCATTAGTGTTAAATATTTGTTAAAATATACAATGATGCAAAATATTAAGTAACTTGAATAAATCATCAACAATATCCCTAGTAGACTTTCTTCAATATAGATTTGAATCCCTGAAGGATCAAAATGTGTAAACCACATCTGAAATGTGGTTTAAAGTCAGTTCAAAATATTTTTGGAGTAAGTAATAAAGATGTCAAATAAAGAAGGCGAGTGTTCTTGAAGAAACACTTATGGATGCTCTGAAAGAGATCCATGACATGATTGTCAAATAACCCTAGAAGTGGTTTAGGTACCTAAAATATGATAAATAAAGAGATCTCAATAAATCATATCTAGAACTGACAATAAATAATCATTGATTATAAATTTATAAATAACAAAGTGCTTATGTTTATAAATGGATTAAAAATCCTGGATTAGAGAAAAACATGATTGGCCATCATGAAATTCTCCTAAATAAGAAATGTGGACCTGTAGTCCACAAAATAAAATTAGAAACATATATATAAAGTGGCAAAAGCACACTAAAATTATTAAAGCACATATAGTATCAGTAACATGTTAAGTGCCATAGGCATGTCATTTTTAGAGATAATTGAATTGATTGAAGAAGTGAAAGTGTTTGAAACACTTAAAATACCCTGAAGGTATAAATATTGTTTAAATCACAATAAACAATGAAACTACACAAATTCTTGAAGAATATAAATAACTTTGGTGGTTATAAAGAAGGTAAAGAACAAGGAGCGTAGATTACAACTTCTTTTAAGTATTGTTGTAATGAAAATCTTGATATAATTCATGATGAGTAGATTACTTCCTATTTTTAAGTATTATTGTAATGAAACTCTTAACATTCATTGAAGTGGTAGTTGCGATATGCAAATAATTATTAAAGTATATAAATTCCTGAAGAATATATATAACTTTTATAGTTATAAAGAATGCAAAAGACATGAAGTGTAGATTACAACCTTCTTCTAAGTATTGTTGTAATGAAAATCTTGATATACTTCAAGATGAGTAGATTACTTCATACTTTTTAGTAATGTTGTAATGAATTTTTTTTAATATTCATGTAAGATGTATAGTTGCAATACGCAAAATTGATGTGAAGCGCAAAAATGAAAGCACATGAAGTGTTTTTCATAAAAGTAGCATACAAAATGCATAAAATGCAAATTATATTTGGAAGAAACAATCTTAGAAAATTTGATTGTATCGAATGAAACTATTAATAAATTGTATTATTAATGAGATTCATATTTATGGATCCAGAAGTATCTATAACCAATTTGAGTTATCGAAAGACGAATATGAATTCAGAGGAAAATTTTTAAATCAGGGGGAGCATCCATAAGTATTTTATAATGCACTCTTTTTCCTTAACTAAGATTTTTCTCACTGGGTTTTTATTAGTAAGGTTTTAATGAGGCATTATCTTAATCCAGAAGTATCAACTCCCTAGTAACATTTGAAAATAAGTTATAATGTACTTTTTTTCCTTATTTAAGATTTTTCCCACTGGGTTTTGCTTACTAAGGTTTTAACGAGGCATTATCTTGATCTAGAAGAATCAAACGTCTTTTCAAGAAATAACATCTCAAATATATTATTTAAGTTAAATTGTATTTTTATCCTTGACTATGATTTTTCCCATAGGGTTTTTCTTAGTAAGGTTTTAACGAGGCATTAGTTTGATCCAAAAGTATTAAGCTTCATTTGAAGAAATAAGAAAATAAAATATGTCATTGTACTTTTTTTCCTTCACTAAGATTTTTCCCATCGGGTTTTTCTTAGTAAGGTTTTAATGAGGCATTATTTTGATCTCGAAGTATCAAACTCTTTAAAAGGAATATCATTGTATGATATCTATGATTTCAAGTTGCACTCCTTTCCTCGTTCAAGATTTTTCCCATTGGGTTTTCCTAACAGAGGATTTCAATGAGGCAACATACAATATCTATATAGCTGAATGGATATATGCAAGCAAGATAATAATGAAGGGGAGCAATTATCATATATGTTTCAAAAGTGACAACTTCAAGTTAACAGAGCATTCAAAATTTTGAAGATGCATATTCAAGGGGGAGTGTTGTAATATTATAAAGTGTGAATATGCTATACAATGTTTATTACATTTTTGTTTAGTCCCACATTATGGGATAGGTCCAATGTTATGCTCCATGGCCTATATATAAAGGAGTCTATGTAATGTAAATCGATGACAAAAACATCTGAGTAATAACATTTTCTCCTCTCTCCTCTTTTCTAATGGCTTCTTATCTCTTTTTAGTTTATAACATTAATATTATATTAAATACTCATAAATTATTAAATTCATAACTCATAAGTCCTAAAATATTTTTTATCCTATTGAACCTCTCAAAATTCTCTATAAACCAAAAGTACCTATAACTCCTTTTCCTTGATACTTCTAAAAATTCATTTTAATCCATTAGCCAGTATTTGACAAATTAACTATATGAATACACGTGTTAACCTAGGACCGTTACATTTTGCTAATTAATTTATTTATTTATACAAGTTATATTTTTTTTTGTTTCAAACTAATGATGCCCATCTTTGTTCTATTTTTCTTTCTATGCCCAGTTAGCAATTACACTTAGGCTCCATATGTTTGAATGATTAAATGTTGAATACTAAGGATTAAATGCTTAATACATAAAATATTGTTTGGTTGCTCGTTGATTATAATTTTTATTTATTGAATGAAAATTTATTTTGATGAACTACCACTCATTCATCAGTTGAAACATTTGCATATTTATATAACCAAATTCAAATTATTGATCGTGAGACTCACACCAATGATATATATAAACACATATTTTTACACCAATACAAGCATTACGATGAATATCCCATAATTTCATAATATAAACCATAATATGCGACTTAAAGAACTACACCAGATGAAAACTAATTCATTCACAAACTGCTCCAACATTGATCTATAATAACTACCAAAGCCGTCGATCCATCAATCCCTAATCAATAGACCAAACTTCACTACTTGCGATCAAAGCTCCAAGGCCATTAATCCAAGACTCGTGCAACCATTGATGCCTCCCAATCGATCGTTTTTGGTCATTTATCCATGCTTTCATGCGATCAAATCCGATCGACCATTCACACATGCAGGATATAGTCGAGCTTAAGAAATTGCTCCTTCGTTCACTTGCTACCAATGCCCCACATTTGTCTATGCCTTGCCTCATACAATCACCCTTGATTTACCTTCTTCACTGCCCCTACCAATCGACCCTATCAATCGATCATGCTTTACTACTTACGACCGATTCATTGCTCCAATCGATTAGTGTCTTATTCTTCTTAAATGTTTCTTTCTCTATTACAACTTATTTATAACTCTTCTGATATATTTGGTAGTTGCCAATTAAAAGGCGAGATTTTCTCAATCTTTATTATATCGATTGCAGTGGCAGAAGCTGCTATTATTTCATTGATCTATCGTAACAGAAAATCAAGTCGTATTAATCAATCAAGTTTGTTGAAAAAGTATCCATAACTATAATATAAATACATATAAATAGTGTATGTATATATTGTAGAAATTTTTTTCTATAAAATATCATTTCAGTGTCTTTTGATCCATTTGTTGACCAACTTTAGTCATCAGATATATATCTCTAGCATCATAAATTTATCAAATAACACTCACACAATCAAAAGAAACATACAAACATCATTTATAATCATCCAATTATCCAAGTCAATAATTCAAATCAAATAAGTAAAAAATTCCTAAACTGTCATTTATAAAGCAAGTAAATCCAATTATCCCCTAGTTTCATAATATAAATATTATAGACTTAGCTTGAATCTATTTTATAACTTACACAATTAATCATGTGAGTTTTCACAATAATAGAAACATAATGTGAATATGTGGCAGTGAAACCTACACCTAAACTTGATGAATAATTGTAAGAATCCAGCAAATCGCCTTTAAATCGTCGCCTTTAATCTAAATCGAAGTTTAGATGCTCCTATGTTGTTTCCCTTTTCCTTCTAAATCTTGTATTATTTTTAGGATAATTTATTTGTGTTGATTTAGGCTAATTTTCACTAGTTATGAAAAGAGGCGATTTAATGGAGTTTTCTAAAAGAAAGATACCTAAGAATTACGAGGATATTAGGTAGTTGGATTAGAGTCAGTGACCATTAGTTGAATGAACTTATTCAAATATTCACCCATTAACCCTTAATATTATATTAAATACCCATAGTCTATTAAATTCTCATAGTTTATTATACTCATAATTCACAAGTCTAGAATGAAAGTTTGGTGAGAACAAAATTATGTTAAAAGTATCATGAAGGATGAAAGTTTACGATGAAAGAAAAAAAATCACAAGTAGATACCTTTATCAAAAATATATGATTTGTATCATTAACAAAAGCATATACCGTTAGATCATTAAAATAACATCTGTTTGGAACTAAAAATTGGTAACTGCATTATTTTTCTCTTGCTAAATCTTTAAAAGACTAAGAAAAGTCGAATGTTTTTTTCTTTTGGAAATGGTAACTGCTAGAATCCCTCGTACGCAATGAGCTCTTGCAAATTAATTTTTTATTTTTCTTAAAATTATAACACAGACCCATATGAATTCAAGTGTCAATAACATGGTGTGTGAAAACAACTACCATTTTCAACAACCAATAATATAAGGACATCTCCGATAGTTGGAGAAAAGTCAAAGCTGGGTAGGATTCCCATTTTATTTTGCTTCACTACTATCTAGCAGTTGAACTTGAGCATCATGAAGCAAGGAAATTGGAAGTCCAATCTGTTTTTTAACGTGCATATCTAAACAGTTTTGTAAAGCTGTTCACAATAAATATTTTTATTATTTCAATATTAAACACATAAAAATGTTTAGTATCTATTCAAAAAGCTGTTTTGAATCTAAATAGAACTTTAAAACTATTTCACCCTGAAAATCGTTTAGTGGCTTACATTTTTTTTAATATAAAAAACATCCACACATGATGATGGAGCTTGTTGAAATTTCCAACTTATATTCCTCTTCACCGCATCAAAAATTGGTACTTTGGTAGAGAGACTTGAACTATTTAAAGAAATGAACATTAACTAGTGGGTGAGTCCAGATCATTTAGATTAATAAAAGCGCTTAAAATTGTGCAAAGTACACATTCTACTTTCATTATTGCTTTTGTAAAATGAGGATTGTCAAGGAGACTCCAAATTTAGATAAGAGAGAATCTTATTTCAATATTTCTAAAATTGGCATAGGATACTTAAAAAAATCCCTGTAAAGAAAATAAATAAACCTATAATTACATAATTACCTTGTATGTAAATCCTAAATGGTAGACATATCCATGTTTATAAGCAAGTTTTGATGGACCACTGGCTAGTACCAAGTTAGTAACATCCCAGCCCAGTATTCATGTTATCAAAGAGAGTTAACCATCTAAACCACAGAGTAAAGGATGCGATAGGAGCGAACCGTCGTATACACTCCATTGGGCCAACAGAGATACGTTTTAAGCCATGCACTTAAAGTCTCGTTAAAGCCCCACAAAATTCCTCCTATAGCGCATAGCGCACTTCAACTACTATACTATTTCAATTTAGCCCCGCTAAAGCCCGACTATTTTATGCTACATCCAATCAAGGTTTTTTAGCACCAGCTTTAGCAACATTAATATACGAAGGTTGATTTGACTAGTTCTTTTTTAAACCAAATCAATAAAGTCAGGATGAAGACCTAATTTTAAGGCATAAGTGCTTAATATAGAAATCTATTATAGTAACCAAATCTGCATAAATAACGATATTATTCAATTTTATTATATAGAGTTGAACAATGTTTCCTTTTCCTACACAAATGATGTGAAAATGAAAATAAATTAACTTTAAATATTTGATTTTATATCTAATGAAGATTTTCGTACCTTCACTATTTTCCGTCATATCCTCATGATCAACAACCTATAAGTAGCAATGATAATACCATAAAGAACACAAGAATTTCCAACAAGCTTCTAGATTAATCTAAGCATTTTCTAGATGCAATTAGAATGATCTAACCATGCATTAAATAAGTAATTAGTTACAAATTTTTGTCTTTAGTATATGAGTTGTCAACCAATTATTGGATTAGTAGAGTTATAAATTGTTGGAATTCCTTTTAGATGGTGAATGAGATATATCTTGAATATGAATAGATGTGGATTTTCGAATTTGAACGATGAAGAGACGCGACATTTTAAACAGCAACAGTTCTAGACCGTTGCAACTGAACGGACACGACTGTTGCAAACAGCAACAGTTCTAGAGCGTTGCAACTGAACGGACGCGACTGTTGCAAACAGCAACAGTTCTGGAGCGTTGCAACTGAATGGACGCGACTGTTGCAAACGGCAACAGTTCTGGAGCGTTGCAAATGAAAGGAAGTGACTGTTGCGAACAGTAACGCTTTTTGACGTTGCAAATGAAGAGGTGCGACTTTTCTCAACAGATGTAGCCGTTGGGAATTCGGCTATAAATAAGGAGGAAACCTGATCACTTTCTTCACTCATTTTTCAAACCGAATTATCTCTTCTATCTCTTCATCTCTTAAATCATATTCAGTCCTATAACATAGAAGATCATACACATCACAATCTCGTGCAGATTACGTCTATTGTATCTTGGGAGAATTTTGAAATAAAATTCTTAAGGAATTCGTTACGACGAGCCTCAGACAAAATCGGGTTAGAACTGTTATTCTACATTCTTCCCTTTAATTTTGTTATACTATTTATTCAAAATAGTATAACGCAGTTGTTGTAATTTATTTACAACATTCATATTGTTATTATAATTAATACAGAATTCCAGTGTAGTGGAAATCTGAGTTATAAACTTGTGCGACGAGTTTATATTTGATTATTCTCTGTTTTGGTATACTAGACGTATAACATCTTAAGAATTTTATTGTTTTCACTAAAACAGAGATGGCAACAGTAGAGCTCTCAACAGAGGCTACTACACACAACAGACCCGATCCTTTCAAAGGAGATGGTGACGACTTTTTAACATGGCAGAATCAGATGTTATTTTTAACAAAGCTGAGGTAGAAAATCAGTTAAATAAAAAGATCAAGATATTGAGATCTGATCGAGGTGGAGAATATGAATCACCATTTGAACAGTTCTGTGCCGAAAATGGTATAATTCATCAAACAACAGCTCCATATTCACCACAACAAAATGGTGTCGCCGAAAAGAAGAACAGAACGTTGAAAGAAATGATTAATGCCATGCTTTTAACATCTGGTCTACCGACGAACTTGTGGAGGGAAGCCTTAAATATGTCTAATCACATATTAAACAAAGTCCCTCATAATAAAACAGGAACAATTCCATATGAGATATGGAAATGACACAAACCAAGTTTTAAATACCTCAAAGTGTGGGGGTGCTTGGCAAAAGTTCCAGTTCCGCCTCCCAAGAAAGTCAAACTTGGACCAAAAACAGTAGATTGTTACTATTTAGGGTCAGTCCAAAATAGTAGTGCCTATAGATTTTTGGTATTCAAGTCTGATATAGCTGATATTCATGTAAATACAATCATGGAATCTAGAGATGCCTCATTCTTTGAAGACGTGTTTCCGCACAAAAGGAATGAAGGGAATAATGTCCCTAAAAGGACAAGAGAAGAATCAAGCAATTCACATAAAGATGAAACTCATCATGAGATTGAGGAAGTTGAACCAAGAAGAAGCGTAAGGGCTAGGACTTCCAAGACATTTGGTTCGGATTTTTCACATATGTGTTAGAACATGAACCTCAAACGTACAAGGAAGCAATGTCATCTTCTGAATCTTCATGTTGGAAAGAAGCAATCCAAAGTGAGATTGATTCAATTCTAAGTAATAAAACTTGGGAAATTGTTGATATTCCACCTGGAATAAAACCTATTGGCTGCAAATGGATTTTCAAGAAGAAAATGAAAGCAGATGGCTCTATCGACAAGTATAAAGCCAGATTAGTAGCTAAAGGATATCGTCAAAAAGAAGGAGTAGACTTATTTGATACATATTCGCCAGTAACACGAATAACCTCTGTAAGAATGCTAATAGCAATTGCATCAATTTATGGTCTAGAAATTCATCAAATGGATGTAAAAACAGCATTCTTAAATGGAGATCTCGATGAGGAGATCTACATGGAGCAACCTGAAGGTTTTATTTCCAAAGAAAATGAAAACAAAGTCTTTAGATTAGTAAAATCATTATACGGACTAAAACAAGCTCCAAAACAATGGCACTCAAAATTTGATAGTGTCATGATGAGAAATGGTTTTCGTATAAATGAATGTGATAAGTGTGTTTATTATAAACAAATTGGACAATCATATGTGATGATTTGTTTATATGTAGATGATATGTTAATATTTGGTCCAAATACTCAAGTAATAGAGACCATAAAGAAGATGTTAACTAGCAATTTCGATATGAAAGATTTAGGAGTTGCAGACGTTATTTTGGGAATCAAAATAATAAGAACTCCTAATGGAATTGAATTATCTCAGTCACACTATGTAGACAAAGTGATTGAAAAATTTCAAGACTATGGAATTAAAGGAGTGAGAACATCTTTTAATCCATCAAAAGTACTGCATAAAAACACTAATGAGAGTGTGATGCAACTGAAATACTCTCGTGTAATAGGATGTCTCATGTATCTCATGAATTGCACAAGACCAGATATAGCTTATGCAGTAAGTCGATTAAGCAGGTATACAAGCAATCCGAGAAAGGAACACTGGAAAGCACTAATGAGACTGCTTGGATATTTAAAAAATAACACTAATAATTCCTTAAATTATGGAAAATATCCTGCCGTCTTAGAAGGATACAGTGATGCAAATTGGATTGCTGATTCAGAGGAATCGAAATCAACGAGTGGTTATGTCTTTACCTTAGCAGGGGCAGCAGTGTCATGGAAATCTACTAAACAAACATGCATAGCTCGATCCACTATGGAATTAGAGTTCATCGCTTTAGATAAAGCAGGCAAAGAAGCAGAATGGCTTCGTCACTTTTTAGAAGATATTCCATTTTGGCCTAAACCTGTACCGGCCATATGCATACACTGTGATAACCAAGCTGCGCTAAGCAGAGCGCACAACTTTGTGTATAATGGAAAGTCACGACATATTCGTCGACGCCATAACACAGTTAGGCAGTTACTCTCAAATGGAACTATTTCCATAGATTATGTGAGAACAAATGATAACCTAGCGGATCCATTTACTAAAGGTTTATCAAGAGAGAAAATTGACTACGCATCGAGGGGAATGAGTTTAAAAGCCTAAACCCAAGAGTTATCTTATACGGAAACCTATCCTAGCGACTGGAGATCCCACGGACTAGGATCAATAGGCAAACCAGTTCTGAGTAACTCAAGACGTAATGCATTTGCTTGGACATAGTCCAACTCCATTCCTATGGTGCACAATATAAATGCATGCCTACAGAAGTATTTAAAGGTTAAAACTATGTTTTTTAATGATGACCATATCTTGAATATAACAAGTGGAGTATATGTAGGATACTCTTAATGGTTGCGGTCACCTATGTTAGTGTGAGCTGGGTCGGCTCTATGAGAATATTAAAGGCTTATATTTTCTATAAACACTCGCAGAACCAAACAAATTAGTTCAAGACCAAAATGAACACAACCAAGAGATTGGATGTGAAGGAAAATAATGCTTTGTAAAGCTTATTGTCTGGTTATACAATAACGGCTGACGGTTCAAGATGAAATAATTCACCGATTAGCCAAGTATATCCGATAAGTTTTAACTAGGGAAAGTTCAAAGTGAAATATCTACTTATCTTCGATATAACTTTATTTTCATATGAACTGTGTGATATTACATTTTGTATGGGGGAGAGATATATCATCATTCATGTGGGGGATTGTTGGAATTCCTTTTAGATGGTGAATGAGATATATCTTGAATATGAATAGATGTGGATTTTCGAATTTGAACAATGAAGAGACGCGACATTTTAAACAGCAACAGTTCTGGACCGTTGCAACTGAACGGACGCGACTGTTGCAAACAGCAACAGTTCTGGAGCGTTGCAACTGAACGGACGCGACTGTTGCAAACAGCAACAGTTCTGGAGCATTGCAACTGAACGGACGCGACTGTTGCAAACGGCAACAGTTCTGGAGCGTTGCAAATGAAAGGAAGTGACTGTTGCGAACAGTAACGTTTTTTGACGTTGCAAATGAAGAGGTGCGACTTTTCTCAACGAATGCAGCCGTTGGGAATTCGGCTATAAATAAGGAGGAAACCTGATCACTTTCTTCACTCATTTTTCAAACCGAATTATCTCTTCTATCTCTTCATCTCTTAAATCATATTCAGTCCTATCACATAGAAGATCATACACATCACAATCTCGTGCAGATTACGTCTATTGTATCTTGGGAGAATTTTGAAATAAAATTCTTAAGGAAATCGTTACGACGAGCCTCAGACAAAATCGGGTTAGTACTGTTATTCTACATTCTTCCCTTTAATTTTGTTATACTATTTATTCAAAATAGTATAACGCAGTTGTTGTAATTTATTTACAACATTTATATTGTTATTATAATTAATACAGAATTCCAGTGTAGTGGAAATCTGAGTTATAAACTTGTGCGACGAGTTTATATTTGATTATTCTCTGTTTTGGTATACTAGACGTATAACATAAATGTACAAGCGAATGAATGGAAATGGTGTGGAAAATGTTGAATGAAATTTCTTTTATCGAGTTTATTACTTTTATTCCTCTCGAGTTCTTCTTCTTCTTATCCTCATCTCACATTTCTCCTCTTTATATAATATACACCATATCATTTGGTGCTTTCACTATTATAACTCCATCTCCATTCGACAAAAATAACGATGACAAAAGTAACTCAAATTGCAATCCGATCTGATACATGATTGCATCCGATCCAATCGACAACCTTCCCCTCCTTGTTGGATTTGCACCCACTGTATTCTTTCCCTACTCACATCCTTTCACTCAACCCACCCTCCTAAAAATCACGTTCAAAACCTACAACAGTAACAACCTTCCTTCACAATCATTTCAACAAACACCATTAGCTCATTCACTAACATCCCTACTTCACTCTTCACACTATATCTCCATCACTTCCTTCCAAGTCCTTGATCTCTACAACAACGACCTCACCAGTGATCTTACTCTCGGCACTGTCGATTCACCCAACCTCCACCATCTCGGCAATAACTTCTTCTCCGGCTCCAACCCCACTCAATACTGCAGTTGCATGAAATTGAAGTACCTCGCCCTCTTTGGCCAGATCCCTTCTTCCCTCGAGCTATGCTCTTCATCCTCTCCCACCACTACCTCTTTCCCCTCTTTTAGGCCCACCTTCTCGATCACCCTCGCTTCCCCCTCTCCAATGACCTCTTTCACCTCACCTTCTCCGCCTACTCCCGATCCAACCTCCCTCTCGACGCCATTAAATCCTTCCACAAAATGTCTGACTTCCCATCCATCACATCCAACTCCGATGACGCCAACGCTCTCATCTTCTCCCTCAATAAAAAAAGGCACGTCACCGATGCGGATCGCTTCTTTCTTGATGCGATCAGATAAGGCTTGGACTTCAATAAAATGTCATTGGGGATTTTGATTCAGGGCTGGGCCAATTTGGGGAAATTCAAAGAAGCACAGAAACCATTTGATGAAATGCACAAAAGAAACTGGACAGATGTTGAAGCACACAACTCTTTAATGATGGCCTATTGCAATGCAGGTAACATAGAAAAAGCACGACGAATTCTAAAACAAACGCATTTGAAGCATGGGACTGAACCAGATGCAAGACGTTACAGAGTATTCATCCGTGCATACAATGACATCAAATTCTCTCTCAACACCTCTCGCGTTAAGCACTACGACCCCAATTGTCAAATACTTAAACCCTTTTCTGACTCCCACATCAAGTTTGTCATCGGCATCAATGACGTCTCCGTTTCCTCGTTAACCAACCTGAAAATCACCCTCTCCTGGCACTCCACTAACATCACACTCTCTAAAACCAAAATCATAAAAATCATCGCCATCACCAACGACAATGAAATCCTCTTTGACAACATCAATATTTCCGTCTTTATCATTCCAACCCCCATCATTTCTCACCACCCCAAAGCCCTAACCTCGACGTCCTCTCCTCCCAATATATCGACTTCTTCATTTTCAAAAATATCACCTTCGACAAAACATCTTCTATCTTTACCCACAACAAAAATAACATCTTCTCCATACAAAGCATCACCGACCTTGAGGACAAGGTCAATTTCAAGGGGTGGTAACGATACAAATATGGATGCACAATGACCCATAAGTGGCAACGATAATACCATAAAGAACACAAGAATTTCCAACAAGCTTCTAAATTAGTCTAAGCATTTTCTAGATGCATTAAAATAGTCTAATCTTGCATTAATAAGTAATTAGTTACAACTTTTGTCTTTAGTGTATGATTTGTCAATCCATTATTGGATTAGTAGAGTTATAAATGTACAAGTGGATGAATGAAAATGGTATGGAAAAACGTTGAATGAAATTTCTTTTCTCTCTTTATTATTATTATTCTTCTCAAGTTCTTCTTCTTCTTCTTATCCTCTTCTCGCCTTTCTTCTTTTTAATGATGCGAGAATGAGAATAAATTAATTTTAAATATTTGATTTTATATATAATGTGATTTTTGCACCTTCACTATTTTTCATATAACTGTTTGCTCTACCACCGTTATAAAATCGATAAACGCTTTAACTGTACATGTTTTTATACAACATTATCTCTTAATAATATGTATGTCGTCTCAGCACAAAAAAATGTACGCGAATAACTCCGCATTGAATAATTCAGAATTAGTAACATGCATGAAAATATGCTTAAAAAAACAAAACCAGAAGCAATAACACACACACAATGTATTACAAAATACATATGTTTGAGTATATGACTACACAAGAATGATACATCATAACTATCATATATAACTGGATCACTACAAGTATATGAATATATCGCATAAACCAACAACATATGACAAGACGGGTTAAGCACCACCATGGTCGTTTGCTCCATCACCAAATCGTAGTTCAAGGGAAACCCAATCACTGTAACACATCCTGTCTTGAATAGATTTTTGGCTAATTCTATTTACACACCGTTTTCCTCATTTCACACCCCGCTACTTCATCAATTTTCAGGTTTTCCAAAATTGTCCATATCTTCGAACTACACCAGATTACGTTTAAAAGAAATAATTACGTACAAAAGCTCTAAAGGAGCGATGTTTATGTAAAATCCTCACTCGGCTCAAACGATGTTCGTGTAACAACCTAGTTCGGACCGAGTGAGGTTCGTGTAACAACTTAGTTCGGATCAAGTGATGTTTGTATAACAACCTAGATCGGACCGAGCATGCTTCATAAATAAACAACATTAAAGCTGAAGGTGGTTTAAAAAATACGAAGACATTAAGTGCAAAAAGAGGAAAGAGGGGAGGGAATAAAACCACCTGTATTTTTTATCATAAAAGTTTCGAACCGTCGTTGGCTAGGTATGTCCGACTGCAAAAGCCAGGATTAGTGATTTACACTCATTTAGAACATTGGGCTCATTCAGAGCCTCTCTTTCCAAATCAAACACCGCCTTACCCTTCGCTGCGTCATCCTTTTCCTGACGAAATTCCAGAAATGACGCTCTTCTCATTTGCTAGTTTCCCCTCGAATATCACATTCGTTTCTCGAAACTCCAATTATGATTCCCAGACGCACCACAAACTTAGTTCCGGTAAAAATGTCATTGTTGCCGGTTTAAGGAATTCCGCTTCGGATTCAACTAAGCTTGTAACTTTTATTGGAAAAGGAGGTTCAGGAAAGACCTCCGCCGCTGTTTTGGCTGCAAAGGTACAATTTTTTTTTCTAATTTACCTATTGTTTCTCGAGTTTGCTTATAGATTGGAGAAAAAGGTTTTAACTGTAATTTGTTTTCTGAATTGATCTTTTTGCAGCAATTTTCTACTTAAATGAATATGGAATTCACTCCTCGGTCATAATTCTCCTTACACGATTTGTTTTAAGGACAAAATAAATATTTGTTAGGATATACTGATTCATTTGTCACAAGTGGAAGACTCATATCAGTTAGGTTCTCGTAAAGTATTTCAAGAAAATATAGAGCTCTAGCTAACAAATTTCATTTCTGACCTGAAATGAATAATGAAAGCTAAACACAAGAGTCTGTTTGATTTGAAAATGAGTTTTGCATCTTACGTCTTCAATACGTATTTCAAAGTGTACGGAAGTGACGAAACGGTGAAAAACAGTCAATTTAGAAAGTGGTCTTAAGGTAAATATCAAAAACTATATTCTTCCTCTTCTCACCTCTATTGCAGTGACTAATATTTTCCAACTTCTCCCTCACTCCAATGCCATTTGAAATACGTATTGATAATGCAAAACACAAAACTTGTGTCAAGCGAAACAGATCCTAAATGTATAAACCACTCTGACTTATAAATGGGAAAGACACAGGGATGCTCCCATGTTTGCTGAACACCAAGGGTTTGTTCGCAGGCATAAATATGGCCTGTTCACTTCTACTGTCTAATGCTGCATTGTATTTGCGTTAAATGCTTTAAAAGCCAGAATGAAAAGTGAACCATTCTTCCAACTTGCCAAAGAGCTTTGCTAGATTGACCGGCAATTCCTAAATGGGATACACGGATCTAGAAAAACAACGCAGGAATCAACGAGGAGAATAATTGTAGGGCTGTGATTGTTCTCGCTTAATTCTGCCCAGGTCGAAGTAGAATTTTCGCTTGCCAAATTTGCACTTTCACCTTGCTACAATAGCCGGTTGGATGCCTATCAAATGCCCCGGTGGACACCGCATCAATGGCGTCGGACGCTTTGGACTCCTAATCATATCTTTTTTCTTATTTTTTGAATAAAATGAAAATTTTGTTTTTTTCTAAGAACCATACATATTTGTAATTTGTGAATAACTTCTTTTTTTTTTGAAAATTTTTTTCTTGTCATGTAATAAGCTTTGCTTTTATCACAAAGTTTATTTTTAATATTTTTAATTTTGTTTAAATACATAAATGAATAACATATAAAATTAACCAATAATCACTTGAAAATCATTTGCAAAAATGATTTTTTTAGAAGTGCTAATATTTTGTCAAATAGTCAATTCATTTTTTCACAAATTTTATTTTTAATATTTTTAATTTGTTTGAATACACAAAGGAACAATACTGAACTTAAAAAACTAATCGCTAATCATTTAGAAAATAACATTTGAGTAATTACTTATTTGCCCAATTTTCTTTATATTCTATCCAAATGCATAGAAATACAATACTCCATTCGCTTCCCTTCCTTCATCCCAACTACTTCCAAAATACTTCTTTCATGTGTCATTTCGTTTCGCAAAGAGCACACCCTAATTAATACATATGTGCAGTGGAATGATGTAAGGGGTTTGTAGACGATGGTGCTACTTTGGAGTCAGTAGAAAAAAGAGGGGAAATGTTACGACATGAAGATTATGAGCTTGATGCTGGAAGAGTGGAAACGTTGGAATAAAATGAAAATGCTTCACGGATTAAGGCAAGAATATTAATTCATACATCTTCACCTGCATCTAGAGAAACGTTTGTGTACCATAACACTTGATTTTAACATCATATACACACACGTACACAACACACACCCTCCAATATGTTGGCATGTGCAATGCGCGTACACATATACAATAATCATTGCATCGTATCATAAATAAAGTGAATCTTTTTTTTGATAAATATGTAATTTTTTATAAATATTATGCAAGGGTATTTTTGGCATTGTATAAACATTCACCAAAGTGGAGTATATGCATTTTACACACACACACGGAGAAATTTACATTTGTGTGACTCGTTAGAGCTGCTGCTACTAAATGTTTGCATATTAAAATAGTATTAACTGAATTGTGATTGTGTAAACTAAGTACAATATATACACGATATAAAACATTTATTCAAGGGAAAATTTAAGAAGATTGTACAGGCATAAAATTGTTTTTAAATGTATTAGTTTAAAGATTGGACCATTTTGGTTTGCTTTGATAGCTTTTCTACAAGTGCGTGTAATGTTATTGTAAAGTAATATAGGTTTTGTAATCATATATTAAGACATCCCCCGATATACCTATATAATCATATGTAACATCCTCATTGGTTAGCATCTTTGTGTACTCGTATAATATTTGTTGTCTGCCTTGCTGGCAATTTAGCATCTACGTGTACATCAAGGTAAGGCACTTTCCACCATCAAGTAGCGCATGACAACTATACAAGAATTATGTACGTCTCTGTCTGAAAATATATACTCTTATATCAGATTTTGCAATGCTAAGGAGGCCTAATGATTTTCATTTGCAAAATATTCTCGAGTTTACGACCTTGCATCCAACAAATTTACTCAAAGATAACCGAATAGCTGTGGCTATACTTTTGACTAAACCCAAGACCCTATTAGAGGTTTTTATCATCTGAATCATTATTCTTTATAAATTTGTTAGTTGATACAGTAAATGCCACCCATTTGTAGCTATATCCATTAATATACCGACATATGGATATTGCTAAACAAATGTATTGTGTTGCGTTTGTTGCACCTCAAACATTCATTTATGTTATCCTTATCCTTATAATAAAATGCATTTTTTTCACTTGTTCTATAAATTAAATGTCTTCTTGCTGATCGATAATACATATTTCTTATTATAATATATTAGCATTATGCAAAGGAAGGTTTAAGAACTTGCTTGGTTATACATTCTCAAGACCCTTCTGCAGAACTACTCATGGGCTGTAAGATTGGATCCACTACAACAATGCATTCTGAAAATCTTTCAGCTGTTAGACTGGAAACTAGTAAAGTAACTATTCTTCTTGATCTCTCTGTGTGTATGTTGTGTCACTTAAACAATTCTTTGGGCATTCATCGTATTTCAAACCATTATTCTTAAGTGTAGATGCTGCTTGAGCCTTTAAAACGATTGAAGAAAGTTGATGCACGTCTAAATTTGACCCAAGGAGTCCTCGAAGAGGTTTGTGGATTCTTTAATTTTTTTAGTGCTTATAAGAAAATGAGTTCATTTGTTCTAGTGAAGTTATATATTTTTGGGTAAATCTTCTCATTCATCTTGAACTTTTTTTTGGTATGCACAAGTCCTCAGAAAACATTTTCAGTTAATTTGTGACTTCGTATGTATAACGTATCGCATTATCTTGTGCGAAGATAAAATTTACTTGCCTTGAGTTTAATTCGTATGGGATAGAGTCCGATAGACTCAATAAGCTGAACAAAAACTAAGTTTTTTATGTGATTTTCCCCCAAAGACAGCACCTTTTTCCTTCTTTTTTGTGTGTTTTTATTGATTTGCTTACTTTTTTTTAGGGGGGGGGGGTTGGTGGGTGGGTATTTAATGAATAACACTTTTTATTAATTTGCCGATAAATATAGCATAGGTTGTTGGTGAAGAACTAGGTATCTTACCTGGGATGGATTCCATTTTCTCAGCTTTAGCACTAGAGAAGTTGGTGAATTTTATTCCCAATTCAAGAAGTAGCACAAAGCGCGAATACGATATTGTGGTGTATGATAGCGTTAATACCGAAGAGACATTAAGATTGATTGGGGCGGCCGAAAAAGCTAAGTAGGAGTTTTTCCTATTGTTCTCTATGCTACCAGTTTTTGTGAAATGAATTGAATCAACATGTATCTATGGTTTTTAGGTGGTATTTAAAATATATTCGGAATATGGCTGAAAAGACTGATATTGGAAGAGTGGTTTCTCCATCTTTTTTAAAACTAGCATATGAATCTGCAAAGTCAAATACTGGATCAACAGATGGGAAGACAAGTCAAGAGATATGGAATGAAATAGAGAAAACCATAGAGGTAGTTGTTTGAATAAAAAGCTATAACAGTAATCTGTCAATTTTAAATGAATTGAATTAATGCATGCTTACTAGGATTTTAATGTTCAACAATTAGACTTAACAGCCGTATTGTTTTGTGTTTTTTTTTTTGCTAAAAAAGACAAAGGAATGTATTGGATGGCAAAATTCAAACCTACTACTTCACAATAATCCTAACCATTTGGATTTGTATGTGATATAGTTTCACTCACTGAGTATAATTAATTGGCGGAAGAATTGTTCTGTCAAATAATGATTTAGAATTTGATTCTTATCACTGCTAATTTCTGAAATAGGCTATATATTTCGCTGATTCTAGTTGACTTAGTCGGTAGTTAAGTAACTATTAAATAACTGAACCATAAGACTATCACCCTGTTTAACCTGTTTGAGGAATAAACTAAGGTGTGCTCATTTTTACTTCTAAAGAATGATGGAACTATGATGGGTTCTCAATCTAATATAATTTGCTTAGCGAGTTCTGTTTACATTTTGTAAATGCAGAAATCTTCGATTTCCTTTCAAGATCCTTCAAAAATCGGATGCTACCTTGTAATAGATCCAAGCAGGAGTTCATCAGTAATTTCTGCATTACGTTACTGGGGTTGTGCTATACAAGCTGGTGCACTAATTTGTGGTGCATTAGGAGTTCCTTCACAGTCTTCTTCTATGAATGAGGATGAAATCGTTACAATGTTTTCACCATTAAATTACGCGTATATGCCATATTTTTCAACAGATTCTTCCGTGAACTGGAATGAAATCCTCGATACTTTAAGTGTAGATGCAAAAAAACTTCTTCAATGTGCAAGTAATGCTATCCATGCGCCAGTTAAATTCGATCCAAGTCAGAAAACGGTTACACTTTTCATGCCAGGCTTTGACAAATCTGAGATCAAATTATACCAGGTAAATGCAATGCATGTATGCTGCAAATATTTATTGAAATATTATTTATGATAAGTCTCCATATCCTCCATTTTAGCCCTCATATAGCAATATGCTAATCTTTTGTATTCATGTTCTTAAATAAAGTGATCATCACTATACAAGTTTGGATTATTTTTAATTCTTTTTCAGACTAGGTGTTAATCAACTGTTAAAGCAAATATTTTCAAGGGGTCATGTCAATTTACACTAC
This sequence comes from Allium fistulosum, assembly GCA_030737815.1. Lineage (NCBI taxonomy): Eukaryota > Viridiplantae > Streptophyta > Magnoliopsida > Asparagales > Amaryllidaceae > Allium > Allium fistulosum. Next base: position 994,481,997 of record CM060903.1, read on the forward strand.
TGTAAAGGTTTAAATTTTGAATCGATACTACTTTTTTGGAGATCATAATAAAATATGAGTGGCCGAAGTCAAAATTTTAAGTTATGAAAAATCGATGAGGGGATAAATGAAGAATTTAGGGGATGAGGAACGTTGTGGGAGCCTCCTATATACTTGTATGCGTATACACTTATATAACTAAGATATGTGTGTGTAGAGAGAGAGTTGAGATCCACAACCCCTCTTATGTAGCCCCTCTGTCCCTTCCCTTTTTTTGTGCCAAAAATGTTTTGCAACGAAACAAAATTTTATAGGTATAATTTATCTACTATCAAAATCATCTGCACAAAAATTTGAATCATTTTGAAACTTCCAGCTCTTTTTAAAATTACATTTACAATCGACGGTTTATCTTAGTAAAAACACAGACATGATGACTCATAATTATTTATGATTCTAACAGAGTTAGAAAATTGTAAATGATTCAAATTTTGTGTAAACTATCAAAATAACAAATAAATTATATCTACAAAATTTTGTTTGGTTTCAAAACATTTTAAGCCTTAGAGATGAAGAAAGAACTACAAAGGAGTGGGTCTATGGATCTCTCCTCACACACACACACACACAGAGTAAGTATCCATATCCCTGTTCTTTGGAATCCTTGAATCACTTCTTGAATTTGACGTACCTAAAAATGTTAAAATGTAAAAGTATGCTCATCTACATAAAATTTTATGTCGATTTGGGAATTTAACCTGATACAAAAATACAAGTTAATATAAGTTAAACTGTAAAAGTATGATAAATTTGAAATACAAAACATTGTGCCCTAACCAATCATGAGGAGCGTATCATTTCACAGTAACCTTGTGGAGCTAGTTGCTAGCATTCCTACTTTTCCAGATATTTTGAATAAATCGATTTCTTTTAAGCTATTTGAAGATTTTTTTTTTGTAATTATGTTTAAACCAGTTAACCTACTTTGTTAATTTATTTTCTTAACATCAATACAAATATTGGCAGTAAGTTACGGAATAAAAAATTATTTATTAAATCAAAGAGGATGGCTGTAGATAAATTCTTGTGATTACAATTTAGAAATAAACTAGGATTAGTTTTCGTTAGTTTTTTAAAGCTAATTGAAATGCTATTTTGTAGAAAACTATATGTGAAATGCAATATCAAAAAGTTGCTATTCTAGTATGTTTTGTAACAATAAAGCAAAAGGACAAATCAATGAGATTAAATGATGTAAGTAATTGAAAATATTTTCCAAGGACATGGTTCCTGTAGTATATACCCTCTCTTCTTTCGTTCTTCTACTCAAACATGTCAAATATATCAGATGTATTCAATAATTAATTCAGCTTATAAATTACACTATTTCCTGTTTTAAAACAGAATTAAAATATTATTCTCTGTTAGAATATACATTTTTTTTAAATATTTCAGTTTTGCTTAGTAATATTTCGATAAGAACTATTGTATGGTTTAGTGGAATCTAGTATTCAGAGTAAAAGATGATTGAAGTTACACTAAAGTAAACTAGTTTTCAGCTTGACAATTCTATGTACACTAAACCTAAGTTACCCATGCCTTTTGAGCTAATCCAATAATCCATGTTAACTATCATTTAGCGTACCTTACATTGTGATGCTTGACCTTGCAAAAAGTTGGATATAGGAAAAGTAAGGTGGCCTTTTTTTTTCAAAGGTTTTCTAAAAGGTTTCCAATGTGAGCATTCTAACAAAAAACCACATTTATACTTTTTTTATAAGTAGGATGTTGAAAAATAGTTGGAACATCTTTCTTATTTTTCATTCCTTAGTGAAGAATATCTAAACCTTATGGGGAGTAATTTGTTTAGAAGTCCATTGTTTCATTATGTCAGTTCTGAAAAAAGTTGTGCTTTTTTTGTGATATTGGAAAAAATAAAATAAACATACAAGGCTTCAGTGATGGTAAGAAGTAAAACATGAAGTTTGTGCATGAAAATCTATATATTTTAAAGGGGGTAAGGAATAAATGGGCTCTGTTATTTTATAAGTTATGACAATTGTATTGGTTCATTATTTTTAAATGAATGCTATATTATTATTTTTCAATATCAGTATCGAGGAAGATCAGAGCTGTTAGTAGAAGCAGGGGATCAAAGACGAATAATTCAGTTGCCAACTGCTATGCATGGTAAAGTAGGTGGTGCCAAATTTATTGATAGGAACCTTGTGGTTAAACTGCGATAGCTTGTTCTGGGCGTCGATTATTTATTTCCCACCTGTTATACATGTTTACGTAGTAAAAATAAAATATTTATAGTTTGAATATACCGTTAAAGAATGAAATTTTGGTATGCAACATACGATGAACTTGTTGAGATAAAATGAATTATGAATTAAACTTGTTATTATAGTTTTAGTGTGTGTGCCTATATAAATATGTATTTTATATTTGTTTGAAAATTTTAGTTTTTTCATTTTTGTGAAATATGAAATGTAGTATGCATTGAAATTGGCATTTTTTTGGATTTAATATTTGTTAGATGAGGTCGTTAATTGAGTTTGTTTAATTTATCTAATGTTTAAGATTAATTAAATAATTAATTTAATTATAAAGACTTGATCCTAAAATATTAGGAAAGAATTAAGAAGACTCTGTAAATAAATATAGAAATTAAGATAATGTTATGAATAATTATAAACATTATAAATTATATATGGGGATTTGAATGTAAAAATATTGAGAGAATCAAGAAGAAACCTGGAAATTCTAAGAAACTATGAGTATTTGGAATTGTCTTCTATTTTACAATTATTTAATAGATGTGCAGCTTATGGTTATGTTTGATAGTGGTGCAACTTCCAATATTTACAATCTCAATACACTACCAAATTTTTTTAGCATTGTGTTTTTTGTGATTAGGAATGAGCAAGATTAAGAACTTGTTCAACCATATGTATATATTACTGATCAAAACCAACACAATTAAAGTCAAATACAAGCTAATAGCCAGGGCAAAAGACCTATTTGTATTTGGGGGAATTAATTTAAAGGACAAACATTTGTATATTTTTAACCTCAAGGACATGACTTCAATATTTTAATCACAAGGACAAACATTCTCCTAAAAATTATTCATAAGGACAAACATTCTTTTAAAATTATTCGTAAGGACAAATATTTTTCCAAAACTGCTATCGAACTAAAAACTGATACCTAAAAACTGCTACCGATAACTACAAACTGATTCCTAAAAACTGTAAAAACTGATACCTAAAGAAAGTTGTCCTTCAGGCTAAAATACTGAAGGTTTGTCCTTTAGGCTAAAATGTTGAAATTTTTTGTCTTTGACAATAATTTCCTATTTGTATTTCTTCTCCTCTCTGTAAAGAGTACCAGAGCTGGCATATATTTATATTCTTCTTGAGTAGGCTAATGGTGTTGAGTTTGATTTGGACAAGGATCCACGTGTGAAGAAGCACTTTGGGAGGGGCTTTGCATTTCAAAATGAGTTTGGGTAGGTAAAATCTTCTACCTGAAAAGTTAAGTAGAGTGTACATGGACTTGACAATATGGCCTTGTTAAGAGCCAAGCCCCAGTGAAAATGTCTGAATGGATCAGGAACTGTCAAATAATTCATTAACCTTACTGATTGTTCCAGTGTTACCCGTTAGCCCTTAATAAAAGGGACAGTGCACTAGTTATCCACAAAGGCATTGGAGACTATGATGTCCTTTGCTGCAATGGCAAAGAGTTTAGGAAAGAGAACAAGGAAGGTCTACCAATACGTTGGCGTTGTTTCTCGTTTCCAGCAATTTGATGATGATAATGGTGAAAGTTGAATGAAATCACTTCAAGGCGCATGGTTTGAGATGCTTTATTTAAGATGATAAATATCATTATCATTGTTTGATCAAACGAGTGGGTGCATTTTTGTTATGGTTGGTTCGTCTTCAAGATACAATGAAGCTCAAGAGTTCAATTGTAACATCCTCCAATTGGAGGTTCAAAAATAACGGCTATGGATGCTGCAATTATCCATAGTTATTAATCATCGGCGATCAAATATGGTAATGTTAGATACATTGATATAACAAAATCACATAGATATGAAATTTTTTTAAAATCATTAAACAACTTTCTCATTCCATTTCAAACCATTTCAAATTCATTACATAATCCCAAATTCGAGAAGCACGTTCAGAGAAAATATAATTATTACAACATACGGCAAGAGCGGCATATGAAGATGCCCCCTTGGAGATCAGTGTGTGTAGCCAATTAAACAACTTTGCATTTACATCAAAACATGGAGAAATCAAAATAGAAAGAACTTCTAATAGCTAGTTTGTCTTTTACACGTCTTCGGAAGCTTATTCGTCTAAGGAGATCCTGAAAACCTCAACTTTCAAACTACTCAAAGTTAATTGAGCACTCGAGAGTTTAAGGGGAAAACATAAACTTCGAGTTAGACATAAAGCTTGGTATGAACAATAATATATCATCTCAAACCATTTAGATATCTAGTGAGACCATGCCACTTAGCGGAACAGGTTTTCCTTTCACTAGTACCTTATCAAAAACTTATAATAACTATATAACGTGCTTCTGCATCTACAATGGTTAAAAATATAGCAATTTAAAATATTATGATGATATACAAACAAGTAAATCATGCTGGATTTTCCATCTTCATTTATTTTGACTATCTGTCTTAGTTATAGTTTCTAGGGCCACTATTAACCTATTAATTTTCTGAACTGACTATTAACCTGTTTATAGTTTATGGACTACCTGTCCTATTTCATAGTTTTCATGGAATCACTAAGAACCTATTGGCCAATGACAATAACTTCATTATTTCATGGGTTCTTCCTGAACTTACTGATATCTCTAATAACTCCCCTCATATCATAGTTTTCTTGGGTTGACAATGAACCTATTGACTTCTGTCAATAACTTAATTCAGATATAATTTTCATGGGTTCACTATAAACTTATTAGCCCCTGCCAATATATCTTTCTAAACATAGTTTTTATGAGTTTACTATGAACCCGTCTATCTGACAACTTCTTCAACCGGTATTTAGGCATCCTACATTCTGGTCTTTCTGACCTTCTGGATACAATTCTACTAATTCAGGAGCTAACTCAATTTATATTCACTGCTGGGTACCCCTAACTGGTTATTCTACCCTTTCTCCCCAAATTACAGCCATGGGTCCATTTTACAGTGAATATGTATATTAGAAGAAGCAAACATAATAACATAATAACACCAACATCTATGGTTTAATATCTTTGAAATCATTTTCATATGAAACATGGTTAATCCCTTTAACCTATTACTTTATCAAGGAAAGCTTTTTCAAGAACTCCATACTTAAAATCCATTTCAAAACTCATTTATTTTTCCATGGGTTTTCCTTTAAAAATGAGATTGAGTTCTTTGTTTTGAAAACTGAGGCTTTCTAAACCTTAGACCTTTATTTTTGAAACCATTGAATAACCTCATTCGAAAGCATTCAAATCCTCTTTTCAAAATACTAAGCATATGCCTTTCGAAACATTTTAAATCATCTCTTTCGAAATCATCAAAACATACCTTCCAAAAGTATTAAAGCATTACTTATTAACTCTTAGAAATATAGATTCGAAACCATTTGAAAGTTTATGTTTCGGAACCATTTGAAAGTACCCATTTCGAAACCTTTGACTTTATCCTTAAAAATATTTTTTGGATCAAAGTGAATATAAACGAAGGTACCCCTTTCGAAACCATTAACCTTCGTATAAAAGAGTTTGGTGAAAACTGATGGCTTCAGAACCATCCTTTCGAAAGCATTAATCATTTAAATAAAACATTTGGAAGGATAGCTTCGAAACCCCTTTCGAAGCCATTGCCTTCGAAACCACTAAACCCTTTCGAAAGCTTTAGGAAGTGGTTTATTATATTTATAAAACAAAAGCTACCTTTTGAAAGCATTGATGACTTCAATCCGTTCGAAAGGCATAAGGTCGGCAGTGTGGTTTCGACTGGGTACAAACTACCCTTTCGAAAGCATTGATTTAAAAACAAAGCAACTCATTCGAAAGTTATCTTTTCGAAACAAAAGGGCGGCGACTTCTTCGAAAGCTATAGCAAACCCTTTCGAAAGCATTCTTTTGGAAACAAGGCAGGTGTATTTCTTTGGATAGTAAAACAAAGGCTTCGACCTCTTCGAGAGCTAGGTTTCGACTCCATACTTGCCGCTATTTGCCAATCCACTACGTACCAATGCATTGATACCTTGTGTATTGGTTTCGACTTGATTGAGACGAAAGTATATGGTCGAATGGTACTACTAGAAGTGGCGAAACCATGCTTATGTACAGAAACTGTTTTATTGCATTTTCAAGTAATTGCTTTGTAACCAACCTGCCTATTTGTAAAATCTTAATTGGTTGCCATAAACTTTTCAAATTCTTTCCAAAATAAAACTGCTGCATTCATTTCAGATCTAATTAAAATAATTTAGCAAATAAGTCCTTCCTTAAACAAAACAAATAAAACATTTAAGTCCTCCAACTAAATTAATTTAATTTCCATAGTAAATTACTTAGGAAAAATCCAAAAAAATCATAGAAATTCACTTTTAATATGTTATCTAACATTTATAAGTTTCAAACCCAAAATTTTCCATATAATAGCCGAAATAATTTTTAAACCCAAATTATTCATTTCTTCCTTCTAAAATACATAATAAATTTTCCATAGCTTGAAAAATTACAAAAATTAAAACTCATCTTCAAAATAATGTTTTACATAACATATAAATTGCTCATGGAATTCAACAATCCAAAAAAATATGATTTTTTTTTCCTAAAAACCGAATTAAACATTTATCAAAGAATCTTGTTTGAATCAAATATATCATAGAATCCATGCATCATCATCAAAATCATCATACAAGGTTTTAAACATAAACTCGAAATCAAATTATCTTTAAAAACAAAAATAGAGATTGTTTTGATTATTATTCACTTTGATTAGGATAAGGAATTTGAAATTTGATCTTTGATTAATTCCCCTTGCTTAATTGCTTAGCTTTAATTGATTTTTCGCCTTTTTCTTCCTATGTAATGACCGGCTTGAGCTCTCTTTAATTTACATTTTTGTGTTTTGAAAATGAACATGCAAAGTAAAGGAAACGAAATTTTAAGGGTAATGGGATTATGGTGCGGCAATTACCCATTAAGCCCTTGTTTTATTCTCTTATTAGTTATTTAATAAACCATTTACATAAACCCATTCCTTCAAGTTTAATTAGCACGACCTCTAATTAAATTTTCAAATCTCAATCCCATTATCACTCTAATATTTACATTGTTCTATTTAATTTATCTAAATAAATCTTCTGAATAATGTTATTAAAAATTAGGAGTGTTACAGGTTCCTCTCTTTAAAGAATTTTGTCCTCGAAATTCAGTAAGGACCAAATACCAAACACAACAATCATCTGTAACAGCTCCTAAATACCATACTAGCCTACCTGACTAGCAACAATATATATAAAGTGAATATAAAACATACCTTTACAGTAGATCAGAATAAGTATCTCTAATCTTGTCTTTTGTGTCCCAAATACAGTCCTTTTCGTTGTCGTTTCACCGAACTTTCACCAACCTGACTGTCTTGTTCCTTAATCTTTTCTCATCTCTAGCCACAACCCGAACTGGTTGTCTAGCAAAAGTCAAATTCAGTTCTACTATCAACTCTCCCAACTCGGTCGGAGGAATAGTAGCCTTTGGATCATGCACATACCTGCGAAGATGAGACACATGAAACACATTATGGACCACTGTCATACTGCTCGGCAACTCTACTCTGTATGCGAGCTTTCCGATCCTCTCTATAATTAAGAACGGACCAATATATCTTGGTGTCATTTTCCCGGACTTTCCAAATCGCACCACACCCTTCATCGGTGATACCTTAATGAAAACCCTATTTCCAACTGAGAATTCTAGGACTTTACGCCTCTTATCAGCGTAACTCTCCTGTCTGGACCGAGCTTTCTTCATTCTTTCTCGGATCAACTCAATCTTTTCTATTGCCTCTCAAACTAGATCTGGACCTAAGACTAATCTGTCTCCAGTATTCAACCAACATGCTGGTGATTTGCATGGCCTTCCATACAAAGCTTCAAAAGGCGTCATTCCTATAATAGTCTGATAACTATTATTATAGGAAAACTCCACTAAGTGTAGGTGATCTTCCCAAGGTCCACCAAAGTCCAATACACAAGCTCTTAGTAAATCCTCGAATACCTTATTGACTCTCTGTCTGCCCATCCGTCTGAGGGTAATACGCAGTACTCATCTTAAACTTGGCACCTAACACATCCTATAGACTCTTCCAGAATTCACTAGTAAACAAAGCATCTCTGTCACTGACTATACTACTAGGAATTTCATGCAGTCTAACTATGTTCTTCATGAACAACTTAGCTAGAACATGTTCCTAACTGGTTGACTAGACTGGAATGAAATGGGCACTCTTGGTCAACCTGTCCACTATGACTCATATACTTTCATTTTCTCTATTTGACCTTGGCAACCATTCTATAAAATTCATGGATATCGAATTCCGTTTCCAAATTGGTACCTCCAAAGGTTGAAGCAACCCACTCGGCTTCTGATGTTCGGCCTGCACTTGTTGACAGTTTGCACACTGCCTAACCCACAAGCCAACATCCCTCTTTATACCTTCCCAATAGAAACTCCTCTTCATATCTTGATACATCTTGGTTCCTTCAGGATGAATCATAAATTTGGATCGATAACATTCCTTAATAACTTCTTACTTTAAGTCCTCAACATTCGAAACACACAACCGTCCCTTCTTTCTCAACTATCCTCTCGGGTCAAGACTAAAATCTCTTAGATCATCGACTTCAAATCCAACCTAAAGCCTTCTAATCCTCTCGGCTAATATTGGATCATCCCTCTGTTTAGAATCAATCCTTTCGATCAATACTGGTCGAACTTCTAAACATAACAACATGGCGGTGCTCTGGCTAGAACTAGCAGTCGATCTTAACCGCACACTACAAGTAGTCAAAGCTTCTAAATCTTTCCATTCTGCCAACATAGCTAGCACCACATTCTGATGTCTTTTGCTAAGAGCATCCACTACCTTATTTCCATTCCTAGGCGTATATTCTATACCAAAATCACAAGCTGCTAAAAACTTCAGCCACCTCTGTTGTCTCATATTCAACTCATTCTGAGAGAATAAATATCTTAAGGACTTATGATCTGTATATAGCTCAAATCTCTCCCCTAAGAGACAATGTCTCCATATCTTCAACGCGAAAATCACCGCTACCAAGTCCAAATCATGAGTATGATATCTCACTTCATGCGGTCTAAGCTGTCGTGAAGCGTAGGTAATAACTTTACCCTTCTGCATTAACACAGCTCCTAATCCAGTTCCACATGCATCGGTATACACCACCAACCCTTGGTTTCCGTGTGGAACTACTAACACAGGTGCATTGGTCAACAAATGCTTTAATTTAAGGAATGTTTCCTCACATTTGTCGTCAGACAAACTTCACGTCCTTCCCGGTTAACTTAGTCAAAGGCGCTTTTATCCGTGAGAAGTCCTTAACGAATCTCCAGTAATAACCAGCATGTCCAAGAAAACTTCTAATCTCAGTCACCGTCTCTGGTTTCTTCCAGTTATTAAAAGCTTCGATCTTATTTGGATCGACTGACAAATCATTCTCTGAAATCACGTGACCAAAAAACTTAACCTTTTTCTTCCAAAAATGTCATTTGAAAAACTTCGCTTTCAGCTGATGCTACTTCAGCTTCTCGAGCACTAATCTAAGATGATCTTCATGCTCTTTTTCATCCTTAGAGTATACTAAAATGTCATCTATAAACACCAACATGAACCTATCCATGTACTCTCGGAAAATTCGGTTCATCAGATCCACGAAGAAAGCATATGCGTTCGTTAACCCGAATAACATCACTAGCCACTCATACGAACCATACCTAGTCCGAAACGCTGTCAATGGAACACTGTCCTCTGCCACTCTTAATTGATGGAAACCTGTCGCCAAATCCAATTGGGAAAATACTTTGGCTCCACACAACTAATCAAATAGATCATCAATTCTTGGCAAATGATACTTATTCTTAATCGTCTTCTCGTTCAACTTACAATAGTTGATACACATCCTTAACGACCTATCCGGTTTCTTCACGAACACCGCGGCCGCTCCCCAAGGCAAACTGCTTGGTCTAATAAAACTTCTCCCTTCTAGATCCACTAGCTACACCTTCAATTTCTTCATCTCGGCCGGTGTCATTCTGCTAGGTGGTCTACTTATAGGTTCAGCTCCTGGCACAAGATCTATCTGAAACTCAACAGCTCGTTTTGGTGGTAGTCTTGCAGCCGGCTCAAACACATCTGCAAATTCTCTTACTACCCGAACCTGACTTCACTCTTCTTCTACTTTCATAGCTCTCAACAAAGCACAAGCACTTCTGTCAGAATTCTCCACCGAGAATATGATTCGGTTATGACTATCAAGGTGTCTCAATGATATTTCCTTATCTTGGCAAAATATCCTAGCCTTGTATTTACCCAACCAATCCATACCCAAAATGATCCCGAAGTCTACGAAATAAAAACTTAGAGACTGCATGCAAACTTATGACCTAAAAAATCAATTTTTAACTGGTCACATCTCATCCCTAGAGTTGCATACCCTTCTATCGGATTTGCAACCCTTAAGGAAGTAACAAAGTATGTGGGTTCTAAGCATAACATATCAACCAAACACTAAGATATAAATGAATGAAATGCACGGTATCAAATAGTACCCTAACTGGTATACTCTGAATCAAAAGCGTACATTCCATCACAGTCTTTCCCTTCTTAGTACCAGATGGCCTAGCAGATGGTGGTCCAATAACAAAGACCTTTCCCTTGTCTGTCCTGACTAGTTCTAAACATTGATTCTTATGATGCTCAACTTGGTTGTAGTTAAAGCACTTCACGCTCTTCTTTTCTACAGTCTTCTTTTCCTTGCATGTTCGACATTCATGAGCATTATGACATTTCTTATCATACTTGAAACAAACTAAATCATCCTTTGCCTTTTTGGCAGCCTTTCCCTTCTGGGTCCCTTCTTCTTAAAGAACTTCCCCTTCTTCCCTTAAGAACCCTAGGTCTCAACCGGCTTTTCCTTTCCATAAATAGCAAGCATTTACTCATGTCAGATGCCATCTTCACAACAACATTACAAGGATCACGGAGATGTGGTAGGGTCGCCCTAGCAATCTCGGTTCTCAATCCCCGAATAAACTTCTCATTCCTCTTAATGACGGTGTCAATGGTAGCATACCCATATCTGAATAGCTCGTCAAACTTCGTGGCATACTCAATTACCAACATCTCTCCCTGCACCAAATCCATGAACTGTCTCAACAATGCTGACTTAGAAACCTCAGACAAAAACCTCTGCTCGAATCTCCTTCAAAACTCTGCCCAAGTCAACTCTTCCTCGGAAACTCCGGTAGTAACACTATTCCACCAATGGAGCGCTGCACCCTGCAACTGCTTAGACTTCTATGACTTCATCCGTTCCCATAAATGGCTTCCCACTAAGATTGGTGTAATCTCTGCTCAACTTAGCATAATTATTCTCATATCTACGGATGGATTTCCAGCACCTACATTGACATCTGCATTTTGGTTAGCATTAGCCTATCGACTCGGGTTCCTTCTGGTATTACGTCGAACATTTCCATTTGTTGTGGTGCTTCCTCCACTGAGATTTCGTCTTCCGTTTCCTACCTCCATATCTTCCTTTCTCGTAAATCTGCATATGAGCCTTAGTGTAACAACCCGGGATTTAGGAGATTACCAAAATATTAAATTATAATGTAAATTATACTTTAATATGGAATTATAAATTTATAGATGGAATAAATTGATGATAATATTGATTATTTAAAATAAAACAATGTTTGTTGATTAAGAGTTGGGTTTTTACTATGAACAAATGGGAAATAAAGTTTAAAACACTTTATTGGTGGTATGGAATGAGAATAAATGATGAAAATAAATTATTGGGTTAAAATTTATAATATTGTAGTTTTATTCCAATATTAGTCTTTTATCTCGAAACAAAAGAATAAACACGAAGGAAATCAACTTTTGTAGTAATATTTAAATTTGAAATAATGTTTTAAAGCTATAAAAATGTTAAAAGCATTTTTATACACATTAATGAACTTAGTAAAAAAAAATTGGTGGAAAATGATGAAAATAGTAATTTTTCACTAAAAATGTGAATATTGGTAAATAATCGGTATTAAATTGTGAAAATAATATTTTTAGTTGGAAAATTAAGTTTATAACATTTCTAACGTGTTCTTTTATCCAAACATGAACATTGCAATTTGTTTCATGTGATTTGGAGTTTTTATCCAAAAGTTATGAAGGAATTAGTGTTAATAACATATATGAACACACAAAAAAAATTATTCTAAGTGTTCTTATTGGGTTTGGGTCCAAAGATTAGCCTACCCATTATCCATAAGGTCCCTCTAGTAACCATCGTTCCAATCTTTCTTCTTTCTCATATCAGAAGAAAAAATATATATACAGAGAGCTTTTAAAACAAATAGGGAAATCAATAATGACCTCTTTTTAAATCCAAAATTCACCTAAAATTGTTAGAATCCAGGGTTAAATTGGATTCTAAGCTATCCTACAGGTAATCTCCAACCTTTTAGATCCTCTAATCCATCCAAAGTTGGATTTTTATTTACTGTAATCTTTTTTTTGATTGATTTCCTTTTTGCATGTTCCTATTTTGCAATCTACACTCTTGAAGGCCACTCTTTGCTAAATTCATCCTTTTGTTGCTGAAACCATTGCTAAATCAAGCGGTAAGCAAGGTAAGAGTTTTCTTACAGCAAGCTAGAGCAAAATATCAAATTTTGCTGTCAATTTGTTGCTTGAAATGCCCAATTTATTGAATAGGTTTTCCTTTTTGTTGGCTGAAAATACACCATATTCAAAAAATCATATCTTCTTCAGTTTACAGCCAATTGCTCCCAATTTTTGATACATTGTAGTAGTTGGACTGAAAAATATTTCTGGAAATTTTCATTGAACTTTGATTTGTTTTGGTATAGAAAATTGTTGGTTGAAACAGCCAAAAATTTATCTCTGTTTGATGGCCGAAAATGCACCATATTCAAAAAATCATATCTTCTTCACTTTACAGCCTATTTCTCCCAATTTTTGATATGTTGTAGTAGCTGGACTGTAAAACATTTTTGGAAATTTTGATTGAATTTTGATTTGTTTTGATATAGAAAATTGTTGGTTGAAACCGGCCAAAAATCCATCTCTGTTTGTTGGCCGAAAAAGCATCATTTTCAAAAAATCACATCTTCTTAAATTTACAGCCAACTGCTCCCAATTTTTGATATGTTGCAGTAGTTGGACTGTACAATATTTTTGGAAATTTTCAAGGAATTTTGAGTTGTTTTGATATAGCAAATCGTTGGTTCAAAACAGCCAAAAATCTTGCTCTATTTTGCTTGCTGAAAAGTGCTATGTTCGAAAAATCATAACACTTTCAGTTTGCAACGAATTGCTCCAAATTTTGGATATGTTACAGTCCTCGTGTCGTAGTATAACGCAGCAAAATTTCGCTAAAACCTGGGTTGTTTTGATACCCGTAATTACAATCCAAAGTCAGCCAAAAACTCAGTTGCTTGGTGGATTGTTCTTTTGCTCATAATTGCGCTTTCGTTATCTGTTTCACTGCATATTCGATGATTTTGAATATTGTATGAATAAGTTTGATGATGAATGTTTAAGTCTTTTTATCCGAAAATGGATTGGCTTGATTTTGGAAATTTTTAGAATTTAAATTTTATTTAAATACTATTTCAATCTAAGTATCGAATTTCGATATTTGAAGAATTCGATGGTTTTAATTGATTTTGGTTTCGAATAAGTTTCTGAAAATTCTTTATAAATTATGGTTAATTAAATAAATGTTTTAAAGGGTTTTTAAGCAATTATTTATTTTTATTTTTTTAAAAAAAGTATTTTATAAATAGATAATCTATTGGATAAATGGATTTTTTTTATATAACTTATTTAAAAATCTCTAAAAATTGATTAAAAATCCCGTATTCCCTATAAAATTATTCTAAATATATTTTAGCCTATTTAGATAATTTTCGGCGTATAAGAATGAGAATTAAACGATTTGGCAAAAATACGTGGTATGGGACATGTGTTTTCGCCTAATCGCTTAATATCGGACTTGTATTGTCGAATCTGCTTTGAAGTACTGTTTTATGATATTTTTACTTGCCGAGGACATGAGGCAGGATTTTTATGATGGATTGATGATGGTTTTGATGTTTAAGATGGATTTTTACTTGTCGATGAAATGAGACAAGTCTCGATGCCACTTTAAACTCATCAAAGTATGAGACACAATGAGTTGGGTGCTTTACACTCGCCAATGAGACGAGGCGATGTATGTTGATTTGGATGTTTATGAATGTTTTTAATATGGCATTGACTGACGATTAGTAAACCAATAGGTGCGAATGTATGGTATGGGATGTACATTAACGCTCATTGGGTTCCTATTCGAGAAGTTGTGACACATTTAAGATGTTACTAGTACTATAACCCGAGTATACGATTGGAATCATTACGATGTTCTTGATGTCATTACTAGATTCCAATCATCATGATGTTTTGCTCGGATTTTATGATTTGGGTGTCATCGCGATATTCGACTATAGTCAATCTAGATGATCACGATGCTAAGATGTTAATGACACCAAGTCATCACGACGTATGGTACCAAATAATAGTAGTACTAGTCAAGATGAAAAGCACGTGCAATTTTCTATGAAGTTTTCTATGTTCGATTTCAGCTTTTTGTGATGTTGTTGTTTGAATACGGCCTTGAGTATGACATAGGCTACATTTATATTATGCTATATGGTGATTTCGATTATGATTGCCTTTAACTCTTATTGAGTTCTTATGATGGATTATGATAATTTGATGTTTCTTATGAAGTTATTATATGGCTCATCCCTTGTCCACTTTACTTATAGATGTCCCTAAGAGAAACCATATGCATGTTACTTATTGAATTCCCTTGAAATAGGTAGATGAATCACTGATATCCCCTTTCTTATGAATGATACGTTGAATAATATGTCATTCCGTTGACAACAACGGAGTGATTCTCACCCTTCCGCTTATTACTGAGATCCTTACTACTGATAAGTTCTAGCTTGCCTGACCCGTGTGTGCTTTTCACTCGGGTCAGATCGAGTTGCAGGTTAGTTTGGATTGCTTCACTTCTTGGATCAGCTTGATAGCTTTTGTTGGACTTATCATTTTGGCTTGGATGTCGTTTTAGAGTCGTTTGCTTTTATGTTATCTTATTGTATATTATTTTGTGGGATGGGTGTATATTTGATTCAGTAGTCCTAGCTACTTATGTATGATGTATTATTATGGAGATGTATGGTGATGTATGTATTTATATATATTCTCTGATCTGGGTTTGCTGTTCTGTGACTGATGTTTTCTATCTGCATGTATATTACATTATTTCTGAAATGGTCTGAATCCACCATAGTGTGCATTAGTTAGGGACTAAGCGTGTCTACCACTTATGAGGTAATGAAAAAAAAACCGAGACATAATTAACATGCTTATCTCTTAACTAACATACTACTATGTTGGTCGCCCTTAACCAGCCCTATTCTCTGCATTAGTAGACAAGATTACTTAGTAATTCTCTTTACTAATGTATGTCTCGGGGTGGGGTGTCACAGCTTGGTATCAGAGCATTGTTTCAGAAAATAATGTAATATACAGAACAATATACGAGATACCATACATCAGATATAATACATCTACATACATCATCCCTAATCATGATCGATTTCACCTTGACCTTGCCTTGTCCCTATCCTTGTTTTGATTCGTGTCCCTTTTTAATTCCTTTGGGGTAGACAGAATGGAATATGTCTAGGAATGTTAATTATATTCCGTAGTATTCCTTAGTTTTTGCACTTGAATTGCTAATATATCTATCTACCCTATGAATAATCCTATCTTATCTTATCTTTCAGCTATGTCGAGTAGAGGTAGAGGACGCTCTTCGACGGCGGGACCGTCCAGTGGTTCTCGTCCTGAAGGCGTATATATGTCTACCGACCAGATCCTTGAGCTTATTCGGAGCACTCAGCCTCCCGCTCCAGCTCACTCTTCTCCTCCGTGTAAATCCACGTTTGCGCGCATGTGTAGTGACTTCACACATCTTGGTGGCAAGATTTTTAAAGGCACCGAGACGGTTTTAGATGTTGAGGCGTGGCTCAGTTCTTGTGAGTGTATCTTTAGTCGTATGGAGATCTCTAGTCATCACCGAGTCGTTGTAGCATCTAGTATGTTGCAAGAACAAGCTTTACATTGGTATTATCCGCTTGTTGCTGAGATTGATGAGTCCACTCAAGAGTGGGATCAGTTTCGTGAGAGATTCGAACTCAATTTTATTCCAGAATTCGAGAAGGCTATTCTTGCTCGACGTTTCCTTGATTTCAAACAAGGAAAGTCGACCGTTTCTGATTATGTTGCATCCTTTGAAGCCTTGTCTAAATATGGTCTCGAGCACATCTCTACTCCTTATAAGAAGAATCTTAAGTTCGTCTCCGGGCTTAAGAAATATCTGAAGAAGTCCCTCATGCTTCGCCTTGAGCTCACCTTTGAAAAGCTTGTGGATGCGGCCCTTCAGCTTGAAGCGGTCGAGAAGGAGATAGATAGTGATGATGAGGGTAATGTTCGGGGAAACCCGAATAAGAAGAAGTTTTTCCGCAAGCCGAAGCCATTTCATCCCAGTAAGAAGAAGAAATAGAGGGGATCAACTTCTCAGTCTCAATCTACTCCTTCAACTAAGCCTTTTGCATGCTTCAATTGTGGTGCACCTGACCATCCAGTGAGGGAGTGTCCCAAGCCTAAGCGTTGCCTTTATTGTAAGAAGGAGGGACATTTGGTTTCAGCTTGTCCTAAAAAGGAGAAGGGTTCTCGTCAGGGCCATCTTAGTGTGGCTCCTACTTCTAGAGGTGCTTCTCAGCCTCGAGGTACTTTTCCTTCCATTCTAGAGGGATCTATTTTATTCCATGATCGTTATATTCGAGTGCTTTTCGATACGGGTGCATCTCACTCATTCGTATCGAAGGAGCTCGTTGATGCTTTGCAGTTAGATATTTCTTATATGCTTACTTCTTTACGGATTGCGAATCCTATCGGAGGATCTGCAACTCTTAGTTTGCTTTATGATGATGTTGAGTTTTCGATTTGTGGCTTTTCTTTCCGTGCGAATCTGCACGTTATTCTTTTTCTTGGATTTGATATGATATTGGGAATGGACTGGCTAGTTCGATACGAGGCCAGGATTTTATGTTTGGAGCGAGTCTTACATATTCGACATTCTGATTCTTCTGATCAGTTATCTCTTTCGCTTCGTGATTCCGATTGTGATTCCATGGCTTCTTTATTTGCCCTTGATTCTCGAGATGATGATGATGATGTATCCCGTATTCCTATCGTTTGCGATTTTTCAGATTTATTCGAGCCCGTTTCTGGTTTACCTCCTAAGAGAGCTATTGAGTTCCATATCGATCTTATTCCCGGCGCGCAGCCAGTTAGTCGTCCTCCCATGAGGATGTCTACACGAGAGAATGAGGAACTCAAAAAGCAACTTCTCGAGCTTGAAGCCAAGCATTTTATTCGTTCTAGTTCTTCACCGTGGGGAGCCGCGGTAGTATTTGTGAAGAAGTCCGATGGGACTCTTAGGCTTTGCATGAACTATCGCAAGCTTAATGAGTTAACCATCAAGAATCGTTACCCTTTACCAAGGATCGATGACATGTTCGATCAGTTGAGTGGTGCTAAGGTCTTTTCACAGTTAGACTTAGCCACTGGTTTTCATCAGCTCCGAGTCGCGGAAGATAGTATTCCTCTCACCGCATTCCGCACTCGCTATGGTTCTTATGAGTGACTCGTCATGTCGTTCGGATTGACGAACGCACCTGCCTACTTTGTCGATCTTATGAATCGAGTATTCCGGGAATATCTCGATAAGTTTGTGCTTGTTTTCATTGATGACATTCTAGTATATTCGAAGTCCGAAGAGGACCATGCTCGACATCTTAGAATTGTTTTGAGTACTCTCCAAAAGCATCAACTCAAAGCAAAACTTTCTAAGTGTCACTTCTGGGAAAAGCAAGTGAAGTTCTTAGGCCATGTTGTATCTTCAGAAGGTATTTCCGTTGATCCTTCTAAGATCGAGGCTATTCAGAGTTGGAAGAGGCCCGAGAATGTTCACGAGATTCCTAGTTTTTTGGTTTTGGCTGGTTATTACCGCCGTTTCATCAAAGACTTTTCCCGTATCGTGCTTCCATTGACTAGCCTTACGAGGAAAGGCGTTCGATTCATTTGGTCCGATAAGTGTGAGGCTTCTTTTTAGAAATTGAAGGTGCTTCTCACTAATGCTCCCGTCCTTGTGGTTCCTGAAGGGAACCAAGATCTTATCGACTATACCGATGCCAATCTTAGTGGCCTCGGTGCTGTTCTGATGTAGAGAGATTGGGTAGTTGCCTATGCTTCTAGGCAATTGCGTCTGAATGAGGTTCGGTACGCTACCTATGATTTAGAGCTTGCATCCATTGTTTTTGCTTTGAAGATTTGGCGTCATTATCTTTTAGGAGAGCACTTCATTATTTTTACTGACCATAAGTCTTTGAAATATCTATTCACTCAGAAGGAGCTTAATATGAGGCAGCAGCGTTGGCTTGAATTTCTCGCCTCATATGATTTTGATTTTCAGTATACCCCGGGGAAGGGTAATCGTGTGGCAGATGCGCTTAGTCGCAAGCATTCGGCTGTTGTTTCTATGGTGTTAGCCGAATGGGATGTCCTTGAAACTTTATCTTATTGTGATATTCGTGATCGAGCTTCTTCTTTCGATTCACCTATCTTATTATTCAGTATGGAAGCTCGACCTTCTCTTTTAGATCGTATTTCCGAGGCTCAGCGGCGTGATTCCAAAACGTTGCGCCTTATTCGTCTTTGTGAATCTTAATCCCGTGATGATGAGATGAGGGATTTCAGTACTGATTCTCACTGTTGTCTTCGTATGAAGGACCGTATTGTTGTGCCTTCTGATTCAGCACTTAGACATGACATTCTTGATGATTGTCATCGCTCTAAGTATACCATTCACCCCGGTAGTAGTAAGATGTATGCCGATATGCGTCGCCTTTATTATTGGGAAGGCATGAGACGTGATGTCGCAAGTTATGTGGGTAATTGCATAACTTGTCAGCTTATTAAGGCCGAGCATCAGCGGCCATCCGGTCTTCTTTAGCCTTTAGAGGTTCCGTTGTGGAAATGGGATCAAATTTCGATGGATTTTGTTGACGGCCTACCTCGTTCGAGGTCGGGTCATTCTAGCATTTGGGTTGTAGTTGATCGTCTCACGAAGTCTGCTCATTTCATCCCTATTAAGTCTAATAGGAATGCTCCTTTTCTAGCAAATTTATATATCAAAGAAATCGTTCGACTCCATGGTGTTCCTTCCTCTATTGTATGCGATCGTGATCCTTTATTCACCAGTCATTTTTGGAGCAGCCTTCAGCAAGCTTTGGGAACAAAGCTTAATCTCAGTACCGCTTATCACCCACAGTCTGATGGTCAGACTGAGAGGGTTAATCGTATTCTTGAGGACCTTCTTCGTGCTTGCATTCTCGATTTCGGTGGTTCATGGGAGGATCATTTACCTCTTGTGGAGTTCTCGTATAATAACAGCTTTCAGTCTAGTATCGGTATGGCTCCTTTCGAAGCCCTTTATGGAAGGCCATGTCGATCACCTTCTTGTTGGTTAGAATCTGGAGAGAAGTTTGTGTTGGGTCCAGATTCAGTTCGAGATTCTTCTGAGAAGATCATTCTTATTAGACAGAGAATGAAAGAGGCACAGAGCCGTCAAAAATCCTATGCGGACAATCGTAGGAAGCCTCTTGAATTCTCTGTGGGTGATCTTGTTTTCATTCGAGTTTCTCCGATGAAGGGAGTTATGCGATTCAGTACGACTGGAAAATTGGCTCCTCGCTATATAGGACCACTTCCTATTACTGAACGCATTGGTTCAGTCACATATCGAATTTCCCTTCCAGCTCATCTTTCAGGCATTCACAATGTATTCCATGTATCTCAGCTTCGGAAGTGCCTTAGAGATTCTGATTCTGTTATTGATCCTTCCGAGCGGTTAGGACTTGAGATCTCACCAGACCTATCTGTTGTGCAGCAGCCTATTCGCGTTCTTGAGTCGGAGGTGAGGCGCCTTCGAAGCAAGAATGTGACGCTCGTTAAGATTCAATGGTCTGATAATCCCAATGACTGCACTTGGGAAACCAAAGAATTTATCGGGCGATTGTATCCTGGATTCCTTTCTTCTCATGGTGTTGATGAGAATCGCTTATCTTAAGCATTTGTTCTTTTTTTTCTTGTGATGGTTTGATATGTTGCTTACGGACTTTCCTCTAGGAATTGCGAGGACGCAATTTTGTTAAGGGGGGAAGTCTGTAACAACCCAGGATTTAGGAGATTACCAAAATATTAAATTATAATGTAAATTATAATTTAATATGGAATTATAAATTTATAGATGGAATAAATTGATGATAATATTGATTATTTAAAATAAAACAATGTTTGTTGATTAAGAGTTGGGTTTCTAGTGTAAACAAATGGGAAATAAAGTTTAAAACACTTTATTGGTGGTATGGAATGAGAATAAATGATGAAAATAAATTATTGGGTTAAAATTTATAATATTGTAGTTTTATTCCAATATTAGTCTTTTATCCCAAAACAAAAGGATAAACACGAAGGAAATCAACTTTTGTATTAATATTTAAATTTGAAATAATGTTTTAAAGCTATAAAAATGTTAAAAGCATTTTATACACATTAATGAACTTAGTAAAAAAAATTTGGTGGAAAATGATGAAAATATTGATTTTTCACTAAAAATGTGAATATTGGTAAATAATTGGTATTAAATTGTGAAAATAATATTTTTAATTGGAAAATTAAGTTTATAACATTTCTAACATGTTCTTTTATCCAAAACATGAACATTGCAATTTGTTTCATGTGATTTGGAGTTTTTATCCAAAAGTTATGAAGGAATTAATGTTAATAACATATATGAACACAAAAAAATATATTATAAGTGTTCTTATTGGGTTTGGGTCCAAAGATTAGCCTACCCATTATCCATAAGATCCCTCTAGTAACCATCGTTCCAACCTTTCTTCTTTCTCATATCCGAAGAAAAAAAAAATATATATACATAGAGCTTTTAAAACAAATAGGGAAATCAATAATGACCTCTTTTTAAATCCAAAATCCACCTAAAATTGTTAGAATCTAGGGTTAAATTGGATTCTAAGCTATCCTATAGGTAATCTCCAACTTTTTAGAACCCCTAATCCATCCAAAGTTGGATTTTTATTTACTGTAATCTTTTTTTTGATTGATTTCCTTTCTGCATGTTCCTATTTTGCAATCTACAGGCTCTTGAAGGCCATCTCCTTGCTAAATTCATCATTTTGTTGCTGAAACCATTACTAAATCAAGCGGTAAGCAAGGTAAGAGTTTTCTTACAGCAAGCTAGAGCAAAATATCAAATTTTGCTATCAATTTGTTGCTTGAAATGCCCAATTTATTGAATAGGTTTTCCTTTTTGTTGGCTGAAAATACACCATATTCAAAAAACCATATCTTCTTCAATTTACAGCCAATTGCTCTCAATTTTTGATATGTTGCAGTAGTTGGACTGTACAATATTTTTGGAAATTTTCAAGGAATTTTGAGTTGTTCTGATATAGCAAATCGTTGGTTCAAAACAACCAAAAATCTTGCTCTATTTTGCTTGCTGAAAAGTGCTATGTTCGAAAAATCATAACTCTTTCAGTTTACAGCGAATTGCTCCAATTTTGGATATATTACAATCCTCGTGTCGTAGTATAACGCAGCAAAATTTTGCTGAAACCTGGGTTGTTTTGATACCCGAAATTACTATCCAAAGTCAGCCAAAAACTCAGTTGCTTGGTAGATTGTTCTTTTGCTTCTAATTGCGCTTTCGTTAACTGTTTCACTGCATATTCGATGATTTTGAATATTGTATGAATAAGTTTGATGATGAATGTTTAAGTCTTTTTATCCGAAAACAGATTGGCTTGATTTTGGAAATTTTTAGAATTTAAATTTTATTTAAATACTATTTCAATCTAAATATCGATATTTGAAGAATTCGATGGTTTTAATTGATTTTGGTTTCGAATAAGTTTCTGAAAATTCTTTATAAATTATGGTTAATTAAATAAATGTTTTTAAGACATTTTAAAGGGTTTTTAAGCAATTATTTATTTTTATTTAAAAAAAAAAGTATTTTATAAATAGATAATCTATTGGATAAATGGATTTTTTTTCTTATATAACTTATTTAAAAATCTCTAAAAATTGTTTAAAAATCCCGTTTTCTCTATAAAATTATTCTAAATATATTTTAGCCTATTTAGATAATTTTCGGCGTATAAGAATGAGAATTAAACGATTTGGCAAAAATACGTGGTATGGGACATGTGTTTTCGCCTAATCGCTTAATATCGGACTTGTACTGTCGAATCTGCTTTGAAGTACTATTTTATGATATTTTTACTTGTCGAGGACATGAGGCAGGATTTTTATCATGGATTGAAAATGGTTTTGATGTTTAAGATGGATTTTTACTTGTCGATGAAATGAGACAAGTCTCGATGCCACTTTAAACTCATCAAAGTATGAGACACAATGAGTTGGGTGCTTTACACTCTTCAATGAGACGAGGCGGTGTATGTTGATTTGGATTTTTATGAATGTTTTCTAATGTGGCATTGACTGACGATTAGTAAACCAATAGGTGCGAATGTATGGTATAGGACGTACATTAACGCCCATTGGGTTCCTATTCGAGAAGTTGTGACACATTTAAGATGTTACTAGTACTATAAACCGAGTATACGATTGGAATCATTACGATGTTCTTGATTTCATTACTAGATTCCAATCATCATGATGTTTTGCTCGGATTTTATGATTTGGGTGTCATCGCGATATTCGACTATAGTCAATCAAGATGATCACGATGCTAAGATGTTAATGACCCTAAGTCATCACGAAGTATGGTACCAAATAATAGTAGTACTAGTCAAGATGAAAAGCACGTGCAATTTTCTATGAAGTTTTCTGTGTTCGATTTCACCTTTTTGTGATGTTGTTGTTTGAATACGGCCTTGAGTATAACCTAGGCTACATTTATATTATGCTATACGGTGATTTCGATTATGATTGCCTTTAACTCTTATTGAGTTCTTATGATGGATTATGATAATTTGATGTTTCTTTATGAAGTTATTATATGGCTCATCCCTTGTCCACTTTACTTATAGATGTCCCTAAGAGAAACCATATGCATGTTACTTATTGAATTCCCTTGAAATAGATAGATGAATCACTGATGTCCCATTTCTTATGAATGATATGATGAATAATATGTCATTCCGTTGACAACAACGGAGCGATTCTCACCCTTCCGCTTATTACTGAGATCCTTACTACTGATAAGTTCTAGCTTGCCTGACCCGTGTGTGCTTTTCACTTGGGTCAGACCGAGTTGCAGGTTAGTTTGGATTGCTTCACTTCTTGGATCAGCTTGATAGCTTTTGTTGGACTCATCATTTTGGCTTGGATGTCGTTTTAGAGTCATCTGCTTTTATGTTATCTTATTGTATATTATTTTGTGGGATGGGTGTATATTTGATTCAGTAGTCCTAGCTACCTATGTATGATGTATTATTATGGAGATGTATGGTGATGTATGTATTTATATATATACTCTGATCTGGGTTTGCTGTTCTGTGACTGATGTTTTCTATCTGCATGTATATTACATTATTTCTGAAATGGTCCGAATCCACCATAGTGTGCATTAGTTAGGGACTAAGCGTGTCTACCACTTATGAGGTAATGAAAAAAAAATCGAGACATAATTGACATGCTTATTCTTAACTAACGTATTACTATGATGGTCGCCCTTAACCAGCCCTATTCTCTACATTAGTAGACAGGATTACTTAGTAATTCTCTTTACTAATGTAGGTCTCGGGGTGGGGCGTCACACTTAGTAAGGTACAGAAGAACGGTCTAAGAGAGAGGGGAATACATACTTATATATATATATATATATATCAAATACAAGTATGTTACTATAGCGTTAACCCAAATTCTGATCTTATTTTTTGTATCATTGGATTATGTTTAGAAAAATCTTTTAGGCTTAAATTTCTTTTAAGTTTTCATAAACCTCGCTCTGATACCAACTTATAACATTCCCCACTTGGAGGCCCAAAACTAATGGCTACGAATGTCGCAATCATCCATAGTTATTAATCATCGGCGATCAAATACGGTAATGTTAGATATATTGATATAACAGAAATACATGGATATGGAAATTTTCTAAAATCATTAAAAAACTTTCTCATTCCATTTCAAATCATTTCAGATTCATTACATAATCCAAGATTTGAGAACCACGTTCAAAGAAAATATAATTATTACAACACACGCTAAGAGCGGCATATGAAGATGCCCTCTTGGATGATCAGAGTGTATATATATATCTGGGCAATTAAACAACTTTGCCTTTACATCAAAACACAGCGGAATCAAAATAGAAAGAACTCTTAATAGCTAACTTGTCTCCTACACGCTTATTCGTCTAAAGAGATCCTGAAAACCTCAACTCTCAAACTACTCAAAATTAATTGAGCACCCGAGAGTTTAAGGGAAAAACATAAACTTCGAGTCAGACATAAAGCCTGGTATGAATAATAACCTACCATCTCAAACCATTTAGATATCTAGTGAGACCACACCACTTAGCGGAATTGGTTTTCCCCTCACTGGTATCTTACCAAAAACTTATAACAACCATATATTGTGCTCCTGCGTACACAATGGTTAAAAACGTAGCAATTTAAAATATTATGATGATATGCAAACAAGAATCATTATGGATTTCCTATCCCCATTTACTTTGACTATCTGTCTTAGTTATAGTTTCTAGGATCACTATTAATCTATTAGTTTTCATGGGTTGACTAATAACCTGTTTATAGTTTATGGGTTACCCGTCCTATTTCATAGTTTTCATAGGATCACTAAGAACCTATTGGCTCCTGCCAATAACTTCATTATTTCATGGGTTCTCCCTGAACCTATCGGTATCTCCAATAACTCCCCTCATATCATAGTTTTCATGGGTTGACTATGAACCTATTGATTTCTGTCAATAACTTGATCCGGATATAGTTTTCATGGGTTCACTACAAACCTATTGACCCCTGCCAATAAATCTTTCTAAATATAGTTTTCATGGGTTTACTATGAATCTATCTATCTGACAACTTCTTTAATCAGTATTTAAGCATCCTACATTCTGGTCTACATGACCTCCTGGATGTAATTCTACTAATTCAGGAGTTAACTCAATTTATATTCACTACTGGGTTAACCTAACTAGTAATTCTGACCTTTCTCCCCAAATTACAGTTATGGGTCCATTTTACAGTGAATATGTATATTAGAAGCAAACATAATAACGCCAACATCTATGGTTTAATATCATTGAAATCATTTTTATATGAAACATGGTTAATCCCTTTAACCTATAACTTTATCAAGGAAAGCCTTTTCAAATACTCCATACTTAAAAGTCATTTCAAAGCTCATTTATTTTGCTATGGGTTTTCCTTTAAAAATGAGATTGGATTGTTTGTTTTGAAAACTAAGGCTTTCGAAACCTTAAACCTTTACTTTCGAAACCATTGGATAACCTTCTTCGAAAGCATTCAAATCTTCTTTTCAAAACACTAAGCATATGCCTTTCGAAACACTTTAAATCATCTCTTTCAAAACCATCAAAACATACCTTCCGAAATTATTAAAGCATTACTTATTGACTCTTAGAAGCATAGCTTCGAAACCATTTAAAATTACCTCTTTCGAAACCATTTGAAAGTACCCCTTTCGAAACCTTTGGGTTTATCCCTAAAAATAACTTTTAGGTCAAAGTGAATATAAACGAAGGTACTCCTTTCGAAACCATTAACCTTCATATAAAAGAGTTTGATGAAAACTGATGGCTTCGGAACCATCCTTTCGAAATCATTAATCATTTAAACAAAACATCTGGAAGGATAGCTTCGTAACCCCTTTCGAAGCCATTGCCTTCGAAACCATTAAACCCTTTCAAAAGCTTTAGGAAGTGGCTTATTATATTTATAAAACAAAAGATACCTTTCAAAAGCATTGATGACTTCAATCCATTCGAAAGGCATAAGGTCGACAACGTGGTTTCGACTGGGTTCAAACTACCATTTCGAAAGCTTGATTTAAAAATAAGGCATTTCATTCGAAAGCTATCTTTTCAAAACAAAAAGGCGGCGACTTCTTCGAAAGCTATAGTAAACCCTTTCGAAAGCATTCTTTTAGAAACAAGGCAAGCACATTTCTTTGGATAGTAAAACAAAGGCTTCGACCCTTTTGAATGCTAGGTTTCGACTCCATAGTTGCCACTAATTTCCAATCCACTACGTACCAATACATTGATACCTTGTGTATTGGTTTTGACTTGGTTGAGGTAGAAGTATATGGTCGGAAGATACTACTGGAAGTGGCGAAACCATACTTCTGTACAAAAACTGTTTTATTGCCGTTTCAAGTAATTGCTTTGTAACTGTAACATTCCCCCTTTTGACCGCCTCCAGTCGGTGATTAAACCAACTAGAAACGTTCAAAAAGACAAATTGTTATTTAGTTTATGAAGTTTAAACAGAATCAGCCACAGAAACACAGAATAATAACAATGAATTAAAATAAATGAATCTTGATTTCATTACTATAAATCTTTTAGAATACATCAGAGTTTTATACAATTTTAATACTGATACAGCGGAATATCTTAAAATACAATTTTCTCGAAATAAATGATTCTTTACTCTCTCTCTAACTTCGCTGCTCGAAAATCTTCAAGCTGTAGAAATACTCGGTCTGACCCGAGTATTATATTCAAAAGAAAATAATACACAGGTCAGTCTAATTCAAACCAGTTTATGAGTGCATAGAGGCAGTAATAATTTAAATAGACGACAGTCACAATAATTCCCGTCTATCCAATCCTTTTAACAAAGAAATCGGATAACGAAAATTTTAACACTAAACAGTGTTAAACAATAAATCAGCAGATTTAAATCATCAACAGAGATAAATAAACAATTTATCAAATCGACTAAATCAATTTAAAATTTTACACTGAGTGGCTGCAGCACACGCTAACGTGCACGGCCTCGCCAACAACAAATGTGTGGCTGCAGTACACGCTAACGTGCACTGCCTCGCCAACTCGAGTACACAAAGTCAAATCAAAATCAGATTCAACACAAAAAAAACACTCAACCAAAACTGGACAGATTAAACAAGGGACTACAAGACGTTTTACATACATATGAAATGCAGTACTACATGCAGTATCAAAGGCAACAAGATAGCTTCACAATGCCACAATGAAATAAACTAATATCAACAATATTTGGAATGAATGCAGAAGGTAATGCAAAGACCAGTGATGAACAAATAGTCAAGAGTGTCAAGTCTGGACAACAAGAATGCAGACTCAACAAATATCACAATGCAACTAGAATGGTCTCGGAAACAAGTGATTCTAGGAGACATAAAAAAAAACATCGATGTGCACAGGGAATCACATGAACAAGCCACAAGCTACTGACCGGAGTCAGTGAATACAAAGGACATCTACAACAACAATGGATGCAGACCAACCAAAGAACTTGAGACCCACTACAGACTAGACTACACAAAGGTTCAAGTGGATCGAGTTCAGATATGCAACTCAATATAGCAACACAGTGAACTGCAGTGAAACTACAGCAATGACCAAAGCCAGACATAATGAAGTCGAGCAAGTCGAACTACCACAAGTGATCGAGAGGAAACATGATCAGCAGACCAAAGTCCATGCCATAAAAACATTAAAAATGCAGACGACCAAATATGCAAACCAGATAGTGATGACTGGACAGGTGAAGTGTAAAAAAATCAAAGAAATACAACTTAAAATGAATCAGTGAAGTAAGCATTGGTCGAGCAGACAAAGCTCAGTAAAACTCAAGAATGTACACAAGTTTGACCAAAGACCCAAGAACAGCAACATTTTAAAAATGACACAGTGAAATGCCCAAATCAAAATAGATCAAGTGACGTGATGAAGCACTGCAACTCAAAGATAACAAATGGTCAAGACCAACAGCACAATACATCTCAAGTACAAAATGATCAAATGCAACTGGAAACACATCAGCTAGGGTCAAACATGTGGAATATGGAACCAACTATACAAGTGCAGACTATAATTTCAAAATATACACAACTACCATCATGTGTACACAACCAAAGTTAAAGCTTAAATCCAGAACAAGGCTACACAGTATGAAAACACAACATGAACTTGACCAATGACCAGAGGCAATGAAACTACATGTTGATCAATATGCAACAATGACCAAATGCACAGTAGTTCATGTATATAGACAACATATACAATGCAGAAGCAATCCACTGACTCCAACGAAACAAGTCTCTACCAAAATCAGTGACTCATTACAAGCTACACATGATTTAGCAACCAAAATATACAAGACAAAAATGGTTGGACCAAATGCATATGGATACTATGCAAGACTGTGATCAATGTCAGTAGAAACAAAATTCAAAACAAAATCAACTGTAGTATAATCGAACCAAAAATGCCAACAAAGCCGAGTATTTTAAAGTCAACAGAAAAAGATCGTAGCCGTGAGTCGAACAAGTCAAAACAGAGAAATTCACGGAGATAAACAGATATCATCACAGCAAATTCAAAGCCGTGATCATCAAGTAAAACAAATATACGCAATATATATGAACATCGAACAAGTCAGAGAAATCATCAACATCCATCAATAATCGAACGGCCCAAAGCAATAATTTTGAAACAATCAGACGAACGAAAATCAAAACATTAAATCCTACAAACTTATGATTTGAAATAGATGTGAGTAAATAAATTACTCACCTTAGCAATCGGAGCAGTCGCGCGAACGGGATGGAGCCGAAGCCCTAGTCTTTGGATCGGAGGAAGAACGAACGATCGATCGAAGCCGAAGCTCCAAATTCGCCAGCAAATCGAAAAAATAGCCGAAACCCTAAGTTTTTGTCGCCATTTTTTTCTCTTCGTTTTTCTGGTTTTTGAAAATGAATGGGAAGGGAGGAGGGGTCTCTCGTGTTTATCAGAGAAAAGGGGAAAAGAAATCGTGATTCTCGGCATTGCTTAAGGCATGATTTAAGGAGTAGCTGAAAATGAAGGAAACGAAGCCGCCATTAATTTTCCTTTCTTCGATTTAGGTTTAGGGTTTGTGAATGAAATGAGAAAGGGATCGGGTATAGGGTTTTAAACGAAATGAATGGGCCGAGATAAAATTTTAAAGCCCAAAACCCTTTAACAATTTTTTTCTTTTCTTCTTTTTTTCCAAAAGAATTTAACCGATTCAAAATTTTCAACAACAATTTTTATTAGACGAATTCCAATCCGAATCGAAACTCCTATAAGCAAATAGCTAGCAGAGAAATCGTTTAACGATGATATCTAATCGATGCAAAAATCTCGGTTATTACAGAAATTCAAATTGAATTCAATTTAATTTTATACGCGTTTATACGTCGTATATTCGCAAAACAATCCCGATAAATACGAAAATTGAAATCCAGTAATAATTCAATATTACGGACCCAATGGAACTGGTTTCGTCAAATTCCCAGACTGTGCCTCGGAAGGCTATTTTTAAATTCAATTCAAACGATACAATTTCAAAACTGAACAAATCGCTTTCAAATTCAATTCTGAAGCTTCTATTATCTCCAATATTATCAATATGAATTTTCTAAGCCTTTAAATTATTTTAACCGGCTTAAAATTGAAGATTCAAATTTCATTCAACTTTCAATAGATTAAATTCAAAAATTAAATCGCCAATTCATTCTGATAATTTGAAATTCAAGTCAAATCATCATTCAAATATTTAAAATTAATTAAATATTCTCAATTTAAATTGTTCAAAATTCAGGGTCGTTACAAACTCCCCTCAAAAACTTTTCGTCCACGAAAAGGAAAAGTCGTTAAAATTTCACCGATATTTATACTCTACTCAATTTTTTTACTAAGCTCAATACCTATTAAAAATAAATAAATATAGATAAACATAGGATTCATTCCATTTGTTTAATCTCACTAGTTTTGTTTATCTTCTCTTTTGTTTATTGATTTCTTCAATCATTGATTTCTAAAATCAAAACGCAAAAGTCTTTTACCAAAATTTTCGATTTATAACTCAAATTCAAACTTAAAATTCTTCACATTAGAGATTTATATAATATATATCTTCCAAAGCTGTGGACTTTCAAAACATTTCAAAGATCCTCTTCCTTAATTTATTAGGTAAGAATTTTGTAATTTTAATTTCAAACTATTGATTTGCTATTTACAGTTTGAAAATACTTGCTAACTCGAAATTTAACAAGTCCATCTTCGTTCTCACAGACATTAGGCATACGCTGGCCAGGCGCAGGTCTAAAAATCTCCAAGTACTAAACATACTTGCTTCAATTCCCAGTGAAAATACTTTAAAAATTCTTTTAAAAAAATGGATATGGAAAGCACGTTCCCCCATGGATTACAGTTCCACCCAGCGGTTACGCTACTATCCCAGTAGAGTCGCTTGTGGCTGTAGATTTCTCATCTCTTAAATTTCGCCATGGTTGTCGCCATAGATTGCAGTACACACGGCGGTTACGCTACTATCCCAGTAGAATCGCTTGTAACCGTAGGCATCTCGCCCCTCGAATTTCGCTTGGCATTAGATTGCAGTTTACCCGGCGGTTGCGCCATTATCCCAATGGAATCGCTTGTAACTGTGGGCATCTCGCCCCTCAAATTACGCTAACATACATCATAATCAACATGATCCCATCATGAGGGATTCTAGTCCAAATGGACATTCCAACTTATGGAAAATTCTACGTAGCTACGAATTTCAAATGGACACTCATCACGAGTTCCAATACCTTCTCCAATAATAAATGGAAGGTACTTTTCCATATCCTCAGTTTAGAAAACATAATACTATACATATATAGTACTTCATTTCACATTTCGTACATATCATACTCATGTAAACTTACATAAGATTTCCATAACAATGTCTTTCTAAACTAACGGTTTCAAATTTACCGTATTCATATATATAAGTTCTGAAACTTACATATTCCATATTCATAACAAAATAGAGGATTTCAAAATTTCCTCTAAGTCGATTTGGAAATTCTAAGGTTATATCAAACCCAATTCATATTCATAATTCCATTTATTATCGACTTTCACATTCGATTTGAATAATATGTTACATCGTCAATTCTCAACACAGAATTGATGTCTATCGATATATAACCTCTGAGCTCGTACGTCTCAGAGAAGGGTGTTAAGCTAAGAGAATAAATTCTCCGCCACCAATAGATATATATTTAATAGAGATCAATTGCTATGTCATCAATTCACAATGTTAGACATACAATCCAAATCATCATCTGAAATTCAAAGCTCAACTTATATTGTCTTTGATGTCGAAGTTAAACTCAATTTTAACTCAACGATTCAATCTTTTTTGAAAAATTCCAAATTGAACAAATTGTTCAAATCCTCATTTAACTTTTCAACTTCGACTTCAAAAATGAATTTCAAATCATTTATTCCTTACGGAATATATTCACAACATTTCATATTTGGAAAAACATTTCCATACTTATTTAAAAATAAGTAATTCACAATTCCATTCTATTTTCAACATTTGAAAATATTCGATATACTTAAATCAAAATTAAGTACATATTTCATCTTTAAGGAAATCATTCTCTTTCACATATTCATTTGAGTTAAAACGAATGTTACGTAAAACATCGTTACGACAACTCAAAATCACTAGTATAGGGATTCGAAATTTAGATAGATGTATAAATCCCAATACTACACAAAACATTTCCTTTCGGAAATCATTTACTATAACAACAGTGTTATAGTCCATCATTTCCTTATATTCGAAAACGTCTATTTCAACAATGAATGTTGAAATCTATGGTTTCGATATTCAATGCTTTGAAAACATCTTTTAAGACAATTACTTCGTTTTAAAATATCACTTTCCCAAAACATGTCCATTTTATTCAATAATATATTCACTGTCCAAAATTGTGAATATACTTCATTTAACAAGCTATACAGAATTTTACTTATCGAAATAAGTCAGTTTCGAATTTATAAACAACGTTTATAAATTCCACTTCTATTTATAAAGACTTCAATTCATAAAAATTGCTTTATTAACCAATTCCTTTATAACTTAGTTTTATATCAGAATTTTAATTTACAAGTAAATTACTTATAAATTCTTTTATTTCGCGACTTCGATTCATTTTATAACTTCACAATTTTAATTCTGAAACTTTTCATCCACTTATGAAATCCATTAAATATTTCACTTTTAACACTTATACAATTCCAATATTTTATCAACACTTTCAAATCTTCAATTTAAGCCGTTTATAATAATTCAAAATTTCCAATTTAAACTATTATATAAATTTATCAGTTTTCCATTTCCCAAAATAATCTACTAGTTCTTTAGTAAATCATTCATCGACTTGGTTTTCAATTTAATCACATTTGATTCAATCACATTGGATTTTCTACTAACATTCATTCATATTCAATTAGTTCACATTCACTAATTCATATTCGAGTTAGTTTGCTTTCAATTCAAATCAAATTTGATTCTCTTTAAATTTACTTATCTTTCAATTTGAATTCAATTTACATAGCTTTCAATTTCCATTAATTCAATTTCATTAACACTTAATGAATTCTATACAATCAACTAGCAAAACCAAATTTATTCAATTTAACCAAATTTATTTACTTTGCTTACATTCAATTTGGTTCAACACACTTAATTTCAATTGGTTTATATTCTAATTCAGATTGAATTCTTATACTCACCATATTCACTAATTCACTTTTACAAAATAAAGTTGAATTTTCCTTATATAACTCAAATTCATATTCATTACTTCACTTTATTAATTCATTTTGATATCAAATTCAATTTGATTCACTATTACTTAAGCAATGTTTCATTTTTATCTCTACTTGCATTTATTTTCACTATACAACTTAAGTTCGCCTCAAATTTATTTGAAATTCTATTTTATTTAACTTTTACTAAAGTCAAATTCATATCACATTTCAAAATTCAAATTTTGTTTTACTTAACAAAACTGTTTAACCATTTAAAAACTGGTTTTATTTAAACTTTCTCATTTTTTTATAAGTTAAACAACTTATTAAATTTAAACTTCCAAATTCATATTATACAATCATTTATCTTTTAAGTTTAGCTTTTCATTTCAATAATTTATCAAATCAAGTTCAATTTATTTAACTTCCTTTAGTTAAATTCCAAATCATATATTTATTAATGCTAACTCAATTTAATTTAACTTTTCTTAAGTTAAAAATCTTTATTTCATATTCAATATTCACTTTACTTATATAAGATCTATTCCAAATTCATTCATCTTATATTTTCTAAAACAATTTTATACTTCTTTAGCTTTGAAAAACATTCTCCTTTTAAAAAGTGTTTCTAGTAACTATTCATATTAAACATCATAAACTAAGCTTTATGTAAACCAAAGCTCTGATACCACTCTGTAACATTCCCCCTTTTGACCGCCTCCAGTCGGTGATTAAACCAACTAGAAACGTTCAAAAAGACGAATTGTTATTTAGTTTATGAAGTTTAAACAGAATCAGCCACAGAAACACAGAATAATAACAATGAATTAAAACAAATGAATCTTGATTTCATTACTATAAATCTTTTAGAATACATCAGAGTTTTATACAATTTTAATACTGATACAGCGGAATATCTTAAAATACAATTTTCTCGAAATAAATGATTCTTTACTCTCTCTCTAACTTCGCTGCTCGAAAATCTTCAAGCTGTAGAAATACTCGGTCTGACCCGAGTATTATATTCAAAAGAAAATAATACACAGGTCAGTCTAATTCAAACCAGTTTATGAGTGCATAGAGGCAGTAATAATTTAAATAGACGACAGTCACAATAATTCCCGTCTATCCAATCCTTTTAACAAAGAAATCGGATAACGAAAATTTTAACACTAAACAGTGTTAAACAATAAATCAGCAGATTTAAATCATCAACAGAGATAAATAAACAATTTATCAAATCGACTAAATCAATTTAAAATTTTACACTGAGTGGCTGCAGCACACGCTAACGTGCACGGCCTCGCCAACAACAAATGTGTGGCTGCAGTACACGCTAACGTGCACTGCCTCGCCAACTCGAGTACACAAAGTCAAATCAAAATCAGATTCAACACAAAAAAAATACTCAACCAAAACTGGACAGATTAAACAAGGGACTACAAGACGTTTTACAAGCATATGAAATGCAGTACTACATGCAGTATCAAAGGCAACAAGATAGCTTCACAATGCCACAATGAAATAAACTAATATCAACAATATTTGGAATGAATGCAGAAGGTAATGCAAAGACCAGTGATGAACAAATGGTCAAGAGTGTCAAGTCTGGACAACAAGAATGCAGACTCAACAAATATCACAATGCAACTAGAATGGTCTCGGAAACAAGTGATTCTAGGAGACATAAAAAAAACATCGATGTGCACAGGGAATCACATGAACAAGCCACAAGCTACTGACCGGAGTCAGTGAATACAAAGGACATCTACAACAACAATGGATGCAGACCAACCAAAGAACTTGAGACCCACTACAGACTAGACTACACAAAGGTTCAAGTGGATCGAGTTCAGATATGCAACTCAATATAGCAACACAGTGAACTGCAGTGAAACTACAGCAATGACCAAAGCCAGACATAATGAAGTCGAGCAAGTCGAACTACCACAAGTGATCGAGAGGAAACATGATCAGCAAACCAAAGTCCACGCCATAAAAACATTAAAAATGCAGACGACCAAATATGCAAACCAGATAGTGATGACTGGACAGGTGAAGTGTAAAAAAAATCAAAGAAATACAACTTAAAATGAATCAGTGAAGTAAGCATTGGTCGAGCAGACAAAGCTCAGTAAAACTCAAGAATGTACACAAGTTTGACCAAAGACCCAAGAACAGCAACATTTTAAAAATGACACAGTGAAATGCCCAAATCAAAATAGATCAAGTGACGTGATGAAGCACTGCAACTCAAAGATAACAAATGGTCAAGACCAACAGCACAATACATCTCAAGTACAAAATGATCAAATGCAACTGGAAACACATCAGCTAGGGTCAAACATGTGGAATATGGAACCAACTATACAAGTGCAGACTATAATTTCAAAATATACACAACTACCATCATGTGTACACAACCAAAGTTAAAGCTTAAATCCAGAACAAGGCTACACAGTATGAAAACACAACATGAACTTGACCAATGACCAGAGGCAATGAAACTACATGTTGATCAATATGCAACAATGACCAAATGCACAGTAGTTCATGTATATAGACAACATATACAATGCAGAAGCAATCCACTGACTCCAACGAAACAAGTCTCTACCAAAATCAGTGACTCATTACAAGCTACACATGATTTAGCAACCAAAATATACAAGACAAAAATGGTTGGACCAAATGCGTATGGATACTATGCAAGACTGTGATCAATGTCAGTAGAAACCAAATTCAAAACAAAATCAACTGTAGTATAATCGAACCAAAAATGCCAACAAAGCCGAGTATTTTAAAGTCAACAGAAAAAGATCGTAGCCGTGAGTCGAACAAGTCAAAACAGAGAAATTCACGGAGATAAACAGATATCATCACAGCAAATTCAAAGCCGTGATCATCAAGTAAAACAAATATACGCAATATATATGAACATCGAACAAGTCAGAGAAATCATCAACATCCATCAATAATCGAACGACCCAAAGCAATAATTTTGAAACAATCAGACGAACGAAAATCAAAACATTAAATCCTACAAACTTATGATTTGAAATAGATGTGAGTAAATAAATTACTCACCTTAGCTATCGGAGCAGTCGCGCGAACGGGATGGAGCCGAAGCCCTAGTCTTTGGATCGGAGGAAGAACGAACGATCGATCGAAGCCGAAGCTCCAAATTCGCCAGCGAATCGAAAAAATAGCCGAAGCCCTAAGTTTTTGTCGCCATTTTTTTCTCTTCGTTTTTCTGGTTTTTGAAAATGAATGGGAAGGGAGGAGGGGTCTCTCGTGTTTATCAGAGAAAAGGGGAAAAGAAATCGTGATTCTCGGCATTGCTTAAGGCATGATTTAAGGAGTAGCTGAAAATGAAGGAAACGAAGCCGCCATTAATTTTCCTTTCTTCGATTTAGGTTTAGGGTTTGTGAATGAAATGAGAAAGGGATCGGGTATAGGGTTTTAAACGAAATGAATGGGCCGAGATAAAATTTTAAAGCCCAAAACCCTTTAACAATTTTTTTCTTTTCTTCTTTTTTTCCAAAAGAATTTAACCGATTCAAAATTTTCAACAACAATTTTTATTAGACGAATTCCAATCCGAATCGAAACTCCTATAAGCAAATAGCTAGCAGAGAAATCGTTTAACGATGATATCTAATCGATGCAAAAATCTCGGTTATTACAGAAATTCAAATTGAATTCAATTTAATTTTATACGCGTTTATACGTCGTATATTCGCAAAACAATCCCGATAAATA
The DNA here is from genome assembly GCA_030737815.1 of Allium fistulosum. Taxonomy (NCBI): domain Eukaryota; kingdom Viridiplantae; phylum Streptophyta; class Magnoliopsida; order Asparagales; family Amaryllidaceae; genus Allium; species Allium fistulosum. The sequence goes on from CM060903.1 coordinate 994,519,148, forward strand.
CGAAAATTGAAATCCAGTAATAATTCAATATTACGGACCCAATGGAACTGGTTTCGTCAAATTCCCAGACTGTGCCTCGGAAGGCTATTTTTAAATTCAATTCAAACGATACAATTTCAAAACTAAACAAATCGCTTTCAAATTCAATTCTGAAGCTTCTATTATCTCCAGTATTATCAATATGAATTTTCTAAGCCTTTAAATTATTTTTAACCGGCTTAAAATTGAAGATTCAAATTTCATTCAACTTTCAATAGATTAAATTCAAAAATTAAATCGCCAATTCATTCTGATAATTTGAAATTCAAGTCAAATCATCATTCAAATATTTAAAATTAATTAAATATTCTCAATTTAAATTGTTCAAAATTCAGGGTCGTTACAGTAACTAACCTGCCTATTTGTAAAAATTTAATTGGTTGCCATAAACTTTTCAAATTCTTTCCAAAATAAAACTGCCGCATTCAATTCAGATCTAATTAATATAATTTAGCAAACAAACCCTTCCTTAAACAAAACAAATAAAACATTTAAGTCCTCCAACTAAATTAATTTAATTTCCAATGTAAATTACTTAGGAAAAATCCCCAAAAATCATAGAAATTCACTTTTAATATATTATCTAACATTTATAAGTTTTAGACTCAAATTCTTCCATATAATAGCCAAAATAATTTTTAAACCCAAATTATTCATTTCTTCCTTCTAAAATTCATAATAAATTCTCCATAGCTTGAAAAATTACAAAAATTAAAACCCATTTCCAAAATCATATTTCATATAACATATAAATTCCTCATGGCATTCAAAATCTAGAAAATACAACTTTTTGCTTAAAAATCGAATTAAACATTTATCAAGCAGTCTTGTTTGAATCAAACATATCATGAAATCCATGCATATCATCATCAAGTCATCACACAAGGTTTTAAACATAAAGCCGAAATCAAATGATCTTTAAAAAAAATAGAGATGGTTTTGATTATTATTCACCTTGATTAGGATAAGTAACTTGAGATTTGATCTTCGATTAATTCCCCTTGCTTGATTGCTTAGCTTTAATTGATTTTTCCCCTTTTTCTTCCCTAGGTAATGGCCAGCTTGAGCTCTCTTTAATTTACTTTTTTGTGTTTTGAAAATGAACGTGCAAAGTAAAGGAAATGAGATTTAAGGGTAATGGGATTATGGTGCGGCAATTACCCATTAAGCCCTTGTTTTATTCTCTTGTTAGTTATCTAATAAGCCATTTACATAAACTCATTCCTTCAAGTTTATTTAGCACAGCCTCTAATTAAATTTTCAAATCTCAATCCCACTATCACTCTAATTTTTACATTATTCTATTTAATTTATCTAAATAAATCTCCGGAATAATATTATTAAAAATTAGGGGCATTACATCAATCTCGTCGATTGATTGCGTTAGCACCAATAAAATTAATCTCATACTATCTTTGGAACTGCAGTGACAATAACATTGAATTTATACGCTGTAGTACTATAAATGTGGTAGATTTTTTGTACATTTTAAGAAATTATAACATGAGAGAATGAGTTGGAGAAGAAAATGTTTCGGGAATTTTTTTGTTTCTCGTATGATTGGGAAGAAGGACTTTTATAGGCTTAAATTGTTGTTCCTTGGCGAAGTGACACGACCGTTTGAAAATTTTGGTTCTTTTAAGTTTTAAAGTAGTAGTGAGTTGAGTGAGTTGACTGATTAAGGAGGGCCAGTGGACCGAACAATCCCGAATTCAGATGTATTTTTCTTTGGAATTTCCTGATCTCAACCAATCACTTGATCACAATGGACCAACCGACTAGTCGTTTTGGAAACGTTCAGTAAATTCTTTTGAAACGGTTATAACAATCGTCTACGACAGTCGCTTATCGCGCTTTTTTGGCTTGCATCAATTTAAAGGACTTATTTAGATTCTGTCTAGAAACGTAATTTGGACCCAAATCAAAATCAAAACCCGACTCTACTTGGTCGGTCGGATAACAACAACGGTGGACGCGCCTGTGTGTGTTGGCATGCATGATGTCTCTTTCCATCCTAAGAGAAACATTTGAATTCCCTATAATTATACAGTATAGTTCCATTTTTTTCATAATGTGGGACTATTCCCAATCCTCTCTTTCTTCTTCGTCTTTTATTTTATCTCTCTCTCTAAATCAAAAAATATAGAATATATCAATATATAAATTTTATATAAACTTTCTCTAAGAATTCTCCACAAAATTTTAATAAAAATTGCCTCGTCACTTGTTGAATAAATACTTGTGCATAAGTATAGATGTCTTGTGGATTTGAATCTATATGTGGTGATAACCTATCAAATTAAGCTAGGATGGTGCGGTTGGCTATGCATTGTACTATCGTTCTTATACGATGTACCAGATGTATCTCATACCGTTGTCAAATTCTTCAAATAGTACAAAATATGCTGATATGTGGATTGGTCTTGTGTCTATAACTCGGTAATATACAATGCCCTTAAAGACTAAGCAACAAACTGGCAGAATGCATCTATATCGGCAGATTTATTAGAATTTTCCTATGATATACCCTTCAACAATATACTTGTTATAAACGTATTAAGTATTAAGTAGTACAATCTCCATCTTATTATTATAGTTAGAGGTATGCCTTAGGGGTAATTCTGTAATTTACTGTAAATTATTAACTCTCTATAAAATCTCATTCGAAATAAAAGATGTTTTTCTGTCTATTATATACTTGATATAATGTGTTATATTATTTATTTATTTTATTTAAATATATTTAATGGAAAATCTAAAAATGATAAGTTTTTTGATAGTAATTACAATGTATTGTAATCATGAGTAATTTATCACAATAAGAATAAAGCATATCATTTTAAATATTCTTTGTCAAGATATATCGAGATTGAATATCGATATATCCATTGAGATTAGAGTACGTAATGCTCTTCAAATGTTATGCAGTGTATTACTCATGGCTGTTGTGGGGGCATCAATGAGTTACCTACTGATAGCTATTGGATAATAATGGGATGACTCACTCGATAGTTTACTATTAGTTAATATAACTAAGGTCAAACAGAAAACATTGAAGTGACAATTTACACAGTTCTCTCGACTTGAAAATACTGTTGAATTTAAATGTGGACACTTCACTTTGATTATAGTTAAACTGTGATACGACATCCATTGAACGACTATGGTTGGGTTTGGGTTGAAGTATTGAAAGTGACACTATTAAATAGAGAATTCATATCCTCGGTTATATGAAGTTAGTATCACAGTATGAGTATACTACAAACAAAGTACAATATCGAGTATCTAGGCATACGGTCGAAAATACCTACATCGTATGACACCCTAAAGTGATAAACAACCATGGAAAACATAACATCCATTAAATAATCCTCACCAACACTCATGTGCATTGGATACATGTTAACGCGTATGGCATAATTACAAGACATAAACTCAAACAAAATTCCGATTTCCTTATGCTTGAATCCATGCCACTTCCTAAGGCTAGGAACTAAACTCACAATTGCAAAATTCTAGGGTAATCCACGGTCATAAGAACTAGACACAGTCGTAATCCAGGTGGGCGTCCCCACTTATCCCTTCTGTATGAGAACGCTAGAAACCTCCGAGTTATCAACGATCCCCTTGCATGCGTCTTTATAGTGGAACTAAATCGTTATTCCGTCTCGGTTTATGACACGTTCGCAAATTCTACTCACAAGTCTCCTCATCAAACTTGTCCTTATGGATCACCGTCACAACTCCCATCGTTGAGCCATTGTCATTAGAACACCTTTAGACACTCATTGTAGTTCATAGAGCCATCTTACTAAAGTTTCAAAGTCATCGTGTCGAAGCATCACGCCAATGCTTCACTAGTCGCCATACAAACCCCAAAGTCACCTTAAGTTGTCCCGGAGTCATACACCCTAGCCTTAAGAACAGCCCTGAAGTAATTCTAGGAGAGACCCAAAGCACACCTAAAGCAAACCCGGAGTTTCCCCTAAGCAGACCCGGAGGTGCCCTAGAAGCTCCACTGCCTCACTTCTTGTTCGAGTATAACATGCAACCAGACCTAAGTTCCCTTCCCAATAAACCAAAGCGGCCACAAAACAACCCCCGCACACCCCCACCTTGTCCGGCCCTCGAATAATAGCACCACCGTGTAGTGTTTGCTATCTGATCTTCCACAACACCACCAGATAACATTGGAGGTTCAATCCTCCTCCATTATCGCACCTAGAGTACACCCCGAGAAGACCACCCCGAAACCCGATGCTGAACCCGAGAAAACTACCATCGGAAAAATGCTACCAAACAATAATCTTGTAGTATCTCCAAACTCCAATTTCACGCCAATTCCATCACTACGCTCCATACTTTGACCCGCATGCATTTCCTATGCATCGGTATGAATCCTAACACCCTAGAACCGATCCGTTGAAATTTGGTTTTGCGTTTTACTACCTATAATTCACTCCGATGAGCGTTTTCAACCATTCAAGTATACAAACAAACCCCATAAATTCACAAATCAACATCCAAACATACATCAAATTATGGTCTATCATCATATCATTATATCTATAACATAGCCTAACATGTATGGAGGTAATCACACATGCAAATAACATGATTAAACCATTAAAAATCATTTTTTATTCTCATTTTTTCTTCAGTGGGTTTTAAAACAGCATAAAAACATGGTTTTGACTTCAAAAATTGATCCAAAACATGTTAGAACCTGTTGATACATATATAATAAGATGCGAGATGATCAATCACCAGCCAAACACCCAAAAAGTAGCGATTTGCACGCAAAATGAGGCAAATCCAAAAATAGACGGCAAAGCCCCGACTTTTCTTCCTCAAAAATGTAGATTTGAAGATCCTTAGCTTTTCCCCTTGTTAATCTACCCAAAATCTATTATTTAAACTTAATTTGGAAGAGAAAGGAGAAGGGGTTAATTGAGGCTTATATCTATTTGGAAAGACGAAAAAATGATGTGGGAAAGGTCTTTTTAGCCTATAATAGCCTAACACCCGAAATAGTTAAGTAGGCCTATCCCCAATCTCCATAATTACCCATTAAGCTGCCCCAAAAGCTGCAAAACTTCAAACAGTCATGTCTCCTAGCCAGAAAGTCCAAATCTCTATTATGATCAGTCCACGGAAAGGGAATCCATCATTATTTCCTATGAAAGTGGTCTCGGGCCATAGGTTGGCTTATATCAAAAGTTATAGCCATTATAAGTTTTCAAGGGTAAAATCGTCCGATAAATTTTCTCAAGATAAAAAATATCATTACTCAGCATTCCCCAAAGTAATAGTGTCATATGGCCTAATATGAATTTAAAAATTATATTTTACGACCCTCCAATACGTAAAATACAGGTTTGTTACAATCATTCATGAACACAAGCACAATTTTATTAATTGATCTCTAAAGACGCGGTTCATAAGATCAACAAAGTATGTCAGTGTGTTGATTAGCCTGAACGACTTTACCAACCATTCATAGATTGTGATCGACACACTATCTCTTACCTCTCTCACCTGATGAAACCCTATTGCGAGGTTCCACTAAGAGAACACCCTAGCACCATAGAGCTAATCGAATAAATCATCAATATGTGGGAGTGGATACTTGTTCTCTTCATCACCTTGTTTAGCTCACGATAATCAATGCATAACATCAAAGAGTCGTCCACCTTAATGGCGAATACTACAGGCGCCTTCCATTTAGATATACTTCCTCAAACGAACCCTCGTCGTAATAGGTCATTCACTTGCACCTCTAATTTCCTTTATTTTTTGGGAACCATACACCTCAATGACATTACTATCGTCCTGACATCCTTTACCAAATCAATACGAAATTCAATCTCCCTAAGCGGTGGTAATCCGGTTACCTCCTTAAATATATCTGGATACTCCCTAGCTATAAAATATATGACAACTCGTTGTGCGAGACCTCGAACAAATACTGGAAGATAACCATCACCTCGTCATCAGGTAGGCAGCCTAACTCTAACCTCCACCCATCATCTGTCCCTACCATCACCAACGACCTCTCATAATCCACCACTACTCGATATCTCTGCAACCAGTTCATCCCCAGAATAATGCTAAGCCCCACAAAACCCAATACAAAGCAATCACAAACAAATAAACATTCATGACCCGATAAATCTAAGTCTGGATAAACCATGCACAAGCTAGTTGATCATCCAACAAGGTTCGTCACAATCAAAGGTCAATCAACTATCTTGGGTTTCAATCCTAATATATATGCCAAATCACTAGATATAAAGGAATTTAGCCTCGATATAAAATAAAATACGTACAAATATATCAAAAATGGAAAGCATGCCATGTATAATGACATCCTTCCCCTTCTCCTTTGCCGATGGAGCACTCGACGAAGCTGGAACAACGTTCAAAACATAAGTAGACACAACCTTCTTGTTTCTCAGTGGTTCGGTATAATCCTTCTTGATGTGCCCAGGCTTGTTGCAGCTATAACATCCTTTCATATTGTTTCTATAACCGTTACTATGATTGCCCTTCTCTTCATAGTTATAACAAGCAGGCTCTCATTTGCCCTTCTTCTAACCGTCCTTTTGAAACTGCTTCTTCCTGTTGTTGTTCCATTTTCTCTTGCCTAACCCGCTAGCTAGCGGCTTTGGCTCATCCTTAGATGCAACAGTCGGCTTAGACTTGGGATACAGATTCTCATACCGGAGAGCCTTCTCTACAATCTTCTCAAAGGACTCATCGATGTGTCCAACTAACTTTTCTCTGAGATAATCATCTAAGCCCATAATAAACTTCTCATTATATTTAAGCAAAGTGTCTATAAAAATAGGCCATGCTTTGACAACATATCGAAATTGGCCATATATTCTGAGACGGTCATATCTCCATGCCCCAAATAAGCAAATTTATGCAATAGCGCTGACTTCTAAGGAACCAATACATACGTCTCCTCAAGCCTCATCTTAAACTGCTCCCAGGTAATCTAACTCTTAGGGGTAGTAATCTTGATGGCATTCCACCACGCTATCGCTAGCCCTTGAAGCCACCTAGAGGCCAGTTTCCTCCTTATAGCATCATCTATCTCCATATCCTCAGAGATGTGTTCATAGATGTCAAACCAATTTTGCAATTCGATGGTTGATTCCGCTCTAAGAAATGATTTACCACCCAAACTAAAATAATCCTTGTCTAGTTTAGCAAAGTCAACCCTTGACGCTTACATGGAGCACCACCACCAACAGCCATGCAGGAGTAACTCCTTAAGCATTCTGCAACATGTTCCTCATCGTATTATTGAACGTAGCCTGCATATCGAGGTTCACGGATGCCTCGTTATCCACTCTCTGCTTTATGCTAGAAATAGAAGTCCTAGTAGCATTCCTCGTTTGATGGCTCATTCTTATATGTTGTAATAAAATGAACAGTCTCTCAAAAAGGAACAAGTGGAGTCCGTGAATGCAATGCGACTTATACTATATACTACTGTATAGTTTTGAAAACCAACATATATATGCTTACCTATATATCCTTTGACCCATCCTAAGGTGATAACTCCTCGTCTCCGATGGATCCAAGTATCAACTTAGGTCAACTACGCAACCTAAGCACTGATACCAAATACGGCGAACATCATACATCTCCGACATCCAATATATCTGTATAATGAGTTGTAGAGGTGCCCAGCCAATGTAGGACAATGGTAAAGTAAATAAAAAAATCGAAAAACCTACCATATATCTTACAGCGCATATGATAAAATATAATATTCAATACAGATATAAAATAGGCGAGACAAAACCATAAATAAGAATATCACAGTGCAACAGGTCCATAAATTATACAAAATAGAAGTAACAGAGTCTATACATCCTAAATCTTCAAAATAAACTCTATAACTGTCTTAAAGTAATACAAGTACTGGTATAGCTCTACAGTACAACACAATGAAAAAAAGCAATAGTAAGCACCAAAGTATAGATATATAAAAGCATAGTCTCTTGCTCGTACTCCATAGAACTCCATACGCTACCCAAACCTGTTATCTCAAATTTACTCATTTAAGAGTACTCGAGATAATAAGAAGCAAAACATAAAACCTCGAATCAGACAATAATCTAGTGTGAGCAATACATTTTCTAAAAATACTATATAATCGTATATAGTAATAAGGACATAGGGTATGTGGAACCATAGATGTTCTCCCTGTTGATAGAGTTAGGGGTATGCCCTAGGGGTAATTATGTAATTTGTTACATATATCTAACTCGTTGACCAATCTTGTTCGAAATAAAAGGTATTTTCTTCCTGTTATATACTTGATATAATGTGATTATATTAATTAATTAACTTAATTAAAAGTATATTTAATAGAAAAATCCATAAATGGTATATTTTGTGATAGTAGTTACAAAATGTTGTAATCGTGAGTAATTTATCACAATGAAACAAATATACCATTTTAAATGCTCCTAGTCAAGATGCATCGAGACTGGATATCGATGTATCCGTTGAGACTGGAGTACATTACGCTCTCCTTGGATTTTGATGGATTTACACAGTTCTCTCGACTTGAGAATACTGTGGATCTTCAATATGAAAGCTCTGCTTTGATTATAGCCAAATCATGGCATGGCGTCCATCGAGTGACTATAGTTGGGTCGAGTGAAAGTATTGGAATTGAAGCACTATTTAAGAGAGGATTCGTCTCCTCAGTTATATGTGGTTAGTATCACAGTCAACTCAAGTCAACTCAAAGTCAAAGTATATGGCCAGAGCATTTCGGTTAATAATAATTGTTATTATTGAACCAAGGACTTTGTATTTGGACTATAAAGTTGAACGTGGATGAAGTTGGATTTTGACCATTACCAAATTCCATAAGTCCAAAGTGGTATAGTTTTGACGAAGAGAATTGGTGTAAACAAATGTCACGGTCGGGTAACGCTTGTTAAACTAAAATAAGATTTTTACAGAAAATGAGTAAGCGATAAATTTGGCCATAATGTCACACCACCTGCTAAGTGACATGTGAACGTTAACATTAGAATAGTTCGATGTTAATCGCTAACCAAATTTACATCCAAGAGTTACACAGCCGAAATGATGAATTCCCTTAAGACCGAACGATTTAATTAGTTTATAATTTTTATAAATTAATTAATATTTATGAAATATTAATTATAAAATTTGAATATGATTTGAGAAATAAATAATGTTATATACATTTATAACAGTTATAAATATATCGATCGATATAGAATATCGACAGGCGATTAAATTAGATTTAATTGCATAGTATTTTGGCTTGGGCATAGATGGGTTTAAGGCCCATCATTAGGGCCGCAAAATTTCGGTTTTGGGAAGGTCTATGGGTGGTTAAAACATAGGGAATTGGCTTGGAGATAATGGGTTGAGATCAAGTGAGAATGGGTTAAAAGGTTTACCTCGTTTCTCTCTAATACAACTTTATATATATATATGTATCTCTAAAAATAATGATGAACCATTTTTGGCCGCCATTACCTTCTATATTGCTGGTTAAAACATAGCTCTCAATCCACTCCAAAATTCTCAAATATATTTCAAATTAAAATAATACTATTCGATAGTTAGAGGTCGGTGATTCCGGAGTTGCAATCTGACGAATCAAGAACGGTAAAAGGAAGGGAAGTCATTACTTCAACGTGGATTCAAAGGCATCATTAAAATTGGTAATTTTAATTCATATTACAGTAATTAAATTATATTCTATGATCCTATAATGAGCAATTTCATATCTGTTTAAATATATTGCTACTATATGTTTAGTTAGGTGAGATTTTGTAAGTAGATGTAGTTGTCACAAATCAGTTTGGTTATGTGCATAATTTGTTTTTTATACTATTTGATTTATATATAGATAAATGTTGTTTACTGTACAAAATCAATTTTTGTCATTAGTAATTGTTTTATATATATATTTATTAATAAATTCATATATATATATATATATTAGTGTATATTTCTCTCTCATAATAGCATATATGCATATATAAGATATATATACGATTTAAAAAATTAGTACACTTATTTATATATAATATGAATTTAAAATTCGAAAATGAATTATCATACATATATTCATATTTTGAAATTAACAGTTATTGAATTTTGAATTTTTTATTATATATAAAATAATTATTACATTAAAAATTCAATTTTATATAATAATTAATATTATTTCGAAAAAACTGTTTATGATTTATTAAGAACAATAATTTAATTGAAAAATTCTTCAAAATTATTTTTAACCTTTCATTCATGATCTTAGAATTTCTGAAATTTTAAAATTTGAATTTTTAATAATATATTATTTTATATTAAATAATTATTGCCGAAATCAATGTATTTGTTTTTAAAAATAATATTTCGACTTTGAAAAATCCCCAGATTTTTTCGAAGCTCTATTTTATGATCTTAGATTTTCAAAAATTGTAAAATTTGAATTTTCATCAATAGATTATTTTATGTTAATTATTTATGGATGAAAACATTATTTTATTCATAATATATAGAAATTAAAATACTAAAATTATTATGTTTACAAAACTAAGTTAATTTTGAATTATAAATAATTATTAATAATTGTTCTCTCTCTTTATATATATATATTTATCTATATATAAATGTTTTATGTTCATATATTATATATAATATATTTATACATATATGTGTGTGTGTATTTTGTAACACGTATACATGCACATATTTGGACAACGTACATGACATACAAAATAAGTTAATATGTCTGTTGCGATGTAAATCCCAACATCTACATATGGGCATATTATATTTTTCATGGATTATTATTTTACACATGCACTCACACATATATGTATATGATACATTTATGTATAAACTAAATCAAATAAAATTAATTTCATATCTTAATATATTTGAATTTAAATAAAATAAATGATTTTATTTAAATGAAATTTAGAAATGTTCTAATTCAGTTAGACTTCATTGGCCTAATAAAGATCCAATAGGGTAATTTTTTGAAATTCACCCATAACTTCTGCTGCGGGCTGGTCCAGTTCCAACACTTGTATTCAAAGAGTTAGCACATTAACACAGTATATGCTAAACTACTATCACACATGGGAGTACAACACCAAGTACCATATGGGGTATAGGGTATATCACAACAGTATGACATCTATATCAAGCACACAACGAACATAGCAAGCATCACATAGTGTTGCATCTCTCACTCAATAGCATTTCATATAAAGATAAATCTTATGACCTACGCAGTGCTCAAGACTACTTAACATCGCGAAAGCTTAACTTATGTTTAAACAGATGATAAGAAATTGGAGTCACATAGACGCCTAATATATGGGTACACGCCGGCTAACTTGGGACTGGACACACACACACACATACAGACGTTCAAATTACAGGTACGCACAGACTACCCTTTCCCAATATAATGAGCATAACATCCTCAAAGTTATCCATCAACCCCTTGGCACACGTACGGGTAGTAGAACCACCTCTTGTTCTACTCCACAGGCTATCACACTGAACTTGACCTCTCGGTCCATCACTAGATATTATAGTCACTCGCCACCTTCAGTAATCAAAATTGCCATCGTAGTTGCCATTCAATACCCCAAATTCATCTCGAGTCATTCTGGGGTCACTTACTCCAACCCCAAGCCAACATGAAGAAAACCCAAAGTTACCCTAGGCTTGACCCGAAGCTCACTCCTATATAACTCGAATACCAAGTCTCTAAACTTGAAGTCTCCCAAAACCCAAAGTTATGTCTAGCATTCCCCAAGACCGGATCGAACTCAAGCCATCAAAAACCCAAAGCGAATTCCCAACGATGAAATTCGGCTAGATTCTTGACCCCCAAACACCATCCTTTGTTCAGTTTCCCACACATGACTAAAGCATCCCCCCACTTTCCCATGCCTAACTCGAAGCACCACCGGACAATGTTCGTAGTCTGGTCTCCCATCATCGAACCAAGCTTAACACAAACTAACCTCTCTCCTGACTCGAAACCAACCTCCTTGTGACACCAAGCCAAACCCAATCCTCAAACCAAATTGTTGTAGCACCTCCGATGCCCAATTTCACGTTGACTCCATCACTACTCTCTAATTTGACCCGCATGTATTGGTGTGACCCCAAACACTCTAGAGCCCATCTGTCAAAGTCTGACTCTACGTTTACGTATCTCCCATCCTTTGTGTATTGAATCGGAGAGCATTCGCAACTCCTTCTACACTGAGACCCTCGACTACAGAATCGTTCACCACCTCTATTTTTTAGGTGAGTGTTTGCAATAATTCTAGCATATAAACAACATTCAAACCAACACCAAAACCATTCAAACATCATCCAATCATACAAACATATATTATATCATGACAAATCATCTTATAATGTATCTATAATGTGGCCTAACACCTATAGAGGCAACCGTACATCAAAATAACATGATTAAAACACTTTAAACCGTTTAAATCTTGTTTTTGTTTTAAGTTAGGTTTTAAAACGGCATAAAAACATAATTTTTGACTTTAAATATGAGTTTAAAACATGTCAAAACCAGTAGGTACATATAATATGATGTGAGATGATAAATCACTCGCCAAACACCCAAAAATGAAAGATTTGCATGCAAAAACGAGGAAAATTCAAGAATAAACGGCAAAGCCCTAATTTTCCCCTTCAAAAAAGTAGATTTGAAGGTCTCTAGCTAATCCCGTTGCTAATCTCCCCTAGATATATGAATTTGACTAGATTTGGAAGAGATTAGAGAAGGATTTGGCTAAGAGAAGGTCAATGGAGGTTTAGATCTATTTTGGGATGAACGAAAATGATTTGGGGATGACTATTTCAGCCATTATAAGCCCCACACCCGAAATGGGCAATCAGGCTCCCTCCAAACCTTACTAATTACCCATTAAGTTATCCTAAAAATTGCCTAACTTCAAATGATAATATCTCATAGCCAGAAAGTCCAAATTGCTATTATATCCACTCTATGAAAAGGGAACCATCATATATTTCCAATGGAAGTTGTCTTGAATGCTAATTCACCTTCCATCCAAAGTTATAGCAGTTACAAGATTTTCAAGACCAAAATCGTCCGACAAAAATTTTAAGGATAGAAAATGTTACGAGTTGTATTTTCCAAAGTTATAAAGTCATATGACCTCAAATGAATTTAAAAATAATATTTTACGATCCTCTAATACAAAAAGTACGGGTCATTACGGAGAAAATCGCCGCACTGAGTCGATTCATTTCGAAAGTGACAGATAAACGCATACCAATCTTTGATGGCCTCAAGAAAGAAAAAGTAAATTTTTTCTAGATGAAAGAATCTAAGGATGCTTTCAATAATTTGTTAGAGCATATGGAAAGACAACTGATTTTCTCAAAGCCTTTGGATGGAGAAGATATGGTCATTTACTTACCGGTGTCTGCTCATGCACTAAGTGCAGCCTTGGTGCATGAAGACTCAAAAATCCAAAGGCTAGTTTATTATATCAGTAAATAGTTTACTAGAGTGGAAAAGAATTATCCAAAGCTGGAGAACCTGGCATATTGTTTGTTTATTGCCGCGAGGAAGTTGCGGCTATACATTCAGGATCCCACGATAAAAGCACTAACAAATCATCCATTGAGGCAAGTGCTACAACAACCAAAGACTTCAGGAAGATTGATAAAGTAGAATATCGATCTGAGCCAATACAACATATCTTACCATCCTAGGAAGGCAATTTGAGGATAGACATTGATTGATTTTATTGCTAAGTTCACCGTTCGAGATAGAGAAGTGGAAGAAGATTTGACTAACTATCTCAATGGAAACTATACGTAGATTGAGCCTCCAATGAAAAATATTCTTGGGCAGGAGTGATTCTTGTGACCCTATAAGGATGGAGGATATGTTATGCTATGAGGCTAGAGTTTCTGGCGACAAACAATGAGGCTGAGTACAAAGCGTTTATTATGGGACTAGATAGCAAGGGAATTGGGAGTTATGACATTGCATATGTTTAGCAACTCTCAGCTGGTGGCATGCCAAATGAAGGAATGTCAGGCTAAGGGAGTGAGACTTGCCCCTTACCTGATGAAATTTTTGAAACTGCTTAACGATACCGAGCATTACATAATAGAACACATTCCTAGAGGAGAATATGAAAGCTAATTCGCTGGCCAAACTGGCCAAATCAAGGGATGCACAACTTTTGGAAATCATTCCAGTGGAATTTCTTTCTGATCAAAGCATCGACGATATGGATATTGATAGGATCTTGGAGGCCGAGGAGGAAAAGGAGTCATGGATGATTTCAGTAAAGAAATATATGCTAAAGGGAACTCTTTCGAATGGAAGAAACGAACAATGGAAACTCCTACGTAAAGTACCTCGATTCATTATGCAAGGAATGTTGTATGGGGGCATTATCAACACCCTTGCTGAGGTGTGTTACTAGGGAAAATGCTAAGAAAATCCTTGTGGATGCGCATGAAGGGAGTTATGGTGACCACAGGGGAAGGCATACATTAGAAAAGAAGGTCCTTCATTATTGATACTTTTGGCTAATAGTCAGTCGAGATGCAGCTGACTATACTAGAAGATGTGAAAAATGCAAGAGGTTTGCAAAGATACCGAGAGCCCCATCCACTAAGCTTATGCAAGTGGTTATCTCGTGACCGTTTTCGGTATGGAGAATATGTATTATCGATGTGCTACCAATGTCGAGAGGCGGAGCAAAATATACTATAGTAGTTGTGGATTACTTCATAAAATGGGATGAAGCAGAATCATTGATAATGATTACTTTAAAGAAAGTGATCAAATTTGCAATCAAGAACATTCCGTGTAGATTCAAAGTTTCATAGAAGATAATCACTTTTGATAGGACTTAGTTTGAGAATGTTGAGTTCAAGGAGTTTTATGACCAGTATCGAATTGAGAAGAGTTTCTCGGTAGTGGCTCACCCGCAAGCAAATGGAAAGGTGGAGCCGGTGAACAAGATCATCAAATCCATCATTAAGAAAAAATCGACAAAAGCTAATAGTAACCGGGTGTATGAATTACCATTGACATTGTAGGCTTATTGAACAACCCACAAATCCACGACTGGCCATATTCTATTCGTTTTGGCCTATGGAACTAAGGCCATGATACTAACTGAAGTAGAAGTCCCTTTTCATCGAAGATTGCATTATGATACCAAGATGAACAAGGAGCTCTTGCTTGAGTCCCTCAACTCGGTTGAAGAGAAATGAGAAGAGGCTAATATAAGTGTAGCTGTTCACCAGATAAGAGTAGCAAAATAGTTTAATGTCAAAGTTAGAAACCATACCTTTGAGATAGGAGACGTTGTTTTGAAAATGGTCTTTACGACTACGGGGACACTCGGCTTGAATTGGGAAAGCCCCTACGTTATTGAACATAAGTTTGGAGATGGAAATTTCAAGCTATCGGTTGTTGATAGGATCTTAAATCGATGGGCATGGAATAGCGAGCGCTTGACCACTTGCGGCATTATTTCACTTGAATTTATTTTTGCAAACAAAACATCATGTTGGCTAAAATGCGATGTAGTAAGGCAGCGATTGCCATCTTTCCATTCATAAATAAAGTTGGCTTTTTGAATCAATGGAATCATACCCTTAAAGTCGACTTTATGCTAAATGATCAGTAGCACAATCAGAATTTTGTGTTTTGAAGAACCATATGTCTAAATACCCAAGATAGGTACAATAAACACCTTCGATCCATGATCGGGTTTTTGGAGCATAATCGTACTGGTGTCGATCAGATGATTCTCTCCTTTACACATATATTCTTTGACCAATGACCAAAGATAGGCAAGGTCGAGAATCAATGCCCAAAGATAGGCATCTAACAAACTGATTCCTGGAAATAAGAATCGGTGTAGAATTGAATCTTTTGGCGGGTACCCTACTGAAATGTAAGGGTATTCATGTTAGTATGAATAGATGAGCTGTACAGTCGCAACCACATAGACAAGATGCCCTCATTTACTATTGAACCTAACATGTCGATGATAAAGGAGGTCAGTCGATGTGAAGCGGTTTTGTTTAACCAAACAAGAAGCATTCGACCAATGATAAATGGAATCAAGTTAACAAAATAATACCATGCCATTGTAGAAATTTATTTATATGTAGAAAGCTACGGTAAATAATGGCATTGCACAGATCATAGAAGCAAGTAGGTATAAAATATAAGTAATTAAATTACGAATAATTATATTATGCATGCACACAAGTATATAGGCAGGAAAGTAGAAGATACAAAAATGTAAATGAGACAAAGATTGAAAAATGAATGATCTTTTATTTATATATATGTTTATGAAGTTCAAAGGGCCACTCCAACACAATCACGACCTATGTACATAAAAAGCCTAAAAGAGCTTAACACAAACAATAAAAAGAAAGTGTCTTTTGAAAGATGCAAAAGTCAGCTACTTCCTCCTCCCTCATTTGTCGTCCTTTGTTGGTTGCTTGGCATGACATTTCCTCTTGATAACTTTCTCCTTCTCCGATGAGCTCTTCTCCGAGGGGGAAGTCTCTTCCTTGGTGGTCTAGTTGAGGAATCCTCATATTTGTCAAAGGCATTGGGAGAGACTTTGGATGCGCCAGTAGCACGGCTTGAAGGAGGCATGATCATAACGGGGGATCGATGGAACATAGGACGACTTGCTTAGACCAGTAAGGGGCTTTTCCATCTCCGGCTCGAGCTTGACTTTCATCTTACTGACATCAATCACTAGTCTCTCCTCCATAGGAGTGGACTTAGTCCTATTCTTACTAACTATGGTCACCTCATCATTAATGGAAACTTCAACGTCCTCCAAGTTCTCCAAGGCCCTTATTTTCTTGGAGTCGAATCGAGCCCAGAACTGGTAGATAACACTGGGGAATGAGTTTTGTGGTATGATAGTTGACCTAGTTGTTGAAGAGCTAGGACCAGCAATATGTACGAAAAGCGATGGAGAGGGAAATATCGGTAGGTAGCCTATAAGTTTATAGACAGAATGATAGAGGTTAGTGATATATCCTACTGAGAACTGAAGCTTCTCAAAGACTAGTGATACGAGAGATATACCTCGAGTAGGTGAAGATTCCTTAGTGGGAGACTTAGTGATTTCCCCTTCCTCGAGAGCTTTTGGAATTGATGGCAGAGATGGTGGAATGGTCGAAGGAATAAAGGCTGGAGTGTCTGGATTATAGCTTGCAAAAGTGGCATTTTCAAGAGCTGCAATCGTAGGTGTTTCAGTTAAGGCAACCTCAAGAGTGGTCACCATGGAAATAATGATCTCTACCGAAGTCTCTTTTAGGATAGGAGCAGCATCATCCGCATGGACCGAAGGGCTAGGATTGGTAGAAGATTTGAGAGGCGCATGTTGTTTGACTGTAGCCTCCTCTGCTTTGATTTTCAAGCCCTCCTCTAGGGCCGCAAGATCTTCATCTCGAGAAGTGCACTCTTCAATCTCTCTTCATCGAAGTTGTCTCTAGATTCTTTAGCCCTTCTAATACTTTCTTCCTAGGCCTTGGCCAAAGTAATAGGTTAACCACCTTTAAGCCACTTAAGACTCCTGGTTTCAATAACGTTGGCAAAGAATTAAAGTAGGGTGGCTTTGATGTCTTTCTCGGTGGCCATCTGAGCTTTGAGATCTATGAGTTCTTTCTTTAAATTAGCAGATTCGTTCGTTGTAGACTACGCCATTTTTTGAGTTTGTTGTTTTGATTCTTTCTCAGCTTTCAGCCCACTTTAGCCTTACTGATCTCGGTCTGGAGCTCAGCTTTTTTATTCTTCTTATTCTTTGATCTCTTTTTCTAGGTTGTTGCTGTAAGTCTGTGCCTTTATCAGCTGTTCATTGAGAACCATACTTTTAGGCCTTTGTGCAGTAGCCATTTCAGTCAACCTCTGTTGAGAATCTTTCATAGACTTAGCTTTCTTATCTCTTTCTTTCTGGACTTTGTTCGATTCATTCTTGTACTCCTCACAGATGCGGTTGGTCGGCTCTCTTGGTGTCAAAACTTTGAGTGATTAGCTTATTTGCTCTATTGACGTCCGAGAGGCCCTTATCCAATTTCTTCTAGTGAAATAACTGCTCCATGATCTCCTGATATTCGTCGAGGCCTTATTCGCATAGCTTCACGGGAATCCCTTGACATCATAATCAAACCTAATCCGCTCTATATAGAAGTCAGGAAGGCCAGCCTGCACTTTTGTAACAGGGGTGGTAGATTGCCCTTTGAAGGAGGAGGAGGAGTAGCATAGCAAGAAGTTATCTCTTTTCCAACCCTAGGAGATATTTGATAAGATGAAGGGCTTATTAATTTGGATTGATGGGAAGTAGTGATTGGAGCCTTATGATGTTCGATGATGGGGGTGACTTGAGGTTGAGTCGAAGGAGGGAGATCTGAGTATGAAGACTGGCGATATTGGGAAGATTGAGAATGTAAGTTCTATCAAGAAGAAAATATTGCAATGATTCAGATTGCAAAGGAACCCAGAGTACATAAAAAGTCACGGCATATACATTGGAGTTCCACCTCATTACAGAATTCATCAAGAAGAAAGAGGTTGTGATACAAAGGATAGACCAAGGACAACATAGCAGATCCATTCACTAAGGGTTTGGCTCGGTCCACTATCGAGAAGTTGATCGAAGGGATAGGATTAAGATTCCGCAATTGGTCCCAAGGCAAGTGGAAGACTTATAGAGTTAGGGGTATGCCTTAGGGGAAATTCTGTAATTTATTGTAGATTAGTTAACGCCGCAATCAATTCTCGTTAGTAATAAAGGTATTTCTTTCTATATTTTTTTTATAATATGTTATAAATAATTAAATGTTTAATTAAAATATATTTAATAGAAAATCAATAAATGGTGTGCTTGTGATAGTAATTATAAATAGTTGTAATCATGAGTGTTTTATCACAATTTATAATAAGCACATCGTTTTAAATATTCCTAGTCAAGATGCATCGAGATTGGATATCGATGCATCCATTGAGACTAGAGTATGTAACATTCTCCAAATATTGGGCAGTGAATTACTCATGACTGCTGGAGGCACCAAGGGTTACATACTGATAGTTATTGGATAACTATGGAATGGCTCACTTGATATTTTTCTATTGGTTAATATAATTAAGATCAACCGAAAAATATTGATGTGGCTAATTTACATAGTTCTCTTGACTTGAGAATACCGTCAATCTCAATATGAAAGATCCGTGTTGATTATGATCAAATCATGACACGACGTCCATCGAGTGACTATAGTTGGATCGAGTGGAAGTATTGAAAGTGAAACACTATTCAAGAGAGGATTCATCTCCTCGGTTATATAGGGTTATCATCGTCAACTGAAGTTAACGCAAAGTCAAAATCTCTGGTCAGAGTAGCCCAGTTGATAATAATTATTATTATTGAACCAATGACCTTGTGTTTGGACTATAGAGTTGAATATGAATGACATTGGAATTTTGACTATTACCAAATTCTATAAGTTCAAAGTGATATAGTTTTTACGAAGAGAATTGGTATAAATAATCGTTACTACCGAGTTACGCTTAACAAAGTAAAATTGGATTTTATCGAAACCAAGTAAACGAAAAATTTGAAAAAAACGTCATACCACCTACTAAGTGACGGGTGAATGTTAATATTTGAATTGTTTAATATTAATCGTTGACCAAATTTACACCTAAGATTCACACAATTGAAGCGATGAATACTCCTTTGACCACATGGTTTAATTAATTTATAATTTTTATAAACTAATTGAATTAATAAATATTTATGAAATATTAATCATAAATTTTTTATTTGATATGTTAAACAATATTAAAAATTATGTTTATAATAGTTATAAATATATTAATCGGTATACGATATCGATGCGCATTTAAATTGGATTTAAATGAAATAAATATTGTTCGGTCTTGAAGTGGGTTTGAAGCCCATATGAAGCATGACATTTTTGGCCATGATTTGACCATGGTACCAACCATATGATGGCATTGGTGTTTGGTTTTGATGTGTTAAAAAGGTGGAGAATGAGTAGGAGAAAAATAAGGATCTAGATCCTATATTTTCTCTCTAGCCTCTCATTTATATAAGAATCATAACCCTCCTTCTAAAATTAATTTTTTGAGCCTTCATTAACTCCCTTGCTGGCCGAAAATCATTGACCTCCCTCCTCCATAATTTTCAAGCTTAAATCAAGTAAAATCAAAGTTATACGATAGTCGGTAGTCAGCAATTTGAAACTAGCACCTTCTAGATTGTAATAAGATTCATGGAGATCATTTCAACGTATCAACATAAGAACCCTATGGTGAAAGGTATTTTCATCATGTTTGTTGACCCATTTAATATTATAATCAATTGTTGCATTATATTGTTGGTTGTTAGATTATATTACGAATCTAGTATATTGATGTTCTGTCACATATTAGATGGTTGAATATGTTGGTGCATCTATATAAATATATATAAGTTTAAAATATAAAAAATTATTTTTGTATGCTTACTGGTATTAAACTCACGGCCTAAAATAAAAAACATTCTTATAATTAAATAATATCATATCTTATTTTAATTAATAAATTATATCCTAAAGATTAAAATCATATAATATACTTTTTAAAATTTATAAATGTTTGTTTTTGCACAATTATAATTCGAAAACAAAGATTATTTTATTTTAATTTATATTTATATTTATTATATATTTAAATATTAATATAACTATTTATTTAACTAGAAATTAATTATATATATATATATTTAATATAATTTGAAATTAAGTATAAATTTTTATATAATAACATTACATAGTTTTTTAATTTCGAAAATAATTTTTTAATAATTTTAATAATTAATTTTGATCGTTTCTAAATCATTTAGTAACTATTTAATTAAAAATTGTTTTATAAATCGAAAAAAAAATTCTGTGCCATGAGCTTAAAGTCAGTTTGTATCGATTTTATAAACTATATATATGTATGTATGTATGTACATGTATGTGTGTGTGTATCTGTGTGTGCGTGTGTGTGTATGCATGTATGTGTGTGTGCATGTAAGTTTATTTATTTATAAATATTTATAAGTAAATATTAAAAAAAATTATTCTTAGGTTTGCAGGAGCAATTAAAAAATGTGTTTAAATTATTTTATATTAATTATTAAATGTTTTGTAATTTAATACAAATGAACATTTGTATAAATACATGTTAAATATTTTGTACAAATTACTACAGTTATTATTTCCACACACACACATATAAATGATTATATTTTACATAGGTATAGTTTTATATAAATATATATAACATTTGATGCATATATATATATATATATATATTCATTTATACATAACATAAAATACTAGATGTGCTAACATGTCCGTTGCAGTGTAAATCACAGTACCTATACGCGGACATATCAAACCAGGTACACTTTATTATGTTGCACGTGCATGTACACACATATATGTATATGATATACATATCCAAACATATTACAAAGTAATACAAAGAAAAACTTTATTTGTAAAATTAAATAAAATATTGATTTTATCTAAAATACATTTAGAAAAATTCTAAACGAATTAGACTTCATAGGCCAATAAAGGTCCAAAATGGTTTTAAAAAATTGAAGTTCACACATTTCTTCCACTGTGAGCCGATCCAGTTCCAACAAATATGCGGCAATTTTTAGTTATTTATTTCAAGCTCAAAATCAAATAGAAAGATGTATAAAAATTATACGATGGTTTGATCGATGTAGGGGCTAGGAATTAACTAATTAAATGTTGATTCAAATTAGAGTCAACTGAGATTTTGACCATGCTTGGTCATGCTAAGCTGCCGGTTGATTTCTATAGATAGCCTAGCCTCCACACCATTTTGTGCACACTTTGCTTGAGCGCTCCCCATCCCCCTCCCCCAAACCTCCCCCTCCAATTTCTAGCCCTCTACCTACCTTCGTGTTGTCACTTCTTTGAATTTTCGAACCAAAGAGAAGGAGAAGATAATGTTGTCATATCTTCAAAGTTGATTTATTCTTGTTCCTAAACCATTTATATAGAATAAAGGAACTTTGTTCACTCTTATATAACAAAATAGAAGGATACCATATGCAATTACGACTTGGTGAATAGATTAGAGTTTTAATATATATTGAGCGCTTAGGACTTTAACTTAAACCTATACCTAAATTTGTTAATTTGGTTTACAAGAGAACCGGTCAAATTAACATTTTTATACTAAATTACTTATACGGATGCTAAAAACCTCTGATTTAGTGGATATGGCATAAAATAGAAGAGCTTTAAGCAAATCTACTACTTAATAGCGCTAAACTAGGAAAACATAGCGGCCGGAGTGTGCTAAGCGCTTCAGTGCGGTATTAGCGAGGCTTTAGGGGTGCTTTGGCTGCATAGAGACTACCAAATAATGTGTCGATTCCCAACAAGTTCATTTCGAAGTAAATTATGAATTTTTGATTTACATATACTCATTTTTATATATGTTATCATCATCATCACATGTGATATTGTTATACTAGGCCATTATTTAAAATTGATTTAAATATTTAAATATTTTTAAATCATGAATATATTTTTAAAACACATAAGTACGTACCTTTCAAATCTATTAAAAAATAATATATTATAACCATATTTTTAGGTAAAAAATAATAATATTTAATTATATATATATATATATATTTATTTAACAACAAATTTATTAATAAATAAACTTTCGATTTAAGATTTTATATATTTATTTTAAAAACTCTTTGTTGTTTCATATATATATATATATATATATATATATATATATATATTCGTGTGTGTGTATGCATGTATATATATATTTAAAATTTTAATTTGGATATTTATTTTAAAAAATAGATTAGATGGTATTTTTATCATATGTATATATTTTTATTTATTTTACTAAGTCAAAATTATTTAACAAGAATTTTTTTTGAAAATATTCTAACATAAATATATTGCCAACAAATAGTTTGAAAAAAATTATTTTGGTGGCTGAAGCTTTTAATAATAAAAATAATTGAATACGTCAAAACTATTAAATTTGAATTTTATATTAATAGAATATACATAGTCAAAAATAAATAGGTTATATATATCTATATATTTATATAAATATATTGAATATATTTATATAAACTTTATTTAATAACTTTCAGTAAATAAAATTATTTTAATCATTTATAAATATCTTATATATATACATATATACACTAAAATGTGTATATTTCTACTTATACACACACACATTACTAAATATTTAAATTGTTGATTTAATAATATCAAAAAAATTATTCTATGCTCACCTAGGATAATAATATTAAGTAATATATATGCATGTGTGTGTATCACATTTAATCATATTATTGATCGTAGAACAAAGTAATAAATTTTCCCTATGAACCCCTAGTTTAGGTAATATGTAGTGATATTCGTATTGTGAATATGAATGTCATTACATATTAAATGTAAAATAAAATAAATTAGATTAATTATTTAAATTGAATTATTGATAAAATTAATTTAAATATTAATAATAAATAAATATTTTAATAAATCAAAATTGAATTAAAATATTAGAATCCTCTTTTATTAATCAAAATACTAAATTTGATTTAATATAAACAAATATTTATTTACAGAAATACAGCATAAAGGTGCAATTAATAAATTGAAATTCACTCTTTTAACATGTTGTCAATGCACCTGATCCAACACACCCAAGTTTCAAATCGTGTGTTCTAAAATGTGACATGGGATTGCTAACTATAAGAGTAAATATAGGATATTGTTGCAAACTTGAGACGTGAGACAATCTCAAATGCATTTTTATGTATTATAATCAATTATCAGTCCAAAGACATGATCCAACAACTCGTTAAGTCTCTTCATCGCCACTGTCATTTAGTTGTCTACAGCTCGACTAGTGGTCAATATTTTAATAACATCCACAGTTAATTTTGAGAGTTGACCTTTGAAATCACTAGGTTTGGCTCGATAGCTTTTACCGATCTACCGAACTGCCTTGGTCAAGGACTTTATGGCAACCTTTAATTACGAAGACAGAAAAACTCATGTATCAAGGGAGATGCACCCTCTTTTGAATAGCATCTTGTTTTATGTGCTCTAACACGTGCCTAATAACGTTGGTAACATGGTAAAATCATCTTATTGTTTCCGATCTAAGTGTGGTATCCAAACAATTGAGTTCGGCAAGGAACCAATCAACAAACTGGGTCATCTCTTCGTTTTAACTGTGACATCAGTAGCATATACATCCTTAGAAACCACACAACCACGATACATAGCCAAAACAACTCATTGATATTGTTGTTTACACAATGAAGCAAATACACAAAATAAACCTTTTACAAGCTTTTGTTAGCAAGGATACATACATCGAAATATACAACAATGGGAAACAAATACTCAGCACCAACTCTTCATATCAAACAATCAACTCATCTCTCTGTTAGACATTTAATTGTTCGCTCAAGCCTGGAGAGAACAAAATGGAACAAGTTATCTACAACAATCAACGCCTTGTTTCGAATTTTTCTTTTTGAAAAAAAAAAATACCAATGCAAAACACTTCAACATGTCAGAAAACACAGCACAACTCACATCAAAATAATAATAATAATAATAATAATAATAATAATAATAATAATAATAAGAGAGAGCGAGAGAACAGTTTATTTATTGAGCAATAATGAGGGAATTCAGGCTGTCAATTTCCACATACGAACACATGCATCTTCGCCTGCACTGACGATGCTGTTGTCATCAACAAAGGCCAATCCATAGACTCCTCCCAAATGAGCACCTTTCACTGTTATCCTTTGGCTTGCAGGCTTGTCCACTTCATATATTATCACACTAGTGTCCAGAGATCCAGTGGCTACCTTTTGATTATCTGGAGACCATGCAAGACAGTTTATGCGGGCAGTGTGATACAACATGTTTTTCAGCTTCGTCTGTTAATAAGAAAAATGAACTAGATATCAGCCTTTAATATGAAGAAGTTTCCAAAATTTGTCTCTCGCGCGCACTCATGCACACAAAAGAAAACGAAAGAAAAGGAAAAAGAAGGAAAGAAATGGAACCTACTTTCAAAGCAAAATTGTAACAAGTTTCATTTCACCTGTATAAATCAAGGTGACAAACACCACGTCGGCCAATGGAAAACCAAACACAAAAATCATCATCATCATCCTTGTCTTTATTCTAAACAATTGGGGCCGAACATATGTATTTCTACCTTGAACCATATCTTTAGTGAAGTTTATATACTTTTAATCAATTTTAATATTTCATTTCCATGTTAATTTAGATTTTTTTTTTCCTTTTAGCTCAGTCTTTTTTTTGTATGTATATGTATGTATCATCAAAATCCATTTTCATTAGTTTTCTTGTTTGTAGGTGTCGCCTAGAGTTTCTCTTTCATTCTCTCATTTGTAAATCTATCTATTTTAGCAATTCTAATTATCTTGTTAATATTCTCGTTTCTATTATTTATTTATTTTTATTTTTTGTATAAAGGTAAACATTTAGGCTTCAGTAATAGAGAAGACTATACTGCATTACTGCTATTCTGTATTTTTTAGATCTACCTCATATGTAGGTGGAAAATTCGACATTTTGGCAATGTCATGTAGAAAGAGGAGCATATGAATCTTTGTCTTGAGTATACAATGCTAGTGACTGCTAATGCATCCTAAACTAAATTATCTTTCTGTGTATATAGTTAGAGTAAGGTGATTAATTTACCTTATCGTTATCGATGATGTTTTCTCTGAAAATACAATGGCTTTGTCTGAAACTCTGAATATACAATTATCTTTATTTGAATACACACACACACACACACACACACACACACACAATGATCTTTGTCTGAATATACTTTAATTTGTCAAAATGAATAACAAAAAAGGACACAATGAAGAACATAAAAGTTAAATAAACAATTGCGGTATAGTTTCACCACCTTTTATTATGTTTGCCTCATCTCGTTGTGATATTATATAGAATTCTTATGGATCCTTGTTATTCATTTGCGTTACATAGTGTGGGTGCTTTTTCGAGCTACTAATGACAAGGGTGTAATTAATGCAAAATGCAAATCAAATAAGTTAAATTATTTTTTAAGTAATTAGTGCTATTAAATTTATTTGTATGCAAATCAATATTAAAAATAACATACATTTCGAGATTGTTCTGGGATGAATTTCAGGATCCGAGATGGATACCCAAGATCCATTTATCTAGTCCGAGATCTACCCAATACGAGATCGGATCTCTAAAAGTTATGAGACGAGACATGACCGAAATCCGAAATTTAAAACCATGTTTGTGTGTGTTTTAATTTCACTTGCATGCAAATTGCAGATTAAAAGGAAGACTATATCAATGATATTTCTGGGAAAATTTACTGTTGCAATGTTTGTGAGAAACGGGCTGAGATTTAATTTATAATACTTGAATGAACTATTACAAAATAAAAGGGATATCAATGTTAGCACTTATATTTATTTATTTTTTAAAAATTTTTTATCATAATACCTCTCGAGATGCACGGTCCCACACAACAGCTTCTCTGTTAGCATCTGCAGAAGCGAACATCGTAAGGTCTGGAGAATAAGATATGACAGTAATAGGACCTCTGTGTTTCTCAATGACTGCTTCTTCTTTTAATGCATCTCCGTCAATGCAATATATGCGGAGCTTACCATCTTCCCCTCCAACAATGACTTCACTTCCATTGGGTGCAATTGCTGATGCACTGATAGTGAAATCAACCTTCAAATTTGATGCAATCTTAAACCCATGTAGTAATATAACCTCCGAATCTGTTGAAACTACAGCAAGCTCAGGAGACTCAAGCGCAATGTGTAGAT
Organism: Allium fistulosum; assembly: GCA_030737815.1. Taxonomy (NCBI): domain Eukaryota; kingdom Viridiplantae; phylum Streptophyta; class Magnoliopsida; order Asparagales; family Amaryllidaceae; genus Allium; species Allium fistulosum. Next base: position 994,546,237 of record CM060903.1, read on the forward strand.
CTTTGGGCTGAGAGCCGACATCTACTGATTCTGTTTCACCACACTGATCTCCATTTACAGGAACTCTGTTGACCTGCTTTCAAAAGGAAAAGTTTGAGTAAAAGCTGATGAATATTTTCGATGTACCACCCAAGGAAAAAAAATTGTCACATGCACAACAAAAATATATGCGATGTGAACAAGATAACAATTGAGATATATGCCATGCTATTCAATATTTTGGCCCATATTTTTAATCAAATGTTGACAGTGAAACACCAATAAAGTTGATGTGTGATTATTGCATCATGTCTATTCATATGTAACACATTAAACACAACGATTTTAATAAATAAAGATTTCTGTTAGTAATAGATAAAAAGTCCTTAATATCATCATTTACAATAATTCCATATGGTTACATGAATTATAAAAATAAAGCTGAAGAAGCAATGTAAAAATATCCAATTTATCATGTCACCTACTGTTGGATAAATCATATGCATATTTATGCAGTTGCACAAGTCTCAAACAAATTCTTTGAGATCAAAATCTTATTGTAATGCGATGTAGAGCATATATAATAGGATTTACTGCATTTGAAATGCAAATGAACCGAAGGAAAAAAGTTGGTATAGTTAACAAACAAAAGCATTCTGCAACTTAATTATTGCAGATTCAAGTGAATTAACAAACATTATGTCCCATAATTTACCTTATTGTCAAACCCTGAATAAATAATTTCTCCTTCAACAGCTGCAAAACATTTGATTTTAACATTCTCGTTCCACTGTAATTTACCGTCATATCCAGTTCCTGGTACCCATCTTGATATGACACCATCATAGCTGGTTGTCAAAATTATTCTTTTGCCATCTTGAAGAAAACTTGTCAAAGTATTGATGCTCTTCATGTGCCCGGAAAAAGATACAGGTTCCTTGTCAGGATCACTTGCTGAAAAAATGCTTATTGTTCCACCAAGAGAAACAATAACCAGATTATCATTTTGCCAAAGGCAACCAACAACCATATCTTCTATACCACCTGTCCCAGGCGGAACCAACTTTCTATTCAATTTTCCATTTCCATCATCTGTAATGTCCCACACTTTTGCAGTCTTATCGGCTGATACTGTCAAGATCTATATATTAACAAATTTGAAAAGTATTATTAGGTCATCCAATCTTCTCGACAAAGAGAAAATAGTTCTAATCTATCCTTTGACAATAAATTGGATAGTTCACGAATACGGGGAGCTAAGTAAAAAAACATCGTTATCAAAGATATTTTCACTATACTATGTTTAATTTAAAGGGATTATAACAAAAGGCACTTGATATCATTATCATCTAACAAAATAAAGGTCAACTTCAAATTGCCTATTAAATATGTTTGACAGGTTAGCTTTTGTTTATAAACTAATCTTGAGGTAAGGAGCTCAAATGTATAGTATATCAACAGTTTTACTTCCATTCCGTGGGATAAATGTGAAATATCAATGTTTGTGCCGTCAGTGCAGTTGAAATAATAGTTTAGGTCATCCAATCTATTTTTAATCTATTTGCCGACAGATTGAATAATTCACGATCACAAGGAGCCAAGGAAAAGACTTACATATCAAAGATATTTTCACTATAGTATGATTAAATTTAATGGATATGCAATAAAAGGCGCTGGATTTCATCTAATAAAAAAGGTCGACTTCAAATTGCCTATAAAATTTGTTTACAGGTTAGCTTTAGCTTATAAACTAATCTTGAGGTAAGGAGCTCATTTATATGGTATTTAACAGCTTTATTTCCATTCCATGAGAAAAAAATGTGAAATATCAATGTTTGTACTGTCATGTCTGTACTCAAAGATACAAGTTAATCTTTTGTTACTAAAGCAAGGGTGAACTGGCATACTGAACACATAATCACATATAATGTTAAGTAGTAAAAAAACATTTTGAAACACATTTCACTTAGGATGTAAGGATTGACATAAACTGGTAAACTAACTTTGACAAGACATTTTTCGACAATTACCATTCACTTTAGCTTAGCACACCTAACTGACATATTGGAAGGAAAAAACTACAATTTTTTTTGGAAAGATGGATGTGTTGTTGAAAGTCATGTACACTCACATCATGTCCGTATAATCATTTGATTGAAATATAATGTTTTGTGTCTACCTTGTGAATGAACAAATCTTAACAAAAAATTGCAAGTAAAAATTCAGTATCTGTATTTGGAATAACTTCTCTTTGAATCATGTAGTTTCCTATACAAGTTGCATATAAGTTATAAGCAACTATTTGCTACTAATGTGATATCCTAGTATAATGACTTCTAATCATAACAAAATATTACTTTTAAAATACTTGAAGTAACTGTTGCAAACCCTTAAATTCAAGAAGTGCGTAAAAAATGGTGTTTCCCAACATTCCCCACTGTGAAGTATTTATTTGTATGATTCATCTTACCAAGGGTTCATCAAATTATACGCTTGAGATGCTCCAGAAAACTATAATAGATTCGCAGAATGAAACTGCGTGAATGTTACTAATATACATACCTGCTTACCATCAGGACTCCAACTAACAGCATATATGCTCCCTTCATGTCCATCTTCACCAGATAACTCTCCAATCTTTTCTCCAGTTTTTCCATCATATATTAGCCCTTTCTTGTCTGAACTCACCGTGATGAATTTATTACCGTCAGGGGAATATCTTATACAGTTAACAAAATTTGAGTGATCCCTGCAGTAACGATTCCAAATATATTCATTAAGAAACCCTGATTAACGACATTGTCACATAGGCTGAGCATGGTCCATGGTCCCGTAGTTCATGATACTTTTAAAAGCTAAAATCTATTTAAGAATGCTAAAATATAAAGAGTAAAACGTTACAAGCTTATAAAAGCTGTAGCATGATATGACCCATGGACCCGTAATTCACAATACTTCATTGATAGTGATTACACTATTACCAACCTTTTTGCCCAGCAAAATTTTCAAACTTCAAAACAATTTCAAATACATTCATTAAGAAACCCTGATTAACGACATTGTCACATTGGCTGAGCATTCTCTACAATCTAACCTGAATTTTGTGTATAATGTGTTTAAGAATGCAAAAATCTGAAGAGTAAAACATTACAAGTTTACAAAAGCTGTAACATGATATGACCCATGGTTCCATAGTTCACGATACTTCATTGATCGTAATTACACTAATCCAACCTTTTTGTTCAGCATAATTGTCAATACCCGGAAAAATTGTTATCAGTTCTTTTACACTAACGGTATTCTCACCTTAGCGAGTTATTCTTACTCTTTAAGTGTAGCACATTGACCTGAAAAAAAATAGCAGCTGAAAGCTTTGATTTTATTATGATATTTGAAAGAATTCATGGTCTTTATCTAAGGTCAACAATGTTTGACATGCATAACTTTGAAAAGAAGACATTTTCAGGTAATTTACTAGCAAACGTGCATGGAAGTATGCAGCTATGCTACGAGGCTCATCATTGATTAATGAGTTACAAATCAGTGGAAACAAATATCACTATGATATGCACTTTACATGTTTTACTATTCCTATATGTCGTCAATTTGAAATAGTATTACACGGATATATTTTTTCTCTTTAGATCAGTGTATTAAAAAACGCGCGCGAGGTGCGCCTCAAGGCGAGGCGCAAACATGCGCCTCAAGGCGAGGCGCAAACAAAAACGGGCCGAGGCGCATGTCAAAAGACGTTTTGCTCCAAAGGTGCACGCCTCAAGTGGTTGAGGTGCAAAAAACGTAAAAAACGCGCCTCAACTAAAAAACACAATCTGGCTTAAGCCTCTCTAACAAAAAATTTTGTGCTACTGTTTTCAAAACTCTTATTCTTCTATTTCTGATTGCTTATTCAATATCCACTTCAGAGAACTAAAAAGACCTTTAAAAAAAATTAGTACTCATGCAATCAATTCCAGATGCTGGAATCGAGTTGATTCCAGTAAGTGGAATCGAGCAATCTTTGCTTCTTTTTTAAATGGTTTACTGACTGATTTTTGTTTTCTCTTATGCATAGCAGCGCATAGTGTAAACCGAAGAGATGAGCAATAAAGATAAGTGGCTTAAAGATATACCGGATTCCACTAATTCAAAATATTTTCTTTGTGAATTTTGTGATCATAGATGCACCGGAGAAATACATCATTTGATTTATTGCAATTTATGTTGATTTAACTTTAAATGCTTATGGATGATTGTATTTTGTTTGAATTGTTTCGAATGTTTTATGAATGCTTTATGTTTCTTGCTTAATGTTTGACATTTAATGTTATTTTATTTCAAATTTCATTATAGTTTTGCATTTTTCTTTTATCCGAAAAGCTTACGCCTCGCCTCACGAACCCAAAAACGCCATGCGTATGCTTTTGCCTTTTAAAACAATGCTTTAGATAAACACAAGATTCTGTGAATTTTGAAGCTCAAAAGCCCACGAGGTAATAACAATCTACCAGTATCGTCAAATTAACGGTAAATTGCATTGTTCCATTTTTTTTCCTTTGGAGTAACTTGTCTAGTTTCAAATTGGAATGTTGGTACTACAAGGTTTCAATTACCCTTTGGGTGGAGTGGTTTCTTTCATTAGGATTTCGACACACGTCGTTTGGTGTAAATGTCTAAAAGCTTTAAACAAAATTATATTGTTCAGGTTTGCGTAATGGCAACCTATGATGGTTTTTCAGCATTCACGTCGTTTCAAAAAAATGTAGTATGCAGTTGGATAAATATCAGTATATGTTCATGTATACATATAATTCAAAATTTCAAATTAAAACATGATAAACTTGAAATTTTCACATTCAAACCGGATATATTTTTTCACTTGTTCGATTGATGTTGCACTGTTGGACTTTGATTAACTTGTGGGCTTGTGAGATTTAAAATTTTCAAAATTTTGTGTTTAAACCCGTAGTTTATTCTTTGAAAAAATACCAAAATATCTGTAAAATGTTATTTTTAAATTGACATGAATATAAGAATCAAACAGTAGAATATTTCCATGCACACTAGCTGGTAACTTATATCAAATTTTACGTTTATAGTTGTATACATCAAAATTGTTGACCTCAGATAAAGCCCATCAATTTTCAGATAATATATAAATATTAAGACTTTCTAACATTCTTCAGTTAGTTGTAATTACATTTTAAATAGTACGTATAACTTGTTGAAGTGAGAATACTACAAGAGTATAAAAGAACTAATGAAAATACTTCAGGGTACATCCACTTGGGATGACATCTATTGGGCAGTTGATAAGATGAATATCTAGACTGCATGCTCCAAAGCTGGTCTTAGTACTTGTGCGTGAGTTTAGCTTCCATCCTTTAGGTTTTTATTTTGCTTTGAAACAGAAGATCCTTGTCTTTCAAGTAATGCTTATCACTGCTGAAGTTTAGAAGCTTTAAAACATGATCTCCACCCTTAAAATATTCATCGGTGTTGCTTTGAGAGAGAAGATCCATCTCCACGAAAAAGTAACAGCATTGAAGTCGCTTTGAAAGATAAGATCCATCTCCACCCATAAAAAATAAACAGAACATGTTACTTTTCCGAGTCATTTGTTCTGATTATCTTTTATGCTTTACTAGGCCAACCGGTGTTGGTTGTTGGTTGGAGATCGTTTACTTCCAGTATTGACTATATTGATCGATTTTCAAATTTGACTTAAAATTAATAATGGAAAGAAAAATAGCAAATAGATGGAAAGAAGAACGATCGTAGCAATGTTTAGGGTGGTAGGAGTTGTGGCAATGTCCTTGATATTTTTTTTCTTGTTGGTCTAAGACTTGAAAACTGTAACAAATAATGATTGAACTAAAGAACAAAAAATCTGCCATAAACAAAAAACAGAATTTTCTTTTTTTTCAAATTAAAACTTGAACAGTCATAAAAAATAAACATAAAGACCTTCATCAATCTACAAGTGTGTAGTCAATTTACTGTGAAGTGATAACTAATTTACAAAACATTTGAACCTGTGTCAAATTCATGGAGACTTGTTAAAACAGTAAATAAGTTAAATCATCTAAATTGGGAAAAAGATAACTTTGCAATCTATAATTCAATGCGTGAGGTGATTTGAGACTCATGTTAACAATTAAATGAAATCTATTGTCATTTAGATCGTTTTGATTTCAAAACCTAAATAAGGTCTGTCAACTAAGAGTTATAAAAATCCCAAATGAACTGAATCCACTAGGGTTGCAAAATACTGAATTAAAAATATTATCTGAAAGACAAAACTGTAAAAAGTAGAATTCGAAGACAAAACATACGAAAGTAAGTTTAGTCATAGCAAAACCCCCCACCCCAAGAAAAAGAAAAGAAAAAAACAAAAACAAAAAAGGAACCTAAACTTCCTTCTCAACGAAAATAACTGTTAAATCATACAATAAAACAAATAAACTGCAACAACTAAACTAGAAATCAAATCAGAGTAATGATTTGAGTTAAAAAATAATAAGTCAGATATTAATATGATAAAATAATTAAAAATAACCCTTAAGCCTAATCTTAAATCGGGATGAAGTAATTCTACCAACTAGGTAAATTTTCAAAAAGAAAAAAAAACAATGAAAGTGAGAATGGATTGGTTGAAAGCTAAAGCTTATCGACCCAAACAAGTAGTAATATAAATGACATTGCCAACCTGAAAGAAGGGATCATGACATGAGTCACCATCACTGAGATGTAAGGAGGAAAACCAAAGATGGTGTATTGCTAGAAACCACCAAATCTCCATCCACCGAGTTAGTTTTACGAGTTGATACACTTTAAAAGATATACAACCATGAGGCCCCCCCCCCTCGGGAGAAAAGTTTAAAATGCAAAGACGTACACGAGGCATTTTAGAGCTCCCGAGGTGAGGCATAAGTCTCAAGACGTATAAATTCGACAAACAAATTACAGTCGCTGCATATGAAACATTTCATTTAAAAAAATTCTAACGTATCAATCATTTGTTGGTATTTACATAAACACTACATGTATATTACCTTAAAACAATGAAAAACCCTAGACATGGTGCTATTTGAAAACAGACTACTACACACATAGCAATGAGAACACCACCCAATTTCAAGTTGATAAATAGACCATTACAAGTAGCATTCAACTTAAATACAATTAGGGTTTAAAACAAAAACAAAAACTTAAACACACTATAACAAGTAGTAGTTAAACAAACAAGTTATTCTTTTACTATTTTCCTACTTCCACACTGATTCTCTCATGTTTTTTGAAAAAAGTTCAATTGAAATCAGAACTTAGGAATCAAATTTTAAATCGATTACGGTATTTAATTCGACAAACAAATTTTTTTATTTGGTGTTGTTTTCTTAATCTTATTTGCTTGCTATAAAATAATTATGGTTTTGTGGTTTTTGTTAGTTGGAAGTTGGAGAAAAAAAACCCTAAGGCGTACGTCTCGGCAGCCTAAGGCGTGTGAAGCATACTTTGGGTATTACATGTATATCTCAATTTGTTAAGGCGTAAGTCTTAATGGCAAAAGGTCTTTTGAACAAATCACAAGGCGTTTTGGCTTCGCCTTGCCTTTAGGTGAACCATCAAACGCACTTGGGAGTGAACAATTTAAATAGCCGTCTTAATGCTTACAATGATTTGTTGGAACCTGCCTTTTTCGATTTTAATGAGACAACTATATATTTCAAACTATATACTTGCTGTCAATTATTATTGCAGGAATCTACAAAGAAATATCATATCGTCAACAAACAAAGCTCAAGCTCTTAAGTATATTGATTATTATTTCCGGTTAGATATTTTTGTACAATCTCTGATGTGATGATAACAACACACACACAAATAGTTTTTTGAAAAAACATGTTCTACAAATATAAAATATCTTTAACTATTTAAAGATATAAAAGTATTTTCAAAAATTATAAATATTTCAAGCTCAGAATCACTAAAATAAGGAAGAGGAACAAATCAATACAAGTTCAGACGTCTGAACCTTTATTTAGCCGTCTGTCATCAATGACAGACGTCTGATAATAAAGTTAAGACGTCTGTACTCCCTGTATTAATATTTTCTATTTTAACTAAACACATACGTCTAAATAATTTAATACAGACATCTGTCATAAACGACAGACGTCTGTATTCACTGAAATTTGTTTCTTCTGCCTATTTGACTTTTTAAACTTACTTAGTCATCTGACTATTTCTTCTCAGACATCTGAACTTGACGAACTGAAGCATCTCTTCATGAAAAATCAAATTTTGAAGAGTTGTCTTCTTCACCAAAAGTTGCACTCCTTCTAATGATTGCAACTATTGAATTAAAACTATTCAATACTATAAATAGAGATGAAAATCCACTATTTCAATTACCAATTCTTTCTATCTATTCTTGCTTTATATTGTTATAATCTCAAGTGATTTTCAAATCTCTACATCTTACAATTGAACATTCAAATCATCATATCAAGAAGATTATAGGAAGGGTGTACTATATTGACTATATTCGTGTTACTCAAGAACACACAAGTCAAGAAACAATTTATAAATTGTATCTGAAGTCCTATTCGGTTGCTTAGGCGGAAAAGTCATGTTTGGTTGCTCAGGCGGTGTAATACTTGTTCCTCCGGGTTAAGTGAGGGTTGTTAGAGAAATTCCAGAATGAGTCTGGGACTGGACGTAGAACGGCAAGTTCGAACCAGTATAAAAATCCCTGATGTCATTTTTATTACTGCTATTTACTATTATTTATAATTCCGCACTTGCTAGACTAGTTTAACTATATTATCGATCCATATACACTTTCATTTCCTGCAATAATAATTGACAGCAAGTATATAGTTTGAAATATATAGTTGTCTCATTAAAATCGAAAAAGGCAGGTTCCAACATTCTCCCCCTGTCAATATGACTAGTTTATATAGCAGAATGATTAATATTTCTCCCCCTTTGTCATTAACAAAAAGAAATTTGTAAGGGGTTTAGAAATGTGATGATAAAAACACATTGTTGAACAGCAATATGAACTTTGTTCAGAACATAACAGTGATAAAATTTGTTGAGGAAGAGTTAGAATATTTGGAGTATAAAAACAGATTTGAACATATGTTTGAACAGGTTCCACATCTTAATGTACTAAACAAAGAGAAAATGTGATATAGGACAGAAATACACATTTTATACAAAAAGATACAGAACATAAGAATAAACCACTTATAGAACAAATCACATATAGAGCAACATATGATTCAGTAAGTGATGACAAGTTATACCGAAGTGTCAAAAGTATGTAAACAATACACCAAATGGAGGTTTTAAAGATTACAAACCATACTTGAAATTCACAAAACAAAGTAGAGAGTAGACAAGCCAAAGAGAAGAGAAGTATCTTGTCTAAGAGTCTCCCCATGTTGGAGAGGGAGGAGGTGAAGATCCATAAGAGTTCTTCCACATACGTCGAAGAATAATCTTAACATTCTTCATCTCTTGCATTTTCTTCTACTTTGGTATCGAGATTATCGAATCTAGAGTTTATGGATGAAAAGCCATGGGCAATTTGATAAGAAAGCTTCTTTTGATTTTCAGAAATGATGATATCGGATTTGAGCTTCTCACTTTTGGTATAGCTTTTTAAATTTCCAGAAATTTGTTCAATATCAGAGTTTTCTTGAATTGAACTTTGGATAAAAGTTTGCTCTATGGCTTCGTCATCCTCATCTTCTTCTTCATCTCCATTATCTCCCTCATCTTCAATATTTGGTTCTTCTCCATCGGGACCAGAGGTATCCATTTTAGTTTTTCCTTTTTGTTTTTGGAGTGCTAGTTGTTGTGCTTTATAGTCAGGGTAGGTTAGATATATGGGAGGGGATTCCGGTAATCCCATAAGGCTAAAAAATCGAGTATTGGACACTTTAATCTTTTCAAACTCAATAGCCGGATTTTGAATAGACAAATCAGCGAGTATCCGGGTAATGTAAGGAGCATAGATAAGTGATCTCCTTTTAGAATCATGATAAGTACGAAACTCATCATAAAAATATTGAGCCCAATTAATCTTTTGATCTCCAAAGATTGCTTGAAGCGCTTTATCTTCATGATTGTAAATTATTTCGTGGCTTCTTTGCCGGGGAAAAATTGTTTTAATTAGCATTCGTAGTAACAATCTAGGTCGTGGACGAAGATGATTCGACCTATCTTTAGACTGTCCGGGTTCGAAAAGATGATATTCTATTTGATTAAGATCATCACCTTCTAACTTAAAATCTTCTAATTCTATCCCGTCGTTGGTACATTTCAAAATTCGTGCAATGTCATCCGGAGTTATTTTCAGAATATTTCCAAATACGTTTGTCCATAGCGTTCCTTTTTCTTTATGTAGCCTAATTTTGGGATTATTGACATTGGCTAGAAATAATAAAACACTAAGCCTACAAATATTGACTTGATTGTCTTTATAGTCAATGAGACTGGTGATGTTAGACCTATCAGTAAACAGTTTGATTCTATACGTAGGAAAGTGATCAAGGTCGTGGAATATACCGTGAAAAAAAGACAAAGATGAGAGATATTTGTAGCGAGCCATACTCCTGGGTTCGTGATAAAGCCATGCTTCGATTTATTCATCAGTAGGAAGAACATGAGAAGATGGTTGAGAAGATTCTCCCTTTTTCCCTTTTGATTTGGATTTAGGCGCCATTGTTGAGAGAGAGCTAGGGTTTTTGATTTGAATTTGGGAATTGAAGAATTGAATAGCCGTGTAGAAGAGGGGAGCGGTTATTTTTTGATTTAGAGGTTTTTAATTTCAATAGGGTTTCAGACGTCTAAAAAAAATACAGACGTCTGATGTCCTGTAGAGAGTAAAAACAGTAGAGTTAGACATCTCAAATTTATAATAGACGTCTAAATATGATGACAGACGTCTGAAGTATTTTGTTCAGACGGCTCAGAGGTCTCAATTTTGAACAGAGAGTAAATAACATTTTTAACTAAATTTAGACGATTAATAATTTTATCGCAGACGTCTATTTTTGAGGACAGACGTCTGTGACAAAATGTTCAGACGGCTCAAACAGGAACAGAGAATTTAAAACTTTTTAGACTAAAGTCAGACGTCTGAAATATTGTCTCCAGACGTTTGTGTGTCTGAAGTGTATATTAAAAATAGATATACAGACGTCTGTTAAAAACTATCAGACGTCTGTTAGGCTGATTTTTTGTATTTCAACTTTTTTAAGTTATGTTTTATGATTCAATATGTAAGAATAACCATATATATATATATATATAATTTTTAAAGTGCATACATAAAAAAAACAAAATGAACAATCATAAATCTCATATATATATAGAGAGAGATATAGATATATACTTTATTTTGAAGTCTTCGGAGTTTTTGGAGATTTCGAAGACTTTTCATTGTATAATTCGATTTGATTGTTATCGTCAAATGGTTTAATTGGCGACCCCTGAGGTTGACACTCCCAAGAATTTTGGAGAAACATGAGGACGTTGAGGTGAATGAATATGTGCATTTGTGTTGATCGGAGATGAACCACATATTTTTGCAGCACACCGTTCAAGAAAACTAAGTTTTCTACCATGACTCTTTTGCTCATAATACATTTCACACTGAAGATTAAGTGTTTCCCTTGATAGTGATGTAAGTCATCTATCTTTTCTTTAGTAGTTGGGGATGGAAATAAATTTCTTCGCGTGCGGTTTTTTTCTGGCGTATATCCCGTATGATGACTTTGTGGTGGACATATCGGAATATAGGCAGGAGTCGGAGTTGGAAGTTCGGAAGACCCTGAACTTGGAGTTTCAAAGTCAATTGAAGAATATCCAGATGAATAATGAGAGGAAGGCTCTTCTGAAGATGAACCGGCCATGGTGTAGATGAACAATGCAAAATTAAAAAACATGATTGATTTTCTTCTTTCCCCTTTTTATTTGAATAAGCTGAATGAAAGTTTTCTTCTGAATGAAAGTAATTATATATAAAACTGAAAGCTAAACAATGAATAGTTAAGATTAAATGTAGAATGGTTTAATTTTAACCAGAAGAAAATGTGAGGATAAAAACCAAGTTTATATTGACCTTTAAATAATAAAACTGAAATAAGCTGAAGTACGATATAAGCTTAAACAAGAAATATCAAATAGCCTACTGGCAAAGACATATGCATGCTTACCAGAAGGTCCTGAGTTAAAATCCCAGCTTATGCAGAAAATAAACTTTATAAATTTTTGAATGAGATGATTCCAAGTTCTCGTCTCAATTTTACAAAAGTGTTTTCATTTAATTGTTTGGTAAAAATATCTACCAATTGATTTTTCGAAGATACGAATTCTAGATTGATTATAACTTTTTCAATATTATCACGAAGAAAATGAAGACGAATATCAATATGTTTTGTTCGTGAATGATTTACTGGATTTTTAGATAAGTTTATAGCACTAGAATTATCACAAAAAATTGTTGATTTAGATAAGTTAAAACTAAATCTTGAAGAGTTTGTTGCATATAGATTACTTGAGCACATGCCAAAGCTGCAGATATATATTCTGCTTCACAAGTAGAAAGTGATACGCAATTTTGTTTCTTACTAAACCAAGATACTAGAGACCGTCCAATGAAGTGACAAGTCCCATTTGTATTTTTTCTATCCGTCCGACTTCCTCCAAAATCAGCATCACTATATGAAACTAATTCAAAAGGACATTCTTTTGGATAAAATAGTCCAAAATCTTCGGTTTTGTTGAGATAACATAAAATACGTTTCACTGCTCTAATGTGTAATTCTTTAGGATCTGCTTGAAATCGTGCACACAAACAAACACTCATCATTATATCGAGTCTACTTGCAGTTAAATATAATAATGATCCAATCATACTTCGATATAATTTTTGGTCTACACTCTTGCCGTTTTATACTCCAAATATTCTAACTCTTCCTCAACAAATTTTATCATTGTTATGTTCTGAACAAAGTTCATATTGTTGTTCAACAATGTGTTTTTAACAATGTGAATTTCAAGTATGGTTTGTAATCTTTAAAACCTCTCTTTGATGTATTGTTTACATACTTTTGTCACTTTTGTCACTTCGGTATAACTTGTCATCACTTACTGAAACATATGTTGCTCTATATGTGATTTGTTCTATAAGTGGTTTATTCTTATGTTCGGTATCTTTTTGTATAAAATGTGTATTTCTGTCATATATCACTTTTTCTCTTTGTTTAGTACATTAAGATGTGAAACCTGTTCAAACATATGTTCAAATCTGTTTTTATACTCCAAATATTCTAACTCTTCCTCAACAAATTTTATCACTGTTATGTTCTGAACAAAGTTCATATTGCTCTTTAATTTGAAAAAGATGAAAACGGCAAGAGTGTAGACAAAAAATTATATCAAAGTATGATTGGATCATTATTATATTTAACCGCAAGTAGACCCGATATAATGATGAGTGTTTGTTTGTGTGCACGATTTCAAGCAGATCCTAAAGAATCACACATTAGAGCAGTGAAATGTATTTTACGTTATCTCAACAAAACCAAAGATTTTGGACTATTTTATCCAACAGAATGTCCTTTTGAATTAGTTTCATATAGTGATGCTGATTTTGGAAGAAGTCGGACGGATAGAAAAAGTACAAGTGGGACTTGTCACTTCATTGGACGGTCTCTAGTATCTTGGTTTAGTAAGAAACAAAATTGCGTATCACTTTCTACTTGTGAAGCAGAATATATATCTGCAGCTTTGGCATGTGCTCAAGTAATCTATATGCAACAAACTCATCAAGATTTTGGTTTTAACTTATCTAAATCAACAATTTTTTGTGATAATTCTAGTGTTATAAACTTATCTAAAAATCCAATAAATCATTCACGAACAAAACATATTGATATTCGTCATCATTTTCTTCGTGATAATATTGAAAAAGATATAATCAATCAGAATTCGTATCTTCGGAAAATCAATTGGCATATATTTTTACCAAACCATTAAATGAAAACACTTTTGTAAAATTGAGACGAGAACTTGGAATCATCTCATTCAAAAATTTATAAAGTTTATTTTCTGCATAAGCTGGGATTTTAACTCAGGACCTCCTGGTAAGCATGCATATGTCTTTGCCAGTAGGCTATTTGATATTTCTTGTTTAAGCTTATATCTTACTTCAGCTTATTTCAGTTTTATTATTTAAAGGTCAATATAAACTTGGTTTTTGTCCTCACATTTTCTTCTGGTTAAAATTAAAGCATTCTACATTTAATCTTAACTATTCATTGTTTAGCTTTCAGTTTTATATATAATTACTTTCATTCAGAAGAAAACTTTCATTCAGCTTATTGAAATAAAAAGGGGAAAGAAGAAAATCAATCATGTTTTTTAATTTTGCATTGTTCATCTACACCATGGCCGGTTCATCTTCAGAAGAGCATTCCTCTCATTATTCATCTGGATATTCTTCAATTGACTTTGAAACTCCAAGTTCAGGGTCTTCCGAACTTCCAACTCCGACTCCTGCCTATATTCCGATATGTCCACCACAAAGTCATCATACGGGATATACGCCAGATAATAAACGCACGCGAAGAAATTTATTTCCATCCCCAACTACTAAAAAAAAGATAGATGACTTACATCACTATCAGAGGGAAACACTTAATCTTCAGCGTGAAATGTATTATGAGCAAAAGAGTCATGGTAGAAGACTTAGTTTTCTTGAACGGTGTGCTGCAAAAATATATGGTTCATCTCCGATCAACACAAATGCACATATTCATTCACCTCAACATCCTCATGTTTCTCCAAATTCTTGGGAGCGTCAACCTCAGGGGTCGCCAATTAAACCATTTGACGATAACAATCAAATCAAATTATACAATGAAAAGTCTCTGAAATCTCCAAAAACTCCGAAGACTTCAAAATAAAGTATATATATCTATATATATATATATGAGATTTATGATTGTTCATTTTGTTTTTTGTATGCACTTTAAAAATTATATATATATGTGGTTATTCTTACATATTAAATCATAAAACATAACTTAAAAAAGTTGAAATACAAAAAATCAGCCTAACAGACGTCTGATAGTTTTTAACAGACGTCTGTATACCTATTTTTAATATACACTTCAGACACACAGACGTCTGGAGACAATATTTCAGACGTCTGACTTTAGTCTAAAAAGTTTTAAATTCTCTGTTCTTGTTTGAGCCGTCTGAACATTTTGTCACAGACGTCTGTCCTCAAAAATAGACGTCTGCGATAAAATTATTAATCGTCTGAATTTAGTTAAAAATGTTATTTACTCTCTGTTCAAAATTGAGACCTCTGAGCCGTCTGAACAAAATACTTCAGACGTCTATTATAAATTTGAGACGTCTAACTCTACTGTTTTTTCAAACTGTTTTTACTCTCTACAAGACATCAGACGTCTGTATTTTTTTTAGACGTCTGAAACCCTATTGAAATTAAAAACCTCTAAATCAAAAAATAACTGCCCCCTCTTCTACACGGCTATTCAATTCTTCAATTCCCAAATTCAAATCAAAAACCCTAGCTCTCTCTCAATAATGGCGCCTAAATCCAAATCAAAAGGAAAAAAGGGAGAATCTTCTCAACCATCTTCTCATGTTCTTCCTACTAATGAACAAATCGAAGCATGGCTTTATCACGAACCCAGGAGTATGGCTCGCTACAAATATCTCTCATCTCTGTCTTCTTTTCACGGTATATTCCACGACCTTGATCACTTTCCTACGTATAGAATCAAACTGTTTACTGATAAGTCTAACATCACCAGTCTCATTGACTATAAAGACAATCAAGTCAATATTTGTAGGCTACATAGAGAAATTATTTCTAGCCAATCAAGACAATCAAGTCAATAAAGACAATCAAGACAATCAAAGTGTTCTATTATTTCTAGCCAATGTCAATAATCCCAAAATTAGGCTACATAGAGAAAAAGGAACGCTATGGACAAGCGTATTTGGAAATATTCTGAAAATAACTCCGGATGACATTGCACGAATTTTGAAATGTACCAACGACGGGATAGAATTAGAAGATTTTAAGTTAGAAGGTGGTGATCTTAATCAAATAGAATATCATCTTTTCGAACCCGGACAGTCTAAAGATAGGTCGAATCATCTTCGTCCACGACCTAGATTGATACTACGAATGCTAATTAAAACAATTTTTCCCCGGCAAGGAAGCCACGAAATAATTTACGATCATGAAGATAAAGCGCTTCAAGCAATCTTTGGAGATCAAAAGATTAATTGGGCTCAATATTTTTATGATGAGTTTCGTACTTATCATGATTCTAAAAGGAGATCACTTATCTATGCTCCTTACATTACCCGGATACTCGTTGATTTGTCTATTCAAAGTCCGGCTATTGAGTTTGAAAAGATTAAAGTGTCCAATACTCGATTTTTTAGCCTTATGGGATTATCGAAATCCCCTCCCGTATATCTAACCTACCCTGACTATAAAGCACAACAACTAGCACTTCAAAAACAAAAAGGAAAAACTAAAATGGATACCTCTGGTCCCGATGGAGAAGAACCAAATATTGGAGATGAGGGAGATAATGGAGATGAAGAAGAAGATGAAGATGAGGATGACGAAGCCATAGAGCAAACTTTTATCCAAAGTTCAATTCAAGAAAACTCTGATATTGAACAAATTTCTGGAAATTTAAAAAGCTATACCAAAAGTGAGAAGCTCAAATCCGATATCATCATTTCTAAAAATCAAAAGAAGCTTTCTCATCAAATTGCCCATGGCTTTTCATCCATAAACTCTAGATTCGATAATCTCGATACCAAAGTAGAAGAAAATGCAAGAGATGAAGAATGTTAAGATTATTCTTCGACGTATGTGGAAGAACTCTTATGGATCTTCACCTCCTCCCTCTCCAACATGGGGAGACTCTTAGACAAGATACTTCTCTTCTCTTTGGCTTGTCTACTTTCTACTTTGTTTTGTGAATTTCAAGTATGGTTTGTAATCTTTAAAACCTCCCTTTGGTGTACTGTTTACATACTTTTGTCACTTTTGACACTTCGGTATAACTTGTCATCACTTACTGAATCATATGTTGCTCTATATGTGATTTGTTCTATAAGTGGTTTATTCTTATGTTCTGTATCTTTTTGTATAAAATGTGTATTTCTGTCCTATATCACTTTCTCTTTGTTTAGTACATTAAGATGTGGAACCTGTTCAAACATATGTTCAAATTTGTTTTTATACTCCAAATATTCTAACTCTTCCTCAACAAATTTTATCACTGTTATGTTCTGAACAAAGTTCATATTGTTGTTCAACAATGTGTTTTTATCATCACATTTCTAAACCCCTTACAAATTTCTTTTTGTTAATGACAAAAAGGGAGAAATATTAATCATTCTGCTATATAAACTAGTCATATTGACAGGGGGAGCAAAAGGTATGTTTTATACTAATCATTGAATTATATAGTTGTCATCATCAAAAAGAGGGAGAATGTTGAAACCTGCCTTTTTCGATTTTAATGAGACAACTATATATTTCAAACTATATACTTGCTGTCAATTATTATTGCAGGAATCTACAAAGAAAAGCTATTATCATATCGTCAAGAAACAAAGCTCAAGCTCTTAAGTATATTGATTATTATTTCTGGTTAGATATTTTTGTACAATCTCTGATATGATGATAACAACACACACACACAAATAGTTTTTTGAAAAAACATGTTCTACAAATATAAAATATCTTTAACTATTTAAAGATATAAAAGTATTTTTAAAAATTATAAATATTTCAAGTTCAGAATCACTAAAATAAGGAAGAGGAACAAATCAGTACAAGTTCAGACGTCTGAACCTTTATTTAGCCGTCTGTCATCAATGACAGACGTCTGATAATAAAATTAAGACGTCTGTACTCCCTGTATTAATATTTTCTATTTTAACTAAACACAGACGTCTAAATAATTTAATACAGACATCTGTCATAAACGACAGACGTCTGAATTAAACAACAGACATCTGTATTCACTGAAATTTGTTTCTTCTGCCTATTTGACTTTTTAAACTTACTTAGCCATCTGACTATTTTTTTTCAGACATCTAAACTTGACGAACTGAAGCATCTCTTCATGAAAAATCAAATTTTGAAGAGTTGTCTTCTTCACCAAGAGTTGCACTCCTTCTAATGGTTGCAACTATTGAATTAAAACTATTCAATACTATAAATAGAGATGAAAATCCACTATTTCAATTACCAATTCTTTCTATCTATTCTTGCTTTATATTGTTATAATCTCAAGTGATTTTCAAATCTCTACTTCCTACAATTGAACATTCAAATCATCATATCAAGAAGATTATAGGAAGGGTGTACTATATTGATTATATTCGTGTTACTCAAGAACACACAAGTCAAGAAACAATTTATAAATTGTATCTGAAGTCCTATTCGGTTGCTTAGGCGGAAAAGTCCTGTTCGGTTGCTCATGCGGTGTAATACATGTTCCTCCGGGTTAAGTGAGGGTTGTTAGAGAAATTCCAGAAGGAGCCTGGGACTGGACGTAGAACGGGAAGTTCGAACCAGTATAAAAATCCCTGGTGTCATTTTTATTACTGCTATTTACTATTATTTATAATTCCGCACTTGCTAGACTAGTTTAACTATATTATCGATCCATATACACTTTCATGATTGGGTGTCATTTCATTTGTACAATGATGATATGTGCAAAACTTCCCTCCTTCATCATAGTTATTTAAGGTGCACTGTGCACAAACATGCAAAACTTTTCAGGAGGCTTGGCACACAGCACGGTAAACTGCATTCGCAATTTCAATTTACTCCGAACGTGTTATATCATATGTGGTTATATGTATGTGTGTATTAAACATGACTACTAAAATTTATATTTCTCTGTTAATATATATATCCAACAAAAACTATTTATCAATTTGAAAAATTATCATTGAACAAAATGTAAGGAACGTCAAATTTCAATTATAAAAGTCATTCTAAAATCCAAAATATCATTGAATGGTTAATCATTTGTTTAAGAGTTCAATTTTGAATCAAAAGTTTATGTTGCTGTTTAGCGATTGAATATCAAGTTATGAGTTTCGTACCTAATTTTGTATAAGTTAAATGGAAATAATGAAAATTTAATATTTCATTATATTTTTTTGAGTGTTATTATTTTGACATATATTTTTTGTGTTATTCTGATGTTTTATTTTGTAGTGCATTTTATTTTTTGTTTTCCAATATTTTCAGTAGTTATTTGGTATATTTTGATCATATTGAACTACAAAAGCCTATATAATATGAATCTCACATCAGTTTGTCCATAATATGTATTTTTATTAAGGTTTCAAATCTCGAATTTTGATCCCATAACTTCTCAACTTAGAATATGCACATACGATATCCCACACTGGTTGAGATCTCAAACAAAATGTATATGTATTGAAATTGGCATATTGAATCTTAAGATACATCTTAGGATTATCTAGGGTAACTTATAAGTTCAAACTTTACATTTTTAAAGATTCGCTTATGGTTGTTGTCTAAAAAGTTGAAAGAATAATTCAACATACTTGATCATCGTCTAGAGATAGTTGTTGCACTAAAATGAGTATGGTGATCGAATAATTTAGCAGTAACTAAAGAATTTTTTCTCATTTACACATTGATAAAGGCAAAAAAAGAAACGAACTCGTATATCGTGACTAACTTGGTTTAAGCAAAAAATAGGAATGGTGGAATTACTAAATAATAATTAATAAGATGATTTCATTTCGATCATATAATAAGTTAGAAACTTGTATTTACAAAACATATAATTTTAACAATATCTCAAACTGAGTTCATGGTCCATATTTCAATTGAGATTTTAATGCATCGGACTAGATGAGCGTCAAACGACGTATGAATGGGATATGATGTTTCAGCTCGCTCACGTGTAGAAATGATATATAGGTCAAGATCTCAAGCACCGACTTTTATGATATAGTTTCTCATATCTTCGTCAGACAAGTATAAATATAATATATTTAAATATGGTTTGTTCATACATGATTAATATTATATTACACAATAAACCGATAAAGCATGTTGACCAACATAGAGAATATTGCATTAAAAAATATTTTCCCACCCGATAGAAAATATTGCATTACATGTGTTTTCAACAAATCATCCTTCATAAATTAAGAAATAATAATAAAACTCACATAAGGATACACCCATTTAAATACTTCTCTTACCTGTTTATCTTCTCACCCGATTAAATACTTCATTTACCCATTAACACGCACTTTTTTCCGTTTATTTCTTTTCTTATAACTATAAAGCAACTTTTCATCTCTCTTCAAACAATGGAATTAAAATTTCTTCATCCAATACCTCCATAGTCAAAAAAAAATTTATCTTATGCTTCATCAATACATATGAACCCAACTAATTTTGTTGTGCCTATGGTGTTACCGACTTTAATTATACATAGATTTTTATTTTATTTTCTTTAAATTGTGTAACCATAACTAATACTAACATGGTAAAGAATAATTTGCAACTTAATTTGGTGCTATCATATAACATGCTACTTTAAACAAAAATGTCAAATTACTATTATTTATGATGTTGTTTCAATAAGAAAAAAACGATTAAACCAACTATAATAAAAAGTAGTATGATATAGTCAAATATATTTAATTATTATTATCCTTCTCTACAACATTAATGTGGTCACAAAAATATTGATTTACATGCATATTCCAAATATAATTAAACATCATAACTCATCATCTCCTAATATGATTTTGATGAAAGATTTTTACTTGCGTTATTCATCTCAGTTTTTTTCTACCATTGATGCTTGAGAGGATTAAAAATATTTATTTTGAGGTTTATATTTCATTTTATTTCTACGTTGCTCGGTTATGCATAACCAATCATATTAACTTCAAGATCCTCTTTTAAGTTAAAGGTGGGTGTTTAAAGTAATTTTTTTTTATTTAATTTTTACTAAATGTTTAAGTGGCATTAGTACGTGTTTAGGAGTGTGTAAATAGTAACTCATTATATAATGATGAATACTATTACACATGTTTGGATTAAAAATCAGAAATTAGAAAAGAAAAAAATAGACAAAAGAATGTGTTATTTTGCATTGTGTGCCATGTGAATCTTGTGTCGTATGGTGCGTCTTTACATATATGCACGTCATAGGTGCAATCGCCATGTCACACCGCGTGGTCCACACATCATAGCGCGCCTTTCATACCCATATACTTGATTTATTAGGAGTACCCAAAAATAGTATAGGTTGTTGCTACCCAACTATGTTGCACCTACAATTTATCCTAAGTGTTGGCTTAAAAATTAATTGGTTGAAAGACCGAAGAGAAACCTCCTAAGTTGCTTTTATCTATTAAACAAGAACAAAAGGAGTTGATCTTCATCTGAAGCGATTTCATGATGAAAACTTGTGTGCTAATAAATTGCAAAATTCTACAGCATCTGAAATTCTTTTTCTATTGGCGAGTTGAGTATTGATTCAGTAACTCATTATATGACTATCGAGTATCGACCTTGCAATATACGGCAGAAGTCAAAGGTAAGTTGATGTCAAGCAACTGAACTAGATGAAAGTTGAAGTCAGTGGAAGAAAATAAAAAAATGGACAAGAATAAGAGACATCATCCTAAATGATTAATAAGTTGAGAACAAGATATATCTTGCTCAAACAAAATAGAATGAATATCTATTAAATTACCAAATATTGACGATATATCGTACGTCGGTTTTTGATGATTGTTTTCTTAAAAGCGTTGTTAAACATATCATAGCGATACAATAGTCGATATTGGTCAACGTATCGCTTAGATATTCTGTAGAAAATCTACAAAATTGTAATAACAGCCACAGTTTTATATAATGAAAATAAAAAAAACTCGTACATTCTCAAAGTATGTATTCAGTATATAATGACAACATGGACCACACTAGAAATTCAAATACAGTATAATTTTTACCTTCAACCATGCGTTTTCTTCTTCTTCATTAAGTCTTTTAATGAAAGAAACTCTACTTCATTCATTATTTCATGTGCTACATTTTGTGTCAATATTTATCGTTTAGAAACAGCATTAGATAAATACATACGCTAAGAAGTAGAAGTAGAAATGAAATAAATTATATATTTAATCAATTGATAATGGACCAAGGACTAGAAAGCACAAACCAAAATCAAAATCAAACCAACATCCCCATCCAATCATTTAAATGAAGAAGAAAATTTCAATTGTTTAAACAAGCATTTGAATATCTACTACTTTATTTTCTCTATGTTGCATTTATACCATCATACAAATTCATTTCATGGTGTATTGAGATTCGACGAGTAGTATCAGTTGAAAACTACAATAAGATAGCATTCATCCTACTGCAGACATTTATGCGTGTAACTACTTATTGTATATGTTTTATGCAATTGTGCCACATCCATTATGGGTTTCGGATTTAAATACAAGAGTTTGTAAATTATACTATGTAAAGACCACAAGTTAAAAATCATGCAGTCAAGCATCATCCCAACAAACGAAATAATACCACCAATCGGAGTTCAAGGAAAACAAATTTTCATTTTACTAGTCTTGAATCACTTTATTGAGTAAACTATAATTTTAAAACAAGTTAATTTTTGTAGTTTAAATAATCAAATCCAAGTTTTTTTGTAGTTTCAACTTAAAACAAACAAATCCAAGTTTTTCATTGCTCCCATAGTTTTTACTTCATTTGTTTAATTTGCCTTTGTGGCTTCGGTTCTTACTTGCATGTGTAATGCTTGTATCGTGTACTTGCGATTATTTTTATAGTAAATTTACTACATGCTTTCAGTCAATCTCATTACAAAAGAAAATGTCTGACTGAAGCTAAATTATTCCAATTAAAAGTAGATATGATCGTTACCTTTCTACAAAATATCTATCAAACACTAATTATATTTGCCACATTAGTATTCAAAGCTCAAAGCTACAATTTTTAACGTGAATCTCAACCATCGGGGTAAAATACAAAATATTACTATAGTCAAACATTAAGCATTCAGGTACATGCCTAGAGAATATATTTATTTATCAGCAAAGAAAATTTGTAGATTCCACCATACATTAAAATTTGTAGTAACTCTTGCAACAAAAATGTCCGACAACACCATAATATTTATTGTAATACACTGTTTTTGACTTTAATATAGTTTCCATTCCCCTAAACCATTAATAACTTTTTTTAATATAGATTGACTGCTAATAATAGGTTGAGACCTACGTGTACTGAAAAATAAGCTTAAAGTCATGATATTTTTCCTTTTTGACTTTCAAATTATGACGCTTACGCTCGCGAAATACTTCTACGCACCGTTGCCACTCCTGGTTGTACCCTTCTGGGTTTTGCTAGGCTTTTCCATCCCTTCGGCCTCCTTAGCGGCTTAGCTATTTTGTCCATAAAATCCTTATCATGGTTCTTTATTTACAAAGACAGTGTGATCCTGCCAGCTCCGACATTAAGGAATGGTAATACCCATCAAGTATAGGAAGATACATGCCGAGAGAAGAGTGGAACAGTTAAGTTTTTCCTTTCATAGTAAGATACTACTTAGGCGATTAACTAGACGCAACTCGCGCAGATCTTGCTGTGAAAGCTCGTATTGATGCCGTTTCAAACTTCAAGTTATCATATTTTGCTCGTTTGATTTTGTTAAATGGTCGCATATAATTATTTGGTAATAGGGCTGTCATAAGTAGCAATTAAACCAAGATAAACTTGTATGTGTATCAGGTCAAACAGGATGAAATGAACTTTAAAAATAATAATTGAGGACACAACACACCTATGAGAATGTTTAAATTTGAATGGTGGTCCCTCGTAGAAATTCACTATGAAATCTTCCCCGCATGTAACAATACGAAATGGTCTAGTAGGTTTGAAACTACAACTCAACACCCTTTTTGAATGCCCATCAAATTCTCCAACATTGGAGCCAGAATCCCACCTAAACAAAAATAACATTAATTAGTATAATAAAGGTAAGAAAGAAAAAACTACAGATTTAGTACTACGAAAGAAATTGCCATCAAATTTATAAATTTAAGAAAATATGGTAAATACAACACATAAAACAGCTTTCCTTCAGGTTTGTTTTGAGTCCATATGAATTATTTATTCTTTTTGCTGATGATTTCAACTAGATATAGACTGGAATCAACCTTCAGAGCACAAATTAAGCCTCTAAAAGCTGATCCCTACAAGGTCAAGCATTATTTTACTTCTATCGTAATTCTAAAAATAAATATTCCAACCAATTCAAATTTAAACCCATCAAAGAATAGTAGATGATCTAAATTTTGCATTTCTAGCCAAAATCTTAAACCATGGTGGAAAGAGAACTTGGGAGTTAGGACTTGTTAATGTAAACTAAAGCTTGAAAAAGTTGCTTCGTAATAGGTTAAATATTAAATACAAGTAAAGAAGATTTGGAAATATTTTAAACCAGAAAAGGAAAGAAAAAAAATTAGCTAGGGAATTTGTCAAAAAATCGAAGCTTAGCTCGCAAAAACTACGGTTTAGTTTGTCTCTATTTTTTACACCTTTATCGTCAGCTAGAAGAAACTATATTGGGCATTGGACAAAATGAGGATCATTTAGAATCTCTCAAGTTAAATAATGACCAACTACACCACAATCAAGTTATGTTATCTCACTTGTATACCATCATCGCCTGAATTGACTTGTTGGCTTTTATTCGTAAGCAAGTGAAATCCAAAAGATGCTATATTTTGCTATAAGAATGTCTTTCAGTGAAAGTGAGCCATGGGCTCATGTGTGGAACCCGTTACTCGCCCTTGGGTTCATGTGTAGAACCACCCTTATGTGGTAAGATTGTCATTTCCATTAAATTGTATACCACATAGTTAATATTAGAAAATATATTTATAATATACTTGAAGATATATGTGTTATATACTTGCAGATATATTGACAATGTCAAACCGATATATTTAAAGATCATTTGTTCAATAGAAATACATAATTATTTTATATTTCGACAAAACCCTTCAGTATGTAAGCAAATTCTTCATATAAAAGTATTATCAAACAATCTAATATTGTTTAAATTGCTAAAAAAAGAGCATTTACATCTTTTATTATTGTCATATACAGGTGTGTATGCGCGCGCATATGTTTATAACTTGCCAGCAAAGGTACCTATAGCATTCCAATATCATCTTGATATTTCGAAATATTGGATATCGATTCTGGACCAGCATTACTAATACAAGTTGCTTTATCTAACTCACTTCTATCTCACCTTTTATTCAAACACAATATAAGGGATTTTGTATACTGATCGCTACACTGAATTACTGATACTCAAAAAAACTCACTGCCAGTAAGGAAAGTTTATTTACCAAATGAAGAGAATTATAGGCTCACTGGAAACAGGAGAACTAAAAGGTTATTGGTTTGAACCATCTCCCATACACTGCATATACTAAGATTCTAACTTGGGGTTTTCTGATAAATTCACGATAAGATTCAAAAATTGCAGTAGGCATCTCATTGGATTCCATAGAAATGACTTTATGTAAGGTGCTTAAACGGATCCAAAGAAAGAGAAAACTCACATAAAAGCTCTAACGAAAGACTTGCCCTTCCCGTCCCCACACGCAACAATCCTCATCCCATCAGCAGACCATTGCAAATCATCAATTCTCCCGCTCAAGACCCTAAATTCATTCTTCAGGGCCCGATCACCGTATCTCCCCCAAATCCTCACCGTCCCCGATACATCTCCAGATGCGACCCACTCCCCGTTCGGCGAAAACCTTGCCACCGTTGCATTGTACGCGTGCTCGCCGTAAATCGAAGCTTCCAATGGGTTCGACAGGCTTCGGATTATAACCGACCGCGCATTGCAGTATATTATAGAGTCGGATTTAGGATCGCCGGAAATGAGAATGCCGCGGCCGCGTTCCGTTGTCGGGATACAGGCGTAAGTTTCGGCCAGATCCGTCATCTTCTTGTGTGTTTTTGTCTCTTCGTTTTTGTGGTTATAGTATCCTGATGATGAGGGAATTGGAAAAGGAAGACTGGGATCTGAGAGTTGGGATCTTGAGTCCGTGGAGCAAAGATAGTGGAAGGGTGTCTCTTAGTTGTCTAACGCGTGTAAGTTATATCTCGAGCATCTCTTCCTAATCTAATATAAATCAAAAATGTTATATGCATTCAAACTTTGTAATAAATTACCCCAATACCCGGAGAATGGGTTAGACAACTACAATTTTCAAACTCGATCACAGATTCTGGGTTGGGAGAGTCTGTAACAGGCACCAGAGTCGGACGTCTGTTTGATTGACGTTCGACTCATATGTCTAAATAGCAAATGTTGTTTAAATGCAAATATGAATTGGACTGATCTGCGATGTCCAATCGGTCCATATAATCACAATCTTATTCATTTTGATCTGCATATCCCCATAATCAAGCACTTTGATCGGTTCCGGCTCAAACGACAATGGTCCGCTCATGCACTACGCCCATCTGGTACTTGGCTAAGTCGCTTGTCATTGCTCCCTGACCGGCCCAGGAAAACGGGCTCTCTCAAGGAACATCCCGCTGCACCGGCGCAAGAGTGGAACAAGCATTTCCCTCACACACACTAGCAGCGATGGCGATACAAGAGCAGATCGGCCTTTGACGAGCTCCTCTACGGTCGACCGATCGTATATTTAATCAACCGCCAACTAATCCCTCGCCGTATCCAACCCCATCCACATGCGTGCACCGACTTCTTTTGGAAACATTTAGCCATAGCTACAAGCACCGGACCGCATTGCTTAAAGAAGCTTCGCATGCATTGTTCATCTAAAAAGATTGGCATAAACAAGCACTTCATCTAACAAAAATGCTACTGTGTAGTAACCACTTCATGTTATTTGTTGCTTTTAAAGAACCTCTGTTACAACCACTCTCTGATCCCACGTCGTCTGTCCCTACTCCAAGCATGCTCAGGTATAGCCCGTCAGCTGTCATCATCGGCACCATACATACCATCTAGCATCGTAGTCGGCATGCACACCAACTGTATACACCATAGACGGCCTAGAGCAATTCCTGGGCTTGATCAACATCAATTTCAGCAATTATAAATAAACCAAACCATGCATTCTTACAAGGGTTGAACAATACTAACTTTAAAGCATTTACTCTCTTATTATTACCTCTTGTAATCTAAGCTATTGTAATGGAAGAAAAGTAATAAGAAATTTCTAATGGTGGACGTAGATCACCTTAGATCGAACCACTTTAAACCTTGTCTTTTTACTTTTAAGAATTTTATCTCCTCATTTTACATTTTAAGCTAGGGGCGCACACAACCCATACTCGACCCGACCCGAGCCACCAATCTGACCCGAGCCACATAAACCCGACACAATCCAACCTAGTTTGAATCGAATATGGGTTAAAATTTGTAACTCATACTATATAAGGGTCGGGTTTGATATTTTATTCAACCCAACCTTATTTTAACCCATCCCAACCCTACATAGAAACTCGTTCAATATCAATCATGTAAAATTAGAATATTCAGAATCTAGAATAAAGTATAAGTATTCTAGAACAAATATACAGAAAAAGCCATATTTGATGTTAGTCCATGTAAAATTAGAGCGATCAAAACAAATATGATTGACTAAGAGGTTTTGAGAAGTATTCAAGGAGCATTTTAATGTTTTTGGAATGAACCCCTTACTTTAATATGCAGTGAACCAATTTTATTTGATGTCCTTTATAAGGAGATTCTAATAAAATATATGTTGTAGTGAAACAGTTATATTTAATGCATTGTGCTAGCTAAAATCTGCTATTTTGAGTTGAAAATTTTAATATTTTATTTTGATTTTTTCTTTAAATTCTTATTTTCCGTATTAGGTTTGTGTAATCCAACCCAACCGTACTAAACTCGACCTAACACATAGTTCAACCTAACTCATATCCAACCTCATATGGGATCAGATAGGGTTAAACTATCTTTAACTCATACCTATATTGAAGTATTTTGCATAACCCGACCTAACCTATACTTTTTGCAGTCCTATTTTAAACCAAGGTATTAACTATTAACATTTGCTAATATCACCTCTTGTACGTACCTTCGAGGTTGGCTAAATTTTTAGTCAATATTTTGGTGTTAGAAGGGGGGTCTCCCCCTAAAAGCTCTTACCTTTCATCACTTTTCTCCACAAAAATTAGTTCTGGTTTTTATCATGAATCTTACTGGTGAAAATGAAGGTAACAACTCTAATGATTTTGAGATATATGGAAACACGGTCGACAAAGTTGTCTGCCCAATTCCTGATCTCAACAACGACATGTGATGAAGTGTGCTTCAAGGCTTAACCAATGTGAGAGCTTTATCTCACGAGGCAAGCAATCTGAGGACGAGGTTGGACGTCTAGGAAATAGTGAACTTTATTCCACTAGTCCATCCATTGGCTGAACCGACCCCACTCCAACCTGCTCCCCTCATTGCTTACAACCTCATGAGGATCGTCGAGGCCCAAAGAGTAGTACTTACAACCCTGATTGGGAATGCCCACATTCACCACCGGAACATACATACTACTCACGAGCAGGAATACGTCCACGAGGTCCCAAAACCTGAACTAATAATGTACCACCGTTCCCCTTCGACCAAAAGATTATCCGCTTTCCATCGCCTCTGAACGGTGAGTGGGGCTCGTGACCTATGCTTTGAACATCTCGGTGGCAGAGGCAAGGTAGAATTCCAAAACCTAGAGAGTCATCGGTCCACTCCCAGCCCCATCAAGAGGTGCCCCAACCTAGACCCCGAGAAAGGTGTCCCTACTTGCCCAAGTCACCTTCGGTTTTCAGGAGCAATTCTACACCAGCCAGGCATCATTGTTCTCCTTTGCCATATCGTCGTCATAGATCCCCTACACTAGATAGACGATAAATGATCCCTTCCCCTACAAGTGACCAGCTTCATTTGCGACATGCGAAAACTAGCCTCCAAAAAGAAATGGTCGCCCTATAATGGAAAATGCACGGAATCTGAATTTGGAAACACAGGTGATGTGGGTGTTTCAGATGACAAGAATGGAGACCCCTTCTCTAAAGAGATCCTAAGCACTTACATCCACCGAAGATATGTTTTGCCTTATATAGATGAATATGATGGGAGTACTAACCCATTCGATCTTATCACTACCTTTAACTCATTGACTCGAGCAAGTCAGCTTTCCCATCATACAAAATGTCTTCTATTTCGTCCTGCCCTCACCGGACAGGCATCCCGTTGGTTCCTGCATTTGCAAACCAGCATTGTCCACTCGTGGGCCTAATCGTGTTCCGACTTCAAAACCCATTTCTTCGCTTAAAAGACAAGGATCGTGATGACAAGCGAGCTAGGCAACATAAGACAAGGTCTGCCTGAATCTCTTCGTTCATAAGTCGACCACTTCAATAAGGAATCAACAAGGGTGAGGGGAGCGGATAAGAATAACCTCGTAGTCACCCTTTGTTTAGGGGTAAAGTAACAGTCATGTACGTGGAAGGAACTACAAAAGCAACCTGCTTCATCCTTGATTGACTTTCTTCAAAGGGCAAATGACAAAATAAGAGTGGAAGAAGTTGACATCTCTAATGGTGATGAGGAAAGGGACCAAAGAAACAAGGCCTGCCAAAGAGAAAACAATCGCCGAAAGAATAGTCGTAAGAAAGTAGCAAAAAGTGTGCCGAGGATGGTGTGCGCTTCAAACCCGAGTATGTTAATTATGCAACCCTAAATCGTGACATAGAGACTATATATCTTGCTACGTGTGATTGTGTGTAATTTCAATGGCCCATTCCCTCCTGGTCATACTAGAGGGAGGAGCCCAAGGGCAATGTAAGCACTGTGAATTCCACCAATTCAATGGTCACTCAACCCATGAGTGTTGGCAACTCAAAGATGAAATAGAACAACTGAACCACGAGGGAGCATCGGTTTGGTATGTAAGACAACAAGTAGAGCAACGCAACGCATAGTAAAATCCATCTACCTAACCCCAACGGGCAAACAACAACAACGACCATAGTTAACATCAAGATTTTTTTCAATTTGCATTGGCTCGCATGTGGCCAGAACCAGTCAAGGGGCTCAGGCCCCTTATAGGGGAGAGCTTGCCTCCGACGATCAGGTATACTCTATAGATCTTTAGGCCTCAAAGGACCTTTGGATTTAGAAAGATGCCACTGACATTGCTTCTACTGCAGAAGACGAGAGGAGTTAGTTTCCCCTACCACGACACCATGGTCATCTCAATTAGTATGGCCAGCACCAAGGTCCAATGGGTCTTCATCGATGGGTCAGCTCCGTAAATGTGATGTTTAAAGAAGTTTTTGATAAGATGAAGCTTCTCACCTCTAGTCTCACTCCCTGTGCACTACTTGTTAGTCCCTGAGAAGTTGGTTTTGATGACAACAACCTTAGAATAAGATTATAAAATATAAATACTAACATTATTGTTTAGATATATATGTATATGCATGATATATATACAGGTACCAAAGAATGAAGACTGTACAGTATAGAGATTCAAGAACTGATGAACTCTAGATCGAAGATATCAAGATTCAAGACTCATGAGTATCAAGATTATCAAGAGTTCAAGAGTTCAAGATTTCAAGGTAAGTAATTTAGTTAGGAATTTTGTTAAAACTCCTAGAAAAGCACTGACATCTTAAAATCCATTTTATTCGTGGAATGGAATCCACTTCGAGCCCGTTAAAGGAATGGAACCCTAAGTAGGATGGAACCTACGAAAAATCTAGTGGAACATTGTTTTGTATCCACTAACTTTTATTCAAATGTTTTACAAAATTATATCTTGTTTTCAAAATCTTCCTTTTTAAATCAAAAACATCTATCCTAGTTTTAAAATACTTTTAGCCTCAAAATAATCTTTATTTTCAATATCAAATTATCCTTGGTTTTAAACTATCTTTTAATTATAATATATTTAAACTTTTAATATTTATACTTAGATTTAAATATAAAATTACAGTAAAATTTATATATACCAAAATATTATTCTCTATACTTATTTATGTATTTTAACTATAGTTAAGTATATTTATAAAGTTTAAAATAGTTTTAATACAAGATAGAAGTTATTTTCAAAGAAAAACAAATTACCAAAAATAACTTAGGCTTGTCGACAACCCCAAGGACCCCTTGTCGACAAGGTGACGGTTTATTTCAAAAGTTTGAATTTCAAAGGAAGTGTCTATTCGTCATATCCTTTCACGAATGGACATGGCTGTTGTTCTACTATAAATAGGGGCTGTTTTAAACGAATTTACATTCAATTTCTCTCTGATTTCACTCCTCTTCTTCTTCTACATTTCTTTATATACATTTTTACCATTACTCTGCCGAAATCACCATTGAATCTAACTAGATCATCTCTGGTTTAATTCTCTATCACTATCTCAACAAGATCCCAGTGCTATTCAGAGTTATAGACTTCTTTGTATTCAATCGAGCGAGAAAAGGTGTGATTGTAGCCTGGAAAATCAATCGGGTGAACTTGTTGCCCGTAAAATCAAGTATCTCTACCCAGAGGATTGTGAATCTGGAGCGGTGTACCTCGTGGCCTTGAAATCGAGGGTGTAATTGTAAGAATTGATTTTGAAAGGAAATCCGTACTTGTGTCGTGGGACTGGATGTAGGGTAACTCCGAACTAGTATAAAATCCGGTGTGTTCTTTCCTTTATTGCTTTTACTTTATATTTGTATATGTGTTTGATTCTGTGATCATATCTATGTCTGAATATTGCATACATCTGTGTTCAAATTTATATAAACTCAAAAAGAATTAGTAATTCCTTAAAACAGTATTCACCCCCCTCTAGTGTTAGTTCTAGCATTAAGACCCATAATCCGCATTTCTCACATTTGGTACCAGAGCAAGGTTTTCAAAGTTTCATAATCTGAATTTTGAAAAATTTTAAAATGGCTACCAACACTGGTTCTATTACCTCTGTCACTAGTTCATTTGTAGAATGTCGGTCTACTGTCAGACCACCACTTTTTAATGGCAGTAACTATGCATATTGGGCATGTAGGATGAAAATATATTTACAATCTGTAGGACTAGACACTTGGAATATCACACAGACTGAATATTTTGAACCCACAACTGGTTTTGCACAGTGGACTGTTGAGCAAAAGACCGTCGCACAAAATAACTCTAAAGCTATGAATATTCTGTTTTGTTCACTTGATAGGAATGAATTTAATAGAGTGTCAGTTTGTAAGTCTGCATATGAAATCTGGAAAACTTTGCAAGTTACTCACGAAGGAACAAGCAAAGTTAAACAGACCAAAATTTCCATGCTCACAAATCAGTTTCAATTATTTTATATGAATCCTAATGAGTCTATTCCAGATATGTATAGTAGATTTCAGGATATTGTGCATTCTCTAATATTCTTGGGAAAGGTATTTTCGGAAGAAGTTCAAGTCAGAAAAATCTTAAATTCTCTTACTCCAGAATGGGATCAAAAGACACTTGCGATCGAAGAGGCAAATGACATCAGTACCTTAAAGATAGAAGAATTAATTGGAAATCTAATGTCGTTTGAAGTCCAAATGCTTGAGAGAAGAGAAAGCAAAGCATTTGAAAAGAAATCAATTGCATTCAATGCATTGACCGATGGATCAGACTCAAACAACGATAATGATGAAGAGATAGCCTTTATGACCAAGAACTTTCGGAAATTCCTGAAATACAGAAAGATGAATAATCTTAAGAGAAACAACTATAAGAACTCTGGTAATCAGAATGTAGTGCCAAACTATATCAAATGTTTCAACTGTGACGAACCAGGCCATATCAAAAGAGACTGTCCGCATCCAGATAAGCAAAATCTTCCTATAAACAATGATTCCGCAAAGAAACGAAAACGTGCATTTACCGCTACTCTAGATGACTCAGACTCGTCCTCAAGCGATGATGATCAGAAGACGGATAATTCAAATATGTGTTTCACGGTAGTTTACGACTCCGATGAATTCAGAGAAACAGACTCAGAAAAAGGTACACGTTTACAATACATTGGTTGAAATTGCATGCTTAGGATTGGATGTTTGATTGGTTGATTTTGAATTGGGGTGTCGTTTGAATTTTAAATTTTTATTATTATTCTATTATTTTTTTATTTTTTTTATTTTTAAATAGTATCATAATATTTTATGGAATATACTATAATTCTAGTAATATTCCAGATATTATATAGACGTTAAAAATAATATATATATATATATATTAGAATACTTAAGAGAAATAAATCATGAAAATTCAGAGACACCTGTCGACAAGGGCCCCCCGACGTTGTCGACAAGGGTACATAAATTTGAAATTCAAATTTGAATTCAAATGTTTGAATTTTCCTCCATCTTTTCACTTCATTCAAGTCTCTAAAAATTCACCTTTTGACCAGAGAACCTGTCCCTTGAGAATCTATTTATTTACTATCTCTTATCACAACTTTTCACTTTCATTTTCAAATTCAAACTCTTATTTCAAAATATCAAGCTCTCTACTCTCTACTCTAATGGCTTCTTCAAGCAACCCTTCCACAATGAGACTTTCCAGAAATATAAAAGAGCAACTTTTCAATAATCCGGAGGCTATAAAAGCATATATCAACTATGCTAACTATGGAAAAGTCCATCCCTGAAAGTTTGCTTTATTTCAAGATTTCTCTACTTATGAAATAGATTCTCTTTTTGCAAACAACCAAGTTCTTAGTCTTGTTGATGCTTCACAAAATGACTTTGTTTGTTATCCAAATCTTGTTAAAATTTTCTATGCAAATCTCAACCGTGGATTTTATAATGGGAATGATGATGAAATTTGGAGTAGTGTCAAAGGCACTAGAATCATTTTAAATTGTGATGTTTTGGGTACCATTCTCAATTGCAAGAGCACGGGAATGGATCTTTCTAGTTTTAATATCGATGAAAATGATCATGAGACATTTCATCACATTTTCGAAGGAGATGATAACTTTGAATTCATAAATCGAAACTTTCGACCAAAAGCAAGAATTGTTAATCTTCTTTTACAACATTCTTTAACCCTAAGATCGGGGAGTTTTAACAATCTAACTTCAAAAGTTTGCAAAGCACTTTTTGCTATTTTTGGAAATTATGATATTAATTGGGCGCAAGTTATTTTGGATGAACTTCGTCCCAAAAATTTTGAAGTGGGTGAAAACACTTCGTACCATGGAATCTATCTCACTCGGATTTTTAATTATTTTGGAGTGGATTTCAAAGGAGAAGAATTTGTTTCAAGAAAAGTTTTTAATCACTCAAACATTTCTCTTATGAAAATTCCATATGTTTTTCAACCATATGAGACTCTTGCCGAAAAGGAAGAGCGTTTGGCTCATAAGGAGATGGAAGAGGAGGAAGAAGAAGAAGAAGAAGAAGGTGAAATATCCTTGAAAAGTATTGACTATCCATCTAATCCAACCAACAAAACCTTACTCAAAAATCAAAAGACCACCGTTGAGAATCAGCGAACTCTTAAACGGTCTGTTAGTAAGAAATTGGATAAAATGTCATCCAAGATGAACAAGTTTTTCTCCAAAGTCAACAAGAAGCTTGGATTATCTTCATCTTTGTCTTCCTCTAACTAGTTCTACCTTTTCATGTCATGTTGTATTGGTTTTAGTTTGTTTTGATTTGAATGTTCGTGTAGTTCTTAATGTTTAATCATCGTATCATTCTATTATGAAATGAAATTGAATTACTTTTCTGTTATCTAGCTTATCTTATCTCCAGAATAAATGTTAGTATATTATATAAATATATATATATACACAATTATTCACAAAATCAAAATGAGTCATCAAAATTAACTGACCCCTGTCGACAACCCCCTAGAGACCCTGTCGACAAGTACTGGTCAGAAATGACTTTTCATTTTAAATTTGAAATTTGAATAACTACCTTGTGGCTATTCATTTCAAACGAATTTCTACACCTATAAATACATATTTCTTCCAGAATTCATCACTCAAAATCATTTCTTATCTACTATATCTATATTTCTTCTCACAAACTCAAATATGGCCGATCCAATTCATAGTTTGACCGAGAATCTTGAAGAAACCCTTAATTCTTTCAAGAATATTCTTTCTTTCATTCACCGTAATCAGCGACACTTAGAGTTGAGTCAAATGCAGATGATCAAGGAGCAAGAAAAACGTTTCGATGCGATTAGATGGATGATTTCCTCCCTACACAAAGATGATAAAGAAGCACATCCTTCAGTCTCTCTCACCAATGAAAATGAAAATTGGGATGCCATTAAAGCAGACCCTATATTTGGAGAAGAAGGATGGGTGAAAGTTCCTCGTAATGTTTGATTTTATTTGATTGCTTTGTTTGATATGAATTGATTGCTTGGATTGATTTGATTTGGTTTGGTGTGGATTGATAATTGGTGTGCAAAACATAATATGTATAAATACACATTGATATTTATATGATCTTTTGATTAGTTATCATGTCTAATTATCTCTTAATCTATCTATTATATACTCCATTATATATCTCTACTAATAATACAAATTCTTTACTTTGGTGAAGCTTTTTTGAACTTCCCAATCAACTCTTGCATCCACTACCTAAAATGTCCAAATATTCACTTCTATTTGTTACTGACCGAGACGTTTACATCAGGTTAGTCTGGTCATTTAACGGAAGGGAGCAGTTGCCCCATTATCAAAATACTGCTTCCAACCGACCACTCACGTTTTCTCCCCCACTATTTCATTTTCTTCCTTTTAATCGACTTCAGAAAGGGCCTCATTAGCTACTTCTCTTTCTCCTTCAAATTTTTTTGTTTCCACCGTAATTAAATTTAGCTTGATCGGTAGAAAAATAAATACCAACGACAACAACTGCATCGCACCTCCAAGCTTGGAATCCTAATGCGATTCTCCATGCCAGTCAATCAAAACCCATATCAGTCAGGTCATAGCATCTGAAAAGCTCGAGATGAAATCGCTCTGTCGAACTATCAACGCCTACCTCAAGTTTGTATACATTACACTTCATTAATTCATATTCAGTGTCATGCCAAATAGTAAACAGTTTTGTAAAATATATTTTCTGCTATTAGTTATTCTGATGTTGTGGAAAAAGATGTAGGAAGTATGAAAGGTCCTATAAGAAATTGTCACCTGCTCACAAGGTGAATTGCAATTAGATTCAGACTGATTTTTAATTTTTGTTTTTGTTGAATTTATTCAGGATCATGTTCAAGGTTTTCTATAGGTATCCGACCAATACCATTGTGGTTCTAGATTTGAAGCACAAATGAGACTTTGGGAGAATCTGGAGCATGGGGATCTGATGCATCATCAAAACTACTTTTGTTTTCAGCCTGTACATTCTTGGAGCTGTTAAGGACACTACACTCACATTAGTAATAAGTCGCCGCTACCCGATTCTACTAATAATCGGTGCCAATGCCAACGGTACTAAAAATGATTCTATATGATGTTTATATTTGGTGTGAAGTTTATTAATTGTTCATATATTTGATGTATTTGTCGCTTATACATTATAAACTTTAACATTCAAACATACTGTTCCATTATAAATAACCATACTTTTGGACATTTGGAGATACATGCTTCCTACTGTTCTAGATATGTATATACCAACTATCATCTTCAATACCAATGTAATTTTATGACTTATTGCATGTTTGATATTAAATATGCTATAAGGATTGGAAGTGTTTTTTTTGTTTATACTTAGCTGAAAATCAAACATTTACAGAATAAATTGAAATAAATTGGACTACAGCTTGAACATGTATCTTTCTTCATTTTAGATTGCCTTAGTATGATTTCCACACGAGCCTATAATACATCCAGGTTCATATGAAATTGTGAAACTTATTTACTTTAATGTGGTCTTTGGTTTTTCACATGATATGGTTTAACTTTTGAGCATTATACGAGTTATGCTAGAAAAATATTGTATATGATACTTAACATGTTCCATTTTACAATTGGCCATTATATGCTAAGGTTTATTATTTGTTCACATATTTTCCGGTTTTAGTTTTTAGCGTGTGAAAATGCTATGAGAACCATGACCATTGTGTTCTTCATGTTATGTGTAAATAGAGAGTTTTCCTCAATTAAATTGCAGAAGTGGAGTTATATTATTTGAAAGAACTAAATCTATTTTACAATTTAAAGAAGAGAAACATGGAAAATTTTAAAAATTAATTACGTGCTCATGTAGTTTTTTGGATAATGATTTAGTTTGTTTACATATGAAGTGATTGTGACCTAAGTATTTTTAATGTTCCTCTTTGCTATTTTGCTTATGTAAAATAATTTATGCATAAAACTGAAGGTTTC
Organism: Allium fistulosum; assembly: GCA_030737815.1. Lineage (NCBI taxonomy): Eukaryota > Viridiplantae > Streptophyta > Magnoliopsida > Asparagales > Amaryllidaceae > Allium > Allium fistulosum. The sequence continues at coordinate 994,583,822 of CM060903.1, forward strand.
TTCAAGTGTTTCAGATAGTGCCAGAGCTCTTTATAGCATCAGATTATTCCTTTTTTGAAGATTTTATCCCGATTTTTCATTAATACAAGAGAACAAACGAGGATATAGTACTTGGGAGATGTTTGGTTGCATGCAAAAGTATAAAATTGTTACTCTTTCTTCAAAGAACTCTCAATGGCAAACTTTAACCAAACATTTTCCCGAACTCTTAAGTCTTTGTATGGGAAGCAACAACGAATTTTGTGTAAACATTTTCCCAAACACAGAAGGCAGCGCTGTAACGACCCTGAATTTTGAACAAATTAAATTGGGAATATTTAATTTATTTTAAATATTTGAACGACGATTTAATTTGAATCCCCGATTTAAATTTGAATTTGGCGATTAAATGGTATAATTTAATCTATTGAACTGGATAAAAATTTGAATCTTCAAATTTAGATCGATTAAAAATATTTCAAAAGTTTGTAAAATTCGTATTTATAATATTGAAGATAATAGAAGCTTCGGAATCGAGTTTGAAAATGATTGTTCAGTTTGAAAAATTATCGTTCGTATCGATATTCAAAAATAGCGTTCCGGGGCACAGTCTCGGAATTCGACGAAACCAGTTCCATTGGGTCCGGAATATTTAATTATTATCGGATTTCAAATTTCGTAATATTTGGAGTTGTCGTGTGATCGTACGACAAGCAAACACACTGAAATTTAAATTGAAAATTTGTTTGATTTAAAATGCTATCTTCTCCATACGATCGAATTTGGACTCGAAACTTTTTCCAACGCGTTCGGAATAGGGGATAAACATTAGGGACGCCTGATAGCACGCTGGAATTGGGTTTCGAAATTTTTAGTTATACGATATGGGATATTTTGAAATGATTAAATAAAAAAAGATTCCCTCACGTTCTTCCATACCCCCACGATAACCACCATACCTCCCGTACCCTCTCCCATTCCCTCCTATCCTTTTTAATCCTTTCCCTCTTTCAGATTCGAACAACCGAGAGAAAAAAAAAAGAGAAAATGAGTCGAGCTCGAATTGATCTCGTGCTCGAGCACGTCGTGAGGCGCGACAAAACTTCGAACTCGCGAAGTTAGATGGGAATCGTGGACGAAGTCGCGATTTCAAAACTGGGATGGAGGCAACAGGCGAGCGCGCGGCACGCGAGGAGGAGGCGGCGACCAGAAGTTAGCAGCAGGTGATGGCTCGCGATTTGATTTCGCGTGCTCGAAGGCGATGGTTTTAGGGCAGAGGTCGACGAGATATCTGAGGATTCGCGGCAGCTCGCGAGGGTCTTGCGTGGAGGTCGAAGTCAAAGTGGCAGCGGCGTGTAGCGATGGCGTGGAGTTCGATCGCGATGGCATTCGCGTTCATCTCGTTTATTGATTCAGAGTTCGACGTCGAGGCAACAGTGGGTTATGGCATCGAATTTCGTGAAGTTCGTGGTGATAGCATGGGTTGTTCAGTATTACAGTAAGGTATAATCTACTTTCAAATTTAAATCTATATACCTACCAGTTAGAAAATTTTTACAGTAAAAGTTATTGCTGTTCTAAATTGCAGAAAAGGAGAAAAAAAAATATATTTTGATCTTCGAAGTCTATGAATTATTGGTTAATAAAAAGAGTTTATAGTTAATTAAATTTATTAAAGGAAGAAAAATTGAATTAATTTAGTTAATAATAGAAGCTTTAAAGTTTTATTTAATCCAGAAAAATGAAGTTACTGTTTCATAAAAATATTTATTTATATATATATATGTATATATAGTTTGAAATATATAAGATTTTTTAGGGTGTTGTAAGAAAAATAATAAATGATATTTTGGAAATTAATTTGGTTAGTAAAATAATTTATTTATGAGAAAGAATAGTTTAAAATTTTAAATTTTACTTATTTAAAATTTAAATAGTTAAATAATTTAATTATTTGGTTACTAAAAATAATTTAAAAGAAATTGTTTGAAATTAAATTGATTTGATAAAAATAAAATTTTATTAAATGAAATGAATGGTTCGATTTATCTTGGATATTAATAGAATTGTATAATTGTTTGTACAAGGTTATAAATCAAAAGAAAACAAGTCAAGATGGAAAATGGATTGCAAATTTAAGCTAAGGTGAGATTATTTTCTCACTCAAAAATTTAATTCAGTTTTTGACTGATTTGATATGATTGCTATGTTGATTGAGGTATTAGATATAGTAGGATATATCTATTATATATATAGCAATATATACATATTGGCATATGTATATATTGGATTGATGATTTCCCGCCTCGTATAGCGGATGAGACCCTATTGCGCCGTTAGTAAGCGGATTTTCATAAAACCCATATACCGCGATAATTCCGTACTAGAGCGGAATTGGTATTGTGCTAACGTCTGTGGATGCAGGGAAACAGGTTGGAGGGATCCAACTGGATTCCTCACCGTATTGATTATTTATAGATATTGTGATATATTCTGTTATCATATGATGATATATGATATTTGATTGTTGTGATTGATTGTTTGATGCTGTAGTATCATCGGATCCAAGTTTTAAAAATAACGACTTTTACTTTAAAAGGATTTTAAAGTAATTTTTGAAAGTAGACGTTTTATTGAATTGTTGAATTGATTTATTTTAAATAAAGAAACGTTCAAAATTTGGAAGTTATAACAGTTAAGATTTTTGCGAATTATGACCGTAAGGTGATTTTTGAAATAAATAGTTTAAGCAATTTATAAAATGGTTTGAACTGAGATTTTCGAATTTTTGTGAATAGTTTATTTAAAAGATTTAAAAGGTTGATATTTATAAATTTAAAATATTGGAATTTTAAAACGAGATGATAAGTGTTAAAGATGAAATTTATAGAATTATAAGTCGTGAGGATATGGAACTTATAGATTCATAAATTATGAAATTATAAAATGGATGAAACTGTAGAATAAAAGATTTATAAGAGATTTACTTATAAATTGGATTTCTTGCCTTTAAATGGGATATTGATCGAATTATTAATAAAGAAGATTTATAAAATTGAAGTCGTTAGAAAATAGAAATAGAATTTATAAACGTTGTTTTATAAATTCGAAATCAATTGGATTTGATAAATTAAAAATGTTAAAGGAGATATATTCACGATTTTGGATAGCGGATTATTATTGGAATAAATGTGTAGAAAAGATTGAAATTTGGTTAGTGAAGTATATTCACGATTTTGGACAGTGAATATATATTATTGAGTAAATTGGATATGTTTTGGAAAAGTGATATTACGAAATGAAGTAATTGTTTTAAAAGATGTTTTAAAACGTGTTAAATATCGAAAGCATAGATTTCAACAGTACTTGTTGAAATAGACGTTTTCGAGAAATTTAAGGAAATGGTGGACTATAACACTGTTGTTATAGTAAATGATTTCCGAAAGGAAATGTTTTTATCTAGTATTGGGATTTACATATCTATTTTAATTTCGAATCCCTATACTAGTGATTTTTGAGTCGTCGTAACGATGTTTTACGTAACATTCGTTTTGACTCAAATTGATGTTGTTATAGAAAATAGATTTCCTTAAAGAATGAAATATATACTTAATTTGATTTAAGTATATCGAATATTTTCCAAGTGTTGAAAATAAATGATTTGTGAAATACTTATTATTAAATAAGTAGGGAAATGCATTTCCAAAATGAAATGAAACGTTTTGAGATTTTATCTTCTTAAAGATAAAATGAAATTGAATACTTGAAATCGATTTGAGAATCGTATATCAGTAGATATTTTGAAGATATAAATTCACTATGGAATTTATAAATGGAATGGGAATTTGTTTTAAAAATAAACGTTGATTTATTTTTAAAGTGTGGAAATTTTATATCTAGTGAAGATATTTTTTGAAGATAAATAATTTGGAAAATTATTTGGAATCTGATGATGTTGCGCATCTTTATTGATAGTTAAATAACCGACTATCAATAATTACCTTGAATTGGTATTTGTTGTGAATTGGATGAATTTGAATGCCACACTTATTTTTGAATAATCGCTCACTATTCGGGTTAGCCGGGAAAGAACCATGGGGTCGTATAACTCATTCCGAATATGTGATACGTCGTTATGAATTGCATTTGAAGACCGGTGTTGAAGACCGGATATTTTTGAAAACGGAAGGATTACCGTCGAGTTACTCTACATCGGCTTATCTCCGATTTATAGGTTTTATCACCCTTAGTGACGGGAAGTCCTGACGTGATTGAAAATTATCCGGAAATGCAAGGGCTTCGTGAGAAGTGCCTTCGGTTCTGTTCGATCCCGGAACAGACTTGTATGGATTGTGTGTCTGACGTTACAATTTGAGATATAAAGCTGATTTCTTTCAAATACATTTCTGTTGGTGGCGGAGAATTTATTCTCTTAGCTTAACACCCTTCTCTGAGACGTACGAGCTCAGAGGTTATGTAGTTGAAATTTATCAGCGATATATCCCAATTTGGTAACGTGGCATACTGAGTGTTGCTGTGAAATGATCAGTGTTTGATCATTTGCGATATGATCATTTGTTTGATCTTATATCTTTGTGATCATAGGTTGATCATTTTGTTTGACCCGAAGCAGGGCTTTTTGAGAAAGCGTAGCTTTATGGACGAGACTTCATCGAGCCTCACACCCCGGAAATGGTCGAAACAGGAAGAATGCGGCAAGGTTCTAGGGAGTAGCGCCCCTTAGTGTATGTCATTCCTTCTGGATAAAGGTGGTATCATGGTATGGAGCCCAGATACTTAACCTCTGTGGTTGCTGCAAAATTTATTTCTTTGTGGTTGTTGCGAATCGGGGATCCTCGGGAAGATCGGTGACGATCGGGGGATGGCATACGCGTGTCAGTAGTTACCTATTTTTGCAGAGGTAACCCGGCCTTGTGTTGGCAGAGATCCGGTTAGGTTCTCGGGTCGTCTATTCCAGGGACGTACCCATCGTGGATAGGAAGTTCTTTAGCCTGACCATTTGTTGGAAATCCAAAGAAACAATACGAGCCTTGTACGGTTTTAGTTGTAGAACCTGCCATCTAATATGGCAGCTATAGCAAGCATACTATAATGGTACCTATGCTGGCTAAGATTTATATTCTACTTTCGAAATGTTTTCTACACTATGCACTAATAATAATATCAAAAAGAATTTGATTTTTTGCGTAGTAAGCATTTTTGACTATCATAAGAAGAAATCTCCTCCAAGTCTGCGTTTGCATTGTGTGTGTGGCGGGAGGTCTTATGGTAGTTTCATTTTCCAAAAGCATTGCGAATTTACTTTAAAATTCTCTGTTGTTTATTTTTAAAGAATAACTGTTTTACGATCTCACACCAGTCACCATGACTGACTCGGAGTATATTGTTTCCCTTCTAAACTCTGGGTGCCCACCAATTTCCACACGGGCAGCCTAGAGTTATATTATCAGGATATTCAGGATATTCTGGAGCTTTGGAGATAAGCTGGAGGACGAGACGTAGTATTTGTATCTGATAGTATTTATTCCGCTGTGTATTCTGTATGAGGACAAGTTTATATAACTGTCCATTGTTGTTTATTGACTCTGATGATATGATGTGATGTAATGTAATAACAGATATAATTCTTTTGTTTTTAAATGATATTCATTTATCTATTATATATTGTTCCGCTGCGATGTGTAAGATTCTGATATTGTTTTCTGTTCTGTTGTTTTTCTTCTTCTCTATTCTTCTTCTTCTACTTTTTCTTTTTCTTAAAACCCTCACTATTGGAGTTTCCGGCACTCGATTGCTCGGCAGTCGATAAAATGAGTATCGATGTTGAATTTTCGAAAGTCGAAAATTTCGGTATGTGACAGCGTGGTATCAGAGCATATGGTTAAGCGACAACCCTGCTCTGTTGGGTGTTACTCATTAGAGATAGAGTCAGTAGTACTCTAGAATGAGTTGAGTGTAATAATAGATACGAGTGCGTATTTGTTAGTGAATATAAAATTGTTTTATATTGTGATGATTGGTTTGTTGAGTGGTATATGGATTCTGGTCGGTATTGTCCGTACAACTCTATCGATAGGAATCTCTAAACACTTATATAGAACAATTCGGCACAGTATTGTTTTAAATAGGGTAAATGAGATAATTTTGCCCAAAGCTATTTTTGTATAGAAAAGAAATGTTTTTCTATAAAGTACTATGGTATATGGTTGCATGGATGTTAGGAAGTAATAATAGTGAATTATCATCACTAAAATTGAATAAGAAATTGAAATCATAACTCCAAAGTTAAGAAATTAATTCATATACAAATGAAATTTAAGAATGTAAATTATAAATGTGACTTATAATTTGAAACGGAATTCCAGAAAAGTTTTTGGAAATGTTTTGAAAAGAATTTGAAAATTTTTGAGATTTGGAAAGTTTAAATTCTTTTTGGAGTTGAAAATGAATTTCAAAGGATTTTGAAAAAGTATTTTGGAGAGATAAAGCTCTAAACTCTTTTCGGTCGCTGGAAAATAACTTCGGTAATGACTGCAGCATCACTGATGTTCATTTTCGGGTTTCCAAAAGAGGAATTTCTGCCAAATTATTTTAAATGGAAAGTTGTTTGAAATTTGGGTTTTGTTTGGAAATTCAAAAGGATAATTTGAATTGTTGTCAAAATGGTTTTGAAAAGGTTGAAAAGACTCTGGAATTGAGTACTGAATTATGAAAATGAATGAAAATTGTGAATGAACGAATAAATTTGCAAGTGAATCAATTAAATAAAATGAGATTGAAAATTGAAATTCGTTTCAAATTTGTAAGAAATGAATTGAATTGAATAATTATAAATGAAAGATGAATAAAAGATAAAATTCATAATGGAATGTAAATAAGTTAATAACTTATAGAATATTTGGTAATTTGATAGGAATGAGAGTTCAAATTGAATGAAATAGATATATAATTTCAACAGTGAAGTAAAGATGGTATAAGTAGTTTATATCGGAAACTTTGTAATAGAATTTGCAAATTGGATTGAATGCTGTAACTAGATATAATGGCTAGTAGGATATAAAGGTATAAAGGAATTGGAATTTGATTTCAAGGATAGAATTTGAATTGCTCGAAAAGGTAAGTATTTGAATTATAATATGAGATTTGATGACTTTCTGGTCTAGCCGCTTGGCTTTTTCTTTTTCTTTTTGAAATCTGAGAGTCCGTAGGGACGTTTTGTAGTCGTGCCGTATTAGCCGCGCAAAGGAGACGCTGGCGAAATTTTTCGGAAATTTAGGGCGTTAGAAAATTTTTGAGAAAATTTTGAAAGTTAAAATTTGAATTTGAATTTAAATTTGAATTGTTAAGAAAACAATGATATTTGAAAACTATGAAAGATTCTAGGAAATTAGTTGAGTTGATAACGAATCTTTAGTAGGAAGATTTGTTTTGATAAATTGATAAAACTATTGAATGTTGAAAAATAGTAGACGAGTTAAGGACATTTTTTCCTAACTTGTAATTTCGGGATGAAATTCTTTTAAGGGGGGAAGTCTGTAACGACCCTGAATTTTGAACAAATTAAATTAGGAATATTTAATTTATTTTAAATATTTGAACGACGATTTAATTTGAATCCCCGATTTAAATTTGAATTTGGCGATTAAATGGTATAATTTAATCTATTGAACTGGATAAAAATTTGAATCTTCAAATTTAGACCGATTAAAAATATTTCAAAAGTTTGTAAAATTCGTATTTATAATATTGAAGATAATAGAAGCTTCGGAATCGAGTTTGAAAATGATTGTTCAGTTTGAAAAATTATCGTTCGTATCGATATTCAAAAATAGCGTTCCGGGGCACAGTCTCGGAATTCGACGAAACCAGTTCCATTGGGTCCGGAATATTTAATTATTATCGGTTTTCAAATTTCGTAATATTTGGAGTTGTCGTGTGATCGTACGACAAGCAAACACACTGAAATTTAAATTGAAAATTTGTTTGATTTAAAATGCTATCTTCTCCATACGATCGAATTTGGACTCGAAACTTTTTCCAACGCGTTCGGAATAGGGGATAAACATTAGGGACGCCTGATAGCACGCTGGAATTGGGTTTCGAAATTTTTAGTTATACGATATGGGATATTTTGAAATGATTAAATAAAAAAAGATTCCCTCACGTTCTTCCATACCCCCACGATAACCACCATACCTCCCGTACCCTCTCCCATTCCCTCCTATCCTTTTTAATCCTTTCCCTCTTTCAAATTCGAACAACCGAGAGAAAAAAAAAAGAGAAAATGAGTCGAGCTCGAATTGATCTCGTGCTCGAGCACGTCGTGAGGCGCGACAAAACTTCGAACTCGCGAAGTTAGATGGGAATCGTGGACGAAGTCGCGATTTCAAAACTGGGATGGAGGCAACAGGCGAGCGCGCGGCACGCGAGGAGGAGGCGGCGACCAGAAGTTAGCAGCAGGTGATGGCTCGCGATTTGATTTCGCGTGCTCGAAGGCGATGGTTTTAGGGCAGAGGTCGACGAGATATCTGAGGATTCGCGGCAGCTCGCGAGGGTCTTGCGTGGAGGTCGAAGTCAAAGTGGCAGCGGCGTGTAGCGATGGCGTGGAGTTCGATCGCGATGGCATTCGCGTTCATCTCGTTTATTGATTCAGAGTTCGACGTCGAGGCAACAGTGGGTTATGGCATCGAATTTCGTGAAGTTCGTGGTGATAGCCTGGGTTGTTCAGTATTACAGTAAGGTATAATCTACTTTCAAATTTAAATTTATATACCTACCAGTTAGAAAATTTTTACAGTAAAAGTTATTGCTGTTCTAAATTGCAGAAAAGGAGAAAAAAAAAATATTTTGATCTTCGAAGTCTATGAATTATTGGTTAATAAAAAGAGTTTATAGTTAATTAAATTTATTAAAGGAAGAAAAATTGAATTAATTTAGTTAATAATAGAAGCTTTAAAGTTTTATTTAATCCAGAAAAATGAAGTTACTGTTTCATAAAAATATTTATTTATATATATATATGTATATATAGTTTGAAATATATAAGATTTTTTAGGGTGTTGTAAGAAAAATAATAAATGATATTTTGGAAATTAATTTGGTTAGTAAAATAATTTATTTATGAGAAAGAATAGTTTAAAATTTTAAATTTTACTTATTTAAAATTTAAATAGTTAAATAATTTAATTATTTGGTTACTAAAAATAATTTAAAAGAAATTGTTTGAAATTAAATTGATTTGATAAAAATAAAATTTTATTAAATGAAATGAATGGTTCGATTTATCTTGGATATTAATAGAATTGTATAATTGTTTGTACAAGGTTATAAATCAAAAGAAAACAAGTCAAGATGGAAAATGGATTGCAAATTTAAGCTAAGGTGAGATTATTTTCTCACTCAAAAATTTAATTCAGTTTTTGACTGATTTGATATGATTGCTATGTTGATTGAGGTATTAGATATAGTAGGATATATCTATTATATATATAGCAATATATACATATTGGCATATGTATATATTGGATTGATGATTTCCCGCCTCGTATAGCGGATGAGACCCTATTGCGCCGTTAGTAAGCGGATTTTCATAAAACCCATATACCGCGATAATTCCGTACTAGAGCGGAATTGGTATTGTGCTAACGTCTGTGGATGCAGGGAAACAGGTTGGAGGGATCCAACTGGATTCCTCACCGTATTGATTATTTATAGATATTGTGATATATTCTGTTATCATATGATGATATATGATATTTGATTGTTGTGATTGATTGTTTGATGCTGTAGTATCATCGGATCCAAGTTTTAAAAATAACGACTTTTACTTTAAAAGGATTTTAAAGTAATTTTTGAAAGTAGACGTTTTATTGAATTGTTGAATTGATTTATTTTAAATAAAGAAACGTTCAAAATTTGGAAGTTATAACAGTTAAGATTTTTGCGAATTATGACCGTAAGGTGATTTTTGAAATAAATAGTTTAAGCAATTTATAAAATGGTTTGAACTGAGATTTTCGAATTTTTGTGAATAGTTTATTTAAAAGATTTAAAAGGTTGATATTTATAAATTTAAAATATTGGAATTTTAAAACGAGATGATAAGTGTTAAAGATGAAATTTATAGAATTATAAGTCGTGAGGATATGGAACTTATAGATTCATAAATTATGAAATTATAAAATGGATGAAACTGTAGAATAAAAGATTTATAAGAGATTTACTTATAAATTGGATTTCTTGCCTTTAAATGGGATATTGATCGAATTATTAATAAAGAAGATTTATAAAATTGAAGTCGTTAGAAAATAGAAATAGAATTTATAAACGTTGTTTTATAAATTCGAAATCAATTGGATTTGATAAATTAAAAATGTTAAAGGAGATATATTCACGATTTTGGATAGCGGATTATTATTGGAATAAATGTGTAGAAAAGATTGAAATTTGGTTAGTGAAGTATATTCACGATTTTGGACAGTGAATATATATTATTGAGTAAATTGGATATGTTTTGGAAAAGTGATATTACGAAATGAAGTAATTGTTTTAAAAGATGTTTTAAAACGTGTTAAATATCGAAAGCATAGATTTCAACAGTACTTGTTGAAATAGACGTTTTCGAGAAATTTAAGGAAATGGTGGACTATAACACTGTTGTTATAGTAAATGATTTCCGAAAGGAAATGTTTTTATCTAGTATTGGGATTTACATATCTATTTTAATTTCGAATCCCTATACTAGTGATTTTTGAGTCGTCGTAACGATGTTTTACGTAACATTCGTTTTGACTCAAATTGATGTTGTTATAGAAAATAGATTTCCTTAAAGAATGAAATATATACTTAATTTGATTTAAGTATATCGAATATTTTCCAAGTGTTGAAAATAAATGATTTGTGAAATACTTATTATTAAATAAGTAGGGAAATGCATTTCCAAAATGAAATGAAACGTTTTGAGATTTTATCTTCTTAAAGATAAAATGAAATTGAATACTTGAAATCGATTTGAGAATCGTATATCAGTAGATATTTTGAAGATATAAATTCACTATGGAATTTATAAATGGAATGGGAATTTGTTTTAAAAATAAACGTTGATTTATTTTTAAAGTGTGGAAATTTTATATCTAGTGAAGATATTTTTTGAAGATAAATAATTTGGAAAATTATTTGGAATCTGATGATGTTGCGCATCTTTATTGATAGTTAAATAACCGACTATCAATAATTACCTTGAATTGGTATTTGTTGTGAATTGGATGAATTTGAATGCCACACTTATTTTTGAATAATCGCTCACTATTCGGGTTAGCCGGGAAAGAACCATGGGGTCGTATAACTCATTCCGAATATGTGATACGTCGTTATGAATTGCATTTGAAGACCGGTGTTGAAGACCGGATATTTTTGAAAACGGAAGGATTACCGTCGAGTTACTCTACATCGGCTGATCTCCGATTTATAGGTTTTATCACCCTTAGTGACGGGAAGTCCTGACGTGATTGAAAATTATCCGGAAATGCAAGGGCTTCGTGAGAAGTGCCTTCGGTTCTGTTCGATCCCGGAACAGACTTGTATGGATTGTGTGTCTGACGTTACAATTTGAGATATAAAGCTGATTTCTTTCAAATACATTTCTGTTGGTGGCGGAGAATTTATTCTCTTAGCTTAACACCCTTCTCTGAGACGTACGAGCTCAGAGGTTATGTAGTTGAAATTTATCAGCGATATATCCCAATTTGGTAACGTGGCATACTGAGTGTTGCTGTGAAATGATCAGTGTTTGATCATTTGCGATATGATCATTTGTTTGATCTTATATCTTTGTGATCATAGGTTGATCATTTTGTTTGACCCGAAGCAGGGCTTTTTGAGAAAGCGTAGCTTTATGGACGAGACTTCATCGAGCCTCACACCCCGGAAATGGTCGAAACAGGAAGAATGCGGCAAGGTTCTAGGGAGTAGCGCCCCTTAGTGTATGTCATTCCTTCTGGATAAAGGTGGTATCATGGTATGGAGCCCAGATACTTAACCTCTGTGGTTGCTGCAAAATTTATTTCTTTGTGGTTGTTGCGAATCGGGGATCCTCGGGAAGATCGGTGACGATCGGGGGATGGCATACGCGTGTCAGTAGTTACCTATTTTTGCAGAGGTAACCCGGCCTTGTGTTGGCAGAGATCCGGTTAGGTTCTCGGGTCGTCTATTCCAGGGACGTACCCATCGTGGATAGGAAGTTCTTTAGCCTGACCATTTGTTGGAAATCCAAAGAAACAATACGAGCCTTGTACGGTTTTAGTTGTAGAACCTGCCATCTAATATGGCAGCTATAGCAAGCATACTATAATGGTACCTATGCTGGTTAAGATTTATATTCTACTTTCGAAATGTTTTCTACACTATGCACTAATAATAATATCAAAAAGAATTTGATTTTTTGCGTAGTAAGCATTTTTGACTATCATAAGAAGAAATCTCCTCCAAGTCTGCGTTTGCATTGTGTGTGTGGCGGGAGGTCTTATGGTAGTTTCATTTTCCAAAAGCATTGCGAATTTACTTTAAAATTCTCTGTTGTTTATTTTTAAAGAATAACTGTTTTACGATCTCACACCAGTCACCATGACTGACTCGGAGTTTATTGTTTCCCTTCTAAACTCTGGGTGCCCACCAATTTCCACACGGGCAGCCTAGAGTTATATTATCAGGATATTCAGGATATTCTGGAGCTTTGGAGATAAGCTGGAGGACGAGACGTAGTATTTGTATCTGATAGTATTTATTCCGCTGTGTATTCTGTATGAGGACAAGTTTATATAACTGTCCATTGTTGTTTATTGACTCTGATGATATGATGTGATGTAATGTAATAACAGATATAATTCTTTTGTTTTTAAATGATATTCATTTATCTATTATATATTGTTCCGCTGCGATGTGTAAGATTCTGATATTGTTTTCTGTTCTGTTGTTTTTCTTCTTCTCTATTCTTCTTCTTCTACTTTTTCTTTTTCTTAAAACCCTCACTATTGGAGTTTCCGGCACTCGATTGCTCGGCAGTCGATAAAATGAGTATCGATGTTGAATTTTCGAAAGTCGAAAATTTCGGTATGTGACAGCGTGGTATCAGAGCATATGGTTAAGCGACAACCCTGCTCTGTTGGGTGTTACTCATTAGAGATAGAGTCAGTAGTACTCTAGAATGAGTTGAGTGTAATAATAGATACGAGTGCGTATTTGTTAGTGAATATAAAATTGTTTTATATTGTGATGATTGGTTTGTTGAGTGGTATATGGATTCTGGTCGGTATTGTCCGTACAACTCTATCGATAGGAATCTCTAAACACTTATATAGAACAATTCGGCACAGTATTGTTTTAAATAGGGTAAATGAGATAATTTTGCCCAAAGCTATTTTTGTATAGAAAAGAAATGTTTTTCTATAAAGTACTATGGTATATGGTTGCATGGATGTTAGGAAGTAATAATAGTGAATTATCATCACTAAAATTGAATAAGAAATTGAAATCATAACTCCAAAGTTAAGAAATTAATTCATATACAAATGAAATTTAAGAATGTAAATTATAAATGTGACTTATAATTTGAAACGGAATTCCAGAAAAGTTTTTGGAAATGTTTTGAAAAGAATTTGAAAATTTTTGAGATTTGGAAAGTTTAAATTCTTTTTGGAGTTGAAAATGAATTTCAAAGGATTTTGAAAAAGTATTTTGGAGAGATAAAGCTCTAAACTCTTTTCGGTCGCTGGAAAATAACTTCGGTAATGACTGCAGCATCACTGATGTTCATTTTCGGGTTTCCAAAAGAGGAATTTCTGCCAAATTATTTTAAATGGAAAGTTGTTTGAAATTTGGGTTTTGTTTGGAAATTCAAAAGGATAATTTGAATTGTTGTCAAAATGGTTTTGAAAAGGTTGAAAAGACTCTGGAATTGAGTACTGAATTATGAAAATGAATGAAAATTGTGAATGAACGAATAAATTTGCAAGTGAATCAATTAAATAAAATGAGATTGAAAATTGAAATTCGTTTCAAATTTGTAAGAAATGAATTGAATTGAATAATTATAAATGAAAGATGAATAAAAGATAAAATTCATAATGGAATGTAAATAAGTTAATAACTTATAGAATATTTGGTAATTTGATAGGAATGAGAGTTCAAATTGAATGAAATAGATATATAATTTCAACAGTGAAGTAAAGATGGTATAAGTAGTTTATATCGGAAACTTTGTAATAGAATTTGCAAATTGGATTGAATGCTGTAACTAGATATAATGGCTAGTAGGATATAAAGGTATAAAGGAATTGGAATTTGATTTCAAGGATAGAATTTGAATTGCTCGAAAAGGTAAGTATTTGAATTATAATATGAGATTTGATGACTTTCTGGTCTAGCCGCTTGGCTTTTTCTTTTTCTTTTTGAAATCTGAGAGTCCGTAGGGACGTTTTGTAGTCGTGCCGTATTAGCCGCGCAAAGGAGACGCTGGCGAAATTTTTCGGAAATTTAGGGCGTTAGAAAATTTTTGAGAAAATTTTGAAAGTTAAAATTTGAATTTGAATTTAAATTTGAATTGTTAAGAAAACAATGATATTTGAAAACTATGAAAGATTCTAGGAAATTAGTTGAGTTGATAACGAATCTTTAGTAGGAAGATTTGTTTTGATAAATTGATAAAACTATTGAATGTTGAAAAATAGTAGACGAGTTAAGGACATTTTTTCCTAACTTGTAATTTCGGGATGAAATTCTTTTAAGGGGGGAAGTCTGTAACGACCCTGAATTTTGAACAAATTAAATTAGGAATATTTAATTTATTTTAAATATTTGAACGACGATTTAATTTGAATCCCCGATTTAAATTTGAATTTGGCGATTAAATGGTATAATTTAATCTATTGAACTGGATAAAAATTTGAATCTTCAAATTTAGACCGATTAAAAATATTTCAAAAGTTTGTAAAATTCGTATTTATAATATTGAAGATAATAGAAGCTTCGGAATCGAGTTTGAAAATGATTGTTCAGTTTGAAAAATTATCGTTCGTATCGATATTCAAAAATAGCGTTCCGGGGCACAGTCTCGGAATTCGACGAAACCAGTTCCATTGGGTCCGGAATATTTAATTATTATCGGTTTTCAAATTTCGTAATATTTGGAGTTGTCGTGTGATCGTACGACAAGCAAACACACTGAAATTTAAATTGAAAATTTGTTTGATTTAAAATGCTATCTTCTCCATACGATCGAATTTGGACTCGAAACTTTTTCCAACGCGTTCGGAATAGGGGATAAATATTAGGGACGCCTGATAGCACGCTGGAATTGGTTTTCGAAATTTTTAGTTATACGATATGGGATATTTTGAAATGATTAAATAAAAAAAGATTCCCTCACGTTCTTCCATACCCCCACGATAACCACCATACCTCCCGTACCCTCTCCCATTCCCTCCTATCCTTTTTAATCCTTTCCCTCTTTCAGATTCGAACAACCGAGAGAAAAAAAAAAGAGAAAATGAGTCGAGCTCGAATTGATCTCGTGCTCGAGCACGTCGTGAGGCGCGACAAAACTTCGAACTCGCGAAGTTAGATGGGAATCGTGGACGAAGTCGCGATTTCAAAACTGGGATGGAGGCAACAGGCGAGCGCGCGGCACGCGAGGAGGAGGCGGCGACCAGAAGTTAGCAGCAGGTGATGGCTCGCGATTTGATTTCGCGTGCTCGAAGGCGATGGTTTTAGGGCAGAGGTCGACGAGATATCTGAGGATTCGCGGCAGCTCGCGAGGGTCTTGCGTGGAGGTCGAAGTCAAAGTGGCAGCGGCGTGTAGCGATGGCGTGGAGTTCGATCGCGATGGCATTCGCGTTCATCTCGTTTATTGATTCAGAGTTCGACGTCGAGGCAACAGTGGGTTATGGCATCGAATTTCGTGAAGTTCGTGGTGATAGCCTGGGTTGTTCAGTATTACAGTAAGGTATAATCTACTTTCAAATTTAAATTTATATACCTACCAGTTAGAAAATTTTTACAGTAAAAGTTATTGCTGTTCTAAATTGCAGAAAAGGAGAAAAAAAAAATATTTTGATCTTCGAAGTCTATGAATTATTGGTTAATAAAAAGAGTTTATAGTTAATTAAATTTATTAAAGGAAGAAAAATTGAATTAATTTAGTTAATAATAGAAGCTTTAAAGTTTTATTTAATCCAGAAAAATGAAGTTACTGTTTCATAAAAATATTTATTTATATATATATGTATATATAGTTTGAAATATATAAGATTTTTTAGGGTGTTGTAAGAAAAATAATAAATGATATTTTGGAAATTAATTTGGTTAGTAAAATAATTTATTTATGAGAAAGAATAGTTTAAAATTTTAAATTTTACTTATTTAAAATTTAAATAGTTAAATAATTTAATTATTTGGTTACTAAAAATAATTTAAAAGAAATTGTTTGAAATTAAATTGATTTGATAAAAATAAAATTTTATTAAATGAAATGAATGGTTCGATTTATCTTGGATATTAATAGAATTGTATAATTGTTTGTACAAGGTTATAAATCAAAAGAAAACAAGTCAAGATGGAAAATGGATTGCAAATTTAAGCTAAGGTGAGATTATTTTCTCACTCAAAAATTTAATTCAGTTTTTGAATGATTTGATATGATTGCTATGTTGATTGAGGTATTAGATATAGTAGGATATATCTATTATATATATAGCAATATATACATATTGGCATATGTATATATTGGATTGATGATTTCCCGCCTCGTATAGCGGATGAGACCCTATTGCGCCGTTAGTAAGCGGATTTTCATAAAACCCATATACCGCGATAATTCCGTACTAGAGCGGAATTGGTATTGTGCTAACGTCTGTGGATGCAGGGAAACAGGTTGGAGGGATCCAACTGGATTCCTCACCGTATTGATTATTTATAGATATTGTGATATATTCTGTTATCATATGATGATATATGATATTTGATTGTTGTGATTGATTGTTTGATGCTGTAGTATCATCGGATCCAAGTTTTAAAAATAACGACTTTTACTTTAAAAGGATTTTAAAGTAATTTTTGAAAGTAGACGTTTTATTGAATTGTTGAATTGATTTATTTTAAATAAAGAAACGTTCAAAATTTGGAAGTTATAACAGTTAAGATTTTTGCGAATTATGACCGTAAGGTGATTTTTGAAATAAATAGTTTAAGCAATTTATAAAATGGTTTGAACTGAGATTTTCGAATTTTTGTGAATAGTTTATTTAAAAGATTTAAAAGGTTGATATTTATAAATTTAAAATATTGGAATTTTAAAACGAGATGATAAGTGTTAAAGATGAAATTTATAGAATTATAAGTCGTGAGGATATGGAACTTATAGATTCATAAATTATGAAATTATAAAATGGATGAAACTGTAGAATAAAAGATTTATAAGAGATTTACTTATAAATTGGATTTCTTGCCTTTAAATGGGATATTGATCGAATTATTAATAAAGAAGATTTATAAAATTGAAGTCGTTAGAAAATAGAAATAGAATTTATAAACGTTGTTTTATAAATTCGAAATCAATTGGATTTGATAAATTAAAAATGTTAAAGGAGATATATTCACGATTTTGGATAGCGGATTATTATTGGAATAAATGTGTAGAAAAGATTGAAATTTGGTTAGTGAAGTATATTCACGATTTTGGACAGTGAATATATATTATTGAGTAAATTGGATATGTTTTGGAAAAGTGATATTACGAAATGAAGTAATTGTTTTAAAAGATGTTTTAAAACGTGTTAAATATCGAAAGCATAGATTTCAACAGTACTTGTTGAAATAGACGTTTTCGAGAAATTTAAGAAAATGGTGGACTATAACACTGTTGTTATAGTAAATGATTTCCGAAAGGAAATGTTTTTATCTAGTATTGGGATTTACATATCTATTTTAATTTCGAATCCCTATACTAGTGATTTTTGAGTCGTCGTAACGATGTTTTACGTAACATTCGTTTTGACTCAAATTGATGTTGTTATAGAAAATAGATTTCCTTAAAGAATGAAATATATACTTAATTTGATTTAAGTATATCGAATATTTTCCAAGTGTTGAAAATAAATGATTTGTGAAATACTTATTATTAAATAAGTAGGGAAATGCATTTCCAAAATGAAATGAAACGTTTTGAGATTTTATCTTCTTAAAGATAAAATGAAATTGAATACTTGAAATCGATTTGAGAATCGTATATCAGTAGATATTTTGAAGATATAAATTCACTATGGAATTTATAAATGGAATGGGAATTTGTTTTAAAAATAAACGTTGATTTATTTTTAAAGTGTGGAAATTTTATATCTAGTGAAGATATTTTTTGAAGATAAATAATTTGGAAAATTATTTGGAATCTGATGATGTTGCGCATCTTTATTGATAGTTAAATAACCGACTATCAATAATTACCTTGAATTGGTATTTGTTGTGAATTGGATGAATTTGAATGCCACACTTATTTTTGAATAATCGCTCACTATTCGGGTTAGCCGGGAAAGAACCATGGGGTCGTATAACCCATTCCGAATATGTGATACGTCGTTATGAATTGCATTTGAAGACCGGTGTTGAAGACCGGATATTTTTGAAAACGGAAGGATTACCGTCGAGTTACTCTACATCGGCTGATCTCCGATTTATAGGTTTTATCACCCTTAGTGATGGGAAGTCCTGACGTGATTGAAAATTATCCGGAAATGCAAGGGCTTCGTGAGAAGTGCCTTCGGTTCTGTTCGATCCCGGAACAGACTTGTATGGATTGTGTGTCTGACGTTACAATTTGAGATATAAAGCTGATTTCTTTCAAATACATTTCTGTTGGTGGCGGAGAATTTATTCTCTTAGCTTAACACCCTTCTCTGAGACGTACGAGCTCAGAGGTTATGTAGTTGAAATTTATCAGCGATATATCCCAATTTGGTAACGTGGCATACTGAGTGTTGCTGTGAAATGATCAGTGTTTGATCATTTGCGATATGATCATTTGTTTGATCTTATATCTTTGTGATCATAGGTTGATCATTTTGTTTGACCCGAAGCAGGGCTTTTTGAGAAAGCGTAGCTTTATGGACGAGACTTCATCGAGCCTCACACCCCGGAAATGGTCGAAACAGGAAGAATGCGGCAAGGTTCTAGGGAGTAGCGCCCCTTAGTGTATGTCATTCCTTCTGGATAAAGGTGGTATCATGGTATGGAGCCCAGATACTTAACCTCTGTGGTTGCTGCAAAATTTATTTCTTTGTGGTTGTTGCGAATCGGGGATCCTCGGGAAGATCGGTGACGATCGGGGGATGGCATACGCGTGTCAGTAGTTACCTATTTTTGCAGAGGTAACCCGGCCTTGTGTTGGCAGAGATCCGGTTAGGTTCTCGGGTCGTCTATTCCAGGGACGTACCCATCGTGGATAGGAAGTTCTTTAGCCTGACCATTTGTTGGAAATCCAAAGAAACAATACGAGCCTTGTACGGTTTTAGTTGTAGAACCTGCCATCTAATATGGCAGCTATAGCAAGCATACTATAATGGTACCTATGCTGGCTAAGATTTATATTCTACTTTCGAAATGTTTTCTACACTATGCACTAATAATAATATCAAAAAGAATTTGATTTTTTGCGTAGTAAGCATTTTTGACTATCATAAGAAGAAATCTCCTCCAAGTCTGCGTTTGCATTGTGTGTGTGGCGGGAGGTCTTATGGTAGTTTCATTTTCCAAAAGCATTGCGAATTTACTTTAAAATTCTCTGTTGTTTATTTTTAAAGAATAACTGTTTTACGATCTCACACCAGTCACCATGACTGACTCGGAGTTTATTGTTTCCCTTCTAAACTCTAGGTGCCCACCAATTTCCACACGGGCAGCCTAGAGTTATATTATCAGGATATTCAGGATATTCTGGAGCTTTGGAGATAAGCTGGAGGACGAGACGTAGTATTTGTATCTGATAGTATTTATTCCGCTGTGTATTCTGTATGAGGACAAGTTTATATAACTGTCCATTGTTGTTTATTGACTCTGATGATATGATGTGATGTAATGTAATAACAGATATAATTCTTTTGTTTTTAAATGATATTCATTTATCTATTATATATTGTTCCGCTGCGATGTGTAAGATTCTGATATTGTTTTCTGTTCTGTTGTTTTTCTTCTTCTCTATTCTTCTTCTTCTACATTTTCTTTTTCTTAAAACCCTCACTATTGGAGTTTCCGGCACTCGATTTCTCGGCAGTCGATAAAGTGAGTATCGATGTCGAATTTTCGAAAGTCGAAAATTTCGGTATGTGACAAGCGCATGGAGCCTGTATATTCTTCTAATCTGAAATGTATTAGTAAAGGGACCTTTATCTCATCCACCGTGGAGTTGGAAATCCAAGATCCAAATGAAGTCGCATACATTTTTTCAAGGTACTTTATACTTAGTTTGAGTTCAACTTCATTATATGATAAATGAGAATATGAAAGTAGTAGATAGGTCCTCTTGATTTTCTTTTATTTTCATATTCATTGGAAATGGTCATGACTTAGATTCTAATATTTGTTGTAGAATGCAGTTATGATGTTTAAGTACTGTGGAATTTGGTGATAATTATGATTACTCAAAGGTTTTATGGTGATAGCAAGGAGAAGCAACCCTTTTCCTATGCTCTATAGGTAAGCATTTGGTATATATGGTTGCACCTTTTTAATTACACATGATAATATCGTATGACTCAAAAAATGATATACACGACAAAATGGTGATTTATTTTTTAATATTCATGCCTAATAAGAAACGTTCAAGAAAAAGTAGCAGGTGAGCATTTTAAATTGAATGCCAAAATGCTTCATCTAACCACAAAATCGTTGCTTTCTTATTTTAGTTTCTAAGATTTGACTGAGTTTAGTTTTAATATGAATGGTTGTTTGTATAAAGTTGAATCGATCTTCTACTTCTACTATCTACTATATATATTATAATAATGTAAATATATTTCTAATTATGGATCCAAATATTTGACGTCTAGAAAAGATAAAAAATTAATAACAGTAGCAGTTGTCCATACTTGCCAAATCGACATAACAAGTAAGACAACAAAAAAAGAATAACAGTTTCAAAGGGTGATTTGTTGCACCTTACAATAAAAAGTTTGCTTACACTTTGATAACTTAGAATTGAGGATGCAATTGTCATTTTATGTACACTCACACTTTCTGAATCAAATCTCACGCCTCACAATATGCCTGCTCCACTCTGGCATTCTTCTTAGTTCTTTAGGCTTAATCCAATGTTTCATGATTCATCTTAATTTCAAAAATAAAAGAAGTTTGCAAATAATGGCTTCATGACAATGGTGCCAATGGAAGTTTAGCCTCTTTTTCTAGAAGTCGCTTCTTAACCCACTAATAATTTTAAATTTGGATATAATAATTGACATTATTTGACAACTAATATAGACCTAAATTTGTTTTCCATGCATTTTACAAATTATTATGTCCCTAATATTTGACAGCATGTCAATGATTCACATTACTATTTTTTCCCAACACTAATTGCATCAAATTTACACATCAAGGATTACTGTCTTATATAAATATTCGGCAATTAGTAACATTCCTTTGGTTATTTTCATATGAAAATTTTCTGTATATAAGAGCTCATAGGTAAGAATTACACATAAATGGTATGCTTAAGGTTTCCACATTTATACAGTTTCATATTTATTTACCAAAAATTTATGCATTTGAGACGTGGCTGGAAAAAAGTAAACCCATAGTGACTCAATGTTATTCTTAGTATTTTGATCCATTCATTTTGTTTCCCACTTTTAACCTATTCAACTTTTGTTTTCAACAGCTGATTCACATTACATTTTTTACTGAAATTAATTACATTAAATTGACATATCAAGGATTATATATTGATGGAAGGATATATGGATTCAATCTTAAATTCATTATTACTGCCATATGTAAATACCTGGTAATTAGTAACATTCTTTTGGTTATTTTTATATGTGATTTTTTTTCTATATATAAGAGCTCATATGTAAGAATTACACATAAATAGTGTATAATTATGGTTTCAACTTTTACAATTTCATACTTAGTTTCCAAAATTTATATATTGGAAATGTGGATGAAAAAAATAAATCCACAGTGACTCGGTATTATTCTTAGTATTTTTATCCATTCATTATGTTTTCTATTGTTTCCTTATTTAACTTTTGTTTTCAGTGGCTAAATCGGGGTATGGAGTGAGATGAGATGTATTCGATACTGATTGGATTTACACGGCCCTCTATTCTTTCCATTACTGTTTTATTTACATTCTTAAATGGAAAGGTAGCAAAACAATCATTGAATTAATTTTTTCTTTCATAGTTGTTTACCGATTTATTTTCTTCCAAGTTTTAGTTAGTGTTCATGGTAATGAACGTATTTTTGGATTCCTGTTTTCTTTAATCTATGCCCATTTTCAAATTACCTGCATGAGTAGAAAATGCTCCTCTCAATTGTATATTAAAATCCGAGCCTGTTTTGAACTTGAGTCAGTTTTCATGTTCATAGGAGTCTCACTTGGCTTTGAGTGGTGGTCCTTATATTCCATATAACACACAATTATACTATTGATATTTTCTGTATGTAACATCTTTTAGGTGAAAATAACAATTCACAACTAAACTGAACACGTTCCTTATTTTCTGATTATATGCATATGTATTAACAGTATGAAGAAATAAGGAAGCATGATGGAGAATACAGGAATTGGACTTCTTAAGATTATAAGGGAGCATATCAGTTCTGAAGAATCATGGAATTTTCAAGATGGGATTCATGGATTATGAGGGAATGCATTTGATCAACCAACATGCAGCGGGGTGGAATTTGTGGCTTATATCTTCTAACCAAACTGCTATATACATCATGAAAGGTTGGCTATGACTGATAAAAGGACAAATATGCAGTTACCAGAACACTGGAGCAGTTGTATATAATTGAGTACTTTCCTCTTTCCTCAACCATGTCTATGTTATGTTTGCACAGTCTTTTGGATAATACTATTTTTCATATAGATACCCATGTACAAGGGTAACGATTAAGTGGATTAATAAAAATTGAGTTGATTTCTATGAAGTTTTTCTTTCATTTACATTGACAATTTGAACAAATTTTAGCAATATTCTAATTTTCGTTGTAGATCTGAGTTTGTGCTCATACATATTTCAAATTTTAGCTCAAAAATTAATGTAGAAATACTAATCTAGCAATCTAAGATTATATATATTCTAAATTTTGAGAAGGATCAACCTGAAAGAATCATATAAACAATGTCAGGTGTAAACAAAGTCAAATACAAAATTAATCAAGGAACAACGGAAAGAACAAAATAAACAAATTATGTTACTGTTTTGATTGAATTTCTTGCCATGCTTGATTTGTTGGCGGTAGTACTGCTTTCAAACTTATAACGAGATCCGTCGATGCATGGTCGAGCAGAGAATGGTAGTTCGCATACTAAACCAACTGTGAAATTGAAGAAGGTATTTTACAAATTTCAAAAAGACATCGCCAAACCTCTATTCATTGAATTCTATTTGTTACAAGTATATACGGGTAAAATAATGACCAGTATCAGGACGGAGAAAGATACATGCTAATTGAACTGAGGTAGTTGCCTTACTTCATTCCTCTCATCAATTTTCGATAAAAAAATAACAAAATATGCAGATTGGAAAACAAAATGAATTCACACAGTAATATTTTTTCCACGGCACACATTCCACATAGTTCTTTTCACACCAAGCCAATTTCACACCAGATTGCCTTACTCACGTCCATCGGACGTGCCTTCGTACTTGTTTTATTAATGCAGGTACTTTAGTACAGGAATAAGGGGGAGTTATACAGTTTGGAGTTAGTTTTTGTTGATGACAAAGGGGGAGAAGTATGAAATAGGATAGTTAGGCATAGATTAAGGGGGAGTTATTAGTTTTAGGGGGAGTTATTAATTTTAGGGGGAGTTATTAGGATAGTAGTAATATTTTATAAACAAAGGTTGTCATCATCAAAGAGGGGAGATTGTTAGTCCCTGAGAAGTTGGTTTTGATGACAACAACCTTAGAATAAGATTATAAAATATAAATACTAACATTATTGTTTAGATATATATGTATATGCAGGATATATATACATGTACCAAAGTATGAAGACTGTACAGTATAGAGATTCAAGAACTGATGAACTCAAGATCGAAGATATCAAGATTCAAGACTCATGAGTATCAAGATTATCAAGAGTTCAAGATTTCAAGATAAGTAATTTAGTTAGGAATTTTGTTAAAACTCCTAGAAAAGCACTAACATCTTAAAATCCATTTTATTCGTGGAATGGAATCCACTTCGAGCCCGTTAAAGGAATGGAACCCTAAGTATACGAAAAATCTAGTGGAACATTGTTTTGTATCCACTAAATTTTATTCAAATGTTTTACAAAATTATATCTTGTTTTCAAAATCTTCCTTTTTAAATCAAAAACATCTATCCTAGTTTTAAAATACTTTTAGCCTCAAAATAATCTTTATTTTCAATATCAAATTATCCTTGGTTTTAAACTATCTTTTAATTATAATATATTTAAACTTTTAATATTTATACTTAGATTTAAATATAAAATTATAGTAAAATTTATATATACCAAAATATTATTCTCTATACTTATTTATGTATTTTAACTATAGTTAAGTATATTTATAAAGTTTAAAATAGTTTTAATACAAGATAGAAGTTATTTTCAAAGAAAAACAAATTACCAAAAATAACTTAGGCTTGTCGATAACCCCAAGGACCCCTTGTCGACAAGGTGACGGTTTATTTCAAAAGTTTGAATTTCAAAGGAAGTGTCTATTCGTCATATCCTTTCACGAATGGACATGGCTGTTGTTCTACTATAAATAGGGGCTGTTTTAAACGAATTTACATTCAATTTCTCTCTGATTTCACTCCTCTTCTTCTTCCACATTTCTTTATATACATTTTTACCATTACTCTGCTGAAATCACCATTGAATCTAACTAGATCATCTCTGGTTTGATTCTCTATCACTATCTCAACAAGATCCCAGTGCTATTCAGAGTTATAGACTTCTTTGTATTCAATCGAGCGAGAAAAGGTGTGATTGTAGCCTGGAAAATCAATCGGGTGAACTTGTTGCCTGTAAAATCAAGTATCTCTACCCAGAGGATTGTGAATCTGGAGCGGTGTACCTCGTGGCCTTGAAATCGAGGGTGTAATTGTAAGAATTGATTTTGAAAGGAAATCCATACTTGTGTTGCGGGACTGGATGTAGGGTAACTCCGAACCAGTACAAAATCCGGTGTGTTCTTTCCTTTATTGCTTTTACTTTATATCTGTATCTGTGTTTGATTCTGTGATCATATCTGTGTCTGAATATTGCATACATTTGTATTCAAATTAATATAAACTCAAAAAGAATGAGTAATTCCTTAAAACACTATTCACTCCCCCTCTAGTGTTAATTCTAGCCTTAAGATCTGTAATCCGCATTTCTCACACTACTCATCTACGAGTTCGGGGGCATTAGCTTAGTGTCCCTAAGGATTATCTCTCACACAATCACTTTTGAGAAGGCTTTGGCGAACATGGGCACAACCGTGGCATATTATTGGCCGACGATGAAATTCTTAATCAAGAGAGAAATAAGATGTGTCTGTAGCAACCAACAAGCCACTATAGTTGTTACAGCATCTTCCTACAGCAAGAGAAGAAGGGAGTACTTATGTTGTAATAAGAACTAGCAGTGCTCAGTGGTGACATGCCCAGGAGAATGCATGAGCTCTCAGTTGCTCTCGTTTGCATTGGGGTCACCCAAAGCCTTGAAGATGAAGCATCTACGTTAATCACCGCCCCTAGCCAAGACAGCACGGTCGACGGGAATAATTTTTCCCTGGCCTGCCTGAGAAAGATAAGAGAACTTACAGCTATATAGAATAAGCAAGTTCACTCTTGTTAGGATGCAAGAGCAGAAGATATTATCACTCCATCCCTCTTAGCACTGGATGACTCATCTGTGAGAGGTAAGGCAGCCATAGCCCTCCGACTCGTGCACTGTGATGACCATCTTATAACTCTGATACCCAATCGTCCTATGTGATGCATTATGGAGGTGCCCGGCCGATGCAGGACGGTAGCCAAGAATATAAAGAAGAGAAAAACCCAAGATAAGAACCTGTAGAACATCTCATAGCACACATATAAAATATAATATAACAAAATAGGTGTAAAATAGGCAAGACAGTGATATAATCAAATGAAGCGTAAATATGAACATCAGAGTGCATTAGGTTCACAGACTATACAAAAACTGAAATAAGGAGTTTATACACCCTAAATCTCCATAATAAACTCTATAACTGTCTTTAATAATACAAGTCTGACATAGCTCCACAGTACTACACAGTGGAATATAAGCAATAGTAAGCTCCAAGTATAGATATATGAAAGCATAGCCTCCTGCTCGTACTCCGTACAGCCTCATGCGCTATCCAGACCTGCTAGCCATAATCTACTCATTTAAGAGTACCCGAGATAATAAGAAGCAAAGCATAAAACCCCGGGTCAGACAATAGTCTGATGTGAGCGATATATCATCTCAACATACTATAAAACTCGTATATAGTAAATATAGTATAGGGTATGAATAACCATACATGACCTGTCCCTACATCTAAAGAGTTGGCACATAAACACAATATATGCCACGCTACCACAAGTGGAAAATATGGGGTATAGGGCCATCACACAACATACCAGCCATACATTAAACATAGCATCCATCACACAAACTTGCATCTCTCACTCAAGTGCTTCAGATATATGATAATTCTCTCAAATGCTCAACTCATTGCCCACACAGATGGTTAGAGACTGGAAACACGCAGATGTTCAAAATATGGCTACACATAGACCACCCTGGATACACACAGACTACCATGTCTCGTTAATGAGCATCACAACCATATAGTTTTCCATCAATCCCTTAGCACATGTACCGATAGTAGAACTGTCTCATAAATGCTCAATTCTTGCCCACACAGATGACTAAGGACTGGACACACGTAGACGTCCAACATATGGATACACACAAACTACCCTAGGTACACACAGACTACCCTTTCCTACTTACAAGCATCACAACCTCATATTCTACTCTACAAGATATTATGCAGAACTTATCCTTTCAGTCCATCACCAGATGCTATAGTCACTTGCTACATCAAGTCGTCAAAGTTGTCGTACTTTATCGGTCGTCATCCCAAAATCACCCGGAGTCACCCAGGGGTTCTCCATCCGTACCTCGAACCAACTCCCAAGACTACCAAACAACCCTGAGTCCTGCCCAGAAGTCCATAGCTAAACTCCATGCTCCACCCTTGTCGGTCTATCCTACAACCAAGTTAAGCTAGGCCTAGATCAAATCTCCCATGTCGAGCCAACTTCTATGTTCGGTCCCCCAAACATCCCATCACCGAACCACCCCCATGCCCTGCCATCAACCACGCTCCACCACCCGGTCACCGACCACATTCCCTTGCTCGGCCACTGACCAAGTTTCATCGCCCGGTCACCAACTAAGTTTCACCGTGCGACCACCGACGAGCACCCACCATCGAACAGGAACCCATGATTGCCATCGAACCACCACTGACCAAACCGAGCACACCGAACCAAAATCTTGCAGCTCATTCCACACTTCAATATCATGCCGATTCCATCCCTACACTTAACGCTTCGACCCTCATGCATCGTCTATGTAATGATATAGTTCTAAAAACTCTAGAGCCAATCCATCGAAGTCCATCTCTATGGTTCTTACCTCTAGTTTGCTCCGATGAGCATTTTCAACCATACAAGCATACAAACAAACACCATACATTCACCAAACACATTCAAACATGTAAATCACATAATCAAACATAATAATCATTATACAAGTGTAAACAACATAGCCTGACATCTACCAAAGCAATCACTTATCCAAGCAACATGTCTAGAGTACCAAAAATTCATTTATTCACGTTTATGCTACAGGTTGAGTTGTAAAACCGTATTAAAACTTAATTTTTACTTTAGAAATGGATCCAAAACATGTTAAAACCTACATATACATACATATATATATATATAATAAGGTGTGAGATGATAAATCACCCACCAAAACCCCAAAAAGTAAAGATTTACACGTAAATCAAGGCAAATCCGAGAATTAACAACAAAGATGTGATTTTTCTTTCCCAAAAATGTAGATTTGAAGATCTCTAGTGAATCCCCTTGCTACCATTAGTATATGATTTAGACTTAATATAAAGGAGAAAATAAAAGGTTTTGGGTGGAGAATAGGTTAATAGAGGCTTTGATCTATGGAAGAATGTGTAAATGTGATTTGGGGATGATGTTTCAGGTCACCAAATCCAAAATGGGTTGGTAGGCTTGCCTCCAAACTCGCTAATTATCCACTAAGCTGCTCCAAATACTATCAGCCTTCAAACAGCCATATCTCCTAGCAAGAAAGCCTAAATCGCTATTATGACCACTCACGGAAAGGGAAACCGTCATATCTTTCAAATGAAAGTAGCCTCGGATGTTAATTCGGCTTCTATCAAAAGTTATAGTCGATACAAATTTTCAAAGGTAAAATTGTTCGAAAAATTTCTAAATATAGGAAATGTCTCTTATAGGCATTTCCTAAAGTTATAGAGTCATACGACCTCATATATATATACATATATATTTAAAAATAATATTTTACAATTCTCCGATACATAAAATAAGGGTCGTTGCACTCTCTCTCCCTTTAGGAATTTCTCCCCTGAAATTTCCAACACAATAAGGTGAAATCAAGCATAGCTATCATGCATGCCTAACATCCACGAGCAACCATATCAACATCAAACATGCACACAAAATCAGGTAATGACATCTACACCTACCCTAGCATGTAGGACACTAAACTATCCTATATGATATCGAAAGTGAAAGTAAATGCGATAAACAAAAGTATCAACAAGAAAAGAGCTCCGGATAAGCGGTCCTCGTGCTCTCCTCTTTCTTCCAAGTACAATTGCTTTCACTCCACTGAACCTTCACCAGCTCTGTCGTCTTCCTTATAAGCTGTTTCGTATCCCATCCGACGATACGAATAGGCATACAAGGTCTCGATGCTTCTAGTTCAATCTCGATATCAGCAAACTAATCCAGTTGAACTATCATGCCCGAGTCATGCACAAATTTCCGCAAGTAAGAGACATGGAACACGTTGTGCACGCCCGTCATCTTGAGGTAAGTCGACTCTATATGCTAGATTCCCAATCCTCTCAAGTATCCAAAAAGGACCAACGAATCTCGACGCCAACTTCCCCGTAGAACCGAATCTAACAACATTCTTTAAAGGATAGATCTTGACGAATACCATACCACCAATAGAGAATTCTAAATCACGTCTCCTCTTATCAGTGTAGCTCTTTTATCTATCCTGAGCAGCTTTCATTCATTACCGAATGATTTCGATCTTCTTCGAAATCTCTCTAACCATATCTAGCCCAAGTATCAATTTCTCGCTCGCTACCCACCAACATGAAGGAGCGTTGCACGATCGACCATATAATACCTCAAATGGTGCCATACCAATGCTAGACTAATAACTATTATTGTATGCTAATTCTACTAAGTGTAGATGATCGTCCCATAAGCCACTAAAATCGAGAATGCAAGCTCATAAGAGATCCTCCATAATACGATCCACCCTTTTAGTTTGTCCATTTGTTTTTGGGTGATAAGCTGTACTGAGATGTAGCTTCGTCCCTAACGCCTCTTGTAAGCTCTTACAAAACCCACTAGTGAACAAATGGTCTTGGTCGCTCACAATGATCTTTGGCACACCATGAAATCGCACAACCACTTCACATACAACTCGACCAATTTAGATATCGTTCTACTAGACTTGACAGTATAAATCTAGCACTCTTCATCAATCAATCAACTATGACCTAAATGCTATCATACCCTCCTCTGGTCCTCGGCAATCCATCAATGAAGTCCATCGAAACTTGTTCCCATTTCCACTCGAGAATCTCGAGCGATTGCAGCAAACCACTCGAGTTCTTTTGCTCTGCCTTTACCAATTAATAATTCATGCACTTTGAGATAAATGCTCCAACATCCTTCTTCATCCCTTCCCAATAAAATGTCTGCCCCATATCGCGATACATTTTATTACCACTGGGATGTATAGTCAATCTCGAATGATGGCACTCACATAGCACCTTATTCCTCAACCTATCGACATAAGGAAAAAATAATCTCCTATCTTTACGGAGCCAACCATCACGGTCGATCCTATGCTACTTCAACTCCTTGGGCCCTACCTCCTCCTCTATCTTCGCCATGATCTTCGCTAGTTTAGCGTCTCGCCTTTGACTAGCACTGATCTGCTCAATCAAGGTAAGTCTGACAGTCAAGCTAGCCAACACTTCCGGCTCTAGCCCACATCGAGGTCTTAAATCATAGTTAACAATGAACTCCAACTACTTCCACTCTAGGAACATCACTCCCAAGCTAGCATGTCTTTTACTCAATGCATCGGCGATCGCATTTCCTTTACCAGACGTATAGGAAATGTCAAAGTCATAGGAGGTTAGGAACTCTAACCATCGCCGCCAACGAAGGTTATAGTCCTTTTGGAAGAACAGGTACTTCAACGACGTGTGGCCCGTATACAACTCGAACCTCTCCCCAACCAAATAATGCCTCCATATCTTCAAAGCGGATACTATCACCACTAAATTCAAATCGTGAGTAGGATACTTCCTGTCATGTAGTTTCAGTAGTCGACTAGCCTAGGCAATGACCTTTCCACTCTACATCAATACTGCACTAAGTTTAGTAGCACAATGTTTGTGTATACTACCAGCTCCTCATTCCCACTCAGAACGACTAACACCGGTGCGCTCGTCAATCTCTCCTTCAGACTCATGAATGCATGCTCGCACCTCGCATCCCAAATAAAAGTCTGATTCTTCTTCATCCAGTTGGTTAACGGTGCCGCTACCTTAGAGAAGTCTTTGATGAAACGTCTATAGTATCCCTCCAGTCCAAGAAAAGTTCTCACATCTGTAGCAGTCTTGGGTCGATCCTAGTCCTGCAATACCGCCACCTTCGCAGAGTCTTTCAGAAGTGGCATTTTGAAAACTTAGCCTTCAATCGGTGCTTTCTCAACACCTCGAGCACAACCCTCAAATGCTCTTTCTATTCTTCCTCCGTCCTCTAATAAACAAGGATATCATCAACGAACACAAGTACAAACTTATTTAGCCAATTCCTGAAAATAAGGTTCATAAGATTAACAAAGTATGCCAGTGCATTGGTTAGCCCTAACGGCATAACCAACAAATTATAGAATCCGGATGGCGTACAAAATGTTGTAATTGGCACACTCTCCTTCGCCACTCTTAGTTGATGAAACCCCATCGCAAGGTCCAACTGAGGGAACACTTTTGTACCATGGAGCTATCGAACAAGTCATCAATGCGTGGGAGTGGATACTTGTTCTTCTTCATTGTCTTATTTAGCTCATAGTAATCTACACAAAACCTCAAAGAGCCATCCACTTTGGCGTCGAATACTACAGGTGTGCCTCCACTTAGTTATGCTCCTACGAATGAACCCATGTCTCAATAGGTTATTCACTTGTACCTCTAACTTCTTCTTCTCTTTGGCTACCATATGCCTCAAATGCATAACTATCGGTCCAACATCCTTCATTAAGTCTATGTGGAACTCAATCTCTCGGTGTGGCGGTAATCTGGTCACCTCCTCGAATATGTCCGGATACTCTCTCTCTCTATAAGCATAAATAACAACCCATCATGTGGAGTCTCAATCGAATATAGAAAGCTAACCATAACTCCATTATTTAGTAGGCGGCCAATCACTACCGTCCACCCTACAGCCCTAATCGTCACCAACAGCCTCTCGCAATTCACCACTACTGCATACTTCCTCAGCCAGTCCATACCCAATATAATATTGAACCCTGCAAAACCCAAAACAAGGCAATCATAAGCAAACAAACATCCATGACTCGATAAGCTAAGTCTCAATAAACCATGCACATGCTCGATCCTCCAATAGGGTTTGTGACAATCAAAGTTAGTCAACTATCTCGAGTTTCAATCCCAATCTATCAACCAAATCACTAGATATAAAGGAATGTAAAGCCTCGGTATCGAATAAAAAACGTATAGGTGTATCAAAAATAGAAAGAATACCATGTATAACGACACTCTTTCCCTTATCCTTCGTCGATGGAGCATTCGATGAAGCTGGAACAATGTTTAAAACGTAAGCAGACACAACCTGCTTATTTCTTGGCAGTTCTGGGCAATCCTTATTGATATGCCCCGGCTTGTTGCAGTTGAAACATCCTTTTTTCTCATTTCTGCAACCTTTGCTAAGATGGTACCTTTCTCCACAATTATAGCATGTAGGATCCCACTTGCCCTTCTTCTGTCCACCCTTCTGAAACTGCTTCTTCTTATTGTTGTTGTCCTATGTCATCTTGCTCCCCTGCTAGCTTGTGGCTTCGGCTCATTCTTAGGAGTAACAACCAACTTGGGCTTAGGGTATGGACTCTCATATCGAAGAGCCTTCTCCACTAGCCTCTCAAACAGCTCATCAATATGTCATACAAGCTTATCTCCAAGGTAACCATCCAAGCCCATGATGAACTTCTCATTCTTCTTGAGCAGAGTATCAATAAAAAATATACCATACTTCGACAGCATGTCGAATTCAGTTACGTACTCCGACACAGACATATCCCTCTGTCTCAAGTCAACAAACCTTCAAAAGATCACCGACTTCTGAGCGGTCAGTATATACTTCTCTTCAAACCTCACCTTGAATTGCTCCCAAGTAATTTGGTCCTTAGGGTTAGTAATCTTGATGGCATTCCACCATCCGATAGCTCTTCCCTGAAGTTGTCTAATGGCCAACTTCCTCTTTATCGCATCCTCTAACTCCATATCCTCAAAGATGCGTTCATAGGTGTTTAATCAATCCTGCATTTTGACGGCTGATTCCATGCCAAAAAATCGTTTTCCACCCAGAGTAGAGAAATCTTTGCCCAATTTGGCTATGTCAGCCCTCGACGCTTGCACCGGGATACCACCAACAGCAGCAGCATCAAGAGCAACTTGGGCATTCTAAACCATATTTTACACCATCTCGGTGAACATGTTCTGCAAGTCGGGGTTAGGAGCCCATGATCCCATCCACTCCTGAACTCCAAAGATGGAGTTCCTAGTAGCATTCCTGGTTAGCCGACTTATTCTTACAAACTATAATAAGAATGACCAGTCTCTCTAAAAGGAATAAGTGGTGTCGGTGAGTGCAATGCGACTTATATACTATATATACTACTATAGAGTTTTGAAAATCAAAATATAACAAGTACGCTCTGTCATATATCGCTGGATCCATTCTAAGGTGATAGCTCATTCCTTATATCTAATGGATCCAAGTATCAACTTAGGTCGTCCACACAACCTAGCTCTGATACCAAATGTGACGACCACCCTACACCTCCGATACCCAATCATCAAATGTGATGTGCTGTGGAGGTACCCGACCGATACACGACGGTAGCCAAAAATATAAGGAAGAGAAAAACCCAAGACAAGAACCTATAGAACATCTCATAGTGTACAAATAAAATATAATATAACAAAATAGATGTAAAACATGCGAGATAGTGGTATAATTAAATGAACCATAAATAAGAACATCAGAGTGCATCGGGTTCGCAAATTATACAAAAACTGAAAAGAGTTTATACATCCCAAATCTCCATAATAAACTATATAACTGTCTCTAATACAAGTACCGACATAGTTCCACAGTACTGCATAGCAGAATGTAAGCGATAGTAAGCTCTAGGTATAGATATATAAAAGCATATCCTCTTGATCGTACTTCCTACAACCCCATGCGTTATCCTGACATGTTATCCCTAATCTACTCATTTAAGAGTATCCAAGATAATAAGAAACAAAGCATAAAACCTCGAGTCAGAGAACAGTTTGGTGTGAGCGATATATCATCTCAAAATACTATAGAATTTGTATATAGTAAATAGGGTATAGGCTATAAACAACCATACCTAACCTGTCTGTACATCCAAAGAGTTAGCACGTAAACGCAATATATGCTACACTATTATCATAAGTGGAAAATATAGGGTACATGGGTATCACACAATATACCAGACACACAGTAAACATAACATCCATCATACAACCTTGCATCTCTCACTCAAGTGCTTCAGATATACGATAACTCTCTCAGATGCTCAACTCATTGCCCACATAGATGGCTAGGGACTGGACATGCGCAGACGTCTAAATTATGGGTACACACAGACTACCCTAGGTATGCACATACTACCATGTCCCGTTAATGAGCATCACAACTAAAAAGTTCCATCAATTCCTTAGCACACGTACCGATAGTAGAACTGCCCCATAGATGCTCAAATCTTGCCCACACAGATGGCTAAGGACTGGACACACACAGACGTCTAACACATGGGTTCACATAGACTACCCTAGGAACACACAGACTACCATATCCTACTCACGAGCATCATAACCTCATGTTCTACTCTACGAGCTATTGCACAAAACTTGTCCTTTCAGTCCATCACCAAATGTTATAGCCACTTGCCACATCGAGTCATTGAAGTCATCGTACTTCTTTGGTCGCCATCCCAAAGTCACCCGGAGTCACCCTAGGTTTCTCCATCCCTACCCCGAACCAACTCCCAAGACTACCGAGCAACCCCGAGTCCTGCCCCGAAGTCCATAGCTAAACTTCATGCTTTACCCTTGTCGGTCCATCCTGCAACCAAGTCAAGCTAGGCCTGAATCAAATCTCCCATGCCGAACTAACTTCTGTGCTCGGTCCCTCGAACACCGCCATCATTGAGCCACCCCAAGCCCGACCACCAACCATGCTCCACCATCCGGCCATCGACCATGCTTTACCATTCGACCAGCAACCACATTCCTTTGCTTGGCTACAAAATAAGTTTCATCGCCTAACCACCGACCAAGTTTCACCGCCCGGCCATCTATCAGCACCCACCACCGAACAGGAACCCACGATCGGCCACTGAACCACCACTGACCGAACCGAGCACGTCGAACCAAAATTCTATAGCTCATTCTACTATTCAACATCATGCTGATTCCATCCCTACACTTAACGCTTCGACCCTCATGTGTTCTCTATGCAATAATATGGCTCCAAACACTCTAGAGCCAAATCGTCGAAGTCCGTCTCTATGATTCCTACCTCTAGTTCACTTCAATGAGCATTTTCAACTGTATAAGCATATAAACAAACACCATATATGCATCAAACAACATTCAATCATGTGAATCACACAATCAACTATAACAATCATCAGAAAAGGTATATACAACATAGCCTAACATCTATCAAGGCAATCACATATTCAAACAACATGTCTAGAACACCAAAAATCCATTTATTCATGTTTTCACTATTGGTTGGGTTTTAAAACAACATTAAAACTTAATTTGACTTTAAAAATGGATCCAAAACATGTTAAAAATCTATATATACATATACATAATAAAGTGAGAGATGATAAATCACTCACCAAAACCCTAAAAAGTGAAGATTTGCATGCAAATCATGGAAAGACCGAGAATCAACCAAAAAAATTATAATTTTCTTTCCCAATAATGTAGATTTGAATACTCTAGTGAACCCCTTGCTAATGTACCCTTATGATTTAGACTATATTTAGAGAAAAGAGAAGGTTTTGGGTGGAGAATTGGTTAATGAATACTTAGATCTATGGGAAAAGGTATAAAAGTAATTTGGGGATGATGGTTCGGCCTAATAAGGTCTCCAAACCCGAAACAGGTTAGTGGGCCTGCCTCCAAACTCACTAATTACCTACTAAGCTGCTCCAAAAACTGTCAATCTTCAGATAGTCATATCTCTTAATTAGAAAGTTCAAGTCGCTATTATGACCACTCTACGGAAAGGAAAACCATCATATCTTTCCGATGGAAGTGGTCTCGGATGGTAATTCAAAATCTATCAAAAGGTATAGCTGATACAAATTTTCAAGGGCAAAATCATCTGGAAAAATATTGAATATAAGAAATGTCTCTAATGGGTATTTTCCAAAGTTATAGAGTCATATGACCTTATATGTATTTAAAATAATATTTTACGATCCTTCGATATGTAGAATATGAGTCGTTACATGCACAGACGTCCATTTCGACTGAGGATGTTATTGAATACATGATCTGTGCATTGGACTAGTGTGACCTAAAAGAGAGCATGGGGATATGATTATCCGCTAAACCCCCGTATATGAGACTGTGGCACCGGCATTTGGCCGATAACTCCGTTAGAGTAATACTAATTGACAACGACGACCCCAACAAGGTCGTCCAAATAGGCACAAAACTAAGCTCGGAAGTAAGGGATGAGCTGATTTATTTCCTAAGAAAAAGTAAAGATGTGTTCGCCTTGGGGCATGCCGACATGACCAGCATAGATCCTTCAATCATATGTCATTCCCTAAACATTGACCCAATGGCTCATCTAGTCCAGCAAATTAGATAGCCCCTCAACCTTGAAAGGTATATGGCACTCAAGGAGGAAGTAGAAAAACTACTTGCAAATGGATTCATTCGTGAAGCAACAAACTCGGTTTGGGTAGCCAATGCTCGTCCGGAAGCCTAGTGGGGCCTAGAGAACTTGTATCGATTTCTCAAATCTTAACAAGGCCTACCCTGAAGATAGTTTCCCTCTGCCCTGTATTGACCAACTTGTGGACGCAACCAGTAGACACAAGCTACTCACATTCATAAATGCCTACTTCAGATATAATCAAATTACCATGCCCGGCTCGGATCAAGAACACACCTCCTTCATCACCAACGTCAGACTCTACTGCTCCCAAGCCATAACATTAGGCCTTTGCAATGTAGCTGCCACATATCAATGGCTTGTTGATTGAATGTTTGCTCAATAGATTAATTGTTCGATGGAGGTCTATGTGGATGACATGTTGGTTAAGTCTGAAGTGGTCGGGGGCATGTAGAGAACCTGGTTAAAACTTTTAGCATCCTCCATAAATAAAGTATGAAGCTCAACCATGGGAAGTGTTCCTTCGCGTTCGATCTAGGAAGTTCCTTGGCTTTACAGTAAGCCCAGGGCATTTGTTGATTGTATTTTTCATCAACCTCGGAATGAGACTATTGCATCATGAAGAAAAAAGGTCACATGTTAATCACCGGGCTTAAGGATGAAAAACTACGGGAAAGTAAGCATTTAAAGAAAATAAAACAAGATGCAGAGTGGTTAGATAAAGTTTTCTATGTCCATTGTGAAGTTCTCTTACTACATGGCTCTTTTACAATTACAAGAAACTACAAGAGAATAGCAAGAGAAAAGAGGAATTTAAGACCAATGGAGCTGCTAATCTTAAGGGCTTGCTGTGTGAAGAGCTCTGAGTTGCATATAATACCTAGCAAGCTTAGTGTTTATCAACCATTGTGAAGTGGCTATCTATTCTCTGACCAAACAACTAACCTACTAGACTGGAACCTCTTTGATGTTGCAGCGCATGGAGTTCTTATAGTAGATAAAAATGATGCTTGGATGGCTGAGATCGCACTGCAAAATAGGTAAGAAGCATGCCTGGCCATTGACTGGCTAAACAGACTTGATGGGAGACAACTGACTAAATGGAAGGAATGTGTGGCTAAGATGAATGCCAACAGAAGAACCATACAAGGTGCATGCCTTGCCTTAATTCACATTGAATGCATTTGTATTATGGCGGTACATTATGGAAAATGAAACATGCTTCTTATTAGGACTAGATACACCTGGTTGTACCCTTTGTCGCCTTCTCCTAATGCCTAAGTGGTAAGATAGACTAAGTTGGTTAACTGGTCCATGAGACCATGAAGAGGATAGGGAATTGCTAAGAGCCGAGGGTATGCCGAACTAGGTGAGGGACGACAAGGCGAGCTACAATTCGTAAGTGGCTATACAGAAACTGGACCAATGACGGGCCATGTTGAAGTCAGCCTTGAGCCGTGCTCATCGGTAAATATTTAGGAGAGATGCTTGAGCGGCTGACTGACTTGGTGCCATGTTGAAAGCGGGTCGACATGAGAGAGCTAAACGGAAAATAGCTAGGAGAGAGGCCGAAGCAGACCAGGCTGAGTTATGCTTATGCCTCGCTTTGATTGGCAAGCTGGCTTATGGAGTTACTGTAGGGTGTCTCGATCGACGACTAGTCTAATGTGTAATTTATTAGAGGGGCCAAGTAGATTTAGGTCAGCATTAGGCGTTGAAGCCCAACCAATTACCTCTAGCCTTGGCTAGTTTGCAAGCTGTTTTGAACCTGAGTCGGCTTGGACCGGACTAGGCAAGGCTAAGAAACTTTAATTAGTTTATCTTCTTCCTTACGAAAAAATTAAGTAACATTTTCCCTCAAGTCCGTGCCTGCTTGCGGGCGTGGGCTTGTTAAATCTTGAAGCTTCATCGATTGCTATGCATTTAATGCGTCTTTCACGTGGCGTTATGCCATTGGCCATAGTGGTTGTGCTTCTCGAGACATGATAGAGATGTGTCACTTCCCCTATGCCCATGGTGTGATATAACACTTGATTATTATTAAATGGTTGAGAATTTTTTTTGCCTTTTTAGCATAATGGCCATGATTAAAGGGAGAGGTATATAAATACCCCCTTCTCTTCCACTCTGAACTCATAGAGCATTTGTGATGTAATTTCTTCAAAGAACTTGAACTCTGTATGATTTTCTATTGGTAAAAATAATCAACTTTATCTTTCTCTTCCTCTCCAAATGCTTCTGGTTTTGTCAAACTTGTTTGGAGTTAAAAGAAAGGAGAAGGTTTTCTTGGACGTTGAACTATTTTTGTTGATTGCAGTTCAGATCGCTATTTGGAACTTTGTTTTTTGAGATGGATCTCGCCTCGATGCTTAGCCTGGGCTCTCTCTTTCTACCCATCTTTCCAATGGTGATTTCTCTTTGGTCTCGAGCTAGTGGTCCAGCTAATTTTAGTGGGCTTCCTTGCCACCTTTCTTTGACATTCCTAAACAAAGGTCTTAGGACCCCCACTGGAAAGAGTAGTGGTTGTCGCCTCTACCTCTTATGTCAGATAATGTCTTGGTCCGCTCATTGGCGTTGTCTAGAAGATTTTCAAGACCTTTCGTGAGATTTGATGTGGAAGGCTTCAAAGGTGGCAGTGCAGCCTTACTTCCGTAAGAAAATACCGATCGGTCAATGCTAGGGGTGCTCTTCTGCACATTTGAAGCCGAGTCTCCTTGAAACGCTTCAAGGTGCGGGCCACTTCCTCCTCTCTTTTTTCTTTTCAACTAGTTAGCAGTAAAAAATATTTGTAAGCCTAGTAGGGTAGGCATTTTTCTCCCACACTCTTTGTACCGAATGAAACGGGTCTTTTGGTGCAGACTTTGTTCATCAAATTTGTTGTTGTCTTTACTTGTGACTTATGGAGTAGCATAACTTGGATAGCTAATGTAGTCCCTGCATTATTTGTAGAATAAGTTTCCTTCTTTTTAAGACAAGTTAAATAGCAACATGGTTATGTGACAGGGCTAAGCCCAGACATTCATATGAACCAAGTGTCGACCAGGTGTTCAGTGGCGGGTGGCACTGGTGTTAAACGGGAGCGCATGTCTGCCCATGGGTTCTTCTTGGTGACAAGCTGTCATATGTGTAGTGGTAGATGGGACCGGCTCAAACTGGAGCTCATAAGGGCTCTCTTGGGTGAGACATCAACATCATAAGTGACTGTAGGTCCTGGCTCGAATTGGAGTGCATGGCTGGCTCAAGCGCTTTAAATGGTGAGACGGACGACAAGTATCACCATTCAAAGGAACTTAGCAGATAGTAGAACTTATTATCAAGAGTAAGAACTTATCTGTGATGCCGGGCTGGTCTTTTAAGTGTGCTTGAGAAGGGCACTAGCTGTTAAGCCAGGCATGTTCAAACATGCAGTGGGTGTCTAACCGCTTCCAAACATTGTTGAGTGTGAATACGGACAAGGGAGCTGTTTGATAGCCCGAGGGGGCTGATCCAGACATAACTTTTAGTGCTGATTTGCTCAAGGACCCTTCTAGGGGGACGCATGGTAGGTGTCCATGATTGGTGGGTTCTTATCTTGCCCCTAAGTTTAACTGAGACCGTGAATCGACCCGGGTGTTTTTGTGGGAGGGAACACTCTTGGGCAGAGAGAGAGATGTGCGCCCCTTTCCCTTGCATAGGTGGGGACAACGCTTGTACTGGTGTGGTCGACGCCACTTGATGAAAGATAGAAGGCGGAGGAATTAAGCCTTCAATGGTCGGCGCAACCCTTATGCACATTACACGTGCAACCTCCATATCCCGATTGATAGCATCAACAATGTGTGGGAGTTGGCATGCACTACAGGGGCACATGACAAGAAGCAAAACTGAGATTATGGCCCAACTTCTAATGGGGGTTTTCCTAGTTACTATAGGTGGCAGTGGAACAGAAGGCATGAGAAGTTATTATAGAGGAGAAGACATGCAATTAAAAATTGAGAGCTTTTCAGGGGAAGGCCCATCCTTCTAGTGCCAAAATGTTGACGCACACCGTGGCTGTTAACCACAAAGTCGGAGGTTTAAGCCCTCCTTCTAGCATCAAAATATTGGCAGTATTTTTTTTTTCAGCTTCAGAATGAGACTAATGTGTCATGAAGAGCAATGGTCACTTGGCAATCATTGGGCTTAAGGATGAAAAACTACAATAAAGCAAGCATTTAAAGGTAAATGATGCAAGATGTATAGTGGTTCGGCAAAGCTACCTACATGCACTATGAAGTTCTCTTACTATATAGCTCTCTTATAATTATAGGGAACTATAAGATAATAACAAGAGAAAAGAGGCACTTAAGACTAATGGAGCTGCTTATATTAAGGGTTTACTATGTGAAGAGCTCTGAATTGTGTACAGTACCCAGAAGGCTTGGTGCTTTTCAACCCTTGTGAAGTGGCTATCTATTCTCTGACCAAACAACCAACCGTCAACCAGGCACTGGGGGCTGAAACGTATTTGATGTTGCAATTCATGGGGATCTTATAGTAGGTAAAACAGGTGCTTGGACAGCTGAGATCATGCTGCAAAATAGGCAGGAAGCATGCCTAGCTATTGATCTGGCTGAACGAACTTGATGGGAGATGGCTGGTTAAATGGAAGGAATGTGTGGCTAAGATGAATGTCAACAAGATAACTGGAGCTGGTGCATGCCTTGCCTTACTTCACATTTAATGCATTTGTATCGTGGTGGTACTTTATGGGAAATGGAACGTGTTTCTTGTCAGGAGTAGATACACCTAGTTGTACCTTTTGTTGCCTTAACACCGTATGCTAGTGGCAAGACGGGCTGAGTCAGTTTGCTGATCATCGAGACCATGAAGTGGATACGGAATTGCTAAGAGCCAAGGGCATGCCAAGCCGGGCGAGGGAAGACGAGACGAGTTATAGGTCACATGTGGCTGTATGGAAACTGGACCAATGACGGGCGCTGAAGTCGGTCTTGAGTTGCACTGGTCGACAAATAGCTGGGAGAGATGCTTGAGCGGTAGACTGACCTGATGCCATGTTTAAAGTGGGCTGGCATAAGAGAGCCAATTGACAGATAGCTAGGAGAGAGGCCGAAGCGGACAAAGCTGAGTTATGCTTATGCCTCACTTTGTTTGGCAAGCTAGCTTATGGAGTAAAAAAGCAACCTATATATTTCTAGTTCCATCGAAATATTAGTAGAACCTGAAAGTCATTTAGCATTGTAGGGCTGACCGAATTAAACCAAAACTATGTTCTTTACTGATATAGATAGGATTTTTATTTTATTACTTTCTTTTCATCTTTACTTCTCTTAAGGTTTTAGCCACATTAACAAAATGTAAGCATGTTATGACTCTCCGTTGATGGGCGCAACCATCAATAGTTTATATTTGTTTATATTAAGTGCAACTTTGAGTTGTGCATAGGTATTTTATATAAAGCACAACTTTCAATGAGCTAATATACATTTCCTACACTAGATACTTGAACATTTTCGAATTTTCCTTCAAGCGCAACTATAATATGCTTAAGTATGTTAGGTGCATCAGTAAACTGTACATGTATTTATGATTAACGATGAACATGATCTAAGGTTTTGCCTATACGGAATTCTCACACAAATCTCTTTCTCGCACAAATTTAGATCTCTTTCATGCAAATCTCTTTCTAATTCAAAATTACAACTATCTAAGTGGAATAGTGGATGGCCACAAGAGGGATGTAGGATAAAGTAAGGAAAAAATGGGAAGGAAAATGGCATGG
The DNA here is from genome assembly GCA_030737815.1 of Allium fistulosum. NCBI lineage: Eukaryota > Viridiplantae > Streptophyta > Magnoliopsida > Asparagales > Amaryllidaceae > Allium > Allium fistulosum. The sequence goes on from CM060903.1 coordinate 994,626,419, forward strand.
AGGGTGACGAAGAATGGGAGGTGGTTCGAAACAGGAAACGAGCGAAGGGGATTAGTCAAGGTGGTAGAGCTAAGGGGCATGTGCAGCAGTAGTGATAAATTGACCCAATTAACCTATATCTAAAGGGTCATCGGTGGCATCAGTGATAAGTCATCCCAACCAAACCGGATTTGCAATTCCTCCGGATGCTAAAAAGGCATCATATAGTGAGGCTGTCAGAGGAGCGTGAGGAAGTGCGGTGGTGACGAACAATCTTAATTATATAAAATCAATATTGTCGACGAGTGTAAAGTGGGGTATTTTATCTTCCAATGTGATAAAAGAGGGGGATCGTGGATGGAGATTTGCATACTAATGTATATGGTAGGTCCTAGGCCACATTATCAAAGCTTGAAGGCTTAGACAAAGAGAATTTAGAAGATGGAGCAGAACTTCTCTATCCAGTCAAGGAAAACAACTTTTTTGTTTCACAATTTAAGACTAGTAAGGATTAAGCTAAGATAATCAATGAGGGTCCTTGGTTTTTTAAAGAAAACTTAATTATTATAAAAAGATTAAACCCTGATATGAGAACGAACAAGGATCTACTAGTAACAATACCTATATGGATCAAACTTCCTTAGAAGAGTTTCCAATTATGAGGGTCGGAGGTAATCACTGCCTTGGTGATAACTTAGGTAAGCCTGTAAAAATGGATGATGTAATGGCAAACTGGAATAGGAAAGCTTTCACAAGAGTACTTATTGATTTGAATGTAGAGGTTGGATTCCCTAAGGTGATTGAATGGGTGTTTGAAGATGGAGAAAATTATAGACAAAAGGTGGAGTACGAGAACCCACTTTCTAAGTATGAAAATTTGTGTATGTTTTAAGCATGTAAAAATATAATGCCCTATGGTTAAAACATGGGTACCAATATAAAAAGTCGAGGGAAAAGAAGATAGTGTAAGAGAGGAAGGTTTGAGGAATGCAGATTCTGTAAAGTGGGATAAAGCGGAGGAGAAACTTGAAGAAGTAAAAGGTACTATGGCGGAGGAGTACATGCCAGTGAACGATGTTGATGAGGGGGAGGTAGTCATGGAAATGGAAGAAAGAGAGAAACCGATAAAAATGGTGATGGATATGGTAGATGAAGCAATTTCGCAACTGAAGTTAGCTAGGTAAAATGAATGCAAGGACTTGATGGGGGAGGCGAAGGTAGAAATGCTAAGATGGGGGTGAAGTGAAAGTGGTTGTTAGGGACAAAAGTAGCAGTGAAGGAATAAAGGAAGCAGACGTGAAGGAACATATTGGGGCTAGAACTAGTGAAAAAGGCTAAGAAAACTATTGAGAACAGTGTCATGATGAAGATGGAGAGTAACAATTGGGAGTGTGAAAGCAACCAACATGCAGATAGAAGCAAAGCATCATAGAAGGAATCGCACGACAGACAACGGTAGAGGACAACTAAGTGGAATCAGAACCCTTGATTTCATCCAAATAAATGGTGGAGGCACACTGTGATGAACCAACATTCGGACGTTATACTTCGACTCCACCTAAAGTAGGCAAAGCAGCCATGGATGTAGACCAAGGAAGCCATACTTCACCAACTGCTCCATAAGACTTTGGATTTATTTCAACATTGGGCTTAGCCCCAAATCTTTCCCACCTTTCTAATTCTTATGCTACATTTCGTTATACATTTGAGCGTGTGAACGGTGACTTAACGAGTATTAAATTGATGCATTTCCTAAAATTACTAGGTCTGGAGCATATTACATCAAATGAAACAAAGAGCCTGATAAGCCTGTATGATCGAAAACTAATGGATGCACCTAAGGTTGGCCATCTTCACCGCCGCATGGTAATGAGAAACCTCCTAAGATACCCACCAAGAAGTCAAAAAAGATTAAATAGATCGAATGGAATTACTAATAAGGGATATCTAATTGGGGAGAGAATGATAGAAATAAGAGAAGGGAATCAAAAAAGTTGGGCAATCCGCAAGGGAGTTGAAAATTAGAAATAAATCTAACCTGAGTAGATGAAAATGCTATGTTGGAATGTTGGAGGGCTTCAAAAACCTGCTATAGTTAATGTTAAAAACCATTTGTTCCGACATAGGGTGAGGTGTGTGGGGCTATTAGAGAATAAACCGAGAGTTGAGGGGATAGAAGTCATGAAACTGCATTTTGACACAAAGTGGGAATTTTTTAGTAATGTGGATTGCTATTACAAATGTAGAATTTCACTTTTATTATATAAGGAAGTTTGGGAGCATAAAATGATTAGCCATAGTGACTAGCATATTACTAATCCTGCTGTAAATGAAGCAATTACTGCGAAACTGCGGAATATGTCATCGTTATGGGAGCTTGTACTATTACAGGAGGAATGTAATGTTGGTTCTCGACTGGGTTAACAAAAATGTCTTAGAAAGTTTTTTGTACACTTCGCATGAGCTCATTTTTGAAAGCCTTATAGATGAAGAGAAAAGGCAGCATCCTATGCGTTATTCTTTCATTTATAGTCATAATTTTGGCTACTTACGAGAGCATTTGTGGACAAATTTGGAAGAATATGCATATAATATTATTACTCTTTAGCTGCTCTTAGGTGATTTTAATTGGATTAGGTATGTTAATGAGTAATTAGAGGGTAATAATGTTCCGTTTAGCAAAACAACGAAGATAGGTAGATGCTTGCGAGGATAGAACTGACTAAACTTTAAGGGATACAAATTCTTATGGTGGTTGGGGCAAGAAAATAATATATTAATGAAAATAGACAGAGCTTTTTGGGTTGCGGAATAATGGATCTTAGGGCTAATTTAACACTAGAAGGGGGTGAATAGTGTTTTCTAACTTATGTGAATCTTTTTAATTTTCTTTCGAGGTTAATATTAAATCACAGATTATTAACACAGAATTATACTAATAATCAGTCATAGATGCTATTAGAGATAAATATAAATGCAATAAAGTAAAGTAAAAGTTTTTTTTTGTATACGGGTTCAAACTTTTCTATTAAAGAGGAACTATAAGCAAAATATTTACAAGTGTCAAAAGTCAAGACCAAAGCAAAGCTAAGCCAGCTTCTAAACAAACAAAACAGACCCGAACTTATCGTTCAACACTATAGGCCCAAAGCCCACCAAGCAAAGAGCAATTGCCAGAAACTTCGAGAATGCTCTCAAAGCAGATAAGGCAATACGACACTTACATCTACTTCATTTACTCATCTCGGAAGAAAAAATAAAAAAGAACAATAATGGCGGCGAGAGAGAAAGAACGAAAATCACAACATAAATCACTACAAGATCGGAGCAACTATTGAAGATCGACTGGTACTCGAAACATCTTCTGCTACTTCCAGATCGGAGCATCTATCAAACCAATGAAAACAAATCCAGAAATCAGCACCTCCTCGTGAAGAACAATGAAGATCTTAGCAGATAAGTCTCTAACACCTAAAAATGAGAAGTCTTTAAGCTTTAAATGTAAAACTAACATATTTCCTTTGAAACTGAGGAGATCGGGACAACAATAAGGAATCGAAGGACAGCAACAAACAAGAGATCTTAGATCCATCCAGAGTTGACAATACAGGTATAAGATCTGAGAAAACCTTCTAAATAAATCTCATAACTCCAATCTAAAACTTCTTTTGTGACCAGGACGTAATTACGAGCACTCGGAGCAACCTGCAAACTGCAAACTGCAACCTTATAAACTAAATCAATAATTATTGATAATTGTAAATTATTATGTAAATTAAAAGAGAGGAGGTGAGGACAATGTAAATAATACAGGTGCGCGAGAACCAGAGCCAAGAAACAGAGAAACAAGAAGATGTCAGAAGAGCGAAACTTATGATAAAGAAGATAATGCCCCAATTTAGCGTTGGGAGGTATATCCCCATTTCAGTGCTAATGCTTCATTCATGCCAGTAATGTTCTTAAAATTTTAGATTTTTCCATTCTGATATTCATTGTCTGGAAAATTTTGGTACAAATCTGCGACCTTTCATTAGAACAATTCTGAAAAATCCTATCATTCCTTTCTTTCCAAATATGCCAAACACAAACAGAGAGAGATAGTTGGAACAAATCTGAATTGAAACTTTTTAAGCTTGAGATAGAAACGATTTTCTGTAAATCATCTTTCAGAGAAAAAGAGAATAAACTTTTCGGCAAATTAATTTTTTTTTACAGCTCCAAAGCCAAACGTTTTCTGTAAAATTACATTGAAAAAATAGACGGTCTATAGTTTCAATGTGGTTATTACAAAAAACACAGTTATAGTCCATGACTATCTGCTTCTGAAGTAATCTTTCTTTTGTCAATAAGTAGTCATTAATGGCTTTAAATAGCATACCGCCATTTTTGGAACGTGTATTTTATTCCAGACCAAAGACGTCCAGTACTTAATTTCAAAACTGGATCTAACCGTGTTCCAAACTTTTTTGAACTGATACAAACCATCCTTAGAGCACTTCCAAGACCAGAAATCCCTCTTCCTATCCTTGTGAATTTTGACACCTTCAATTTTTGCATGTATTTGAAATAAAAAACTATATGAGTCCCACTTCCACTCACCATTCCTTAAAATCCCGCTAAGAGACAAATTTTCCGTACCAGTTCTGAAAGTTGTGTCTCTACCAATACGTACCATAATAGAACTTCCATTTAGCCATGGGTCATACCATAGAGAAATAGTTTTACCATCAGCAATGTTGAGAGAAAGGCATTTCAAAGCTTCACGTCTATTCTTCAAAATAAATTTCCACACTCCCGAGTCGTCCGATCGCTGGTTAATTTCCCAAAAACTTTTATGACCAATATATTTACAATGCATAAATTATGCCCAAATTCCTTCTAAATTAATTACTTTCCATATCAATTTGGTAAATAACGCTCGGTTCATCTCTTCTAGATTTCTCAATCCCATTCCTCCTTCTTCTTTTTGCCTGCAAAAAATCTCCCAAGGAATCTTACTGCTACGACTTTTCCAAAGAAAGGTAAGAATCAAATGTTTAATTTTTTGAACAGTAGAGACTGGGAGACAAAAGAATTGCATCCAAAATTGTATTATGGGGTAAATGGTAGATTTAATAAGTTCAAGTCTCCCAGCTAAGCTAAGCATTCTTGTTTCCCATCCTCCAATTCTTAACTTGAACTTCTCTATCAAAGGAGAACAATCCTTATCCCTCAAATTAGCACTAGACAAGGGAATACCCAAGTACCTTATTGGGAGATCCGATTGCTGAATATTGAGGATCATACTAATATCAGTGCAACAATCCACCCCTTTCCCAAAGAAAACGTTAGATTTCTCAAAACTTAATTCCAAGCCAGTAACTCTCTTCATGGTCTTACAAACATCACCAATAGCATTTGCAGTTTGGGCATTGGCTTTAGTAAAAACAATAATGTCGTCAGCGTAAATTAGGTGAGTCAACTTATTGTCAAAGTCTGTAACTGGGGAAATAAGACCAACCCTGACTTTTTCATCCATCAGTAATGTAAAATATTCCATGACCAAAGTGAAAAGAATAGGGGAAAGCATGTCCCCTTGTCTAAGACCATTAGAACTCTTGAAATAACTGTGCGCTTCTCCGTTTGCAATGATAGAAAACACAGGAGTCTTAATAATGTTTTCAATGATTTTCACCCATTTGTCTGGGAAACCCAAGCTTATTAACATATGTATAACAAAAGACCGATTAATCGAATCATATTCTTTCTTTAAATCAACTTTGATACACATATTTATTATCCTTTCTTCCGAGACCCCTGATAATTTCATGAGCAAACAAAATTACATCCCCTATTGATCTACCTTTGATAAATGCCGTCTGATTCGAGGACACCAACTTATCCAAAAAAGCACCTAATCTGTTACACATGATTTTGGTGAAAACCTTATATAAAGTATTACAACAGGTAATGGGTCTAAAATCTTGAATACAAGTGGAATGGTCTTTTTTTGGAATCAAGTGCATGAACGTATGGTTCCACTCATTGATTATAAAACCCTTCTGAAAAATATCGTTCAAAGCTTTGAAAATTAAGTCTTTCGAAAGATTCCAATGAGTTTTGAAAAACATCGAGTTAAAACCGTACGGACCTGGAGAAATAGTATCTTTAATATCCCACAATGCAAATTTAATTTTTTCCAAAGATATACCATCGTTCAAAAAATTAGCACCGTAATCGGTAATAATCGATTTACAAATAACTTCTGGGAAATGGTCACATAAGGGAAGGTTAAAGATTCGTTTGTAGACATCAATGGCCGATTCAACAAACAAATCTTCCGAAACCGCCTTTCCATCGACTACAATGTTGGTCAAACGCTTTCTACTTCTTTTACTAGACATTTTAGCGTAAAAAAAAGAAGCCTCGTCACCCATCATCAACCAATCACATTTAGCCTTTTGTTTGGTATTCAGAAATTCTTTTTTAAGTGCTAAATCCAGATTAATCTTGGCACTTTGAAATTCCAAAGCTAAATTGTGATCATGTGATTTTTCCAGTTGTTTATGGAGTCTAGAACAATTCTCTCTCTGAACATTAACCTCTTGTTTGGTATTACGTGATTTAGCACTCCATATCTTAAGCTCTCTCTTGATATTCTTGAGAATATTAATGATTTGATATAGAGGTCGATCTGCATGATTAGAAATCCAGTGTTTCTCGATCAGAGGGAAGTATTGATCACATAAAGACCAATGGTTCATATATCTGAAAGGTCTGTTCTTGTCCCTAGGCTTAGGGAAAAGCGAGACGAGGACGGCATTATGATCACTCACAGAAGGAGGCAAATATTCAGCCGATAAGTCTGTAAATAAGTTGATCCAGTCTAGGTTTGCAAAAACCCTGTCAATCTTAGAATATATGTTTCGACTCGGACCAGACCACCAAGAAAGTTCATAACCTTTAATATTAATCTCATTAAGACCTGTGTAGTTAGACATATCATCTAGTTCAAACAAGTTACCAAATGTCACCGGGTTACCTCCCTTTCTTTCTGAGGGACTACGAATGCAATTGAAGTCCCCAAGAACCAGCCATGGTCTGTAAATATTGATAGCATCCTCCTGTAAATTCTTCCATAATCTTTTCCTGATTTCAACAAAATTATGAGCGTAGACAAAGGTTAGATTGCATTTGAATTTTGAGGTATTGATCAATTCAATGGTAATATGTTGATCACTCATACTAATATAGTTGAAATCCCAAGAATCTCCGTCAATGAGGACAAAAATCCTGCAATTAAAATAACAAGAGACGTTACTTATTATTTTCCATATGTCATCCAACGCTCTTTTCGGCTTCAGTATATCCGAAAACAACAGCTTATTTTCCAAAACACCAAAACAACTTATTTTGTACTTATCAATGAGTTTTCTCACTTCTCCCATTCTGTTGGGGTTATGAAACCCTCTAACATTCTAGCATGCTACTGACATTAAATAACCTTATTATTGCGGGTCCTCAGCGACCTACTGCTGGAGGACTCCCCTTTGTCTTCCGTAGGAATGCCTAGCATCTGAACCCACTTGGTATTCTTACGAACAAGCTTTTCCTTCTGAATATTCTCAAACTCTATATCTTGAGGCTTAGGAAGTGGTTGCTCAACAAATACCTCCTGAGCTGGGTCTGCATTATCATAAGTATTATGTTCCTCTACCACTTCTGTCATTCCTGTATCCTGATCCAGATTATCTTGCACCTATATGTCAATACAAGGTTCAATGCCTCTCCTAAAATTAACATTATTAATTATACAATCATCAATAAAAATATCATTAGAAAATAAAGAATTTGGAAAAGAAGGAGAATCCGATGATGACGAAGGGCGTTTGAGAATAGTTATGTGGGTCGAAGGTGACTTCGGAGGTGATGTTCTCGGATCTCTGGCTCCCGGGGTAGTTGTAGACATAGGAATGAACGGCTCACTGATTCCTTGATCAGGAGGGACATCCGAATTGGCCAGAGGAACAATGAAGCAATCTTCACCGACTCCTACTTCGGTAAGAGTAACAGGTTATGACTCTGGTACTTCTGAGATTGCCCCCTCACCGCGCTCTTCTGAGGATGCAGCTCCTTCTAAAATCTGATCCGAGGGTAAAACTTCTGTTTGCTTTTGTTCTGCAATGGACTTTCCCCTAATTTCTGTCTCCAGCTCATTAGAATCTATCTGATATCTATCCCGAGACCCATCAATAGGTAGGCAGTCAACATTTAGGTTTTGATTTTCTTGATGCACTTCTGGCTGTAAGATTTCGGTCATACCATCACCACATGAAACCTCCGCCACATAATTCCTGGTTTCTCCATTAGACAAATGACCATCGCGCAATAATTCTGAATTAAGGGAATCAGTGGGACAGCCTTCATTCAACTGTATTTCCAGATCATTAGAAATCTCATTTCCGCCTTCCTCCCTTACTATTTCCGAACAACCAGCAAGAATTGGATCCACAGGGCTTTCCTTATTAGAGTTGACAGCTTGGGTCAGTTTAGGAACCCAAGACTTGGTCATTAGGCATTCATCAGTTACGTGTCCGAAACACACGCACTTGCCACATATAGGAGGAGGGTTCTCATATTCCACTTCCTGAATGAAACTCCTCCCATTGTCGTCCATATCTTCAATGGTGTTAGGCATACCATAGGTAGCGTTAACCTCAACCAAAACTCTGGCGTAGGCTAATCTAGATTTATTTTTCGTGGCCTCGTCCATCTTTATGGGAACTCCAAAGGTACTTGTTAGTGCACTAATTGCCTTATTGCCCCACAACTTAAAACTTAAACCAGGAAGTCTGACCCACATAGGCAAGGATGTAAGTAAATCTCTATCTGTTCTCATGTCTGGGGACAGGCGCTTCATGATGATCAGGTTCCGGTCCATGAACCAAGGACCTGATTTCAAAATCTTGTTGCAACGACTTCTTTGTAGCCCAAACCCTGTTGGCATATCCCTCAAAAGTTCTAAGCCATGGTTTATAACCAACCACATACAATAATATACATAAATCCCAGCCTCCCTCCGCTTCTTTGATAGCTTCAGAAGAAAGGGTACCGATCCTTTTACCATCCTCTACTTTAGGCTCAATAAATTCAAGATCTAGGTTTCCTAAATCTCCTACCGCTCCTGCTTTCACTGCCTCACTGTATGAATTTTTTTTAGCGTTCTCTGAGACAGTGAATTTGATTTTCGGGTTGCTCACTGGCTAAAAGGTTTCTGCTTTGTTGTTTTCGAAAATTTTGTTGATGTCTGCCTAGCATGATCCGCCTGCACCCTCCTCCCCATGTTCCGATCTGGAATAGCCCCAGATCTGCTCGGTCTTTGCTCTCCCAGGTTGAGCCTTTATTCAGGTCCCAAAGACACTGGAGCCTTGCCCCTTTTCCTTCTCACCTCCTCCCAGCCTTCATCATCCCACAAAGATCCCATGATTTAGCTATGACGTCCAGGTTTGAGGAGAAAGAAGTGAAGACAAAGTAAAGTAAAAGTTAGAGAGATGACACCAGGGATTTTATACTGGCTCGACTTTTTCCTACATCCAGTCTCATACAATTGCTTGTACATAATTCTTTTTAAATGCCAACCTTTAAACTAAGTAGAAGGCAAACCAAATTTTAAGCTTGAATTCAAGGCTACGAGACACAACCTCCTGTATCATGAGTCTAGGTTAAACTCTCTTGATTTGACTGGGCTACAATATCATCCACTAGATTTACCGGGCTACTAAGCACACCCACTTGATTTGAACAAGCTACAAGCGCACCCATACAAACACGAGTAAAGTTGATAGTTTTTCCAAAGAAAATTCTTGTACTTTGGATACAATGGATCCTATAGCCACTTTGATAACACTTTTATCTTTGAAATGGGAGAGATGTTTTCAAAACAATAAGAAAGTATTATTGAATCAATACAATGAAGTATGAATTGATTTTATATGATTTTAAAGAATGCAGAGTATATTTTTTAATAGAATTTTCAAAAGAGTAAGGAGTGGGAAGAAAGTAAGTAATTAATTAGTTAAAAGTTCATTTGCACTCCTCTTTATATAGTAGATGAATAGATGTATCCATTCGTGAAGAGTTGTGTCCAAAAGATACTTCCATTCAAAATTTAAAAAACAATCCATTAGTCTATATGTCGACATATACAAAACAAGTATGTCAATATATACTAGTAATTTTTGAAAATACTTTTCTTTTAAATTGTTTTGAAAATCCTATACTATGTAAAATAATTTGAACATAGTTTTTAAATATTTTGAACTCTTAAAAACTTTTTATGAAATATTTAAAAAAAATATTTTGAAATTAAAATAATTTATTTTCATTCAAAATATCAGAGATTAGAAATTGGAGATAAAGATTAGGGATTGCTATCAAGGACTTTAACAATATATTCCAATAACTCTAAACACTAAATTATAACCTTAGGATCTTTAATTCTTTGTCTTTTGTAACGACCCGTAAATTTCAACTGTTTTAATAACGTAATTAGTTGAAATTTTGTGAAATTTTAAACGATAAAATTTTGAAATATAAATTTGATATTTGGAATGCGTTTAGTTAAACATAGCAACTGGTAAATTTTCGTCCGAAAATATGAAAGTTTATTTCGCACGTAAATTTACTTCAATTTAATCAGTTAAAAAGCGATGAAAATAAAATATTTCCGAAACCTAAATATTTTTACATAGGAAAATTCTAAACCATCTTCTGAGCAAGATGTCAGTTTGTCGTTTTTCCAAATTCGGACATCTCTGGCTCCGTCGATCTTATTTTTCAGCGTTTTTCTTGCATTTTCCGCTATTAGAAAATTCGAAATTTTATAATTCAGTCGTAACACTGATATATGTATACCGTTTTGATCGTCTCGTCATGCTGATCTCTGCGGTATATTCAATTCTGTGTTTGATGTCCGGTACGCAGCGAAAACTGCGTAACGGTCCAATGCATCGGTATCTGATTTGAAACCTTGGGTATGCTCCAGTGTCCATTCAAATTCTCCAACGGTTGAAAATCAAGAGCCAATTGCTTTTATTACTGCCTGAATTACCGTGTCCTGACCTTCACTGTTCCACTTACATTTTGGTTCATCCTCTGTCTTTAATTCTATCATTTTGGAAACATAAACTTTAGAAAGGCGGCACGCTTGAAATTCTTTATTGGAAAGTGTTCAATTGCTCACTATCACCATCCAGAGCCTACTCTTCCTTCTCATTTTGTTTGCTAAACCTTTCCTCTCTCAAACCCAAGGCCGAGCATCATGTTCTTCCACTTGCCTCCGCCCCATTCCTCAACAACCCACGCCATGGATCCACATCAACCTTCGATGCCTCGGCCACCAACCCGCATGCCCCGGCCTCGACACCAAGCCTTCACCGGCCACCCTCATTTACCCCACTGCGCTGCCAAAACGTGACTGCCGACGAACCCATCAGACCCAACCCTTCCTCCTTCAACGATTCACCTCGTGCTCATACCTCCTCGTTCCCTGGCCTCACTCACCCTTTCATGCGACCAACCCTCCACCATGAACCGACCCACGTCAAACTGCCGAGTAGCAGTAGCCGCACCTTTCCACCACCCAACCGAGCAACCCGAACTGCCGCCTACCTCCAGAACGCCTCGCTTCAACACTCGGCCTTTTTTTCTCTTTCGCCGTGAGTGACCAGCACCCATGTCCGCCTTCTGACCTTGTACTTTCATTATATAATATATAGGTAAGTCTTTACATATATTAATTTATATATATTTTACGGTTTGAATAGAGTAAAATATAAAGTTGGTTTGTTTATATATGCGTAACCTATTTTGTAAATATATACAAGTCTGTTCATTTGTATATGTACGTAGTGGAGGCTGTGTTCGTATATTTAATATGTTAGATTTTATATATATACTTCTAAAGAGTATAAGTATTACACAAGCATAGTTATAGTTTGAGTTTTGCTCTATTTTGTATATATACGATTTCCAGTGTTATAGATATAAAGATTTTGATTTTTCAACTATATTGGTTTAAAATTATGACCTGCACTTATTTGCTTACACTATGATTTTCTATATAAATTTTATATGTAAGTATATATCTATATAGTTTTAAAACAACAATTGTATATAGGTATGCTGTAGTTTATAAAGTTTGTAAGCATAAAGGGTATACAGTTCATTCATATCAAACTATGTTTAAAGTCTGTAAACTATATATTTGTTATAAAAAAAAAAGAATATATTGCTTTCGTATATAGGAGTTTATTCAAGTCATTCATTGTAGGTAGTATATATATATAAAGAAATTTTGGGTTACTTTACACGTATGCTTACAATTTAGCTTGAGTATGTGCTCTTACTTATATATATGTATAACGTGTATAATAGTTGGTCTGCATACATTGTTTATTTTTTTTAGAAGTTTAAATTTATAAACTTGTTGTTCGTATGTATGATATATATAGCCTAATATACTTTTGTTGTTTGTATGAAGTGATTTAGTTCATATACCATAAAGGAAATAGATTGCCGATACATTTGTACAAAGACTTGGTATTATATATAGTAGTATTGGGTTTATAATTGAAGGGTGCGTGAAAAAAAGAAGAAAAAAAACCGTGTAGGTGTATGTAAGATATTAGTATTATGGAATGATTTCATGTGTTGCGCATAAGATATATGTATATATATTTTTAAATATTTATGTTAACTTTAACAATGATTTTGATTTTATATATTATTTTAAGATTTGCCTTAAATTAAAATATTGATTTTAAGGAAATAATAATAATAATGATACATACATTTTCGATTTATATCAAAATTTATTCTGATTGGTTCTCATCGATTCCCATTTTATCAGCTTTTGGTCCGTTGTGCCTGTTTCCTTCATCGTATTCGTGCCCATCTCACTTTGCTCTGGGTTCATAGCTCATTTCTGTATCAAATTTCTCTAGCCTCGAAAGGTGAGCAATCACTCACGATTAATGTTCTTTTATTTATTAAATCTGATTTCCATTGAAATGATAATTGAAATGCTGCTGTTAGTTAATTACACCGTTATATATGCTATTACCTGTATCAGTTCACCTGTGACATCTGACACCATTATCTGTTATATATGCAATGATAATCCAGTTTGGTTGCTAAATGATTGATTGTTTGATGTTTACAATTGGACGTTAAATTTGTTAATGTTGAAGTGATAGATAATATGTAATTGAATTTGACGTAGGATAGTTAGATTTGATATATGGGATAAATTTGATTAAATGACATTTGTATAATATGACCCTTTTAACTGTTAAATTTATTGACACGTAGAATTTGGTTAATTACATCTTGAACCGTAGAATATAGGTTGTTTAAATTGATGATGGATGAAATTGTAATAGATGACAAGTGAAAAACCGTAATGTAATAATCTTTAATCTACATGAAATGATAGTGTAGATTCTAGAAATAATTATATTAATTTACACAAATAACAATGTGAATTAATACGATTATTTTGGGATTATTTGAATTGATTATTGGATTGATATTGGTTGTTGTTATTGCTTGTTTATTTACTTTGACACCATCCCAGTTATCACACTGCAAGTTCCCTTTGCTATGCTTTGATTTTGAATTGAATTTGGAATCGGGTTGAAATGATAAATACCCAAATGAACTTTGACTTAAGATAGAGAATTAAATAAAACCCGATTGGTCAATGATTTGATTTAAAAAAAATAAAGATTTTATTTGAATAAATGATAAGTTTCTGAAATTAAGTTGGAATTTGGAATTTTAATAAAGGAAAAATGTTAATAATTAAAAAAATCTGAAGCAAAATATTAACAATTTAATTCATGAAAGAACATTGTCTAAATTAAGAAATGATTGAATTAAGTTTGAAATTATTTAATAATTAAGTTTGAAATTATTTAATAATTAAATAAATTGAATTCTTTGATAAGTGGAATTGAACTTCTTGAATAATTGAAATTGAGTTTCTTTATTAATTAAGTTTGGAAAATTATTTAAGTAAGTAAATAAGTGAAATTGAATTTCTTTGACAAGAAATAAAATGTGATTTATTGAAATTAATGTAAGACTTGAAATTTAAAGAATTTGATTTGATGAATTTAATTTAATTCAATTTGTAAGTTTTGATATAATGAAGTTGACTTTAAACAATGGATTTAATGAATTAGAAATTTAATAGAAATTGTTTGAATGGCAAATTTACTTAATGAATATTGAATGAAATCGATAAATGAATTTAAATTGATTTGAATGTTAAATTAAATTAATTTAAATGTTTTCGAAATGAAACTTATATACGAACTTGAATCAATATTTGAATTGTTTAAATAAAAATGGAAATTGAATTATAAGATTTTGAAATGGTAATTTGGAAGTTTTGAAACGTAAATTATGGAAATTGGTTTAGAAAGACAAACGAAATGTTGATTTATAAACTCTGATTGAAATTGAAATTGATTTGGTTTTGAAATAAATAAACGACCAATCGATGAAATAATTTCGAAGGTTATTAAAGAGACCGGAATCGGTTATGGATATACTCTCTATCTAAACCGAAAACCACTTTAATAACTATACGCGGAGTGTGATCCAGAATGAAGTGGTTGGAATGATGTTCGTGATGACTGAAGAAAGAGAACGATAATGGATAGCCTTGACACTTGTGTCAAATTGGAAATGACTAAAACAGGAGCCGTGCCGGGCCAATGGAGGTCAGCTACCTCAAGCGAACACACTTCTTCGAAAACTACTCATTACTTGTTGTCGATTGGTGCACCCTTGATTTGGGAGTGTTGTTTCGCGGTGTTGCGATCGCTGCGGCGATGCGTTCTCACCAGTCCGGATCAGGCAAACGGTAGTTTCACTACCTTGGGTATTGCCTCATGTGCCTTGTCATACTTGTATCCCTTTATACGCGACCACTACGATTTGTTTTGTGTTATACCTATGGAGTACTCCCTGATATCCCACTAGTTTATGGTGGAGTTTACAGTGCTGTATAGACTATAACGCTTGTATAAAATGTGTTAAGGGGGATAATGGTAACGCCTTAACACTATTTTGATATCTTATATTACTGATAGGCATTATCTACTTATCGTACACTACTACATAGTAGATAGTTTAACGGATCCTTAAAGGATGGTTATTCCAAACATCCTTTGAGTTACTTGTATTTCAATTGCTATTTCACTTGAGTTGGATTTATTGATATAAGAATATTAATCCTGACTCGAGTGTCTTGTGTTTTGCTTTACGCTCGGGTCAGACTGAGTGATACAGTATTCGAGACTCACCTTTGAAGTTGGAGCTTGCTTGAAGATCCAACCATCTATTCTGCTTTCAGTATTCGATGATTCCAGTGATGTATTCTGATTTGTATCTGATGTATCGTATTACTCTTCCGTTGTATCTGGTTTAACTCTGATGTAACTTATATATTTATATAATAGCTTCATGAACTACTATCTCTTTTATTTCCGCTGCATTTATTACTCTGTGTTTGTGATCTGTGATTATTTATTTACTGTATATGTTCAGTTTTGCCAAATTTAAATTAACAACGCGGTATTTTGAATTATTCAAATCCGACATGTGCGGATGCGAATGGTCCAAAATAGCGGGTCGTTACATCTTTGAACTCATATGTCTTCATATCTTTATCTTGAGTCTTTATACTATACAGTCTTCGATTCGGTACCTGTGTAATATTCTACACTATATACTATATAACTTGAAAAAATATTAGTATCTATATTTTATATGGTTGTTATTATCAAAATCAATAACCGAGGTATTAACGAGTTTTAGCTAATGAAATGAGTGTAGAACTTCTTGTCATGTGAGTCACCGTATCTCCTGGCCAGTAGTAGTGACCACACTCTAATCATGGTGGTTATGAACCAACAAATTAAAATTTTGGCCAAACCTTCCACTATATACTATATAAATGGCACTCATTTGAAGATTATCATGATGTTTTTGCGATGGGATGGAGTGAAAATGGGGAAAGTAAACCATTGTACATAGTGCTCAGGAGATAAAACTGTATGAATGGACTTCTAAAAACTGGAGTAGAAATAAAAATAATAATAGAAAAGAGGTAGAAAGAATCAAAAATTGATGTGGAGATCTTTAGAAAAAAGTAGAGCAAAACAAAATCATGAAAGTGCAGCAGAACTCAATGAGATGAGAAAGAAACTTGAGATGGCTTTGCAGCAAGAATATATAGACACAAATCAAAAATCGAAAGTGATTGGTTAACATCGAATGATGAAGCAATGACATATTTTTGTGCAAGGATATCTAATAAAAGGTCTTGAAACAATTGGGATAATGATATCTTAATAGAGAGTGTTAAGTGCAAGGGAGTGATGGAGTTTGGAATGAAAGCAATAGAATTCTGGAAGACAATGTTTAACTATGAAAAGTGCTCTTTCCATCTACCAAGCATGGTATGCAAAAACAATATAAGGAAGCATGGTCTGAACTTTATCAATGGTCGCATTGAATATGAAGAGGTGAAGAAAGCAGGTTTTAGCATGAAAGATTCGACAACTCCTAGTCTAGATGGTTTTAATGTCAAGTTCTATAAGATACATTAGGAAAGACATAAAAGGTTAACTATTATAGATGGCGAATGATGTGGTGAGCAAAGGTAGATCTATTAGAGAATGTAACCCTTATTTGTCTTATCCTAAGAAGAAGGACCCAAAGGTCATTTCTGACTTTCGAGCCACATCGTGTTGTAATCTACTATACAAAATAGTAGCAAAGGTGTTGTGCAATAGACTTAAAATATTCATTGACCTCTTGATATCTAGTAACTGATGCTCGTTCATTCATGGAAGACGTATTAGTAATGGTATTTTGGTGGCTCATGAATTGGCGAGGGGATTTAGCATGAGAAATAACCATAATATTTGCATCAAAGTGGATTTGAGGAAGGCTTATGATTTAGTTAATAGAGAATTCGCGGTTCACATGCTAAAAGCTAAAAGTTTCTAGAGAAATGGACGAGAGTAATCTATGAATGATAAGCACTCCTACTTTCTCAGTTGCATATTATGGCACAACCAGACTAAAACAAGGTGACCCTCTCTCTGCACGGCTATTCGCCATGGAAATGGAATAATTCTCTCTATTGATGGATGAGAAAGTCAAGAAGGAAGGATTACACCAGTAATAAAGACGAGCACCAAACTCGTGCATCTCATATATGCCGACGACATTTTGATTTATGCAAAGGCTACTGAAGAAGGAGTGAGAGCAGTGAAAGAAGTCTTTAAATATATGTTTAAAGCAATTAGTTCACATATGAATAATATGAAATCAAATGTGTCTTTTGGAGGGGGATGTGAAAGGAGAACATAAATTTATGCAATTCTTGATATTATGGAAGGGACTTTACCAATGAAATACTTAGGAATACTTTTATCTCAAGTCAACTTGAAAGATAAGGATTTTCATGCTTTGATTGAAAGAATAAAAGATCGAATGGAGGTTAGGAATGTAAAAATCTATGTTTAGCTGGGAGAGTTGAACTCATCGGATTGATGGTTTACCCCATGGTGTAGTACTGGATGCAGTAATTCTACGTCTCTAAATCCACCATCAATGACATCGTCCACTTGTGTAACTTCCTTTGGAAAAGTGCAACAAAATCCCATGGGACATTGTATGTAGACTGAAGAGTGAGGGGGTTATAGTGTTAAAAGTGGTTTGAAGAGATACAGACAACACCGGGAATTAAATATGGAAATGTAGAAGGGGTGTGATCCCAATGGATGATTGAGAAATATGCGAAACATTAGTCATTATGGGATACTAGCTGCCGTAATGATGATTCAGGAACATGGAAATTTATACTAAATATAAAATGAGGCAATAAAGTGTATAGGAAGAAGGATTGTAGATGGAAAAACTACTTCATTATGGTTTGATCCATGGACCCAAGGGGGAAATTTAGTGAGTAGACCTAGAATGAATACAATGACAAGAGTAGGGGGAAGAGAATGTTAGTGGAAGATCGGTGAATGGAGAGTGGAGAGCAATTATATTTAGTTTACATCGTCCAACCAGAATTGTGCTAGAAGCAACTAAAATTTATAAGGACAAGTTGGAGGACTATTGCACATGAATAGCAGGAAATAGTGGCGAGTAAATTTTTAAGGCTATTTGGGATATTATTAGAAGAAAGCATGACAAGGAAACATGGTATAGATGGGTATGTAACATTATTGTATGCCCAAAATAGTGGTTTGCACATACAAAGCAATATGTTATCTATTGCCAAGCAAAGACATATTGATATAGATGCATATATCCGTTGATCCAAGGTGCATGTTATGTAATATACAAACTGAAAGCATCAAACATTTTTTTAGTGGAAGTATAGCGCAAACATTTGGAAATGGTGCAAAATTAAATTGTTGTGGCCATCCAATCGCATGGAAATTCTCACAATAAATTCAAAAATAAACAACATCAAGAATCAATTCAAGAAAAACTATAAAAGAAGAGATATTGCTAAACCGGTATTATCTATGTGTGTATAGGTGTTATGGAAGGAAAGGAACAACAAAAATTTCAGACAAGAGAAACCAAAAACCAAAAGTGTTGTGTATGCGTGCATAGTGAGTATAATTAAAATAATAGTAGCTAAGCCCGAACATAATAATTACATCAATTCCCAAGAAAGAATATGTAATTGGTGGTTATGACCACAAGATCACTTAACCATCGCCTGCATCAAGTAGAATTTAGTGTTGGTTTGGGGAATTCCAATCATATAGGCTTTAGGATATTGAATAATTTTCAGTTTAAAGCTCAGGCTAGGTACCAAATTTCTTTCATTAGAATTATACTTATTTATTCTTGTTCACATTTCAGATCTGCTAAAAGACAAGAGGAATACACGAGTGTATTAGTATAAACCCAATGTTATACAGATATAACAAGTACAAGAGTGCTAAGGCATTTAAGCTTATCTTATGGAAAGAGAGGACAAAAGGAAGGCACATCATGTAAGCGATGGAGCAACAGACAAGGAGGATAAATTTGTCAAATCTCAACAATGCTCAAAACCACCTTAGAGGAACCGAGAGGTTGGAAGAGCTATAGCTGTAGAAACACAAAGAGTTATCACTATTATACCAGCAATAAAAAAGATAATGAAATTACCATTGGAAAAGCACTTAACTTAAGTGTAAATATGTGGTATGGCCGGATCTGTGATGACAAGCTAAAGTTTGAAGCTTGTCATGCCATTGATGTTCAAAATAAAAGTGGATCTACTGTAGCGAGAATGGAAGAGGGTGGAATGTGGACATCTCACACATGAATCTTTTGGATAGGGAGTAGAGGATGTTTCAATGGAAGGGGAAGCAAACCAAGCTATCTATTTTGCTACAATTTAGTGATAAGGAGCGGGGGACTGGAGAGAATGAGGGTTTTCTCATTCATTTTGATTGAGCCGCCATTAGGGTATTTTAGGGAAATATTACGGTTGGAATAAACGAAGTGATTGGCTCATCTATTGCAGCATTAGGTTAGGAAAAGCCTTGAATACAGGTTTAGACAAGCATTGCTTGGGCCGGGTTGATGCAATTAAAGATGGGTATAAAATGATTTTAATTTTTATTATTGAGCGTGCTTGCGTTTGTTTTATCGGGTTGGGCTGGTACGTAATGTAAATAGATTTGTAAATATGTATTTTATTGATTTTTAATAATGGGTAACAAACTATAGTTCAAAAAAAATGCACAACTAGAAGTTTCTTATAAATGTTGTTTCGTCATTGCTAACTTGAAGTATCATTTAGCCATCAACCACATATCACAACAACACTTCACATAAGATGTAACGTAACACATCAACATTGAGTTACACTTATTTCAACAAATAAGAAAAGGTACCATACAGACTTGAGTAAAACTTCAATAATAAATAAGCATAAGTTCCATACGTACTTGAATAAAACATAAATAATACATAAGTTTCAGCATAGATAAATTAAACATAATGGTCAAATAAACAAATTCACTATTTTTATCATGTATCTTCGCTTGTAGGCATATTACCACAGTGGTGAAATATTTCTTGCCTATATTCTACCATTTCAAGCATACCCCCTTTAATTCTTATAGATTGCGATCTTCCTGTAAATTTGTGAACTAGAGATGACTATAAAATTGAACCTTCATGCATATCCCAACACCCAACACTGAGGTGTTGGGCATAAGATGAAAAAATAAAGAATAAGTATCTCTTTATTATTCTACTATGAACCATGGTGAAGTAATATTATATAAGCTTCACTTGTATCACCTTTTCATCTTGCATGTGCAATTAATACATGTGAACATGGAAATGTGTTAATATAAAAAATTTACAAGAAAAATTATAAATGTTACTATCGATATTCAATGTATAATCATATGCATGTATCAATTACTTACCACTTGGTAAGGCTAGACATTAGGATATTTAGACTTCATGCATATACATCATTTTTCTCCATCATTTTTTAATATGTAGGTCTGTGATATACTCCAAACTACCTGTACATCGTTTGTGGAAGTAATTATTCAAACAATGGATGGAATGTGTGTGCCACTAATACCTTAACTCGCAACGACTTGTAATCAATGCACAAAAGGTACTCGGGTTCCATAGGCATCAAGAATGAAGGTTAATAAGGTGGTATTTAAAACAAACTGAGCATATTTATAACAATATATAAACTAATTTTCTAATATCGGAGAAATATATATAATATCAATATAAACATGTATGAGACTAAAATGCATATCATATAAATGAAAGAGACATACGATCTAATATATAGCACATCATACTACAAAACAAATGGAGTCAAAAAGTACATCAAATCTACATACAACATGTCTCATACAGTCATACTACATATATTCCAACATGCATGCAACCCAAAATACTAAATAGATACAATGATAACGATATTATAGCTCTTGTTTTTAGCTAGCAAAATCACTCCTCCGAGTCAATATATTCAAGGAATAGATAACAAAAGAGACAACATGGAGAGAGTCATACATAAAGCTTGGTGAAAAGGAAATATCACTAAATTGCATGATTACCAAATGCATCAATACACCCTGTACAATACCAAATGGCATAATATGAGGTAATAAAACCATACCTCAACCTACAGCTTCACCTGCATCCGGTAAGTTAGCAAATTTCTACTATAGTGCTACATAATATGTGATAATCATATCTAATACCAATCACCATGGCAACCAAATGCAACTTAACCATTGCACACTAGGCTAGTGGGTCTTTGATCTCCTAGTAAGTTCAAGACCCCCTGAGTATGATTATCAATGGAACACTGATACCATGATACTCTATAATCATATCGTATGCAAACCGGTATGTATGTGCCCTCACCACAACTATTTGTTTACCAAAAGGACTTAGGACAAGTAACTCGAGGGCAATGATCCTTGCTACAAATTAGCCATGGTCTGTTGCCTTTGCTACAAAGATAGGACGTCTCCTATCTTCGAAATGATGTCGCTCAACACGTGTTATCGAGACTACTACACCTCCTATAACAAATGGTCTATAAATATCAAATCTTAATGTCATAGCCGAGCCATGCAGACTTGCATTATATACATAAAATTATATGGAGTCATATATCATAATATTCTAGTTGTCTCATCTCGAAGTCACCGGGCAATTTTATCAAACCACCATACAAATCAAATCAAATATCGAACAATCGATATAGTCTACGTATCACTTAGCATCAATCGAATGCTTTTCGAGACTGGACGTACCATTTCCAAACTCATACTATTGCTCCTTGGTCACTTTGGATCTTCCGAGCATGTAACCCCAATAAATTATGAACTAATTAATCGTGAGAATAAAATTTAAGTGGTTTAATTATGGTATTAAATAATAAAATGATGTGATAATTATTTAGGTGTACAATTATTTATTAATGTTGTTACTTCAATAAACTAACAAAATGAATTAAATGAGACAGAGAAAAGATGGACTGGTGGCCCACCAGGAGGTTATTACATGCCTTTTCAAATTGTTTTATCACTCTCTTCTTATTTCATTCTACACTCAAATTAACATAAAAGCTTGAGGCATTAAATGGTGGCATCTAAGCAAGAAAAATAGAAAAAGAAGAAGATCAAAGCTTCGGGAACTTGAAACATCTTCAACTAAGAAATCTATATGACTAATGTGTTTTCTAATCCCGTTTTCTGAATAACCTCTCATAATGGGACCTAATTATGATAATTTCTTATGCGTCCCGTGGCTTAAATAATTGAAAATTTTAATATGATGTTAGAACAATTATTAGAGATGGGTTTTGATTTGTAGATTTTTCCCATAAATAACTAAATATGAACTATCTAAGAACCATTTATTATAGAAATGACTATAATTAGGGAGTTTGAGAAATTTAGGAAATGAAATACATGTGTATATTTTCTGAGATTTTCTGGAAATATTATAACTAATTTCGAACGACACTAAGCCGAAGGAGATTTAATGAGTGTCGTAAGACAAATATTAGAGGTCGAAAGGTAATTTAAATGAGTAAAGTACTTAATAATTAGTTAACATACCAGATCCACGATATATAATGAACATATCAAAAAGTACAAAGTACAGTAAAAGGATTAAGTGTGAACGAATGAGAAGTCAACACATGTAAAGGTAGTGTTAGACATGTAGAAGATAGACTTTCAACGCGTACGAAAGGCAGTGCCGAGGGTAGTGGAGCTAAAACCAAAAGTAAGTGAACTAGAACACTAAGGATAAAGACTCAAGTAAGAAGCTAAGAATGCTAAGTACAAAACTAGGATTAATAAGCAATGATGTTGGCCAAAGGCTGAAGGGGATGGACGGTTATAGAGGTTGTTATCCAACCTTTTGGCCAGGCAGTATCTAGAATGACTTGATGAATAGAACTTGATAGCTATCAAGGTAGAAGGCCCGGAGAGATAGCCATAAAGTCCGAAAATTAAGTACAACCAAGATCATAAGACAAAACCAAGACAATTCCAGAAGTTCCAAGACTTGATCCATCAATCTGATGGATCGGTACCGATCCATGGCTATGGATCGATACCGATACATAGGATCTCCTCAAAACTGCTCCATTTTCCTCATACTACTTTGTCTTGATGCCGGAAGCTCGTTCCAACCTCCATAATCGATCGCGTATTGTCTGCCATCGAACATCTCGAGCACTAGAAATCAACAATTATACTCCTCCACCAATCCATCATTTGGACTTAGAAACAAGCTTATAACTATACAAATAAGTTGGGAAACGCAAAGCTAATGATATACTGCTTTATCCCAATGTGGTTAGAAGGATCCATAAGAAGATCTTATGGATCGGTACTGATCCATAGCTATTTGTTGACAAGGCAATGTTTTCTCGAGATAAACTGCTCTAGATCATGGAGATTATAAAAGAGAATGTGTTGGAGAATTTCCCACTGACCTATAGCTAAAATAGATATGGAGATGCATCATTTTGGGGATCCTTTTGCTCTCTTGCAATTTTTACATAATTTCTTGCAATTTCATGTGGATTGGTACCAAACCATAAGAACAACACTTGCAAAACAGCAGTATCATCAATAAGAATCTCAAGAGGACATAGGCAACGATTGGCAGAACCACTATAAACATGTGTTGTTTTATTTTTTCTCATTTTCATTTACTTTTCATCGCTTTTATTCTCTACTTGATCCTTAGGGTATTGGTGTCACATTTTATCACTAACATTTTAGTGCTTTCATTGAGAAACGATCCTCAGACCTATTTGGATCCATCATCTACTATTGGTTTGTTGAAATCCAAGAGGTAGATCTAGTTTTCTTTGTTTTTGGAATTTTTAAATACTCAGATTTTTAGAAAATCAACACAAATACTTTCTACCATGGCCTCCAGAAGAGATTGATCCACCACTTCACCTGCTGCTGAAGGCGTTGAGGAAGTCAATCCTCAACACGTTGTGGAAATTACACAGCGAGATGCTGCCGATGTTCGAAACCCAGCTGATGTGGTCACTAGAGTGGAGATGGATCGCATGCTGAAGCAGATGGAAGACAAGATCCAGGAAGGCCATAATGAACTGAATACGCAGATGGAACAAAGCTTGGATTTGCTGAATCTATTGACGAGCAGTCGCAGGAGAAGCAAGAGGGACATAACAACTTCTGGTTCAGAATCTGATAGTTCCTTGTCGTTGGCATAGAGGCAGAGGGACCAAAAGCAAAAGATGCTTAGGAAGGAAGCTAGGAAGTTGAAATAGAAGATAGGACCGAGCCAAGACAGAGGGCTATGGATCGGTACCGATCCATCAAGATGGAACGGTGTCGAACCATCAAACATGGGCCTTAGTGTTTGACTTTCAGATGATGTGCTGGTTTGGCTTCTGGTCATGCTATGGATGGCCAGAATCTTGGGGATCAAGCAGCTGCTGCAGATCCAACACAAAGAGACTATATGCGCGGAACTACCGAATGATTTTCTCGGAGTCAGAAGAACCCAGGTATCGTGAGACTAACCGAAAGTGTTTGTCGAGCCAAACACTTAGGGCGGATTATGATTACCGCCATTCAGTAAATCTACCTAAATTAGATTTGACCGAAATGGTCAAAAGATTGATAAGTAAGAACCAGCATTAGACTAACAATGAGTGAGGTTCCTTCCCGAGCTGAAATCCATTCTCGGAAGATATCCTATACGAGTACTATCCAAGGAGGTTTGTGATGCCGACAGTTCCGTCGTATAGTGGGAAGACGGATCCAAGGCAACATCTGATGAAGTACGACCGGACATGGATTCTGCCAGAGCTACCGATGATATACGATGTCATTGTTTCTAATTCCTTGGAGGGAGTGACAACGATGTGGTTCACACGGCTGTCGTTGAAATCCATATCGTCTTTTGGTCATTTGGCCCGAAGGTTCATCGAATAATTCTGTATGCATATAACCCATCCAAAGGATGTTATGTCACTTTACAACCTCTTTCGAGGAGCGAGAGAGTCTTTGGAGGATTTCTTACATAAATTTCATACTGCAACAACAAAAGTGAGCAATGCTCAAGAGGACATCATGTTGATGGCGCTGATTAGGGGGATCTACCCTGAGACTGATTTTGGGAGGTGGTTGAAGATGAAACCCCTACCGACGATGGATGTATTCTATAGAAAGGCGAACCAATTCTTGCATTTAGAGGAGCCAAATGCTGCTACTAGAAAGACCAATAATGGACTGTCGGCTGAGGTAATATAGAGTAAAGTTGTTGAAAACCAACCTGGAGGGAGTTTCTGAAATGTTGATGTTGATGTGGAGAACCGAAGTGGTGGACAAGGCAAGAACAACAGTGGAGCTCACGACAAGAAGTTGGATTCAAGGAGACGTCCGAGAATCCCGAAGTTAGACAATTACAGTTCACTAAGCAACTCGTTTGAAAACATATACTTGGCTACTCAGGGTAAAGTGCAGTACTGGAAGCCGGCTCCCAGGGAGTCAACTAAGAAGGAAAAGAGATCTAATAAGTTTTGCATATTTCACGAGACACATGGTCACAACACCAACGAATGAAGACATTTGCGTCATGTGATCGAGAAATTGATTCATAAGAAGAAATTACAACAGTTTGTGCAAGCCTCGCAGGATGGCGAGAAAGGAACCTCAAACCCCAGTAGGGGCAAGCTAGGCATGGTGTTGATGAGCCCAAATGGCTTGAGAAACGTCTTATAATCAACAATATAATTAAATCCAGTTGAGAAGAGTTAGAATGAGATGGATCGGTATGTTGGTGCTTTAAAGCATGCAGCGAATGAGAGCTGTTTTGCCATCGAAGATGGTGCTCCGGCAAAGCAGCTCAGGAGTGTGACAGATGATATTATTTTTCGTAATCGAGATGCTGATGGGGTAGAGGATTCAACTATTGATCCGCTTGTTATTTTGACGACGATTGGCCCTGCTATTGTATGGAAGGTTTTAGTTGACCGCGGGAGTTCAATCAACATTCTATTCAAGAGAGCTTATGATCAGATGCTTCTAGATGCAAAGGATTTGAGTCCGTGTAAATCTCGGATGCGTGGATCTACCGGTGGTACTTTGAGAGGGCGATTGCAAGGGAGTGTGGGTCATGCCTATTGTTGTGCTAGATATTTACTCTGCCTATAATGCCTTTTTGGACCGACCGACCCTTGCTGAGTTTAGAGCGACCATCGCTCCATGGTGCTTAATGATGAAATACCCAACCGAGAATGGTGTGGGGATTGTTCAAGGAGATCAGGAGCTTAGCCGCGAGAGTTATGTCGTTGAGATGAAAGAGGCGAGGCAAAGAGAAAAAGGAAAGGGTGTGGGAGAGGACTCTCTGCATTAAGGCTCTGGACGCATAACAACCACCGCCTTAACCCTAGCTTGGTTAACACAATCGGTTCCATAATGATATGGATACGAGGAAAGAGCCGAAGGATGGAAGGGCTGCACCAGCTGAGTTAACAATTAACATCCCAGTTGGCCAGGATGATCCTATAGGGGTCCCGAAGATCGGATCGCAGCTTGACATGAGGGCGATGAAAGAGTTTGTTGGTTTTCTTCGGGCGAACCTGGATGTGTCGCCTGGACTCATTCAGATATGTATGGAATATCGTCGAAGATAGTGAGCCATCCATTATATGTAAATCCAAAATGCGCTTTTGTGAAACAGAAATGCGACAGCTTGGGTCTGGAGAGATACGCTGCACTTAAAGAAGAGGTGAAGAAGTTAAAAGATAACGGCTTCATCCTTAATGCCCTATACCCGTAGTGGATACCAAATCCGGTTTTGGTGAAAAAGTCGAATGAAAAGTGGAGGACATGCGTCGACTATTCTGATCTGAATAAGGCATGCCCAGAGGATAGCTTTCCACTTCCGAGGATTGATCAACTAGTAGATTTGGTAGCCGGGCATGAATTGCTCTTGTTCATGGATGCCTACTCTGGATACAATCAGATTCCGATGCATGTTCTAGTCCAGGAACACACTAGCTTTATAACCAATCTGGGACTCTACTGCTACCTTGTCATGCCCTTTGGATTAAAGAATTTCATAGGGACTTACCAAAGTTTGGTCAATAAGATGTTTAAAGATCAGATCAGATGCTCGATGGAAGTTTACATGGATGATATGCTTGTGAAGTCACGACAATCGGGGAATCAAGTCAACGATTTGGCAATGATGTTCAATGTCCTCTAGAAGTACATGATGAAGCTTAATCCCTTGAAATGCTCATTCGACATTGCATCGGAGAAATTCTTAGGCTTCATCGTAATCTCTCGTGGGATTGAAGCTAACCCGGAGAAGATCGAAGCACCGAGGAACATCCGAACCCCGGGTATGATAAAAGACGTTCAAATCTTGAATGGAAAGGTTGTTGCCCTAAGTTGATTCATCTCCAAAGCCACTGAAAAATGCATCCCTTTCTTCGATGTGATTAAGAAAGGGAAGATGAATTTCGCTTGGAGGCAAGAATGTATAGATTCTTTCCAGGCTCTGGTAGATCACTTGAAGAGACCCCCGGTTTTTTCAAAACTACTAGATGACCAGGACTTGTTTATTTATCTGATAGTGTTAGTGCACGCCCTGAGCATCGCACTCATGCGTCTAGAGGTCGGTGTACTACATTAGCAAGTGGTTAACAAGAGCAGAAAGGAACTACCCGAAGTTGGAAAAGCTCGCATACTGTTGTTAACCGCCTCAAGGAAGTTCCACCCCTGCTTTCAGGCTCATCCGATCAAATTTCTAACCGACCAGCCTTTGAAACAGGTCTCGCAATGACCTAAGACTTCTAGAAGGATGTTGAAGTGGAACATTGAATTAAGCCAGTACGACATAACCTATTACCCTAGGAGAGCAATCCAGGGTCAAGTTTTGGTGGATTTTATTACTGAATATACTGCACGAGATGATACTCTGGAGAGCAGTGGAGAGAAAAATGCCAAGTGGAAGGTGTACACAGATGGTGCATCTAATAGACGATGTTCTAGTGCTGGAGTCGTGCTTGTGACTCCCGAGGAACATCTAATTTGTTACGCCTTAAAACTCATTTTCCCGTAACAAACAATGAAGCAAAATATGAGGCTTTGATTGTAGGACTCAGGATCGTCGGGGAGCTAGGAGCTGAGACTTTTCATACATTCTGTGATTCCCAACTAGTGGTATGTCAAGTGCAGAAAGAGTTTCGGGCGAAAGAAATGAGACTAGATCTTTATTTGAAGCGATCCCTTGAGTGGCTTAGTGGCATTGAATATTACACGATAACACATATTCCTAGAGAGGAAAATGCGAAGGTTGACTCACTAGCTAAGTTGGCCAGTTTTGGAGATGCGCAACTCATGGACCTAGTTCCGATGAAAGTACTGTCAGCTTCGAGCATCGACCAAATGGATGTCGATTGGATCTTGGAGGCTGAACCTGAGAAGAAGTCATGGATGACTCCGATAAAGAATTACCTATAGAGAGGAATCCTTCCGGACAGGAAGAACGAATGATGCCAACTACTTTGTAAAGCTGCAAGATTCATCATGCAAGAATGAGTACTTTACAAGGAAGGATTCTCGGTTCCTATGCTTTGGTGTGTCGTCGATGATGAGGCCAAACGAGTCTTGAAAGAAGTTTACAAAGGGGCCTGTGGTTACCACACTGGAGAGCAAACCATAGCAAAGAAGATTCTTCATTACGGGCATTTCTGACCAACTGTCAGCTGAGATGTTGCTGATTATACTAGAAAGTGTGACAAGTGCCAGAGATTCGCCAAGATACCAAGAGCCCCACCAACAGAAATCACTCAAATGGTTAGTCTCTGACCATTTTCAGTCTGGAGAATCAATATCATTGGTGTGTTCCCAATATCTAAGGGCGGTGCGAAGTATCCCATCGTTACAGTTGATTATTTAACCAAATGGGCTAAAGCAGAGCCGTTAGCCATAATCACCATAAGGAAAGTAATCAACTTCATGGTTAGAAACATCATTTTCATTTTGGGGTTCCATGAATAATTATTTTCGATAATAGGACTCAGTTTGACAATGCCAAATTCAAAGATTTCTACCGCAGACACTATATCGAGAAGAGATATGTAGCGGAGCACAACCCTAGGTGAGGGATAGATTGAAAAAGTTAACAAAATCATTAAGTCCATTCTCAAGAAGTGATTGGAGAAGGCTAAGGGTAAGTGGGTCGATGAACTTCCATTGGCATTTTGGGCTTACCGAACGACCCACAAGTCAGCGATTAGCCATTCTCCGTTGGCCCTAGCTTATGGATCAGAGGCTATGATCCCAGTTGAACTTGAAGTACCTTTTCATCGAGTGAATCACTATAATCCATGGATGAAGAGGAACTCCTACTGGAGTCTCTCAATATGATCGATGAGAAGCATGATGAAGTTGACTATAGAACAGCTGCGCACAGTAACCGAGTTGCCCGATACTATAATGCCAAGGTCAAGACCCGGACCTTTAAAATTGGCGATCTCGTTCTCAAACGAATATTCCCTGGCCCTGGGAACTTGGGCCGGACTTGGGAAGGTCCGTATGCGATTCAGTAGAAGCTTGGAGATAGCACATTCAAGCTAGCAATAGTGGATGGGATTTCACTCCCGTGGGTGTGGAATAGCAAACACTTGCGACACAATTTCACTTGAATGTAAATTTGTACATATCTAATCAAGGCTGTGTAACCTGACAGAATATGTCATTTCAAATGTTTATAAAAGAAATGACTTCCGAAGCCTATGAATCTGTCTATGCTTGAACTTACACTGGGATCAGTGATATATATTTAAATGAACTTGCATGTGTGAATTGTAGGTGTAGGTACCTGGAGACAGGTGCCAACCAAGCTTCTACGGTCCATGATCGGACGCGCGAAACTCAACCACACTTGGAGCCCGGAGAGATGCCAAACAAGTCCTCTAACCCACGAGTTGGGGACAAGAGTATAAACATTCAAAGGCTGAATGAGATAGTTCACCTTGATAGCTTATGCCCAGAGTTCGGAAAAGCATTCACACCTTGCCCGAAGCAGGCAAGACAAAAGATTTACACCCAAAGATAGGTGGAATCTTACCTACGAACTTCGACCAATGCCCAAAGTTAGGCACAATCGGAGACAAGCATCCTAGATGAGGATGTTTGAACCATAATCTTAAGTGGTTAACTCCGACCAATGCCCAGAGTTTGGCACGGTCAGAGCATGCATTTCAAAAAAGGATGTCCAAAGAGCCATTCGAAGGAAAATTACTTTGATTGACGCCTAGAGGTAGGTGCAATCGCACTTAAAACATCCTTGGAATGTATGTTAAGTTAACCTTTAAAACAATTCGAATTTGATTAAGTTCCAGAGTCGAACATGGTCGCATGCGGATAGATACTCTGAAGATCATTCTTTACTTACAAGTGATGGTACAAACTAATAACTTAGTTCGATGGCGATAATGAGAGATGGATCGTAAACACATTGAATGTAGAGCATGTTTCTCAAATACTTAGGCAAATTCGCACAAGATTTGAATAAAAAAGTCTACATTATTCATAATCAAAATAATACTTAGAAGAAAAGGTATAAGTACTATTGACAACTAGACTAAAAGCAAAAGTGGGGGCCGAACCCGCACAACGCTAGCCTGAAAACAATAGCCGGTCCTACTACTATGTAACCAAAAACACAAAAAAGACGGATGATCATTTTTTGGTCCTCCTCCTCTTCTTTCTCTTTCCTCTCTTTTTTCTCTTCCGCAGCAGATAGCTCATCGGATCCCTCTGGTTTCTTCCATTTTCTTCCTCCACTTCCTTTGCCCTTTAAAGGTGAGCTTAGCAATGGAGTGGCATATGCTCTTGGGTGACTCTGGCCATGGGCGGCATGACCGGAATGAAAATAGGATCGCCGAACAAAGCGATGGATAGAGGAGGAAAGAAGTCAGCTGGCTCTTGCTTAATCTCTACACCTAACTTAAGATGTTCTTCAACAAGTTTGCTCATCGAAACCCCAAGTGCAAGATCGAGCATCCCGGTATTCTCAACATCATCATCTGCATGTTTCCTATAGGAGTCGCTAGGCCCCTCGTCTTGTAATGCACCGATCATTTGCACATCAGGACCTAGGGCATCACTATCTGGGATGCTAGGGATCATCCGAGAGATAGAAATGACCGTTGAATCGGTCACCGTTGCTTGTGGTCTAGGCTGGGAGCTATCCTCTGGAGGACTTAGGATCGTAGGCTAGCCTAAAATTCGAGAAAGATGAAATGAAAGATTAGTAACATCAAGTGGCATCATGTGTGCTCTCTCAAATATGGGTATGATCAACGATATACCTCCACCAGATTAAGGCTCCGTGTAGGCAGCTGCACCATCCAAATTCCCTTCTTGGATGAGGGATAACATGTTTATCTTCTACAATTGTGGTGTATCAGATTTTACAAAGGAACAGGTAGAGTAATGGATGCAACTGGAGGCTCGGGAGTGAGGCCTATAGAAATATCTAGAGGAATAGTGCTGGAACCCTCAGCCTGATCTTTTTCAACCGTGGCAACCAACTCTGGATGTAAAACAAGCTCACTTGCTCTGAGTGCCTCGATTTCATTCAGACAAAGAATCTCTTTCTCCAGCTTTACCAATTCTACTTCAACCCCTTATGAGTGTTTGCGATTTTCCCTCACAATATTCTTCCATGTCATCACTAGATCGCAGGGATAAGATTTGCCAAACCATGCTAAATCTCGGAACTTAAGAATGTTGGCATTGTAGTTGGTGATGAGTGGATCAAAACTATCTTTAATCTGCTTCTCTATAGCTGCCATCAACTCGTCCACCTTCTTGACCTTTTCCAATGTGTCATCTCTCTAATTATGAGCCTCAACGGTTTCTTTGCATTATTCTTGAGTTATTTGGAGGGCCCCATTCTTCTCCTTCTTTTCTTTTTCAAGTTGTGCCTTCAGCCCCTTCACCTATTTGGCTAATTCATGATTTCTGTGGTGAGCTAACTCAGCTTGACTTAAGTGATTCTTCCTTTCTTGCTCGATCGTTGCATTTTAAGTCCTTGACTTTCTAATCGGCAACTTCCTATGTTTCTTCAGCTCAGCAACTTTTGCATCAAGATGAGCGATAGTATCATCATTCTGACTTGTTGTTAGCTGAAGTCCAACGATCTCAATCTCCAATCTCTCAGCACATTTCGAGATCTGCTCAGCTAACCTCTTCCAAGTAACGTACCGATCATAAACATCCCTGATATAAGCGAACGTCTCACTTTGAATATGAGGAGGAATATCCTTTAAATTAGGGGCAAGTTTAATGCCTTTGAAACAGATCTTTGAGAAGCGGCATTTCAGTTCAGCCATACGAGGGTTAGATACGACCGGCTGCTCTGTTTGAGTAACAGGCTGTTTGGTAGGCTGCTCGATAGGTGCTTTATTAGCTTTGTATCAAAAGGAATCAGAAACAGTGGATTTTGATGGATGATGAGAGTGTTGAGAAGTATGAGACGACATTGGCTGCTTGGTAAAGAGGGAAACACGAGAAGGGTCGTCGCGAAGAATGTAGTCATGGTGACTAGAATGCTTTTCCAAGCCCTTGGACGGGGATGACTTGGATCTGGATCGACGCCACGATGACGAATCATGTGGCCTGTAATCCTTCTATCAATCTCCATGATTATGGCTTAAATGCCGGCTAGAATCGGAATCATGGTCGGGCTTGTAGGGTCGTGTGATTGGTTTGCACCTCTACTGATATCCCATCCAATCCTGAAAATCCTCATACAGTCAACGTCGTTCCATTGAACTTGCAAATGAAACAAGGAGGAATTAGCCTTAACTGAGCTAGAACACAACACGAGCGGATTAAAGTGTAGTGTGTGTGTGTGTGCAAGTATCCGAATGTCCCTTTGATGAATCATGGGTCTTAATCTTACTAATAGGGGTGATCTCTCTATCTTTAGTTGAAGGCATGTCTTCGGAGAAACGAAGTGGGGGTCCAACATCCAGGAGGCTCATATTACCAAGGCCGAAAGAGTCGATTACATCCGGGATTGGTCCAAGACTAGTAAAAGGATCCTCCGAAGCTTGTATAGGAGTTTCAAACGTAATTGTGGCCGGTGGAGGCAGAGTCAGAGTCTTCTTTTTAGGAAGTTTGATATTAAGCTTTTCTTCTAAAGAAGTTGCTGGTCGCCACCACTTTCTTCTTATTCACCATGTTCTCCCGTTCCTTCACCTTCATATTTGATTTCACCCTCTTCGGCATGTTCTTGTATGTTGCCAATATCGATCACTGGACTTTGAACTTGGGGAACTGGTGAGTGATCTTCATCATCTTCAGACGAAGAAGCATCCCCTTTATTGTCAGTGGCTTTCGGAGTAGCACCCACACTACGATCAAATTCCAACAAGTTATAAGCCTGTAGATTTTCATCCTAAGTAGTGTCTTGGCCTCTCTCTCCTCTTTCGGGATTTGATGAAGTTGTCAGACAGTCTCTACCATAGCTTGATTGCTAAGTCCGCATAGTACAGCTGCTAGGAGTGATAAAGATGTTCAGAGATAGCTAGGCTATGAACATGGAATCGTAGGATAAAAGCGAGAGCAGAGCTTACGTGGAGACTACCATTGTTGTTTTAATTTAGGAGGACATCGAACGAAGAAGAATTCATCCTTAAAGTATCTTAATTTATTTCAAGTGCCAACTATGATTCGACAACCTCTAGAAGGCTCTAAAAACATAATGGAAGGATTTCCCCTGCAGCACTTGAAACTGAATAGATATCAGATCTCTTGATTGTTGGAGACCCGATCAAAGTAGCGAGCAAATATAATGAACAAACTATGAAGGAATGCATAGCTGTTCAGATGAAGATGAGCTGGAGCCAGTTGCATAAAATGTAGAACTTGTTGAATAAAATGATTAAATGGTGGGATGCCTCATGCCAAGCACATATACCTATTACATGTTGTATACGCATCTGGTGGATAGTGTACTCCTTGGTGGCATGCAGAAACCAACACATCCTCAAATGGGATTCCATGCTTCTTACAAATTCTCCTAATTGATCCTTCTTCGATTTTCGAAGCAGCCGAATTGATGAGATCATCTAATAAACGACATCATCAAGTTTATCAGGTGCAGCCTCGACTTTTAGGCCTTCTATAAGCTATACTGGAACATCCATAACAGGTTTTTCTACTTGTGGATTTTCAATTTAGGGTACAGATCATGCTAGAGTTTGTCGGCCACATGGGACTGGAGTCGAGCTTGGTTCAGTATTTGATTCAACATATCTGGACATTGATGGACTTGCAGCTTGAGCGAATAAATGCTCGGAATGTTTATAAGCCATAGCTATCAAAACTCTACATATAATTGGTATCAAATTGATAAAAAGTCATGCCCCATGCTAACTTGCTAAGTGAAAGCCTAGTACAGTGTTGTGTAGTGTCATGCGGTGTCGATTTTCGATATTGTGCAACAGTTCATTTAAAAAATCTGAAGTTTATCCGAAGTGACCGTCATCGCTAATTGTCCCGTCGGGCTTCACGTCATCGATTAAGCTTTGAAAATGCTTAAGAATCTAGGAGGTGGTTTGGAAAAATCTAAACGTTGATTGATAATGCAACTCTCACAAAAGAGTTTGAAGGCCAAAAATCACCAGGGGTAGGATCAGTACTGATCCGTACCATTGGTGGGTTTTCATCTCTTTTCCACTTCGCTCCCTGATCCACAACACTGGTATCAACATGAAGTTCAACGATGTCCATCTCTATTTCCATCACCTACCTAAGTTCGTTCAAGCTTAGAGGGAACGTTCAATTCAAGTTTTGGGTTTCGAATTGGGAATTAACACAAGATGGATCGGGTGCGATCTAGATAGATCGAGCGACAACCAAAGTATGGAAGTTGAGGTGGTGAATGGTGGAGGCGGCAACTCATAAGTAGCGATGTCGGTTCTGATGTCAGATGGCAATAGTTCAACTTGAGGACAAGAGTTTCTCAATGGCAGACCAAGGTAGAAGTTCGAATAATCAAGATAAAGTGGAGAAGTGAAAAGAAGGATAGGATATATAATGCCCTCGAATAAGAAAATTAGGCAGTTAACACGCCTAATCTCAAGGGCTGGATTGATACCGATCCATACCCAAGGTTGGTACCGGTCGATCGATAAAAAGAAGAAGAAGTATATATATGTGTGTATATGTGTGTGTATCTAGTGTTTCACTGGAATCAGTGTGTACATAGAATCAAGGCACGATGGAAAATCAAAGCACTTGTGTGTGTACATATTCGACATTCAATACTTGGAATCGAAAGAAGGCAGAATCAAACCTGAAAAATCTAGAAAAGGAGCTGGTTCGAAACTACCAAGCTCGGAATGATAGATTACGAGAGAACACTCCAGTTTTATAGTCTTAGATGCTAGCGAAGCATCATAATGAATGGCTACGACACAACACTTCATCAAAAAGGTCCGAAAAAGGAGAACAACTATTCGAAGCATAGTTTGGAGTCCGATATGGAAATCCTAAGTTGTCTCGATTCAAAGCATATCGTGTTTGTAACAAGATGCACTTTATGAGGCAAGTGTTATCCAACCTTTTGGCTAGGCAGTGTCTAGACCGACCTAACAAATAGAACTTGAAAGCTATCAAGGTAGAAGGCTCAGAGAGATAGCCGTAAAGTCCAGAAACTAAGTACAACCAAGATCACGAGACAAATACAAGACCATTCTAAAAGTTCCAAGACTCGATCCATCAATCAGATGGATTAGTACCGATCCATGGTTATGGATCAGTACTGATCTATAGGATCTCCTCAAAACCACTCCATTTTCCTCATACTACTTAGTCTCAATGCCAGAAGCTTGTTCCAAGCTCCGTAGGTCGATCGCCTAATGTTTTCTATCGAACGTCTCGAGCACTAAAAATCAACAACTCTACTCCTCCACCGATCCATCATTTGGACTCAGAAACAAGCTCATAACTATACAAACAAGTTGGAAAACACAAAGCTAATGATATATCACTTCATCCCAAAGTGGTTAGAAAGACCCAAAGAAGATCTTATGGATCAATACAAATTCATGCCTATGGATTGGTACCGATTCATAGCTGTTTGTTGACAAAGCCACGTTTTCTCGAGATAAACTGCTTCTAGATCATGAAGATCGTGGTGGAGCATTTCCCGCC
Source organism: Allium fistulosum (assembly GCA_030737815.1). Lineage (NCBI taxonomy): Eukaryota > Viridiplantae > Streptophyta > Magnoliopsida > Asparagales > Amaryllidaceae > Allium > Allium fistulosum. Next base: position 994,662,721 of record CM060903.1, read on the forward strand.
GACCTACGGCTATAAATAGACATCGATGGGCATCATTTTAGGGATCCTTTTGCTCTCTTGAAATTTATACATAATCTCTTGAAATTTCCTATGGAGTGTTACCGAACCATAAGAATGACACTTGTAAAACAACAGTATCATCAATAAAAATCTCAAGTGGATATAGGCAACGATTGGTCGAACCACTATAAACGTATGTTGTTCTATTTTTTCTTATTTTCATTTACTTTTCATCACTTTTATTCTCTACTTAATCCTTTGGGTGTTGGTGCACATTTTGGGACTAACAAAGATATTATAGGTAGAGGAGGTGATTTCAGAAACCTAGAATTAAGATTCCATTTATTAATAAAACTAACTAAGTCTGGCTTCCCTAAACGAAACCAAGGGTAATTGTCATCCGACATTTTGACTCGGCTATATCCGAACTAATTGGACAAGTAGATTCAACTGTCATCAAGGCTAGTAAGTCCATAGCGATGATTGTGGGGTCCAGAAGTCAAGTATAGATGGTAATACGAAGCCGTGATCGAACGAAATCAAGAGATATGCTATACATAACGTTCTAAGTATGGAATATAATTCAATATAGAAAAGGGATCGACTATAATCATTCTCAATCATAAGGATCAGTGTACTTCAGCCAAATAAGTGCAATTCAATGGAAAACAATCGACATCTCAAGATCCAGAAGCGCAATGGATATAAAACTTTGGGAACAAGATGTGAGAACCCTAAGGAGCCTACCTTAGGGATCACACCTCAAAAGGACTAGGCAAGAGGGATTGGCCGTATTTCCTCCATATGGATCGCCCAAAATCAGGTAACAACACACTTTGTAGCAATGATCGAGCAATAACTCAACATCTACTAATCCAATTGGCATGAAACTTGGAAGCTAGACATAATACAACATGGAGAAGCTCCAATAGGGATTGCACCCCCAAATTCCTTCAAAATGTGGATCATTCCCGATCCCTATTTTTTAGGATTTGGGTCATGCGATCACTCACGTGGGCCCATATGCTTTTGGAGAACCTTCTACCGAATTTTCAGGGAGATATTTCACCGTCTTCCTCTATAAATACAGGCTTGATTTTCATTTTTGGGACCTTTACACTGCTTGTTGCTTTGTACTCTATTGTAACTAAGGATTTTCATTCGATCTTTATTGTATTCAGTTTACAAAGTGATTAATAAAACTATCTCTTCAAATTGGACGAAGGCAAACAATGCCGAACTACTATAATTCTTGTTATTGCTTAGATTTTCTATTATTTAATTGTTTGTCTCCTTTATTTACATTTACTATTCTTCATTTATTTCTCTATAAAATCTCTATTGGCTGTTTGTGCCAATTTTTGGTGCAAACATTTTGGTGCTTTCACTCAGAATGGAGATTCTTAACTCTATTTGGATTCATTTTCTACTACCGGATTTCATAAATCCTCGGAGGAGATCCAGAATTATCTTCATGTAGTTTATCTATTCTATTCAAATTTGCAAAAGTCTAAAGAAAACTATCAACAATGGTTTGGAACACCAGATCTACCTTTGAAAAAGCAGAAGGAAACGAGAACGCTAGCATCCAGCAAGGAGGCCAGAGCAATTTACCAGTAGATGTTAATGATACTAATCCAGTTGATGTCCAGAATCCGACTGATTCCCTCATAAGAGCTGACTTCCATAATCTGATGAGAGAGCTAGTGGATAGCCGCCGACAGTTGAACCAGCAGATTCAAGCCAATATCGATTTAATGAATAAACTTAGAGATCAACAATGCAGGAAAACTAGGAGAGAGCTAACCCTTTATTCTGCATCGGAGAATTCTAGTTCATCAGATGATTATCACAGATGCAGACGTCGTAGAACTGACAAATATCACATAGAAGCTTCTGGACATCAGTAGGCAAACCAACCGGGGTTTCTAAGACAGATCGGGCCTGATCCCTCCTCCAGAGGGATCAGTGCCCATCCCTCCTCCAGAGGAGGAAGTTTGCAATTTCATGTTGGAGCATAAATTGGAGCCGCTGCGATTGATTCAGATGCTGGAGTCCAGGTGGATGCAGATTGGTTACCTCCTTGGAATGACGATGAAGTGAACACACGTGGTATACATCCAGAGGATGTTGAGCCAAGAAGGCGTGGAACGGCACGTAGACATCGACCGGACCATTCGCATGAGGTGGAGCTGACTGCTGCTTGGCTCCAACTATCCAAACGCCAGACTTGTTGGCTATGGTTAGATAGCTAGTAAAGGAGAGCCAAGGCTTGACCAATGATGATTGGGGATCCCGAGAAGCCATATCCCGTTCACCGACAATATCCTACATGAGAAGTATCCAAGAAGGTTCAGCATGCTGTCGATGCCTGCCTATGAGGGAAGAACTGACCCTAGGCAGCACGTCATGAGATATGAATGGCTGATGGAATCTGCACGAGCTGATGATGCCACAAAATGCAGATGTTTTCCTATTACTCTCACTGGCATAGAAACGATGTGGTTTATGAGATTACCCCCATGGTCAATCTCTAGATTTGATGATTTAGCAACAAAATTTGTGGAGCAGTTCCGTATGCATGCAACTCACCCCAAGAATGTAATGTCCCTATTAAGCGTGATCCAGGCTCCAGAAGAATCGCTGAAAGATTATTTAGAGAGATTTCATACGACCGTCACAGAAGTCAGTAATCCAAATGACCATTCAATATTGATGGTGGTAACAAGAGGGATTGACCTAGAATATGACTTTGGCGATTGATGAGCTTGCAAATCACCTGCAATGTGGAGCATTTCTATACAAAGGCAGCCCAATATTTGAGGAAAGAGGAAGCTAGATACTCTAGGAAGAAGAATGTTGTGGGACCAAGTGGGGAGGGAGTGCAGAGTAACATTGCAGTGAAACAATCTGGGAGGAGTTCCGGAAAAGTTCAAATAAATGTCCAAAATAAACCAAATCAGCAAAAGAAAAGTGGTGATGGGAACCGTGAGAGAAAGAGGGATTAAGAAAGAGGAAAACCTAGGATTCCAATGTACAATATCTACACACCACTAAACACATTTCTAGAAAACGTCTACTTGTCTACATGCAATACCATGCGTATAGGAAGCCACCTCTAAAAGAATCAATGGAGAAGCAGACTGGAAAATATTGTCGGTTCCACGAATGCTATGATCATAACACGAATGAGTATAGGCATCTCCAGGATGTTAAATGAGTGTAGGCATCTCCAGGATGTTATCAAAAAATTGATTTAGGAGAGAAAACTACTGCAGTTTGTTAAAGCCCCACAGGATGGTGGGCAGGGGACATCCGACCTTAACCAAGGGTAAGCGCCACACAGGGCTAAGGAGCCTGCACAGACTGGTGGGAGACTAGTGATCGATACAATAGTTGGAGGACTGCATCCAGCTAATAAGAGCTAGCATGAGATGGAGCACTATGCTAGTGCAATCAGGCATATGAATTTTAAGTGTTGTTCGAGTACAGAAGATGGGGCTTTGGCAAAATAACAGCGTATAATGGAAGATGACATTGTATTCAAAAACAGAGATGCAAAAAAGGTGGAGGCACCGACGATCGACCCAATGGTCATTTCAGCCATGATCGGCCCCGCCTTAGTGAGGAGGAGCCCAAAGAGACCAAAGCTGCATCGGTTGAGCTGATGATTGACATCACGGTCAGCCACGACGACCCATCACGGGTCCTAAAGATTGGATTGCAGCTCAGCCCCACGATGAGGAAAGAACTTGCTGGTTTTCTCTGAGTGAATCTTGATGTGTTCGCTTGAACTCATTCTGATATGTGTGGGATCTTGCTTGCTATTGCGAGCCACATATTAAATATCGATCCGAGGCATATCCCGGTGAAGCAGAAAAGGCGTGGCATGGATCCGAAGGGATCTGCCGCTCTTAAAGAGGAGGTGGATAGGCTCAAAAGCAATGGGTTTATTCGCGATGCCCTCTACTCTAAATGGGTATCTAATCTTGTACTTGTGAGAAAGGGAAATGGAAAGTGTAGACATGCATTGATTACTCGGACTTAAATAAGGTATATCCAAAATACAATTTTCTCCTTCCAAGGATCGACCAGCTGGTAGACTCAACCACAGGACACGAGTTGCTATCTTTCATGGATGCGTACTCTGGATATAACCAAATCCTGATGCACATTTCCAATCAGGAGCGCACTAGCTTTATTACCGATGTTAGATTGTATTGCTATGTGGTTATGCCATTTTGATTGAAGAATGCTGGAGCTACTTATCAGTACCGGTCAACCGAATGTTTAAAGATTAGATTGGAAAGATGATGGAGGTATATGTGAATGATATGCTTGTGAAGTCACAACAATCAAATGACCACAGTAGAGACCTAGCGGGGATGTTTAATATCCTCCGATATTACAAAATGTAGGTCAATCCTTTAAAATGTTCTTTTGGCGTTGCATCACGAAAGTTCTTGGGTTTCATCGTCAATGCTCGCAGAATCAAAGCCAATCCCGAGAAGATTCGAGAAATTCGAACATCCAGGGACCAAAGACCATCAAAAAAGTATAGAGCTTAAATGGGAAGGTTGTTGCCCTAAGTCTATTTATTTCCAGAGCCACCAATAAATGCATTCCTTTCTTCGACTTGATTAGAAGAGGGAAAATGAACTTTGAATGGACACAGGATTGTGAAGACGCATTCCAAGCTTTGGTGAACCACTTAGAGAGGCCCCTCATCTTGTCAAAGCCAGTGGATCACAAAGACTTGTATGTCTGTACACGCTATAAGTGCCATGCTGCTTTGCGAGGAGAATCGAATCCAGAGACCGGTCTATTATGTTAGAAAGTGATTAACAGGAGCTGAAAGGACCTACCCAAAGATAGAAAAATTGACATACTACTTGTTGATTGCTTCACAAAAGCTCCGCCCATATTTTTAGGCTTATCCCATCAATGTTTACACCGATCGGCCGTTACGACAGGTCCTACAGCGACCTGAGACGTTTGGAAGGTTATTCAAGTGGAACATCAAACTGAGTCAATTCGACATTACTTATCTCCCTCAGAGAGCCATCCAGGGACAGGCACTGGCGGACTTTATAGCAAAATTCATTACACAGGACGATCTTATAGAGAGCGGTGGAGGCCCTACCATTCGGTGGAAAATGTATATGGATGGAGCATCCAATTATCGTTGTTCTACAACCGGAATCGTGCTAGTAACCCCAGAAGACCGATCAATTTGTTATGCTTTGAAGCTTTACTTCCCTGCAATGAACAACAAAGCTGAGTATGAAGCTCTGATTATTGGACTCAAACTTGCCAAAGAAATGGGAACAAAATCTCTTGAAATCTTTTGCGATTCCTAGCTGGTGGTATACCAAGTCAGGGAGATTACCAGGCTAAAAGAGAAAAACTCGCCCCGTACCTTATCCAAGTCCAAGAGCTATTGACTGGCTTCGAATATTATGACATCACATACATTCCCCAGGGTCAAAACAAAGTGGTCGACTTATTGGCAAAGTTTGCTAGCACCGGGGATGCACAACAAATGGGCTTGGTCCCAGTCGAAGTACTAGATGCTCCGAGCATAAACCAAGTGGAAATCGACTGGGTAATAGAGACAGAGCCTGAGAAGGAGTCATGGATGACTCTGATTAAAGATTATTTGCTACAGGGAGTCCTCCCCAAACGAAGGAATGAAAGACGACAAATCCTTCGCAAAGCTTCGCGATATATCATTCAGGAAGAAGTCATGTATAGAAAGAGTTTTTCTGTTCCCCTGCTTTGGTATATCGCTCATGATGAAATAAAATGACTCCTAAAGGAAGTTCACGAAGGGGAATGTGGCAATCACACTAGGAGGCAAACCCTAGCAAAGAAAATACTCCGTTATGGGTTTTATTGGCCGATTGTCAACCGTGATGCTGCTGATTACGCTAAGCGATGCGACAAGTGCCAGATGTATGCAAATGTTCTAAGAGCTCCGCCGATGGAAATCACACAAATGGTCAGTCCATGGCCATTTTCCACATGGGGCATAGATATTATCGGTTCCTTACCGATCTCCAAAGGTGGTGCGAAGTACGCCATCGTCGTAGTTGATTACTTCACCAAATGGGCCGAAGCGGAATCTTTAGCCACGATTATGACAAAGAAAGTAATCAACTTCATTGTCCAATACATCATCTATCGTTTTGGCCTCCCGTGAACCATTGTAACTGATAATGAGACTCAATTTGAAGACGTTGAATTCAAAGACTTATGCCGTCGGCATCATATTGAAAAGAGATTTGCGGTAGTTGCTCATCCTCAAGCAAATAGACAAGTTTAAGCTATGAAAAAAATCATAAAGTTCATTATGAAGAAGCGTTTGGATAAGGTCAAGTGGGTGGACGAACTCCTAATAGCATTATGGGCTTACAGAACCACCCAAAAGTCCGCGATTGGCCATACTCCATTCGTTCTTGCTTACGGCTCCGAAGCCGTTATTCCTATTGAACTCGAAGTCCCTTCTCATCGAGTAACGTACTATGATCCCAGAACGAATGGAGATCTCCTCTTAGAATCTCTAGACTTGGTGGATGAGAAGCACGAAGAAGCTGATTTGAGGACAATTACACATTGACACTTAGTCGTCTGATACTACAACACTAAAATCCGATCTAGAACCTTCAAAGTCGGTGATCTCATCCTGAAACGGGTTTTTCTTGCCCTAACACACATGAATCCTACTTAGGAAGGACCGTATGTTATTGAACGGAGACTTGGAGAGGGAACTTTCAAGCTAGCGAATGTTGATGGCATCACGCTTCCAAGGGCATGGAATAACAAGCATTTACGATGCTATTTCACTTAGTTTATTCTTTTTCATCCAGTTGTATTTAATTTTTGAATTTTCTTTAACATTTGGTTTTCCAGATATGTAATAAGACAAATTATGTTATTTCTTTCCATTTGGCAAATAAAGTTTGAAATTTCCTTCATATCTGTAATTGCTGTAGCATTATATATTAGTTATAATATCCGACTAACTAATATTGACATATTTGAGCAGGTTCCTAGAGTTTGGAGCTAGCCGATTACATAAGTTCACGATTGAACTAAACAAAATGAACGTAGTCCAACCGTTCATTCGATAATTCTCACTCACAACCCGATGGATGGAGTACCTAACGAGGAATGGATGTGACTTGACCATCCGATAACCAAATTAATCCCACCAAGCGATGGGATAGACATGAATCAAAAGTGATTGTGATACGATCGATCGCTCGCTAAGTTAAACCCTGAACTTAGGGGCAAATCAATCAATTCAGGAAAGTACGGTCTGACTATTTTTCGAAATAACTCTAAGTCCCCAAAGTGTGGACTGGAGTATAAACACGAATTAGGTGCGATCCGATCACCCACCAACTAACTCTTATCCTCGGAGTGCGGATATTAGTATAAATAAATATATGAGTGCGGTTCGACCACTCACTATTTCGTAAACTCCGACTCAAAATCGACAAGAGGAATATAAACTCGTTAGGGATGGAGTTCGACCATCCACTGTCTAACTCCGCTAACCCAAGACTGGGGGCAGGAGTATAATCACTTAAACTGCTAAGTCCAATGACGTAACACTAGGGTCCGAGTCCGGTGTTCCGTATAACTTGAGGCCATGACCACTTGGAGGCCTTGAGTAAAAATTAACGGATGATTATCCGAATTAACGAGCAACGAATTACAAGTACATTGAATGGAAAAGTAATAGCTCGACTACTTAAACAAGTTCACATAAGAGTTCAACAAAAAATAAAGAACTTTTATTTACACATTAAATTGAAAATTGTATTACAAGTTTATTCAAAAGCGGGGGCCATTTCCACACATACACGGCCAACAAAAACAAAAACAGATACACAAGCTAAGCCGAAGTGATGGCTACTTCTTTTGCCCCTTCTCTCTTTTGGATTTCCTAGGAGTGGATCCACCCAAGCCTCCGCCTGTCCTTCTCTTCGATCCTTTACTACCCTTGGCAGGAGAGCTTTTAGAGCTTGGAGGGAGTTCTTCGAGATTTGACCCGCTGGGTGGAATAACTTGTAGTAGGACGAGATTCAGATCATCGATGTCCACATCACGGGTTCAGCTTTAGCTTTTTTCTTCAATGACTCCTCTCTCTCGATGCGCTCCTTTAAGCTAAGCTCATTAGTGTGTTCGGAGGCACCCATGATCACAACATTATCAGATTCATTTTGCAACGGCCGATCGTTAGCCTTATTATCATCAAGTGCTCCAATAACTTGAGCATCGGGCCCTGGAATGTCGGTAGTCGTCAGAATTTCAGTAAATGTTAGTTGTTGCCGAAAGTGTGCTATGGATCGTGTAATATGGATATATGATAATATAGAGTGTAGTGATGATAGCTATACGGTAAATAGTGTGGAATATAAAACCAGTATAGTAAAAATGACATCAGAGCTTTTTATACTGATTCGAAGCACCGTCCTACGTCCAGTCCCAGACTCCTTCTGGATTTCACTAAAACAATAACCCTCACTTAACCCGGAGGAACAGGTCTATACAACCCTTGAGCAGTCGAACAAGGACCTGAGCAGCAGAATAAGATTTCGCCTCAGCAGCCGAAGAGGACTTCACACGCCTGAGCAGCAGAACAGGACTTCAACAAATACAAAAATAGTTTTGACATTGTGTGTTCTTAATAACACGGATTTGTCACTTGTAGTACACCCTTCCTATAATCTTCTCCTTGAGTATAAATATATATATTTGAAGTATATGAAGAATAGAAAGGTCTAGTATTGCATTAATGCAGAATAATTGAAAGTATATTGCAAATAGATAGAAGAGCAAAGATAAGAGAATTAGATTATGATTCAGTGATTTTAAATGAAGTTGAAATATGTATTTATAAAGATTAGAAAGCAGCGGCTGTTGGTGAAGAGTTTCGATCGAAGTGTTGCGTCCGAATCTTTTCGTTAGAGGTTCGCAACTCTTCACAAAAAGTCATTTCTTTTCGAAAAGTGGTTGTTATAGAAATTCAGTCAACTGAGCCTCTGAGTCAGTCGACTGAATGTTCAAAATAATATTTAAATTTAAATTCGTATACTTATGTAACTGTGCATACTGCATAAAATTCCCAGTGTCAGTCGACTGGTCGTCTGGGTCAGTCGACTGACCTGGTTAAATTTGTGCAATAAGCATAGTTTACATAGGTATATTAATTTCTATAACTTTAAAACACTTTTATAATATAACTATATGCTTATATATGTATAAAATATTTGATGAATATTATGATTAAATATATAAGCTAATGTAGACGTACTCGAGGAGAGATTTTAACAAATATGGACCTAAGACTTAAAAACAAAAAACCATAGTTGATGCACAGGTTTTTAAAGTCTTGTCTCCTTGTCTCTTTTTATCGTAGCAGTTGTCAAATCTGTATGTCGTAGTGATAGCTTCGTGTCATGAATCAATACCAAGTATCAACATCACAAGACTTTAAAAACCTGTGCATCAACTATGGTTTTTTGTTTTTAAGTCTTAGGTCCATATTTGTTAAAATCTCTCCTCGAGTACGTCTACATTAGCTTATATATTTAATCATAATATTCATCAAATATTTTATACATATATAAACATATAGTTATATTATAAAAGTGTTTTAAAGTTATAGAAATTAATATACTTATGTAAACTATGCTTATTGCACAAATTTAACCAGGTCAGTCGACTGACACTGGGAATTTTGTGCAGTATGCACAGTTACAGAAGTATACGAATTTAAATTTAAATATTATTTTGAGCATTCAGTCGACTGACTCAGATGCTCAGTTGACTGAATTTCTATAACAGCCACTTTTCGAAAAGACACGACTTTTTGTGAAGAGTTGCGAACCTCTAACGAAAAGATTCGGATGCAACACTTCGATCGTAACTCTTCACCAACAGTCGCTACTTTCTAACCTTTATAAATACATACTTCAACTTCATTTCAATCACTGAATCATAATCTAATTCTCTTATCTTTTCTCTTCTATCTATTTGCAATATACTTTCAATTATTCTGCATTAAAGCAATACTAGACCTTTCTATTCTTCATAGACTTCGAATATATATATTTATACTCAAGGAGAAGATTATAGGAAGGGTGTACTACAAGTGACAAATCCGTGTTATTAAGAACACACAAAGTCAAAACTATTTTTGTATTTTATTGAAGTCCTGTTCTGCTGCTCAGGCGTGTGAAGTCCTCTTCGGCTGCTGAGGCGAAATCCTGTTCTGCTGCTCAGGTCCTTGTTTGGCTGCTCAAGGGTTGTATAGACCTGTTCCTCTGGGTTAAGTGAGGGTTATTGTTTTAGTGAAATTCCAGAAGGAGTCTGGGATTGGACGTAGGACGGTGCTCCGAACCAGTATAAAAAGCTCTGGTGTCATTTTTACTATACTGCTTTTATATTCCACACTATTTACCGTATAGCTATCATCACTACGCTCTGTATTATCATATATCCATAGCACACTTTCAGTTGCTCCATAGCGGCATCATTTCCTAGAGTTTGATTGGAACTCAAAAGACTTGCAGATTCACAGGAACAAGCAAATAAGCCCAGGAATATTGGGTATGAAGAACAGAACCTCTCGAATAATAGTGAATAAAGAAGGATACCTGTGTTAGGCCGACTTTCAGTTGTCGCTGGAGTGCTCCCTTCTTGAATGGGAGTCAACACCTTTGATTGATAACTGGGTCTGTCTAGATCATAGCTCATATCCTTTCCCGAACCAAGTGAAATTGATGCTCTGGTTGTTTGAAGTGAAGGGGGACCTTTAGGTTTAGACTTCGAAGTTTCAACTATGTTTTTCCCTTTGCCCGGGGGTGCCAAAATATCAAAGTATCGGAGCCTTGTAGCGGCAAGATCTAAAGGTTCATTCCCATAAAGGATCTCCCATACCAACTTCTCCTCATCTAGATCAGCTTCGCCAAGGGCGTTCTTCTTCATTTCAATGATATATTCCCAAGCCTCGGCAAGCGATATGAGGTAGCCCTCTCCAAGAAAACTCAAGTCACGATGGATTAAGACCTTAGCAATGTATTCAACAATCAAAGGATCAAACATGTCCTTAATCTCATTCCGGCCAGCCTCTTTGGCATCCTCCAACTGGGCTTCAATTTGTTCTCTAATTTCATTACGGCCAGCTGCCCTTACCTCTTCCTTGAGTACTTCAATTTGAGTGAGTTGCTCGTCAAGTTTAATTTTAGCTCCCGAGCCTCGACGGCCTCCTCACAATACCTTTGAGACTCCTCCCAAGCCTCAAGTTTTTCTTCCTTTTCCTTCTTAAGAAGTTCTTTAAGTTCCTCAATGTGGCAGGCTAGAGTATTTTTCTCCTTTTGCAGTGTGTCCACTAGAGAAAGCACATTGCTATGATTAAGTGCAGCATCCAGCTCCTTAATGTGAGCCATTTCCAGACAACTAACCACCTCAATTGTTTCTTTGGCTCTCTTCTCTGCCGCAACTAGCTTCACTGTCAACTCTATGATCTCATCATCTTGGTGTTTAATTATGTTTTTATCATGGATCGCCTCCAACTTAAGGCGATTAATTTCATGCTGCCTCTCGATAGGCACCTCGGATATTTTCTCAACTAAATGTTAGAATGCTTTATGCTGCACAAAAACATCATTGACACGTGCAAGTGAACTCTCTTTAGCACTCCCTGTAATTGTATGGATAGAAGGAAGAAACTTCAGCCCATCAAAGCAAATTTTTGAAAAAATGACCTTAAGTTCGTCCAATTTTTCTATCATAGAGACCTCGGGAGTTGTAGTACTCAAAGCTGGATTAGAAGTAACAATTGTGCATTTGCTTGACCTACGACCACGAGGCTGTCGAGAACTAGATGGACCTAAATAAAGTTCAGGCGGCACAGCAGTTTGGAGAATATGGGAAGAGGCCTGATCGTTGCTATGTACAAGAAGATTGGGCTGAACTTCCTAATTAGATGACTAAGATTTGGACTTATGTTTAGAAGATGAAGACTTTCTTAAACGATAGCTTTTTTCCCAACTGTCATTCCTTTCACGACGCCTGCCCGAGTCAGGACCACAATTGGATCCATATTGTGTTGTGGAACGCCTCAAGCGATCAAAGGCATGGGAATTAGACATAGCACCTGCAAACGAAAAAAGTGCGTGTAAGTTACCATCAAATAAAAGATAGACAAAAATCGTGTAGTGAACTGCGCGTGATTGTGAGTGTCCTAGTGTACCTCAATGGACCGGTTACTGAAGCCTTGCTTATAGGAGTGTTCTCCCCTTTGTTAATGGGAGGAATGCCATCACCGGTCCTATTGGGAGAATTAAGCCTCCCAACACTGATGTTGGAAAAGTCAAAGGTCATGATATCATCAAGGATCGGGAGACTCGAGAACCCTTCCATCGAACTTTCTAAAGGTTGAGAGGAAGACTCTTCTTCAATAGAGGTGATGATGAACTCAGGCTCTTTGGCAGTATTTCTTCTACGGAGTTTGTAAGCGAGATTTTTCCTTTTTTATTGGCACATGAGATTGTGCACTTTGTAATGGTTCGACCACAGACGCATTTCCCAGACCTGCATCAGCATCGCCAGGCTTGTTGGCTTCATCACCTCTAATTTCACCCTCTTTAGCATCGTCCTGAGCCCCTTCGACTGGGGGCATAATAGGGCTATTAGTGACACCTTCTTTTTTCTTAGCATCCCTTAGAGGTGCAATGCTTCCTGGAAGCCCGATGTTGCAACCTTCTTCTAGCGGCCCAAAAAGAGATAACCACTCATCGGTTACAAGGGATCTGATGTCCTTGTCTTCAACCGGGATGACAAGGATTGCAGAAACCGACCTTGAAAAACTATCGCCTTCAAGTCGTGGATGGGAACCTATAAATTTTCAAAGTATTTGTTAGTTCAGGATACGACTCGTGCTAAAGAATTTGAGACTAAAGTGAGGGCAACACTTACGTCCTTCCAACCATCGCCTCGCAAAGTCAGGCGGACAACGAACGTAGAACCATTCGTGTTTAAAGATATTGAGCTTGTTCCAAGCACCAGTTAAAAGTTGACAGTTGGGCGAAGGCTCGAGGAAAGTATAAGAAAGGCTTCCCATCCATCGTTTGAAATTGTAGATAAATCTGATGTCTCAGGAGATGGAGGGTGGAACAGAACATCCATAAATAGTAAGAAAATACCATGAAAAAAAACGTAGCTGCTCGGATGCAGCTGAGTTGGTGCTATTCCAATATAATTTAGCATCTGTCGGATAAAAGAATTAAAAGGCGACACACATCTGGCCCAGTACATAAGTTTATTACATGCTGTATACCCCTCTGGGTGCAAATGAGCCCTGTCAGTCACTAAAGGGAGTAGAACATTTCCAAGCGGGATCCCATGCTTAGAGCACAGCCTACGGAGAGCAGCCTCACCAATTCTGGAGGCCTGGGAATTCATCGGGTTATCCAAAATACAACACCCTCTATAGTTTCAGGGGTAGGGTGTATCTCTTCCACCGGAAGGATGGAAACATAAGAGAAAAGATCAAACAACGGGCAGGAAATCTCCGGTTGTTAGTTTGATGTTCAGGAGAAAGTCTACCGGATACAGTTGCAGAACTCGGCTTGGCACCTGGATTTCTATGCTGTGAAGGTTGTCCAGAAGACAGCGGCTAAACGTCCTGAACGTTTGGAGCCCACATCAACTAAACTCAGTAGATAATCAAGATTACACAAATTAACCTATCCCCTCGTGCTAAGTGCAAACTAGTGTATGTACTATGGTGCAATGTTGTGCAGTGCATAGATAGAGTTCCAAATTAAAAGCAAAAGTAAGTGACAAGACTTTGGATTCCAACCAGAGTGACCGTCTCAACTGGCATATCGAAGTGTGAAGTTCAGTATTGAAGTCCATGTGTTAAGTTTTAACTCATGTTCAAGTCATGGCAATTTAGTTGTTCAAATTCAAATGCAAAGTTGGATAGTCAAGTCCTATTGTCTATTATCATCATATGTTCAAGTTCGTTAAGACAGGTTTGGTTCTGATTGTTCATGCAAATGAATATGGGTTGGTTTGCTTAAGTATTCAAGTTCACTTCAAAGGCTTAGAATCGACTAAGTCCCCATAGCCGATCCCTTTATCTTAATAAAACCGATCCCTCTTGAAAAAGCCTATGACCGATCCCTCTATTCTCTCACACCATCGATCCCTTTGCCTAAACTGATACAATAAATCCCTTAGCCGATCATTCCTTTACCGATCCCTCCTCAAACTCCAATAACCGTCCTTCTACTTAGCCATTCTCACACTCAATACACATGACTAATCCCTCTCCTCCATACTCTATCGTGATCGATCCCTCCATACTCCATCACGACCGTCTCTCCATGCTCCACACCTAACCATGACCGATCCCTCTCAACTCGAGTAATACTGATCCCTCTCAACTCGAGTAATACCAATCCCTCTCAACTCGAGTAATACCGATCCCTCCACTTAACAAACTTCCATAGCTTGTCTCCACGAATTTCTTCACTCTTTACCTTCTCCTCTCCTACCACTTTACCGAACCCAACATCGCCACTGTTCTCATCTCGTATCCTCCTAATTCGATCCATGCTCGAAGCAAGAAACTTAACCGAACCCATCATCTCATCACAAATTAAAGTTTAAATGTAAGGAAACCTATCTAAGTGTATAAAATACGAGTTACTCGAAGGGAGATGCTGGATTTTGATTCAAAGCGAGGATGAAGTGGTGGTCTAGAGCAGGGGAAGATGACAGATATAAAGATGGAGGCGGTGATTGGTTTGAAAAGAGGGATCAAAGTCAAAGTGGAAGGAGAGGGTTTGGAGGTTAGCTCGAAGGAAATGAAAGTAAGAAAAAATGGGCTAAAGTGAGGGATGGAGAAGAAAGTGTTAGTTTATATAGGAGACTAAAGGGACCGGCCTACCTTTGCGTCTCCATGAAGCCAAAAAGATTAAATCCTATATGTATGAAAGGATCAGGTATAATCCCTCGACTTGGGGATCCAATATGATCCCTATATATATAAAGAAAAAGAAAGAAGAGCAAGAAAAGAGGAAAAAGGGATCAGCTAAAGGAGAATTCCGATCCCTATTATAAGAAAAAAAGGAGGGGATCAGCTAGAGGAATGTCGATCCCTATAAACATAAAAGAAAAAGGGAGAGAGAATGGATCGAGAACGACCCCTATGTGTATACAAACATGTACATAAAATCCATATAAAGTAAATAAATATAAATGCAATAAAATTGCATCTAATTCGACAATAATTGGCAACGACCTGTGAGCATGCAAAAACATCTGGGAGCCTACGACAAAAACGTATGCCAGAACGTGCACGTGAATGTTCTGAAAGTTCAATTTTTGAAATCGACAGAAATTGAATTCAAACCTGAAGTTTTCACGGTCAAGGCTGAATCAGATAGCCGAAGCTTACTAGCTCCATAAAACCGGACATAGGTAGCATCTAAAGGAATATAATCTTGAATGTATACTATTGGAAATCGACCAAGCGTCATGACGACCAAAAAGAGATACGATACTTTGGGAAAATAATTCGATGGAAGGATGGCGACTATTCAGAAAACTGTATGGATTTCTTTCCGATGACTCTAACTTTCTTTGATTCAAAGCACGTCATGTTCAACACATGACATACTTTGGGCGGAAAGTGTTATCCGACATTTTGACCCGGCTATATCTGAACTGATTGGACAAGTTAGATTCGACTGTCATCAAGGCCAGTAAGTCCAGAGCGATGATTGTGGAGTCCAGAAGTCAAGTACAAATGGTAATATGAAAGTCAAACAAAATCAAGATATATGCTATACATAACTTTTTAAGTATGGAATATAATTCAATATAGAAAAGGAATCGACTATAATCATTCTCAATTATAGGGATCGGTCTACTTCAGCCAAAATGTGCAATTCAATGGAAAACAATCGATATCTCAAGATCCAGAAGTCCAATGCATATGGAACTTTGGAAAAAAGATGTGGGAACCCTAGGGAGCCTACCCTAGGGAATGCACCTTAAAAGGACTAGGCAAGAGGGATCGACCCTCTTTCTTCCATAGGGATCGATCGGAATTAGGTAACAACACACTTTGCAGCAATGATCGAGAAATAACTCAACATCTACTAATCCAATTGACATGAAACTTGGAAGCTAGGCATAATAAAACATGGAGAAGTTCCCATACCCCCAAATTCCTTCAAAATAGGGATCGGCCCCGATCTCTATTTCTTGGGATTTGGGCTATGCAATCGCTCATGTAGGTCCATATGATTTTAGAGATCCTTCTGCCGAATTTTCAGAGAGATATTTCGCCATCTTCCTCTATAAATACAGGCTTGATTGTTCATTTTCATGACCTTTATGCTAGTTGTTGCTTTGTAATCCATTGTAACTAAGGATTTTCATCCAATTCCTACTGTACCCAGTTTACAAAGTGATTAATAAAGTATCTCTTCAAAGTGGATGTAGGGAAACAATGCCGAACCATTATAAATCGTTGTGTTCTTGTTATTGCTTTGATTTTATGTTATTTAATTGTTTGTCTTCTCTGTTTACATTTACCATTCTTCAGTTATTTCTCTATAAAATCTCTATTAGGTGTTTGTGATAATTTTTGATGCAAACGGTAATGATTTCAGAGAGTTGATTAGCTCTCGATAGTAGTTAATAGTGGAATAAACTTACTTACGAAGGGGGATTTTATGCTAAGGCTTAAGATGGCCAAACTAGTACTTAGAACATTAATGATGGTATAATAAGTAGTGGAGTTATCCAAAGGCAGTCAAAATTAAAAGAGCTTATTGAATAGCTGAGGATAAAGCCTAATAAGTATATGACTAGGTAGAGTATTCGATAGATGATCTCAGGCCATTGTGGCAACCAATAATCAAAATCGTAGGTGTAAGGCCTTTGTAGCAACCGAAACAAGAAAGCGTAGGTGTAACGCGTGTGTGGAAGCCAAAACCAAAAGCATTAGTGAGACCTAAGTGGCAACTACAAATGAAACTGTTAGAGTAAGGTTTAATGTAGCATTTGAAACGCGAAAGCATTGGTGTAAGGCCTAAGTGGCAACCAAAGCAAAGTTTGGTAGATGACATAAGGCCTGTATGGCAACCAAAACATAAAAGCGTAGGTGTAAGGCCTGTGTTGAAATCGAAACACGAAAGCATATGTGTAAGGCATGCTTGGCAACCAAAACCGATAGTGGAATTTGTAGAATTAAGGTAGCAATGAAGGAATACTACCTTAGTGGAAGCTAAATGCGAAAACTGCAACTATTCATCATAAGAATAAGGCATAAGGCCTCAATGGTAGTCGAAGGTAATATGTCTTGGGTTTTGGATGAAATTTTTTATTATTGGTGAATGGAAAAACATATGAAATGGCTATTAATTCTAGTTAAAGTAGCATAGCATGTATAAGATCTTTAAAGATGAAATAGTGGTTTATGTTTATAGTTGTTAAAAGAATGTTGTGTTATAGTAAGGGGAAAACTCGTTCTGTACTTTAGTGACGCGGTCTCACTATGTTTTACGTTTAGGGTACTATGTTGCACATACCAGAGTTTAAGTCTAACCCATTTTTTTATCTTTGTTTTCCTATAACTCATGCGTACTCGTTAGAGTAGATCGACTTTATGGATCTAGGCAAGTTGCTTTCTAAAGGGTTCTGAAGACAAAGCAAAAGGCTTAGATGATATAAATGTTTTTTGTTCCTATTGTACTAAGTGTTCATGTCAAAATCTTCATATGTTAAGCATGACACTATTAACTATGATTGTATTATAATTTTGACCCCTGCGTGGGAACGGGTATGGGAACTAATTTGGACTTGTATTGATGAACTCATTTAATGTTTTTAATTTACTACTCTATTTACTTAAACGTTTTATATAACCAATCTCATCTCTATGGTCAAAAGATGGTTCCAAGTTGACTATAGCACATTGGTGTTCCATCTTTGGGTTTCATAATGAGCGTTGTTACAGGTTGTATCATAGCTTAAGTTAGGGGACACTTATGTAAAACGAGCAAAGTAAAGGTCTAAGTAGAAAATTAGACAGTAACACCTTGGGAAGTGCATGCGCTATTATACGACGAACATGTAATTTTCTATATAGATGGATATATTTATATTTCTACTATTGATTTACTCTCTTACCTTCTAATTCTATCGAAGAATTTCTTAAAAAAAGCAAGAATGAAAATGAGGAGTGGAAGAATTAAAGTAGGAGGCGCTAATGCTAGGATAAAAGATTTACTTGATCAGTTGAGTGGAGCTAGAGTTTTCTCACAACTAAATTTAGCTATGGATTCCATCAACCAGGAGTGGTTGAAGAAAGTATTTCTTTGACTGCATTTAAAATGAGATATGGTTCACGTGAGTGGTTAGTCATTCCCTTTGGACTAGCCAATGCTCCACCATCCTTTATGGATCTTATGAATTGGGTCTTTTGTGATCAGTTGGATAAAGTTGCCTTGGTCTTAATAGATAATATTTTGATGTACTATAAGGATGAGCAAGATCATGAAGTTCATCTTAAATTAATGTTAGAAACCATGAGACAACATAAGTCAAAGGCAAATTTTTCCAAGTGTCACTATTGGAAGCCAGAATTTAAGTTTGCATCCCACATGGTTTTGAAGGCCGTAGATCCTTTGAAACTTGAGGCTATGAGTAGTTAGAAGAGACCCAAAACCGTTACTAAGATAAGGAGTTTCTTGGGATTGGCAGGTTCCTATCGAAGATTCATTAAGGACTTTTATCGTGTAGCAGCTCCATTGACGAGACTTACTCGAAAGAACGAGACGAAGAGGTGCAAGATGCATTCCAATAGTTCAAGCTTCGGTAAACAAATGTTTGTGATGCTCGATGAGCATAGAGGTTTGATAGTTTATACCGATGCTACATGTTTAGTGTTAGAGGCGGTGTGATGCAAGAAGGCAAAGTGATAGGTCTGCATCTAGACAATTGCGACCCCATAAGCTTTGGTATCCAATGCACAACTTGGAGTTAGCAACAATTATCACTGCGCTAAAGATTTGGAGGTGTTACCTTCTTGGAGAAAGGTTTGAGTTGTTTATGGATCAAAAGTCTTTGAGATACTTGATCTCACATAAGGACTTGAACATAAGGCAACAAAGGTGTTATTGTTGTTGAAACCTTTTGAGTACCCCTTAGGGAAGGGAAATAAAGTTGCTAATGCCTTAAGCCGAAAGCAGTAGAGTTTTGTTTTGGCTACGATTAAAGAATGCAATGTATTAGAGACTTCATCTTCTTATAATGTCTAGTTTTGGTCGGGTGTTGGTCTAAGTAAAACTTTTAGGACACTTTCATGCTTGGAAGTTCGCCCAGCTCTCATATTAAGAATTATTGGAAAGTAGAAAGAAAATAAATCATATGCCGAGAAGGTCAATTGCCTAAAGACTGTTGTTGAGATCGAAGAGCTAAAAGGCTTCGGTATAGATGAGAAAGGTTGACTTCGAAGAAAGGAAGGTTATATATCCTAGTTAATGGAGACCTTCGGAAGAGCGTCTTGGAAAATTTCATCGTTTAAAGTTTTCTATCCATTTGGGGAAGCTATGATGTATGGATATATGAACCAGAGTTTCTACTTGAAAGGGATGAAGAGAGATGTTGAAAAATGTGTAAAGAGCTATCTGACCTGCCAACAAGTAAAGGATGGATACCAAAAAGCCAAGTGGACTTTTATAGCCTTTAGAATTTCCAATATGGAAATGGGATCAATCATTATAGATGGTTTATTGAGGACAAGGATAGAGAATGAGAGTATTTGGGTCAAACAGTGCTCATTTCATTTTGGTGAAGTCCACAATGATGGAAGCAGAGTTTGTCGAGATGTATGTGAAGACTATAGTGAGAGTCCATAGAATTCTACTATAGTTACCGACCAAGACCCATAGTTTTCCAATGAGTTGTGGCAAAGCCTACAGAGTGATTTGGGTTTAAAGTTGTGTATGAGCACAACTTACCATCCATAAATAGAAGGATAGACCGAGAGGGTCCACCGAGTGCTTGAGGATTTGTTGTGAGCATGTGTGGTAGACTTTGATGGGTCTTAAGAAGATTACCTACACTTAGTAGAATTTTCATTCAATAATAGTTACCAGTCCAATATTGAAATCGCACCTTTCGAGGGTGGATGGAAGACCTTGTAAGTGGCCAGTATATTGGTGTGAGATTGAAGATAAACATGTTCTAGGGTCGGATCCTATAAGAGAAGCTCTAGAGAAGGTTGAATTGATTAGACAAAAGATGAAAGCTCAATCAAGGAAGTAGTATTATGTCGATAGGAGGTAGAAGGATTTGGAATCTGATATAGAGGATCATATGTTTGCTAAATTATTGTTAAAGAGAGGCAGTATGAGGTTCGAAAAGGCTGAAAAGTTAACGCTAAGATAGGTTGGCCCATTTTACAATAGTAAAGAGAATCAATAAAGTGCCTATAGAGTTGAATTGCCTAATACTTTTGTTAGGGCCCATAATGGATTTCATGCATCACATCTACTGAAGTGTATCCGAGTCCCTAATGAAGTAAGTCTGAGATCTATGGAATATTTGGTTATAGAACCAAACATGACCCATGTAAGGAAGCCTATTCAGATAGTAGACCAAGATGAGAAGAAGTTTTGAAATAAGGTAGTAAAGCTTCCATGAGTTCAGTAGAGTAAGGAACAAGATTATTGTACTTGGGAAACAGAAGATTAAGTCAGGGAGACTTATCCCAAGCTGTTTGCTTGAGATTAGCACATGTGTTTGCCATGTATTATAAACCATGTATATATGTGATACTATGGCCAGCTTTGTTATGTATTGGTTTATGTACTGGTAGTTTTTATTTGGCACACATGGGTAGGGAACTTATGTATTTATGCTAGATTTGGAACGTGAAAGATTAAGAATCATTATCGTGACTTATTTGAATTTTGAGGACAAATTCCTATAGAGGGAAGCCTATAACACCTCATAAATTAGAAAATGATTAATTACTGAATTATGAAAATAAAGATTTAAGCGGTTTAATTATGGTATTAAATAATAAAATGGTGTTAAGTTTATGTTATTACTTAAAGAAACTTACTATAATGAACTAAAACAGAAAAAGAAATAGTGGGCCAATGGCCCATAGGGAGGTTATTGCAAGCCTTTTCAAATTGTTTCACCACTCTCTTCTAATTTCATTCTACACTCAAATTAAAATAAAAGCTTAAAGCATTTAATAGTGGTAGCCTAAGTAAGAGAATTGGAAAATGATAAAGATCAAAGTTAAGGGAACTAGAAACATCATTCAACTAAGTTATTAATCTGGGTAGTATATTCTTTAATTTTGGTTTTCTTTATAATTACCTGCATTCAGATCTAATTATGATTATCTTATGCATCTTATGACTTAAGTGATCTGAAAATTTAACATGATTTATGAACATATTATTAGAGATGGGTTTTGATTTATAGAATTTTCCCATAAATAAATAATTAGATATAAATTATATAAGAACCATTTATTATAGAAAATGACTAGAAATGGGGAGTTGGAGAAATTTTATGAAAAGAAATACATGTATATATTTTCTAAGATTTTCTAAAGATATTATACATGGTTTCTAAAAGAAAATACACTGAGCTGAAGGGGATTTAATGGGCACCGAAAAGGAAAATATTAGAAGGTGGAAGATAGTTTAAATCAATAAAGTATTTAATAATTGGCTAATAGATCGGATCCGCAATATATGCTGAACATGTTAGAAAGGTACTAAATAACAGTAAAAAGATGAATTCAGAACTAATGAGAAGTCGAAACGTAAGGTAGTGTTAGATGTGCAGAAGACAGGCTTTTAATGTGTACTGAGAGGTGGTATCGAGCATAATGGAGATGAATTCAGAACTAATGAGAAGTCGACACGTAAGGGTTATGGAGGTATTATAGGTTGAGGAGGTGATTACCAAAACTTAGATTTAAGATTCCATTTATTATCGAAACTAAATTAAGTCAGGCTTCCCTATACGGGACTGAGGGCAATGATTGCTACGAGCTGATTAGCTCCCGATAGTAAGTTAATACTAGAATAAATCGACTTTCGAAGGGGAAATTTATGATAAGGCTTAAGATGGCAGAAACTAGTACTCAGAACATTAATGATGATGGAATAAGTGGTGGAGTTAGCCAAAAGTAGTCAGAATTAAAAGAGCCTAATGAATAGCTGAGGATAATGCCTATAAGCATATGATTGGATAGAGTATTCAAAAGATGGGTAAGGGCTATGTGGTAACCAAGAATCGAAAGCATAGGTGTAAGACCTATGTGGCAACCGAAATAGGAAAGCGTAGGCGTAGGGCCTATGTCACAACAAAAACCAAAAGCCTCTGTGTAAGGCCTAAGTGCAAACCGTAAATGAAAGTGTTGTAGTAAGGCTTAAGGTGACATTAGAAATATGAAAGCGTTGGTATAATGCTGCTGCAGAAATGGCAAAGTTCAATAGGGTGTAAGGCCTGTGTGGCAACCAAGAACCGAAAGCATAAGTGTAAGACTTGTGTGGCAACTGAAACATGATCGCGTAGGTATAAGGCCTGTGTAGCAACCGAAACATGAAAGCTTAGGGGTAAGGCCTATGCATCAGCCGAAACACGAAAGTATAGGTGTATGGCCTGTATGGCAACTGAAACATAGAAGCGTAGGTGTAAGGCATGTATGGAAATCAAAACATGAAAATATAGGTGTAGGGCCTATGCGATAACCAAAACCGATAGCGAAATTTATAGAATTATGGTAGCGGTGAAGATATAAGGCCTTAGTGGTAGCCGAATGCTAAAACTATAAATTTTCATTATAAGGACATTGCATAAGACCTCGGTCATAGCCGAAGGTAATATGTTGCAAGTAATGGATAGAAAAACCAATGATTACTGAATGGAAAATCGTAAGAAATTGCTATTAATCTTAATCAAAATAGTATAGTATGTGTAAGACTTTTAAGGATGAAATTATGGTTTATGTTTATGTTTAATGATGTTAAAAGAATGTTGTGTTATAGTGAGGGAAAAACGCATTTTTTGCTTTAGCGGCGCAGTCTCACTATATTTTATGTTTTGGGTAATGTGTTGCTCAAACCAGAATTTATGTCTGATCCGTGTTTTTATCATTGTTTTCCCCATAAACTCATGGGTACTCATTCGAGTAGGCTGAGCTTATAGATCTAGGCATGTTGCTTTCGAAAGACGAATGAAGGGCTCTAAAGATGAAGCAATACTTACATCATAACACCATTAATCATATTTAATATATCAAGACATTATTGTTTAATTCAAATATATTATATTTGAATTAAGACAAATTATAATCATTCAAATTTATAAAATTAAAATTTCAATACATGCCATTTGAATATATATATATATATATATAACAATACTATTAGTTATTATCATTTAGATGCCATTTATTTAAAATTTAAAAAATTATATATATGTTATTGTATATGAAAATTATTTTATTAAGTTTATCATTGAATGAATATTATTTAAATTGATAATAAATTATCTCGTTAAATTTTTTGAATAAATGATGACATGGTAAATATGACCAAATTATATTTTTAACAAAGCCAAGCTGACTTTTATAGTGGCCTGCATCTTTATACAACTCTACGAAAAATATCGAGGTGTAGGAGTAGAGTTGAAATGCTTTAACTACTAAAATAAAAATACAAGGCCATCATTTAGAAAAGATGTTTCATAGTGTTGAAAAACGCTACCAAAACTTTTAGAGCGTTTCGGTAAATACTAGGATACAACATGCAACTAAAAGTCTGAAACTTTCTGTAGCGTAGTAGGAAAGGCTACGAAACTTAGCATAATGTAGCATTTTGGAAACGCTATAAAAGGTTATTTCTGTAGATTTTAAAACCTTTTTACTATAGATTTTAAAAGCTTATAGTCTCCATGGCTACGATTAATAGGCAGGGTCCACCATTTTTACTAACTCAATCGGTTTGCTCTTTGTTTTAACTACATTGATTCAACAGTTTACCATACTATTTACCATTATATTATTTCCTTTTGGTAAAATTTACTAATATAAAGTTAGCGAGTTTAGCCTTTTATGAACAGAAACATTAAGGTTAGAAGAGGCCAAGCTGATTTATTAGATTCATTATAAAGAATGCTTGGAATTTATATCCATTGTTATTTCAAAATAAAGAAGAAAGGGTTTATTTCATCTTTTCCAAAACGACCAAGCTACTCTAATACAAAATACCTTGAGCAACCTAACTATGGATATTTTATTTAATCTTCTTTCTAGCTAAAAGTTTATTATGATAATTTATTTTTAATAGGATACCATATCATGTCAATTGAAATGTAGCATTCTTTAATTTTTTTTAAAATTTTGACATATAAAAAAGGAAGATTGAAAAACAAAACATGTTGTCAAGTGCAGAAGCTAAAATAAACCAAGCAAAAAGTTTAAGATTATGATAGGAGAATATGCATAAGCAGAACGCTATTCATCCTATGCTTTGAGATTTCACCAGAGGTTGATTAAATGCACTCTACATATTCATCCTACGTGACAACAATTAGTTGTCTTCCATTACCAGAAAGAAAATATGCTAGCAGTAAATATGAAAAAGGTACAATGGTGTATTTCATATATTTTTTGTATTGGATTGCCTAACAGAATCAGGTCTAGAATAGGAAATACAATAAGAAATATGTATGTACACATATATAATGCATAAACTACCAATGTAGAGTATTAGTAAATGATGAGCACCCATAAAGTATTGAACAGGACCAAGAGTTGATAGACTTGCTCATGTAATTGATATTTGTTAATAATAATATGCAATGCCATTCATCAAGTAAGTTCCTAGTCAATAGTAATAAAAATTAAGCATCGTAGGATTTAGCAGACAAATAAAAACTTAAGAGAAATAAAATCCAAGCATATTTAGGGAACAGTTTTTTTTACCAGAATTAATCGCATAGTTCACCAGTTGCAAATTATTCATTATAACCAATATTAGGCTTGCCCGAATCATAGCTGAAGCCAGTTCCAACTGGTTGATGCACATAAACAAGATTTGATGCCTAGATAAATTCATAATATTATTAGTCATTGATATCATAAATTATGGATTTAGTTACCAGATCTGTAAAGTTTTGAAAGGTTTGTCTCAAATTCAAGTATACAAATCAGTAAATAAAATTACGGAGTTACGTGTTCTAAAGAAATCATCAACTATATAGATATATAATTTATATAACATAATGCAATCTTTAGAGCTCTAATTCGGTGAACTGACTCTTGGCATCCTCCTAAGCAACTGTTAGTAACGTTATCTGAGTGAATTACCAAAATTTGGCCACCTGTTCAGCAACTGTCAGCTATATCACCTACAGTTTTCAGCTTGCATTCTTGCAAGGACTCTTCACTCTTCAACTTCAGCACATCCACATCTCTACACTTTTCAACTTCAACACATCCACATCTCTGCACTTTTTGTTAAAATCTAAGTGGAAAGTATGAAAAACTGATAATGGAGAAAATTAGATCTGAAGAAATATGGAGAAGAAAACAGAAGTTGTATTGTGAAAAATGTTCTTCTGTAAAAGTTTTTTTTAACATCTGATGGCTCATAGATGAGCTTATATACAACACGTTACAAATGCCACGTGGCTAAACAAATAATGAAATAAAGAAAACAGTAGCAAGTATTCTAACACCCCCTCTCAAGATGGAGGAGGGTCTACAATCCCCATCTTGGAGATAACACTCTGTAACTGAACACCAGGCAAGACTTTAGTGAGAAAATCCGCTAACTGTTCTTGAGTAGGAACATGAGAAAGAGTAATAAGACCTTCAAGCAACTTTTCTCGAATGTAATGGCAGTCAAGCTCAATGTGTTTGGTCCTCTCATGGAACACTGGATTGCGCGCAATGTAAACGGCTGATTGACTATCACACTTAACAGAGATAGGAGTGATATTAGGAATTTCAAACTCACCAAGCAACCTGCTAAGCCAAGCCAATTCAGCACAAACTCTGCGGAGAGACCTATACTCAGATTCAGCCGATGAAAGTGACACACTCTGCTGCTTTTTTGATTTCCAAGAAATGAGATTCCCACCAAGAAAAATTACAAATCCTGAAACTGATTTTCTAGAATAAGGGCAAGTTGCCCAATCTGCATCACAGTAGGCTTTGAGGCTCAAATCTGGTAATTTGTTGAAGAGCAAAGCTTTATTTTGTGTGCCTTTGAGGTAAGAAAGCACATGATATGCTGCTGCTAAATGAGGTTGGCGAGGAGCTTGATTGAATTGACTTAAAAGTTGAACTGAGTAGGCCAAATCAGGTCTTGTGTGAACAAGAAAATTAAGCTTCCCAACTATTTTTCTGTAAATCATTGGATTATCGAGCAAAACACCAGAGTTTGGCAGCAACTTGGTGTTCAACTCAAGTGGGCTCGCACAATCATGCTTAGCAGTTGGAGGAAAATCATGAAGAAGCTCACCAATAAATCTTCTTTGGCTGATTAACATTCCTTGAGAAGAAGAAGTGAACTCAATCCCTAAGAAGTAATGCAGTAAGCCAAGATCCTTGATTTTGAACTCAGCATCAAGGAAACGTTTCAGTGCTATGATCTCATCCAAGTTATTCCCTATCAACAGTATATCATCAACATATAGCAACGAAAACCATAGATGATCCTTCCCTTTTATGGAATAAGGAATAATCATTCAGTGATTGAACGTATCCTCTTGTCTTCAGGGAATGAGATAATTTGGCATACCATTGTCTTGAAACCTGCTTTAAACCATATAAAGACTTCCTTAGACGACATACCTTTGTAGGATCATCAATTGTAAGTCCTGGAGGTGTCTTCATATAAACTTCCTCATCCAAATCTCCATGCAGAAATGCATTGTTAACATCCAGTTGAAAAATAGACCATTGTCTTTTCAAAGAAACAGAAATCAAAGCTCTCACTGTAGTCATCTTGATGACAGGAGAAAAAGTTTCATTGTAGTCAACCCCCTCTTGTTGAGTAAACCCTCTCACCACTAGCCTTGCTTTATATCTATTAATGCCCCCATCAGCCTTTCTTTTGACTTTATAAACCCATTTGCAGCTGATGGCCTTCTTGCCTTTAGGAAGTTCACTAATCTCCCATGTATTATTCAAATGAAGAGCTGCAAACTCTTCATCCATAGCTTTTTGCCAAACGACATATCTGCAAGCATGCTCATAGGACAAAGGCTCATGATCAGGTTTCACATCAGAAGACATGGAAGCTGATGGAAATTGAATCAAAGAAGTCAATGTATGACCACAGAAACAAGCATGAGCATCAACTGAAGAGCAGACATAATCCTGCAAATGAGCAGGGGCATGAGTAATTCTAGAAGACCTCCTTAAGGTTTGTGTTTCTAAAATAGGAGGGATAGAATAAGGGATTGAACTATCACACTCATCATCACAAGGCAGGGGTGTAGTAGGATATAATGGGGAAAAAACAAGAGGTGAAGATGTGGCAGTGGAATGGAAAGGGAAAACACTCTCATGAAACACCACATCTCTAGAAATGAGAACTGAATGAGTTTCTAGATTGTAAAGTTTGTATGCCTTCTTTCCAAAAGGATAGCCAAGGAATATGCAAGCTGATGCCCTAGCTTGAAATTTATCTCTCCTTGCCTTGAGAGTTGATGCAAAGCACAAACATCCAAAACTCCTAATATGAACATAAGAAGGTGCTTTATGATAAAGAATTTCATATGGAGTTTTATACTTAAGAGCTGCAGATGGAAGCCTATTGATGATATAAGCGGCTGTAAGAACACTTTCACCCCAAAATTTCAAAGGTAACTTGGAATGAAACATAAGTGCTCTTGCTATCTCTAAGAGATGTCTATGCTTCCTTTCAACGATCTCATTCTGCCGAGGAGTTTCCACACAAGAAGTTTGATGCACAATACCTTGAGCCGTCAAATACAAAGCAAACTCTCTGCTAGTCCCTAATTCAAGAGCATTGTCACTCCTCATAGTCTGAACCTTTCTACCAAACTGAGTGGTCACCATAGCAATAAATTTTTTAAGTAAAGTGAAAGCATTGCTTTTCACAGATAAAAGGTACACCCAAGTAGACCTTGTAAAATCATCTACTATAGTCAAAAAATATTTATAACCATCATAAGTAGCAGTGTTGTATGGTCCCCACATATCCACATATATTAACTGGAAAGGAGAAATAGTAGTAATAGAACTCAAAGGAAACTTAAGTCTTGTTTGTCTTGACTTAGCACAGACAACACAAGGTACAACTTCTGTTTTATTCAACTGTTCAGTACTTAAAAAAGGCAAATAGTGAAGCTTATAATATGGTAAATGTCCTAATCTGACATGCCACAAAACTGTACTATTATTGCAAGTAACAGCTGCTACTAAGTCTTTATTTACTTCCTTCTCTGCCTCTGATGCTAGCAGGTATAAGTCCTTATGTGCCTTACCAATCTCCAGTGGTGTCTTCATAAAAGGAGCCTGCAATAAACACCTTGTGGGAGTAAATAAAACTTTACATTGCATGTCCCTGATGAGTCTTCCAACCGAGAGGAGATTGCACTTGAAAATAGGAACAAACAACACATTTCTCAAGACTAATTCAGGCAAAACTTTGACTGATCCCACTGTATCAATAGTTGCACTGTATCCAGTTGGTAATGTGATGATGAAAGGCTTTTCAATAATGTGTGTGCTCTCAAATAAAGAGTAGTCACAACACATATGACAACTGGCCCCAGTATCAACTATCCAGGAAGCATTATTGAAAAAATGAGAAGTAAAAGTTGTACCTGCAAATCCAGCAAAATCATCTTGCTGAACTGTTTTGTTTGGTGAGACATTGTCGTCAATGAGACTCAGAAGTTTAGCCAATTGCTCTGAAGTAAGATCAATTGAACTTGTAGATGTGGAAACTGAGCCTGCAAATTTCTTCTCTGCTGTTTTCTTGTTTTTGGTCTTGTAATTCTCAGGAAATCCATTGAGAAAATAACACCTATCAATATTGTGATTTGTTTTCTTGCAGTTTGTGCAATAAAATGACTTGCGATCTCCATTGTTCTTCTGCTGAGAATAAGTTTGGCCAGGATTTTTAGCTGCTACAACATTCATGGAAGTAGAAAATTGGAATGACTGAGCGTTGCTAACTCCTTGCATCTCACGTTGCTTTTCTTCCTGCAAAAGCATTGCATAAGCTCGAGCCACGCTAGGTAACGGCGTTAGCATGAGAATTGATCCTCTAATTCCTGTGTAAGCATCGTTTAATCCCATCAGAAAATGGATTAACCGCTCGTCATCCTCAAAATTCATGAATTCTCTCACCGAACCACAGCTGCATCTAGGAAATTTGCGTAAGCTGCTCAATTCACCCCAGGCAATCTTCATCTTTGTGTAGTAGGATGAAATTGAGTCAGATCCTTGCGTCAAAGTGTTCAATTCTTTCTTAACAGCGTACAATTGTGCGCCATTCAATTGTCCAAACCTAATCCCCAATTCTTCCCATATTCCTTGCGCTGTTTTAGCGTATAGCACACTTCGACGAATCTCCTTGCTCAATCCATTCAATAGCCAGGAGCGAACCATATCGTTGCAGCGATTCCATCGATCATGGTTCGGATCTGTTTTCGCTGGTCGCACTGAGTCTCCATTAATGAAATGGATCTTGTTCTTCGCCGAGAGTGCCGTTCTCATGGAGATCTTCCATTCTCCAAAATTCTGTCCGTCGAATACATCTGGAACCAGAGAAAGTCCAGGATGATCACTGGAATGCAAAAACAAAGGATCGTTCTGAGTTTGTACCTGCTCTTCTCCAATCGCCATGAATCTTCCAAATCACGAATCAATCGATCGACCGAAGAACACAAACTCAGATCTAATATGGATGCTCTGATACCATGTTAAAATCTAAGTGGAAAGTATGAAAAACTGATAATGGAGAAAATTAGATCTGAAGAAATATGGAGAAGAAAACAGAAGTTGTATTGTGAAAAATGTTCTTCTGTAAAAGTTTTTTTTAACATCTGATGGCTCATAGATGAGCTTATATACAACACGTTACAAATGCCACGTGGCTAAACAAATAATGAAATAAAGAAAACAGTAGCAAGTATTCTAACACTTTTCAACTTCAGCAAGACATGAACGTCTTTGCCCCCTTCAGCATGCTTCAACATCACCTTTAGTTTCAACATCATTTGGATAGCTCGTGGCTTCTTAACACAACTACTTATGCTCCATGTCAGATTATTCACCCTGGTTTCACCTTTGGTTGGTTTTGTCTTTTCAATCTACAAGTGCTCTATTTAGTGCATATGTTTGTAGTCTTCTTGCTTAGTTTTGTACATGTGTTTATGCCCAGTCGTCCTGCATGTTTCATCCTACTTGCTGTGTCCTGTGAAAGCGTATTCAGGTGCATGCTGGTCCAGTTACTCCTGTGCATGCCTGTCTACGCTCATTAACTTTACCTAATGCATGTGTATTCGTTCAATAAGTGAACAACTCCTTGCCACTCTTCGCTTCAAACCACCCACTTGACACAACATGCTGCTCTTGTACCTACTTGTCGCTCAACCGAACGCACGGCCATGCTATTTCAACAGATCGCCTCTTTGCATCTTCCTTCCATCAACATATTATATGTTTACTTTTCTATTCAAATGGGTAATCGAATAGATTGTGAAAGCCAGTCAAGCTCAGAGCATGGCAACTGCACCAGCACCATTCGGTCAGCATCAGATCGTCACCTCATCTCATGCTAGCCAGTCGACATCCATTCAGGCATGCTCTCATATACAACTGACCAAGAGTCCCAAATGCTCAAATTGTATACTAGTTCCTCAAGCCTTCAACGACGCCGCCTCTTCAACATCATATTGCATACTAGCTATGCAGTAGTTCATCAAGACATGCTACACTGATTCTAACTTGCAGCCATGGCTGGAACCCCACACCAGTTCATCAATATGCGATGCACTATATCTGGCTTATTCTCACATTGCAAGCTTTCAACCTGCCTATCTATTGACCTAAATTGCAATCCTGCACCAATCACACTACCACATCTAGCACATGCTTTTACACTTTAGTCTGCACTTGAAAGCCGATTATGAACACCTAGGCTACTTCACCCCAATACAATATCTCTGCATCATACCCATATGCTGCCACATGCAACCTTGTTAGTCTGTTGATCTGTAGCTACCCATATGCTGCTGCATGCAAGCTTCAAGTCACTCCATTAATGCAGTCCAACCCTATCCAAAGCCACTAAATTTTCAAGTGATGCAATGGTACATTACATTAATTTATTTAAATAGTAGCTTAGGAGTTAGTAATTAAATGTACATATTTTTATTTACTATTGCATTCATCTTTTATTGATCATTTATGTGATGATCATAAGTTTGTATATATCAATACTAACCAAACAAGGGAATTGTTCAAATTTTAGTATAATCAATTCAGGAGATTAAGCTTTATGCTGAGAATTTTACTGACAGGTAATCACATTAATCATAAATGTAATCACATTTCAATTTTTCATAGGTGAAACCTAATTCAAATAGACTAATCCACATAAATTAGATTTGATGCCTGGAGAAATTCATGATAAATTAGCTATTGATATAATAAATTATGAATTTAGTTACCAAATCTTGAAAGCTTAGTGTGGCCGATCTTAAATTCAAGTTTAAAACCTGAGAGAATCAGAATATGGAGTATTGTTTTCTAAAGTAGTCAATAACTGTATAGGTAATTACTTCAAACATCACAAGTCAATCAGTCAAGCATTAATTCAGGCCATAGATTTTCGGCATTATTCAAAATTTAGCATAATGACAGCGACCATTATGTTGGGAATTTTATCAATAGGAAATCACATTTTAATGAACATAAAGGTAACACATTCAATTTTTTGTAGCTAATGCCAGTCCCAATAGGCCAATATCCATGTGGATTAGATTTGATGCTTGGACAAATTCATGATAATATTAGCTATTGATATCATAAATTATAAACTTAGTTACCGAATCTGGAAAGCTCAGCGAGGTTGATCTTAAATTCTGGTTTCCAGCTTAGTAAATAAAAATGTGGAGTTCTATGTTTTAAGGAACTCAATAACTGTATATATAGGTGATTAACTCACATAGCATAATTCAAACTTCAGGGCATTAACTCAAGGCATTGGCATTATTCAAAATTTAGCATAATCAAGCATTATGTTAGAATTTTTTTTATAGTAATCACATGTTAATAACCATAAAGATAATCATAATTTAAATTTTCATGAATTCTTTTGGTCAACAAAATATTAAAAAAAAATTCGATATGAGATATAAATTTATATAAGGATTAACTAGTGTCAAAAATAAGCAAAACAACTTTCATGGTTCATATCTGCATTCAAATTCTCGGAAATATCAGACAAAGAGATATTTATTTTACCTTTAGGGACACAGTCTTAAGTTTACCATATGGAGTTAATGAAATTTCTTGGTTGCAGCCGCCTACCACAAGGAGTGTGCATTCCACTTTTCCTTGCAACATTTAGAACTTCACTTCTTCCTCTGATGATATTTCATAATCATCCTCTTTGTTTTCAAAGCTATTTCTAAGTTTAAATACTCGTACGTTGTACCGCTTTGTAAATAGTAAATCCTACAAAAATAGTGATTTTTTTCAAGACTATATTTGGGAATACATGTCCAGGTGAAAAGAACCGACCATTAGGAACATAAATCACATATAATAATTCACAAAATTAATTAGAAAACTCTGTATTTAGATTACAATTGTCTTAAATATATAGTTACATAAACTATATAGCCATGCTTATGGTAATTGTTATGTCTTCCATTTAATATGAGTGCTATACTTGAAAAGGAAATATGAACTGTTAATTAGTACTTGCATTGCACGTTTGACATAAGTGTATAAAACAAGACCCATTCTGGAAATTACTGAAAATATCTTTATGTACATTGAGCAAACATATCATGTATGATGCATGATACTAAAATGTTAGAGATACATATTGGCAAACTAATATACACTTTTACTATACAATATGCTAGTTGTATCAAACATACTAATTGACTAGCTTATGTCAGTATCAACATTTTCTACTGTAGCTTATGTTACAAAACAAAATGATATGAACACATGAAGCAAACATTATATATTCTTTGTACAAAATAAAGAAGAATCGTTACCTTAATCAAATTGCGCTACATATAACATTACCATTCACCCTAGTAAAATTGATTCAGTAGAAGATATAGCATAAAAGCATGGGCCTCTTCTATAGTTAAGTTATACTCATATCGTTTCTTTGCTTATTCAATTAATTATCAACAAATAATGGATTATAGCTCAGATTCATTAGAGTTTCTAATGGATTCTTATTCGGTGAACCTAAAAGATTACGAAGCTAAGTGTTACTCCAAGTTACAAAACAAGGAACTAAAAGCGAAATACACAAATCATAGATATCCATTTTGGGTTTGAAGAAAAAACAAGGATATTAGTATAAGGATCTCCTCCAAAGTGCTACTGGAATTTCTTTATCTGACCAAAAGGCAACACTGAAAGCAAGTCATAAAGCACTTTCCAATTCCTAAATCAGGAATTTGCCATTCAAAATACATTTGGACCTTCATTACAACTAGCATTAATTGAACCTCCAAAGAAAACCGAGGTTAAGTTTGTCTGGCCTTTGATGGGCATTGTCGTTAGTACACCACTTTAATTTATTAACAAAAAATTAAATTATTTTCAACTTTTAATAAAAAAAGAAATTCTATAAGGAACGTCTATTTCAAAACTAATTGTAAAAATAAACTACAAAATATAATTTACATATAAGATGATAGTTAAATATTAGCATTGTGACATATATCAAATTAACGGAGAGAAGTAGTGATTTGGGGTTTGTAAAATTAAAGTAGACGAGTGCGATTTAGAGTTTGTAAAACTGACACAGACAAGTAGAGAACTAGGATTCTTGCTGAAATCCATATAGAACCTTAAAAAATCTATATAGAATCAAAAATTCCATATATAAAATTGTACCAATTTAGGGCTTGTAAAAGTGACACAGGCGAGCAACAGATTGAAGGAGGAGTTGATCGACTACAGCGAGAGAAGCATAATGATGGAGAGGAGTAGTGCGAAGATGATGATAATGGAGGAAACGTTATTAGGACTTGTTGAAATTTTCTCAAGTGGAGAGGAAAAAGGAAGACTTCCGAAACATAGTAAGTGTTTTAGCATTGGCGTGGAAGGCCGGAATTTTGGCAGCCTTAGGTATGCAGGAAAAATAAAGTGTAAAATAATATTAGTTGCACTTGCCTTTGAAACGCTGCGAATAGTTGCAAGTAAAAATAGATTTTCTTGTAGTAATTCTTCCTCAAGAGAGGAGGTGTCACTATCCACATCAGACTGATCGGGTCCTATAACTTCTACGTGTTATCCGGCCTTTTGGTCCGGCTATATTCAGACTGACTAGACAAGTTAGACGAGACGATCATCGAGGAAGACAGTCCGAAGAGATGATTATTAAGATCAAAGAATAAGCGTAGGCAATTATATGAAGCGACGATCAACCGAGGCTAAGAGATAGTCTTTCCAAAATATTCTAAGTATGGAATAATGTCTCCCCTGGGCGGGGGATCAGTGCCTATCCATTTCCCTAGGGGATCGGTACATATCCTCAATTTTTGCTCCAAACTTGGTAATATTGATATAGAGTGACAAGAAAGGCCCCATGAGGCTACATTTCGAGTATCAAGTCATTTGGAGTTCCTATGCTCAAGTTATGGACAAATTACTTCACCTATTAAAAGAGATCGGTATAAAAGGGATCGTCTATATTCAACTTTCACTACATATTGCAATAATGATCGGTCACTAACTCAAAATCTACAGATGCTATCAACATGAAACTTGGAGTATAAGCTAATTAGAACACGTGGAACAACCCATAGGGATTGCATGACATTTGGAGCAAGTTGGAGGGATCGGTACATATCCCTCCAGAGGGATCGACAGCAATTAGAATTCAAACAACACTACTTCACGGAAAAAGCGATATCTCACAAACCGTACGTCGGAATTGCACGAAATTTGGGGAGCAAGTAGCTAACATTATGGGGCATCCCTCAAAGGATCATAACCCATTTGGATGCATTAATAGAGATCGGTACCGTGGGCCCCGCTGGGCCTGCAAATTTTTGGGTAGCCTCATCTTGGTCTCCTGAACCTTCTGCCATAATTTCAGTCCGATCCGTGTATGTCTTCCCCTATAAATGAAGTAGACGCAGCGTTAAAAAAGGAATCCTTCTTTCTCTACCAAGGCTCTTCCATTTTTATTCTTCACTTTTGTAAAAATGGATCCTAGCTGATCCAAACATTCTTGTAATCATAATCAAGTGCAAGATCAATAAAAATATGAAGTGGACGTAGGCCAAGATTGTCAAACCACTATAAAAATCTGTATGTTCCTTTATGATTTTTACTTTGTTTTTATTTCATTCATTTAATCTTTACTAGATTCTATTGGGTGTTGATGCTCATTTTTGGCATTAACTTTTTGGTGCTCTCACTGAGAAATGAATTCTCAGCTCTAAATTATTTTTTTCCGAACCTGTGCCGCAGCATAGTGCTCCCACGTTATGGATTCGAAACTCAACTTAAAGACAATGCATTCTATCCACTTCCCTTACGTCTTGTGACTGACCTGGGTATAGAGGATCAAGCGGCAGCTTCTGAATTGCAACCAAGGAACGGATAAGCAACCGCTACTCAAATGATACTCCCAAAGGTTGGAGAACATAGGTGATGTGACTTTAAGAAAACACCAATATGACTCCAAGCACTGTTCTTCACTGACCCAACACTTCGAATTTAGTGACTCTAAGCAAACCAACTGTTGACTCCAAGCAAATAGCAGATTTTCTCGGGTCCGACTCAAAGTAACTTACCACTGATTCGTCAATATCGGTCCATCTGTCTTTGCTCGTATCTCGAGCATGCATACATCATTCATAAGCAAAAAAGTAGCTATAACTTAAAAATGAACTGGATTGACGATGACTAAAGCATCTCCCCTAGTCAAAGCCTATTTATTGAAGCCGTTCAGAGTGCAGAATATCCGAGGAGATGCAATGTACTAATCATATCAGTTTACTCAGGGAAAACCGACCCTGGACTACATCTCATGAAATTCGAGTGGCATATGAATTCTGCCAGAGCAATATGTGCCATCGAATGCGGACACATTGCTATATTACTCGAAGGTGTATCGATCATGCGTTTTATGCGATTATTACCCAAATCCATCTCCTTATTCAATCAACCGGCTCAGAAGTTTGTCGAGCAGTTCAGAATGCATGCGACTCACACCAAGGATGCAATGTCATTATCTAATTTATTCCAGATGCTAGGTGAGCCACTCAAAGACTTCATGTAGAGATTTCAGTGTCGTCATCACTAAAGCGAGCAATCCTAGCGAGGATATCATGCTGATGGCGTTGATGAGAGGATCAACCCCCGGATAGATTTTGGCAGCTAGTTAGCTGGAGAGCCTCCTACGACCTTAGATCATTTCTGTTACAAAGCGAATCAGAACCTAAGTAATTAGGAGGTAGAGCAGACTAGGAGAAAGAATAATACATGCCCGTTGCTAAGGACTTAGATTCCAGGAGATGACCTAGAATTTCAAAATTTGACTCATATACTCCTTTGAAC
The DNA here is from genome assembly GCA_030737815.1 of Allium fistulosum. Taxonomy (NCBI): domain Eukaryota; kingdom Viridiplantae; phylum Streptophyta; class Magnoliopsida; order Asparagales; family Amaryllidaceae; genus Allium; species Allium fistulosum. Next base: position 994,699,613 of record CM060903.1, read on the forward strand.
GATTCAATCGATAACATCTTCTTGGAGACTCATGACTCAGAGCAGTACCGAAAACCAGCCTCAAGAGAGTCCACTGAAGCCCAAAGAAAATCTGGCGGATGTTGTATATTCCAAGATGCACACGGTCCTAACACTGGCGATTACAAACACCTCCGAGATGTGATCGGAAAGCTGTTCGGAAAGGAAAGCTTCAACAATATGTGCAAGCCCTGTAGAATGGTGGACATGGAACATTCGATGCCTATCGATAAAGAACTCTGATTATCAATTGGACTATTGACGGTCGATATCCTATTGAAAGGAGCTAGGGGAAAAGTGGAACAGCAAGCACACGATGCTGCTTCATTTATAAATGAGACTTATTCCGATTTTATTTGAATTATTTCTATTTCAATTGTGTTGTAAACTTTGACCAACTTGAACTAAACTACTTCCAAACGATGCAGGTGACTAAGTACTTAGAGTTGGGCTCCAACCAATATCTATGGACCATGATTGGACCTTTAGAATTTCATCAAGATAAGTGTGATTCAACCGCTCATCAGCTGCCATATGCCCCTGACTTAGGGCCAAGGACTTAAAATGGAAAAGCCCGACAAGTTCGGGATCCAACAAAAAGTGGACATGACTGATCGTCTACTCATCAACTTCCGCGCCTGACTTGGAGACCAAAGAAGGACTTGGAGTAGATGCAACCCAACCATCCATTCCCCAGCTCATACTTGAAGTTCGCAAAAATACATATGCCTCTCCCAAAGCTCTGCGATGCTAGGATCCAACTAAAGTGGATGTGATTTGATCGTCTACACATCGACTCTTACCCTGGATACATATGGCAGTTCAGAAGCTCGACTTAAAGTAGGCGTGACTGGTTGCCTACTCATTAACCACCACCCTCAATATGTGCACACGACTACAACTTGAGGTGGATGTGACTTAATCGTCCACCCAACAACTCTCTCCGTCGACTTTCTAGGAGGAATACTAAGTAAACTAGACAAGATCCGACTGCCCAACACAGGCATGTATGTGATCTAACCATCCATCACTTACTCCCTTCCTCGACTTGACTGGAGGAGCTACAATCACCAAGTGGACATGAATCGACCGTCCATTTTTCAAGTTTTGTCCTTGATGCTGGGGGCAGAATTCCATTCCATGGATGAATGTGGTTCGACCCTTCATTTGATAACTCTTACCTCGACTTGGAAACTGGAGTATAAATCAAAAATGGGTGTGACTGACCACCCATTGACTAACTTTGGTCCCTAGAGTGCGGACCGGAGTATAAACACCAAAAAGATGGATGTGATACAACCATCCATCGACCAACTTTGGTCCCTAGAGCATGGAATAGAGTATAAACATCAAATAGGTATGACTGACCACCCATCGACCAACTTTGGTCCCCAAAGCGCGGACTGGAGTATAAACATCAAATGGGTGTGACTGACCATCCATCGACCAAATCTAGTCCCAGAGCGTGGAATGGAGTATAAACATAAAACGGGTGTGACTAACCACCCATCGACCAACTCTAGTCCCCAGAGCATGGACTGGAGTATAAACATCAAACGGGTGTGACTGACCACCCATCAACCAACTCTGGTCTCCAGAGCGTGGACTGGAGTATAAACATCAAACAGGTGTGACTGACCACCCTTTGACTAACTCTTGTCCTCAAAGCAAGGAATGGAGTATAAACACAAACTGGGTGTGATTCGACCACCCATCAAATAAATATTATCCCCAGAGTGTGGATACAAACATAAATGAATAGATGAGTGAGTTCAGCCGTTCTCTATTCCACAAACTTCGGCCTGAAACCGACGGGAGGAGTATAAACTCACTACGGATGAAACTCGACCATCCACGAACTAACTCCATTAACCTAAGACTGGGGGCAGGAGTACAAATCACTAAAAGCTGAATACGATAGCTCACTATAGCTCTGGCTTAGTGTTCTTTACAACTTAAGGCAATGACTACAAGGAGGCCTTAATACAAAACTAATTAGAACGACGTCCAAAGTTATGAGCGATTGACAATATTGTGCCGCTGGGTTGACGGTCAATATCGATCCACACCAAACACAAACAGATGTGACCTGGATGTCCTTTGAAAAACTATGATCACCAAAGTGCAGATAGGAGAATAAACCACAAAGACTTGATCATTAATTATCCAGCACCCTCCTTCGATCCGTTAGGAGGAGTATGAAACTGGATGAGCATGACCCGACTGCACCTGAGCCAACTCTACTCCTAGATATGATTAGAGAGTATGAATCAAAGTGGACGTATTTGACCGTCCAGTACCCAACTCATGCCCGAAATCCGACGGAGCATCGAAGTATTCCCCCTGGAAGGAAAAACCAGAATACGATCTAGGATAGGTGAGACTCGGCCTTCCATCAACTAACCTGATCCCGATATTCAACGGGAAAGAGTGTAAAGCTAAAGTGGACATGGCTTACCTTCCTACTTATCGATGTATGCCCCAGACTTGGGGGCACGAGCGTGAAATAAGATGAATGTGAACCAACCATTCATCGATCAACTCTATGTCTTTGGAGCTTAGGCGGGAGTCTATGCATAGCTAGGACGAGACTCGACCGTCCATGCAGTACATTTATCAACCAGAGACTGGGATCAGAAGTGTGATCATCCAAAGACTGACCGTGATAGCTCAATACTGGGATCATACCTAGTGTTTGCAACAATCTCGAGGCTACGACCGAAAGGATGCTTAGGGAAGGAATCATCGAATCGATGCCCAAGCTCATGGGAAACTGATCATCAATCCAACCCGAACGATGAGTAGCAGATCACGAGTACGTTGAATGGAAAGCGCGTTACTCAAATATAAAAGCAGATTCAAACTCAAAGCAAGAGCCAACTATGCAGTTGCACACAACATGGGGCTGAACCCTACTCAACATTTGATTCAACATGCTTCTAAGCCTAATCTTCGACCATTTGCAGATAATTGCTCAAAGCACTTAGAGCCCTTCACATTCGGACTCAATAACTCATGACAAGACTCTGGGATTCAACCGGAGTAACCGTCATCATTGAACATCCCAACCAGATTTCACGTTGATTTCTACGCGAAATAGTTACGTTTGAACTCAAGAAATCCAAGGCTGCACCCGCTGAGCTGACAATCGACATTACAGTCAAGCATGGCGACCCATCACGGGTACTGAAGATCGGATCACAACTCCGTGCAATAATGTTGAAGGAATTAGCTAGCTTTCTCCGAATGAATCTTGATGTGTTCACTTAGACCCATTCTAACATGCATGTGATCTCACCGACCATCGCGAGCTATGCATTGAATATTGACCCAAGGCAAGTCCCGGTGAGACAAAAGCAACGCGTCGTGGATTTGGAGAGATTTGCTGCACTTAAAGTGGAAGTGGATAAACTCAAAAAAAAATAGGTTTACCTGCGACACCCTCTGCTCGGAATGGGTATCCAATCCAGTTCCTGTGAGAAAAGCTGATGGAAAGTGGCAGGCATACATTGACTACTCTTACCTGAATAAGGCATGCTTGAAAGACAGCTTTCCACTTTCGAGGATCGACCAGCTGGTAGACTCAACCGTTGGATATGAACCGCTTTCATTTATGGATGTGTACTCCAAATACAACCAGATCCTTATGCACGTCCTCGACTAGAAGCACACCAGCTTCATTACCGATCTAGGGCTATATTGTTATGTTGTGATGCCGTTTAAACTAAATAATGCTGAAGCTACTTACCAGAGACTGGTCAACAGGATGTTCAAAGATCGGATCGGGCGATCAACGAAAGTATATGTGGATGATACGCTTGTGAAGTCACGACGATCAAACGACCACATCGATGACTTAGCGGAGATGTTCAGTTTTATCCGAAGATATGGAATGAAACTCAGTCCCATGAAATGCTCTTTTGGCATTACATCAGGAAGTTCCTAGGTTTAATGCTCAACTCTCGTAGAATTGAAGCCAACCCTAAGAAAATTAAGGCAACCAAAAACATCTAGGTACCAAAGACAATCAAGAAGGTATAAAGTCTAAATGGAAGGTCATCGCCCTAAGTCGATTCATCTCCAGGGCCACCGATAAGTGTACTCCCTTCTTCAACCTAATCAAGAGATGGAAAAGGAATTTCGAATGGACACAGGATTGTAAAAATGCATTCCAAGCTTTGGTGAACCACTTAAAGAGACCTTCCATCTTGTTAAAGTCGGTGGATCATAAATATTTATACATCTATTTAGCCATGTTGGTACACGCCATAAGCGCCGCAATGCTATGCGAAGAGAAACGGATCTAAAGACCAGTATATTATGTAAGCAAGCGATTGACAGGCTCACCCTATTAATGTCTATACCAACCAGCTGTTACGACAGGTCCTACAGCAACCTTAGACGTTTGGAAGTTTGCTCAAATGGAATATTGAGCTAAGCTAATTCATATTACTTATCTCCCTCGGAGAGCTATCCTGGGATAGACATTAATGGACTTCATCTCTGAATTCATTGCATTAGATGACGATCCGAAGAGCAGTGGAGAACTGACCAACCGATGGAAAATGTACACGGATGGAGCATCCAATGATCGATGTTCTGGCACCAAAGTTATTATAATGACTCCTAAGGAACGATCAATCTGCTACGCCCTGAAACTCGACTTCCATGCAACAAATAACGAAGCTAAGTATGAAGCCTTGATCGCCAGCCTCAAACTTGCTAGAGAACTGGAAGTAGAAAAGTTACATATCTTCTGTGATTCCTAGTTACTAGTATGCCAAGTCAGGGAAGATTATCTTGCCAAGGGGCAGCGTCTTGCTCCTTATCTCAGTTGGGTCCAAAATCTACTGGCCGACTTCGAGTATTGCACCATTACATACATTATCGGAGAACAAAATGAAAAAGTCAAGTCACTGGCCATGCTAGCCAGTTCTGAGGATGCGCAACAAATAGACTTTGTCCCAGTTGAAGTACTTAACATTCCAAGCATTTATAGATGGAGATCGACTAAATCTTGGAGACGGAGCCAGAAAAGGAGTCATGGATGACTCCTATCAAAGACTATCTACAATGGGGAATTCTTCCTGAATGGAGGAATGAAAAACGACATATCCTCCTAAAAGCTTCATGCTACGTCATCCAAGAAGGAGTCATGTATACAGAGGGTTTCTTCCCCTAATTCGGTGTATCTCCCATGATGAAATCAAACGAGTCTTGAGAGAAGTCCATAAAGAAGAATGCAGCGATCACACCATGGGGCAAACCCAAACAAAGAAAATACTCAGCTACGGGTATTACTGGCCAACTATCAATCGAGATGTAGCTGACAATGCGACGAGTGCTAGATGTTTGCAAAAATTCTAAGAGCCGCGCTGATGGAAATTACTCAAATGGCCAGTCCATAGCCGTTTGCCACTTGGGGGTATTGATGTCATCAGCTTCTTGCCGATTTTAAAGATGGTGCGAAATACGCCATTGTAGTGGTGATGACTTCACTAAATGGGCTGAAGCAGAACTTTTAACCACGATCATGATGAAGAAAACAATCAACTTCATTATCTGGAACATCATATGTCATTTTGGCCTTCCACGAACCATTACAACTGATAATGGAACCCAATTCGATAGCGCTAAATTTAAAGACTTCTACCGTCGACATCATATTGAAAAGAGATTTGCGGTAGTTGCTCGCCCTCAAGCAAATAGATAGGTTAAAGCTGTGAACAAAATCATAATGTCCAATCTGAAGAAACATTTGGAAAAGGCTAGAGGCAAGTGGGTGGATGAACTGCATACAACATTACGGGCTTACAAAACCACCCACAAGTCCGCGACTGGCCATACTCCATTCACCCTTGCTTACGGCTCTGAGGCCATCATTCCTATAGAACTTGAAATCCCCTCTCATCGAATGACTCATTACAACCCCTATTTCATTTTAAAATAATATATAAACAAGGAATTGCAATCCAATTGCAATTAAACTAGAAGGAATTGGTGATGCCTCGTGGGCATACAAACGCACCCGGGAGCCAATGACAAGAACGTGTACCTGAACGGGCAAATGTATATTCAAAAAAGTCGACTTCTTGAAATCAACAGAAATTGAATTTTCACCTAGAATTATTAATGAAAAGACTGGATAAGATAGCCATTGCTTACTAACCCTATAAAACTGGACACAGATAGCAACTAATGAGATACAATCCTGAATTTATACTATTGGAAATCGACCAAGCGTTATGATGATCGAAGAGGGATACAACACTTTGGGAAGATAATTCAACGGAAGGATAACGACTATTCAGGAAGCTGAATGGATTTCTTTCCGGCGACTCTAACTTGCTTCAATTCAAAGCATGTCATGTACACAACAAGACGTACATTAGGATGCAAGTGTTATCCGGCCTTTTGGTCCGGCTATATTCAGACCGACTAGACAAGTTAGACGAGAAGATCATCGAGGAACACAACCCGGAGAGATGATTATTAGGCTCAGAGATCAAGCGTAGGTGATGATATGAAGCGACGATCAACCGAGGCCAAGATATAGACTCTCCAGAATATTCTAAGTATGGAATAATGCCTCCCCTAGACGGGGGATCAGTGCCTATCCCTTTCCCTAGGGGATCGGTACATATCCTCAATTTTTGTCCCAAACTTGGTAAGATTGATATAGAGTGACAAGGAAGGCCCCATGAGGCTACATTTCAAGTATCAAGTCATTTGGAGTTCCTATGCTCAAGTTATGGGCAAATTACTTCACCTATTAAAAGGGATCGGGATAAAAGTGGTCGTCCATATTCAACTTTCACTACATATTGCAACAATGATTGATCAATAACTCAAAATCTACAGATGCTATCAACATGAAACTTGGAGTATAAGCTAAAGAACATGTGGAACACCCCATAGAGTTCACATGGCATTTGGAGTGTGACACCCCGCACTTCTAGGCACCTCGAAAATCGGACATGACTAGAAGCACGGGTGGTCGGGTGAAATAAAAATCCATAACATAGCACAGAGACTTAGGTAACAACATAAAATGATTAGAATATTACAGCGGGAGAAAGCTTTCACTAATTATAAATTAATAGCAAAACGGCTTCATTAAAAATAACATTATCCCAAATTTATTTCTAAAACCGAAAGTACCAAGTAGTCTCCACCAAAACATAAAACATAACAAAGTTCATAATATAGGTTCCCATATATAGAGTAAAGTACGGAAAAGAGAAACGAAGTACATGAAACAAAAGAAACAAAAGCTGAAGATAACAACTGCTCCAATGACCCTCCAAGCTGCAAAGAACTGCAACGTAGACCTGCCCTCCTGTGATTTGGGGAAAATAGGATAAATAGGAATGGGTCAGACATAAAGTCTGGTGAATGAGAAATAAAATGAAGTAGAAAGAATAAAACAGTTTAATTCCAGGTCTTCCTCGGATATCATAGATAGTGAATAATATAATGCACTGAATCCTTCTTAGATACAGTTCCTAAGAAGCCAAAGTCCGTGGTCACTCTAGGGAAGTCAACCATGCAGTAATACTAAACGTCAATAGGCCTGCCGGACCTGCTGTCCTTACCTATCCACGTGCTACAGCGTGAAAGTCATGCTCTTCACCCGTGCACTGTGACTAAATGCCTCTTACGTCTGACCGGAGTCGACTCAAACAACCTCGTAGGACCCCGAAGTTACGTTCAGGCTCCGCCAAACTGGACTTCTATCCTCCTGTCTCCTCGGTCACCAACGTGGACTTGCCCCTATCCAAAGTGTCAGTCCTTCGAAAGGGTGCTCGCAGCTGGGTTGGCTACGCAAAATTCTCCAACGATCTACCTAAAGAAGCCTACGTCGAAGCGCACACTTGTCATGTTCCGTCCGTGTCGATCTGCCTGAAGAAGCCTACGATGGCAGATGTTATCTATCCTATGTACTAGCAACCTATGAAAGGTAACAAACATCCTTGTGAACCTACTTGCCCGCTCCTAGTACGTACAACCAAAACTATATTTTGGTCTTAACTGCGTGAAACACCTATCGAGACCTTTATAAGGTCTGCCTACAAAATCGCTTCCAGATTAATTAATTTTACCGTTACCATTTACATACTGTTTATTTCCATTAATCTGCTTTAGACCATTTTTACATCCGATTTGGTTATTTCACAATTTCCCTTTTTCTTACATAAATGGTATTTTAATTTCACGTCCGTTCAGTCCGTATGGTTTGTCTATAATTTTTATGCCATTTTGTTACAGATTTACATTAGCCTTTAAGGTCCATTTAATTTACCTTTTTTTCCACCCTAATTTACGTTCTCCTTTTAGAGATTTAATTTATACAAAAAATGTATCTAATAGCCACAAACCATTTAATTACGCAAAATTCCACTTTTACATTTTTAGGCCACATATGAAACGAACAATTATACCAATTAGACTTCCCAATTTTGTTCTAAAACCATATTCAAAATTATGTAATTATATCAATCAAAACCAAAAGTTTATTCAAGTAACATATTCTGAATTTATTCAACTAACCTGTTCTACCATTAGAAATTGAATAACAATTCTAATTCAATTTAATTAAACCAATCTTATTTACGTCATGAAACGTGAATAACAATTTGTTTGCTCCAAATTTCAATCCAAACATTAATTAGAATTGAGAAGTGGAAGAAGAAGAAGATACAATAATTTACATAAATTTCAATCTTATTAATGCCATAAAACGTGAACAGGCAATTTATATGTCCCATATTTTAAACCAAACACGAATTGGATTTGAGTAGTCGAAGAAGAAGAAGTTGCAATAATTTACATCTATTCTCAATTAATAACAGAAATTAATTCATATTAACGTGCCAGAAAAGAACTGAAATTGAACTACTTTATTTTTCTATTTCATATTAATTCCCACTCACCTGGCACTTGAGCTTGCATAAATTTGAAAAAAGATTTGCTTTAATCTTTCTCTCTTTGATTCTTCTAAATTCCCCAAATTGCTTGAATATACATAGATAATTTAATTTGGTAGAGATTTTTTTATTTAGTAGACAAAAGGAGGAAGAATAATACACACTAATTTTACCGTAGAATTATGACGACGGCTGAATAAGAGATTAGGTTTAGGTATGGATGGTTTATTTATAGATTGTTTGAGTGAATACAATCCATTAGATTATTTTAGATTAAATCTGGTTCTTTCATACACTTAATGGTTATCCATTCTAGCCCATACACATCACTAAACCAATAAAATTTAACTATCTCATCCTATTACATCACTGGAGCGAATGGGAAGCTGCCACATGTCAAAAACAACGCTGAAATACGTAGTAAAATCGCTGAAAATGAATCAGCTAAAAAAACATCGCTCCAGATTTTGGGCAACAACGGGACTTGATCCCTGGTCACTAAGGAAGTCAACATGCGCCTTTACAACTGTACCAAATGAGCTTTTAATTTCTTTTTAATTATATTTCCTGTAAAATATCGGGGTGTTACATTCTCCCCCCTTAAAGGATTTTGTATCTGAAATCTCCAAAGATGGAAGAACGTAATTAACAACCAGCATCCAAGAACTACATCCATCTACTCAACCATCATCCATTTCTACCATTGTCCTTATTTTTAACTAATGCAATTTATTATTTATGCAAATTGAAATGCATATGAACTTACCTAATGCGAAAAGGTAGTCGGTCTACTGATTCAGTTGACCTCCTGTAATGCAAGTATGCTTATGCCATGCAACCAAATGTATGCAATTACCCTAGTATAATTGATAATTCTATATGTATGTTTCAATCATTCACCCAAATGCACCATCCATATGCAACATCCATTTACACACACACAGATATATATATATATATATACACACACACAACTATGTGCAAATGCAATAGATAACAGGCATGCATATGCAGGTGTGTGTACCGAGTTGGCCGATTATCCTAATAAATATCTATCTAGTGCATGCAATGCATCCATTTGCAAACATTGGCATCCACTTGCAATCATTTTCATCCATCAAACATAACATGCCCTAATGACATGTTTACAACCAAGCTACCATCCATAGGTTTCACCTAAAGATTATTGAAAAGATCCTAAGTAAGGAAAGATCAAAAATCAAAGATAGGATATTTGAATTGTACCTTCAAATAGAAAAGGATAAGAAGTTCGAATTCTCTCCTCATATTCCCATGTGCACTCCTTGGGGTCATCTCCCCACTAAACCTTCACTAGAGGAACTTCCTTGTTGCGTAATCTCTTGACGTCATGTTCCAATATACGGGTGGGTGTATGACACACAAGTGATTCACTCTCTACCTCTACTTCCCTTAGCTGATCGGGTTCTACTACTACTACGGAATCATGTAGACACTTCCTCAGATGCGAAACATGAAAAACATCGTGAACTCCTGCCAACTTATCTGGAAGATCAACTCTGTATGCCACTTTTCCAATCCGTGCGGTAACAGGGAAGGTTCCTACAAATCTCGGTGCCAACTTACCCACTGAGCCAAATCTCATAGCGTTTCTCAGAGGAGAAACCTTGACAAAAACCATATCTCCAACCTTAAACTCCAAATCTGAACGTCTTCTGTCGGCATATGACTTTTGTCTATCTTGTGCAGTCTTCAACCTCTTGCGAATCAAATCCACCTTCTTGGAAGTTTCCCTCACTAATTCTGGTCTAAGCAAGATCCTATCGGTGGTATCCCACCAACAAGCTGGTGATCTACATGGTCTGCCATTGAGGGCCTCAAACGGTGCCATCCCAATGCTTGCTTGATAACTATTATTATACGCGAACTCCACCAAAGGTAGGTGGTCTTCCCAAGAGCCTCCGAAGTCAATGATGCACAATCTGAGCAAATCTTCCAAATTCCTATTTACCCTCTTAGTCCGTCCATCCGTCTGAGGGTGATATGTCGTGCTCAGATTCAATTCCGTTCCCAAGGCTTGCTGAAGACTCCTCCAAAACTCACTGGTGAATAATGGATCTCTGTAGCTCACAATACTGGTGGGAACTCCATGAAGCCTAACTATCTCCCTTATATAAAGAGTCGCTAAAGAATCTATCATCCTATTACTCTTAATAGGTATAAAATGAGCGCTCTTCATCAGTCTATCCACAATGACCCAAATGCTCGTGTTCCCTCTCCGTGACCTTGGTAATCCATCCACGAAGTCCATAGAGATGCTCTCCCATTTCCATAATGGAATATCCAACGGCTACAACAGTCCTCCGGGCTTCTTCTGTTCCGCCTTTACCCTTTGGCAAGTGATGCACTTCGATACATACTCCACCACCCTCTTCTTCATTTCGGGCCAATAAAATACCCTCTTCATATCCCGATACATCTTATCACCACCGGAGTGCACTGTCATCCTAGAATGATGTGACTCGGCCAACACCGCATCTACTAAATCCTCACTACGGGGAACACAAAGTCTACCATCCGTTCTAAGCCATCCCCTAGTATCCATGGTATAGCGCCTAAGATGTGGTGATGACTCTCCTTTACCAAGCTTATCTAAAATGCCCTTTAACTCTTCGTCCTCACCTTGCCTTGCTCCAATCTGCTCCATCAAAGTAGGTTGGACGTCGAGGGCTGCTAACAATCCCGGAGCTAAATCCGACGGAGGTCTAAAATCAAAGGTAGCAATGTACTCCAAATGCTTCCATTCCAAAAACAGAGGACTTAAAACCTCTTTGCGTCTACTCAACGCATCTGCCACTACATTACCCTTGCCAGGGGTATAGGAAATCTCAAAGTCATAAGAGGCTAAAAACTCCATCCATCTTTGCTGTCTCAATTTCAAGTCTTTCTGAGAGAATAGATACTTCAAAGACTTATGATCCATGGAAAGCTCAAATCTTTCTCCTAAGAGATAATGCATGCAAGACTTGAGAGCAAAAACTATAGCTGCCAACTCAAGATCATGCGTCGGGTATTTCTTCTCATGCGTTTTCAACTGTTTACTCGCATAGCACACTACCCTACCCTCTTGCATCAGTACTGCCCCTAGCCCCGTACCACAAGCATCCATATAAACTGAGAAAGGCTTGGTTCCATCCGGTAATACCAATACGGGCGCGGTAGTCAAAGCTTCCTTTAATCGACCAAAGGCATCCTCACACTTGGCATCCTAAACAAAAGACGAGTTCTTCTTGGTAAGGCGGGTAAGTGGAGCTGATATCCTAGCGAAGTCCTTAATGAACTTCCTATAGTAGCCCGCAAGACCTAGAAAACTCCTTATGTCTGTGGCATTCTTAGGGGTCTGCCAATCCTGTACTGCTGCCACTTTCACTTGATCTACTTTGAGTCCATCCTCCGAAACGATGTGTCCCAAAAAGTGAACTTCATCCCTCCAAAAGTGGCATTTGGAGAACTTCGCCTTCAACTTATGTGCTCGCAGGGTCCTATGCACTTCTTCCAAGTGAACAGTATGCTCCTCCTTGCTTCGCGAATAAACCAAAATTTCGTCGAAGAACACCATCACAAACTTGTTCAACAATTCATGAAATACTCGACTCATCAGGTCGACAAAATATGCTGGAGCATTGGTTAGCCCAAATGGCATGACTAACCACTCAAATAACCCATCCAGATTCCTAAACGCAGTCTTCTCGATGTTATGCTTTGCCACATGCAATTGGTGAAATCCCGTGGCCAAATCGAGCTGCGAAAATACCTTGTCTCTTACTAGTTGGTCGAAGAGATCGTCTATACTGGGAAGAGGATAACGATTCTTCTTCATCGGCTTATTAAGCTCCCTATAATCCATGCAAAGCCTGAGAGGGCCATCCTCCTTGGTGGCAAAGACGATGGGTGCGCCCCACTCAGAAATGCTCCTACGAATGAAGCCCATCTCCAAAAGCTCTCCAATCTGCTTGCTCAACTCACGACGTACCTTAGGAGCCATATGCCTTACCGGTAAAGCAACCGGTTTGGCATTATCGACAAGATAAATCTTGAACTCAATCTCTCTTCGAGGTGGAAGGCCAGCAACCTCCTCAAACACATCTGGAAAGTCTCTAACAACGGGTACCGAACTCAAACTATCGGGCAATAAGTCAAGAGAATAAAGGTAGCTCAACATGACTGATCCTCTAGGATCACAAGATACATCCAAGGTACGTCAACTACAAGTGCCTAACCTCACTACCCTCTTATCGTAATCAAGAACAACACCATACATAGATAGCCAATCCATACCAAGAATCAATCCGAACCCAAAAAAGCCCAATACAAAGGCACTATAGTCAAACTCAACCCTTAAAATAAAAAATTTCAAATCCCGAGATATCATGGACAAATAGGTCGATCCTCTTACAGGATTTGATACTACTACTGGGTCGGTCACTTAGCAAGCATCAAGACTAAGACCCTCTACCAGAGTACTAGATATAAAAGAGTGCGAAGCTCCAGAATCAAATAGGGTACGAACATGAAAATCAGAGATAGATAACACACCTTCTTTCCCTTGTCCACAACCGGATGAGTGCTAGAGGAAGGAGCTGCCTCTAAAGCATAAGCCTGAGAAGGTTATGAAGGTGTTTGTGAACTGTCCTTGGGCTTCGACGGATAGTCCTTTTTCATATGCCCTACTTGACAGCAAAGATAGCACCTCAGTCTCGGTCGCTCTCCTGCTCCTCTCTCCTGCCCCTCTACAATCCTTAGCAAGATGACCTAGTTTCCCACAAGTATTGCACTTCTAGTCCTTCCTTGGAACTTTCCTTTTTCCACCTGACCCTCCTCCTCCTCTCCTCTTTCCTTTCCACTGCTTCTTCCCATCACTCTTCTGTGCCACATCTCCTTTCTTCTCAGTATCAGCAAGTAAGCCATCTCTACTAATCCCTCAAAAGTGGCTCCCATCGGAATGTGGCTCACCGCCAAACTCTACGGTGGCTGACTCAAACCCTTAGCGAACTTCAGTGCTTTCTTGTGAGGAGTATTAATCAGGTCTAGTCCAAATCTGGCAAGCTCATTGAATTGATTAACATATTCCTTAACTGTCATATCCCCTTGCTTGAGCTGTATAAATTTCTCTAGCTGCACTCCCTCTTCAGCTTGCGATAAGAATTTCCTCTCGAACCTAGTACGAAATTCTGCCCAAGTCAAATTATCAACCTCAGCCTCCACAATCTCCCACCAACAAAGAGCCTCTCTCTGCAACTGCCATGAAGCCAACTTCCTCCGAGCTAAGTCCTCCAATCCCATAAGTCCAAATATCCGCTCATAACTATGAATCCAAGCTCTCGCCTTAGTATATGACTCGGTGCCAAGAAATGGCTTGCGTCCTAAGCTGGTGTAGTCCTTGCATAACTTGGGAAAATAAGGAATGCATGGTGGACGGGCTGGAGCCCCTTCCGCCGGAGCAGCATCCCTAGCTGGTGGCTCTGCTCGTGCAGTAGCCTGCAAATAACGTCTGAACCAAGCATGCATATTAAGGCCTGGAACTTCGAGGATATCTTGCGGTTCAGACATTTCTATCGGTGGATATTAAAAATATGGGATTAGGTACTCCACAAACAGTTCAATAAATAGGGAGGAAGAGATATGAGGGACCCATTTCTAAAATTTCTTTTTTTTCCAAAATATATACATATACTTTTAAAAGTATTATTTGGAATATCCTTTAAATGTTATTCGAAAACCTTTATATTTTTAAAATATTTTTATGATTACCGAAACCTTACCTCTAATACCAACTGTGACACCCCGCACCTCTAGGCACCTCGAAAATTGCACATGACTAGAAGTACGGATGGTCAGCTGAAATAAAAATCCATAACATAGCACAGAGACTAAGGCAAATACATAAAATGATTAAAATATTACAGCAGAAGAAAACTTTCACTAATTATAAATTAATAGCAAAACAGCTTCATTAAAAACAACATTATCCCAAATTTATTTCTAAAACCAAAAGTACCAAGTAGTCTCCACCAAAACATAAAACATAACAAAGTTCACAATATAGGTCCCCATATATAGAGTAAAGTACGGAAAAGAGAAACGAAGTACATGAAACAAAAGAAACAAAAGCTGAAGATAACAACTGCTCCAATGACCCTCCAAGCTGCAAAGAACTGCAACCTAGACCCGCCCTCCTGTGATTTGGGGAAAATAGGAAAAATAGGAATGGGTCAGACATAAAGTCTGGTGAATGAGAAATAAAATGAAGTAGAAAGAATACAACAGTTTAATTCCAGGTTTTCCCCAGATATCGCAGAGGGTGAATAATATAATGCAGTGAATCCTTCTTAGATATAGTTCCTAAGAAGCCAAAGTCCGTGGTCACTCTAGGGAAGTCAACCATGCAGTAATACTAAATGTCAATCGACCTGTCGGACCTACTGTTCTTACCTATCCGCGTGCTACAACGTGAAAGTCACGCTCTTCACCCGTGCACCGTGACTAAATGCCTCTTACGTCTGACTTGCACCGACTCAAATAATCTCGCAGGACCCCGAAGTTGTGCTCGGGATCCACCAAACGAGACTCCTATTGTAACGATCCTGAATTTCTAAACCATTTTAAATTGAGATTTGAATTAAATTTTGATTTAAGTTGTAAATGTGTTAGAATTTTTCAAGTTTAAAATGAGAAATATATTTGAATCTAAATTTGAATCGGGATTTATATAGTAATAAGACAATTTGTTTTGGAATTTTTTTAAGTATAAAATCTTTGGATTTTAAAATCAAATTCATCTTGTTCGATTAAATTAAAACTCTACATTTTTGAAATTGATATGTTATGATATATGCAAATAAATGTTAGATAGATAAAGATGTTAAAAAGGAAATAAATTTTATCTCCCAAAATAAATAACATACTTTATTAGTAAATAAAAACAAAATAAAAAGAAAAAAAAAACTAACACACCTTAACCCATACCAGCCCATACCCCTTAAATCATGCCTTAGCCCACGCCTGGTTTCACGATGTTGTCTCGGTTAAAACACGAACCCGACCCCCCTCTTTCATTTCTCATTCGTAAACCTAAATCGATCAAAGAAAAAAATAAGCGAAAAAAATGGCGGCCGCTTCAATCTCTCGTCTCGTTCGATCTGAGAATTAGGGCTTTTGGCCTCGCGTTCGTTTCTGTGAAATTGGCTAGGGCTTCGTTTTAAATCAAAGGCGCCGGCTTCGTCTTCCTCTTCGCTCGTTCTTCACCGCCGCGGCATCAACTCCATCTGCTCCGATTCGTCGAGTAAAGGTGAGGAATTTTATTTCTCACATCTAATTCATACCTCTAGCGTATTAGTATTTGAATCCTGTGATTTTTCGTTCGTTTCTGTTTCATGGCTGTAGTGGGTTCGATTTTGTTGTTCGATTTTCTGACTGTCCAATTTTGTTTATGTGGATTTTGTTCGAACTCTTATATTCTCGAGTAGATGGGTTTCACAGTTTAGTTTCGTGGATTTCTGGTGACTTCGGGTTTAACTTTGTTGTTGTGATAACGAGGGACTCGGCTTTAAACTTGATTTTTTACTGGAGTTGACTTCGTTGGTCATCACTGTTTGTTCGATTTCGATTTTTGATTTCGTTCTTTGACTGGAACGATGATTTCTTAAAATAAAACACTGTTAATCTGTAACTGCTTGACTAATTAGATATGACTTTATATATGTGCATATATACATATGTATGTGTGTATGCATGTATCGGCGAGTCTACACTTACAGTTTTCTTATATATTGACATTGATACTGCGGTTCCATGATTTGCTTGCTTATGTTGTTGCGGTATCATTGACCGGTTCACTCGTTTCAACTACCTGGAAATTGAATTTATATTGACTTCGGTCTTGATTCTTTTTACTTGAAATTGATTTGTGAATCCATGTGCTTGCTCAATAGCCATGGTTTTGCACTGCAGTTGTCTTCGACTGTAAAAACTTGATTTTTGTAAAGATGATTTCTTTGACTTAGTTAATGCAATGTTGTTTAAGTCCCTTCTGTTCATCCCTGTCATAGCTTGATGCTTGAATGTGTTCACCTGCATTTTGTGTTCTGGTCATTGCTTGCATCACAATCAGATTGCTTTAGTCTTGGCTTCGAGCTCTTTGTCGTATGCACACTGTATTTACTTCTGACCTTTGAGCAAGTTCATTGTTACATTTATTCACTGAATTTTTATGTTGTAGTCTGCATTCACTAAAGACTGATTTGAGCCTGCATTGTAGTTTTCGAGCATCTGTTTTAGGAGCAGTCTGGAATTCGGCAAGCATCACTTAATTGCATACCTAAATATGCTTCGTCGTTGTTCCATACTGCATGCTTTATCCATGATTTTGATCCATGTGTTCCATTCGGCAAGTTCTATTTCTATTGTATATTTGCTTTTGCCTCAAGCATTTCACTGTGGCTTAGGCACTTGATACTTCATGTATATATATACATTCATGTATGTATATATGTGACTGTTTCATGATTCTCTGTCTACTTGACAGTTTCGCATTACTTGTATGCTACATTGTATTTATCTTGATGGCATTTGGTTTGCTGTTATTACTTCCCTGTCCTCTGTTTTAAGTCTGGTACTTCATTTTGATTATATGATACTGTACTTGATTAAGTGCATTTGAGCTTGTTCTTGAATGTGGCATACTTGATGCATATAAGCTTTGGTCATTTGAGTTCTTCATTCCAGTCTTAACATATGTACATTGATCTGATCTGTTACAGTTGCATGTTGTACACTTGTTCATGCATTAATATTCATGTCTGCACTTGTTCATTTCGGCATTGACACTGCAAATGTTCACTAATGTTGCCACTTGAACTTGTTTCACTGCGTTGAGCTGCACTTGTACGTCTGCATCCATTGCATACAGTTTGGACATATTGATCTTGTTGCAGTTTGGTTATGTGATGTTGCCTCTGTGTATTTGTAGCAGTTGCTGTTGGTTCACTTGGTAGCTTTTGTTGTTGTCCAGTTAGTATTGCACTGTTTCATGTTTTGTTGCTGACCTGTAGCTTCACTTGAGTCATTTGAACTTTGGCTGTTAGACTTGACTTTGTGTACTCGAGGGCGAGGCAGTGCACGTTAGCGTGTACTGCAGCCACACTTTTGTTGTTGGCGAGGCCGTGCACGTTAGCGTGTACGGCAGCCAATAACACTGTTTATCTCTGTTGATGATTTAAATCTGCTGATTTATTGTTTAACACTGTTAAGTGTTAAAAATTTTCGTTATCCGAGTTCTTTGTTAAAAGAGTCGGATAGACGGGAATTATTGTGACTGTCGTCTATTTAAATTATTATTGCCTCTATGCACTAATAAACTGGTTTGAATTAGACTGACCTGTGTATTATTTTCTTTTGAATATAATACTCGGGTCAGACCGAGTATTTCTACAGCTTGAAGATTTTCGAGCAGCGAAGTTAGAGAGAGAGTAAAGAATCATTTATTTCAGAAGAAAATTGTATTTTATGATATTCCGCTGTATCTGTTTAAAATTGTATAAACTCTGATGTATATAAAAAGATTTATAGTAATGAAATAAATTCTCATTTGTTTTAATTCAGTGTTATTATTCTGTGTTTATGTGGCTGATTCTGTTTAAACCTTATAAACTAAATAACAATTCGTCTTTTTGAACGTTTCTAGTTGGTTTAATTATCGACTGGAGACGGTCAAAAGGGGGAATGTTACAGAGTGGTATCAGAGCTTTGGTTTACACAAAGCTTAGTTTATGATGTTTAATATGAATAGTTACTAGAAACACTTTAAAAAGAGAACGTTTTTCAAATCCAAAGAAGTATAAAATTGTTTTGAAAATAAAGATTTTTAACTTAAGAAAAGTTAAATTGAATTGAGTTAGCATTAATAAATATATGGATTTGAAATTTAACTAAAGGAAGTTAAATAAATCGTACTTGATTTGATAAATTTTTGAGATAGAAGTTTAAACTTGAAAGAGAAGTGATTATATGATATGAATTGGGAAGTTTAAATTTAATAAGTTGTTTAACTTATAAAATGAGAAAGTTTAAGTAAAACCAGTTGTTAAATGGTTGAACAGTTTTGTTAAGTAAAACAAAATCTGAATTTTGAAATGTGATATGAATTTAACTTTAGTAAAAGTTAAATAAAATGATTTTTGAAAGAAAAATCTAAGTTAAGTTAAATAAGTTAAGTTAAATAAGTCAAGTGAAGATAAAATGAAACATTGCTTAAGTAATAGTGAATCAAATTGAATTTGATATCAAAATGAATTGATAAAGTGAAGAATGAATATGAAATTGAGTTATATAAAGGAAATTCAACTTTAATGGTAAAAGTGAATTTGTGAATATGGTGAGTATAAGGATTCAATCAGAATTAAAATATAAACCAATTGAAATTAAGTGTGTTGAACCAAATTAAATGTAAGCAAAGTAAATAAATTTGGTTAAATTGAATAAATTTGGTTTTGCTAGTTGATTGTATAGAATTCATTAAGTGTTAATGAAATTGAATTAATGGAAATTGGAAGCTATGTAATTGAATTCAAATGGAAAGATAAGTAAATCAAAATAGAATTGATTTGAATTGAAAGCAAACTAACTTGAATGTAAATTAGTGAAAGTGAACTAATTGAATATGAATGAATGTTAGTAAAATCCAATGTGAAAGAATCAAATGTGATTAAAATTGGAAATCAATTCAATGAAGGGTTTACTAAAGAACTAGTAGATTATCTTGGAAATGTAAAATTGATAAATTTATATAATAGTTTAAATTGAAAATTTTGAATTATTATAAACGGCTTAAATTGAAGATTTGAAAGTGTTAATAAAATATTGGAATTGTATAAGTGTTAAAAGTGAAATATTTAATGGATTTCATAAGTGAATGGAAATTATAGAATTAAAATTGTGAAGTTATAAAATGATTCGAAGTTGCGAAATAAAAGAATTTATAAGTAATTTACTTGTAAATTAAAATTCTGATATAAAAATTGAGTTATAAAGGAATGGTTGATAAAGCAATTTTTATAAATTGAAGTCTTTATAAATAGAAGTGGAATTTATAAACGTTGTTTATAAATTCGAAACTGACTTATTTTGATAAGTAAATTCTTATAGCTTGTTAAAAGATGTATATTCACAATTTTGGACCGTGAATATATTATTGAATAAAATGGACATGTTTGGAAAATGATATTTTAAAACGAAGTAATTGTTTTAAAAAGATGTTTTCAAAGGCATTGAATATCGAAACCATAGATTTCAACATTCATTGTTGAAATAGACGTTTTCGAATATAAGGAAATGGTGGACTATAACACTGTTGTTATAGTAAATGATTTCCGAAAGGAAATGTTTTGTATAGTATTGGGATTTATACATCTATCTAAATTTCGAATCCCTATACTAGTGATTTTGAGTTGTCGTAACGATGTTTTACGTAACATTCGTTTTGACTCAAATGAATATGTGAAAGAGAATGATTTCCTTAAAAGATGAAATATATACTTAATTTTGATTTAAGTATATCGAATATTTTCAAATGTTGAAAATAAAATGGATTTATGAATTACTTATTTTTAAATAAGTATGGAAATGTTTTTTCCAAATATGAAATGTTGTGAATATATTCCGTAAGGAATAAATGATTTGAAATTCATTTTTGAAGTCGAAGTTGAAAAGTTAAATGAGAATTTGAACAATTTGTTCAATTTGGAATTTTTCAAAAAGATTGAATCGTTAAGTTAAAATTGAGTTTAACTTCGACATCAAAGACAACATAAGTTGAGCTTTGAATTTCAGATGATGATTTGGATTGTATGTCTAACATTGTGAATTGATGACATAGCAATTGATCTCTATTAAATATATATCTGTTGGTGGCGGAGAATTTATTCTCTTAGCTTAACACCCTTCTCTGAGACGTACGAGCCCAGAGGTTATATATCGATAGACATCAATTCTGTGTTGAGAATTGACGATGTAAGCGTGAAATCCAAATTGAATGTGAAAGTCGATAATAAATGGAATTATGAATATGAATTAGGTTTGAGATAACCTTAAATTTCTAAATCGACTTAGAGGAAAATTTTGAAATCCTCTATTTTGTTATGAATATGGAATATGTAAGTTTTTAGAACTTATATATATATGAATGCGGTGAATTGAAAACCGTTAGTTTAGAAAGACATTGTTATGGAAATCTTATGTATGTTTACATGGATATGATATGTACGAAATGTGAAATGAAAGTACTACATATATGATATTATGTTTTCTAAACTGAGGATGTGGAAAAGTACCTTCCATTTATTATTGGAGAAGGTATTGGAACTCGTGAAGAGTATCCATTTGAAATTCGTAGCTACGTAGAATTTTAGTCAGAGTGACTATTTGAATCGGAAATCCTTCGCGATAGTTCATCGCGATGAGATTAGATTTGATTGACGATTAGCGTAATTTGAGGGGCGAGATGCCCACAGTTACAAGCGATTCCACTGGGATAGTGGCGTAACCGCCGGGTAAACTGCAATCTAATGCCAGGCGAAATTTGAGGGGCGTGATGCCTACAGACACGAGCGATTCTACTGGGATAGTAGCGTAACCGCCGTGTGTACTGCAATCTATGGCGACAACCATGGCGAAATTTAAGAGATGAGAAATCTACAGCCACAAGCGACTCTACTGGGATAGTAGCGTAACCGCCGGGTGGAACTGTAATCCATGGGGGAACGTGCTTTCCATATCCATTTTTAAAAGAATTTTTAAAAGTATTTTCACTGGGAATTGAAGCAAGTATGTTTAGTACTTGGAGATTTTTAGACCTGCGCCTGGCCAGCGTATGTCTAATGTCTGTGAGAACGAAGATGGACTTGTTAAATTTCGAGTTAGCAAGTATTTTCAAACTGTAAATAGCAAATCAATAGTTGAAATTAAAATTACAAAATTCCGACTTAATGAACTAAGGAAGAGGATCTTTGTAATGTTTTGAAAGTCCACAGCTTTGGAAGAGATATATTATATAAATCTCTAACGTGAAGAATTTTAAGTTTGAATCTGAGTTGTAAATCGAAAATGTTGATAAAAGACTTTTGGGTTTTGAGTTTAGAAAATCAATGAACAAAAGAGAAAATAAACAAAACTAGTGGGATTAAACAAATGGAATGAATTCTACCTATATTCATTTATTTGTAATAAGCTTCAAGCTTAGTAAAAAATTGACTAGAGTATAAATATCGATGAAATTTTAACAACTTTTCCTTTTCGTGGACGAAAAGTTTTTAAGGAGGGGAGTTTGTAACGATCCTGAATTTCTAAACCATTTTAAATTGAGATTTGAATTAAATTTTGATTTAAATTGTAAATGTGTTAGAATTTTTCAAGTTTAAAATGAGAAATATATTTGAATCTAAATTTGAATCGGGATTTATATAGTAATAAGACAATTTGTTTTGGAATTTTTTTAAGTATAAAATCTTTGGATTTTAAAATCAAATTCATCTTGATCGATTAAATTAAAACTCTACATTTTTGAAATTGATATGTTATGATATATGCAAATAAATGTTAGATAGATAAAGATGTTAAAAAGGAAATAAATTTTATCTCCCAAAATAAATAACATACTTTATTAGTAAATAAAAACAAAATAAAAAGAAAAAAAAAACTAACACACCTTAACCCATACCAGCCCATACCCCTTAAATCATGCCTTAGCCCACGCCTGGTTTCACGATGTTGTCTCGGTTAAAACACGAACCCGACCCCCCTCTTTCATTTCTCATTCGTAAATCTAAATCGATCAAAGAAAAAAATAAGCGAAAAAAATGGCGGCCGCTTCAATCTCTCGTCTCGTTCGATCTGAGAATTAGGGCTTTTGGCCTCGCGTTCGTTTCTGTGAAATTGGCTAGGGCTTCGTTTTAAATCAAAGGCGCCGGCTTCGTCTTCCTCTTCGCTCGTTCTTCACCGCCGCGGCATCAACTCCATCTGCTCCGATTCGTCGAGTAAAGGTGAGGAATTTTATTTCTCACATCTAATTCATACCTCTAGCGTATTAGTATTTGAATCCTGTGATTTTTCGTTCGTTTCTGTTTCATGGCTGTAGTGGGTTCGATTTTGTTGTTCGATTTTCTGACTGTCCAATTTTGTTTATGTGGATTTTGTTCGAACTCTTATATTCTCGAGTAGATGGGTTTCACAGTTTAGTTTCGTGGATTTCTGGTGACTTCGGGTTTAACTTTGTTGTTGTGATAATGAGGGACTCGGCTTTAAACTTGATTTTTTACTGGAGTTGACTTCGTTGGTCATCACTGTTTGTTCGATTTCGATTTTTGATTTCGTTCTTTGACTGGAACGATGATTTCTTAAAATAAAACACTGTTAATCTGTAACTGCTTGACTAATTAGATATGACTTTATATATGTGCATATATACATATGTATGTGTGTATGCATGTATCGGCGAGTCTACACTTACAGTTTTCTTATATATTGACATTGATACTGCGGTTCCATGATTTGCTTGCTTATGTTGTTGCGGTATCATTGACCGGTTCACTCGTTTCAAATACCTGGAAATTGAATTTATATTGACTTCGGTCTTGATTCTTTTTACTTGAAATTGATTTGTGAATCCATGTGCTTGCTCAATAGCCATGGTTTTGCACTGCAGTTGTCTTCGACTGTAAAAACTTGATTTTTGTAAAGATGATTTCTTTGACTTAGTTAATGCAATGTTGTTTAAGTCCCTTCTGTTCATCCCTGTCATAGCTTGATGCTTGAATGTGTTCACCTGCATTTTGTGTTCTGGTCATTGCTTGCATCACAATCAGATTGCTTTAGTCTTGGCTTCGAGCTCTTTGTCGTATGCACACTGTATTTACTTCTGACCTTTGAGCAAGTTCATTGTTACATTTATTCACTGAATTTTTATGTTGTAGTCTGCATTCACTAAAGACTGATTTGAGCCTGCATTGTAGTTTTCGAGCATCTGTTTTAGGAGCAGTCTGGAATTCGGCAAGCATCACTTAATTGCATACCTAAATATGCTTCGTCGTTGTTCCATACTGCATGCTTTATCCATGATTTTGATCCATGTGTTCCATTCGGCAAGTTCTATTTCTATTGTATATTTGCTTTTGCCTCAAGCATTTCACTGTGGCTTAGGCACTTGATACTTCATGTATATATATACATTCATGTATGTATATATGTGACTGTTTCATGATTCTCTGTCTACTTGACAGTTTCGCATTACTTGTATGCTACATTGTATTTATCTTGATGGCATTTGGTTTGCTGTTATTACTTCCCTGTCCTCTGTTTTAAGTCTGGTACTTCATTTTGATTATATGATACTGTACTTGATTAAGTGCATTTGAGCTTGTTCTTGAATGTGGCATACTTGATGCATATAAGCTTTGGTCATTTGAGTTCTTCATTCCAGTCTTAACATATGTACATTGATCTGATCTGTTACAGTTGCATGTTGTACACTTGTTCATGCATTAATATTCATGTCTGCACTTGTTCATTTCGGCATTGACACTGCAAATGTTCACTAATGTTGCCACTTGAACTTGTTTCACTGCGTTGAGCTGCACTTGTACGTCTGCATCCATTGCATACAGTTTGGACATATTGATCTTGTTGCAGTTTGGTTATGTGATGTTGCCTCTGTGTATTTGTAGCAGTTGCTGTTGGTTCACTTGGTAGCTTTTGTTGTTGTCCAGTTAGTATTGCACTGTTTCATGTTTTGTTGCTGACCTGTAGCTTCACTTGAGTCATTTGAACTTTGGCTGTTAGACTTGACTTTGTGTACTCGAGGGCGAGGCAGTGCACGTTAGCGTGTACTGCAGCCACACTTTTGTTGTTGGCGAGGCCGTGCACGTTAGCGTGTACGGCAGCCAATAACACTGTTTATCTCTGTTGATGATTTAAATCTGCTGATTTATTGTTTAACACTGTTAAGTGTTAAAAATTTTCGTTATCCGAGTTCTTTGTTAAAAGAGTCGGATAGACGGGAATTATTGTGACTGTCGTCTATTTAAATTATTATTGCCTCTATGCACTAATAAACTGGTTTGAATTAGACTGACCTGTGTATTATTTTCTTTTGAATATAATACTCGGGTCAGACCGAGTATTTCTACAGCTTGAAGATTTTCGAGCAGCGAAGTTAGAGAGAGAGTAAAGAATCATTTATTTCAGAAGAAAATTGTATTTTATGATATTCCGCTGTATCTGTTTAAAATTGTATAAACTCTGATGTATATAAAAAGATTTATAGTAATGAAATAAATTCTCATTTGTTTTAATTCAGTGTTATTATTCTGTGTTTATGTGGCTGATTCTGTTTAAACCTTATAAACTAAATAACAATTCGTCTTTTTGAACGTTTCTAGTTGGTTTAATTATCGACTGGAGACGGTCAAAAGGGGGAATGTTACACCTATCCACCTGTCTCCTCGGTCACCAACGTGGACTTGTCCTATCCAAAGTGTCGGTCCTCCGAAAGAGCGCCCGCAGCTGGGTCGGCTGTGCAAAATCCTCCAACGATCTGCCTAAAGAAGCATACGTCGGAGCACACTTGTCCTATTCCGTCCGCGTTGATCTACCTGAAGATGCCTACGATTGCGGATGTTATCTATCCTACGTGCTAGCAACCTATGAAAGGTAACAAACATCCTTGCGAACTTACTTGCCCACTCCTAGTACGTACAGCCAAAACTATATTTTGGTCTGAACTGCATGAAACACCTATCCAGACCTTTACAAGGTCTGCCTACCAAATCGCTTCCGGATTAATTAATTTTACCGTTACAGTTTACATACTGTTTATTTCCATTAATCTGCTTTAGGCCATTTTTACATCCAATTTGGTTATTTCACAATTTCCCTTTTTCTTACAAAAATGGTATTTTAATTTCACGTCCGTTCAGTCCGTATGGTTTGTTTGTAATTTTTATGCCATTTTGTTACAAATTTACACTAGCCTTTAGGGTCCATTTAATTTATATTTTTTTCCACCCTAATTTACGTTCTCCTTTTAGAGATTTAATCTATACAAAATTTTTATCAATAGTCACAAACCATTTAGTTATGCAAAATTCCACTTTTACATTTTTAGGCCACATATGAAACAAACAATTATGCCAATTGGACTTCCCAATTTTGTTCCAAAACCATATTCAAAATTATGTAATTATATCAATCAAAACCATAATTTTTTTCAAGTAACATATTCTGAATTTATTTAACTAACCTGTTCTACCATTAGAAATTGAATAACAATTCTAATTCAAATTAAACCAATCTTATTTACACCATAAAACGTGAATAACAATTTGTTTGTTCCAAATTTCAACCCAAACATTAATTAGAATTGAGAAGTGGAAGAAGAAGATACAATAATTTACATAAATTTCAATCTTATTTATGCCATAAAACGTGAATAGACAATTTATATGTCCCATATTTTAAACCAAACATAAATTAGATTTGAGAAGTGGAAGAAGAAGTTGTAATAATTTACATCTATTCTCAATTAATAACAGAAATTAATTCATATTAACGTGCCAGAAAAGAACTGAAATTGAACTACTTTATTTTTCTATTTCATATTAATTCCCACTCACCTGGCACTTGAGCTTGCATAATTTGAAAAAAGCTTTGCTTTAATCTTTCTCCCTTTGATTCTTCTAAATTCCCCAAATTGTTTGAATATATATAGATAATTTAATTTGGTAGAGATTTGTTTATTTAGTAGAGAAAAGGAGGAAGAATAATACACACTAATTTTACTGTAGAATTATGGCGACAGCTGAATAAGAGATTAAGTTTAGGTATGGATGGTTTATTTATAGATTGTTTGAGTGAATATAATCCATTAGATTATTTTAGATTAAATCTGGTTCTTTCATACACTTAATAGTTATCCATTCTAGCCCATACACATCACTTAACCAATAAAATTTAGCCACCTCATCCTATTACATCACTGGAGCGAATGGGAAGCCATCACATGTCAGAAACAATGCTGAAATAAGTAGGGAAATCGCTGGAAACGAACCAGCTAAATAAACATCGCTCCAGATTTTAGGCGACAACGGGTCTTGATCCCTGGTCACTAAGGAAGTCAACATGCACCTTTACAACTATACCAAATGCACTTTTAATTTCTTTTAATTATATTTCCCGTAAAATATCAGGGTGTTACATGGAGCAAGTTGGAGGGATCGGTAGAAATCGGAATTTAAGCAATACTACTTCATGGAAAATGGGATATCTCACAAACCGTACATCGGAATTGCACGAAATTTGGGGATCAAGTAGCTAACATCATGGGGCATCCCTCATAGTGATCGCAGATCATTTGGATACATTATAGGGATTAGGACCCCGATGGGCCTGCAAATTTTTCGGTAGCCTCGTCTTGGTCTCCTGAACCTTCTGCCAGAATTTCAGTCCAATCCGTGCATGTCTTCCCCTATAAATACAGTAGGCACGACGTTAGAAAAGGGATCCTGCTTTCTCTACCCAGGCTCTGCCATTTTTATTCTTCACTTTTGTAATAATGGATCCCAACTGATCCAAACATTCTTATAATCATAATCAAGTGGAAGATCGATAAAAATATGAAGTAGACGTAGGCCAAGATTGCCGAACCACTATAAAAATCTGTGTGTTCCTTTATGATTTTTACTTTGTTTTTATTTCATTCTTCATTTAATCTCTACTATATTCTATTGGGTGTTGATACCCATTTTTGGCGTCAACACTACGTATCCAGAAAAAAAAGGCAAGCAAGGTTGGGAACGTAGTTAGTAGAGTTACAAGAATAAATGTGTGACAACCCACACATCCGGACACATCGATTCAAAGCCTAAAATGACTTTTGAACTCGCGTCTTGCCAAGAAGTACGAGTCATTGAGGTTTATAATACTACATGATATATAGACTAATATAAATTTTAGGCATTCTACACTTTCAGATCTCACGGCGGAAGGAAATAAAATATAAATACAAAAATAGAAAATAGTCTCTACATAACATAGTCTATATAATAACTGACATAATAGAGTTCTCAAATAATAACAGTAAGTCCAACCGAAGGAATAATATAGTATGGAAATATATGGAGAGTAGTTGTAAGTAATCTCTTTAGGTGCCTAGTCTCCATCTCCATGTACTGTGCCGAACTAAATCACCTACTGGTATGCCCTTGTGTAGTGGATATAAAAGGAGAAGAAAAGGAGTGGATCAGACAAAGTTTGGTGAATGAGTTACATTACTAGTGTATGATGTTCACAAGTAATTAAATTCATTTATAACCTACATGACCTATGGTGTCCATTTATGTTTAATTATTACATTTAAAGGATTGGTTATTTTTCAAATAAAGAGTATAATTCTAATTAAACCTACAACCATAAGAAACTTACAAAGGTTTTCAATAAAGTGTTGAACAACCAACATCTAACAATTTTAGGTCGTATGTGACTTCTAACGATTAAATTTCTAACCAACATTGGGTTAACATCCCCTATGACAAACTACGTATGTTGCACTTACACATTGAGCGAACATTGCAATGCGTGGGCTCATGCTGAGTATACTACCTCGATGATTTATGGCCTACCTAAGCATTCATGTCAACATCTCAATGGTAATCATGTCATATGCTTTGTATCATTCAATCAGAAGTATTTAAAAAAATCACCATAGTGATTTCCTCGTAGGTCCAGCAGCTGTCTGGCCATATAGCCCTACTATTGCGGATGCCTCTGCCTCTCTTCCCCCATTTCTGCATGTTTAGCATGTGACTAGGGTACCTCGGTAACAATAAGAGATTCTAATCGCACTGCTAACGCCCACCCTATCGAGTACCATGCTACACCCACCATGAAGCGATACTACTTATTGCACCTACTCCATGAAGCTACGCGAACTCCTAACAGTCGATACAATGGGATTCAAGTCCCTCTATTTGCCTTACTTGGCATGTATTAGGTCTAGGTTCAACCTGAGCTTGCAGAAGCTATTCAGACGCCTGAATTTCTACTTCAGACATCTAACTACTTGGTACTTTTATAAAAAATCATCTCTAGGTGTTGAGATGTTTGACTTCCTTTTTCAGACATTTGATTTAATTTTCATATTTTTAAAGTTTTTGTTTATTTTGGTTATTTTCATTCATCTTCTTCGTGATTCGATTATGGACTTAAGTTCCTTTTCAACCAAATTGTTGTGTATAGTTTGTAACTTTGTAACCTTGTTTACACGAATTTAACTTGTTAATTTCACGCTTATATATATGTATTTCACAGCTTTATTTAAAACTACATATGTGCTTCTAATGAAAATTCTACGTATATTTCAAATTATAAAATCAATTCAAGCTGAAATAAAAGGATATTTGATTTCTTCATTTCCAAACATTAGAGATAGAGTTTCATCTTTATAGAAGTAGATATGAATTTCACTAATCTAGTTATTTTCCTTTTCAATAAGTGTTCAATTAAATTAACAAATAGAGTTTTCTATCATCACCATTTAATTTAATTGATAACTGAAATTGTAATTAAGATATATATTCAAGTTGGAATTATTATTCAAATTCAAAAAATTTGTTTTCAAATTATATAGAATAATAAAAGAATTCAATTACTTATAATCATCATAAACATAGTAAACAATCCACTCACCTCGAAGGAAATCCCTCTTCTAGTTTGATTTGAATTCACCACTTTCCTTCTTTGTTGATTTGTTCTTCCTTCTTCCAATTTGAATCTTTTACTTCTTTGATTCTTCGCTTCACTCTCCCTCTCTTATTTGATTTAATATTTGTTTTGTTTCAATTTTAGAAATTAGGGATAGGTTTGAGAAATTGGAGTTTTTAAGGAGGAAGAAAAATAAGAAAAAGATGTATAATAATAAGGAGGCGGCGGCTAGGGCTTAGAGTGGAAATGAGTGAGGATAGGGTCTTATTTATAGGGGAAGTCTATGTCTAGGAAAAAATATATTTTTATTCATATATTACTTATCTTTACACATACACAAAATTCATTTTCTTTTTCTTTTTCTTTATAGAAGGTAACGCTTATATTCTTGCTATTAATGTCATTAAGTATGATTCAAATAAATACCATTTGTTATAATTCAAATCAATTAATATCATTTATTGTTATTTTGCACATTTATTATTATTGACTATTATAGAGAATCATGTATTTATATTCAAACATACATATGTGTGACTATATATATATATATATATGTGTGTATGTATGTATGTGTGCGCGTGTGCGTGTACACGTATTACCGTATTACAAACGCTCTCAAACACTCATTTAAGGGTTAACCAACCTACCTCCACCAAAAAAACAAACAATTAAATAAAAATTTGAGGTCTTTGTGTATCCCATACAGATTCTACACTAGGAGGAAGTGAAATCAGTCAAGGCATAACACGAGTCTTTGCTAACGACCGTGATGGGACCACTGGTGGTCAAAGCCTATATG
Organism: Allium fistulosum; assembly: GCA_030737815.1. Taxonomy (NCBI): domain Eukaryota; kingdom Viridiplantae; phylum Streptophyta; class Magnoliopsida; order Asparagales; family Amaryllidaceae; genus Allium; species Allium fistulosum. The sequence continues at coordinate 994,730,144 of CM060903.1, forward strand.
CCAGCCCTACTACTAAATACTAGTCTAACAATAACAATAACAATAACATAGCCCGTTGACCTCCTACGGCCAAAATCCCATTTAAACTAACCTAATGTAAGTCAAGAAAAATTCTCATTCTAGTTACTTAATAACTCTTTTTAGAAATGAAGCAGACCACATTTCCTAATTAGGTGACATTGTAGGTTATTTAAGACTTCTATATAGGGAGGAGGCCGACCCAATAACCATTTAGTACCTCAATCTAGAAGTAAACCCCTTGACAGCCCTAAAGGTATTGAGCCATTTAATACTTTAAGTCAAGGTGAACCCTTGGTATATTTTCCCTACCTATACGCAAATGTATATCCCTTTCCCGCAGGTCCTTTGGTTGGAGATGTCCCATGTCAGTAGTAAGTATACACAAATGCTGGTAGCCTCTAGGTGAAGGGCAGACTTTTGTTATGTAACTCTACTGGCATCGCATCCCAACCCACTAAACTGAACCAATCATCCTAAGCCTAAATGTTGGGTAGGCCCACTAATTTACATTTATTCTAAACTTATAATTAAGGCTATATAGTTTCCTACTATGAAAATTATATTGCCTTCTATATGTATCCACTAATATTAATACTACTTGTTCGGTGCGTACTTATTCCTAATTTATACGCTATTTCCCTATATTCCTCGTTTTCTTCTTATATCTAATAAATGTCAATTATACCTAATAAAATGTCATTAATATCAAAATTGGACAATCTCTAATGACATGTATTTACTCATTCCGAATTCAACCTATTATGCCTATTCAATTTCCCCATAAATGCTAATCAGTCCTCATTCAATTCCTATAACTTTCTATTAACTACAAATTTATTATCCATTAAATTTGTAGTTATTGTCCATAAATTTTGGAATTATTATTCCTTCCTTTTTAATCTCTTAGTCCTACAATTACTATGCTATTAATAACCAGTCGTCCTAATTGTAAATATTATGAATATCTACGCATATTATTAATTACACTATAAAAATTTATGTTCTAATTGAAATACGCAGTTATGTGTGTGTGTGTGTGTGTTTGTATTCCTATTCCTAACACAATAATTCCCATACTTAGGAATTTCTAAACATACACTTGCATGTACATTCCGTGAAGAACATAAATTCCGACATTCTAATTTACTAGAGATATCCTCCAAAAAAGGATCACCATTATAACTTTCCATAAATTACCCAAAAATGAGACTAAATCCATTTGAAATTACAAGGAATTATCTCTTTTCTTTTATTCAAATAGACAGTGTAAACTATGGAGAAGAACCTCTATACTTTACACATCACTTTCATTTTTAGTATATTCCTTGTTATTTCAACATGTACTTTTACAAATTTTATGGGATTGGATTATTCATAGAGATTACACGGAAATAGATACAACTGAATTGTACCCCTCTCCTAATAAATTTAAACGTAAAAGTTCATATTTCAAGTCAACTAGGGCAACCTAATTTACAACCCAATTATAAATCAGGAATAATCTTTATAACTTTACAAACATTCTAGAATAATAAATATTTGGGATTGATTTTAAATTTTCAGATTAGGTTGTACATACTATTCCAATTTCCTAACTTATAGAGTATGTTGGTAGCATTTCAGCTAAATACATTCATTTAAGCCTACAACTCAGTAAATCTAACCTAGGCATAATAACTAAACAAAACTCAACGATATAACTTCAATGTTATAAATAAATTATATAATTTCCCACTCATCATTCTAGCTTTTCAAATCTCCTAAATCTGAATCCGTCCCTTACTTGTCCACTTTTTCATTCTAATCCAAAAGAATATGTATAACAAGGTATATATATACTATTAGAATTATAGATCTGAGAAGAGTTTGGGGTTAAGGAGAATATAGATTTATAATAATGAAATTTACCTTTTTCTGTAGTATTGATTCGCTCCTTCTCTTATTTTCTTTTATTTTCTACCTTCTCCGATTATAAATATATATAATAATAATAATAATTTACAATTAATAGAAGTAGTGGAGAAGGAAAAATGAAAGGGCTTTGCTTCTTTGATTAGAAAATATGAAAAGGGAAGTGAGGGGTTAAGCTTGTATTTATAGGCGCTCGAATCAATCGTCACGATTAGGTTAAAGTGATTAAATCCAAACCATTTGGCCAAGGTTCAAACCCTAGTCGCCCTCCCGACCGGTCGACCTCCCTTATAAACGGTTGACCACTAGCGATCGACCGGCTCAAGTAAGGGGTCGACCGGTGGGGTGCTGCATTTATTATTATTTATTTTCTATTTTCGTTTTTAATTATTTTCATTCTGAAAACTTCAAACGCTAATGACTTCTTCGTTTGATCTTCGATCGTGAAACTCCAAGTATAAAAGTTGCTTAGAAAATCACCATGAACGCAATGGTGCAAATTTCGTAGCCAAATCCCGATATTTTCTCAAATTCCATTTTTGAGTCATGATAATCACTTATTAATTACTTTTAATTTTATGGGGTGTTACATTCTATCCCTTAAAAAAAATTCATCCCCAAAATTCCCCAAAGGTTGAATCATGTAACATAATGTACAACCAATCTAAGCTATCCAATAAATTTTACAGCCAATAGTGCATGATGTATCACAACATATAAGACATGCATGTAAAATGATTTTAAATTGGCGCCTCCTATATGAATGCATTCTTTTAAAAAAAATTAAAATATGATGCCAACAACCTATATATATATATATATATATATTGGCAGTTCTTTGTGTATGAAAGTTTTCAAAATCAAAATCCTTTTTCACACAATAATTTCCACACTCCTACAAGTAGGAGTATGTTCAACTAATTTTGCATCCAATCCCTACTATCTAAAACCTAGCACACAATTTTTAACATCCATAATTTTTAACATCCATAATTTTTAAAAATCTAATTTTCCTAAATCTATATTCCTATGCCGGAAAAGGAATTTAGATGGAAAATTTTACCATTCACCCTTCTTTTGGATACCTATTCCGTTGTACCTTGGAACCTTCTCTTTTGCCTCCAAAACTTTTTCACCTTTTGCCAAGCACAGTTTGCATAAGGAGATTTATTTTTGGATGTTAAAGCGTAGTTATCCTAAATGCAAGTTTCGTTTCCTATTAAAAAGTATGGAAATAGAAATTCCAAAGCAAAAACAATCCTTTCCCTTGTTATTATGTATGTTTTGTATATCGTCACCCTTGTGGGATAGTAAAACTCATATTCACTAACACATCGACCCTCCCAACGCTAAGCCTGTGGCTCTTGAAAATTTGAAAATTTCATTTTCCCTTCAAAAATCTTTTTCTCTCTTTCAATCAAACTTGCAAAATAGTTTGAAAATTTGAACTTCCAAAAATTGTTAAACATCATATTTTCTCAAAAGCACTTTAACAAAATTTTCTAAAAGCATTCGATCCTATCTACTCAAAAGCATTTAAACAAAATTTTCCAAAAGCATTGGAACCTAATTTTTCAAAACATTTGTCGCTCCATCCTTAAAACAAATCAGGCCACGTCTTAACGTAACCGGGACTCGGTCTATGAGTCAATGTATATAATCGACCCTAACAATATGCAGTTAATCCTAGATTTGGGGAACCTTTCCTTTTACTCCTAAACAACGACACACAAACCTCTCTATAAATTTTTGCTTTTAAGGTATAATAGGGATAGTGACCCGTAATTTCACAACAACCTTCCATGTCCTTCGTTTGCTAAAATCTATTTTTCCTAAACTTCTGAAGTTTTTGGGGTTCGAGCATTCTTTATTTCTAGTTACTAACCTAATTTCATAATTAACTTCAAGCTTTAATAACATTTATCACTAGTTAAGCGTCCTTATGAGATCGCCTTATTTACACTGTTTCCCAATATATATAGCAATCAATGCTCATCCAAACCATCAATACGGTAATAAAATAGGAACATATCTCATATTATATCGTACGCTTTTCCAATAAAAAAGGAAGACAACTAATGAATACAACCCAAAAACCTAAAAAAAACAATTGCTGGAAGCTGCCCTTCATCATTAACCGGTGTTAATGATGTTGTGGTTCTATCACTTCTTACTCAAATAAGATGGACATTTCTAGTATTCTCTTCAACTATAATCCACAAGTCTTAACTCACCTCCTTGACTACTAATAAATAAGGTTCATCATTACTTCTATCGTTACTCCCGATTATGGGATAAATTGTGCATTCCCACACCGCAGTGGGCAAGAAATGTAAGCAATGCACATTTAGAATAACTCAGCAAAAAATTTGCTTGGTGGAATAACTTTCCTACCACCTATCTTACCTTCTATAACCTTAAGTTAACCAACATCCTTTATGTGTGTTTGCCATCTTATTACTCTTTTCTCCAATAATATTACTATCTTATTTCAATCAAAATCTTTTAATGGTATCCTCAAACTTTGGTATTTACTTTCCTTATCCTTGATTTTTCATGCGAGTATTCCATAGGACCCACAAAATTGTACTTGATACAATTCCCCATTCTTTTGAGGGTTCTTCTTATGGATTCCATACATCTCTAACAAATATCCTAAGTTCATATAAATATTCTTTATATTCAACGGGGATTTCTTGTTACTACCCAACGAGCATCCATAGCTATTATATTCATAGCCTAAACCTTTACCCCGTCTTACCTAGGCATTCATCCATGTCTACTCCATGTAAAAAATTGGTTTGGGTTTCACCACTCTTTATAAAACGAAAACTTCACAATCATGAATTAATTAATCCAAAACCTTTATCTTGAAAATATGGACTTAGAGACCATTTTATCAAATTCAAAAATTACTTGGTTTCCAAAAGGAGCCATGAAAAATTTCCTTTCTCAAAGACTTTTTACAACAAAGATTTACTTTTTTAAAAGTAGGATTTTTAACTCAAAACATTTAAAAACTCAATTATCATACCAAACTATTTTGTCAAAAACATCTTTTACAACTTTAAACAAAGAAAACTGGAGTAGACACAGATAACTTCCATTTTTTATTTTCCTACTACACATGGTATTTCTGCTTTCAAACCTAGTAGAGATTTTAATAGCATATAGGGGGAATTATAAAAGATACGTGCAATTTCAACATCTATCTAAACTCCTATCTAAAATATATGCGCAATTCTACATATCTTTAAAATTTATCCATTCTTCGTATCCTATTCACATTGCTTTTCTCCTATATTATTTCTACTAGATTACTAATTCTATTTTTATATAAATTTCTAGGGCTATTTCTATCTAAATTTCTCAATATTGACTCATTACAGTGTGTTCGCCTATTGTTTTAGTTATTTGATTTTTGTTCATTATGATGAAAAGAGATACGTATAAATTTATTTCAACTGTTATTCTTTGTATTTTCCTTACACAGGAATATTCCTCCTAATCATTGTTATTGAGCGTTCTTATACTTCTATTCTCTTTACCCCCATTTTGATCAAGTACCATTTATATTTTTCCACCCCTTAGAGAAAGAATTTTAAAAACCTTCAAACTTACAAAAATAGAAAAAAATCATTAAGTCAAACCTACGCTCTATTTTCCATTCATTTCAAAAATGAAAAACTCTTTTTCCAAAAACCTCCAAATCAGAAACTTTTAACCCAACCAATTTTAAACTAAGAATTTCCTTGCTTTTTCAAAACAATAACTTTAGAACAAATCCTTTGAAATACCCATTCAAAACGTTTCAATGGATTTTCCAAATTTTTTTGTCAAATTCTTTCATATGGGATCGGACTCAGAAATGGACTTTACTTAACGTTTCTTTTGGACTTTCCTTCTTCTCTATTCAATCTTAACTCATTTTCATCAAAAATCCGGCTTATCTTCTTGTGGTGGTTAAAGTACACCTTCTTGCGAGAGCTTACTTCACTCCTATATTACCTTACTTTCAGATATTTGCAACATATAGTTCTTACTTCCTATCTGTTTGGATGAAACGTACATCTGCAATCGGCGGTCCATCGAAATCGACAATCATAAGGCAGCCCAGGCCCAATCAAAGGAATCAAGTACCATTCGGCTTACAGGATTCTTCATATGTTGTGATCATGCTCTTCTCAGTCCACTACTTATGGTATGGCCTCCACCCTGTGAGGTAATCAGAGTGAGCATCGATTTAACTCTATTATTGGTCCACCTTATAGTTGCCTCATCCATCCTTTTGGAAGATGGTTGCAACTACTTCTATAGTCGGAATTTATAGAGTTTGGCATATAATATATATATATATATATATATAATCATAGGTAAAAATACAAATATGTTCTCTCGGTGTATGCTAATTCCTATGATCCACTAACCTATACTCTGATACCAGATGTAAAAACCCGCATCTTAATGGGTCCGAAGTTCGACTAAATTGAAACCCATCTATTAGGGCACAGATCATTGGTTTTGGTAACCTGTAATAAACACAAGTATATCAGAGTGCAATCAATATAAACTCACAGCGGAATTGAAAAATATAATAGAACATATGTACTAACTAAGGCTAATATTATTCCTTTAGTATCTATTTGCCATGCCAACGTCGAGCATGAATGAAAAGACTTGACCATCTACTGTTACCGCGCATGTCCCTCTAAATCTACCATATGGGTTGTAATAAGGAAGGGAGGTCAGAACAACATTCCGATGACTGGAAAATTACATACTTTACCCATAACACTAATTTATGCCGATTAACTTCCATTTAAGTGTTATGTTAATTATTCATGGCTAATCCGTTCAATCATATTTGCGCATATGATATGCTTAACCTCCTCCAAGGTATAACTATAAATATATATGCCTATATGCAAATATATCTAAGTGTTGTACTAGCTAAAAACCACTGGCCACTTAATACTTCTTAAATAGGGAGGAGACAGACCCAACAACCATTTAATAACACAACCTCGAAGCGGGCCCTCCGCAACGCAAATGCTAGTCAATCGATCCTAGCTATAGAGATTGATGACTCCTAGATATAGCTTTATAATATAAATACCGTATTACTATGCATCTCAATGACTCATCTAAGGGTTAACTAGCTAATCTTCGCTAAACAAACAATTAAATAAAACCTTGAGGTCTTTGCATATCTCAAACGTTTCTCACTAGTGGGAAGTGAAATTCATCAGGGCATAATTTGAGTCTTTGCTAACGACTGCATGGGACCGCTGGTGGTCAAAGCCTATATGCCAGCCCTACTACTAAATACTGGTCCAATAACAACACTGACATAGCCAGCCGACCTCCCACAGCCAAAATCCTGTTTAGACTAACCTAATGTAAGTCAAAGAAAATTCCCATTCTAGTTACTTAATACATCTTATTAGAAATGAAGCAGACCTCATTTCCTTATTAGGTATGGTCATAGGTTACTATATAGGGGGAGGCAAACCCAATGACCATTTAATATCTCAACCTAGAAGCAAACCCCTTGACATCTAAAGGTACTAAGCCGTTTAATACTTCAAGTACGAGGAGAACCCTTGGTGTATTTTCTCCTACCTATATGCAAACATATATCCCTTCCCCATTGATCCTATGGTTGGAGATCCTACATTAGTAGTAAATATACATAACTGTCGGCAGCCTCTAGGTAAATGGAAGACCTCTATTGTGCAACTCTACTGACCTCGCATCCCAACCCACTAAACCAAACCAATCATCCTAAGCCTAAATGTTGGGCTAGGCCCACTAATTCACGTTCATTCTAAACATATAATTAAGGTTATATAATTTCCTACTATGAAAATTATATTGCCTTCTACATGTATTCACTAGTACTAAAACTACTTATTCGCTGGGTAATTATTTATAATTTATACGCTTATTACATATATTCATTGTTTTCTTCTTATATCTAATAAATGTCAATTGTCCCTAATAAATATTGAATAATCTCCAATGACATTTATTTACTCGTTTCAAAATCAAACTATTATGCCTATTCAATTTCCCCATAAACGCTAATCAATCCTCAGTTAGTTCCTTTAACTCTCTATCAACTACAAATTTATTGCAAATTAAATTTGTAGTTATTGTCCATAAAATTTGAAATTACTATTCCTTCCTTTTTCAACATCCTAGTCCTATAATTAATATGCTATTAATAACTAGCCGTCCTAATTATAACCAACACGAATACGTACGCATATTTTTAATTACACTATTGTGTGTGTATATATTCCTATTCCTAACATAATAATTCACATACTTAGGAATTTCAGAACATACACTTGTATGTACATTCTTTGAAGCATAAATTCCTACATTTTGTATCCTTCCAAACAGGACTACCGTTATAACTTTTCATAAATTACCCAAACATAAGACTGACTCCGTTTGAAATTATAAGAAATTATCTTTTTTCTTTTATTGAAATAAACGGTGTAAACTATGGAGAAGAAACTCTGTACTTTACACATCTCTTTCATTTTAAATATATTCCTTATTATTTCGAACATGTACTTTTACAAATTTTATAGAATTAGATAATTCATGGATATTACACAGAAATAGATACAGTTGAATTGTACCCCCCTCCCAATAAATTAAAACGTAAAAATTCACATTTCAAGTCAACTTGGGCAACCTAATTTACAACCCAATTATAAATCTAGAATAAACTTTACAACCTTACAAACATTCTACAATAATAAACATTTGGGACTGATTTTAAATTTTCAAATTGGCTTGTACATATTATTCCAATTTCCTAACTTATGGAGTATGTAGGCAGGCTTTGAACAAAATACGTTCGTTTAAGCCTACAACTCAATAAATCTAACAGAGGCATCATAATTGAACAAAACTCAACGATATAAATTTCAATGTTATAAATAAATCATATAATTTTCCACTCACCTTTCTAGCTTTTCAAATCTCCCAAATCTAAATCCATTCTTTTACTTGATTCCTTTTACATTCTAATCCAAAAGAATATGAGTAACAAGGTATATACATACTATTAGAATTACAGATCTGAGAAGAGGTTTGGGTTGTGGGGAATATAGATTTATAATAATGAAATTTACATTTTCCCGTAGTATTGATCGCTCATTCTCTTCTTCTCATTTATTTTCTTCCCTTCTTCGATTATATATATAATATAATAATTTACAATTAATAGAAATAGTGGGGAAGGGAAAATTGCAAGGCTTCGATGCATTAATCAGAAAATATGAGAAGAGTAGTTAATGGTTAAGTCTATATTTATAGGAGCTAGAATCCATCGTAACCATCAGATTAATAATTAAATCTAGGACGTTCAGCCAAGGTTCAAACTCTAGCCGTCACCCCGACAGGACAACCGCCTCTATAAGTGGTCGACCGCTATCGGTCGACTAGCCCAAGTAAGCAGTTGACCGGTGGAGTCCCGCATTTATTATTATTTATTTTCTATTTGTTTCGAAAACTTCAAACTCTAATAACTTCTTCGTTTGAGCTCTAATCGTGAAACTCCAAATATAAAAATTGTGTAACAACTCGGGATTTGCATTACCAATTAATAAATAAAAGTTAGGATTTTTATTTATTTTAATGAAGCATAAAAGGATTTGGAATAACAAAATTTATTTGAAAATGGCTATTTTAATTAAATAGGAAATATGGGATTTTAAAATGAGGATAAAATGTTATTTTTGGAAAGTTAAATATTTTAGGAGAGATTTTTAAAATGGGTTTGGATAAGAAAAATGAGTTTTATAAACATATATGAACACTTAGACTAATTTTTGGAAACATGTAAATAACACTCTTCTTATTGGGTTTCTAAACCTAGCCCAATAACCCACCCTAAACGTCCTCTATAAATTATCTCAAACTCTCATAACCTCATTCATTCATCCTTAATCAAAACCCTAATCATTTCCTAAAGCTTTCATAACAAAAATGGCCTCTATCTTCATCTCCTTCTAGTTTTAGCTTATGCAAGTCATTCTATGCAAAGGTAATGCAAATACCCACCTCAAATCCGTTTTTATATCTCTCTAATTTCTGAAATTTAATTGGTAACACATGTTTTATGTGTTTTTTTATCTTATAGCCTCCTAATCATCTTTTGCTAACTTGGGTTGATGCTATAGTAGTCTTTGTTGCTTTTGTGAGAGGTATATTGCTAAAAACCTCTTCTAATATGTGTTTAATCATCTTTTGATTTCGGTAATCAGTTAGTAACACATGTTTTATTATGTAACATGTGAATCATAGCTCTTTGATCATCTTTGCTTTCATTTTGGGGTGTGCACATAAGGTGCTTGTAATATATGCTAGCTGAAATTATAATTAGTTTATTGCTGTTAGTAAATTAGGCATATCTCATTCATCTTAAATCGGAATTAAGATTTTCTTGAAGTTCTGGAAAGATTATTCGGTAGCCTATAACTTTTATGTTTTGAGATTTGCCTATTTTTGTGGTTTGAATGGTCGAAATCACATTTGTTTGTCGCTGACCTGACAACAAACTACAGGGTTGATAAAATAAAACCCTGAAATTGATTTGGTCATAAGTTACTCGTTTCTTATCCAAATCTAATAATTTTGGATGTTCTGGAAAGCATAGATTTAGGGCTAAAACTTTCATGTTTTGAGTTTCATGAAATTTCGAAGTTAATTGGGTCAAAACTGTGCATTCTTACTACTGTGCCGAGAGCACATTGACAGTGATATAGAATTTAAATCTGAGAATTGTTTTAGTCATAAAATTTTCATCTCCGATCGGAATTTGACGATCTTGGTCATTCCGGAAAGCTTAGAAACTAAGCTACAACTTTTATTTTATTCATTTTGTCAGAATTGGAAGTTTACTATGCCAAAATTGTGGTTTTTCATCTCTGGTCTGTTAGTGCATAACTATAGGCCTTAGTCTCTTTTCTCCCGTTGTTTTCAGTACAGAACCCCGACTTTGGGACGCCATCCCCGGCTCGTCCTTTGTCAGATTTCATCGATTTCAGTCTCGTTGGAAAGCTGGAGTTCCGAACTCCATCTCTAGAAAGTTTGATTATTATCCGAGTTCATTTGACTCTTCGAAATTGCTGTCGAAGAGGGACCCGGATCTCAGCCTGAAACAGTGTATTCACTGTTTCCGGGTCCGACTTTGGAGCGTCGCTGCGACTTCGTTTCAAGTCGGAATCGAGTAATTCTTTTTGCGTTCTGAAGTAGGAACGCCAGACTACGTTCCTACCAATTTTCATGCCATTCGGATTCAGTTTGCTGGTCCGTATAATTTTTCGAACTTGGGTTTGCGTCAGTTTTGGACTATTTTCCAACACTTGGAATATTTTCAGTGATTTTCTGATTTTATCGATTTCTTTGAGATTTGTCTCTGGATTTCGTACACGGGCATTATAAAAAGGTTTTAAAAGGATTTTTCACTCCGAAATGGCTTTCGAAATTATTATATAATATTATTTTAATTATTAAATTAATTACTCCATAATAGGAGAGTTTTCAAAGGCCGTTTTAAAGTGATTTCAAACCAATTACAAATCCGTTTTCCGTAATTATTTTCTATAATTAAATCTCACACTCACTTTTTTGGCACGTCGAGCGAAGTGGAAAGGTGCTTAAACGGTTAGGAAATCTCCGGCCTATGGAACTGTGTGTATTTTCTTTCCGGTTAATCCCCGACCTATTCGATTGATCGTTTTGGCCTTTGGGTCTAGTTTACCGATGATACGAGGTGGACTTTTTATTGTTTGGAGTGTGAGCTTGCTATTGGTTAGTAAACCGTTTAGTGCGAACGTGGGGTATGGGACTCATTTTTAACACTTTACGGGTTCCTCTCCAAGAAGTTTGTGACACATTAGCCTCTGGGCGGCCAGTACTGGACCTCTGGGTCACCCCGCCTCTGGGCAACCGTCTTTGGACATCTGTTCTATGGAGCAGTTTCTTTTTTGGCATGTGCCTCTGGGCCTTTATCCTTCTGGGAAGGATCTCGCCGTCTCGCGCGTTCCGCACCTGTGCGAGTGATCGATCACAACTCTACAGTACTTGGCAATAACGACTTCGGTCAGTGCACGTGATATACTTGTATTATCTGATGATTTTTATATTCATTTGAGTACCGCCATTTGGTGTTGGTTCTATGGAACCATACGATGTAAGTGCGATTACCTTGTGGATCCACAGTGTCTCTGGACACTGCTTTTCAGTGTTTGATTTCATTGACTTTTCAGTATATCCCCATTGCTCTTTGGAGCATCGATCTTTGCTTGGGCATTGATTACAGATTCTAGTCACACATGGGATTATTGCCTATGGGCAACTTTTTATAGCTTTGGCTACGCCGATGATATGAGGCGATTTTATTTATTCAACACTTTGGTGCTGATATTCTCTTTTGAGATTTTTACTGTTGATTGATGATTTGGGACCGTCATTATATTCATGTGGTCCAAAATACTCTTCTCTTAGGAAAAGTACTGTTTTATTTATGTACCGCATTATTATATATCTCAGTTATTACTGATTGTTTAGCTAGCCTGACCCGAGTGTTTTCGCTCGGGTCAGACCGAGTTGTTTCAGGTTAGGTCTCTGGACTTAGCTTCTGTGCTTCCGCTTGGACATTATCTGCTATGCTGATAGATAGCGCTTTTATTTATCCACTATTCCGCTACTCTGTTATTATTCAGACTTTGATATGTACATATTTTTGACTCACATGTGTGGGCAGTGGCTTTGTACCCACTAATAGTATTTGGATCTGTATTGACGATGTATTGTTCTGGGATTTTATATCTGTTATGTGACTCTGCTCTGTGGTGCTATTTTATTATGTTATTATGCTTGTCCTGATAGATCTTTAGCCATTTGTAATTTCAGTATAAGTATTTACTGAATATGTCGAACCACCTGATTGAGAAAAATTTAAATAGGTTCCACCTTTCGACGTATTCGGTAGATAGTTATAGCATAGTTACATTTGGTCGCTCCGATTATTCTCTATTCTCCGCATTAGCAGATGGAATCACCTCCATGATTCTCTTTGCTAATGAGGGTCTTGGAGTGGGGCGTTACAGTTTGGTATCGGAGCCTGGTTTCAGGAATAAGCATAATAAACACAGAACAGACACGTAGTACAATACGTTATAATACGATCCAAATTGAACATATCCACCTTTAGATAAATAAGTTAGGAATATGTGTAGGAATCTATTATATTTCGTAATATTCCTTAATGAATTATCTATCTTTGAACCGTGCTTAACTAAATCTACCGATCATATGTTTAAAGAGTGTCCCAAGCCTCTTTTCTGCCGCTATTGTAAGAAGGAGGGTCATCATTATTCCACTTGTCCTACTGCACCTCCTAGATCTAGCAAGCTTAATGCTGCCAAGGCTCCTAAATCTTCAGCTCAGCCTCGAGGTACGCATCCTTCCGTTCTCGAAGGTTCTATTTTATTTCAGGGTAGATCTGTTAGAGTTCTTTTTGATACGAGTGCCTCTCACTCATTCGTATCAAAGGAGCTAGTAGATGCTTTATCCTTGGATGTTACTTGTATGGTTTCTTCACTAAGGATTGTGAATCCCATTGGTAGATCCACGACCCTTAGCTTGCTCTATGAGAATATAGATATTGATCTTTGTGGCTTTTCTTTCCGTGCAAATCTCCATGTTATGGAGTATTTGGGCTTTGATATGATTCTTGGCATGGATTGGCTCGTTCAGCACGACGCCAAAATTATTTGTTCGGAGCTGATATTATTCATTCATCACCCTGACTCGTCCTCTCCATTAGTTATTGTTCTTCAAGATGTTGGGCTTTCTGATATTACTTATTTTCTCTAGATTCACGAGATGATGAGGTAGACATATCTCGTATTCCTGTTGTTCGGGATTTCCCCGACGTTTTCGAGCCAGTATCCGGACTGCCGCCAAAGCGAGCTATTGAGTTCCGCATCGATCTCATCCCAGGCTCTCATCCTGTTGGGCGTCCTCTTACGAGAATGTCTACTAAGGAGAATGAGTAACTCAGGAAGCAGTTAGTTGAGCTTGAGGCGAAGTAGTTCATCCGATCCAGTTCTTCGCCATGGGGTGCTGCTGTGGTCTTCGTTAAGAAGCCCGATGGCTCTCTTAGGCTTTGCATTGACTATCACAAGCTTAATGAGTTGACCATCAGAAATCATTATCCATTGCCACAGATAGACGATATGTTTGATCAGTTGAGCGGTGCGAAGGTCTTTTCCCAGCTCGACCTTGCCATCGGATTTCATCAGCTCCGAGTTGCGGAAGATAGCATTCCTCTTACCGCTTTCCGCACTCGTTATGGTTCTTTTAAGTGGTTGGTCATGCCATTCGGCTTGACAAACGCACCGGCTTTCTTCGTCGATCTTATGAATCGAGTATTCCGGGAATACATCGATAGATTCGTTTTGGTTTTCATCGACGATATTCTTATTTATTCTAGATCCGAGGCAGAGCATGCTCATCAATTGCGGATCGTCTTGGATACTCTTCGTCAGCATCATCTTAAGGCCAAGCTCTCCAAGTTCCATTTTTGGATGAGCAAGGTCAAGTTCTTGGGCCATATTGTATCATCTGAGGGTATTTCTGTCGATCCTGCCAAGATCGAAGCTATTCAGAATTGGAAGCAGCCCGAGAACGTTCATGATATTCGCAGCTTCCTTGGTCTGGCGGGTTATTACCGTCGGTTTATCAAGGATTTCTCTCGAGTTGCACTTACCCTTACGACGCTGACTCGTAAGGGTGTTCGCTTTATTTGGTCTGATAAGTGTGAAGCTTCCTTTCAGCAACTGAAGGAACTTCTCACTCATGCTCCTATTCTAGTGGTTCCAGAGAGTAACCATGATCTTGTTGTTTACACCGATGCTTGTGGTAGCGGGGCTCGGTGCTGTGCTTATGCAGAAGGATCGGGTAGTTGCTTATGCTTCCAGGCAACTGTGTCCGAATGAGGTTCGCTATCCTACTCATGATCTTGAGTTAGCAGCTATCGTCTTTGCCTTGAAGACGTGGCGTCACTTTCTATTAGGCGAACGCTTCATTCTTTACACCGATCACAAGTCGCTGAAGTATCTATTCAGTCAGGGGGATCTCAATATGAGGCAGCAGCGATGGCTTGAGTTTCTCGCCTCATATGATTTAGATATTTAGTATACCCCTGGCAAGGGTAATCGTGTTGCAGATGCGCTCAGTCGCAAGCACTCGGCGGTAGTTTCTATGATGATTGCCGAGTGTGATATTCTAGAGACCCTATCTTTGTGTGATATTAGAGATCGAGCTCCATCTTCTGATTCTCCGGTCTTATTATTCAGCTTGGAAGCTCGTCCTATCTTATTGGATCGCATTGCCCATGCTCAGCGGCAGGATCCAGACTTATTGCATCTTATTCATCTTCTCGAGTCGGGATCCAGTGATGAGACATTGCTGGATTATTCTCTTGATTTTCATCGGTGTCTTCGTAGGAGGAACCGTATTGTTGTACCATCTGATTTATCACTTAGGCGTGACATTCTGGACGAGTGCCATCGCTCTAAGTACACTATACATCCCGGTTTGAGTAAGATGTATGCCGATATGTGCCGGCTATATTATTGGGAGGGTTTGAAGAGAGATGTTGCAAGTTATGTGAGCGGTTGCATGACTTGTCAACAGATCAAGGCCAAGCATCAGCGTCCATCTGGTCTTCTTTAGCCTCTAGAGATTCCATTATGGAAATGGGATCAGATATCCATGGATTTTATTGACGGTCTGCCTCGATCGAGGTCAGGCCATATTTCTATTTGGGTCATCGTCGATCGCTTGACCAAATCAGCTCATTTCATTCCTATTAAGTCCACTCGGACTGCACCTCAGTTGGCCAAGCTATATGTGAAGGAAGTTGTTCGACTTCATGGCATTCCTAGCTCTATCATCTGTGATCGAGACACCATTTTCACTAGTCACTTCTGGAAGTGCCTACAGTCAGCTTTGGGCACAAAGCCGAATCTCTCTACTGCTTATCACCCTCAGACTGACGGTCAGACTGAGAGGGTGAATCGTGTTTTAGAGGATCTTTTGCGCTGTTGTATTCTGGATTTCGGAGGTAGTAAGGAGGATCACTTACCGCTTGTAGAGTTCTCCTACAACAACAGCTTTCAGTCTAGTATTGGCATGGCTCCTTTCGAGGCTCTTTACGAAAGGCCATGTCGTTCTCCCGCGTGTTAGTTAGAATCTGGCGAGAAGCTCCTTCTTGGTCCAGATTCAGTTCAGGAATCTTCTGAGAAGATTATTCTTATTCGTCAGAGAATGAAAGAGGCGCAGAACCGTCAGAAATCCTACGCGGACAACCGTAGGAAGCCTCTTGAGTTCTCCATTGGCGATTCTATCTTTATTCGGGTCTCTCCCATGAAGGGGGTTGTGCGTTTCAGCTCTACAGGGAAGTTGGCTCCTCGCTATGTTGGACCATTTCCTATTACGGAACGCATCAGCCCTGTTGCTTATCGTGTGGCTCTACCTGCTCACTTCTCTGGAATACACGACGTGTTCCATGTTTCCCAGCTTCGCATGTGTGTCCGCGATCCTGATTCTATCATTGAGCCGCATGCTGTGCCTGATTTAGGGATCTTACCTGATTTATCTTTGGAGCAGCAACCTCTTCGTGTGCTAGATTCGGAGGTTAGACGCCTTCGCAACAAAGAGGTTCCACTCGTGAAGATTCAATGGTCACCGAATCCTAAGGACTGCACTTGGGAGAACAGAGAATCCATCGAACGCTTTTATCCTGGCTTTCTCCCATCTTCTTCTACGGGTGAGAATTCTCTATTTATCTCTATCACTTCTTTTGGGGATTTGACGTTATAGACGACATCTATCTTAAGGAATTGCGGGGACGCAATTTTCTTAAGGGGGGGAGTCTGTAACAACCCGGGATTTGCATTACCAATTAATAAATAAAAGTTAGGATTTTTATTTATTTTAATGAAGCATAAAAGGATTTGGAATAACAAAATTTATTTGAAAAAGGCTATTTTAATTAAATAGGAAATATGAGATTTTAAAATAAGGATAAAATGTTATTTTTGGAAAGTTAAATATTTTAGGAGAGATTTTTAAAACGGGTTGGATAAGAAAAATGAGTTTTATAAACATATATGAACACTTAGACTAATTTTTGGAAACATGTAAATAACACTCTTCTTATTGGGTTTCTAAACCTAGCCCAATAACCCACCCTAAACCTCCTCTATAAATTATCTCAAACTCTCATAACCTCATTCATTCATCCCTAATCAAAATCCTAATCATTTTCTAAAGCTTTCATAACAAAAATGGCCTCTATCTTCATCTCCTTCTAGTTTTAGCTTATGCAAGTCATTCTATGCAAAGGTAATGCAAATACCCACCTCAAATCCGTTTTTATATCTCTCTAATTTCTGAAATTTAATTGGTAACACATGTTTTATGTGTTTTTTTATCTTATAGCCTCCTAATCATCTTTTGCTAACTTGGGTTGATGCTATAGTAGTCTTTGTTGCTTTTGTGAGAGGTATATTGCTAAAAACCTCTTCTAATATGTGTTTAATCATCTTTTGATTTCGGTAATCAGTTAGTAACACATGTTTTATTATGTAACATGTGAATCATAGCTCTTTGATCATCTTTGCTTTCATTTTGGGGTGTGCACATAAGGTGCTTGTAATATATGCTAGCTGAAATTATAATTAGTTTATTGCTGTTAGTAAATTAGGCATATCTCATTCATCTTAAATCGGAATTAAGATTTTCTTGAAGTTCTGAAAAGATTATTCGGTAGCCTATAACTTTTATGTTTTGAGATTTGCCTATTTTTGTGGTTTGAATGGTCGAAATCACATTTGTTTGTCGCTGACCTGACAACAAACTACAGGGTTGATAAAATAAAACCCTGAAATTGATTTGGTCATAAGTTACTCGTTTCTTATCCAAATCTAATAATTTTGGATGTTCTGGAAAGCATAGATTTAGGGCTAAAACTTTCATGTTTTGAGTTTCATGAAATTTCGAAGTTAATTGGGTCAAAACTGTGCATTCTTACTACTGTCCCGAGAGCACATTGACAGTGATATAGAATTTAAATCTGAGAATTGTTTTAGTCATAAAATTTTCATCTCCGATCGGAATTTGACGATCTTGATCATTCCGGAAAGCTTAGAAACTAAGCTACAACTTTTATTATATTCATTTTGTCAGAATTGGAAGTTTACTATGCCAAAATTGTGGTTTTTCATCTCTGGTCCGTTAGTGCATAACTATAGGCCTTAGTCTCTTTTCTCCCGTTGTTTTCAGTACAGAACCCCGACTTTGGGACACCATCCCGGGCTCGTCCTTTGTTAGATTTCATCGATTTCGGTCTCGTTGGAAGCCTGGAGTTCCGAACTCCATCTCTAGAAAGTTTGATTAGTATCCGAGTTCATTTGACTCTTCGAAATTGCTGTCGAAGAGGGACCCGGATCTCAGCCTGAAACAGTGTATTCACTGTTTCCGGGTCCGACTTTGGAGCGTCGCTGCGACTTCGTTTCAAGTTGGAATCGAGTAATTCTTTTTGCGTTCTGAAGTAGGAACGTCAGACTACGTTCCTACCAATTTTCATGCCATTCGGATTCAGTTTGCTGGTCCGAATAATTTTTCGAACTTGGGTTCGCGTCAGTTTTGGACTATTTTCCAACACTTAGAATATTTTCAGTGATTTTCTGATTTTATCGATTTCTTTGAGATTTGTCTCTGGATTTCGTACACGGGCATTATAAAAAGGTTTTAAAAGGATTTTTCACTCCGAAATGGCTTTCGAAATTATTATATAATATTATTTTAATTATTAAATTAATTACTCCATAATAGGAGAGTTTTCAAAAGGCCGTTTTAAAGTGATTTCAAACCAATTATAAATCCATTTTCCGTAATTATTTTCTATAATTAAATCTCACACTCACTTTTTTGGCACGTCGAGCGAAGTGGAAAGGTGCTTAAACGGTTAGGAAATCTCCGGCCTATGGAACTGTGTGTATTTTCTTTCCGGTTAATCCCCGACCTATTCGATTGATCGTTTTGGCCTTTGGGTCTAGTTTACCGATGATACGAGGTGGACTTTTTATTGTTTGGAGTGTGAGCTTGCTATTGGTTAGTAAACCGTTTAGTGCGAACGTGGGGTATGGGACTCATTTTTAACACTTTACGGGTTCCTCTCCAAGAAGTTTGTGACACATTAGCCTCTGGGCGGCCAGTACTGGACCTCTGGGTCACCCCGCCTCTGGGCAACCGTCTTTGGACATCTCGCCGTCTCGCGCGTTCCGCACCTGTGCGAGTGATCGATCACAACTCTACAGTACTTGGCAATAACGACTTCGGTCAGTGCACGTGATATACTTGTATTATCTGATGATTTTTATATTCATTTGAGTACCGCCATTTGGTGTTGGTTCTATGGAACCATACGATGTAAGTGCGATTACCTTGTGGATCCACAGTGTCTCTGGACACTGCTTTTCAGTGTTTGATTTCATTGACTTTTCAGTATATCCCCATTGCTCTTTGGAGCATCGATCTTTGCTTGGGCATTGATTACAGACTCTAGTCACACATGGGATTATTGCCTATGGGCAACTTTTTATAGCTTTGGCTACGCCGATGATATGAGGCGATTTTATTTATTCAACACTTTGGTGCTGATATTCTCTTTTGAGATTTTTACTGTTGATTGATGATTTGGGACCGTCATTATATTCATGTGGTCCAAAATACTCTTCTCTTAGGAAAAGTACTGTTTTATTTATGTACCGCATTATTATATATCTCAGTTATTACTGATTGTTTAGCTAGCCTGACCCGAGTGTTTTCGCTCGGGTCAGACCGAGTTGTTTCAGGTTAGGTCTCTGGACTTAGCTTCTGTGCTTCCGCTTGGACATTATCTGCTATGCTGATAGATAGCGCTTTTATTTGTCCACTATTCCGCTACTCCGTTATTATTCAGACTTTGATATGTACATATTTTTGACTCACATGTGTGGGTAGTGGCTTTGTACCCACTAATAGTATTTGGATCTGTATTGACGATGTATTGTTCTGGGATTTTATATCTGTTATGTGACTCTGTTCTGTGGTGCTATTTTATTATGTTATTATGCTTGTCCTGATAGATCTTTAGCCATTTGTAATTTCATTATAAGTATTTACCGAATATGTCGAACCACCTGATTGAGAAAAATTTAAATAGGTTCCACCTTTCGACGTATTCGGTAGATAGTTATAGCATAGTTACATTTGGTCGCTCCGATTATTCTCTATTCTCCGCATTAGCAGATGGAATCACCTCCGTGATTCTCTTTGCTAATGAGGGTCTCGGAGTGGGGCGTTACAAATTGCTTAGAAAATCGCCACTAACGCAATATTGCAAGTATTGTGGCCAAATTCCAACTTTTTCTCAAATTCCATTTATTAATTATCGTTAATTTTATGGGGTTTTATATATATACAACTCATAACACAAATACATCACTCAACAATCACAATGGAATCTTCTTACAGAAAAACTAGTATTCGTTATCATTATCGACTTCATCTCCTATTGTAGCCCACAAAGCACACGGTCATAACATTGACCTATAAAAAAACCTTGGATTGACCTAAGGTTATTACGTCACAGCATGGTATTAGAGCTTAGGTTAGAATAATACATAAATCCATCCTAGCTATTTGTTATATGCAGCATGATAGGGGGTTCTCGCTTT
Source organism: Allium fistulosum (assembly GCA_030737815.1). Lineage (NCBI taxonomy): Eukaryota > Viridiplantae > Streptophyta > Magnoliopsida > Asparagales > Amaryllidaceae > Allium > Allium fistulosum. The sequence goes on from CM060903.1 coordinate 994,750,894, forward strand.
TATGGTTCATGGCGAAGCTTTGACTCTTACCTCTACATGACCCTACATGCAAATAGGGTTGGTTGTAGTCGAGAGGCTGGCCATAAAACCAGGCTAGGAGGTACCCTTGATGGCCACCGCGATGTTTAGCCATGAAATACATCGCAACATAAATCCAAATAAAAAACATAAATCCAAATAAAAATATTCATATAGGATTTTAAATTCAATTTTAATTGAAATACCATTATTTTCCAGTTGAAAATAATTAAACCTGAAATTTAGATTATATTGTGTCGATTTAACTCAAAATTATTTTATACGAACATCTTTCTAGTAATGTAATCCATCAAAAATTCTTTTCAAAGAATTTCAATTTAAAATCTTCCTCCTTTGTATAATTGCAAATAAATCACCCACTAAAGAAAAATGAGAAGTTCATAAGCAGTTTGAAGCAAAGCCTTAGGTGATGGCGCACTTGGCATCTCCTTTTGAATTTTTTGTTGAAATGGCCTGAAGGTATGATGGGATGTATCAAGAATAGAGAAGAGTGGAGATGAAACCTTAGGCAGTGTAGAAAAAGAAGTACACTCCATATACCGAAGGCAAGAAGGGTGTGTCAAGGGGATGGGGTGGAGAAGTTCCTACTGCAGAGGTTGTTGTTTTAACTATGGACAAAAGGGGCACTATGTGACACAGTTTCCAGCACCAAAGAATCTTGGAAGAGTGAAGTGTTTCAAGCATGAGAAGATAGGGTACTTGTTGATGTGATTTTTCGTCTCACAACACCTCAGTCGATCGTAGAGTAATTAAAGCTTTCAACTACTTCCATAATTTTAGAATCAACAAATTCAAGTGATATTAAATTTTCCTTGAAGTACCAATTGTGCTGTTGAAAGCTTACACAATCGAGCAGTTGCACTTTAACTGTTTGTTAAAATGTAAAATTAGATTTGTATTCCATTAACAAATGTTAAGTTAGGAGGGATTCGAAGTATAATAACTAAATAACAGTGCATAAAAATAAAAGACATAGGAATTTTACGTGGTTTGGATCCTTTCGAAATCCTACATTCAGGGTCAAATCTTTGTTTGTATATTTCACCTTGATACCATTTTACATATATGAGAGTAAAATAAAAGATACAATTCTCTTAATTTTTCAGAAAAATATCCATTTTCCATCCCAGACTACCTCCTATTTATAGTGTAGAAGATGCACATGAATTCTCGCAATCACTCTTCTTTCGATGCCTTAGTTCCCACCGTTGGATCATGACATGTGTCATCCATCCGCATCATTTGTTTGGTGGGCGTAGATCGCTGACATGTCTTTGGCGGTAAACCATAATTTGAGGGGTTAAATTATGAGAGTTGGCGGTAAGTTTGAAATCGAGGCAGGAATATCTGAAATTGAAGCGGGAATGCTTGAATTTGTGGCGGGAGGTTCCAAATTTGAATAGGCTTTGAATTCCCTCTCTTCGGAGGGGAATGACCCAGGCATTACTTCTGAGTGTGAGCATGGCAAGCCGATGTCCCTTTTTTCTTTGGGGTGAGATGCGCTGCTTTTATAACTTTTGTCTTAATAGGTGGTTGCTCCTCTGATCTACCCTGGGTATTGATGATACTTGCAAGGTTGGTTAAGACGACTAGGCCGCCATCTGTGAAGGCAATCGCTTTACATGATTTCGTGCCGATCTACTCTGAGCGATGGACTGCACGGGTTATCGATGAGGGAGGCTTATATCTTTTCCACTTATTTGTAAGCATGGATCTACGTTGGTGCACTATTTGAGTGGCTCTGTGTGCAGCCCTTGGATCTCTTTTGACTCCGTATGGTACTGCTTTGGTAGCCCCTAGTGAGTGCAGATCCATTCTTAGAGGTATTAGCAATGCACAAGTTTTGGAATGATATTAAGGTCTATTCAGCCCCTTTGAGTGCAATGCAATCCTCTTTCTATGCTAGTGTCTTGATGGCGGTGTGTTATATCACTTCACTCTTTCCTAGTGTCAAAGGAAAGCAAGTGCAGCGCACCTCTATTTTCCTTCAATACAAGATTGTTAGCACAGTTCTACTATTGGTTTATATCGGCTTGTGAGTGCAGTATGTTGTTGATGGCGTGTGCCTTTTTTAAGACAGATGTGTTATGCTTTAATGCCACCTATATAACTCCTTGTGTCACAACATATAATTTAACATTTTATTGTTATTTTAGGATTTTCTTTTACAGTTTAACTTTTATTGTGAGAGCATCCCATTCCGACCTTGGTGTTACATCGCCTTACCTTCAATAGGGTTCAAGAAAAATGGGTATAACAGTACTTAAAGAAGGACTTCCCAGAGCTTAAAGCATAGCTTTATGTTTTAAAGGGACCGAGGGAGGCTGGTATACGGTTGTGAAAGGCAAAAACATCGTTTTGGAAGGTATGACTTTGATTTCTGGTATTTGCGTTAGAGTACTTGCGACCCAATTTTTAGCTCTGCATCAAAATATTTTGAAATGAGTAGAATTCAAATAAAATTTTAAAAAATATTGTAAATCAAAATGAAATTCAAGAATAAATGCAATTTTCTTTATTTAATGTCAATATGCAAGAAATATAAGTCATCCTCTTTTATTCTAATTCAAAGATCACGAATGAAGTCAATTTATATTTCTAAAGATCCTTATGTTCAAAAGCTCAAGCCATCTTCTTCTTCATTAGTTATTAAAAGAGGTCTTAAGCTCTCAAGGGAGCTTGGAAATGTTAAGCCCCAAATTATGATTTGTGCTGAGAGAGAGAGAGAAGAGAGGATCCCTTCTTAGGTGGGGTGGTCTCTATTTATATAGGTTAGAAAGTGGCATAGCTTGCTCGGATTGGTTGATCGAAGTTGACGTGGATTGGTGATTTAGCAAGATGGATGGGTGCCACTTGTCATCATCTCATTACAATAGTAGTTCACATGGATCGCTATCTTGGCCATGGTACCAAAAAGGTGGCATGGTTATATAAGAGTGCTTTGAAGCTTTATCACATAGGATTCCCTTCATATTAATATAATATTTTTTTATATGGTCTATTGCTAGCATTTCTCCATTGTATAATGGCTTATAACTCCCATTTGTGATGGCTTAATAATCAACTCATTACGGCTTTGAATTGTCATCTTATAATGGCTTGATAGCTTGAATGCTGGCTTGATAGCTAGCATAATTAACTCATAATAGTTTTGGTGGCTTTAATTCACACTTTACAATGGCCTTAAGGAATTCATCATGATGGCTACGGGGAACCTTCCACGATGGCTTTGAGAGATTCTTCACGACGGTTATCTTAATAGCTTGTTTTATGATAACTTCCGTATCTCTTTTCAGGACGACTCTAAGGAATAGTTTACAATGGCTCTAGCATCCTACTTCATGATGTCTTGCAATTAACATATGCGAAGGCTTATAGCATTAACCTATGATGGCTTAATACATCAACTTATGATATGAATCTCCTACGATGGCTCCTGTAAGGCCTTCTTTATTAGTTCATGAGGGTTTCCATCATTATCCTATAGTGACTCTTATTTTTATCCACAATGGCTTAAATAAATGTCTTCAAAGTCATCGCATGATGGCTCTATTAAGTTAGCATACCAAGACTCCAGTAACATATGAAGGCTTCATCAAGAAACAAAAGCTATATTCACACAAGAAGGCTTCACCAAGGCACGAAGGCTCTACTAACACACGAAGGCTTCATCAAGGCACTAAGGCTCCATTAACACATGAAAGCTTCATCAAAGCATGAAGGCTCTATTAACACATGTTGGCTTCGATTAGCATGCGAAGGCACCACTGAGTCAATCCATGATGGTTTTATAATGGTTACTTCATGAATTCCTCTATGATAGTTTGATTACTTTGTCTTTTAATAACTCCATTAGGTTGCTACGCTATGATTTCATCAGACTAGTCACGACATCCCTTTTTCACTCACGATGACTCTTCACGATGACTTTATTCATACATAAAGTTAATGTTGAAACTTCGTGTTTACGGTATTTTGTAAATACGATATTTTGACTATGACAACTATACAATCATTTATATACTAACTTGTTTTTGTAGGGATTAATCTATGACAAGATTCGACTATGTATAATTTTATATATAAGGTTGTTTCGAGTCCTTGTCTAGAAGTTAAAATATGTTAAAATCTCTCCTTTATGATATATACTGCATCTCATTATCATTTCATATGCATATATTTGGTTTAAAGGAAAAATCTCATTTTTATGTTACATTCAGACGTCTGAATGATCCAATCCAGACGTCTGAATCTGGAAATATGAATATTATAGAATACAATATTCAGACATCTGAATTGGATAGTTCAGACGTCTGAATCTGGCAATTTTTTGCCTATTTACTTTCTGGTTTGATTTCGTTGCATTTCAGAAGTCTGAATTTTTAATTTTAGAAGTATGAATATTTACAACGGCTAGTTTTCTAAAAAGGCACTTCCATTCGTGAAGAGTTGCAATCTTTAATCCAACAGATATGATCATAACTCTTGATGATAACTCTTCACGAACAATTGCAACTATTTATTATCTATATAAATACATTAGAATCAAGTTTTCCAAAAACAATTCAATTGATTATTATTCTACTCTCAAAATTCTTGATTCTAATACACTTGTGCTTTCAACTTCATTCAAATTCACTTTCTTACTTCCTTATTCTTCACGCATTCACATATATATCATAAAGGAGAAGATTATAGGAAGGGTGTACTATAATTGACAAATTCGTGTTACTCAAGAACACATAGTGTCAAGAAATATTGTTTTGTAAAAGTCCCGTTCTGCTGCTCGGGCAAAGTGAAGTCCTCTTCGACTGTTGAGGCGAAATCCTGTTCTGTTGCTCAGGTCCCTGTTCGGCTGCTCAGGGGTTGTATAGACCTGTTCCTCCAGGTTAAGTGAGGGTTGTTGTTTTAGTGAAATTCCAGAAGGAGTCTGGGACTGGATGTAGAACGGGAAGTTCGAACCAGTATAAAAATCCTGGTGTGCTCATTTATTATTTACTATTATCTGCTAATTGTTCTATTATTCCGCACTGCTTTTATACTATTACATATTACTCGATCCTATAGTCACTTTCATTTGGTATCAGAGCAAGGCATCTTATAACCGTTACAAAGTTATCTGATACTTTGCTAATATGAAAAATAACACCAGCACTTGCACTAACACCAGTTTTATTGAAGGTCAATCTACTGCACGACCTCCACTATTCAATGGCATGAATTACAACTATTGGGCTACACGAATGCGTATTTATATGCAAGCAAATAGTTTTGATTCATGGAATGTTACACAAACAGAATACACTACACCCACTACTGCTTATGCAGAATGAACTACTGCTCAAAAGACAGAAGCAACTGCTAATGCTAAAGCCATGAACATGCTATTTTGTGCCTTAGATAGAAATGAATTTAATAGAGTTAGTATGTTCACAACTGCTTATGAAATTTGGAGAACTCTTAAAGTCACACATGAAGGCACTAACAAAGTCAAGCAAAGTAAAATATCCATGCTCAAAAGTCAGTTTCAAAATTTCAGAATGAAGCAGGATGAGTCCATAAATGATATGTACTCTAGATTTCAAGGTATCTATCATTCATTACTAAGACTAGGACAAACATTTACGGATTTTGATATTGTCTCAAAACTATTAAACTCTTTAACTGATGATTGGGAAAGAAAGTTCTTAGCTATTGAAGAAGCCAATGATCTTTCCACCATGAAACCAGAAGAGTTAATAGGAAATTTAATGTCCTATGAAGTTAATATGCAGGCTAAAAGAGTACAGGCTCAAGATAAAAAGAATGTGGCTTTCCATGCTGAAAAGGAAGAAGAATCAGACTCAGATGAAGAAGACTTAGCTTTTATAGCCAAAAACTTTAAAAAGTTTTTATACAGAAAAGGGAACAAGAATAATAACAAACGGTTTTTCAACAAGCCGTCAACTTCTGTATTAGAATGCTATAACTGCCATAAGAAGGGTCACATTCAGAAAGATTGTCCAGATCAGAAAAAATCATACAATAACAAAAATAAGAAGGACAAATTCAAGAAAAGGGCTTTCTCAGTTACATGGGATGATTCAGATTCTTCATCTTCTAATAGTAGTAGTGACAGTGAAAATGAACAAGCAAATGTTTGTTTCATGGCTACAGAGAATGAGGTAAATGATCTTACTTTTGATGACATGATTGAAATAAATTCTGAATTATTAGATACTTTAAAAAGTCTCAAAAGAAAATATAAAGAGGCTCTAGAAAATCAGAGAAAAGCAGAATTCAAGAGAGATATGCTTAATGACGAAAAGAAGATATTAGAAGAAGAACTTGGAATACTTCAAGATACTTTTTCTAATGATAACTCTCAACTTACCTTATTGAGTCAAGAAATTGAAACTCAAAAGAAAAAGAATGATGCTCTTATCTCTGAAAATCATGAGCTAAAAACCAAGATCAAAATGATTGAACTAGACAATACTAGCCTCAAAACAAAGTTAGAAAGCATTACTAAAAATGTGACTAACTTCAATAAAGGTAGAGAAAACCTATCTAAGATTATTGAGAATTCCCAATCTGTTTTAAATAAGAAAGGACTAGGTTATTCTAAGAAATCAGTAGCTCCACCCAAAAATAAACAAAATAGGAGAAATATTTTCTAAATCCAAGTCTACCATAGTTCAACCAAAAAGGAACCAAAATTCAAATACTGCTATGACCAATAATGTTTATAATTTCTCTAGAAGTATAAAATAATTGAACAGAAATATAAATAAAAATTATCCTAGTATTTGGGTTCCTATTAATTGGAAAAATAGAGAAAAATACATTGATGATTATTTTGATATGGTAGTTAATAATGAAAATTATATTTATAAAGGATCAACCATACCCAAATGGGTATGGTTTCCTAAGACCTAACCCCCGGACCCTAACATAATAAGTGGGTACCGAAAATGATTATTATTTTTTTGCAGGTATTCGGAGAAACAAAAGGAAAAGGATAGATTTTGGAATTTTAAAGAATGTTCCATACGTTTAATATAATTACGTGCTTACAATGAAATATGGACTTCAGCAAATATGGTAAAATCTATTTTATTTTTCCTTCATAATTAATAATGAGTTTATCTCATTATTTACAAGATATTTTATATAATTTATTATATTCCCTCATTCTTTTTTATAATGACAAAGGGGGAGAAATTCATATGCTACTACTTGTTGACTCTATGTATTTTGTGATGATTCTGTTGGTTCTTTGCTCTCCTATTCTTGTTTATATTTTATTACATCTATGATATGCATGATATTTTAACTCTCCTTTTTGTCGATGTCAAAGGGGGAGATATAGTTTTGAAATATTTCCTATCGACACGGGGAGTTTATATTAAGGGGGAGTATTTGTATTTCCTGCTTCTATATGATCATGTTGTATACTATAATTTTATATAGTTGTCATCGTCAAAAAGGGGGAGAATGTTGAAACTTCATGTTTACGGTATTTCGTAAATACGATATTTTGTCTATGACAACTATACAATCATTTATATACTAACTTGTTTTTGCAGGGAATAATCTATGACAAGATTCGACTATGTATAATTTTATATATAAGGTTGTTTCGAGTCCTTGTCTAGAAGTTAAAATATGTTAAAATCTCTCTTATATGATATATACTGCATCTCATTATCATTTCATATGCATATATTTGGTTTAAAGGAAAAATATCAATTTTATGTTACATTCAAACGTTTGAATGATCCAATCTAGACGTCTGAATCTGGAAATATGAATATTGTAGAATATAATATTCAGACGTCTGAATTGGATAGTTCAGACGTCTGAATCTGGCAATTTTTTGCCTATTTACTTTCTGGTTTGATTTCGTTGCATTTCAGAAGTCTGAATTTTTAATTTCAGAAGTCTGAATATTTACAACGGCTAGTTTTCTGAAAAGGCACTTTCATTCGTGAAGAGTTGCAATCTTTAATCCAACAGATATGATCATAACTCTTGATGATAACTCTTCACGAACAATTGCAACTATTTATTATCTATATAAACACATTAGAATCAAGTTTTCCAAAAACAATTCAATTGATTATTATTCTACTCTCAAAATTCTTGATTCTATTACACTTGTGCTTTCAACTTCATTCAAATTCACTTTCTTACTTCCTTATTCTTCACGCACTCACATATATATCATAAAGGAGAAGATTATAGGAAGGGTGTACTATAATTGACAAATTTGTGTTACTCAAGAACACATAGTGTCAAGAAATATTGTTTTGTAAAAGTCCCGTTCTGCTGCTTGGGCAAAGTGAAGTCCTCTTCGGCTGTTGAGGCGAAATCCTGTTTTATTGCTCAGGTCCCTGTTCGGCTGCTCAGGGGTTGTATAGACCTGTTCCTCCGGGTTAAGTGAGGGTTGTTGTTTTAGTGAAATTCCAGAAGGAGTCTGAGACTGGACGTAGAACGGGAAGTTCGAACTAGTATAAAAATCCTGGTGTGCTCGTTTATTATTTACTATTATCTGCTAATTGCTCTATTATTCCGCACTGCTTTTATACTATTCCATATTACTCGATCCTATAGTCACTTTCAGTTAATGGCTTTATTCAATCAACACACGATGACTTCACTAACACATGATAGCTCCATTTACCAACCATGGCTCCCAATAGCGCACGATAGCTTTATTTTTACTTGATGGCCTTGAATTGCACTTGGTGGTTTCTATCTACATATGAAGGTTCCAACTAGGACACGATGACCTCTAATTGCACATGATGTCTTCCATCTATATAGGAAGGCTCCAAATAGCACATGATGCCCTTTAATTACACACAATGGCTCTTTTATTTATCAGTTTATTCTTGGGATTTTGGATGTTACAGTACTGTTTGATATCGGTACTACACACACATTTATAGCTAAAGACTAGTTGATAGACTTGGGTTAAGAGTTACCTATTTAGTCACTTCTATACATGAAGTAAATCCGATAGGGGGATATTCCACTCTCGGATTGAGATGCACGAACTTAGAAATAGTGTTGGGTGAGTGTAAGTTTTTGTGTGATCCCTACTTGTTTGACTTCGTAGGCTTCAGAGTTATTTTAAGGATGCATTGGTTGGAGAAGTACTGGGCTAAAATATACTAAGCCAAGAGAATAATAACCTTGACTTACCAAGATCGAAACAAAATATTATTCATGGTTTTATAATATCTTAAAACTAGGTGCAGAGGTGTTTTATTTTCTTTAGTTTCAGAGGAGGAAGATCTTGGTGCAATACATGTGAGAAGGAATTTTCTGATGTGTCTGAATCAGTTTCGCTATTGCTACCCACGAGTGTGGTAGATTTTTGTATAGAGTTGCATTTGGAAGACGAACCATTTAGTTGACTGCCTAGGAGAATGCCTCCGAAAAGGATGGAGGAGTTAAAGAAGTAGTTGGTGGAGTTGAAAGGCAAAAGTGTTGTAAGGCCAAGTAGTCCACCTTTGGGAGTTGCAACAGTATTTGTAAAGAACTCCAATAGGTTTTAAGGCTGTGCATTGAATATTGGAAGCCGAATGAAAGAAAGTTGAAGGTGCGTAGTTTCTTAGGCTTAGCTGGCTACCATTGGACATTCATTAAGGACTCCAATATCTTAAAACTTTAATAGTAGACCTTTTATAGGCTGACGCGGTAAACGGTGAAAGAGACCCAAGACTATGATTAAGGAGCGCAGTTTCTTAGGCTTAGCTGGCTACCACTGGACATTCATTAAGGACTTCTCTCGTTTAGTTGTGCCAATGAAAAATCTAATTTAAAAGAATGAGAAGTTTATTTGGACGAAAGTGTGCAAGGCATTATTTCAAGAATTGAAGAATGAGTTGACGAATGCCTCTATGCTAGTGATCTTGAAGGGAACGATGAGATGACAATATATACAGATGTGTCGAGTTCGGGGTTAGGAGCTATATTGATGCAAAAGAGAAAATTAATAACCTATGCGTCTAGTCATTTGCGACCTCAAGAAGTTGATATCCTACTCATAACTTAGAGTTAGTGGTTGTTGTCTTTACATTGAAGATTTGGAGACAGTCTTCTTAGAGAAAGGTTCAAGCTATTTACTGACCACATGTCCTTAAGATATTTGTTCTATTAGAAGGAGTTGAACATGGGACAATAGATGTGGTTGGAGTTTTTAGCATCTTATGATTTTAGGATATAATATACCCCCGAGGAAAGGAAATATGGAAGCCAATGCCTTAAGCAAAAGCATAAGAACGTGTTTTGGCGATAATTGAAGAGTAAGATATATTAAAGACACTATCTGCATGAAATATGCAGTTTTGATCTAGTGTAGGAATGAGTAGCTCTTCCAAAATGTTATCCTGGTTAGAAATTCAGCCTGTACTGGTATAAAAGATTTCCGAACTCCGAAAAGGAGATCAGATCCGCATCGACAAAATAAGAAGTCTAGGGTCAGAAACTAAGGTATTTGAGATGAAGGCGTTAAGTGTCCATAGAGAAGATAAACTGCAAAAGAAAGGAAGGTTGTATGTAATGGATGTAGGCAACATTCGAAAGGAAGTATTGTATGAATGTCATCATTTAAATTTACCCTTCACCTCAGAGGTAGTAAGATGTATTAGAACATGAATAGAAGTTTCTTTTGGGAAGGAATGAAGAAGGATGTGGGAGAGTATGTAAGGAAATGTCTCACATGACAATAATTAACGACAGAACATCAGAAGCCCAGTGGGCTTTTACACTCTTTGGAGGTTCCAATTTAGAAATGGAATTTTGGTGTCTATAGAGTTCGCGAATGGATTACCAAGGTCTAGAGTAGAGAATGAAAGTATATGGATCATAATTGATAGACTAACTAAGTATGCTCATTACATCCCGAAAAGTTGTATGTAACATCCCGAAAATTTTCGACTTTCGAAAATTCAACATCGATACTCACTTTATCGACTGCTGAGCCATCGAATGCCGGAAACCCGAAAAGTTATGGTTTTAAGAAAAAGAAAAGTAGAAGAAGAAGATAGAAGAAAAAGAAAAGAAAGAAAGAAGAACAACAGAACAGCAACAGAAACAGAACAATATCAGAATCTCACATATCGCAGCGGAACAATATATAATAGATAAATCAATATCCTTTAAAAACAAAAGAATTTATATCTGTTATTACATTACATCACATCATCAGAGTCAATATACAACAATGGACAGTTATATAACTTGTCCTCATACAGAATACACAGCGGAATAAATACTATCAGATACAAATACTACGTCTCGCCATCCAGCTTATCTCCAAAGCTCCAGAATATCCAGAATATCCTGATAATATAACTCTAGGCTGCCCGTGTGGAAATTTGGTGGGCACCCAGAGTTTAGAAGGGAAACAATAAACTCCGAGTCAGTCATGGTGACTGGTGTGAGATCGTAAAACAGTTTTTCTTTAAATTAAACAACAGAAACATTTTTAAAGTCAATTCGCAATGCTTTTGGAAAATGAAACTACCATAAGACCTCCCACCACACACACAATGCAAACGCAGAATTGGAGGAGATTTCTTCTTATGATAGCCAAAGATGCTTACTACGCAAAATCAAATTCTTTTTGATATTATTATTAGTGCATAGTGTAGAAATCATTTTCGAAAGTATAATATTAATCTTAGCCAGCATAGACATTTCGAACTATGCCTACTATAGCTACCATCCAAACAGTGGGGCGCCACCATAAGTGAATGATAGGTTCTACAACTAAAACCGTACAAGTCACGTATTGTTTCTTTGGATTTCCAACAAATGGTCAGGCTAAGGAACTTCCTATCCACGATGGGTACGTCCCTGGAATAGACGACCCGAGAATCTAACGTTACGGTTAGATCTCTGCCAACACAAGGCCGGGTTACCTCTGCAAAAATAGGTAACTACTGACACGCGTATGCCATCCCCCGATCGTCACCGATCTTCCCGAGGATCCCCGATTTCCAACAAACCACAAAGTAATAATAACTGTGCAGCAACCACAGAGGTTAAGTATCTGGGCTCCATACCATGATACCACCTTTATCCAGAAGGAATGACATACACTAAGGGGCGCTACTCCCTAGAACCTTGCCGCATCCTTCCTGTTTCGACCATTTCCGGGGTGTGAGGCTCGACGAAGTCTCGTCCACAAAGCTACGCTTTCTCAAAAAGCCCTGCTTCGGGTCAAACAAAATGATCAACCTATGATCACAAAGATATAAGATCAAACAAATGATCATATCACAAATGACCAAACACTGATCATTTCACAGCAACACTCAGTATGCCACGTTACCAAATTGGGATATATCGCTGATAAATTTCAACTACATAACCTCTGAGCTCGTACGTCTCAGAGAAGGGTGTTAAGCTAAGAGAATAAATTCTCCGCCACCAACAGAAATGTATTTGAAAGAAATCAGCTTTATATCTCAAATTGTAACGTCAGACACACAATCCATACAAGTCTGTTCCGGGATCGAACAGAACCGAAGGCACTTCTCACGAAGCCCTTGCATTTCCGGATAATTTCAATCACGTCAGGACTTCCCGTCACTAAGGGTGATAAAACCTCTAAATCGAAGATCAGTCGATGTAGAGTAACTCGACGGTAATCCTTCCGTTTTCAAAAATATCCGGTCTTCAACACCGGTCTTCAAATGCAATTCATAACGACGTATCACATATTCGGAATGGGTTATACGACCCCATGGTCCTTTCCCGGTTAACCCGAATAGTGAGCGTTTATTTAAAAATAAGTGTGGCATTCAAATTCATCCAATTCACAACAAATACCTATCTAAAGGTAATTATTGATAGTCGGTTATTTAACTATCAATAAAAATGCGCAACATCATCAGATTCCAAATAATTTTCCCAAATTATTTTATCTTCCAAAATATCTTTACTAGATATAAAATTTCCACACTTAACCATTTGAAAACAATTTTTCAAATATTCACTTTTCAATTTATCTTTAAAAGATAAAATCTCAAAACAGTTTATTTCATATTGGAAAAGCATTTCCATACTTATTTAAAAATAAGTAATTCACAAATCATTTATTTTCAACACTTAGAAAATATTCGATATACTTAAATCAAATTAAGTATATATTCATTCTTTAAGGAAATCATAAATTTCAACATCTATTTGAGTCAAAACGAATGTTGCGTAAAACATCGTTACGACGACTCGAAATCACTAGTATAGGGATTCGGATTTAGATAGATATATAAATCCCAATACTACATCAAAACATTTCCTTTCGGAAATCATTTACTATAACAACAGTGTTATAGTCCACCATTTCCTTAAATTTCTCGAAAACGTCTATTTCAACAAGAACTGTTGAAATCTATGATTTCGATAGTTCACACGTTTTAAAACATCCTTTAAAACAATTACTTCATTTCGTAACATCACTTTTTCCAAAACATATCCATTTTATTTAATAATATATTCACTGTCCAAAATCGTGAATATAATCACTATCCCAATTTTAACAATTTCTACACATTTAACTTAAAGGATAATTCGCTGTCCAGAATCACGAATATATCTCCTTTAATAACTTCAATGTTAAATTTATCAAATTCTATTGATTTTGAATTTATAAAACAATGTTTATAAATCCCATTTTCTATTTATAAAGCTTCGATTTCTAATTTATCCAATTCAACTTATATGACTCAATTATATACTGGAAGTCTATATTATAAGTTAAGAACTTATAATTCATTTATTTACAACATCTATTCATTTCTCATCTAAATGTCCACATCCGATTTATAAGATAATTGCTTATAAATCCTTTTGTTTTACAAAACCTATTCATTTAATAACTTCACAATTTATAAATCTATAAATTTCTATCCACTTATGGAATCCATTTTATTTGACTGAAACACTTAATAAAACTCATTTCAAAATCCCAATATTTTTAATTCATAAAAATATCAATTTTTATAAATCTTTTTATATGAATTGTTTAAAATACTTCAACAATTCCAATTTAAACTATTTCATAATCCTTATCAATTGTTTATTTCAAAAATAACATTTTTGTCGTATTTCACAAAAATCACAATTTTACTAACATTTAAAATTTTAACATTTATTTATTTAAAATAAACCAATTCAAAAATTTCAATAAAACGTATATTTCTAAAAATCACTTTAAAAATCCTTTTAAATTAAAAGTCGTTATTTTTACATTTCAAAACTGAATCCGATGATGCAACAACATCAATTAGTCCATCACAACAGTCAATATCATATATCGATATGATAACAGAATATACATCAATATCTGTAAATAATCAATACGGTGAGGAATCCAGTTGGATCCCTCCAACCTGTTTCCCTGCATCCACAGATGTTAGCACAATACCAATTCCGCTCCAGTACGGAATTATCGCGGTATATAGGTTTTTATAAATCCGCTTACTAACGGCGCAATAGGGTCTCATCCGCTATACGAGGCGGGAAATCATCAATCCAATATATACATATGCCAATATGTATATATCGCTATATATATAGATATATCCTATCATATCTAATAGCACATCCAAACAAATCAATCAATAACTGTAGAAATTCCACATTCGATTTGAGTGAGAAGATCTCACCTTGATTTTAAATTCCGATTCCAGCGTTTATTTCGAATAAAATTAAACGCGCGTTTAATTTTACCCGAAATTTTCATTGACTCCAAACGACTCCAAACCAGCTCCATTGCGTAGTGCTCGACAATACGAACGCAACGCAATTCGTTTCGTTCGATTCCGACCTCGCAGCAAATAGATATGCATTTTTAAACTTTACACGATAAAAAATATAACTAATTTACATTTTCTGTTTTAATTTCTAACCTAGGCAATCTGGACCGTTGATTTCGAATGGAGGAAATCGTGGCCACGTGATGCTATTCTTCTCAACATCGTTCCAGGCTTGTTTGAACGGAAAGAAACCCATACGCACGTCCAAATCTCTCCAGGTCGCGACCAATATGATGCGTTTGAATCCGATCAAGCATCACCAAAACGAAGCCCATCGCCAACTCGGCCAACGCCCAGAATCTCAAGAAGCTCGGTCGTGTATCCAGGTGGAAAAACATGCACGAACGTTCCGCGTATCAACCCTTTTTGCCGTTGATCTAGATCGAATTAAACGATCATATCCGTTGAACTACCAGACCTCACTGTCCTCTCCAATATCGTAGTTGACATCTTTCGTTAATACTGAGTGGATCGAGAGGAAAATGAGGAAGAACGTGGGAGTTTTCTGGCCATCGAAACCATACAGGCGGCGGCTGAAGATATTAGGGTTAGGGTTTTGAATGTTGTTGCAAAAATGAAAGAAAGGGGGCTTTTATAGAAAAACGACGAACACTATTCACTCCGGATTTTTCGAACTCGAAATCAAGCATGCCGGCTGACGTTCGTAAGGTTTACCCCACGTTCCAAACGCAATGGAACAGGTTTCGGAAGCTAATTCGATCGTCTGTGTGAGATATGGAGAAAAACGATCAATTTAAATTAAACCGATTTAAATCGATTTCGAAGCGTTTTAATTTGTACCGGACAAACGGTAATTCCAAAAATTACGAAATTTGAAACCATGCAATAATTTCACATTATGGATCCGATGAAACTGGTTTCGTCGAAATCCGAGACCGTTTGAAAAATGACTATTTTTAACTCGACGAATTAAATTAAAATGATATCGATGCGTTTCGAGTTGCCACGGTCAAACGATAACTCCGATTGATACGAAAATTGAAATCCGATAATAACTAACTATTACGGATCCAATGTAACTGGTCTCGTTCAATTCTGAGACTGTTCGAAAATTGGCTATTTTTCAGTCGATAATTAAATATTAAAATATTCAATTTTCACAAATTAATTCTAAATTCGATTCTGAAAGTCCTATAACCTTTCTATAACTCCAGTATGATTAAATAAAATTTCCCAAATCATTTTTCAATCATTTTAAACTCGATTTACAATTATCTCTGGAATTTCAATCGTTAAATCATCGATTTAATTATCAAATTAAATCCAATATTCGAATAATAAATTATTCGACTTCTTAAATTCATTTATTAATATTTAAAATCAATTAAATATTCGAATTTTAATTATCAAAAATTCTGGGTCGTTACAAACTTCCCCCCTTAAAAGAATTTCGTCCTCGAAATTACAAGTTAGGAAGAAAGGTCCTTAACTCGTCTACTATTTTCTCAAATTCAAATAGTTTTATCAATTTATCAAAACAAGTCTTTCTACTAAAGATTCGTTATCATTCATACTAGCTTTCCAACTTCAATTATAAGTTCCAAACAACATTGTTTACTTCCAAATTCAAATTCGAGTTTAAATTCAAATTTCAAACTTTCAAAATTTTCTCAAATTTTTCTAACACTCGAAATTTTCGAAAAATTTTGCCAGCGTCTCCTTTGCGCGGCTAATACGGCACTACTACAAAACGTCCCTACGGACTCTCAGATTTCAAAAAGAAAAAGAAAAAGCCAAGCGGCTAGAGAAATAAGTCATCAAATCTCATATTCGAATTCAAATACTTACCTTTTGTCGAGCCATTCAAATTTATCTTCGAAATTAAATTCCAATTCCTTTATACCTGTATATCCTACTAGCCATAATATCTAGTTGCATATATTCAAACCATTTCGTACATTCA
Source organism: Allium fistulosum (assembly GCA_030737815.1). NCBI lineage: Eukaryota > Viridiplantae > Streptophyta > Magnoliopsida > Asparagales > Amaryllidaceae > Allium > Allium fistulosum. The sequence goes on from CM060903.1 coordinate 994,767,673, forward strand.
ATTACAAAATTTTCAATATAACTGCTTATATATTTTTACTTCACTATTGAAGTTACATATTCAATTTCGTTCAATCTTTACATTTCAAATTTCATTTGAATTCAATTCACAATTTCAATTCAATTTGAATTCTATTTAACTTCTGAATATTGAATTTATCATTTATCTTTCATTCATAACCGCACTATTTTAAATTAGTTTCATCTACTAATTCATTCGTCTTCAATTTGAATTTCATTCCAATCAGATTTCAAATGTTCTATAAGTTATCAACTTATTTACATCTTGATTTATACCATCATTTATACATTCACATACTAATTTCATTCCATTAGAATTCTATTTTCAATTATAAATTCATATTCACAATTTCATTCCATCCTGAAATTTTATCTTCGATTTTCCTTTTTGAATTCTATTTTCATTTGTAAATCATATTTACAATTCATATTCAAAATTTTTATTCACATATGAATTCACCTCTTTATATTTCAATTCATATCTATAGATTTCATTTGTTAATGAACTTTAATTCCAATCACAATTACATAATTTACATTAACAATTTCTATTTGTATAAGTTATCAATTCAATCATATTCCATAAATACTTATACAGTATTCCAGAGTCTTTTCAACCTTTCAAAACCATTTTGAAAACAATTCAAATTATCCTTTGAATTTCAAAAACAAAACCCAAATTTTCAAACAACCTCCATTTAAAACCATTTGGCAGCAATTCCTCTTTTGGAAACCCGAAAATGAACACCGGTGATGTCGCGATCATCATCAGAATTATTTTCCAACGACCGAAAAGAGTTTAGAGCTTTTCATTCCGTCAAAACATTTTTCAAAACCCTTGAAATTCATTTTCAAATCAAAAAGAAATTTAAACTTTCCAATCCTCAAAATTTTCAAATTCTTTTTAAAACGTTTCCAAATACTTTTCTGGAACTCCGTTTCAAATTATAAGTCACATTTATAATTTACATTCTCAAATTTCATTGGTATATGGATTTATCTCTTAACTTTGGAGTTATGATTTCAAATTCTTATTCAATTTCATTGATGATAATTCACTATTATTACTTCTAGCAACCATGCAACCATATACTGTAATAATTTACAGAAAATCATTCCTTTTATATACAAAAATAGTTTTGGGCAAAATTATTTCATTTACCTCATTCAAAACAATACTGTGCCGAATTGTTCTATATAAGTGTTTAGAGATCCCTATCGATAGAGTTGTACGGACAATACCGACCAGAATCCATATACCACTCAACAAACCAATCATCACAATATAAAACAATTTTATATTCACTAACAAATACGCGCTCGTATCTATTATTACACTCAAACTCATTCTAGAGTACTACTGACTCTATCTCTAATGAGTAACACCCAACAGAGCAGGGTTGTCGCTTAACCATATGCTCTGATACCAAATGTAACATCCCGAAAATTTTCGACTTTCGAAAATTCAACATCGATACTCACTTTATCGACTGCTGAGCCATCGAATGCCGGAAACCCGAAAAGTTATGGTTTTAAGAAAAAGAAAAGTAGAAGAAGAAGATAGAAGAAAAAGAAAAGAAAGAAAGAAGAACAACAGAACAGCAACAGAAACAGAACAATATCAGAATCTCACATATCGCAGCGGAACAATATATAATAGATAAATCAATATCCTTTAAAAACAAAAGAATTTATATCTGTTATTACATTACATCACATCATCAGAGTCAATATACAACAATGGACAGTTATATAACTTGTCCTCATACAGAATACACAGCGGAATAAATACTATCAGATACAAATACTACGTCTCGCCATCCAGCTTATCTCCAAAGCTCCAGAATATCCAGAATATCCTGATAATATAACTCTAGGCTGCCCGTGTGGAAATTTGGTGGGCACCCAGAGTTTAGAAGGGAAACAATAAACTCCGAGTCAGTCATGGTGACTGGTGTGAGATCGTAAAACAGTTTTTCTTTAAATTAAACAACAGAAACATTTTTAAAGTCAATTCGCAATGCTTTTGGAAAATGAAACTACCATAAGACCTCCCACCACACACACAATGCAAACGCAGAATTGGAGGAGATTTCTTCTTATGATAGCCAAAGATGCTTACTACGCAAAATCAAATTCTTTTTGATATTATTATTAGTGCATAGTGTAGAAATCATTTTCGAAAGTATAATATTAATCTTAGCCAGCATAGACATTTCGAACTATGCCTACTATAGCTACCATCCAAACAGTGGGGCGCCACCATAAGTGAATGATAGGTTCTACAACTAAAACCGTACAAGTCACGTATTGTTTCTTTGGATTTCCAACAAATGGTCAGGCTAAGGAACTTCCTATCCACGATGGGTACGTCCCTGGAATAGACGACCCGAGAATCTAACGTTACGGTTAGATCTCTGCCAACACAAGGCCGGGTTACCTCTGCAAAAATAGGTAACTACTGACACGCGTATGCCATCCCCCGATCGTCACCGATCTTCCCGAGGATCCCCGATTTCCAACAAACCACAAAGTAATAATAACTGTGCAGCAACCACAGAGGTTAAGTATCTGGGCTCCATACCATGATACCACCTTTATCCAGAAGGAATGACATACACTAAGGGGCGCTACTCCCTAGAACCTTGCCGCATCCTTCCTGTTTCGACCATTTCCGGGGTGTGAGGCTCGACGAAGTCTCGTCCACAAAGCTACGCTTTCTCAAAAAGCCCTGCTTCGGGTCAAACAAAATGATCAACCTATGATCACAAAGATATAAGATCAAACAAATGATCATATCACAAATGACCAAACACTGATCATTTCACAGCAACACTCAGTATGCCACGTTACCAAATTGGGATATATCGCTGATAAATTTCAACTACATAACCTCTGAGCTCGTACGTCTCAGAGAAGGGTGTTAAGCTAAGAGAATAAATTCTCCGCCACCAACAGAAATGTATTTGAAAGAAATCAGCTTTATATCTCAAATTGTAACGTCAGACACACAATCCATACAAGTCTGTTCCGGGATCGAACAGAACCGAAGGCACTTCTCACGAAGCCCTTGCATTTCCGGATAATTTCAATCACGTCAGGACTTCCCGTCACTAAGGGTGATAAAACCTCTAAATCGAAGATCAGTCGATGTAGAGTAACTCGACGGTAATCCTTCCGTTTTCAAAAATATCCGGTCTTCAACACCGGTCTTCAAATGCAATTCATAACGACGTATCACATATTCGGAATGGGTTATACGACCCCATGGTCCTTTCCCGGTTAACCCGAATAGTGAGCGTTTATTTAAAAATAAGTGTGGCATTCAAATTCATCCAATTCACAACAAATACCTATCTAAAGGTAATTATTGATAGTCGGTTATTTAACTATCAATAAAAATGCGCAACATCATCAGATTCCAAATAATTTTCCCAAATTATTTTATCTTCCAAAATATCTTTACTAGATATAAAATTTCCACACTTAACCATTTGAAAACAATTTTTCAAATATTCACTTTTCAATTTATCTTTAAAAGATAAAATCTCAAAACAGTTTATTTCATATTGGAAAAGCATTTCCATACTTATTTAAAAATAAGTAATTCACAAATCATTTATTTTCAACACTTAGAAAATATTCGATATACTTAAATCAAATTAAGTATATATTTATTCTTTAAGGAAATCATAAATTTCAACATCTATTTGAGTCAAAACGAATGTTGCGTAAAACATCGTTACGACGACTCGAAATCACTAGTATAGGGATTCGGATTTAGATAGATATATAAATCCCAATACTACATCAAAAAATTTCCTTTCGGAAATCATTTACTATAACAACAGTGTTATAGTCCACCATTTCCTTAAATTTCTCGAAAACGTCTATTTCAACAAGAACTGTTGAAATCTATGATTTCGATAGTTCACACGTTTTAAAACATCCTTTAAAACAATTACTTCATTTCGTAACATCACTTTTTCCAAAACATATCCATTTTATTTAATAATATATTCACTGTCCAAAATCGTGAATATAATCACTATCCCAATTTTAACAATTTCTACACATTTAACTTAAAGGATAATTCGCTGTCCAGAATCACGAATATATCTCCTTTAATAACTTCAATGTTAAATTTATCAAATTCTATTGATTTTGAATTTATAAAACAATGTTTATAAATCCCATTTTCTATTTATAAAGCTTCGATTTCTAATTTATCCAATTCAACTTATATGACTCAATTATATACTGGAAGTCTATATTATAAGTTAAGAACTTATAATTCATTTATTTACAACATCTATTCATTTCTCATCTAAATGTCCACATCCGATTTATAAGATAATTGCTTATAAATCCTTTTGTTTTACAAAACCTATTCATTTAATAACTTCACAATTTATAAATCTATAAATTTCTATCCACTTATGGAATCCATTTTATTTGACTGAAACACTTAATAAAACTCATTTCAAAATCCCAATATTTTTAATTCATAAAAATATCAATTTTTATAAATCTTTTTATATGAATTGTTTAAAATACTTCAACAATTCCAATTTAAACTATTTCATAATCCTTATCAATTGTTTATTTCAAAAATAACATTTTTGTCGTATTTCACAAAAATCACAATTTTACTAACATTTAAAATTTTAACATTTATTTATTTAAAATAAACCAATTCAAAAATTTCAATAAAACGTATATTTCTAAAAATCACTTTAAAAATCCTTTTAAATTAAAAGTCGTTATTTTTACATTTCAAAACTGAATCCGATGATGCAACAACATCAATTAGTCCATCACAACAGTCAATATCATATATCGATATGATAACAGAATATACATCAATATCTGTAAATAATCAATACGGTGAGGAATCCAGTTGGATCCCTCCAACCTGTTTCCCTGCATCCACAGATGTTAGCACAATACCAATTCCGCTCCAGTACGGAATTATCGCGGTATATAGGTTTTTATAAATCCGCTTACTAACGGCGCAATAGGGTCTCATCCGCTATACGAGGCGGGAAATCATCAATCCAATATATACATATGCCAATATGTATATATCGCTATATATATAGATATATCCTATCATATCTAATAGCACATCCAAACAAATCAATCAATAACTGTAGAAATTCCACATTCGATTTGAGTGAGAAGATCTCACCTTGATTTTAAATTCCGATTCCAGCGTTTATTTCGAATAAAATTAAACGCGCGTTTAATTTTACCCGAAATTTTCATTGACTCCAAACGACTCCAAACCAGCTCCATTGCGTAGTGCTCGACAATACGAACGCAACGCAATTCGTTTCGTTCGATTCCGACCTCGCAGCAAATAGATATGCATTTTTAAACTTTACACGATAAAAAATATAACTAATTTACATTTTCTGTTTTAATTTCTAACCTAGGCAATCTGGACCGTTGATTTCGAATGGAGGAAATCGTGGCCACGTGATGCTATTCTTCTCAACATCGTTCCAGGCTTGTTTGAACGGAAAGAAACCCATACGCACGTCCAAATCTCTCCAGGTCGCGACCAATATGATGCGTTTGAATCCGATCAAGCATCACCAAAACGAAGCCCATCGCCAACTCGGCCAACGCCCAGAATCTCAAGAAGCTCGGTCGTGTATCCAGGTGGAAAAACATGCACGAACGTTCCGCGTATCAACCCTTTTTGCCGTTGATCTAGATCGAATTAAACGATCATATCCGTTGAACTACCAGACCTCACTGTCCTCTCCAATATCGTAGTTGACATCTTTCGTTAATACTGAGTGGATCGAGAGGAAAATGAGGAAGAACGTGGGAGTTTTCTGGCCATCGAAACCATACAGGCGGCGGCTGAAGATATTAGGGTTAGGGTTTTGAATGTCGTTGCAAAAATGAAAGAAAGGGGGCTTTTATAGAAAAACGACGAACACTATTCACTCCGGATTTTTCGAACTCGAAATCAAGCATGCCGGCTGACGTTCGTAAGGTTTACCCCGCGTTCCAAACGCAATGGAACAGGTTTCGGAAGCTAATTCGATCGTCTGTGTGAGATATGGAGAAAAACGATCAATTTAAATTAAACCGATTTAAATCGATTTCGAAGCGTTTTAATTTGTACCGGACAAACGGTAATTCCAAAAATTACGAAATTTGAAACCATGCAATAATTTCACATTATGGATCCGATGAAACTGGTTTCGTCGAAATCCGAGACCGTTTGAAAAATGACTATTTTTAACTCGACGAATTAAATTAAAATGATATCGATGCGTTTCGAGTTGCCACGGTCAAACGATAACTCCGATTGATACGAAAATTGAAATCCGATAATAACTAACTATTACGGATCCAATGTAACTGGTCTCGTTCAATTCTGAGACTGTTCGAAAAATGGGTATTTTTCAGTCGATAATTAAATATTAAAATATTCAATTTTCACAAATTAATTCTAAATTCGATTCTGAAAGTCCTATAACCTTTCTATAACTCCAGTATGATTAAATAAAATTTCCCAAATCATTTTAAACTCGATTTACAATTATCTCTGGAATTTCAATCGTTAAATCATCGATTTAATTATCAAATTAAATCCAATATTCGAATAATAAATTATTCGACTTCTTAAATTCATTTATTAATATTTAAAATCAATTAAATATTCGAATTTTAATTATCAAAAATTCTGGGTCGTTACAGCTCATTTCATTCTAGTGCAGGCTATAAGAACATCACCAAAGTTAGTTGAGGTACATATTAAGTTAGTAGTGCGACAGCATGGAGTTCCTAGTACTATTGTCAATAACCGAGCCCCACTGTTTGCTAGTGAGTTTTGGTGCAGCTTGCAAGAAACATTAGGTTCATAGTTGTGCATGAGTACCATACCATCCACAAATGGATGTGTAGACCGAAAGGATTAGCATGGTTCTAGAAGATTTGCTGAGAGCCTGTATTTTAGATTCCGGGGGATCTTGGGATGATAACTTACACTTGGTATAGTTTTCATACAATAACAACTACTATAGTAGCATTAGGATGACACTATTTGAAGCGTTGTATGGAAGGTCGTGTAAATCACCCACATGTTGGTTAAAGATGAGGGATTTGCTCATATTAGGGTGGGAAAATGGTGAAGAATGCCACTAAAAAAGTAGAATTGATCCGTAATAGAATGAAGGAAGCGCAGTCTAGGCAAACAAGTTATACTAACATAAGAAGGAAAGAACTAAGGTTCGCAATAGGCAACCACATGTTCGTGAAGGTTTCACCAATGCGAGGAGTGATGCACTTTGGGAAGGCTGGGAAGTTAGCACTCAGATATGTAGGTCCATTTTCGATTATAGGGAAGGTTGAAAAAGTAGCCTACATAGTAGAGATGACTAGGGCTTTTGCGGGGACCCATAATGTGTTTCACGTATCATATTTGAGAAAATATATTAAGGATCTAAAGGTGGTAGTGAGTCAAACATGACTTGGTCATAGAGTAAAACATGACTTATGGGAGGTAACCGGTTCAGATAGTAGATCGGGATGAGAAGCGGCTTCAGAATAAAGTGGTGAAGCTAAGTTATGTCCAATGGAGTACGGACTGGGGAGAATTGTTCATAGAAAATAGAGGATAAGGTCAAGAGGAATTATTAAGAGTTGTTTGTTTTGGCTTAGCATATATGTTAGCTATATATTGTTGTTGACCCCACACACACACACATATATTTTTTGTTTCGGCTTAGCATACATGTCAGCTATATATTGTTGTTGACCACACACACATATATATGTATATATGTGTGTATATATATCTGTGTGTGTGTGAGTATTTGATTGGTTGTTTTTGTTTTGCAATAATAGATGCACTAGTGCATTTTTATTATGACACATGGGTGGGGAACTTATGTCGGTATGCTAGTATGGGCATTAGATGGACTAGCAATCACTACCCTGCCTTAATTCAATTTCAAGGGTGAATTCCTCTAAGTGGGAAAGCCTATAATGACCCGTAAGTTAATGATTAAGTAATTAGGGAAATTAATTATAAGGATAAGGATAATTGATTTAATTAAGGAATTAAATAAAAAAAGAATGAATTAAATAAGGTAAATATATGAGGAACATTTATTTACTTGTTGTATATATGCAAGGTTAAATTAAAAGAAGGAAATCAATAAATGGAAATTTAGGGTATCCAACTAAATATGGTATAATTATCATTGACCATGTGTATTAAGGGAAGATATAAACATATAATTTTTATTAAGGGGAAATTATTAATTTATAAAGTAATTAAAAATAACTAAATTTGGTCCTATGTATAAAGGGGAAATTATTAATCAATAATCAAGGGTAAATGTGGAATAATTAAATGCGACCATGTATGAGGTAATTTGAAAAAAGAGAATACTATAAAGAGTGAAACAAATGAATAAAATGGGGCGAGAAAGCCCAAAATCTTTACTATATAAGTACCACTAAACATGTCATCCTCCGCATTTTACGCTCATCCTTTACTAGTTAAAACAAATGAAAATAGACGACCGCCATTGTTAAGGGGAAAAAAGGAAGAAAAGAAATAGAGCTAAGGAAAATCTAAAGCTTTCAAGGATCAAAGCTAAACAAGAAAATTAGGTGAGTAATACTAAACCCTTATACCATTTCCATTATGATTGATTTTAATTTTGGTTTAAATATAACGGGGTTTCGTATGAGCAATTTTAAATAAGATGAAAGATGCACTACTAAATGTTTGGGGAGATTAGCTAGATATGGGATGTTTGGAGTAAATTTCCCTACTCTAATATTTTTGAAATGTTATAAAAATTAATTATGTTGTTTTAATCATAATTTTAAAGAAGATTTTTAATTCGAAGAAATTTTCTAGGATAGAATGACTGGTTATGGACGTTTAAAGGAAAATAACCAGTAAATACATAAGAGTAAACAACCAAGAAATAGAAATATGGATGAGATAATTTAAAAGAATTATTTACAATTTTTCTAGAGTTTTATAAGAATTTTCTAAGTTAAATTCACTCATCACCAAAGGAAAACCATACTGGTCGAAGGGGTTTTAGTTGGGGATCGAAACCTATATAAATGTATACTTGGCAAAAAAAAATTGAAGTTAAATGATTAAGGGACAAGATCCCATATAGATGTTGAAAATGATAAATAAAAGACACAATCACTAATGAAAAGTGGAGTTTGAATGTAATGGATGGCGACACATGTAAAGGTTGTTAACAGACGTGTTAGACTTTGTCTAATAATACGGAGTTAAAGTTGGGCTCAATCGCTATGAAAATAAACTAAGTGCCTAGGGTCGAAGGTAGTGTTTACCCACAGGAGGAGTCAGCTGACTTTTAGGGAGAGCCAAAATCACATAGAGTAGTGCTGCGCTAATGCCGAGATGATGACAAAAGCCAGAATTAGGAAGGCGTACGGTTATACTACGCTAAGACTAAAGAGGACAAGGTTGTACTACGCTGTAAGGTAAATACGGGCAGAGTCGTTCTATGTTGAAACCTAAGGAAATAAACTACATCGCAATACGTATGAGGGCAGGGTTGTATTGCGTCAAAATGAAATGAAACTTAAAACCTAATATATGACAATTAGGTAAAGTTTGGGGATCTTAAGATGACTAAGTAGAAGAAAAATCTGTATAAGAATACTAGTTCAGAAGGGCTATTGACGTCGAATGGGGACACTCATTCGAATGCACATCTTGGGAAGGGGAGGAGAGGCGTCCAAAATCCAAAGGGATGTAGGGGCGTCCAAACGGGTCGTACACTCTCGTTAATGCACGTGGCTTAGTCTTCGTAGTGTAAATTAAAGATAAATGAAACTGCATATGGTCGGTTCTTTGCAGTATAACTAATGAAAGATGAAACTACATGCAACGACTTGATATTTTTAATGTTTTTAATGGGAATACTTAATTTATTTAAATATTCAGATTTGATTCAAATTTAATAAATAACAAGAAAATCAATTGTTAATAAAATGATTCGATTTCCATAATTTTTATTTGTAAAATATTTAAATTATCGGTTAGCATATTTTACTGCCAATGATTATGTTTTTGTGATTTTACAGAATAAGATAACCAGTGTATTTTATTATTATTTTGAGATCGTATCGCAATTTTATGCACGATCGTATTTTGTTTTTCGTTCGCGGTTCGTACACGAACGAAATTCTATGCTGCGACTTTCCAGAAATTCAATTGTAAACTAAACTAGAGACTTAGATGATTCAATACTTACTTTTTCCTCTTCTCTTTTTTCTATTCCTTTTTCCATTTCCTGTAACAAAAGAAAATCATCCACTTCATTTAAAAATTAAAATCAAAAGATCCACTTAGCGAAAATGAAAAAACAAAGATCTTTGAACTCATGAGGCCTAGATCTACAATTCTATATGTGTTTGGTGAAGCTCGATTGTGTTTTGGGGTGTTTGACCTAAGTGATGTAAGCCAGGATTTGGGTTTTCTTGAGCTATAGTCGATGATTGGTGATTTGGAGAGTACGATGGTGTTTGTCGAGTCGAAGAGCATGTGCGGCCGAAGTTCTAAAATGGGTGATCAATGTTTGGGTTGTGCGATGATCTAAGTGTCACAGTCGAAGGGTTCTAGGCCGCATCATGAGGGAGAGGATCTAGTGTCTCATGAGTGGGTGCGTTGCGAAGCTTTCGCGGAATGGAGTTCAAAGGAGCGAGCGGTGTGGCAAATCGTCGAGCGTAAAGGAAGTAAGGAGGAGAGAGAAGGTGGTTATAGTGGATTTTGTGAGCTTACACATGCATCAGGCATGTATGATTTAGTGAGAGGGAAGAAGAGTTTTGTGTGGTAAATAAATATTAATAAGCGATTAAGTAAATTAATGAATATTTTAATTCTCAAATCTTATAAAATATGTAAAATTTTCATACGAGGTCTAATCGAGATGCGGTCTTTTGCATTGCTCTCGTAGGAACGTTAGTTACGCATTGGAATGAATTTCGTCAAGTTTGGAGAAAGTGGAATTTTAAGCTAAAATCGAACGCCGTTTGATTTTAGATCAAACCGGAACGTTTCGGCATCAACTGGAATTTCAATGAGATATCTCAAATCTGAATGAATACTATAACAATATAGTAGATAAAAATTATTATTTTGTGTTGAAATGATTTATTGGCTTGGTTTGGTTAGATATCCGCTTTTTAAAAGCGAATGACATTTAAAATGAAATACGGGGAATTTTGTAGAGAAATCCGGATTTTTCATCGTTGTGATTTTTAATTTCAGGTATATCCCTGTTATAAATATTGTTGAATGTCAAAATTTGATAGTTTGGCCATATTTGATGTGACGTTGACATATGTTAAAAGTTGAATCTTTTTAGTGAAACAAGTAGTAGTAGCATTGGTCTAGTGCTATGTAGCTATTGGCCTCGTTATATTATTTAAATTACTATTAATTACTGTTTTGGTTTGGAAATGATTTTGATTTGGAGAATGATTTTAAATCTGACTCTTTTGGAATTTATGTGATATTTTATTTAAAAATGGATTTTTAAACTTCTCTATTTTACTTCAACTTTTTTTATTATTCTTTTCTAATATATGTAAATATGTAACTATTTTAAAAATATATTGGAAAGTAATTATCTTTATAGAAAAGTTATTATAATAATGGATGTTTATTTTAAAGGAAATAAAAAGGGTTTATAATTTATTTTAAAGTGATTTTTTTAAAAGAGGGTAGAAATATTTTGAAATAAACATTTGTGAAACGTTTCATATAAAACAATGTACAAAAAGGATTTGGTTCTATTTGGATTTATAGTAATATGTGAGATGATCATTTATGGAAAGTATTTTGTTTTATTTTGGAAACTGAAAGTTTAAGATAAATTTAGAGGTTTATAAACAATATTTGATAAATAAAAATGAATTTATAAAAGGATTTTATGAACATGAAAGAAATGTTTTAAAAAGATTTTTATAAATATAAAAGGAGATTTATAAAAGAGTTATAAATAGAAATGAGTTTTATAAAAGGAATTTTATTTATGAATTTAGAGTTTTATAATTATATTTGGAGATCTACAAAATGAGTTTTATAATTATACTTTGAGATTTTATAAAAAAAGGACTTATAAATGATATTTTATAAAGGAGATTTATAAATGAAGTTTTGTAAAGAAATTCATAAATTGAGTTTGTAAATATGAAAGAGTTTTATAAGAAAGGAGTTTTGTAAAAAGGAATGAGATTTGATTTCCATAAATGTTCATTTTAACTTATGGTGGTATAGAAAATGTTCTTTTCATACTTAACATCAAATTCTGAGGTATGGAAACTCCTCTCTATCTTGAGAATTAAGAATGTGTATCGAGGCAAGGATAGTTTTCTAACTTGTCTGATTTCATTGTTAATTGAGGGATGGTACTGTTTAAAATTGGGAAGTGGTAGTAAGTATATTTGGTTAATTTTTCATACGACCCATTTACTTACATCAAAAGGAAAGTGTTTTTGGGGTTTATTTTTATCAATGTTTTAAATGACATTTGTTTTAACATAATTAAGTATGGTTTTGGAAATGAAATCTTTCTTAAGGTTTGTGAATATACTTATACCGTTGAGACAAGTATATGGGTACATTTTCTAAGTATTACAAATGTAGTGTTTTGTGAATATACTTATACTATTGATATAAGTATAAGTATATGGAAATGTTTTCTAACTATTAAAAGTGAAATAGTTTGTGATATACTTATACCATTGAGATAAGCATATGAATATTTTTCAAGTACTAAAAAGAGCAGAGAGAGTTTATGAATATATCTTTTGAAAAGGTATTTAAATGCGAATATTTGAAAAGTGGTTTTAATTAATGAAAAGAATAATTAAAGAGGCTTAGTGGTTGCTTTTTGCATAACCATTCTTGATTAAATCTCTGATTTGATAGTTTGTTTATTTGATAATCAAATAACCGACTGTCAAAAGTTGGCCAGTTTTTAAAACTATCGTTGTCGGTTCTAAGAGATTGAGATCGGATATATTATCCAAAAACCACTTCGAACCGGCATAAGCGTTCAAATTGAAGATATCATGAAGATGATGGAATCGAAGATAAAGATCTTTGAAGTGTAAGGGCTACTTCCTACTAATCTTGAGGGTGAGTCCAAAAAGGATATAGTAGAAGTAGTGCCTTCGGTTTGTTTATATCCTGAACAACTTGTATGGATGAATGCTGGTATTGCATTGTTGCTTGGAAGGAAGTTTAGCATTCAAAATGGGATTGCTATATAAAATGTAAATCGTAGCCTCAAGCCTCACAACCAGGAATAACTAAAATAGGGAAAATTCCACAAGGCTATGTGGGTCGCACCTATTATGGTATGGTCATCACCTTTCTAGATCACTATTTATGGATTTATGGATTTGGTATATGCATGAGAGCTCTCAAGAAAAGGATGTAAAGCAACCGGGGTAATGACATATTCGGTACTATCTGGCAAGGTGTAGGCCGGTCTTTCCATGCAGGAGGTCCATGTAAGGCCTTTGGTACATTTTATCTAGAGGTGTACTATGACAAGTGTATCCCAGTAGCCTTGTTATTGATGGAATCAATTCTCCAATAAGTGCCTTACGGACTTAGTTATGCTCAACTATAATGGAATGTGAGATGCAAGCATTCCAGCTATTTTATATATTTATTTTAAACCCTAGACATTGTTATAATATCATTGGATTTCCTATTTGGAATGGTTTGGTTATCGTAAGGTAAAAACTCATCCGTGTTTATGTGCGGCGTGGTCTTACGAGATACCTTTATTTTGTTAAGGTTTTTATAACAGTAAAATCCATATGATGTATGTTTCTCACGCCGGTTTACCAAACTGATTCGGGCGTTATTTTCTTATAATGCTCGTGTCAGCCCAAGCATGTTTTCTAGATTTAGTTTGAATGCTTTGGAGCTTTAGGAGATGAGCTAGATGCCTCTAAGACGTATTCTCTTATATTTATTCCCACTGCATTTGTTAGTTGTATTTAACAGCAATTGTAAGGACAGACTGTTATAACTGTCCAGGCTGATGATAGATTAGTGTACTCTGATTGATGTTTGTACATTATAGTTTTCTTTTGTAAAAATCTATTGTACATTATATATTACTCGTCATGATGTGAGATTTTGTTCTGTCTTTTCTTTCAATTTTCCCAACAATTTTTCTTTCCGCCACTTGGATGCTTGGCACGTAATACCGTGGGTGTATTAGTATTGACTTTTGAGGGTCGAAAAGGAGGGTCATTATAAGTGGTCTCAAGAGCTTAGGTTGAGCGAACACCTAGGCTTTGGTGGGGTAGACTCATTATAGATAGGGTTAGTAATACCTAGAATGAGTTTGAGTGTGTGTGTGTATGTATACGAGAGCGTATTTGTTAGCTTTATAAAAATGTTTTATATTTTGTTGATTTATCTATTGAGCAGTTTATGAATTCTGGTCGATACAGAAGGAACAAATGTATCAATATCGGGTTCTAAACTCTTGAATATGAAAAACCGACATAGTTTTGTTTTGAATTTGGTAAATGAAATAATTTTACCAAGATTATATTTATATATATAAAAGAATAATTTTTAGAAATTGATATAGTAATTTATAATGTGTTTGTTTGTTAGGAAATGATAATATTCAGTTATTATCCTTTATTATTTTATTAGTCATGCTTGTCCCGTTTAGGAGCATTGACTATTGTTCGTTGATTGATTTTTTTTGCTAAGATAGTTTATGAGCATTTATTGTTTTGAGTTGAATTAAATTCAAACACCTTGTGAATTCAGTTTCACGATTTTGCTATGAGGCATTCAATGATAACGTTGGGTTAAATGTAAGTTTAATAAAATTTGTTTATTATAACCTAAATAAAGATATACATTGGTGAAATGATTTCATAAAAATTATATAAGTATGGTTTATAAATAATAAAAAAGATTTAAATATGAGAAATTGAGAACTTAAATCTTGGTGTTTTGGAAGTTGTTTTTCAAAGTTTTTGAGGAAATAATAATACTATTATTTGAAAGTATTTATGTATAGAAATATTTTAAAAATATTTTTAAAGAGATAGGAAGCATTGAATCCACTTCCGTCACTAGAAAATAATTCTGTTGATGACTACAGCATCATTGGGGTTCATTTTCGGGTTTCTAAGTGGGGGAATGCTACCATAGAAATTTTGCTTCAGAGTTGTTTTGGTAAAATAGATTTTTATTTAATCCCAAAGGTATGATTTGATATACTAAAGTTATATGTATACTATTATTTCAAAATGTTTTAAAATAAAACCCGGGTGTTTAATTCTGAAGTTGTCAATTAAGTTATTATATTGGGCTCATGTATCCTATGCATTAGGATATTTTGAATTGTGCATCTCATTATGATTTGGTGTTTGATAATTTTCATTTATTATGAAATGGAATTTTCAACGATTTTGGACAGTCGAAAACTTCTGAGTTAATTGAGAAACTAAAGCTACGTGTTTTTGGTAAGATTATAAGAAAATAAGTTTTGTAACTTATAGGTTTGAGAAGATAATAAGTTAAACAAGCCTTGTATTTGTTGGGCATTCTGGTTAAGAAAAATAAATCTAATATTGTACATATACTCTTAAGATGTAAAAGTGTGTTATGTGACTATGAACTTAAGGTTTAAAAAGTGTGGATAAACATAAGTTGTGTTTTATAAGACATTTATAAAAACTTAAGTAATGGTTTTATGAAATGGTTCATAAATGATTTTAGTATTAAATGAAATACTATTGGTATAGATAAATGTAACTAAAAGTAATTGGTGTAGTTAAGAAACTAATGGAATAAATACATAAGTTGTACGTAGATCATTTTATTCGCATAACTGTTTTGGGTCAAGATTCGAGTATACGATTTCAAGGTGATTTACACCGGTCCAAACAAGGATTTTTCACTTTGATTCTTGACGGTGAATACTTGATATGGATTTTTGATATGACTCTGAAGTTTTCTATCATAGTATATGGCTATGTAAGAAGAACAGAGGTTTTTAATCAAGAACCTGATCGGAGTCCGCATTTGGAAAGTCGAGTGAGTGATGCTAGTTCAAAAGTGAAATTTGTGTGATCGAGCGAGTGATTGGATTTGATATTTCGTACGGACGCAATATGTACATCATACATGCTTTAATGTAATTGTATGCTTTTGACATTAGAAGTGCAAGTTATATGATTTTATACCATTTGTAAATAAGATACAGGTTTATGAAAGCAAAGGCTAGCATGTTGCTTTTGGTTTCATAAGTAAAGTTCGATTGCTTGACTGATAGGTACACGTTTATATCGTCGTTGATGATTTTATGCCGTAAATATAGGAGGCCGCTTTTGGGCTTTTGTTTTCTTTTGCTGATTTGGGCCCGTTGTGGCGAGGTGAAGTTTTTTCGGATCGAGCCGCGCAAAGGAGGCGCTGCTTGAAATTTTTCATAACATAAGAGATTTTAAAAGTGATTGATTTTAAAGGCTAAGGGTTCAAAGATATTTTTCTTCCTTTGGGAATTTCGAGGAAATATTCTTTTAAGGGGGAAGAACGTAACGACCCGGAATTTTTAACGTTTCGAATGAGAATATTTAATTTATTTAAATATTCAGATTTGATTCAAATTTAATAAATAATAAGAAAATCAATTGTTGATAAAACGATTCAATTTTTATTGACTTATTTTTAATTTGATTTATTTGATTTTTCCATAATTTTTAATTTGGAAAATATTTAAATTGTCATTTGACGTATTTTATGACAAACGATAGTGTTTCTGCGATTTTACCGAATAAGGTAATCAGTGTAGTTTATTATTGTTTTGAGATCATATCGTAATTTTATGCACGATCATATTTTTGTTTTGTCGTTCTTCGTTCGTACACGAACGAAATTCTATGCAGCGACTTACAAGAAATTCAATTGTAAACTAAACTGGAGACTAAGATTATTCAACACTTACTTTTCCCTCTTCTCTCTCTTATATTCCTTTTTCCATTTCCTGTAACAAAAGAAAACCATCCTCTTCATTTAAAAATCAAAATCAAAATATCCACTTAGCAAAAAATTACAAAACAAGGGTTTTTGAACTCGTGAGGCCTAGATCTATAATTCTATATGTGTTTAGTGAAGCTTGGTTGTGTTTTTGGATGTTTGACCTAAGTAACATAAGCTAGGGTTTTGGTTTTCTTGAGTTGTGGTCGACGATTGGTGATTTGGAGTGTACGGTGGTGTTTGTCGAGTCGAGGAGCATGTGCGGCCAAAGTATGGAGATGGGCGATCAATGTTTGGGTGGTGCGATGATTTGGTTGTCATGGTTAAAGGGTTAGGTCGCATCATGAGGGAGAGGATCGAATGTCTCGTGAGTGGGTGGATTGCAAAGCTTTTGTGGAGTGGAATTCAAAGGAGCGAGCGGTGTGGCATATCGTCGAGCATGGAGGAAGTAAGGAGCAGAGAGAAAGTGGCAGTGGTGGGTTTTGTGAGCGTGCACATGTATCAGGCGTGCATGATTTAGTGAGAGGAAAGAAGAGTTTTTTGTGGTAGTTAAATATTAATATGCGATTAAGTAAATTAATGAATATTATAATTCTCAAATCTTATAAAATGTGTAACTTTCCCATACGAGGTCCAGTCTAGTCACGATCTTTTACGTTGCACTCGTAAGAATGTTAGCCACATGTTGGAACTGATTTTGTTGAGTTTGGAGCAAGTGGAATTTTGAGCTAAAGTCGTTGATTTTAGATCAAACCGGAACGCTTCGGTGTAAACTGAAATTTCGGTGAGTTATCTCACATCTGAATGAATACTATAATGATATAGTAGATAAAAATTATTTTTTGTTTTGAAATGAAATTTTGGCCTGGTTTTGTTAAATATTCGCTTTTTAAAACGAATTACATTTAAAATGAAATACATAGAATTTTATGAAGAAATCCATATTTCTCGTCATTGTGATTTTTAATTTTAGTTATATACCTGTTGATTTTAATTCCAGTTATATCCCTTTTATATATATTGTTGAATGCCAAAATTTGATAATTTCGCCATATTAGATGTGACATTGACATATGTTAAAAGTCGAACCGTTTTAGTGATAAAGATTGTAATAGCATTGGTTGAGTGCTATGGTATATATTGGCCTCGTTGTAGTATTTTAAAATACTATTAATCGCTGTTTTGGTTTGGAAATGATTTTGATTTGGAGAATGATTTTAAATTCAACTATTTTGGAATTTTTATGATATTTTATTTAAAAATGGGTTTTTGAACTTCTCTATTTTACTTCAACTTCTTTTATTATTCTTTTCTAATATTTTTTATATGTAACTATTTTAAAATTATATTGGAAAGTAATATCTTTATAGAAAAGTAATTATAATAATGGATGTTTCTTTTAAAGGAAATAAAGGGGTTTATCTTTTATTTTAAAGTGATTTTTTTAAAAGAAGGTAGAAATAATTTGGAATAAATATTTGTGAAACGTTTCATATAAAACGTTATATAAAAAGGATTTGGTTCTATTTGGATTTATAGTAATATGTGAGATGATCGTTTATGGAAAGTATTTGGTTCTATTTTGGAAACTGAAAATTTGTGATAAATTTGGAGATTCATAAATAGTATTTGATAAATAGAAATGAATTTATAAAAGGATTTTATAAATACGAAAGAAATGTTTTAAAAGGATTTCTAAAAATATAAAAGGAGATTTATAAAAGAGTTTTAAATAGAAATGAGTTTTATAAAAGGAATTTTATTTATGAATTTAGAGTTTTATAATATTATTTGGAGATCTACAAAAGGAGTTTTATAATTATACTTTGAGATTTTATAAAAAAGGGACTTATAAATGATATTTTATAAAGGAGATTATAAATGAAGTTTTGTAAAGAAATTCATAAATGGAGTTTGTAAATATGAAAGAGTTTTATAAGAAAGGAGTTTTGTAAAAAGGAATGAGATTTGATTTCCATAAATGTTCATTTTAACTTATGGTGGTATGAAAAATGTTCTTTTCATGCTTAACACCAACTTCCGAGGTATGGAAACTTGTCTCTATTTTGAGAGTTAAGAATGTATATCGAGGCAAGGATAATTTTCTAACTTGTCTGATTTCATTGTTAATCGAAGGATAGTACTGTTTAAATCAGGAAGTGGTGGTAAGTATATTTGATTAATTTTTCGTATGACCCATTTAGTTACACCAAAAGGAAAGTGTTTTTTGGCGTTTAGTTTTATCAATGTTTTAAATGGCATTTGTTTTAACATAATTAACTATGGTTTTGAAAATGAAATCTTTCTTAAGATTTGGGAATATACTTATACCATTGAGATAAGTATGTGGGTACGTTTTCTAAGTATTAGAAATGTAGCATTTTGTGAATATACTTATACTCTTGATATAAGTATATGAAAATGTTTTCTAAGTATTAAAAGTGAAATAGTTTGTGAATATACTTATACTATTGAGATAAGCATATGAATATTTTTCAAGTATTGAAAAGAGTAGAGAGAGTTTATGAATATATCTTTTGAAAATGTATTTAAATGAAAATATTTGAAAAGTGGTTTTAATTAATGAAAGGATTAATTAAAGAGGCTTAGTGGTTGCTTTCTGCATAACCATTCTTGATCAAGACTCTGATCTGGTTGTTTGTTTATTTGATAGTTAAATAACCGACTATCAAATGTTGGTCAGTTTTTAAAACTATCGTTGTCGGTTCGAAGAGATCGGGATCAATTATATTATATGAAAACCCCTTTGAACCGGCATAAGCGTTCGAATTAAAGATATTGTGAAGATGATGGAATCAAAGACGAAGATCTTTGAAGTGGAACGGCTACTTGCAACAAATCCCAAGGGTGATTCCAAAAAGGATATAGTACAAGTAGTGTCTTCGGTTTGTTCATATCCTGAACAACTTGTGTGGATGAATGCTACTATTGCATTATTGTTTGGTGGGAAGTGTTAGCATTCCAAGTGTGATTGCTACATAAAAGGTAAATCGTAGCCTCAAGCCTCACAATCGGGAATGACTAAAATATGGGAAATGCCGCAAGGCTATGTGGGTCGCACCTATTATGGTATGGTTATTACCTTTCTAGATCACTATTTATGGATTTGGTATGTGCATGAGAGCTCTTGAGAAAAGGTTGTAAAGCAATCGAGGTGATGACATATTCAGTGTTATCTAGTAAGGGGTAGGTCGGTCTTTCCATGCAGGAGGTCTATGCGAGGCCCTCAGTACATTTTATCTAGAGATGTACTATGACAGACGGTATCCTAGTAACCTTGTAATTGATGGAATCCATTCTTCAATAAGTGCCTTACGGACTTAGTTGTGCTGAACTATGCTGGAATGTGAGATGCAAGCATTCAAGCTATTTTATATATTTATTTTAAACCCTAGACATTATTATAATATCGCTGGATTTCCTATTTGAAATGGTTTGGTTATCGTAAGGTAAAACCCGTTCATGTTTATGTGCAGCGTGGTCTTACGAGATACCTTTATCTTGTAAAGGTTTTTATAACAATAAAATCCATATGATGTGTGTTTCTCATGTTGGTTTACCAAACTGAGCCGGGTGTTATTTTCTTATAATGCTCGGGTCAGCCTGGGCATGTTTTACAGTTTAGTTTGGATGCTTTGGAGCTTTAAGAGATGAGCTGGATGCCTCCAAGGTATATTCTCATATATTTTATTTCCGTTGCATTTGTTGATTGTATTTATCAGCGATTGTGAGTATGAGTTGTTATAACTATCCAGGCTGACGATAGATTAGTGTACTCTGATTGATGTATGTATATTACAGTTTTGTTTTGTAAAGATTTGTTGTATAATATATATTTCTCGTCATGATGTGAGATTTTGTTCTGTCTTTTCTTTCTTATTCCCCAACAATCTGTCTTCCCGGCACTTGGATGCTCGGCACGTGAATATCGTCGGTGTATTTGTGTCGACTTTTGAGGGTTGAAAAGGCGGATTGTTACACTACATATGGCTGATGCTTTCAAGTGTAATGTAAATTAAAGACAATATCGCGTGTAGCCGATTCTTTGTGGTGTAAATTAAAGACAAATGAAACTTCAGGTAGCTAGTTCTTCTCAGTATAATTAGAGATTACTAGAACTCCGTATGGTTGATCCTTTGCGATATAAACAAAAGAGAAAATCAAACTACATCAGGAGTGCGAGTAATGAGTTCGGAACTCCGAACCACAATGGGATGAACTACACATTTCAGAAGTGAGGAATACTAGGAGTGCACTTGGCAATCAGACCGTAGGGAAGTACCTTTGGTAATTGTGTTTCATGTACAGTTTTAGAAGGCCGGTTTGGTCAAGGGTTGGCGTAGACTACAATCATGTAGGGATTTCGAGTATTGCCTAAATTTGACTAATGTATTGCTTATGTTGCATTTATGTTTAATATGTATCCAACTGAGGGAAAAACTCGTTACACATATGGTAGCGTGGTCTCATTATATGTTATGCTTTGCGTAAAAGTATAATTCACATTAGATTTCATCTCTAACCCGTGTTTGTAATGACCCACCTTTTCGATCCTCAGATATCAACACTAATACATCCACGATATTCTCGTACCGAGCATCCAAGTGCCGGAAAGACAGATGGTTGGGGGAAAGAAAGAAAAGATAGAACAGAATCTCACATCGTGATGAGTAAAATATAATAATCAAATAATCTTTATAAAAGAAAAACTATGATATACATGCATCAAATCAGAGTAACTATCTATCATCAGCCTGGACAGTTATAACAATATGTCCTTACAATTGCTAATAAACATAAACAACCAATGTAGTGAAAATAAAATATATGTGGTTAAGTCTTGGAGGCATCCACTCGTCTCTTGAAGCACCAAAGCATCCAAAATAATCTGTATATATGCTCGGTCTGACCCGAGCATTATTAGGAAATAACACTCGGATATGTCTGGTAAACCAGCATGAGAAACATAACTCAAATGGATTTTAATGTTATAAAAACCTCTAAAAATAAAGGTATCTCGTAAAACCATGCCGTACATAAACACGGATGAGATTTTACCTTACGATAACCAAACCATTTCACAAGAAATCCAGTGATATTATAATAATGTCTGGGGTTTAAAATAAATATTGAATCATAGCCGAAATTGTTACATCAATTAAATTCTAGCATAATAGGTGTGCAACTAAGTTCATAAGGCACTTATTGATAATGGATTCCATCAATGATAGAGCTACTGGGGTACCGCCCGTCACAATACACCTCTAGATAAAATGTGCTAAGATCGAAAACCTTTCGACCCCTGCATGGCAAGACCGACCTACCCTTTACTGGATAGTATTTAATATTTCATCAACCCGATTGCTTTGCAACCTTTCCGAGAGCTCTTATGCACAACCAAATCCATAAATAATAATCTAGAAGGGTGATGACAATATCCTAATGGGCATGACCCACACAGCCTTATGGCATATCCCCTGTTTTAGTCATTCCCAGTTGGTGAGTCTAGAGGCCATGTTTTACCTTTTTAGCAAATCCCACTTGAAGTGCTAACAACACCCTCCAAGCAACAATTCAAAACCAACATTCGTCCATACTAGTTGTTCAAGATATGAACAAACTGAAGACACTACTTCTACTGCATCCATTTTGGAATCACCCTCAGGATTAGTAGCAAACAACCCTTGCACTTCAAAGATCTCCATCTTCGATCATCTTTAAGATGCCCCAATTCGAAACGCTTATGCTGGATCGAAGTGGTTTTTGGATAATATATCTGATCCCGGTCTCTTTGAATCGACAACGGTAATTTTAAAACTGGCTGAGATTTGATAATCGGTTATTTAACTATCAAATAACAAACAATTCAACAAGAGGTTTAACCAAGCACGGTTAAGCACAAAGTAACCATTAAGCCTCTTTAATTAATCTTTCATTAATTAAAACCACTTTGTAAATATTTGTATCAAAATGCTTTTAAAAGATATATTCACAAGTCTCCTCCACTCTTTTCAATATTTGAAAAATATTGATATACTTATCTCAACAGTATATGTATACTCACAAAAAAAACATTTCACTTTCAAAACTTAGAAAAAAGCCCTGTCCTTGAAAATAAACATTTATTATTATTATTATTCTCTATAAAGACCAATACTTCTAAAATAATTATTAAAAACATTTACTTATATATATATTAGAAAAGAATAAATAAAGAAGTTGAAATAAATAGAGAAGTTCAAAACTCATATTAAATAAAATATCATAGAAAATCCGAAAAGACAGATTTAAATATCATTTTTCCATACCGGAACCGTTTCCAAATCAAACAGAAATTTAACAATATTTTCCAAAATACTATAACGAGGCCAATAGTTACTATAGCACTCAACCAATGCTATTACTATCCTTTTATCTGAAAAGGTTCAACTTTTAAACATATGTCGATGTTACATCCGATATGGCAAAACAATCAGATTTCAACAATTAACAATCCATATCATAGGTATATTGTAACGACCCACTATTTTGTACCATTCAAATTCGACAATAATCCACACATGTCGAGCTTGAATAATGCAAAATAATAGATTGTAAATAAATTTGGAGCAAATGAAAACAAATTCACAGAATCACAGACACAGAACAATCAGAATAACTCGCAGCGGAATAAAATAACATAGTAGTTCATGAAGCTACTATAATAGAGTCTCAAACCAAATACATAATATAATCTGAAAACAACAGAATATAAATCCCAAATACATAGAAGTTCACTAATACATGAGATAAACTAGAACAGCTGAAACAGAAATAGAAATATATGTAGATAAGCAGAAACTCCAGTGAAAGACCAGCTCCAGGAAGAGAATCCAAAGCTGTGAATACTCAGGCTGACCCGAGCGTAAAGCAAAACACAGAACACTCGAGTCAGGACAATATATACTTATATAATGTAAACCAACTCAAATGAACTGTAATCAAGGTACAAGTAACTTAAAGGATGCTTAGGACCGCCCATCCTCTAAGGATCTGTTAAACTATTTACTATATAGTAATATTTTGCTATTATAATAATGTCTACAGTAAAATAAACATACTTTTAAATAGCGTTCCGGGCTACCCATATCACCCTTCACACATAATAGTCCCAGTAGTCCATCCAACATCATGCCATCTCCACTCCGGGGGACTGTCAGAGGATACCACACGGGCTACGGGAGAAAAACAAACTCGTAGTAAAGGCTCGATATGGTAGGTGACACTGCACACAAGGCAATGCCAGGGTAGATATACCAATCACGCACACGGGCTGGTGGTAACATAGCAGCCACTACACCCACCCCGAACAACACTCCAAAATCAAGGGGTGCATCCAATCGATCACAACAGTAATAGAATGGTTCGAAGAAGTGTGTCCGACCAGAGGTGCTACCTCCTTTGGCTCGAGATCGCTCCTGTTTTAGCCACCTTAAGCTAACTCACGGGAGTTAGGTCCACGAAATTTACCTTAGGAACGTCGTCACCATCCTACTTCATTCTGGAATCTCCACCGCGTACACAGTTGTTAAAGTGGTTTTCGGTATCGACAGAGAGTATGTCCATATCCGATCCCGGACTCTTTAACAACCAATCGTTATTATAACCCGTAGTTATAATTTCCAAATGGTATTTATATTTCAAAAATCAAATATCATTTAACAATTTAATATCCTTCCAAATCATTTCAAAATATCAAACTCATCATTTTATTTCAAAACCATGTTCATTTATTCACTTTGAAATACCATTTCAAATTCTCTTCAAAATAATTTATATTTCAAATCAATTTACTTCATAAAATGAAGTTATTACATTTAATAATTCAATTATAAAATTTCCAAGATTTCAATTTTCCAAATTCATTTATTCACTTAATTTTTATCAAAACAGTGAAAATTCACTTTTCGCAGCATTTAGAAAATGCTACGGAAAATTTCATTCAAAATAGTTTAATTAAACAAAAGACAGCATTTAAATGCTGTAATAGGGTTACATTAGTTTCAAATAAACTTAATTAAATTCAACACTTATGGCATTTTACAAAAATGCTATAATAACCTTTAATCTTATTTAGCTTTTTAGTTCATTTATTATCAACTACAGCATTTACAATTGCTGTAATATCATTTCATTAGAAAAAATAACATTTCAAAAATGCAGTTAACTTCAAATACTCAATATAATTTCACAACCATTTATATTTTCATTTAAAACATTTTAACTTATAAAATCATACATTTTCACTTTAAGATCATCATTTAACTTTCCTTTAATTCATGATTTTATAAAATTAAATTTTCTTCCAAAATAAATATTTATTAAAAAATTCACTTATTAACTTTCAAAATTTAATTTTTAAAATTCCATAAATTAAATTTCAACTTAACCATTAAGTTTAAAATAATCAAATATAACTTAATTCCATTTTTTTTATTAAACTTAGCTTACATTTCATTTTTAAGTCAAATTCACAACTTTCCAATTTTTAGTTATATTGTAAAATTTCAACTTAAATATTCATTCATTTCTCAATTTAACTTTATTCAAAAATCATAATATATTATAAAATCATTTAAATTATCAAATTATTATAAATTTATCATATTTTCATATTTAATTAAGTTTCCAATTATAATTAAATCAATATTTCCAAAATAACTTACATTCAATTTTTTTTCTAACTTTCATTAATTTATTTCACTTGTAAATATTCAGAAAATCAATAATATTTTACAAAAATCATTTTTAATTAAGTTTAAATCAAAATATTATAATATTTATATTTCTAAGATATTTTTATATTTTTATTTTAAATTTAGAAAACATAATTTAACTACGGGCCTGTATATAATTTTCTACACTAGTAAAAGTGATACGGGTAATATATCATTTCAACCCGTAATTTACAAAGAAAATCCGGGTTTTATCATTTCAAACCCGCAGTCCCAAGTATATGAAATAATTTGAAAACCGTTCAGGCCTATCATTTCAGCCCATAACGATTTTCCCTTATTCTAAAGTCCGTTCGGGTATGTATCATTTCAACCCATAGTGATTCTAATCTAAAGGGAACTTGCAGTGTGATTAACTGATGAAAATAACAAAACAGCATAATATAACAGTAACATATGATATAACTGGTGTTTAAGCAGGTGTGAACATCATATAATAGTGACATAGCAAATATAATATGGTGGTGCAATTACAGATTCACATGTGATCAATTTACTATTAATATAAGTATAAAACTATCTGGTGAGAATAACTCACTGGTTTGAGCTGATGACACAACAACGAATGGCACAACGAGATCTACACAAGCACGAAAGCACGACACAGATTTGAATGGAAGAGCCAACATATCAATTCCCTTGAATACAAGTCACACAAAACAATATAACAACAATAATTTTTTAATTCAAAAACTGCTAACTAGGCTAGAAATAACTGCATAAATCAAAGCTGAATGCTTTGCACTTGCTTCCAACCTTTGTTAGGCTCAGTCATAAGGGTAAATACATGATAATAGCAGGAGTTTGGATCAGGTTATGGTGGGTATGGGGTCGGCCAAGATGTTGGAAATGATGGAGTAAAATAGTGGTAAGGGAATCAACACAAAAGCTTGCATATACATGGGTTTTAGGCCATGAATTGGGCTCGGTCAAGGCCTTAGGTGCCACGGCCACTACTGTGGGGTCCACTGGGATGGTGTGGCCGAGAGTGCTGGAGGTGCTGGAGGTGGTGGAGGTGATGTAGGGGGCGGCTAAGGGGGTGGTGAAGTGGAGGATGTGAGGTAGTGCTCGGTTATGCAAGTATTGGTGGTGTTTGGATAGATTGATGAATACTTCATCAACCAAGGGGGTCACGGCATGGATGGCTGGTGAGGAGGTGGTGGTGGTGGTGTGCCATCAGGTGGTGGAGGCAGCTAGGCATTCAAGTAGGCCATGGCCGAATCTAAAGAGGTGAACAAGTGCAAACAAATCAAGCTAGAAAATCAACATAAGTGGAAAAAGAAGAAAAAGAGAGATAGAATTTTACCAAACTCTTCAATCAAGGGGAGGCCGAAATTTTTTTGTTCAGGAAGGAGGAAAAAGATACGTGAGTTGAGAAATGAAGTGATCGGCTGAAAATGTGGAGAGTTATGTCAAAAAAAATGAAGAGTTGGTGGAAAATGAAGAGGTGGAATTCAAAGAGTCAAAAGCAATTCAAAAGTCAAAACCTTTTCATATTTCTTTATTTTATTTTAAATAACTTTATATTTCTGGTAATAATAGTAATACCAGATAAAAATTCGAAAATCTATCAAAATATAAAAATATATATAATATTTATTAATTTATATAAGGTTAAATAAGAAAATAGCTAAAAATAGTAAACTAGTCTAGAAAATTTGAAATTAATTGGAATAAATTTTGGAAAAATCATATGAGCTTGTAATATATTTTTAAACATAACTAATAACATAAAATAAAAATGCATTCACAAAATAAAGATTTAAAATTTAATTTAAATATAATTTTAATGCAGAAAATAAGAAAATAGCCTTTAAAAATAGGAAATCAACACAGAAAAATTTGGAAAAATTCTATTATTATTTTAAAAATATTTAGAGATGAAATTTCACAAATAAAACAAATTTAAAATAATTTAAAATAAAATGAACTCAATTTCCAAAATTATAGCTAGAAATCTAGGGTTGTTACACTCTCCCCCACTCAAATCTTTTCGTCCTCGAAAAGAACGGCAAGAAAATAAAGAGAAACAAGATAGAAAACAAAATAGTACCTGAAATGAACAATTCTGGATTCGAAGCACGAATGCTCTCCTCCGTTTCCCAGGTATAATCTCGATCGTCAGTACTCCACTGTACTTTGACCAGATTAACAGATTTTCTTCTGAGCTGTTTCGTATCTCTACCGACAATACGAAGTGGCTTCCTCTAAACAGTCAGATTAGGCTCTACATCCAAACTATCAAGAATAGAAGGCATGACAACAAGAGATGGATCATGAAGATGACGGCGAAGATGTGAGACATGGAATACATTATGCACTCCAGAAAGCTTCTCGGGTAAATCCAGACGATAAGCCAAAGAACCAACTCTTTCCATAATGCGGAAAGGACCAATGAACCTTGGAGAAAGCTTCCCTCTACGACCAAAGCGAATGACATTCCTCAAGGGAGAAACCTTAAGGAACACCAGATCATCAACAACAAATTCCAAATTCCGCCTACGCCTATCAGCATACTTCTTCTGCCTATCCTGTGCGGCTCTCAACCTCTTAGTAATCTCCTCAACTTTCTCAGAGTCTTCTAAAATCACTTCAGGTCCAAGAACCAAACGATTACCGGATTCAATCCAGCAAGATGGAGATCTACAAGGTCGTCCGTATAAAGCAGCAAACGGAGACATTTTGAGACTGGCCTAAATGCAAATATGAAATGAGATAGATAAAAGATCAAGAATAGACTGAAAGATAGGAGATAAAATTATACCTGATAGCTATTATTGTAGGTAAATTCGGCAAGATGGAGATAATCTTCCCAAGATCCTCCATAATCAAGCACACAAGCACGAAGAAGATCCTCAAGAATCTGATTCACTCTTTCCGTTTGACCGTCGGTCTGTGGATGGTAAGTAGTGCTCAAATTCAAATGAGTGCCCAAAGATTCCTGAAAAGCCTTCCAGAACTGACTAGTAAAGATAGGGTCACGATCACAAACAATACTGAGAGGAACACCGTGGAGACGAACAATCTCTCTCATGTAAATCTCAAATAAGCTAGAAGCAGAACGAGTAGACTTGACCGGAATAAAATGAGCGGACTTGGTCAGTCTATCAACAATAACCCAGATACTCTCATTACCTTTCCGAGTCCTGGGTAAACCATCGATGAAATCCATGGAAACCTGTTCCCACTTCCAATTTGGAATCTCGAGGGGCTGCAACAAACCAGGGGTCTTCTGGTGATCGTCTTTGACTTGCTGACAAGTCGCACACCGACTAACAAAGATAGAGATATCCCTCTTCATCCCCTTCCACCAATAAAGCCTCTTCATATCCTGATACATCTTCGATACACCAGGATGAATAGAAAGTCTGGATCGATGATTCTCCTGAAGCAACTCCTGCCTCAACCCATCAACATTCGGGACACAAATCCTGCCGTTAATCCTCAAAATCCCCCTATCATCAATCTGAGCTCCACTACTACTACCACTACTACCACCAACTCTGCTACGAACACCCTCCTTCATCAATCTAAGCATCACATCCTCACCCTGCTTAGCCATAATCCGATCCAGAAGAGGAGAAGAAGAAACAACAAGCTGACACAACAAATCCTTTTTCCGACTCAAAGCATCGGCCACAACATTAGCTTTACCGGGAGTATAGTTAATGTCGAGGTCGTAAGAAGCCAGAAACTCAAGCCAACGAACTTGCCTTTGATTCAAATCCTTCTGGGAGAAGATATATCTCAAAGACTGATGATCGGTGAAAAGCTCAAACTTGGTTCCAAGAAGATGATGCCTCCAAAGCTTCAAAGCAAAGACAACAGCAAGTAACTCTAAATCATGAGCAGCATAATTTGCTTCGTGGGTTTTCAACTGATGGCTGGCATAGGCAATAACCCTACCATCCTGCATGAGAACAGCACCCAAACCCTCATGACTAGCATCAGTATAAACTGTAAATCCCTAACTTCCCTTTGGAACAGTAAGAACTGGTGCTGAAGTTAGCTTGCTCTTCAACTCACTGAATGCAGCCTTACACTGATCACTCCAGACAAATCTGGCATTCTTTCGAGTCAAAGCTGTGAGAGGTGCAGCAATCCGAGCAAAATTCTCAATGAATCTCCGGTAGTAACCGGCAAGGCCCAGAAAACTACGAATATCAGATGGAGTCTTTGGAGTTTCCCAATCCTGGAACAGAATAGGGAGAAAATAAGGATAACAGGAAAATAGAATTATATAAATGATTGAGGAAAAAGAGAAGGAAGAAAGACTTACATTGATCGCAACAATCTTAACCGGATCAACAGAAACTCTATTACTAGAAACAATATGCCCAAGATAATGGACTTCATCCTTCCAGAAATGGCATTTAGAAAATTTAGCCTTTAACTGATGATTTCTGAGAGTCTCAAGAACATACTTCAAATGCGACATATGTTCATCCTTAGTCTTAGAGAAGACAAGGATATCATCAACAAAGACTAGCACAAATTTATTAAGCACATCACGAAAAACACGATTCATCAAATCAACAAGAAAGCAGGGGCATTAGTCAAACCAAAAGGCATGACTAACCATTCATAAAACCCATTCTCAGTGCGGAAAGCAGTCTTGGGAATACTTTCCTCAGCAACTCTGAGCTGGTGAAAACCTGTGGCAAGATCAAGCTGAGAGAAAACAGTAGCACCATAAAGCTGATCAAACATATCATTGATGCGAGGCATTGGATATCTATTTTTCATAGTGAGTTTGTTCAGCTCCCTATAATCAACACACATCCGGAGAGAACCATCAGACTTGGTGACGAAAACCACCGCAGCTCCCCATTCAGAATAGCTAGGTCTGATCAGACCCTTGGAAGACAGATCCTCTATTTGCTTCCTTAACTCAACCTTCTCGCGGGGTGCCATTCTTCTAGGAGGAAGAACTACCGGTCGAGCTCCAGGAATAAGATCAATGCGGAATCAATTTCTCGCTTAGGAGGTAAAGCAGTAACTTCACCAAATACATCGGGATAGAGTTTGACTACATGAGTCGACTGAAGATCCACAGGAGAAGAATCCAAAGAATAAATAAAGCTACCAGCACAATCATGGGGAATATGACACTGAATAACCAAAGGATTACCCCGATCATCCTCAAGAGAAACAATTCGGGATTTACAAGAGATATGAGCATCATGGTTCTTTAACCAATCCTGACCAAGCAATAAATCAAAAGCATCGAAGCCCAAAACATAAAAGTCACCACAAAAGCGATGATCAGAATGGAGAAGTTTCACTTCTCGACAGATTCGATTAAGGTTAGCAGGACCTCCAATAGGATTTGAAACATATAATGGAACAGAAACATATTCAGGAGAAAGGAGATGCTCAAACTTATCACACAAATCAACAGAAATAAAACTGTGTGAAGCACCAATATCAAACAACACACGAACAGGATGACAAAATAAAGTAAATGAGCCATGGAGAGTACCTTGGTCATCACTAGGAGCAGGAGCAGGTGCAGGTGGAGGAACTGGAGATGAGGCAGAAGTGACAGCAAAAACACCCGATGGCTTTCCCTTTTGATACAAAGGACAGTCATTCTTAAAATGACCTGGCTGAAGACAAACATGACAAAGATTGTTCCTGGTAACCTGAGGCGGAGGAACAGCAGCACCAGCCGAAGTAGGGCAACTATTACAATAGTGTCCCTTCTGGTCACACCTAAAGCAAGTGATGGAGGAGAGATCAACTGGTTGTCTCTGAGCAGGAGCAGATGATGAAGATCCCAAACCAGGACACTTCTGCCAATTCTTCTTCTGCTGATGAAAATTAAGCTTACGCTTCTTAGAAACTACAGAGGAAGACTGAGCACCAGAAACAGCAGGACCTTTGGATGTAGGATTCTCATAGAGAATAGCCATATCCATGAGCTGGGTGAAAGAACCATGAACATGTGAAATGAGGCGACTATAATACTCTGGACGAGCACCAGCAATGAATTTCTCATTCTTCTTGAGAGGAGTGTCAATAAGGCTAGGACCAAACTTAGAAAGTTCATTGAACTTCCTCTCATACTCAGCAAAAGACATGGTACCCTGCTTCAGATCCATAAACTCACGATAAAGCTGAGATTTCCCGGCTTCTGGCATCCATTTTTCCACGAAAGCTTCCCTGGAAAGAGAAACAGAAACAAGCTTGAGATATATTCAAAAGGAAAGGAACACAAATAGGAACAAAATTGAGATAACACAAAGGATACCTAAACTGCCCCCAAGTGAGATCAGCCTCAACGGTGTTAGCCGTAACGGACTCCCACCAATCTAAAGCAGAATCATGCAACTGCCAGGCTGCTAGCTGACGCTTCTGGGCATCAGTAATGTCAAGACCAGTAAATATCCTTTCAAGACCCCGCAACCACTGCTGAGCCTCAATAATAGTCTCTGAACCGGTGAATGGAGTTCCACCTAGTTGAGAGAATTCCTTACAAAGAACAGTGAACCTGACTGGAGCAACAGGTTGAGGAGCTGGGGCATTACCACGACCCCTACCTCTGGCATTTCCTCGGTTCATCCTGAAAAGTATCAAGAATGAATTTAGGCCAAGACTAAAGATGAATTAAGATAGGACAAGAGCATACACTTGAATGAATATCCTAAAGTAAAGAGAGAAAAAATCTAACAAGGTAGATTCAAAAGAAAGGAAGTTAGAAACATTTAAACATCCTTTAAAACAAGAAAAATTTATATCAAAATAATCTTTGAAAAACTTTTGAAAAATATTTTGAAAATCATTTTATACTTTGAAAATACGTCTCTCACAAAGATATGATTCTGAGATTGATTTCACTCATTCTAGGGTAGAAATACCCTATCTCTAATGAGTTTTGCTTCTCAGAGGCAATGGTTGCCAAAACCAAAGCTCTGATACCAACTGTAACGACCCACTATTTTGTACCATTCAAATTCGACAATAATCCATACATGTCGAGCTTGAATAATGCAAAATAACAGATTGTAAATAAATTTGGAGCAAATGAAAACAAATTCACAGAATCACAGACACAGAACAATCAGAATAACTCGCAGCGGAATAAAATAACATAGTAGTTCATGAAGCTACTATAACAGAGTCTCAAACCAAATACATAATATAATCTGAAAACAACAGAATATAAATCCCAAATACATAGAAGTTCACTAATACATGAGATAAACTAGAACGGCTGAAACAGAAATAGAAATATATGTAGATAAGCAGAAACTCCAGTGAAAGACCAGCTCCAGGAAGAGAATCCAAAGCTGTGAATACTCAGGCTGACCCGAGCGTAAAGCAAAACACAAAACACTCGAGTCAGGACAATATATACTTATATAATGTAAACCAACTCAAATGAACTGTAATCAAGGTACAAGTAACTTAAAGGATGCTTAGGACCGCCCATCCTCTAAGGATCCGTTAAACTATTTACTATATAGTAATATTTCGCTATTATAATAATGTCTACAGTAAAATAAACATACTTTTAAATAGCGTTCCGGGATACCCATATCACCCTTCACACATAATAGTCCCAGTAGTCCATCCAATATCATGTCATCTCCACTCCGGGGGACTGTCAGAGGATACCACACGGGCTACGGGAGAAAAACAAACTCGTAGTAAAGGCTCGATATGGTAGGTGACACGGCACACAAGGCAATGCCAGGGTAGATATACCAATCACGCACACGGGCTGGTGGTAACGTAGCAGCCACTACACCCACCCCGAACAACACTCCAAAATCAAGGGGTGCACCCAATCGATCACAACAGTAATAGAATGGTTCGAAGAAGTGTGTCCGACCAGAGGTGCTACCTCCTTTGGCCCGAGATCGCTCCTGTTTTAGCCACCTTAAGCTAACTCATGGGAGTTAGGTCCACGAAATTTACCTTAGGAACGTCGTCACCATCCTACTTCATTCTGGAATCTCCACCGCGTACACAGTTGTTAAAGTGGTTTTCGGTATCGACAGAGAGTATGTCCATATCCGATCCCGGACTCTTTAACAACCAATCGTTATTATAACCCGTAGTTATAATTTCCAAATGGTATTTATATTTCAAAAATCAAATATCATTTAACAATTTAATATCCTTCCAAATCATTTCAAAATATCAAACTCATCATTTTATTTCAAAACCATGTTCATTTATTCACTTTGAAATACCATTTCAAATTCTCTTCAAAATAATTTATATTTCAAATCAATTTACTTCATAAAATGAAGTTATTACATTTAATAATTCAATTATAAAAATTCCAAGATTTCAATTTTCCAAATTCATTTATTCACTTAATTTTTATCAAAACAGTGAAAATTCACTTTTCGCAGCATTTAGAAAATGCTACGGAAAATTTCATTCAAAACAGTTTAATTAAACAAAAGACAGCATTTAAATGCTATAATAGGGTTACATTAGTTTCAAATAAACTTAATTAAATTCAACACTTATGGCATTTTACAAAAATGCTATAATAACCTTTAATCTTATTTAGCTTTTTAGTTCATTTATTATCAACTACAGCATTTACAATTGCTGTAATATCATTTCATTAGAAAAAATAACATTTCAAAAATGCAGTTAACTTCAAATACTCAATATAATTTCACAACCATTTATATTTTCATTTAAAACATTTTAACTTATAAAATCATACATTTTCACTTTAAGATCATCATTTAACTTTCCTTTAATTCATGATTTTATAAAATTAAATTTTCTTCCAAAATAAATATTTATTCAAAAATTCACTTATTAACTTTCAACATTTAATTTTTAAAATTCCATAAATTAAATTTCAACTTCACCATTAAGTTTAAAATAATCAAATATAACTTAATTCCATTTTTTGATTATTAAACTTAGCTTACATTTCATTTTTAAGTCAAATTCACAAGTTTCCAATTTTTAGTTATATTGTAAAATTTCAACTTAAATATTCATTCATTTCTCAATTTAACTTTATTCAAAAATCATAATATATTATAAAATCATTTAAATTATCAAATTATTATAAATTTATCATATTTTCATATTTAATTAAGTTTCCAATTATAATTAAATCAATATTTCCAAAATAACTTACATTCAATTTTTTTTCTAACTTTCATTAATTTATTTCACTTGTAAATATTCAGAAAATCAATAATATTTTACAAAAATCATTTTTAATTAAGTTTAAATCAAAATATTATAATATTTATATTTCTAAGATATTTTTATATTTTTATTTTAAATTTAGAAAACATAATTTAACTACGGGCCTGTATATAATTTTCTACACTAGTAAAAGTGATACGGGTAATATATCATTTCAACCCGTAATTTACAAAGAAAATCCGGGTTTTATCATTTCAAACCCGCAGTCCCAAGTATATGAAATAATTTGAAAACCGTTTAGGCCTATCATTTCAGCCCATAACGATTTTCCCTTATTCTAAAGTCCGTTCGGGTATGTATCATTTCAACCCATAGTGATTCTAATCTAAAGGGAACTTGCAGTGTGATTAACTGATGAAAATAACAAAACAGCATAATATAACAGTAACATATGATATAACTGGTGTTTAAGCAGGTGTGAACATCATATAATAGTGACATAGCAAATATAATATGGTGGTGCAATTACAGATTCACATGTGATCGATTTACTATTAATATAAGTATAAAACTGTCTGGTGAGAATAACTCACTGGTTTGAGCTGATGACACAACAACGAATGGCACAACGAGATCTACACAAGCACGAAAGCACGACACAGATTTGAATGGAAGAGCCAACATATCAATTCCCTTGAATACAAGTCACACAAAACAATATAACAACAATAATTTTTTAATTCAAAAACTGCTAACTAGGCTAGAAATAACTGCATAAATCAAAGCTGAATGCTTTGCACTTGCTTCCAACCTTTGTTAGGCTCAGTCATAAGGGTAAATACATTATAATAGTAGGAGTTTGGATCAGGTTATGGTGGGTATGGGGTCGGCCAAGATGTTGGAAATGATGGAGTAAAATAGTGGTAAGGGAATCAACACAAAAGCTTGCATATACATGGGTTTTAGGCCATGAATTGGGCTCGGCCAAGGCCTTAGGTGCCACGGCCACTACTGTGGGGTCCACTGGGATGGTGTGGCCGAGAGTGCTGGAGGTGCTGGAGGTGGTGGAGGTGATGTAGGGGGCAGCTAAGGGGGTGGTGAAGTGGAGGATGTGAGGTAGTGCTCGGTTATGCAAGTATTGGTGGTGTTTGGATAGATTGATGAATACTTCATCAACCAAGGGGGTCACGGCATGGATGGCTGGTGAGGAGGTGGTGGTGGTGGTGTGCCATCAGGTGGTGGAGGCAGCTAGGCATTCAAGTAGGCCATGGCCGAATCTAAAGAGGTGAACAAGTGCAAACAAATCAAGCTAGAAAATCAACATAAGTGGAAAAAGAAGAAAAAGAGAGACAGAATTTTACCAAACTCTTCAATCAAGGGGAGGCCGAAATTTTTTTGTTCAGGAAGGAGGAAAAAGATACGTGAGTTGAGAAATGAAGCGATCGGCTGAAAATGTGGAGAGTTATGTCAAAAAAAATGAAGAGTTGGTGGAAAATGAAGAGGTGGAATTCAAAGAGTCAAAAGCAATTCAAAAGTCAAAACCTTTTCATATTTCTTTATTTTATTTTAAATAACTTTATATTTCTGGTAATAATAGTAATACCAGATAAAAATTCGAAAATCTATCAAAATATAAAAATATATATAATATTTATTAATTTATATAAGGTTAAATAAGAAAATAGCTAAAAATAGTAAACTAGTCTAGAAAATTTGAAATTAATTGGAATAAATTTTGGAAAAATCATATGAGCTTGTAATATATTTTTAAACATAACTAATAACATAAAATAAAAATGCATTCACAAAATAAAGATTTAAAATTTAATTTAAATATAATTTTAATGCAGAAAATAGCAGAAAATAAGAAAACAGCCTTTAAAAATAGGAAATCAACACAGAAAAATTTGGAAAAATTCTATTATTATTTTAAAAATATTTAGAGATGAAATTTCACAAATAAAACAAATTTAAAATAATTTCAAATAAAATGAACTCAATTTCCAAAATTATAACTAGAAATCTAGGGTTGTTACATATACCAATGAAATAAAATCTACAAGTAGCTGGAAATTAAAATAACTACGGTGAGAAATCCGGATTTCCCAATAAAAATTTCCCTATATTTCAATTTTAAATATCATTCGCTTTTCTAAGAAGATATTTAACCAAATCAACCAATAATTTCATTCAAACACAAACAGTAAATTTTATCTATTATATAATGCTAATTAACCAAAAAGGTGAGTTTAACTCACCGAAACTCCAATGGACGCTTTGACGTTTCGGTTTGAACTAAAATCGAACAACTTTCAATTTTAGCCCAAATTTTCACTTGCTCCAAATCCATCCAAACCAATTTCATCGTGTATCTATCGTTATTACAAGCGCTATGTAAAAAGTCTCGTCTTGATTGGACCTCGTATGAGAGAGATATTTATTTTATAATTTATTGATTTTAAAATAAAATTAAACACTTGATTAATTCCTTTAATTAAAATAATTTACGTAATCACGCCCTAATCCATCTTCTCAAACATTTAATCCCTCCCGCTCAAACACACCAGGCTTTGGCCATCCACCCACCTCAGCCCACTGGGACCTCCATCGTTGCCACCCATACCATGCCATGGAGTACCCACCTAGACCCTAACTTCACCTTAGATTTCTTGAATGGAATCGCGACCTGTACCTCGCATGTGACCACGCTCCTATGTCGCGTTTCCTAAAAGAGCACCATACACCACCTCGAACCACCCAAAGATGTGCCTCCCTGCCCTGAATCTAAATTCAAACTCCAATTCCGAAATCACTGCTAATATCTCATGGAAACTCTAACCCTAGCTTCCTTCCTTAACCAACTATCGACGCTCCACAAATGTTTGCCAAATGCAACTAAACTCGACTAGAATGTAGATCTCACCAATTTACACTCAAAGATTTCTCCTTTTGTTAAATCATTTGTTTTTGAATTAAATAAGAGGTGGATTAATAAGTCTTCCATTTTCATGAATGCAATGAAACAGTAGAGAAGAGAGAGAAGACCAAGTGCATTTTCTAAGTGTTTGTGTGGGATTAATGTTCAGTTTTCCGACATCTCGCTGCACAAATTTCCATTCGTGTACGGGCTGTGAACGACAAAATAAAAATACAGTCGTGCTCAAAATAGCGATGTGGTCTCAAAACAATAATAATATACACTGATTTTTCAAATCTGTAAAATCACAAAAACACAGTTGTTTGCCGAAAAATCGTCAAACGATAATTTAAATAATTTCCAAATTAAAAATTATGGAAAAATCTAATGAATTAAATTAAAAATACATCAATAAAAATCAAGTCGTTATAGTAATAATTGAATTTTATTATTATTTATTCGAACCATTTATTATTGTAAATAGATTTACAAAATGAATTTGCCGTTATTATTGGTTAACTAAAAATCCAGATATTTAAATCACTACTCAAATATTAAATTTTCAATTCAAATATTTTCATATAATCCCTATATTTGAATTCAAGTTTTTAAAACTTTAAAAATTAGTTTATTTCAATACTTAGATTTAATTAAATATTCAAAATCAAACGACAAAATTTCGGGTTGTTGCATTCTTCCCTCTTAAACGAATTTTGTCCTTGAAATTCTAAAGGTAAGAAAAATGCCTCCAAACCCTTAAACTTTTCAAAATAAATTAGTTGAAATGGGTTATTAAATTTTCAAGTCTACTAAAGTTACGGGAAATTTCGGTAGTGTCTCTTTTGTGCGGCTCGATCGAAAAAACTACAAATCGCCACTACGGGTCCAAACCAACAAAAGAAAACAAAGCCCAAAGGTGGCCTCCCATATCTGGGGCATTAAACCATCAAACAAAAACAAAATCATAAACATGTACCTATTAGTCGAGCGAACCCACTCTGATTATGAAACCAAAAGCGTCAAACTAGCCTTTGCTTTCATATACCTGTATCTCACTTACACATGCCATTAAACCATATAATTCATATCTGTAAAATTTGCATTTTCTAATGTCAAAACATATAATTATATTAAATCCCATACGATGCATATATATCATCTGTACGCAGTATCAAATCCGATCGCTCGCTCAATCACATAATTTCACTTTCGAACTAGTGTCGCTCACTTGACTACTCTAGTTTGGACTCCGATCCGGTTTGTTAATTAGAAACCTCCGCTCTTCTTGCATAGCCATATACTATGATAGAAAACTATAAAATAAAATAAAAATGAGTATCAATTGTTCATCGTCAAGAATCAAGTGAAAAATCCTAACACAGACTGGAGTAAATCGCCTTGAAATCGTGTACTCGAATTTGGATCAAAACAATTATGCGAACAAAATGATCTACGTATAACTTACATATTTATTCAATTGGTTTTCTAAATTATACCGGTTACTCTTTATTTACATTCATTTCCACTTCAAGTATATTTCCTTTAATACCAAAATTACATATGAATCATTTCATAAAACTATTACTTAATTTTATTATAAACATTTTATAACACACAACTTATGTTAATCAATCGCTTTAAAACTTAATTTCATATTTACATAATACTCTTCTACATCCCTAAAGTATATCTACAAAATTTGAAATTATTTTACTTAATCTGAAATGTTTAACAAATTTAAAATTTGTTTCAACTTACCATTTTCTCAAATTTATAAGTTACAAACTTATTTTCTTATGTTTCCATAAAACACTTAGCTCCAATTTCTATATCAACTCGGAAATTTTCGACCGTCCAAAATCGTCGAAAGTTCCATTTTCCTTTTAACACATGAAAATTATCACTCAACATATTATAATGGGATACACAATCCAAACTATCCTAATGAATAGGATATAAGAGTCTATAGTAACACTTAACTAAAAATTTCAGAACTAAACACCCGGTATTATTTCAACTTATTTTGACATAATAATAACAACAACATACATATTTCCTTCTATATAACAAATCATACTTTCGAAACTTAAAAAATATCTGTTTTATCAAAACAACTCTGAAACATAACAACTATGGTAGCAATTTGTCACTTAAAAACTCGAAAATGAACGTCGATGATGCTGCAGTCATCACCAGAATTATTTTCCAGCGACAAAATTGAGTTTAGTGAGTTTTATTTTATTTGAAATCCATTAAAAATATTTCTATAAATAAATACTTCCAAAAGAATACTATTATTAGTTTTCTTCGAAATTTTGAAAAACAATTTTCAAAAACACCAGGATTTATAAGTTCTCAAATTCTCAGTTTTTTAAATCCCTTTTCCCTATAGACCATATTTATAAACTATACTTATATAATTTCATTTTCTTAAAACATTTCTCAAATGTTTATCTTTATTAAGGTTATAATAAAAAACTTTTATTAAAATTAAATTTTAACCCAACCTTATCACCGAACGCCTTATAGTCAAATCATGAAACTGACTTCACAAGGTGTTCGTATTTGTTTTTAAGCAAACAGTAAATGATCATAAACTATCTAAGCACAAAATAATCAATCAACAACAATAGTCAATGCTCCCAAACTGGACGAATATGACTAATCAAACAATAAATGAAAATAACTAAATATTATCATTTCCTAATAACCAAACACACCATATATTTCTATATTGATATCTGAAAATCATTCTTTTAATATAAAATATAATCTAGGTAAAATTATTTCATTTATCCATTTTTCAAAAAAATACTATGTCGATTTGCCTTGTTTAAGTGTTCAGAAACCCCTATTAATACAGTTGTTCCTTATGTATCGACTAGAATTGGTAAACCTATCAACCGATAAATCAACGTAATATAAAACATTTTTATAGCACTAATAAATACGCGCCCATATATATACACTCAAACTCATTCTAGGGTGTCACTTACCCTATCTCTAATGAGTCTATGCCACCAAAGCCCAGGTGTTCACGCAACCTAAGCTCCGATACCATGTGCAATGCTCTCCCATTTTGGAGCTGACTACACATGGTAACCTCAAAAATGATTTTACGGGCAGCCTCTCGACTGTAAGCACCTAGCAA
The DNA here is from genome assembly GCA_030737815.1 of Allium fistulosum. Classification (NCBI taxonomy): domain Eukaryota; kingdom Viridiplantae; phylum Streptophyta; class Magnoliopsida; order Asparagales; family Amaryllidaceae; genus Allium; species Allium fistulosum. Next base: position 994,808,750 of record CM060903.1, read on the forward strand.
ACCAACCCGTAAAGGGACTGTAGGGTTAAAAGACAAAGCTTCGTCACATCGTTCACAATGCGAGAACCCCTTATCATGCGTGAACATCACCAACCGGATCCAATCCCGGTCTCTCCGAACCGTCAATGTTAATTTTAAAACTGGCTAACATTTGATAGTTGGTTATTTAACTATTAAATAACAAACAATTCAACCAGAGGTTTAACCAAGCATGGTTAAGCACGGTTAAGCACAAAGTAACCATTAAGCCACTTTAATTAATATTTCATTAATCAAAACCACTTTGTAAATACTTGTATCAAAATACATTTACAAAGATATATTCACAATTCTCCTCTGCTTTTTCCAAAATTTGAAAAATATTGTTATACTTATGTCTACTGTATAAGTATACTAAAAAAAAATCATTTCACTTTTAAAATTTGGAAAAAAACTTTCCATATAGTTATATCAAAAATATAAGTATGTTCACAAAATTCTATGCAAGATTGCACTTCCAAAACTATATTTATTTGGGTCGAATAAATGTCCTTTGAAACAGAGATAATAATAACCCAAAACACTATTCCTTCGGTGTTAAGTATGAAAAAGAATGTTCCATACCACCATAATTTAGAAGGTCATTTTTATGAAATCAAATCTCTTTTATAAATAAACTCCTTTATAAAATCCATTTTAAAAGTATAAGCTTTAAATTCATTTATAGAATTCCTTCTTAAAATATTATTTATAAATTCCTTTCATAAAATATTATTTATAAATTCCTTTATAAATACATATAACACAATTACAACCTTCATTTATAAATTTCCAAATTTATTTAAATAACTCCTTTATATCATCCTTTATATTATTTATAAACCCATTTATAAAATATCATTTATAAGACTCATTTTATAAATTCCCAACTTATTTGCAACACTTTTATAAAACTCCAAATATAACACCAAACCCCAAATATAAAACAAACTCCAAAATAAAATTATAAAACTCATATACTTTCCATAACACGATCATTCCATATCTTTCAATAATTTCACAACTGAGATTTAGTTCTCCAATATATCAAAATGGTAATATTCTCCTTTCTATAAAATACCATTTATAAACCTATTCTTTTGTTTATAAAATATTTCTTATAAATATCTCTTTAATTTATAAATTACCCTGTAAAATCCATTCTTTTTAACAACATTTTATATAAAATGTTTTGCAAATATTTATTTCCAAAATATTTCTACTTTTTTTTAAACACGAGATCTCCTTTAAAAATAAAAGATAACCCTTTTTATTTCCATGAAAATAAACATTTATTATTATAATAACTTTCTATAAAGACCAATACTTCCAAAATAATTATTAAAAACATGTACTTATATATATATTAGAAAAGAATAAATAAAGAAGTTGAAATAAACAGAGAAGTTCAAAACTCATTTTAAATAAATATCACAGAAAATCCAAAAAGACAAATTTAAATATTATTTTTCCAAATCAGAACCATTTCCAAATCAAACAGAAATTAAATAGTATTTTCCAAAATACTATAACGTGGCCAATGATTACTATAGCACTTAACCAATGCTATTACTATCTTTTTCTCTAAAAAGGTTCAAATTTTAAACATATGTCGGTGTCACTTCCAATATGGCCAAACAATCAAATTTTACCATTTAATAATCCATATCACAGCTATATAACTAGAATAAAATCAATAGGTAAATAACTGGAAATTAAAATCACTACGGTGAGAAATCAGGATTTTTCAACAAAAATTTCCTTGTATTTCAATTTTAAATGTCATTCGCTTTTCTTAGTAGATATTTAAATAAATCAACCAATAATTTGAAATTCAAACATAAACAGTAAATTTTGTCTACTATAGAATGCTGATTATCCAAAAAGATGAGTTTAACTCATCGAAATTCCTGTGGACGCTTTGGCGTTCCAGTTTGAACTAAAATCGAACGACGTTCGATTTTGGCCTAAATTTTCACTTGCTCCAAATCCAACTAAACCAATTTCATTGCGTAACTATCTCCATTACGAGCGCTACGCAAAAAGTCTCGTCCCGATTGGATATCGTGTGAGAGAGATATTAATTTTATAGGTTATTGATTTTAAAATAAAATTGAGCACTTAGTTAATTCCTTTAATTAAAATAATTAACCCTAATCACACCTAATCCATCTTCTCAACATTTAATCCCTCCCACTCAAACACATCCAAGCTTTGGCCATCCACCAACCTCGCCGCCTCAGGCCACAGGGACCTCCGCCGTTGCCAACCACGCCCACGCCATGCCAGGAAAGACCCGCCTAGACCCCTAACTTCACCTCTGATTCTTCCGATTCCTTGAACGGAATCGCAACCTGTACCTCGCACGCGACCATTGCCCCCAAGTCGTGTTTCTTAAATGAGCACCGCACATCACCACGAACAACTCAAAGATGCGCCTCCCTGCCCTGAATCCAAATCCTTACTCCAATTCCAAAATCACTGCCAATATCTCATGGAAACCATAACCCTAGCTTCTCACCTTTCCTGACCAACTGTCATGTGCCACAAATGTTCGCCAAATGCAACTAAACTCTACTATAATGTAGATCTCACCAATTTACACTCAAAGATTTCTCCTTTTTATTTATTTTTTGATTTTTAAATCATTTGTTTTTGAACTAAATAAGAGGTGGATAGATAAGTCTTCCTGTTTTCATGAATGCAATGAAATAGTAGAGAAGAGAGAGAAGGGCAAGTTTGTTTTCTAAGTATTTGAGTGGGATTAATGTTCAGTTTTCCAACATCTCGCTGCACAGATTTTCGTTCGCGTGCGGACCGCGAACGACAAAAAAAAACGGTCACGCAAAACAGCGACATGATCTCAAAACAATAATAATATACACCGATTATTCGATTCTGTTAAATCACAAAACATTGTCGTTTGCCGAAAAATCATAAAACGATAATTTAAATAATTTCCAAATTAAAAACTAAGGAAAAATCAAATAAATTAAATTCAAAAATACGTCAATATAAATCGAGTCGTTATAATAATAATTGAATTTATTATTATTTATTCGAACCATTTATTATTATAAATAGATTAACAAAATGAATTCACCGTTATTATTGGTTAATTAAAAATCAAGATATTTATCGCTCTTCAAATATTAAATTCACAATTCGAATATTTTCAAATAATCCTTATATTTGAATTCAAGTTTTTAAAACTTTGAAAACCAATTTATTTCAATATTTAAATTTAATTAAATATTCAAAATTTTGGTTTGTTACGGTATTTTTATTATTGTTTTCCATGTAAACTCATGGATACTCATTTGAGTATGTTGAGTTTATGGTTTAGGCGAGTTTTCATAAGGGCCGAAGGAAGAGGACCAAAGACGAATGCAGGAGGCTTATTAGTTAATAAAGATGTATTATTTCCGCATTTAAGGAGATAGGGAGGGCATCATCATATGTAGGCTTTACACTTTACTATGTTATTTACTATTGTATTTTGACTTTTGCGCGGGCATGACTTTGGGGTTAATTTGAAAATGTATGTAATGAACATTATGATGGTTTAAATGTGGTGTAAACATTTTTGTTGCTCTGTTTTCCTAAATCTCAACCCCATTTCGACTTCATCTCCTTCAAAATCCTCAACCCCTTTCAAAAGCAATTAGGAAGCAGCTTAACTTTGGTTAAAACAAAGATAACATTTTGAAAGCATCACAGTCGAAAGGTAGCTTAGCGGCTAGGTTTCCACTGGGTCGGAACCTACCCTTTCGAAAGCTCTTGTTTAAGGAAAAAGGTACCCCTTCGAAAGCTAATACTTTAACATAATATGACAACCTTCTTCTAAAGCTAATTATAAAACCCTTTCGAAAGCATATGTTTCGACTATGTCGAAAGCTTTAAGTAAAACAAGGCAAGACTTTAACTTATGAAAACAAAGAAGGGTTTCGACCCTATCAGAAGATAACCTTTCGACACCAAGGGTTTCACCCTCCTTCCAATCCACTGCATACCATCTAAGTGATACCTTGTGTGTTGGTTTCGACTATGGTGGTTTGGACTGGGTTGATTTCGACTGGGACGAGGCGGAATCAAAGGAGTCGAAAGATACTTACTATCTGAGGCGGAACACCTTTTTCTGGGTTAAAGGCTGAATTGTTGCAACGTTTAGTAATTACTTTATAACAACTTGCCTATTTCTAAAACATTGATTGGATACCATAATTTTTTTTCAAATACTTTACAATTAAAACTGCCGCATTTATATCAGATCAAAACCATAAAATGTAACGTTCAAGCCCTTCCATATACTAAAACCAATTATTTTAGAAAAGTCCTTCTTTTAAAATAACTTATTTTCCCTAGTAAATCAATTAGGAAAATCACAGAAATTTAATTTCATAATGTAATCAAACATTAAAATATTAGACCCAATTTCTTCCTGAAATATTCAAAATAAATTTTTAAACCCAATTACATCATGTTTTTCATCAAAAATTCATTATAAAATTTCCATAGCTTGGAAAATTCTGAAAATTAAAACCCATCTCCAAAATTATGCTTTACTTAACATAATTTTTTTCTATGGCAATCTGAAATCATAGATTCTCAGTTTTACGTCCAAACTGTGCAAATTCATATGCGTATGAATTAAAATAAACAACATAATATAACTCAAGCATATCATCGTCCATTTTATTACAAAAACAAATTTAAATCATAAATCCGTAACCATATAATCATGGAATAAAAATAGAGATGGTATGAGATTATTATTCACCTTAAACTTGATAAGGAATTTGAGATTTGTTGTTGATTAATCCTCCCTAGCTTTTGATCTTTAGCTTTTGATTGAAATCCCTCTTTTCCTCCTTGTTAATGGCCGGCTATCTTAGGGTTATTTGTGTTTTATTTCTGAGTTGAGAAAAATGAACATGAATGGACAATAGTGAGAATGTATAGCCGTGTATAATAGATTGGCTAATTTACTAATATGCCCATGTGTAATTTAATTATCTTATAACCCAATATAAAAGCCATTAAATCTTTATTATTAAGCACGACCCATTATGGAATTTATTCAAATCTCAATCCTCTTATCATCATTATTCTATTTAATTTATCTAATTAAATCTTCTGAATAATGTTATAAAAAATTAGGGATATTACAGGCTCCCCTCTTAAAGAATTTTATCCTCGAAATTCAGTAAAGACTAAATACTAAACATAGCAATCATCTGTAACAATTCCTAACAACCATACTACTCTAACTGACTAGCAATTATCTATATAAATCTGATATAGACATACCCTCAAAGCAGATTAGGATAAGTATCTCTAATCCTATCCTCCATCTCCGAAGTACAATCCTTCTCGTTGTCGCTCCACTAGACTTTCACCAACCTGACTGTCTTGTTCCTTAATCTTTCTCATCTCTAGCTACAACCCGAACTGGTTGTCTAACAAAAGTCAAATTAAGCTCCACTACTAAGTCTTCCAGCCCTGTGGGAGGAATAATAGTCTCTGGATCATGCACATACTTGCGAAGATGAGACACATGAAATACATTATGGACACCTGCTAAACTGCTCGTCAACTCTATTCTGTATGCGAGCTTTCCAATCCTCTCTATAATCTGGAATGGACCTACATATCTTGGGGCTAACTTCCCTGACTTTCCAAATTGTATCACACCCTTCATAGGTGATACCTTAATGAAAACCTTATCTCCAACTGAGAATTCTAGGTCCTTACGCCTCTTAAATGCGTTACTCTTCTATCTTGACTGAGCTTCCTTCATCCTTTCTTGAATTAACTCAATCTTCTCTGACGCCTCTCTAACCAAATCTAGACTTAAGACTAATCTGTCTCCAGTCTCCAACCAACATGCTGGTGATTTGCATGGCCTTCCATAGAAAGCTTCAAACGACGCCATTCCTATACTGGTCTAGTAACAATTATTATAGGAAACCTCAACCAAATGTAGGTGATCTTCCCAAGATCCACCAAAGTCCAATACACAAGCTCTCAATAAATCTTTGATTACCTTATTGACTTTCTATGTCTGCCCATCCGTCTGAGGGTGATATGCAGTACTCATAATAAGCTTGATACCCATCACTTCCTGTAGACTCTTCCATAATTCGCTAGTGAATAATGCATCTCTGTCACTAACTATACTACTAGGAACTCCATGCAGTCTAACTATGTTTTTCAGGAACAACTTAGCTAAAACAGGTGCCATTCTGGTTGAATTAACTGGAATGAAATAGGCACTCTTGGTCAATCTATCCACTATAACCCATATACTTTCATTACCTCTATTTGATCTTGGCAACCCGTCTATAAAATCCATAGATATCAAATACCATTTCCAAACTGGAATCTCTAAAGGCTGTAGTAACCCACTTGGTTTCTGATGTTCAGCTTTCACTTGTTTATAGTTTGCGCACAGCCTAGCCCACAAGCCAACATCCCTCTTCGTGCCTTCCCAATAGAAGCTCCTCTTCATATCCTGGTACATCTTGGTTCCTCCAGGATGAATCGTAAACTTAGATCGTTGACATTCTCCAAGAACTCCTTTCCTCAAGTCCTCCACATTCGGAACACACAACCGTCCCTTCTTTCTTATCCACCCTCTCTAGTCAAGGCTAAAATCCTTTAAATCATCGATCTCTGTTCCAACCTCAAGTCTTCTGATCCTTCAGCTAATACTGGATCCTCCTTCTGCTTAGAAGTAATTCTCTCAATCAATACTGGTCGAACTTCTAAACAAGACAATCTGGTGGAACTCTGACTAAAACAAGAAGTTGATCTTAACTACACATCGCAACTGACTAAAGCTTCTAAATCTTTTCATTCTGCCAACATAGCTAACACCACATTCTGATATTTCCTGCTAAGAGCATCAACCACTTTATTACCTTTTCCTGGTGTATATTCTATACCAAAATCATATGCAGCCAAAAACTCCAGCCACCTCTGCTGTCTAATATTCAACTTCTTCTGAGAGAATAAATACCGTAAAGACTTGTGATCGGTATACAACTCAAATCTCTCCCCTAAGAGATAATGTCTTCAAATCTTCAATGTGAAGACCACAACTACCAACTCCAAATCATGAGTAGGATATCTAACTTCATGTGGTCTAAGCTGCCTAGATGTGCAGCCAATGACTTTACCACTCTGCATCAACACCGCTCCTAATCCAGTTCCATATGCCTCAGTATATACCACCAATCCTTGGTTTCCGTCTGGAACTACTAACACGGGTGCATTGGTCAACAAATGCTTTAACTTAAGGAATGCCTCCTCACATTTGTCGGACCAAACAAATCTCACTTCCTTCCTGGTTAGCTTAGTTAAGAATGCCATTATCTATGAGAAATCCTTAATGAATCTTCGGTAGTAGCCAGCAAGTCCAAGAAAACTCCTGATCTCAGTTACCGTCTCTGGTCTCTTCCAATTATTCACGGCTTCGATCTTATATGGGTCGACTGACAATCCTTTCTCTGAAACCATGTGACCAAGAAATTTTACCTCTTTCTTCCAAAAATGGCACTTGGTAAACTTCGCCTTTAGCTAATTCTATCTCAGCGTCTCAAGCACCAATCTAAGATGAACTTCATGCTCTCTCTCATCCTTAAAGTATACTAGAATGTCATCTATAAACACTAGCACAAACCTATCCAAGTATTCTATGAAAACTCGATTCATCAAATCTATGAAGAAAGCAAGTGCAGTTGTCAATCCAAGTGGCATCACCAACCACTCATATGAACCATATCTAGTTTTAAATGATGTCAAAGAAATACCGTCCTTCGCCACTCTTAACTGATGGAAACCTGTCGCCAAATTCAATTGGAAAAACACCTAGGATTCACTCAACTAATCAAACAGATCATCTATCCTTGGCAAATGATACCTATTCTTAATCGTCATTTCGTTTAACTTACGATAGTTAATGCACGTTCTTAACGACCCATCTGGTTTCATTACAAACACCATGGTCGCTCCCTAAGGCGAACTGCTTGGTCTAATAAAATTCCTTACTTCTAGATCCACTAACTGCACCTTCAATTCCTTCATCTCGGTTGGTGTCATCCAGTTAGGTGGTCCACTTATAGGTTCAGCTCCTGGCACAAGATCTACTCTAAACTCAACAGCTCTTTTGGGGGTAGTCCAGTGACCGGCTCAAAGACATTTGCAAATTCTCTTGCTACTCGAACCTGACTTAACTCATTTCCTACCACCATAGCATTAAGCATAGCACTAACACTCCGGTCAGCTCTACTGAGAATATCACTCGGTTATAACTATCAGGGTGTCTCAGTGATATTTCCCTATCCTGGAAAAATATTATAGCCTCATACCTACACAACCAATCCATACCCAAAATGATTTCGATATCTAAGAAATCAATAACACACAAACTGCATGCAAATTTATGACCCAACAAATCAAGTTCTAACTGGTCACATCTTAACCCTTGTGTTGCATACCCACCTATTAGATTCGCAACCCTTAAGGAAGTAACCAGGTAGGCGGGTTCTAAACATAATCTATCAACCAAACACTGAGATATAAATGAATGTGATGCACTGGTATCAAAAAATTGGAATACTCTGAATCAAAAGCATACCTTCCATCACAGTCTTTCCCTTATCTGCTACAGTAGTACTAGCTGGTCCTATAGCAAAAACTTTCCTTTGTCCTCCCTTACTGGATCTAGACATTGATTCTTGTAATGCCCAACTTGATCATGTTGGAAATGTGGATTACGGATCTTAAGGCTAGATTAACACTAGGAGGGTGAATAGTGTTTAATGGATTTTATGGAATTTTTGAAATCTTTTCAAATTAAACACATACATATACAATTTCACAAATACAGAGACAATCACAGAATTAGACACAGATGCAAGTAGTAAATAAAAGCAGTAAAGGAAAGAACACACCAGAATTTTATACTGGTTTGGAGTTACCCTACATCCAGTCCTACACAATTTATTGTGTAGATTTCTTTTCAAATATAATGTCGATATTACAACCTCGATTTCAAGGCCACGAGATACACCCTCCTGTCTCCGAGTCCAGGGCAAACTCTCTTGATTTAACTAGGCTACAAGATCACCTAATTGATTTACGGGCTACAATCACACCCAATTGATTTACGGTCCACAATCACACTGTTTCCAATCACATTTTGATATAGAGAGACTCGATACACTTCGATCTTTCGATCTTTGATTACAAATGATACTATAACTCTGAATAGCACTTAGATCTTTGAGAGAGTGGCATAGAATCAAACTAGAGATGATCGAGTTTGATTCACTTAGAATTTCGGTAGAGTTTTGTTAAAGCATTTGAAATATAAGAGAATATTTGAGTGGAGAAGAAGGAATGAAGAAATGAAGAAAAACTAACTTAAAATTCGTTGAAAACAACTGGTATTTATAGGAAAACAACGAGCATGTCCATTCGTGAAAGGTTATGACGAATAGACACTTCTTTTGAAAATTTGAATTTTAAATTCTATGGCTACCATGTCAACATGGGGGATGAGGGATGTCGACATGCCTATGTTATTTTTGAAAATAGATTTTGCTTTAAAATGATTTCTATTCTAAAACATGTCAAAACAATTTCTAAACATTGTAAACCGTTTTGAATATAGTTTAAACTTATAAAAGAGTTTTAGAAAGTAATCTTAAAATATATAATCTATAATATAAAAGTAATATTAAAAACTAAATATAGATTTCTTTAAAATATATTAAAGCTAAAATATTAAAATCAAGAGATAGTTTAAAAAAAAAAGAGATGATTTTGAAATTAATATGATTAAAAATAGTTTTTGAATTAAGGCTAAAATATTTAAATTGATAGAGATGATTTTAAAAAGATAGTTTTGAAAAAATAAATCATTTTGAAAATTTCATGGATTCCATTCCACTAAAGAAGGTCGTGGGTTCCATCCCAATATTAAAGTGAGAAGGTGGATTCCATTCCACAATTAAAATCCGAATAAAGATTTTAGTGCTATTATGAAGTTTTAACATAAATCTAGACTCTATTACTTATCTTGATATCTTGAACTCTTGAACTCTTGATACTCATGAGTCTTCGGTCTTGATTTCTTCAATCTTGAATTCGTCGGTCTTGAATCTCTATACTCAGTCTTGAATCTTTATACCGTACAGTCTTCATTCTCAGTACCTGTATATATATATATATATATATATATATATATATCCTACATAGACATATATATCTAGACAAGAATATTAGTATTTATATTTTATAAAAAGTCCTAAGGTTGTTGTCATTAAAATCATCATCTCAGGAACTAATAATCTCCCTCTTTTTGATGATGACAACCTATGTTTATAAAATATACTCCACCAAACTTTGATTCTACTCTTACTCCCCCCTATTCCAACAACTCCCCCTTAATCTACTAACTCCCCCTTAATTTAAGCCTAACTAACCTATTTTTATAATTCTCCCCCTTTGTTATCAACAAAAACTAATCTAAAACTACATAACTCCCCCTAAATATTATACTATAGCACTATATAGGATAATAACACAGTATAGTAGAATATAAATGAGACAAATAAAAATATGAATAAAATATAGTAAGGTAAATGTGAGAGATATGAAAATTTCAAACATAATCAATCAATATATATGTTCTTATCAAACCACACCATGTTCAACCATTTATTACACACCATATTCAAATCAATCAAACCATACCAAATCAAATGAAATCAAGCCAAACAATTCAAACCAAATCAAAGTAAATCAAACCACATACGTTAAATCAAACATTTCTTGGAACTTGAACCCATCCTTCTTCACCGAAGATAGGATCTGTCGTTATAGCATCCCATTCTTCATTATCTTTGTTCAGAGTTCCTTCTGGATTCGCTTCAAGTTCTTCTTCGTTGAGGGCTGAGATCATCCATCGAATGTCATCGAAATGCCTTTCTTATTCTTTTATCATCTGCATTTAGCTTAATTCTAAGTGACGTTGATTACAAAGGATAAAAGTAAGTATGTTCTTGAAGGATTTGAGAGTTTCTTCAAGATTCTCACTTAGATTATGAATAGGAGAGGCCATTTTTTGATAAAATATGAAGAAATTCAATAGAAAATAAAGAGAATTGTAAGTATGCATTTTTCTAGAAGAAACAGGTATTTAAAGAGTTAGAAAGTCGTTTGAAATGAAAAGACACAAAGTAGTTATGTCAATTTAAATTTCAAAACAAAAACCATTTTATGGCTGTTACATGTCGACATGGGGGGTAGGGGATGTCGACATGCCCCTGTTAATTTTGGCAATTTGCTTTGTTTCTTTATATTATGCACAAGCCTATATATAAACTTATATAATATAATAACAAGCATTCCGAAGATATTTTAGAGATAATAAACAGAAATAAAGAATTTTCATTGATAAATTTAGTTAACATTACATAAACGATACATAACATTAACTAAAGAGAGATACAAACTAATACAACATGAAATGAAACTAGTATTAGTTAGAGGATGATGAAGATGATGATATTCCAAACTTGCTACTCACTTTCCCAAAGAACTTGTTCATTTTGGTGGAAATTTTGTCCAACTTTTTACTAACGGATCTTTTGAGAATCCATTGATTTTCCACGATAATCTTTTGGTTTTTGAGAAGCGTTTTGTTGGATGGATTGTTAGGAGTGATAGGGTATTCGATACTTTCCAATGAAGTCTCTTCCTCCTCCTCTCCTTCTTCTTCTTCCGTCTCTTAATGAGCCAATCTTTCATCCTTTTCGGCAAGTGTTTCATATAATTGAAACACAAATGGAATTTTCATGAGAGAGATGTTAGCATGGTTAAACACTTTTCTAGAAATGAGCTCCTCCTTATAATCAACACCAAAGTAGTTAAAAATCTGAGTGAGATAAATCCCATGATATAAAGTGTTTTCACATAAAGTAAAAAATTTGGGACGAAGTTCATCCAAAATTATTTGCGCCCAATTAATGTCATAATGCCCAAAAATAGCAAAAAGAGCCTTACAAACTTTTAAAGTAGGGTGATTGAAATTTCCCAACCTTGGAGTTATGGTATGTTGCAAAAGAAGGTTTACAATTCTAGCTTTAGGACGGAAATTTCGGTTTATAAACTCAAAGTTATCATCTCCTTCAAAAATGTGATGAAATGACTCATGATCATGTTCATAAATTTGAAAATCTGAAAGATCCATTCCCGTATACTTACAACCAAGAATGTTACCCAAAATCTCACTATTTAAAACAATACGCATTCCTTTAACGCTACTCCACAATTCCCCTTCATTTCCTTCATAAAAACCATGATTCAAATTTGCATAAAACATTTCGACAAGATTTGGATAACAAACAAAATCATTTTGAGAATCATCAATTAAGCTAAAAATTTGATTCTCTTCAAAAAGAACATTGATTTCATAAGAAGAAAAATCATTAAAGATAGCAAATTTTTCCGTATGGACCTTTCCAAAGTTTACATAGCTTATGTAAGCCTCGATAGCTTCCGGATCATTGTAGAGGAACTCTTTGGTGGCCTTGGACAGTCTTATGGTGGATGGAGTGCTTGTGGAAGTCATTTTTGAAGAAAGTAGAGAGCTTGAGAGTTTGAAAGAGAGTTTGAATTTTGAAATGAAAGTGAAAAGATAGGATACATTTAAGAAGATAAATAGATATCTAAGAACCATGTTCTCTGGTCAAGAGACATCTTTTCAGAGCTTCGGAGTTGGTGAAAAAGTGGAGGGAAACTCAAAGTTTTGAATTCAAATTTGAATTTCGAATTTCTGGAGGGATGTCGACATGGGGGGTAGGGTCATGTCAACATGGGTCCCTTAAATCATGTGACTAATTTTTCTTATTTTATTTAATATATATATATATATATCCTATAATCTAATTTATATTTTATCTGAAATAATATATAATAACATTTTAATATTAATATTTTAATATTAAAATATTATTAAAATAATATTATTTTGAAAATCAAAATTTTAAATTCTAACAACAAGCAATTTCAAAACATGCAAACAATCAAACATTCAAAAAAGCAATTTTAATCAATATAATTTAAATGCGTACCTATTTAGATCCATATTTCTGAGATCATTAGATTCGTGAATATCTAAAGCACATGTTTGAATTTTCCGTCTCTTGATCTTCATCACTAGAGGATGAGTCTGAATCGTCCAGTGTAGCAGTATATGCTCTCTTTGTTTTCTTTGACGAATCATTATTTGGAGAATGTTTTTGTTTATACGGATGCGAACAATCTCTTTTTAAGTGGCCTGGCTCATCACAATTATAGCATCTGCCATTGTTTTGAGTTTCATTATTATTTCCAGAATTCTTGTGATCATTTCTCTTGTAATTGTTCATCTTTCTGTATTTCAGAAACTTTCTAAAATTCCTTGTCATCAAGGCTATTTCTTCATCGTCGTCACTGTTTGAGTCTGAACCATCTGTTATTGCATTGAACACTATTGACTTCTTTTCTGAGGCCTTGCTTTCTCTTCTCCCTTGCATTTGTACTTCAAACGATATCAAATTCCCAATCAATTATTCAATTTTCAAAGTACTAATATCATTAGCCTCTCCAATTGCTAGAGTCTTATGATCCCATTTCGGAGTGAGTGAATTTAGAATTTTTCTAACTTGATCTTCTTTGGAAAAGTTCTTTCCTAATGCAATTAGTGAGTGCACAATGTCTTGAAACCTACTGTACATATCTGAAACGGACTCATTTGGATTCATCTTGAATAATTGAAACTGATTGGTCAAGATAGATATTTTGGTCTGTTTAACTTTGCTTGTTCCTTCATGAGTAACTTGCAAAGTTTTCCAGATCATATATGTAGACTTACAGACAGACACTCTATTAAACTCATTCTTATCAAGTGAACAGAAAAGAATATTCATGGCTTTGGAATTGTTTTATGCAATAGTCTTTTGCTCAGCAGTCCACTGTGCAAAATCAATTGTGGGTTCAATGTACTCAGTTTGTGTGATATTCCAAGTATCTAATCCTATTGATTGTAAATATATTTTCATCCTACATGCCCAATATGCATAGTTACTGCCATTAAAAAGTGGTGGTCTGGTAGTAGACTGACCCTCTACAAATGAACTAGTGATAGTGTTGACATTACCAGTGTTGGTAGCCATTTGAAAACTTTTCAAAAATCAAATTATGAAAACTTTGAAAACCAATGCTCTAATACCAAATGTTGGAAATGTGGATTACGGATCTTAAGGATGGATTAACACTAGAGGGGGGTGAATAATGTTTAATGGAATTTTTGAAATCTTTTCAAATTAAACACATACAGATGCAATTTCACAAACATAGAGACAATCACATAATCAGACACAGATGCAAGTAGTAAATAAAAGCAGTAAAGGAAAGAACACACCAGAATTTTATACTGGTTCGGAGGTACACTACATCCAGTCCCACACAATTTCTTATGCAGATTTCTTTTCAAATATAATGTCGATATTACAACCTCGATTTCAAGGCCACGAGATACACCCTCCTGTCTCCGAGTCCAGGGCAAACTCTCTTGATTTAACCAGGCTACAAGATCACCTAATTGATTTACGGGCCACAATCACACCCAATTGATTTACGGGCCACAGTCACACCGTTTCTAATCACACTTTGATATAGAGAGACTCGATACACTTCGATCGTTCGATCTTTGATTACAAATAATCTTATAACTCTGAATAGCATTGAGATCTTTGAGAGAGAGTGGCAGAGAATTAAACTAGAGATCATCGAGTTTGATTCACTTAGAATTTCGGCAGAGTTTTGTTAAAGCATTTGAAATATAAAAGAATATTTGAGTGGAGAAGAAGGAGTGAAGAAATGAAGAAAAACTAACTTAAAATTCGTTGAAAACAACTGGTATTTATAGGAGAACAACGGTCATGTCCATTCGTGAAAGGTTATGACGAACAGACACTTCTTTTGAAAATTTGAATTTTAAATTCTACGACTACCATGTCGACATGGGGGGATGTGGGATGTCAACATGCCTATGTTATTTTCGAAAATAGATTTTTCTTTAAAATGATTTCTATTCTAAAACTTGTCAAAACAATTTCTAAACTTTGTAAACCATTTTGAATATAGTTTAGACTTATAAAAGAGTTTTAGAAAGTAATCCTAAAATATATAATCTATAATATAAAAGTCATATTAAAAACTAAATATAGATTTTGTTAAATATATTAAAGCTAAAATATTAAAATCAAGAGATAGTTTAAAAACCAAGAGATGATTTTGAAATTAATATGATTAAAAATAATTTTTGAATTAAGGCTAAAATATTTAAATTGATAGAGATGACTTTAAAAAGATAGTTTTGAAAAAATAAATCATTTTGAAAATTTCATGGATTCCATTCCACTAGAGAAGGTCGTGGTTCCATCCCACTATTAAAGTGAGAAGGTGGATTCCATTCCATAATTAAAATCCAAATAAAGATTTTAGTTCTATTATGAAATTTTAACATAAATCTTGACTCTATTACTTATATTGATATCTTGAACTCTTGATACTCATGAGTCTTCAGCCTTGATTTCTTCAATCTTGAATTCGTCAGTCTTGAATCTCTATACTCAGTCTTGAATCTTTATACTGTACAGTCTTCATTCTTAGTATTTGCATATATATATATATATATCCTGCATATACATATATATATAACTAGACAAGAATATTAGTATTTATATTTTATAACAAGTCCTAAGGTTGTTGTTATCAAAACCATCATCTCAGGAACTAACAGATCACAGTTGAAGCATTTCACATTCTTCTTAACTGCAGCTTTCTTCCCATTTCCTGACCGACATTCATTAGCAAAGTGACCCTTCTTATCACACTTATAGCAAACTACCTCAGCCTTTGACTTCTTGGCAGTATCTCCCTTCTAGGCTCCCTTCTTCTTAAAGAACTTCCTCTTCTTCCCCTGGGAACCCTGAGTTTCCACTGACTTCTCTTTAGCTAAATCAGCAAGTAACTCCTCATGGCGAGTGGCCATCTCCGCCACTATATTATAAGGATCATGGACATGTGTCATGGTCATTCTAGCAAGCTCGGGCCTCAGTCCCCGAATGAACTTCTCATTCCTTTTGATGTTAGTATCTATAATAGCATGTCCATATCTATATAGTTCTTCAAACTTAGTAGCATACTCGACTACTGACATCTCTCCTTGCACTAAATCGATAAATTTCATCATCAGCTCAGACTTGGCAATCTAAGATACAAACTTTTGCTCAAATCTCGTTTTAAAATTAGTCCAAGATAACTGCTCTTCCAGCACTCTGGTAGTGACACTATTCCACCAATGTAGTGATGATCCCTGCAACTGTCTAGAGGCCAACCTTCTCTTTTTCCCATCATTCAGGCTTAAATCAGTAAATATACACTCACAATGCAACAACCAGTTCTGAACTTCTATGGCACTTTCCGTTCCCAAGAATGGATTTCCACCCAAACTAGTGTAATCTACTCAGCAAAGCAATATTCCCAACTGGAGCCACAGGTTAGCTCCTCCTACATTTCTAGCAACTCCAGCAGCAGCTCCTGCTTGCATCAAACCAGCAAAAAACTGATACATCTCCTCCATATCTACTGGTGGATTTCCAACACCTACATTGACTTCAGCATTTTGGTTACTAGCATTAGCCGGTCGACCCGGGTTTCTCCTGGTAATGGGTCGAGCATTTCCATTAGTTGTGGTGCTTCCTCCACCGAGATTTCCTCTTCTGTTTCCTGCTTCCATATCTCCTTTCTCATAAATCTGCATACGAGCCTTAGTAAGATACAGAAGAACGGTATAAGAGAGCGGGGAATACGTACTTATATATGCATAACAATATATAGCAAATACAAGTACATTACTATAACGTTAACCCAAACCCCAATCTTAATATCTGATTCATTGGATTATGATTGGAAAATCTTTTAGGTTTAAGTTTCTTTTAAAGTTTCATAAACCTATGCTTCGATACCAACTTGTAACATCTCCTTACTTAGAGGCCCAAAACTAACGGCTATGGATGCTGTAGTCATCAATGGTTATTAATCCTCGGCGACGAAATACGGCGATATTAGATACATTGATACACAAAAACACAAGAATATGGAAAAATATTTTAAACAGCAAACAAATTTCACATTCCATTTCAAAATATTCCAAATTGAATACATAATCCCAATTCACAAACCACGTTCAGATAACATATAATTATTACAAAATACGCCAAGAGCAACATATGAAGATTCCCCCTTGGTAGATCAGAGTATATAGATAGGTAAGAAAACAATTTTCCTTTATAAACAAAACACACAGCGGAAATAAAAGAACTCTAATAACAAGCTTGCCTCCTGCACGTCCGTGGAAGCTTTGTTCATCTAAAAGAACACCTGGAAACCTTAACTCTCAACCTACTCAAAATCAATTGAGTACCCGAGAGTTTAAGGGGAAAACAAAAACTTTGAGCCAGACATAAAGCCTGGTATGAATAATAATTTACCATCTCAAACCATTTAGATATCTAGTGAGACCATGGCGCTTAGCGGAACCGGTTTTCCCCTCACTATTATCTTAAAACATTTATAAAACCATATAACATGCTCCTGCATCCACAATGGTTAAAACATAATATTTCAAAAACTTTATGATGATATGCAAAATAAGTAAATCAAATCTGGGTTACCTATCTGCATTCATTCTGACTATCTGTCTCAATTATAGTTTCTAGGATTACTATTAACCAGTTAAATGTTTAAGGACTATCTGTCCAATACTATAGTTTTCATGGGATCACTAAGAACATATTGTAACTCCAATATCTTATCTCTTATCCTAGTTTTCATGGGCTAACTAGGAACCTATTGACTGACTATCAATATCTTAATACAGATATAGTTTTCATGGGCTAAATACAAACCTACTCGCCCCTGCCAGTATCAAATCAAAGTTTTCATGGGTTGACTATGAACCTTTGGCCTATGCCAATATCATACAGTTTTCACGGGCTTACTGTAAACCTATTGGGCCCTTCCAATATCTTTAATTAAGATCTTAACATCTGTTAAGTTATATTCACTACCGGGTCAACCTATTTGGTTATTCTGCCCTTTCCCTAAAATACAGTTATGAGTTAATAACAATGTAAATAATATTTTCAAGATCTTTATTTATACCATGGTTTTTCCTTTAAAAATGAGAATGGGTTATTTGTTTTGAAACTTTAAAACATCACTTTCAAAACCACTGGATGACCTCCTTCAAAAGCATAAAAAATCTCTTTTCAAAACTAAGTATATACTTTTCGAAACCAATGATACCTTTCGAAGGTATCAAGAAAACATTCTTTAAAACATAGCTTCGAAACACATAAAGTACCCTTTCGAAAGCATTGGGTTTACTCTTTAAAAACATCATTTGGGTCAAAATGGTTATATACGAAAGTATCTTTTTCGAAACCAACTAAAAAAATTATTTGGAGAAAAGTTGATGGTGTCAGAACCATCTAGCTGAAAGCAAAGACCTTTAAAAATTAAAACTTCGAAGCTCGGAGTCAAAACCCCCTTTCGACTGAATCACCTTCGAAACCCTCAACCCCTTTCGAAAGCAATTAGGAAGCGGCTTAACTTTGGTTAAAACAAAGATAACCTTTCGAAAGCATCACAGTCGAAAGGTAGCTTAGCGGCCAGGTTTTGACTGGGTCAGAACCTACCTTTTCGAAAGCTCTTGTTTAAGGAAAAAGGTGCCCCTTCGAAAGCTAATACTTTAACATAAGATGACAACCTTTTTCTAAAGCAAATTATAAAACCCTTTCGAAAGCATATGTTTCGACTATGTCGAAATCTTTAAGTAAAACAAGGTAAGACTTTTACTTATGAAAACAAAACAGGGTTTCGACCCCATCAGAAGATAACCTTTTGACACCAAGGCTTTCGCCCTCCTTCCAATCCACTGCATACCATCTAAGTGATAGCTTGTTTGTTGGTTTCGACTATGGTGGTTTTGACTGTGTTGGTTTCGATTGGGACGAGGCGGAATCAAAGGAGTCGAAAGATACTTACTATCTGAGGCGGAACACCTTTTTCTGGGTTAAAGGCTGAATTGTTGCAACTTTTAGTAATTACTTTATAACAACTTGCCTATTTGTAAAACATTGATTGGCTACCATAAAAACTTTCCAAATACTTTACATTTAAAACTGCCGCATTTATATCAGATCAAAACCATTAAAATGTATCGTTTAAGCCCTTTCATATACTAAAACCAATTATTTCAGAAAAGTCCTTCTTTTAAAATAATTTATTTTCCCTAGTAAATTAATTAGGAAAATCCAAAAAATCACAGAAATTCAATTTCATCATGTAATCAAACATATTAAAATTTTAGACCCAATTACATCATGTTTTTCATCAAAAATTCATTATAAAATTTCCATAACTTGGAAAATTATGAAAATTAAAACCCATCTCCAAATTATGTTTTACTTAACATAAAATTTTTCCATGGCAATCTGAAATTGTAGATTCTCGGTTTTACATCAAAACCATGCAAATTCATATGCGTATGAATTAAAATAAATCAACAAAATACAACTCAAGCATATCATCATCCATTTTATCACAAAAACTAATTTAAATCATAAATCCTAAACCGTATAATCATAGAATAAAAATAGAGATGGTATGAGATTATTATTCACCTTAATATTGATAAGGAATTTGAGATTTGTTGTTGATTAATCCTCCCTCGCTTTTGATCTTTAGCTTTTGATTGAAATCCATCTTTTCCACCTTGTTAATGGCCGGCTATCTTAGGGTTATTTGCATTTTATTTTTGAGTTGAGAATAATGGACATGAATGGACAATAGTGAGAACGTATAGCCATGTATAATAAATTGGCTAATTTACTAATATACCCATGTGTAATTTAATTATCTTATAACCCAATATAAAGCCCATTAAATCTTTATTATTAAGCACGACCCATTATGGAATTTATTCTCAATCCCCTTATCATCATTATTCTATTTAATTTTTCTAATTAAATCTTCTGAATAATGTTAGCAAAAATTAGGGATGTTACAAGTGTCCACCCTCGTGGCCTGATCGTGGGATCGCGACCCAGATTTGTGACATTTTTTTTGTACTAGATGTGCATCATAGGATTTGAGTGAAAGGTGGTGCATCATAGGATTTGGCTGCAAGTCTGTTACCATAGGGGCAGTGATTCGGGTCATGATCAATGTGTAGCATAGTCTTGCGGCATGTTTATGACATGCGGTGGACATAGTCATGATACCAGGGTGGTAACTGAAGACCGTAGAAGTGGATCCGAGCAGTGTAGCCCTAGGCTCCCGTAGCAGGCAGGGTAGGTATCAAGCTCCCTTCTAGTTCTAAGTTGATTGGTATATGAGTACATATTATCTATACACCTCTCCCAAGTATTAGAGGGGATCCAGGTGGATAACCCAAGTGCTCTTGGAGATGGCGGATAGCCATGTTGTGGTTTGACTGGGTAGCATAATCTAGACATTATGAGATTATTGGGTGGTGTAACCCATATGTTATGATTTGATTTCCCATCACCATTTATTTCTACATGAGGAGATGAGATTTTATCTGGATAGATGTCTAGAGTATAGTTGATTCTCATGTCTTTTGTTGTATATGATTTTACCGATAGGTGGCCTATATTTTATATTGATGATGTTGTTCGTTATTTAAGATTAAGAGATATATTTGGGCAATGCCATATGCTAGCCTGACTATGCTTGGTAATATCTCATTGATTATTGATTTTTGGATTTTGATGATGATTTCTAGATATGGATGATTCATCCACTTAAAGTTGATTATGTGATTTCTAATTTAATGCACTTCTATATGGGTGATGACATCTTTATGCATGTTTTGTGATAATTGATGTTATGTGATGCATTTGTGATTATTTATGGTATTTTAATTATATACATAAACACACACACACACCTCATGCATACATTACCTTATATATATTGATATTATGGATGTTACCATATTATTATTATACTGTACATATTAAATCACATATGTCTATTAACCTTATGATTTAGACATAGTCTGATCTATGTGTTATTTATGTAATACTCGGGTTAGTCCCAGACATTACAAGTTCAGGGACCGTGAGACTAGCTTGTGTTATTGGGCTTAAAGGAAGCCCGTATTCATTACAGTAGTCATCATCTTGTTTTGTATTGTTTTATGTGTGTGTACTCATGCGATGTATATTAGATATACTTTGTATATTTTGTATTATATATTATCGCTGGGATTATGACTCTATATTCTCTGTTACTGACTGTACATTATGTATTGTTCTATCCTAGAGGCACACGTGTTTATTTCTTTATGCCGATACAGTGTACATTTTATGGTGAGTTATATTCAAGTTTAAATACGTACCAGTGTTAGCCTGAGGGAATATTCATGTGTGTACTGCATATAGCTTTATTCTCCGTATTATCTGACAGTATTACCAAGTAACACCCTTGGATAGTATGATATAAAGGTAGGGTGTTACACACTCTCTCTCTATATATACTCAAAAGATCAAAGAAGATTCACTTTTGTTCTACATCATTAACTCTCTGATCTTCACTCTTTTCTACCCAAAAGCAAAGTATTCCACTACTAAAGGTCTATAGGAAATTGTATCAACAAACTGCTTGAAATTGTGATCGAAAGATACAATTTCTTGTAGTTCATTACTACTAATTTGATAAAGGGTAACCACCAAGTGAAAGTTAAGAAGATTTCGTGTAGGGTGTTGTCCTGCCTACTGAATTAAAGATAGGATATGTGTTCTGGTTACCTGAGTAAAATGCCAAAGGGTGTGCAGGTTACCCGAGTCAAATTCCAATATATGTTTCTTGCCATCTGAGTCAAAGTCAAGACTTGTAAAAGTGTTCTTGTCACCTGGTTTAAAGTCAAGACGTGATTAATGAAATTCTATACAAGGTACAGGACTAGATGTAAGATTGGAAATCCGAACTAATATAAAATTCTTAGTGTGCACTTTACCTTTACTTTTACAGCATTTACTTACCGTTCTCTGATTGTTCAATGATTATATTATTTACCTATTTTAGAATTTAATATGATAAAGTTTGAATCTGCAAGTATATTGTTAAAAAGTTTAAATACACTATTCACCCACCATTTAGTGTAAAATAGCCTTAAGTTCCATTCTGCTGTAGTACTGATTAGGTTATATCACCCTCTTAAATTTGGTATTAGAGCATACGTATTTTCAAAAGCTTGTAATCTAATTTTTGAAAATTTTGAAATGGCTACTAACACCGGTAACTAATTGTTTAACACATTTGTGAAAGGCTAATAAACTGCTAGGCCCCAACTATTTAATGATAGTAATTATTCATATTGGTCATGTAGAATGAAAATTATTTACAATCTGATGGCCTTGAAATTTGGAATATTACCCAAGCTGAGTATATGGAACCTGATGCGACATTCGATTAGTGAATAAACAAGCAAAAGGTATAAGCACTCAGTAACTCAAAAGCTATGAATATACTGTTCTGTTCACTAGATAAAACGAATTTAATAGTGTCTCTGTATACAAGTCTGTTTATGAAATATGGAGAAGATTGCAAGTTACACATGAAGGTAATAATAAGGTTAAACAAATCAAGATTTCTATGTTAACCAACCAATTTCAGTTATTTAAAATGAAACCAAATGAGTCCATTTCTAACATGTATTCTAGATTTCAAGGTATACTGCATGCATTAATTTCATCACGAAAAGATTACACTAAAGAAGATCAAGTCTGAAAGATTCTTAATTCACTTTCAAGTGAATGAGATCATAAGACTCTAGCTATAGAAGAATCCATTGATATCAGTGTCATTGAAGTAGAAGAATTAATAGATAATTTAATGTTATGTGAAGTGTAATTGCAGGGCGGAAAGAAAATCCAGTTAGGTGAGAAGAAAACACTAGCATTCAATGCTACTCATGAAAATCAAGGACTAGAGGACGATAAGGAAATGGAGTTTTGACTAGATATTTCATAAATTTTCTAAAATATTGAAAAAGGGACAAGTTCAGAAGGATTGATGGAAACTTGAACAAATCAAAGAGCAAAGGTACCATAAATGCTTTGGATGCAACAAAATTGGACACTTTCAAAGGGACTATCCAAACCAAAAGAAATCGAAGTTCTCTCTTAACACGAACTCCTTCAACAAAAAGAGGAAACAAGCATATAATGCAACATTGGAAGATTCAAAAGCATCAACTGACAACGGCGATTCAGAGATAGAAAACAATGATGTATGCTTCATGGCAGATGATGAAAAGAAGGACAAGTGGGTACTTGATAGTGGATGTTCATGACACATGACAGGAAATCCAGAACTACTAATAGATTTTATCTACAAAGATGGAGGTACAGTAAATTTTAGTGACAACTCAAAAGGATACGTCATCGGCAACGTGGGTAACTCTGAAACTCCTACTATTTCTATTGTTTTACTAGTTATGAATTTAAAACATAACCTACTTAGTATTAGTCAATTATGTAATAAAGGAATTAGGATAAATTTTGAAAAGCATAACTGTTATATTGTAGATGATGACTCTAGGACTATTTTTGAAGGAATTAGGAAAAAAATGTTCTAAGAATGAAAACTATAAATGATAACCTTCGCCTTATGTCCGATTCGAATAACCCTTGGATCTGGCATAAGTGCTTTGGCCATCTAAATTTTAAACACTTATCAAAAGTTGACTAGATACGAACTTGTTTGAGGACTATCAAAATTAAATTTTAAAGTTAATAACCTTTGTGATGTTTGTTTATTAGGAAAACTTCACAAGAAATCATTTAAATATAAAGATATGATTTCTACTACACACCCTTAGAGCTACTTCACTTAGATTTTTTTGGACCATCACAAATATAATCAATAAATATGTCTTTGTGATAGTGGATGATTTCTCAAGATATATATGGATTATTTTTCTTAAACATAAAAGCTAAGCTTTTGAAATGTTAAAAATTTTTGTTCAGAAAATTCAAAATCAAAAGTCTCTTAAATTTAAAACTACTAGGAGCGACCGCGGTGGAGAATTTGAAAATGAAAATTTTGAAAATTTCTGCAATAAGAAAGGAATAACACACAATTTTTCTTTCTCCAAAACTCCTCCAAAAAATGGAGTTGTAGAACGTAAAAGTAGAACAATCCAAGGGTGTACGAAAATCATGTTAAAAAATAGTAATTCACCAATTTTTTTTGGGTTTGAAGTATTAGCTACAGCATGTTATATACTAAATAGAATTTTAATATGACCCTTAAATAAGAATACACCTTATGAATTATTTTATAACAAAGGCCAAAAGTATTATATTTTAAAGTACAAGAAAAGAGCTACAGGTCCTTGTTTTTTATGCTGTTATAAGAAAAGTCCATGCAGAAATGTATATGTATATTTGGTCCCTATTTTTGAAGAATAGAAAACGCAAGATACCTTGTAATTTTCTGACAAAAAATGTAAGGTAACTTGCACTTTTCAAATTTTGAAAATTTTAAAACTTTTGAAACTTTTGAAAAGTGCAAGTTAACTTGCGCTTTCTATCAGGAAAGTGCAAGCTAGTTTGCGCTTTCTGATTTTGAAAGTTATTTGAATGTTTGAAAATTTTGAAAAGCGCAAGTTAACTTGCATTTTCTATCAAAAAAGCGCAAGCTTGTTTGCGCTTTCTGATTTTGAATTTTCTTTTGAAATTTTTGAACTTTTTGAAAAGCTTAAGTTAACTTGCGCTTTCTATCAGGAAAGCGCAAGCTAGTTTGCACTTTCTGCTTTAGAAAAAAAAAGAGACCTAATTTACATACTCATTGCTACAAGGACTTTTCTTATAACAACATCGGAAATAGGGACCTTTTGTGTAAAGCCCCTTTAAAGTATATATACTATATTACTACCGAGTATGGTTTCTTTAGCTCTGAAGCCCACTCCAATAAAATTTTGTCATGTGTATTCTAAAACTCAAAGGCCTTTTTTTTACTTTTTCGACTAAAAGGAAGAAAAATATTATATCATTCTCATCTTCTCTTCCAAACCCTACATTTAACTTTATCTAATATATACTATACTATTATTACTATACAGTTTCTTTAGCTCTGAAGCCCCCTTCAACTTTCCAATAAAAATTTCCCATGTGTATTCTAAAACTCAAAGGTCTTTTTTTCTTTTTTGACTAAAAGGAAGAAAAATATTACATCATTCTCATCTTCCCATCTTCTCTTCCAAACCCTACTTTTAACTTTATCTAATGCCCGCCAAATTTACTCTGTCCAATTTTTTGATGCTTACCTCCATCGCTCCGTCGCATTATGTAATTTTTCTTTTTTCTTATTAATTCTCAGTCAGCTACAATCCTTTTTCCAAAGAATTCCACTGAAAATTTACAATCAAGCTATCACATCAGGAAATAAATTTGCAAAAATCAATTACCGTAATTGAATTTACGTATCTCATACTCCTTTTCTCATGACCCTAGCTTCTGGATCTGGACCATGAACAATTGTCGAACTCCTTCCTATATATGAAGGCTTCATTGTTCTTCTCTCCTTTCCTGTACTTGAATTCATGCCCCCTTGCATCTTAGGTATTTTTTCAAGCCTTCTTCTCAACCTTTTCAATATTATAATCTTCTCATCCTTTTACTATTTCAGTTCATCTTAGTACTTTTTGGATCAGCGAACGTAATATTTGATTTTGGTTGGAATTGATGCTTATTGGGGTTGGTTAGATTTTTATCCTCCTTGATTTGGTTGAATCGGGATTGGGGTAACATTTATATGGGTTTACTATAGTGAAAATCTACTGAAAACTCATTTTAATGAGTTTTTTTTGAAATGGTACTTTATATACAACATGTCACTGGGACAACATATCACATGTCAATAAACGTTCGAATCACGCTACGCAAGTTTCAAACTTGTGACCTCTCGCATTAAAGCCGAATCACTTAACCACTTGGAAAATGATACTTGTCGAGTTTAGGTTTTTTCAAATCCAATATGGGATGGTTCTTATGTTTATTTTTATTTTTTTGATTTTTGATATACTAAACAATGTTGGAATTAAAGTTGATTATCTGAAATTGATATACGGTTGAAAATTATACAAATTTGAATGTGATACCAGCATCAACTATATTATTAGATTTACTAATGCGTAATTCTGGATGTAGTTTACAAATAGACATTCACGTGATTTTGGATGTATATATCAAATAGCCTATAAACTCACATAATCCTCATTTGTTTTACTTCTTTTGGTATGATTACATCATGCTGACCAAGTGGAATTTGGTGTTCAGACTTGAAGAATTCTATGGAGAAATGGTACTGTAACAATGAATATGGTCACTATATATGTGTTCACCCACCTAATTCGAATAAATGTCAACTTCACTTTGTGCTACTTCATTTCCTTCCTTTGTATTATACTCTTAAGGCATCACAAATTTTGAACTTTAAAAATTATAAATTCACGTTGAAATGCAAAATTTAAATTTTTGTGTTTTTCTAGCAATATTTAATTTCTAAAATTTACAATTTCAAAATTTTGATCTTTTTATATGTTTGAAGGATACAAATATTTTATTTATTATTATGAAACAAAAGGGCTAAGAAATTAAGATATTGATTAATTCTATCATTAATACTTTTAAATTATGTGACTGCCCAGAAAGTTTTGATTTTTGAGATTAATATATAGATTTTTATTTTTAATAATTGAAACTTATGGTTTTATGATTGAAAATCACAATGTATTGTTTTGCAGAATTCTAGTTCTAAATGTATATATACTTATAAATTCAAATGGATCTCATTTGTTTTAATTCTTTTATTACCCTTACTACATGTGTTACAATATTATGATTCATGTTGACCAAATAGGTTTTGGTGTTCGAAGTTGAAGACTTTTGGTGAAACTCAAGATCTATAATCCTTGATTGTATAGGAAAAAACCATTGTATTATATATTGTGCAAAACCATTGTATTATATAACGTGTAATGATGATGCTCATATAGAAGTTGTGTGCATAACGAGATCATCCTAATCAGATGGGGTCGTTTTACACCTTATTACTAAATGTATCCTACTAACTTTGAATGGTGCTTTAATAATTTCAAAACTTAGCCCACACAATGACTAAAAGAATCCTTAATGATGCCTTAGTAATAGTAAAACCAAGATTTTATTCAAGATTAAAGGTAGATGTACATGATAAATGCAATTACAATATGGTTAGTTTGCTTGATGCTAATATTAACAATAGTAAAATCATGATTTTTTTTAGGGGTTTCAATCTATCATTTCATTTATGTTTGTTTTTCTTTGTGACATTTTTGACATTTTAGTTGCTTAATTTACAAATCAAAAGGTTAGACTTTCAAAGTAAAAAACTACAAGTTGTTTTGCCTTAACAACATATTCAATTGCTATCTTTAATTGTGAAACACATTACTTTTTCTCCAACTTTGCTATTGGGTTTTCCTCTAAATGCTGGAGATGGAATAAAGAATAAAAAATAGATGCATAATTGTCCTTATAAGCACTTAGATATATTAACAAATTAAAAGTTTATAGGTTGATTTTTAGTATGATTTAATATGGCTTTATTCTAATAACAAAAGGTATGTGATGCATGTTTCTTTGTTTGCCTATTTTCTATTTTAGTCATAGATTTTAGGTTGGATATTTATATGTATTAGTTTACATCGAAAAGTTACTTGATTTAAAATGGTTTTTTAATGTTTGTTCTTTGTATTTTTTAATTCTAAAGATTGTTTTCAATGATTGTTTTCATTTTGATTTGATTGTTTTCAATGATTTAAATGTGTACACCATTGCATTTAAAGAGTACATTCTAATGTTTTCACTTGCATCCACTATTTAATGTATCCTTACATTTACCGCTTGCGACATGCTATTTATAATGCTATTAATAAGCCACATTGGCAAGTTTGAAATTGACATATTTTAGTAAAGCAATGGTGCTTTAAAACTTCTTTATAATCTGTGTATTTTTCCACTGGTTAAAAGTTGGCAACGCTTATTATTGAATTCAAATTATTATCTATTACATTTTCTTATAATACTATGTACATATGAGAAATTTATATGAGCATATGGACCCTAACGTGTTCACGGACAGTATGTAACCTCAACACATTTCTGATGAACTTTTATTCGTGTATAGAAACACATGAAGGATGTAATTTAGAGTGGCATATTTGAAATTAAAGGTAAATATCGAAACTTGATGAGGTCAGATGTTAGTTGAGAAAAAGTATAATTCAAGGGATGTTAATTTTTTTCCAAAATTTTCCTATATTAGAAATTGACAGCAAATAAAATACCATAGCAAGATGCCGAAATGTTGACCAACATTTAACATTATATGCTTGCATGTGCAATGAAAAATTAACAAACTTATAAAACTTTTCTAAGTATTCCTATTATAGCATAGATAAATATGTACACATATGAAATTATAATCCTTGAATCTTAGGTTCCCTGTTTTCCCTATATGATCAATTCACCTATTTCTTTGTATAGAGTTTATTAAATGGTGTTTATAGCTTCTATTTTATATCGAATGCTCATTTTTCTTCTTTCAAAGTCATTTCTTAATTAGTAAACTTATTTTTCCATGAGATAATAAGTGTTTTGGATGAGTGATTGTTCCAAAATTTTATAAATTTATTCGATTTCAAATGTTTATAACATTGATAATCAATGCTTTCCAATTATATATGTAATCATATTAATTATCACACCAGACTTATCATTATTTTATCCATGGGGTTATGTAGTAAAAGTTTGTAACAACATCTCTGTGCATAGCATGGGTTCGCATTTTTTTATCGCTTTTAGTTTTTAGTTAATATGGTTAGAAATTTCAATTTGGTATAGTTATTTTGATTCGGTCTAATAATTGTTGTTCCATGGAGTTCTTTATAGCAATCCAACCTTTTGCTATATAATTCAACTTTTAGAGTAATGGAGAAATTCATAGATTTCTAATTTACCATGAGTTTATATACATGATTAATTTAATATATGTCTATATCCAATATAGAAAACTTCTAGCCTTATTTCCTCCACAAATAGGCGCGATCCTATACCAACTTCTTCGCAGGATAATAGGATTGTTTCTTTTTCTTCTTCTTATAGATGTACTAAAATGAAAGGTACAACATGAAAATTTATAAGAAGGCCATGAAATCAATAAGTTAACGTGGGAAAGGTAATCAAGGTTTCTTTTTATCTTATCTTTATTTTTACATGATTATCCAATTTAGGAGATGTATGTACAAATATTGTATCAAATATTTTTACTTGAACTGAATTGTGAATGCCCATTTAAGAGTTAAATAAGTGTAGCTAGCATATCTAGCTCATTAGAAGATATTATCTATAATTTTCTATATTCGGTTATTCTTATATTGGTTTGTGTTGCATCTTCCTTGTGGTGATACAGTGATGTTCGCAACATAAATAATCACTTTAACATGAGAAATTTTCTATAGTAGAGTAGTCTATCTGCAATTGAATCGATAATAAAATATTACTAAAATGCCTTAATGTCCCATTTCAGACTAGATATATACAGATTTTGAATAACTAAAGCGTGATTTTTCCTTATCAGTTATTTATATTCCACATACATTAATTTAATACACAACATGACTGCATGATCATAGACTGTAGCAGAGCAAGGGTCTTCATGTACTAACTTTACATCATCTAAATCAGGACCCTAGGATGGACTTAACTTCTATTACATGTTGCAATGGAAGCCCAAATTTCAAGTCCATTGATATAAAGCCACTAGCTGCAACAAATACAATGTAAGTGCAATCTTTTTTTAATTCAATTATTTGAATAACATCTACTTATGAATTTATGTGTGTACACACACGCGCGCACAGGCGCATGCACAAACATTCAAGTAGTTTTTGCAGTTAGAACTCATATGACATAAACATTTGTCTACTTTCATTTTTGGCTATTTTTTTAGTAACGTCTTTTGGATTATTCATCACGATATGCTATATTGCATATGCATATTATGAAAGGTTAACACATGCAATATGAGATTACTTAATTTTTTACTTTCTTCCTATCAAAGAACATGACATATGCACCCAATATGAGATTAGTTAATGTTTTATTTCTTTCCATCAATGAAATGAATGCCACATGCTGCACTTAAGAGAATTTAAAGTTGTATTTCAAAAGTTACTGGAAGTCATGCTCAACAAATGGACTTTTAAAAAAAATAGGGTGCATATTTACATACTATAATGATTGTCCGTACTAAGAAATTTCGATGACCAAATCACATTTAACACGTAAACAATCAAAAAATTTATGTACTAAAATAAAAAGTAGTGTATTATTTATCATTACAAACATATAATGAATATAATAACTTGATGGCATATAATTACAATCTACAAGTAACAAGAAGAAGATTTATTATAAATAAGAATACATGTGTTTTCAATATGCTATCATGGAGTAATTAAGTTTATCTTAACAGTTAGCTTATATCACTTTAAATATTTATGGCATTTCCCCACACCAATATCATTACAGAGCAACATATTAACATAGTATTATGCTATATATGAGGGATTGAAGCTTTAAGTAATTTGTTAGTCAAACGTTGGGTTAGTTTTTCTTTTTTACTATATTGGTGGATTATAGAAGTTGGTAACCTGGAAAATCCCAGTTTATTTTAGCGAGTATAATTTTATATACTTTTTATGAATGTAATTCACTTTCTATATATAATTATTTTAGCGTGAAAGGAAAGTCTTAAGAGTGGAATTTTCTTTTATTTTCACACCGAGAGAGTTATATCATTATTTATTGGTGGAAAATGACTAAAATATATCATGAGTTATCTTTTTTAATTTTTTGGTTCATTGGTAAAGTTAAAAGCTTATTTTAGGACCTAAACAAAGTGTACTTAGGTAAAATGATGGAATAATAATAGTTTAAAATTTACACCAACACTACTTTCTGATTGGATTTCACATCTCACTGCTTTACCTAGAATAATTATTATCTTATCTAAAGGTATTAGTGCTATAGTTTGATAAGCTTTGATGCATCACAAAAATTGATAACAAGATCATTAATCTGAGTCATTATAAGCAATAAATTTTAAAGGTACGTGAATAATGAATATCGAAATTGAATACTTCACAAATATTGAACGTTAAAATTTCAACATAGTATCACATGTGTAGCAAATCATGAGATGTACATCTCCCACATAACGGTTAAAACAAAAAATGTAAAGTCAACACTAGATTATTTGTACTAGAATTTTTATTTAGATTAGTTGTAGCGATAGTCATGGCTTTATAAACAAAAGCTCATATATAGGTTGGAAAAATAAATAAATGCCAAAGGATGTTTCCATAATTTTATATTTCCATTCGACTCTCACTTGGTTTTTAATGTTGACTAGACATTTTTATGATGTAACACAGAACCGAGACATAACCTATGGAATCTAGGAACTCTTTGTCCTAGCTTAACAACAATTTGGACCTTCACCTTTCTTCTTGAATTATGCACGACACGTGTTTGGTCTCATATATCACTAAAACATAAACAAATGCGATATATAACCATCAACATTTTATTGTTATACATCATAAAGAAATCATGCCATGTTTCAAAATAGGAATTCATAAGTATCAATATTATTGGTCTTATTCAAGAGCTTTAGTGTGTTTATGAGAATGCAGCATCAATCCTACAATGATAAAAGTTGACTTTCATGTTTTCTCCATCATGGGTTTTGTCAAGATTCTCTTTGGCATGTAGATATAAAAACAGGAAGAAGAAAAGATACTTTATGCCTTAGAAGTTTGGCAAAGGTATAATGAAGAGTATGCTATAAAAATTGCAAAATTTGAGGTTTGTGCCAAAAGGAATAATCTTTGCAATAACGTTATTCCATGAGATTGTATGGGTTATGATTATTATGGCTTAGCGGTCGAATTTTACTATCATTTAGACTTGGCTTTCATTTTATTTTTTAGTAGCTTTATATTATTCAGTATGCGATATAATAGTGCAACCATTATTTTTATTTTCATTGTAATGTACTCCCTCTATGTGTTTGTGTGTGTTTTGTGCTTAGATCTTTCATAATCGGGCCATCCATGCATCGCTGATGTTGTCCATTAGTAGAAAATACAATTTAAAGAGCCAGTTCCTAGCAAGACCTAGTACAGAAAGCATGTATTGCAAATGCAGTTCGATGGAAATATTAAATTTATAATCCAAACCTAAAATTAGAAGAAAGAGAATATTTTCTGGCTATCATATCACACTTTGGGTCTAATGTGCCTTTTAATTTTGATTGTCCTAAATAACATAGTATTCCCATTTAGTTTTTAAATTTAGCTTACATGCAGTTTTCCTAAGATGCATCCATTATGGAAATTATTGTTATAGTGTGGTATGGTAATTCCTATTTGGTTACATGTAGAAAATGTCATAGGTAGATTTGATATAGATGTAAAATAAATTTGACATTAAGTTAGCAATGGATTTCTTTGAAAGAGGGTTAGTTTCTCTGTGGTTTCTTAGATGTTTGGTCTTGGTTTATAAATTTGGTTTACATTATATACTACTATATTTCACTTTAACAAAGTTTGGATTTTTTAACCTTCCTTTTACAAAGAATAACGAGGGTGATCAAACCATTTAATCTTTTACAAGTTATGGATCACAATTCTTATTTGTTAACTATTACTACAAAAGTGTAATGAAGTTATAATGTTATATCTCAATAACACTTTGTTTAGTTTTGTCATTATAGTTTATATATGGTGAAAGTGACAACGTGAATCATAGATTACATTGTCTAATTCTACCAGTGGGTATTGTA
The DNA here is from genome assembly GCA_030737815.1 of Allium fistulosum. NCBI lineage: Eukaryota > Viridiplantae > Streptophyta > Magnoliopsida > Asparagales > Amaryllidaceae > Allium > Allium fistulosum. Next base: position 994,841,876 of record CM060903.1, read on the forward strand.
AACTTAGTTCGTTATAGTTTGTATATTTGGTGCCCCACATAAACCAAGTATATGCACAGATCAACTCCTATTGCAATCAAGTATTATTTAGTTGTATTCAAGCCAACTTATAAGTTCATTTGTTTTAAAAGAAGCACCGCAACTTTGTATGTTTTAAAAGTCTAAGTATATTCTTACCATATACATTTTTGTATATCTTTTTATGTGTGTGTGTAAATATTATATAAGAAATTCTATCATGACATAAATTGGTGACAACGAATCTCAACCATTGTATTGCCCTTTGATTTCAACTTAAATGTGAACATAATAAGATCCAATGGACAACATTTATTGCGTCAATGACAACCCAGTTTTGGAGCATCCCCATCATGTCTTAAGCTACATTATTCCAAATCTATAAAATTTTGCAAATGTCCACATATAAAGGATCATCTTTACAAAATTTGTGCTCATTTCAATATATGACAGATGCTCTGAAACAGGGTGCAATTGAACCTTTATACACATGCATTTAATATTATAGTCATAACTACCTTAAAACAATAAACATCTATTGCTGCTCCGGTGTTCAAATTGTAAGCATTTTGTACAACATCCACAATAATGTATCATATAATAAAGGTGTGATTTATTCTGTCTTAAAGAAGGAATTCTTTGGTGTTTTGAAATATTATCTAGCACAAAGCTGAACTTATTTAATTTATAAAGTCGACTTCTTTATTCATAATGATTCATGTATGTGTTACATTATGAAGCTATGATTGTTATTTTCAATTTTTAAACTTTTTATGTCTAATTAGGGATTTTTTTCATTGATTAAACTTTTTCATGTCAAATTTGTTGTGTATTGCCCAGGAGTTACATATAATATGTGTTTCCTACTATGAAATTATAAACTAAAGGAAAGTTTTTTTAGCATATTAAGTTGATAGATCTTACTCTTGACATTCACAAAATGTTGTAGTTTTTAAAAATGAGTGCCGAACAATGGTTCTTTAAGGAAATACTGAATGATATATGGTTTGTTTCTATGTAAGAAAAATATTTTTTTTATAGTTGCTTTGTTTCAGACAATAACTTCGAGTTATCATGGGTGCCAAGGAACATACTTAAGTGCTTTATTACACTAATCCAATATATCCAACCGATGTCAAAGTTAGCCTCATGAAAATTATCCTCTCTACTAATGCAAGGCATGTCCCACTGTGCTATAAGACCGGTGAAAAATAATAATTACAGTTATACTTACTAAAATGTCACATTCGGGAAAATAAGTCAATGCTCAACTAAATTTTATAGACAAGAATTATACTGGTACTATTGTTGCTTCATTTTTTATTATTACTTTTTCACATACATGACAGCTACTAGAATATAAGGAGGCAAACAAAATTTAGCTAACTTTAATGTCACATAGAAATATAAACACTCGTGTACGTAGCATGGGTTCTTTCTAGTTTGGAAGTAAATGTCTTATATTAAACACTAAATATATTTAGATAGATTTGACGCTAAATTTTATAAAGGGATATTTATTGGATATTCGAATAGAAGTAAGACATATAGGGCATTTAATACCAGAACAAACACCATTGAAGAAACATAACATGTTTCTTTCGATGAAAACTTTAAAGTAGTAAATGATAATAATGAAGATGAAGAAGATGAAATTACCAACACAAATGAAAATATCAATCTACTAATAATGAAAATGAAATAAATGGTGAAACAAATACAATTAAATGACAAGAATATTAAAAGATAATCCAAAAGAAAATATTTTAGGAAATATAGACTCTTTTGTAAAAACAAGAAACCATTTAAATAAATAGATAATATAGCATTACTATAGAACTTAAGAACCCAAAAGAAGTATCATTTGATGATTAATGGATTCTTGCCATGCAAGAATAATTGAATCGGTTTAATAGAAATGATGTTTAGGAATAAGTTCCTCGACTAGAAAATCAATCTGTCATTGGAACTAAATGAGCATATAAAAATAAACTAAATGAACAAGTTGAAGTAATAAGAAATAAAGAAAGACTAGTAGTACAAGGTTATAACCAAGAAGAAGGAATAGATTTTGATGAAGCATTTGCTCTAGTAACAAGATTAGAAGCTATAACAATATTAATTTCTTTTGCAAATTTTAGCAATTTTAAATTATACCAAATAGATGTAAAAAGTACATTTTTAAATGAAATAATTAAATAAGATGTTTATGTTGAAAAACCCCCTCTTTTCGAAGATGAATTTTCCAAATCACGTTTATAAATTAAAAAAAGGGCATTATACGGATTAAGACAAGCACCTTGTGCTTAGTACGAAAAACTCAAATCATATTTAATCACATCAAGCTTTTAAATAGGAAAAGTTGACACCACATTATTTATAAACGTATAATGATATACAACTTATACAAATATACGTAGATGATATTATATATGGTTCAACTAATGAACAACCGAATATAGAATCTTCGAAAATAATAACAAAAAAATTTGAAATGAGCCACATGGGAGATTAACATTCTTCCTTGGACTACAAGTAAAAAAACTAACAAATGGAATATTTATAAGTCGGGAAAAATATGTAAAAGAATTAGTAGAAAGATTCGACATGTCAAACATGAGTGGTAAACCTACTCTAATGGCATTCAGAGCAATTTTAGTAAGGAAGATAAATCTAAGGATGTAGATCAAAAAATATATAGAGGCATGATGGGATCATTATAATATATTACTGTTCGTAGACCACATATAATGCAGAGTGTATGTCCCTGTGCTAGGTATCAACCAAATCCAAAAGAAACACATCTTAAGGCGGTAAAAAATATCTTAAGATATGTTAACAATACTTTGGACTATGGGCTTTTCTATCCTAAGGAAGACTCATTTGATTTTATATCATATAGTGATGCAGACTATGCTGGCTGAAAATCTGACAGAAAGAGTACAAGTGAAACCTGTCACCTTTTGAGTCATTCCCTTGTATCCTGGTTCAATAAAAAGCAAAATGTTGTTTCTCTATCCACTGTAGAGGCAGAATATATATCAGCAACACTAGCTGCTCTCAAGTAATCGATATGCAACAAATATTAAAGGATTATAGATTAAAAATAAAACAATCACCAATTTACTGCGATAATATGAGCGCTATAACTTATCAAAGAATCTTTCACATTATGCTAAAACAAAACATATAGATATAAGACACTACTTATTAAGAGACTATATAAGTAAGGAAAATATCACATTGGAATTTATTAACATGGAAAATCAAATAGCCGAAATATTAATAAAACCATTAATTCAAAATAATTTTATTAAACTGAGAAGAGAATTAGGAATCTGCTCATTTTTTGAAATGTAATATTGGTTTGTATGTTTCTTGTATTGTTTTGTGTTATGTTGTTTGTGTTTTTATTTCTTAATTTAATTATATTTACTCATATCGTTGTTGTGACACACACACACACATGTAAGATTTTAATAAAATTAATGATTTATTGTTTTTTGATGACTTTATAGAATGATACTCACCCATACAAAGATAAATTTATAAATTAAATAAAAACTTGAGTTTTAAGAGTTCTTTAAAAAAGAATAAAAGCTCGCATTGAAAAAGCAATATCATTTTAAAGAATAGGAAAAATAGTAAAGAATTAACTTTAACCTCCTTGGATAACCTTAATTTAGTAACACTTAATTCTCCATTTTTATTAGGTTATTAGATTTGTTATATGTCTTTTATGTGTTTATTTTTGTGCAATAAAACCGAGTAGTATTCTTTAAAACCAAAATAGTGGACCTTTATATGCCAAAGCAATTTTTGGAGGAACAAAATAATGGCATTTTCATTTATTATAGGTAACTTAAACTGTGTATGATATTACTTAGAAATCTGGTTGCACGGTAATTTACTGAATTTTTTTCCTTTGAAAATAATTGGTAAGGAATTCAAGGGTACTTTAGTTATTTAATGCGTGATCCCTTCTAAATATTTATCTCTTGAGTATAATTAAAATGATACTCGGTAGTATTTAGGATTATATTAGTAACTCAATTTTTGAAGAAAATTTAGCATGCAAAGTTTATAGTTGGCATACTTCTCAGCTGTGAATGGACAATGTACATAACATGTAAATATCTTTAATGTACCCTTGAAAAAATCCATTTTTTACCACATAAAAATTGTAAACAAATTTCACCAACAGTATCTAAATAAAATTTACATGTTAACTCTTTTTTCTTTTCTTTTTAGATTGTTTAGTTCATCCGATTCTATATGATTTTCAAATGAAATACATGAGTACAAAATAATTTACTGTTAAATGTTTGCAGTGTGTATTTATGTGGATGTGTGCGTTGTGTGCCTGTGTACGTGAATGAGTGTATGTGTGTGGCTGAGTGTACACGAGGATGACATATTTCAGTGTGTTCTTATGTGTGCAGCAATGTGTGTGTTCATGCGTATATTTGTGTGTGCAAAAATTGTAAATAGCCTCTGTATTTAAAAAAAAAAGAGAAATTGAAATCTTCACCTCTAGAAAATTATCGTTATTATTGTCATTTTCATTTTTTCAGAGCTTTTGGATATTGAATCTAATGTTGGGCATTTGAGAGCATGGTTTGGGAACATTCGTGAGGTCTAGATGAGCTGCTGTGTTGACATGATTTCCGCTTGTTTTCATTTCAAGATGTAATATGTCATTTGCTAAATCTAGTTATGTTACATTAAAGCTGTATTATGCTTCCGACTTATAGTCGGTATATTAAGCTTAACAGAGTTCATTTATAAATTGTTTTTTCTAGATTATGCTATTCGACTCTTGCAAATTTTGTGGGAAATGTTCAATACTGTATAAAATAGTTGATAGGCAACCATTGTTTATGATACAAAAATGCTTCAAAAAATTAAAAGATATGTTAAGTAACCTGCAAACTTCTACAATTTATTTTCTTTGAATAATATTCTTTCCCTCTATAGCTACTATACAAATATTTCCACTTTCAATATCATAGGTTTATGTTATTTTAGTTTTGATTATCCATGGAACGACCCGAAATTACGGACAAAATTTAAATATCTGAATTATTTAGATATTTGAATCTTAGATTAAATGTTATTAAAATGATTTAATAAGCTTTTTAACCCCCCTTTAAATCATAAGTAACGATGGTAAATTATCTTGGAAAAATGTTTACAAAAATAAATACTTTGAAAAAATATCGGTAATGTAATTGAAAATCGTTTTATCGATAAATAGCCTTTTAACCGTCATAAGTTGTTCAATTTTTTTTACATACACTTATTTTCTTAGGAATTAAAGAAAATGAAATAAAAATATTTTTCCATTTATGGAAATAAACTTTATGGATGATGTCATGCATGAGGTAAGGGAATATATTTAGGAAATGAGCTTAAATGGAAAGTCTTAAAAGTCAAGTAAATGATAAAGGAGAAGTGATGTTTTGTAATTAATGTTAGGATATTTTGAGGGGTTTTTGGTCATTCAACATCTCATTCCTAAGCATATAAATAGAGGGAAGGGGTTCACTTAATAAATCACAAAACTTGAGATGAAGTTGGAGGGTTGAAAATGGTGGAAGTGCTTAAGCACTAACCCACCTATTACTCTCTAACTTTTTCAAAAGTTAACCAAATCTTCTCAATTCTCTATTAAACTTTGGCTTTTGGCCTAAGACATCATGGAAAGCATGATTAGCAAATAGAAGTGGAAGAAGGTGAGAGGAATAGGAGGATCCAGGGGGCCGTGAGCATGGAGGAGGAAGGGAAGGTGGTTGCTTTGGTTTGGAAGTGCTAAAGGCTGGATCTTTAGGCTTGTGGTGATGGAAGGAGGTAGTTCTTTGGTTCTTGTGGCCTTATTCTTGGGTTTGGCATGGATCTATGTGAGTTATCTCACTATATCTTAAGTATATATTGTGTGTATATATTTTGTGTTTGAATTATAAAGTTAAAGTGACTTTAGCTAAGTAAAGTTATAAACTTTGGTAACATAGAAAATAACAATAGTTTGTAATCAATTTATAGTGTAACATAGAAAGAATGGCGGCTTCCTCTTCTAATAGGCGATTTCTTTTTGCGTTCTTCTGAATCCTCCCAGTACCAACGTCGCTCGCCTCTCTCTTCTATTTCTGCCTCGCCTCATCTCCTTATTCTCACGTCTATGGCAAAGAATCAAAAAGTCAAAGCGCGATTCACTACCTCCAACGCAAACCATTCTATTACCAGATATGGCCGAGTATACGATCTTGATGTTGCCACCGCATCTGGATATGAATCTATCTCCGTTGTGATGCTGAGTTCTATGAATGCCCTAGCTTCTGACTGTCAAAGATATTCTTCGTCCATAGGTCTGCTTTTAGGTATTTTGATCCCTTCTACATACTCTGACATAGCTACAAACTTCATCATACTGATAGAGCATGGATTGTGCTGTCACGGTAATTCTAGTTGTGATGCCCCACGTTATGATATTAGTGAAAGTATCCTAGCTGAATTGAAATTTAATTATGCTTCTATTGAAGTTTTTGAGTCCACGGATTATTGTGTTGATGTAAATAAATTGATGAATGCATCTTCTATGCCTATAGATAATCACGAAAATGCTCTATTGACTGTTGGACTGGAATCTGAAACTGTTGGATTAAGTAATAAACCTTATGATACAAATAACAACATGACTGATAGATCAAGGATGGAAATTACTGATGTGGGTATCAACATTCCAGTTTTTGCTCGAAATAGTTCATATATTCCTTCTGCTCATCAACGACAGCTTCCCCTTGAAGTTCCTGCTAATATGAACTTAGCTGCTGCTCCATCTCAGGATAGTAATCCTCCTACAATAGCTCACCAGTCTAATGAGCTAAAAATAGGATTTAAATGGACATCCTTATTCACTACATTTCCAAAAAATGCGGGAGATTTTGTGCCCCGTTCTTTCGATATGGTTAACAAAGATGGCGTTTTGATCCCACCTCCGGAGGTAATTCAAGCAGGTATTGATTATTGGAAGGACTATCTTGTTGGGTTCTTTTTGGACAATAACCCACCTTATCTAGTGGTTAAGGATCATTGCTTCAAAGCTTGGCAACCAAAGGGTAGCCTCCTAGTTCACATGGACAACTCTATGTTCTTCTTCAAGTTCTCAAGGCCAGAGGAGCGTCTTTGAATTCTTAGTCAAGATCATATATTTATCAGAGGCAAGCCTTTTATAGTCACTCCTTGGAGTCCGTCTGTTGACTGTGCCAGAGAGCAGGTACTATCTATCCCTGTTTGGACTTACTTCTCTCATATTCCTTCCGTTTTGCAACTTATGTTAGGTCTAAACTAGCTAGCTAGTGCGGTAGGTAAAGTAAAATGCTTTGATCCTAACACCGTAGATAGGGATAAACTAGTCTATGCAAAAGCTTTGATTGAGATTTCCCCAGATAAGCCTCTACCAGATACTATCAAAGTTAGAGTGACTGAGGATCAGGTAGCGGAGATTGTAGTTCGTTATGGTTGGAAGCCATACATTTGTACGTCCTGTTAGTCTTTTGGTCATACATCATCTGCAAGCTCTCATTCGTCTTTTGTTGGTCCTCTCTTGGTTCGTACCCCTCTTCCTAAGCCCCCGAAAATGAAATGGATCCCAAAAGTGCGCGATGTTCCTCCTCCCGTGGCACCCTCTGTTCCCCCTATTGAGATTTCAGTGCCTCATATTGTTCCTCCATCCTCTGACGCTGATATGGATTACTCTGTTCCTTCTATATTTCGGATCCTGGAGATTCTGGTATTGTGTGGCACTCTGCTGAGATGGCTTGGATTCATGTATAGTTTGAAATGAGATACGACCCGGCTAGACATAATTTCCAAATTTTTGTTAGTGATGATGATGATGAATCTTGGCGTTTGCACTACTCTATAGATGGTGGTGGCCTTATTCTCACGGTGGATGGAGCTTGTGGTAAGCGGAATCGATCTTTGCTCCTTGATGATAGCTGGGATAGGAGATATTTATACTGTAGGGATCACTCGGGTTTTGTATTGGATATTGTGTCTCTTTTCATAGATTATTTGCATGTGTTAGGTCCTGCTGAAAGTGATTCTTCCTCCTCCTCGGAGGAGGAGCCGATTTTTATAGCTGCAGAAGCACCTTTGCTTCTCACCTGTTATATACTCTAAGTGGAATGGCTATTATAAAACCATATAGTTGTTTTTGTGCATGTGCAGAACACATTTTCTTCATATATATACACACACACACACACACACACACACATAGTGGCATGACCCACTATAAAGTCGGTTGGCTTTTCCAAAAAAAGTTATAAATTTTGGACCCATCTTGCTTTTGAAAGCAAATGATAACTTTATATTATATAGCCTCACTTCTATTACCCTCTTAAACATGTGGTGTGGCCTTAACTTGATGTTTAACTTGTGTGTTAAATTGAAGAAAGTTTGAAAGTGTTTGAAACAAGAATAGTCGTTATAAGTGCACTTCAGAATCCCTTATTTTCAGGAATTTTTATAAATAAATGGAAAGATTTTCTTAGAGCATTCCCAACCGTGTCATGGTTGGGAAGCAACCGACCCCCAATGGGGGGTTGGTTGAGGCCTTTTGGGTTGCTTTGGCAACCCGGAAGGTTACCAAAGCAACCCAGAGTGTCGGTTCTTAGCGGGCGAAAATAAAGCCGGCTATGCTTAGCCGAATTTATTTTTGCTGGCTAAACCAATGACTATTTTATAGTCGTTGGTGCTTAGCCGACTATTATAAAGACGACTAAGTGCCAACAACTATATAATAGTTGTTGGCACTTAACCGGCTATTATTTAACCGGCCAATTGCCAATGGCTACACCGTCCTCCCACCCGACCATTGTCTATCCCACCCCTTCCCCTTTATATAACTTCCAAATTTCAAAATATTATTTGCACCATTTTAGTTACAATTTTTTCTATGCTCAACACAATTTTTTAAATAAGATCAGTAATGTCGAAAAATTCAAAAGGAAAATCTCAGAAATCTTCAACTCCTAGATTTTTATCTCAACTAAGGTCAGATAATCAGAATCCGGCTCAATTCAATCAACACATGTATAATTCTCAATACGGGCAGAATCAATTTCATTCTCAACAAGCGCCAAATTCGTATCAGCCACAACAAAATTAAAATATCTATCATTCTCAACAAGTTTCGATACAGTACCAAAATTCTCAAAATGCGAATTATTCGCAGAATAGTTCGTTTCAGCAAAACTTTAACTACGATCAAAACTACGTATCTCCCAATAGCCAGCAACAGTCAATATTGCCTTATCGTTCGCAAAATATATCGAGAAATCTGAGCAATCAATTTGGAGACAACGGATTTGAAAATCAACAAACCGAATTTGATGGCAATGAAATAGCCGAAGAAGAAGATGTTTATAGGAATTCTAATATGTCTTCTGCTCAAACTTGAGGAAATCAACCAACGAGAATCAACATTACTGAATCTGCAAACGCGGAACCAAAAGGCGCAAAAATGGTTAAATGATCGTCGGACGAGCAAGCTAAATTAGCATTCTACAGAGTTGAATGTTCTAGAGACAATAAGAATGGTACGAGCCAAAGTGAAACTTCTTTTTGGACTTCTATACACAATTTGTTCAACCTTCGAAGTCAAAATAGTCCGTCCAAGAACAGTAGATTCGTTGAAGCAGTCTTGGAAAAGAATAAACGCCGCTTGTCAACGTTAGAAAGAAATAATGGTCGGCTTACATTCAAGACAACAAAGCGGGGGAAATGAATGTACCTAGTAATGATTTTAAATTTGGACTTCAAATTAGCAAGTTTTATGTTTTATTCTTCTAATAGTACTTCATCATCTACAGCTCAATCAAGCAAATGCAATGTATATGTCTGAACATAATAATCAACCATTCAACTTGCACCATTGCTATAACATACTCGCAAAAGAGGAAAAATTGAGTCGAGTGCGACAAGAACATTTAGTAATGCGCTTTTGTAACAACCCGCCTTTTTAGACGGTTTAAATTGACAATAAACCACACATGTCAACTCAAACCATTCAAAAGGGTGGATTGTTAATGGGGTAAATATGAAAATAAGATAAAAGAAAGAAAAACAAAAACACAGAATCTCACAACGGAATGACAAAATATAATAATCAAATAAAGAGTTCGTGAAGCTATTTTACAAATAACAATTGGTTACACTTTTATAATATATCAGAGTTATACATACAACAGGAATAAATAAATAATGCAGTGGAACAACATGATACAGTGGAATAATAATAATAATATAATACTAAACTTTGTCTTCGTCCTCCAGAAATCAAGTCTTCAACACTGAAATGCTTAGGCTGATCCGAGCATAATGAAAAGACAAAACATTCGAGTAAGAACTAAAAGATCTTATAAGTTAAATCAAAACAAGTAAATATGAGTGTAACGGCTTCAGAGATGTTTATGGGATTTTACATCTCCTATCCAGTGTCTAACGTGCGTACAATAACTTAAGAGATGTTCGGGATTCTATCTCCTAAGGATCCGTTAAACTATTTACATATATAATACAATACGCTATTATAATATGTCTATAGTAAAGTAAAGTATTAAAATAGCGTTAAGGCGTTATCCATATCCCCCTTAACACATTTTTATATAAATACCGTAGTCTACAGATACTGTAAGCTCTACCAAACTGGTGGTTTACTCAGGGAGCACTCTATAGGTACGATACAAACCAAAGTCGTAGTGGGCTCGATCAGGATAAATATGACAAGGCACGCGAGGCAATGCCCAGGGTAGGATTCTACCGTTTTACACTCCCGGACTGGTGGTAACGCATTGCAACTACTATCGCCCACCTCGAAACACACTTCCATAATCAAATCGAAGGGTGGCCACCAAATCAAATCACAAAGTAATTGATATGGTTTCGAAGAAGCATGCTCGATAGGAAGAGCGACCCCACTTGGCCCAGTATAGCTCCTGTTTTAGTCATTTTAATTATAACCTAAAAGTCAAGGCTATCCATCATCGTTCTCTTACTTCATTCTGGATTTCTCCACCACGTGCACAGTAGTTAAAGTGGTTTTCGGTATTGGCAGAGAGTATGACAATATCCGATCCCGGTCTCTTTAACAACCAAACGCTTATTTCACACCGTGATCATTTATAAAACACTTTTAATAATAAATCCAGAAAACAGTTTATACCTTCATATCAAGATATCCATATACTTATTCCAAAAGTATAAATATATTCATAAATGCCGAGGAAGATTTCTTACAATCAATTTCGAAAATAATTTGTAAATCTTACTTAAACCATTTATAAACTATTTATATGCTTTAAAACAATTTATAAAGCTATTTAAAATTTCAAAACAGTTTACAACTCTTTCCCCTTTTATAACTTTTACACAAATTCCTCTAAAACGCTTCTAAATCTCTTTATACAAGTTCTTTTATAAACCCATTATAAAATCCTTTAAAACCTTTATAACTTCTTTATAAAACCATTATATAATCCTTTATAAAAATCTTTTATAAAATCCATTATAAAAACTCTTACAAAACTTTTACGAAAGTCTAAAAGCTTATACAAAAATCTTTTATCTATTAAAGTTATTATAAAAGTCTATATTCATTATATTAAATTAAATTTCTAAATAAATCTTTAAAACTATGTTATATATTTTATTAAATCTAATTTTATTATATTAAATTTTTATTTATTAAAGTTATTGTATAAAATCTGTATTTGTTATATTAAATTAAACCCATATTTATTATATTAAATTAAAACTAAATTTATTAAATTAAGACTAAATTTACTTTATTAAATAAAACTAAATTTATTTTGTTAAATTAAGTCTAAATTTATTTTATTAAATAAAACTAAATTCATTATGTTAAATTAAGACTAAATTTATTTTATTAAATAAAACTAAATTTATTATGTTAAATAAAACTAAATTTATTATTTTACAACTATATTAAATATTTTATTAAGTTAAAATTTTAAATTATTTAAATTATAAATTATTTAAATTATAAATTTCAAACTAAATAAAATTATAAGTTAAATCTTAAATTTACATTTCAAATCATATATTAGCTTATAATTTTAAACTTTAAACATATAAAATAGTTTATTTTCCAAATATAAGTTTTAAATAAAATCATTTAATTAAATTTAAAAACCAAATTTCTTAGATCAAACATACCTTATTATTTTAGAAAATAATTTAAAACTGACCAACGGTGTCCGTATAAAATTTTCTACCCTATAGTCAAGTGATATGGATATATATAATTTCAACCCGCAATAAATTTAAATTTTCGGATATATATCATTTCAACCCGTATCCCGAATCACAATTTTCCAAATCCATAAAATCGCTTGGGTTTACCATTTCAACACATAATGATTTTTCCCTAATCTATAAGATCGTTCGGGTATGTATCATTTCAACCCATAGTGATTTCCTAACAATAACTAAAGGAACTTGCAGTGTGATAACAACATATAAAATAAACATAACATCAAATCATCCAAAATGTCAACAATTAAGCATCCATCACAATCATCATTCAAATCAACCAATAAATCACAACAATTAACTAGTTATCATTATCGGGTATTTAACTAGCAATTCAAATTCAATATTAATTAAAATGGCAATTCAATTCAGTAAAATTCAATTTCAATTAAAATGTCAAATTAAGCTACCAAACAGCACCCAATAATATTCTTATCACATCATAAAATTAATTCAACTAACATAAGATGGTTTAGTATTTGTGACTGGGTTAAATCACTCACTTTTGATTTTAAGTCGAATTAAAATCCAAATGAAGCCCAAAATTTGAACAGTCTCAGAATGCAGCCTAACTAGTTCCATATTGTCCGGAATTTCGACACGATCGCAATGGAGTAAACCACGTCCAAATACGAGTTCGTATGCTAAAGTTAATAGCGTTAGAAGTTTAAAGTTTTAAACTAAAAACAAAACAAACAAAAGGGCATTTAGGTAAATATACCTCTCCACGAAACCCTCGTTCACTTACACGACCACGTTTCCTTCCCAATTCTGGTGATTCTGGCCATCTCTGAGATGAACGAAGACCATGGATGCATTCTACTCAACGACCTCTACAAGCCTATACCTTGTGATCGTCGTAAAATCGACGGTCCACCGTATCGAAAACCTAACATGAACGGCCGAAACTAAACTGCTGATTTCTGGCCAAACCGAACCTCCAATCAAAAAACGAATTGCATAGAGGGATTATGCTCATCGGGAGCTTTCCAACGATATATAATATGACATAGTTTGAGGAGTTTGAATTTTTTATTTTGATTTGAAATTTGAAATTAGGGTTTTGGAATTGGGAATTAGGTTTCTGCCATTGGAAAGAGGAGATAGGAATAAGCAGCACGTACAGACAATAGAAAAAAAGGCTGATAGGGTTTATAATAGCCCATATATAGGCAGAGATGGATAAGAATGGATGGACAGATCAATTTGGGTCGAAACGATAACAATGACCCGAAAAGCCCGTTTCGTTCCCAAAACGAAAGTGATCATCCTATATACCAAATATAGGTTTTCGATATTTTTAAACTCAATGGAACTAGTTTCAAACCCTAATTCCATTGTATACAGAAGTTAGTTTTCAAAATCAAATTGTATTCATTTAAATTCCATTAATCGATTTCTACGCGTTTCGAGCTCGCACGATCAAACGACAAGTCCGATCGCTACGAATCTTGAAATCCTATAATAATTCACTGTTACGGATCCGATGAAATGGGTTTCGTCGAAATCCGAGATAGTGGCCAATATGGCTAATTTTCACGTTAATTAAATAAATTATTATTAAATTGATTTAATCACTTTAAAATTCAAATTTAAAAGTTAACAATTTTATCAGTCTTGATTACATAGAAATTAATAATCCTTTTAAAATTAAATATTCCATGCTAATCCAATATTTAAATATTACACTAATTTTAGAGTTCAATTGCAATAGTAATAAATCCAGTTAATTATATTTTAATTTTCGATTAAATCCTTTTATTTCGATTTACACCCTTATTATTCAATCAACTATTACCATATGAATATAATTAACATTAGTTTACATTCTATTACATTCATATTTTACAGTTATCATCATTTACCATTTAATTGTAATATTTCAATTTCATTAATTCCATTAATTACAAATTTAATTCCTTATTTATAAATTTAACCAAATTAACTTTACAATTATTCCAATTGATTGAGGTTACATTAAAATAGTTATCAATTACATTAAATCAACATTATTAAATCATATTCTAATTATTTTTCTCATTAATAAATCATAAATTTTAATTTCTTACATTATTAAATTTCAAAATCTTATTTAATTAAATATTTCTAATTATCAAAAGTTACGGGTCGTTATAGCTTTCTTCCTCGAAAGATGAGTGATAAATCCAACCTTGGTAGTTCTGATCCACATAAAGATATCCCTTTCACAACTAGTTCAGGTGGTAGGCCACTAGGAAGGTTCAAGGGCAAGGAAAAAACCACCCCCGATTATAGCGCACTTTATGAACATATTAGTGAGCGAATGACGGCCACTGAAGATGCAAATAAATTATACCTAGAAACAAAAGAAACAAAGAGAATTGAAAGAGCAATGGAAAAACAACGGCAGCACGATGAAAAACAAAAGTTAAGAAATGATGAGTTAGAGTTAAGAAAACAAGAATTAGCTCACAGCAAAGAGCTGATGATATGGCTCTTTTAACTTGCAACTTAAACAAAATCAATCCAGTTCAGAGGATGTATATGGAGAAGCAACTTGAGGAGTACCATAGACGTCAAGGTGGGATGTAGGATTCCATCGATCATTTGATGTCGTAAGTGTTGGTTGTAATGTCATTGTTAGTGTTGTTGTTAATGTGATTGTCGATGTATTAGTTGGAGTTAATGGTTATGCTATTGTGGTCAATTTTGTTGTTATTGCTATTGCTATCTTTTAATAGTTTTAATACGTCAACAACAACTTAGTATAGTAGATATAGTGAACTCAAACACAAATATTAGTACAAAACGTCAACAACCACTTATTACAATAGATAAGCACCATCTAACATCACTTCTACTAATGGTTTCCTATATGTTTCCAGTGGTGTTCCATTAGTTCTTCTCTTAGATCAAGATGAGCTTGTGGATCTCGAATGTCTTGTATTCTTTGCAAGTATCCGGCAAAAGTATTTGGGTCCTTATAAGCCTTTTTTGAAATGCTACAGCAATTTCTGGATAGTTTCTCGGTTGAAGCTCGTACCCACCATGTTCTTCTTCGACAATCATATTATGTAAAATTATACAACAGTATATGATATTAGATAATACCGTCGGATCGTGGTAGTATACCTCTTTTCTTAATATATGAAACTTGCCTTGAAGCACTCCAAATGCGCATTCCACATCTTTCCACAAACTCTCTTGTTGTTTGGTAAACCTGGCTTCTTTTGTGTTATTCGGTCTTTTGTAAGTGTAACGACCCAGAATTTTGAACAAATTAAATTGAAAATATTTAATTAATTTTAAATATTTGAACGATGATTTAATTTGAATCCCCAACTCGATTTTGAATTTGACGATTAAATTATAAAATTTAATCTATTGAAGTTGAATAAAATTTGAGTCTTCAAATTTTAAGCTGAAGAAAAATATTCAAAAGCTTTTAAAATTTATATCAATGATACTAAAGACAATAGAAGCTTCAGAATCGAATTTGAAGTTGATTTGATCAGTTTTGAAATTTATATCGTTCAACCGATATTTAAAAAAATAGCCGTCCGAGGCGCAGTCTCGGAATTCGACGAAACCAGTTCCATTGGGTTCGTAATATTGAATTATTGTCGGATTTCAAATTTTGTATTTTTTGGAGTTGATATGTGACCGTACGGTGAGTAAATGTGTTGGATTTTAATTCGAATTCAATTTAAAATTTAAATTTTAAATATTTAGTCAACCTCAGCTGTATTTTTCTTCACATCAGCACGATACCCTCCCCTTATCTCATGCCTAAAATCATGCCTAAATCATGAAATTTATCGTGCAACCCATGTTCTCCTGTCTTCCCTATCTCTTTTTAAAAATCACGCAAGTTCAAAAGAAATCATCTCGTTCAAAATTTTATTCAGAGAAAAACGAAATAATGGCCGAAGCTTTCAATTTCAAAATCAAAAATGGCCGCCTCTCTTCATTTAAAAGAAAAAAAGCAACGAAGCTAATTTCATTCGAATCCTCTTTCACGATTTCGAATTTATAAAACAAATAAATGGCAGCCGATCCCCAAGCGAATCTCGTCCCCCCTCTATATCGATCGAAATCGAATCCAGCAATTCGAATCGAGTTCGAACTCGATTTCTGGCATTCGCGTTGCTCTGTGGCATTACGATCTCATTCACGCGATTCGAAGGCAGAGTGTGGCGATGGCTTTGGGTTCGAACTGGAGCTAGGGCACATGACGATTTGGGACTCCGGAGGCGGCAAGGCTCGAGTCGAGCGCGATGACAAGTGCGATGATGGAAGTTCGATCGAATTAGGGAGGCACTCGCGTTTGTCGAGTCAAGCAAGGCAGGGGGCTCGTGAGTTCGATCTTGCGTACGAGATGGTGGCGCGATTTTGATTTTTGGGCAGTCGAAGGGGTTCTCTGGTGAAGTCATCATAGGGGAGGTCGACATCAGTTCAGTTCGTCTATGATTTCTCGAGGAGGAGGTAATCTCTGTTTTCAAATTAAAAAAAAGTTAAATAAATAAATATTCATATGTATATATATTTGTAGAAGAGAGAAAAAAAGAAAAGAATTTACTGTAAGGATGAACTGCAGTTTTTATGCGCACATATATATATATTTTAATTTAAATATATCTAAGAAAACAATAAGTAGTATAGGCAGTGAGATTTTAACAAAGAAATTTGTTTTAATTTATATATGTATGTATATAACAGTAAGGTAAATTTTGAAATTAATTTATATATACATATATATATACAGTCTGAGAATTTTATGTGTAGAAAGAAGAAAATTTTATATACAAGTTTGAGGATTTTATAGTAAAAGTTATTTACGGTGGGAAAATAAAATAAATGTTTGAAAGATTTTATAAAAAGTTAGATTTTTAAATCGACTAGTTTAATTTTAAAATAATAACGGGTTGGAGATTTAATTGTTCCAATCAACTTATTAAATTATTTAGTTGCTAAAAATATTTTGTTAGAAAGAAAATAGTTCAAAATTTAAAATTATTAGTTTAAATAAAATCATTGGTTAATGAAAATTATCAAAATGAAAATTGGTTATTCGATTATTTCGAATATTAATAAAGTGTATAAATTATTTATACAAGGTATAAATCAAAGAAATTGAGTCAAGATGGAAATGGACTGCAAATAAAAAGCTAAGGTGAGATTTTCTCACTCGAAGGAAAAATTTATTTTGCAGTTATTGATTGTTTGGATGTGATATAGTATATATAGTATTATATATAGCAATATAAACATATTGGCATATGTATATATTGGATTTGATTGATTTCCCGCATTATATAGCGGATGAGACCCTATTGCGCCGTTATTAAGCGGATGATATTTTTATAAATCCCATATACCGCGATATTCCACCTCGAAGTGGAATTGGTATTGTGCTAACGTCTGTGGATGTAGGGAGACAGGTTGGAGGGATCCAACTGGATTCCTCACCAGTACTTATTTGATTATAGATATTGTGATATTTGTTGATTATCATATTGATATATGATATTGGATGTTGTGATTGACAAATTTGTGTGTTGCATCATCGGATTCAAATTTTGAAGTTAAAAATGACGATTTTAACTTTAAAAGAGATTTTAGAAGTGATTATTTGAAAGTATACGTTTTATTTGAATTTTTGAATTGATTTACTTTAAATAAATAAACGTTCAAATTTTTTTAAAGTTATAGAAGTTAAGATGTTTGTGAAATATAACCGAAAGGTGATTTTTGAAATAAATAGTTAAGCAATTTATAAAATAGTTTAAAATTTGGATTTTTGAATTATTAAAAACGATGTATATAAAAGATGTACAAAATTGATATTTATCAATTAAAATTATTAGAATTTTAAAACGAGTTTTTATAAGTGTAAAAAATGAAATTTATAGAATGATAAATTGTGAAGATATGAAATTTATAGAATTATAAATTGTGAAGATATGAAATTTATAGAATTATAAATTGTGAAGATAGGGAATTTATAGATTTATAAAGTATGAAGTTACAAAATGAATGAAATTTTAGAATAAAAGATTTATAAGAAATTTACTTATAAATTGGATTTTTGCCTTAAAATGAAATATTGATCGAATTGTTAATAAAGAAGATTTATAAATCAAAGTTGTTATAAAATAGAGAATGGAATTTATAAACGTTGTTTTATAAATTCGAAATCAATTGAATTTGATAAATTAAATATAGAAGATTATTAAAGAAGATATATTCACGATTTTGGATAGCGAATTTTTATTGAAATAAAATGTGTAGAGATGATTGAAATTTGGTTAAGTGAATTATATTCACGATTTTGGACAGTGAATATATTATTAAATAAAAAATGGATTTATTTTGAAGAAGTGATATTAAAAATGAAGTTAAACATTTTAAAGATGTTTTAAAATGTATTATGAATCGAAAGCATAGATTTCAACGTTCATTGTTGAAATAGGCATTTTTCGAAAATATAAGGAAATGATGGACTATAACACTGTTGTTATAGTAAATGATTTCCGAAAGGAAATGTTTATATAGTATTTGGATTTATATACCTATCTTAATTTCGAATCCCTATACTAGTGGTTTGAGTCGTCGTAGCGATGTTTTACGTAACATTCGTTTTGACTCAAATAGATGTTGTTATAGTAAATGATTTCCTTAAAGAATGAATTTATACTTAATTTTGATTTAAGTATATCGAATATTTTCAAATGTTGAAAATAAATAGATTTCTGGATTACTTATTATTAAATAAGTATGGAAATGTTTTCCCAAAATGAAATGAAACGTTTTTGAGAATTTATCTTTGTAAAGATAAATTGAAATTGAATATTTGAAATCGATTTGAAAATCGTATATCAGTAGATATTTTGAAATATAAATTCAATATGGAATTTATAAAAGAAAAGGGAATCTGTTCAAAAATAAACGTTGATTTATTTTTGAAGTGTGGAAATTTTATATCTAGTAAAGATATTTTTGAAAATAAATAATTTGGAAAATTATTTGGAATCTGATGATGTTGCGCATCTTTATTGATAGTTAAATAACCGACTATCAATGATTACCTTGAATCGGTATTTGTTGTGAATTGGATGAATTTGAATGCCACACTTATTTTTGAATAAACGCTCACTATTCAGGTTAACCAGGAAAGGACCATGGGGTCGTATAACCCATTCCAAATATGTGATACGTCGTTATGAATTGCATTTGATGACCGGTGTTGAAGACCGGATATTTTTGGAAACGGAAGGATTACCGTCGAGTTACTCTACATCGGCTGATCTTCGATTTAGAGGTTTTTATCACCCTTAGTGACGGGAAGTTTGGACGTGACTAGAAAATTATCCGGATTTGCAAGGGCTTCGTGAGAAGTGCCTTCGGTTCTGTTCGATCCCGGAACAGACTTGTATGGTTGTGTCTGACGTTACAAATTGAGATATAAAGTTGATTTCTTTCAAATACATTTCTGTTGGTGGCGGAGAATTTATTCTCTTAGCTTAACACGCTTCTCTGAGACGTACAAGCTCAGAGGTTATGTAGTTGTAATTTATCAGCGATATACTCCCAATTTGGTAACGTGGCATGCTGAGTGTTGCTGTGAAATGATCGTTGTTTGATCATTTATGATATGATCGTTTGTTTGATCATTTATCTTTGTGATCATTTCTATGATCATTTGTTTGACCCAAAGCATGGCTTTGTAGAAAGCGTAGCTTTGTGGACGAGACTTCGTCGAGCCTCACACCCCGGAAATGGTCAAAACAAGAAGGATGCGGCAAGGTTCTAGGGAGTAGCGCCCCTTAGTGTATGTCATTCCTTCTGGATAGAGGTGGTATCATGGTATGGAGCCCAGATACTTAACCTATGTTGTTGCTGCAAATTTATTACTTTGTGGTTGTTGGAAATCGAGGATCCTCGGGAAGATCGGTTACGATCGGGGGATGGCATACGCATGTCAGTAGTTACCTATTTTTGCAGAGGTAACCCAGCCTTGTGTTGGCAGAGATCCGGTTAGGTTCTCGGGACGTCATTCCAGAGGCGTTCCTTCGTGGCATAGGAAGTTCCTTAGCCTGACCATTTGTTGGAAATCCAAAGAAACAATACGTGACTTGTACGGTTTTAGTTGTAGAACCTATCATTCACTTATGGTGGCGCCCCACTGTTTGGATGGTAGCTATAGTAGGCATAAGTGCGAAATGCCTATGCTGGCTAAGATTTATATTATACTTTCGAAATGTTTTCTACACTATGCACTAATAATAATATCAAAAATGATTTGATTTTGCGTATCAAGCATCTTTGACTATCATAAGGAGAAATCTCCTCCGATTCTGCGTTTGCATTGTGTGTGTGCGGGAGGCCTTATGGTAGTTTCATTTTCAAAAGCATTGCGAAATTGACTTTAAAATTTCCTGTTGTTTGTTTTAAAGATAAACTGTTTTACGATCTCACACCAGTCACCATGACTGACTCGGAGTTTATTGTTTCCCTTCTAAACTCTGGGTACCCATCAATTTCCACACGGGCAGTCTAGAGTTATGTTATCAGGATATTCTGGATATTCTGGAGCTTTGGAAGCAAGCTGGATGGTGAGACGTAGTATTTGTATCTGATATTATTTATTCCGCTATGTATTCTGTAAGAGGACAAGTTTATATAACTGTCCATTGATGTGCTGTGTTGTATTGAGTTGTATATTGACTCTGACTGATGTATTGTATAAAACTGATATAGTTCTTTGTTTAAAAGACTAGTGATTATCTATTATATTTTTGTTCCGCTGCGAATGTGAGATTCTGATATTGGTTATGTTCCTGATGTTGTTCTGATGTTGTTCTTCTATTTTCTTCTTCTTCTACCTTTTTCTTCTTTCTTAAACCATCATGGTTCGTATTTCCGTTCATTTTGAGTTAATCAATGGAGATTAGTGTTTAATCAAGAGGTACGGATTTGCGGGTCGTGACAGTAAGCTTGAACAAGTGTTTTCCATTTTGGATAAATTCCATCTGCCGGATAATAACCCATGAAATGATCTTTGTCTCTAATTTTGTAATTGCATAGAGGTGATATGTCGTTACATAAGTCATTAAATAAATATGACTGTCATAGAATGTTAATTTCATTCAGTGAACATGGTGCTCCAAAAAATGCGTGCCATATATACAAATCGAACAAAGCAACAGCTTCCAAGACCAAAGTTGCCTTTTTGCAATGTTCTGTATATTGGCCCTACAATGCAACTGGATAGTTTTTCCACCTCCAATGCATACAATCTAAGCTACCTAACATACTTGGAAATCCACGCTGAGATCCCAATGCCAGCAATCTGTCAATGTCTTGAGGTGTTGGGGATCGAAGATATTCTTCACCAAACATACAAACAACGGTTTTGCAAAAAAAATTCATACATAATATTGCCGTTGAGTCTCCAATCAGACTTTGTCATTTTGCGAATCACCAAAAGTTCCATATGATATCATGCGAAGTGCAGCCATAACCTTTTACAGTGGAGAAATTCCTAGTTCGTTGATTCCATTTCTTCTGTGGGTGGAAAAAATGTTTGTTTCAGTTAATTTGTTGAGAACTCGATTAAACGTATTCTTCGACATACAGAATCTTCATCTAAAATCCACGTCCCTATAAACGGGGTTTGCGGTAAAATAATCCTTGATCAATTGATTATGACCGCTAGCATAGTCACGTCCATAATGCAAGTCTTTTCTTCCCACAACGCTACCTCCTTGGGATGGCGTAGAGCTTTCAGCAATTTCATAGGCCATTAAATCCCTCGTTTCAATAGCAAACATTCTTTGTTAAGTAATATAATGTTCAATAAAATCATCGGAAGAAGATGACGATGACAAAGACGAGGATTAGAAGCACCACAAACTTTTTAGAGAACTCATTTAATATAGGTAGAAGAACGGTGGTTATCAGTTTGGAATTTTGAATTAGTATGTTATTCGACATCCTTGCTTCTATTTATAAGCTATTGATGTTTAACGGATATTGAAATGGCCCAGGATACAGTCATATGGATTAAAGAATGGTACTGTGTTGGGTCACATCAGCTACAACGTACTATGTAGTAAAGCTGGTTAATGATGAGTAAAGCTGATGGGGGTCAGGAGGTCGGGTCTTGTCTGACCTGAGATAAAGACGAAGGTCTCACTGGTCATATTGATTAAAGATGTTTGATGTTGATTAAAGCTGACTGTGGTCAGGAGGTCGAGTCTTGTTTGAAACAGAGCTGAAGCAGAAGGACCCACTGATCATATTGATTACAGCTGGTTGATGATGATTAAAGCTGACGGAGGTCAGGAGGTTGGGTCTTGTCTGACCAGAGCTAAAGCCGAAGGACCCACTGGTCATATTGATTAAAGTGTTTGATGTTGATTAAAGCTGACGGTGATCAGGAGGTTGGGTCTTGTCTGAAACAGAGTTAAAGACGAAGGACCCACTAGTCATATTGATTAAAGATGTTTGATGTTGATTAATGCTGACGGTGGTCAGGAGGTCGAGTCTTGTCAGAAACAGAGCTAAAGTAGAAGGACCCACTAGTCATATTGATTACAGCTAGTTGACGATGATTAAAGCTGGCGGGGGTTAGGTGGTCGGGTCTTGTCTGACCAGAGCTAAAGCCGAAGGACCCACTGGTCATACTAATTAAATTGTTTGATGTTGATTAAAGCTGACGGTGGTTAGGAGGTCGGGTCTTGTCTGAAACAGAGCTAAAGCAGAAGGACCCACTGTTAGGAGGTCGGCACTATATCCACGTTGCACTGCTTTACACCGGCAATGTATTATGCTATATAAATTTTGGTTTGTTTGCCATGATTCTCTTCATTATTATCATAGAAGTAGTATATAAAAATGGTCGATTACAATCATATTTCGTTGCCATCCTCATACTCATACGAAGGTCTGTTACAGCACAATAGCCCATCGAATACATCCTCCCCTCAACCACCAACCGAGTTATATATTGAAATGGTGGAAAGACATAATGCCGATGTAAGAGAGCATGAGATGCAAGTGTAGGAGCGCATGCGGCTAGAAAATGGAAGACATTAAAGAGAAAGAGGCGTAGCCATAACGAAAATAGAGAACATAGGAATGAAATACGACACCAAGCACCTCGCACAGATCAAGAGGTTAACTCTCATGAGATCTACTATAACTGTGGGGTTTCTGTTCTGTATGCCGTTGTAAGTAGCGGAACAGACATTGGTCGGCGGCGCTACAGATGTCGTAATTCTCCTGTTGGTTGTGGCCTGTGGCAATGGATTGACAATCCTCTTCCTCACCGTCCGGTTGTTTATGCTAACAAACTTGAAAATCAAATTCAGATGCTTCAAAAGACGTTGGGTTCAATTAACTTATCAGGTGGTCGAAGGTAGTTTTTTTTAATTATCGGCTGTTTTGTTTGTTGTCCTTTTCTTTTTCCATGATGTTGTCTTGTTTTACAGTTTGTTGTCTTGTTCGTTTTCTATGAAAGCAGTTATTTGTTGTCTTCATAAGTTAAGTATTGTTGTTAATGATTTCCAAATGTTTATATGCTGTTATTATGTTAAGTGTGTAGTAGATTATGAGAACACAAACTTTACTTGAATTTGAAAGTACATATAAGTTACAGATAGTGCAAAGAACTAGCTAAAGGTAATTAACTTAACAAACATACTTAACCAACCCATACGTCATTCAAATTGTCTAATATATCTAACCCAGAGATTGTATGCAGCATGTCCAACAAAATCAACGTGAAACTCCCACAAATAACGGGAATCAAACGTGGCTCGTGTTAACTGAAATAGATCTACTTCCTTAACTGTTTCTATAATGATTCTATATCTTCGACAAGCCCTAGTAAACTTACAAAAGTGCTTCGAGTTTCCAAAATCCTTCGAATTAATGTACAATCAGGATGACTGTTAAAAGTCTAATTTAGAGCGACCCAAAAATCTTACTCCATCTCCTCTTCCATGTGTCTACGGTCGGTTTCTATGTACGATTTGATTAGAACTAAATAATCAGCCGCATTATAGTTTTCATTTGACATTGAAGATTATTGACGACGTTGAGAATAAATGAAGATGTTGTGGATGTTCAATACATCAAGTTAGTTTAAATAGAAAGTTCATGATCTGCGTCTCGTGAATCAAGTGCCTTATAATCAACCATGTGGCAAGCATCCACAAACGTGGCTATAAACAAACACAACTGTGCTTGTTCCTACACATAGTGATTTACACATAGTCAAGCAAAATATGAAATCCAAAGCTGATACAGTTATGCAAACACTACTAGAAAGTATGCATACAGATAATACACTGGTACAAACAATGCTAGAAAATACAGAACAATGATAAAACACAGATACAACCACTATAGTGCGTACAAACCACTGAAAATATAGTCATACAAACTCTACTAAGAAATACATAACAATGATAATACAATGGTACACACATGGATATAACATACAAACAGTAATAGTATATACAACCACTATGCATGAAACCGATACTCATCATCAAAAAGATTGGCTGCATTAGCATCATTGTCATCGTCATCTACTCTGTGCATAGGATGATATCATTGCTCATCAGCTGTAGTAAGCTCATAATACAAGAAGTCAACTCATCTATGCTCCATCGATGCTCGACGTACATGACCTGGTGGAGACCCATCTGCATCTGAAACAAATCCTCATACGAAAATTCTACTGGATCGAGATACTGCAAAATCCGAGGCCGTGGAATATCAACATATCTATCAACCCCAGACGTTGTCGGAATACCGACTTTCCAACCATAATCTCCAACCTAGGAGGGCTATGGAGCATGATACACCTAAGTACTTCGTGTAAGGTCTTGAAAAACAGGGGGAGCAACACCACTCCATATGCCTGAGGGCCCTACCAAATCATCTAATGCAGCATGAAAAAAAGTAGCCGTATGCGATGGAGTGTAAAACTGTCGCCAAAAGGAAGCATAATATACATTCACGATGACGAAGTAATTAGCGGACCACCACTCCCCTGCATACTCCTATAATGAAGCGCTATCATAAACCCTCAAAAAAGTTGTATCTGGATGTGGATCGTCGGGAACAAAATCACCATCTAACGTCTGTCTCCAACCGCGCTCACTGAGGAACCAATAACATCCTAAGCTGGATGGGGATGAAACCAATGGAAAATGTCTTGTAGAAAGGAATGCAGTGTGCAGTACGATAGGGTCGGTCATAAAAGGCGAACCATCATACGGATGCCAAACAACACTCTCTCGTGTGGTCCGTAACTCAATATGATTTCGGGCCACAACAAAAATATGACGTGCCTCTCCTTCTTGCACCATTCTGCAGTTATCATGGGCCCATGCTCTAACTCGAGGAAGAAAAGGGGTAATGTATATTCCAATTGTGAAGAATAAGTTCCACATCATGTACAGAATGAAAAGTCTAGAAATCTCCAAATTTTTCTCTGAACTACCACCATGTATCAATTCACTGATTGCTTGTCTGATGTAAGAGCATCTAATCTGCAGTCCGAATGACAGTTCGTCATGTAAATCAAGATGTGGGAGTACACTGGATAAATAGTGAAAGTGTTAGTACTCCTCATCATACGGTAAGGTCTCCCCCTTCCAATGCCTAAACCGATGAGCATAGTAAAGTCTAATGGGGTAAAATCTAACTCTCCAAAACTAAAGTGAAAGGTGTGAGTGGTCTTCCACCAACAGGCGGCTAAAGCACCGCATAACTGAACATCCGAATTTAATAGATTATCGATACATATTAAAGCAATTTACGGCTATTGAAAGCCCTAAACATCATTAAATAAATAAACAGTAATTAAGTAAATACGTACTCAAAAAATCTCCAAATCCTATATCTTGTAGCAAAGCATGAATAATGTCGTCTGCATCATAAGATTGGATCATTCTTTAAAGGCGTATTACACTAACCCAAGATCCACGGGTGCGCTCACATGAGCCTAATGTAAAACAGGTTGCATATCCATTTTTTATTGTACAATTTTAGCTAATAAAATTAATTGAAGGTAAATAACTTACAGAATTATCGACACACGTGCTAACGTGTACTTCGTCGTCTGGGAGTATGCGGAAATTGATCAAATCTTTGTTCGGTCCCAAATTTTGGTTGATGTGGGGGTCCAGAACCGCATTTGCTGTATTTCTACCCGCACATCTTCGCCTAACGACCATGCTTCGTCGACCTTCGTTGATCGTCGGCGATACGGCTGCGCGGTCTTTTGCAGGGATGTTTTCCACGGCCAATGAAACATTTTCTACGCTACGACTGCCGCTACCTCGGAGTCTCCAGAACGCTCTTCTCATTTATTTATTTTACACTTGCTGGTTGGACAAAAATTGGTGGAAGGTTGCTGGAAGGTAGAAATTGGCGAAAACTCGGTTGTTGGGTGGAGTGAAATGGGTAACCGACTATTATATAGCCGGTTCTCATTTCTCACTTAGCCGGTTAAATTTTAGCCGGCTAAGTGAGCGCTATGGATTGCAATCCACAGCCATTCCCATAGCCGACTAAGGGAAAGCATACATTGTGCTTTTTCCCAACCGTTGGGGATGAGTTTGGGGTCGACCGACTTGAATCGACCCCTCCCACCCTCTTCGGTTGGGAATGCTCTTAGGGATTTCTTTACATGGTTTTTATGTGCGCTAAGGGTGGAACTTAATACAACAGTTTCAAGTCTTAAATCATTTGTTTACGTGGTTAAAACTAGTCACAAAGATTGTGCTTTTCGATGTGGTTTTAACAAGGACTTTTAACAGCATTTACAAATGTTGTAGTAAGACGCTTATTGTTTTAAGTGTTTAAACTGTAACGTTTTGGCTGGTTTTCGTATTTAAATGGTTTCTAAATTATTTTCTTTATAAAATATTTTTATGGAAGTTCTTATAAAATGTATTTGGATAGGAAAAAAAGAATATAAGTTTAAATATAGTTTCAATGATTATTTATGAATTTTGAAGTTAAAGTGCTGCAAAATGTAAAACATGTTTTTAATCAAACTTCTAAATTGGTTATTTTCGAGTAATATTTTACACAGATATTTACAACCTATTTACAAGTATTTCTAAGTCATAAATTATATATATAAGTTTTGACAAAGGCGATTGACTAGGCTTAACACTAAAAGCCGAAGAGTAAACCTATATATTTGTGAGATTCAAGAATGAAGTGTCTAGGCAAGGCTTGGATGCAACCAGCGCTGTAACTTACTTTGTTTCACTCTTGAACAAGGAACGGAATAAGTTGAAATGTCGAAAACATGTTAATCTAGTTATTTACTTACATTTTTAAAAAGGTTATTAACTTTGCTTAACGCTAAAAGCCGACGAAGTAGGCTTATCTATTTCTGAGAGTTAAAGATTGATATCGAGTAGGGACGGAGCAATAGAGCTCTAACCTACTGCTTTCCCTTTTGAATGAGGAATAGATAAGTCAGGAATGTCAAAAGGGGGTTAACAAGGTTGTTTGTTGCTTGTTTATGGAAATCATTAATACTGCACTTAACACTAAAAGTCGACGAAGTAGGTTTATCTATTTCTGAAAGTTAAAGATTGATGTCAAGTTGGGATGGTGCAATAGAGCTCTAACCTAACGGTTTCCCTCTTGAACGAGGAATAGTTAAGTCGGGAACGTCGGAAACGAGTTAAGTATACAACATTGGTTTGTATAAGCAACTGTTTTGACAAGATAATCGATTAATCGACTACCGAACTTAACCTATTATAAAACTTAGATCTTTAAAAGGATGTTTTAAAGATAAAATAAGTATAGAATGGTTTTGGGTTTGTTGTGACAGTGTGTTAATAACATTCATCTTTAAAACTTTTTTATTATACTTATGAATGTAAATAGATCTATAAAAGAATGTTTTAAAGATAAGCATAAGTCAAATGGTTTTGGTTTTGTAGTGACAATGTTAAAGTATTATTGGTTTTAAAGCTTTTGAATGGATTTGTGATAGTACTTAGATCCTTAAAATGGATATTTTGAAGGAAATTATAAGTAAGGAATCTTTTAGGAAAAGATAGAAAAAGTAAAGGTTTAAAGTAAGAAATCTTGTTAATGATTTATGAATATACTTATACCATTTGAGATAAGTATATGAATACGTTTTGAAGTATTAAAAGGCTAAAAATGAATAGTAGAAATTCGTAAATGAAGTTTTATTAGATAAAAGAAGTTTTACTAATAAAAGAGGTTTTAATTAATAAAAGATAAATTAAACAAAAAGGGGATTAGAAGTCGCTTATGTGACTTAATCGTGCTTTGTATGACTTGATCATGATTTGTATGTTTACTCATTTATGGGAAACATTTAGTCGTATACTTAGCACTACAAGTCGATGAAGTATATCTGTGGGAATTAAGACTGATGTTCATGTAGGGATATGAGCAATAAAGGTCTAACCTACCGACTTCACTCTTGATCGAGGGATAGTGTGAGTTGAAAATATCGGAAACATTATAGGTATATGAGACTTGGTTTCCATATTCGATCACTCTCATTATCATTGAATGACTAAGTTCGTCGATTCAGTCTTGAAGAGATCGGGATGGGTAAGTGTTTTACTTACTGAAAACATCTTCAAGGCTGAGATACATGTTCTATCTCTTAGAAGTGGGTCTGTTTGAGATGCGGGAATCTATATGGAAATTCGAGATCTGTTTAAGATGCTCGAACACATGTAGTTGTTCGTGATCTATTCAGGATATAGGAATCCATGTGTCATTCCAAGATCTATTGAGATATGGGAATCTATGTGTGGTTTCGAGATCTGTTCGAGATGTGGGGATCCAATTTGGGATTCATGTTCTGTTCGAGTGATGAAGGCTCATGTAAAAGATGTTGAATGTAACCTCGACATCGAAAATGGCTAAGATAGAGTAGGATGCACAATCTGCGGTTTGGCTGACCCACGATAGGGTATTATCAACTCTGTATTCAGTACCACATCGTTCATGTTTATGTTTGGGTGTGGGCCTTTGTGTTCACCTTATGATATATTTTATCTAGAGATATACGATGCTCGAAAGGTGGTTTTTGATCCTTGTGCATGAAGATTGGATTTCGGCTTGACCAAAGGAATCTCCAAGGAAAATCCATTATGCAAACGTTCTTTATCGATTTTGATTGTACCCTAAATATGTTGTGGTGTGATGAATGTAAGCATCATGGCTATTTGATAATATTTATATTCTACACCCTAAACATTATCTATTATATCACCTTATGTACTTATTAGATAGTGGTTATTTTCAGGGGATAATTCTTATGGCATTCCATGCGGTCTCAAAAGTACTATTATATGTTGGACACATATTTCTTGAGTTTTTCATACCATATGTTTGACGCTTGGTTTTTGTTTTCTCTAAATTTTTCGCGTGCTCTTTTGAGTAGTCTGAGAAAGGCAGGTTTTTCATTGATGGTCATTGGAGCTCGAGAAGACGAGCTGGATGTGTAACGACCCATAAATAATCGCTTTGTATTTAAATATATAAATCATTTTTAAATATTTAAATAATGGATTTTAATAACCAAATAAACATATTTTAAACATTAATTAATGATATTAAAATCATTTCAAATTTTGTTTACCAAAATAATTAGTTTAAATAAAAATAAAAAATGTGACCGAACTTTTTTTCCGAATTTTCGACTTTTTAGCATCGGAAATTCATCGAAAACGTTGTGCATATTTTTTATAACTCGTATACACATGCACACACATGCACATATGTCATTTGATAAATTAATTAAAGTGTTAAAGTTAATAATTCATGCTTAGTTTAAAATAAAACATGATTTGATTAAATATGCATATAAAAACCTAAATAAACCTAAGGAAGTACACCATCCATTACCTTAGCACCTTAGGATGGTACCTAAGGCATGGAGGAGGAGGGAATCAATGGGAGAATGTGGGGAACAAGGTATGGAGGGAGGTATGGGCTTGGTTTCATAATAAGAGATCAATATTATTATATACCTATGGTCTTATTACTAAAATACCATTCTTATTTTCCTATATAGACATCCATCTCTACACCATTTCTCGTTTTACATTTCTATTTCTTCATTTCCTACTTCCCCCTTCATAAAACTTCTTCATATATCCATGGCTTCCAAGACAAATTCCTAAGCTAAAAAACTAGTGCATATACCTTTAAAAACTAGTTTAAAACCTTCCTACTTCACTTCCAAAAGCAATCTCCAGTAAAAAAAATCTCCACATCCCTTAAACCATCATGCTCGAGCCCAATAATGGCCATGGCCGAGCCACTTTGGCCTTCCAAGGTCCAAAACTTGACTTGATCGAGCTAAGAGCGTGAGATCTTAGGCTAGTGCAAGTTGTTGTAGTGATTCGGCTTCATTTGGTAGAAACTTTGTGAGCAAAACTCTAACCCTCAAAACCAAAGTTTGTAAACTATATTCATGTTCAAATTAGTAGCTATTTAATGCTTGTTGTATGTATTGGTGATGTAATTGTTGATTTGTTTGGTTCATTTGCAAAAAGATGGCGTTTTGGAAAGGTAGTAAGCAAATAGTTAGCGGCATTTTTGATTAGTAGTTAAAGTTAACTAATTAATAAGTAAATGTTCATTATATGTAACGACCCGTAAATTTTAATTGTTTTAATAACGTAATTAGTTGAAATTTTGTGAAATTTTAAACGATAAAATTTTGAAATATAAATTTGATATTTGGAATGCGTCTAGTTAAATATAGCAACTGGTAAATTTTCGTCCGAAAATATGAAAGTTTATTTTGTGCGTAAATTTACTTCAATTTAATCAATTAAAAAGCGATGAAAATAAAATGTTTTCGGAACCTAAATATTTTTACATAGAAAAATTCTAAACCATCTTCCGAGCAAACGCCATTTTTCGTTTTTCCAAATTCGGACTTCTTTGGCTCCGTCGATCTTATTTTTCTACGTTTTTCTTGCATTTTCCGCCAGTAGAAAAATTCGAATTTTTATAATTAAATCGTACCACTGATATCTGTATACCGTTTTGATCGTCTCGTTGTGTCGATCTTCGCAGTATATTTATTTTTGCGAATTGGAGTCCGGTTCGCTGCGGGATCAACGAGACAATTCGCAGTATCGGTACAGTTTCGAACATTTCAAACTCCTTGTGCCTCCCCATTTTCCCACTGCAGAAATACCAATGGTTCTTAGCATTTATTATCTGAATTCACGTTTATTACTTTTTTCATTCTCCATATAACCACATCGGTAATTAATATTTGTAGTTTTGACCTTCACTATTCTACCTTTTCAAAGTACAGTGCTATTTCATTTATATTTTCTGGTTCAGTTTCATTCTTCCCTTATTCTCCTTTCTTCAACTTCCCTTCTCTGTTATCTTTGCTTCCAATGGAAAAGAAAGAATATTTTATGCAACTTGTTTCTATTCTAAAACTTGTTTATATGTGTGAAAACTGTTCTTTTATTTGTACAAGAGCACCTTTGCTCGTCTCTTTATTTTACCTGCTCCACTCTCATATTTCCTCCGCTAGCCTTCCCCACCTCTGCCCATAAGCGATCACCACCCACACAACAACCGAAGCCTGCTTCACTCCCCTTGCACCGAGACCATTCCCCACTTTCTCAGTTTCTCTCCTCTCTTCCCATGTCACGGCTCTGCCACTACCACCCGTTCCACTCCCCTGACCTCAGCTTTGTTCGCAACCCGCCTCCTCCCCAAGACCGAACAACTTCACTTCCACCTAGAACCGAACCACCCCGCACCCCATCACCAGGTACCAACGCCATCACCTTGCGGCCATCAGTTTCATCTCCACCCACCTACCCACGCACTGACCATCTCCACGTCAGTTCCACCATTCTTCACTTCGTCGCAGCAACCCCACCCAGTGCAACGCGCCCAGCCTCGGCCAAGCAAATGAGCCCTCCTCCCTTATTGCCTTGATGTGTGAGTATATAAATTGTTATATATTGCGGTTCTATATATATATATATATTTGTATGATATGTAAATCTATATATGTTGGCTGAAACTTTTTAAATTTTATTTTGAGTACTAAAGTATGTATATATTTTAGTTTAAGCTTTATTTGTTTTGTGAACCATATGTTAAGCTGAATACTGGTTATAGTTGGGTTTGTTGTTGTTTATATGAGTTTGTAGATGATCTTTAAGTTCAGAATTTTAGTTATGTTGACTTTTATAATTATTGATAATAAGCCTGTAAGTTTATATATGTGTTATATGCCTGTTCGTCGCATCAGTTATATATGTGTTTGGCTTTCAAAATATATGGAGGAATCGTTTATTTTTGTTTAAATTAAGTATATATTGTTGGGTATAAAATCATAGTTATGTGTTCATTTTGGTAGCTACTATACATATATTGTAGTTTATAATACTTAAGTGATGTTGGTTTGTATAAAGTTAGTCAGTATATATGTATTAGTTAATATATCCATCTTTATATTTTTGCTATGTCATGTACACTATGCTATTGCATATATTAAGATTTGTAACTGCATATATTTTAAAATCTTAATGTTGCTTTGTTTTTCTGTTAGTTTCACATATGCAAATTTACAGTATATATTATTTACAACTATCATATGTATCTAATATTGGGATTTATAAAGTGAATATGGGACAGTTGATCTTATATAGAGTTTAAATTATATATATTTGTTTTTTTTTATATATGCTTTTTAATTCAAAACAATGATTTCTAAATACATATACATAGTCAAATTTAAAATGTGTTTGAATTTAAAATATGATTTCTATATATATGGTTATACATAGTTGTGCATATATAAGATCACCGATATTAATTACTTTCATCGTCTCAACTTTGATTTGATTTCATCTATTCCTTGTTTGCACAGCAGTTAGACTTCATGTTCACGATATCATATCTCACTCATGTTTTATCGGAATGGGTTAATTCTATTTTTAAAAAAGAGTCGAAGTTACCTAGTTTATGCATGTCAAATTTCAGCAAAATCTGACATCGTTTGATTAGTGGTCGAGGATCTGGAAGTTAGACTCAGGCAGTTGTTCTTTTGTACTTGAAATTATTTTACACTGCTGCGAACACGACCTGAGTTCATGTTTGACGCATCGTATCTCTTCCGTCTTACGTCGAAATACAGTGATTCCCTTTTTGTTTAAAAGATAAAGTTTTATACTTTATGTATATAAAATTTTAGCTTCATACGAGGTAGTTCAGTCCTCTGTTTCTTACCTGAAAGTCAGACCCAGAGGTGTTTTCAGACCTGAACATTTGACAGTCGCAACATGGCCTGAGTCTATGTTCGTGACATCGTAACTTTTCTCGTCTCTTATCCAAATCAAGTGATTCTTTTGCAGTTTTAAATACAAGTTTTGATCTTTATTCATACCAAATTTCAGACCATTTCGATCTCGGTAGCACATAGAATTATATTGTTAAACTTTGACGCAGGACATGTTTTTTTATTTGTTGCTATGTTGAATGTTTTGATTTAATTTCGGCAATTTCTATTTAATAGCTTTGCTCGTCGATTCGTGCCAATCTAGTTTATTCCGGAAGTCGTGCTTGCGATCCGTGACTCGACTTCGTTGTCTATTCATCTCTCTAGCCTCAAAAGGTGAGTATTTACTCACGATTAACGTTCTTTTATTTATTAAATTTGATTTCAATTGAAACGACAATTGAAATATGCTGCTGTTAGTTAATTACACTGTTATATATGCTATTACCTGTATCAGTTCACCTGTGACATCTGACACCATTATCTGTTATATATGCAATGATAATCCAGTTTGGTGGTTAAATGATTGATTGTTTGATGTTTACAATTGGACGTTAAATTTGTTAATGTTGTAAGTGATAAATAATTTGAAATTGAAATTGACGTAGGATAGTTAGATTTGATATATATGATAAATTTGATTTGATGACATCTGCATAATATGACCTCTTTAAATGTTAAATAAATTGACACGTAGAAATAGTGTTAACTATACCTTGAACCATTGAATGTATGTTGTATAAGTTGATATAGTATGAAATTGAATAGTGGATATCAAGTGAAAAACCGTATAAATATTGTGTAATAATCTTTAATCTACATGAAATGATAGTGTAGATTCTAGAAATAATTATATTAATTTACACAAATAACAATGTGAATTAATACGATTATTTCGGGATTATTTGAATTGATTATTGGATTGATATTGATTGTTGTTATTGCTTGTTTATTTACTTTGACACCATCCCAATTATCACACTGCAAGTTCCCTTTGCTATGTTTTGATTTAGAATTGAATTGGAATCGGGTTGAAATGATAAATACCCAAATTGAACTTTGACCTAGGATAGAGAATTAAATAAAACCCGATTGGTCAACAATTTGATTTAAAAATAAAATAAAGATTTTATTTGAATAAATAATAAGGTTTTAAATGAAGTTGGAATTTGAATTTTTATGAAAGGAAAATGTTAATATGTAATAATCCGAAACAAAATATTAACATAGTAGTTGATGAAAGAATGTTGTTTAAAATTAAATTATTAAGTTGGAAATTATTTAATAATTAAGTTTTGAAATTATTTAATAATTAAATAAGATTGAATTATTTAATAATTAAATAAAAATTGAATTCTTTGTTAAGAGAAATTGAACTTTTGAATAAGTGAATTTTACTTCGTAGATAATTGAAATTGAGTTTCTTTATTAATTAAGGTTTTGGAAAATTATTTAAGTAAGTAAATAAGTGAAATTGAATTTTTTTAACGAGAAATAAAATGTGATTTATTGAAATTAATGTAAGACTTGAAATTTAAAGAATTTGATTTGATGAATTTAATTTAATTCAATTTATAAGTTTTGATATAATGAAGTTGAATTTAAATAATGGATTTAATGAATTGGAAATTTAATAGAAATTGTTTTGAATGGCAAATTAACTTAACAAATATTGAATGAAATAGATAAATGAATTTAAATTGATTTGAATGTTAAATTAAATTAATTTAAATGATTTCGGAATGAAACTTATATTCGAATTTAAATGAATACTTGAATTGTCTTAAATCAAATATTTAAATTGAATTATAAGATTTTGAAATGGAAATTTGGAAGTGAAACGTAAATTATGGAAATTGTTTAGAAAGAGAAATGAAATGTTGGTTTACAAATTCTAATTGAAACTGAATTGATTTGGTTTTGAAATAACAAACGACCAATCGGTGTAATAATCACGAAAGTTATTAAAGAGACCGGAATCGGTTAAGGACATACTCACTGTCTAAACCGAAAACCACTTTAATAACTATACGCGGAGTGTGATCCAGAATGAAGTGGTTGGAATGATGTACGTGATGACTGAAGAAAGAGAACGATAATGGATAGCCTTGACACTTGTGTCAAATTGGAAATGACTAAAACAGGAGCCGTGCCGGGCCAAATGGGGGTTAGCTACCTCAAGCGAACACACTTCTTCGAAAACTACTCATTACTTGTTGTCGATTGGTGCACCCTTGATTTTGGGAGTGTTGTTTCGCGGTGTTGCGATCGCTGCGGCGATGCGTTCTCACCAGTCCGGATCAGGCAAACGGTAGTTTCACTACCTTGGGTATTTCCTCATGTGCCTTGTCATACTTGGATCCCTATATACGCGATCACTACGATTTGTTTTGTGTTATACCTATGGAGTACTCCCTGATATCCCACTAGTTTACGGTGGAGTTTACAGTGCTGTATAGTCTATAACGCTTATATAAAATGTGTTAAGGGGGATAATGGTAACGCCTTAACACTATTTCGATATCTTATATTACTGATAGGCATTATCTACTTATCGTACACTACTACATAGTAGATAGTTTAATGGATCCTTAAAGGGTGGTTATTCCAAACATCCTTTGAGTTACTTGTATTTCAATTGCTATTTCACTTGAGTTGGATTTATTGATATAAGAATGTTAATCCTGACTCGAGTGTTTTGTGTTTTGCTTTACGCTCAGGTCAGACTAAGTGTACCGGTATTCGAGGCTCACCTTTGGAGTTGGAACTTCGCTTGGAGATCTAGCTATCTATCCAGCTTTCAGATATTCAGTTGATTCCAGTAATTGTATTCTGATATTGTATTTGATTATTGTATTCGAGACATCTGTTGTACCTTATTTAACTCTGATATGTATATAGTAGCTTCATGAACTACTATCTTTTGTTTCCGCTGTATTTATTACTCTGTGTCTGTGATTTGTGTTCTATTTATTTACTGTATATGCTCAGTTTTGCCAAATTTAAATTAACAATTCGATATTTTGAATTATTTAAGTTCGACATGTGCGGATGCGAATAGTCCAAAATAGCGGGTCGTTACATTATATGTTGTATCACTGTAAATTGCTATGTATATATACTTATACCATTGCTATTTGATTTTTGGTTGTATTGCAATGACATATACTTGATTTTTGAACTGCCTGTATAGCGATAGTCGCTAAATCGGCACTTACCGAAAATTTCACTTTACCGAAACCATTTGGTTTCATTATCATGCTTGGAATTACTTTACAAGTTAAGAAATTTTTTGATTAATGATGTTTTCAAAATAATTTATTATTTTAATAATGATTATTTATTTATTTATTTAATAAGGATTAAGGTTAACTAATTAACTTGTTAATGATGTGTTTTAAATTTAACTAATTACTTAGTTAATGATGTTTTAAATTTAATTAACCATTTTATTTAATGATGTTTAAGGCTAATTAATCTTTTTATAACGATGGATTAAGATTTATTAATTTCTTAATTAATGATGTTTTTAAAATTAATTAACCCTTTTTAATTAATGACTTTTAAAGGTTGATAAATCTGTTTAACGTTAATTAATCTTTCCTTAAATAAAGTTTTAAATTAATTAATTACTTTTAAATAATGATATTTAATTATTATTTAATTTATTTAATTATAATATTATTAATTAATTGAATTAATGATGTTTTAAAGGAGATTTACCTTTTTTAATTAAGGGCTTTTGAAGTTAATTAATTAACTAGTTAACAAAGTATTAAAGTTAATTAATCAATGTAATAAGGATGTTTTAAGTCGTTAAATCCTTTTTATAATGATGTTTCAAAGTTAGTAAACTCTTTTAACAAAGTGTTTTAAAGCTAACACTTGTAATGTGAAGCCAAGTACGAATTCAGATTTTAAAAAGTAAAAGTTTGATTCATTTATGAAAATGAATTAATTTATGTAAAGCGATTCACTTATATGGAAATGATTAATTTGTATAATTAGCACTAAACGTCGAAGAATATTTGTATAATTAGCACTAAACGTCGAAGAAGTAGACTATATCGTAAGACATGACTTTGAGGTAACACTACTTTGACTTGTTCGATATTATTGTTAACCAAGAAATAGTATAGGTTTGAATTCGATTAGTGGTGGTAAGTATACAAGACTTAATTTCCATATATGATAGTTTTATATCCTCGATAGTTGGTTTCTTGGTTATCGGTTACCTCGGCTTCTTTATTTTCGTCATTCTAACACGATTTATTACTCCATTGAGCACTGATGTCCTTTGTTAGAAATGACTAAATCAAAGCACGAGAGGAAGCCAAGCTATGTGGGGTTGCTCCCATTAGGGTACTTTTACATCTCATCTAGATTTGGATTCGGTAGTGCTATTAGATATGAAATATTCAGATTATCGGTAAGGTTTGGCGGGGTCTGGCTTGGTATTGTCCAAGAAGTGTCACGGAGTATATGAGCTTCTCAGGAGTATATTACTAGAGGTATACTTCAAGGGTGGTGCACCTTCCTAGTCATTTGTTGGAGATTTTCCTTTTCTTTTTTGATTCGAACCTTCAAATTTATTTCCTTATTTGCAACGGGACGAGTCAACCACTCTTCATGGTGTTTAATTATTTATCCATTCTTTACATTTGGATGTTGACTTATGTAGGAGTAAACCCATTTCGTGTTCAGCGGTGTGGTCTCACATGTTTGCATATAAATCTATTGTTTAAAAAGTTTTCCTCATACCAGACATATCGTCTGATCCGAGTTGTTTGTTTTTCCTAAACTCTCGAGTAATCATTTTATTTGAGTAGTCCGAGAGTAGTAGGTCTTTGTTGGGCTCTTTTGAAGATGGTGTCCGAGTAGGAGGCTTTCATCTTCTTAACTATCTATTCTGATGTATTTTCTAGTTTGTGTAAGTGTATTTTGTTTCGACATTTGTAAAGGCAGGATGTTATAACTGCCTAAGTTGATTCGTAGTACTTTTGTGTAACTTTGATAACTTCCTGTTAAGGAGTAACCTGATGTACTATAGACTGTTGTGTTTTATTTAGCAGTTTTGTTGTGAGGTTTTTTATTCTGTTTTTTATTTTACCCCATGACAATTCATCTTTCCAATGCTTGAAAAATGGCATACGAACATCGATGATGTGTTAAGTGTTGTTTCTATGAGTCAAAAAGGTGGGTCATCGCAGTTAGTATCAGAGCCAGGTTGAGCGAACAGCTTAGCCTCATTGGGATACAACTCATTAGAGATAGGATGAGTAAAGCCCTAGAATGAGTTAATCTTGAGAGAGCGTTTCCTTTTCTCCTCTAAAAGTCTGGTTTTAGATCCTTTGTTGCAGTTTTCCTTTTATCGTCTTTGACCCTATCTTTTTATTCTAATGATACCTGTCACTTATCCGAGTTATTGAAAATGAGTATGAGAGGAAGAAGAGGGAGGGGATTTGGAACCAGCACGGTTACAAATGGCAGAGCTCCTAGAAATGAGCCAGTTGTAGAGCCGATAGATGAAGCAGTGATACAAGTTCAGCTGCCATAGAACTTTGCGACCTTGTGTAAGAATTACACTGCCTTAGGTGGTAGCCTTTCTATGGAACTAAGGATATTCTGGGAGTTCAGACATGGCTCTACTCTTGTGAAAGGATATTCGAGGATCTTTAGTTGGGAGATGCTAGAAAAAGATTGTTGGCATCACGTCAACTACAGAAAGTAGCAATGGATTGGTGGGATTCAGTCACAATGAATACACAAGAAGAAGATTTCTATTAGACGCAGTTTAAAGAGGTTTTTGAAGCTCAGTTTATCCCAGAGGCGGGAAAGACTCAGTTGTTCAGAAGTTTCATGGATTTAAAACAAGATGAGATGACAGTGGCACAGTATGAGCATAGGTTCAATGCATTGTCTCGCTTTGGACC
This sequence comes from Allium fistulosum, assembly GCA_030737815.1. Taxonomy (NCBI): domain Eukaryota; kingdom Viridiplantae; phylum Streptophyta; class Magnoliopsida; order Asparagales; family Amaryllidaceae; genus Allium; species Allium fistulosum. The sequence goes on from CM060903.1 coordinate 994,881,506, forward strand.
GGGATTGATTGATACGCCACTTAAAAAGAATGAAATGTTTGTAAAAGGAATGCGACCAGAATTTCATCGGAAAATAACCAATCGTCTCAATGATACCTTTACCAATCTGATCAGTATGGCTTTGAGATTTGAAGCTCTTTATATTGAGAAAGAAGTTTAGAAAGGGGTAGTGCCAACAGTCGATGCCTAACCTTTTTTAGTGATACCAGTTGTTAGTAAGCCGTTTTTCAAGCGCAAAGGGAAGAAGTGGACGGGAAAGAAGCCTGGAGGTGGAGCTCTAGCTTAGAACAAGCAGTTAGACTTGACTAAGATTCTTTATTATAAGTGCAACTAAATGGGCCACTTTGTAAATCGGTGTCCAAACCCGGCTAGTGGACCACTCTGCTACAATTGCAACAAACATGGACATACGAAGAACGAGTGTCCATTTCCAAAGAAGGAAGCTCAAGGTAAAGTTTTTACTATTAAGGAAATACCATCTACTTCTACTGACCAAAAAGGGAAGCAGGTGTTGCAAGGTAGATTATCCATTTTTGATATTCCTGTTAGAGTGTTATTTGATACCAGTGCATCCCATTGTTTTATCTCATATGACCTAATGAACCAGTTGAATCTTAAATATGTTATTCTCCATAATTCTCTTTGTGTGTCGAACCCAATTGGGGGTCTGACCAATCTTGACACCATATGTTTGAATGTGCCTATTTCTTACCGAGATCGGCCTTTCTTTCCTGACTTGTTTGTCCTCGGGTTCATGGGTTTTGGAGTATTATTGGGAATGGGCTGGTTATCTAAGTTTAAAGTTGTTTTGGACTGTGTTAGAAGGGTGATCGTAGTAAAAGATATAATAGGTAGAAGCGTTAATATATGTTGTGGAGAGCCTAGAGGGTTGATGATCAGTTTTCTATATTCCCTCGAAGTACCCAAAGAGGAGATAAGGAAAATACCAATTGTTCGGGATTTCAAGGATATTATTGAAGGAGTGCAAGGTTTACCTATTCATCGAGAAGTGGAATTCCGTATTGATTTGATTCCAGTAACTAGACCTATTGTACAACCTCCTTGAAGGTTGGCTCTAAAGGAAAGAAGAGAATTGGAGAAGCAGTCGTTTGATTTATTGTAGAAAGGTTTGATCACACACAGCACATCGAGTTGGGGATAGCCGGTACTTTTCGTTACCAAGGTAGATGGTTATCCTAGATTATGTGTGGATTACCGAGAATTAAATAAGAGGACTATCAAGAATAAGTATTCTTTACCTAGGATTGATGACATTTTGACTAGCTCCACGGAGCTCATATATTTTCTCAGTTGGATCTTGCCACTGGTTTTCACCAATTAAGCATAGTAGAGGAGAGTGTACCCTTAATAGTTTTTTGAACCCCTGATAGTTTTTACGAGTGGTTAGTCATGCCATTCAGATTGACTAACGCACTCGCTTATTTCATAGATTTGATGAATAGAGTGTTTCGGGATTTTCTTATTAAGTTTGTTCTGGTTTTCATTGATGACATCCTCATTTATTCTATGTCAGAGGAAGAGCACAAGTACCATCTTTATTTTGTTCTAACTACTTTAAGAAGACATTTTTTAAAGGCAAAGTTTTCTAAGTTCCATTTCTGGAAATCCGAAGTTATAATTCTAGGGCACTTAGTTTCGGCAGAAGGCGTATCAGTGGATCCTGCTAAAGTAGTTGTGGTTCAAGATTGGAAGAAAACTGAAAATGAAATAGAGGTCAGGAGTTTCTTGGGATTGGTAGGTTTTTATAGAAGGTTTATTAAAGATTTAATCAAAGATTGCTTCTCATCTAACAAAGCTGACGAAGAAAGATGCTAAGTTTGTTTGAACACCCAAGTGCGATCAAGCATTCAATGAGTTAAAGGAGAAATTGACTAGCGCTCCTGTCTTGACTATTCCAAATAGGAGCGAAGGATTAACTGCTTACACGGATGCTTGTAGGACCGGATTGGGAGTATTTTGGATGTAGAATGGAAAAGTAATAGCATATGCAAGTCGACAGTTGAAACCTCATGAGAAGAATTATGCTACACATGATTTGGAGTTGTTGGTAGTTGTCTTCACATTGAAAGCGTGGAGGCACTATCTTTTGGGTGCAAAGTTTGATTTATATACGGATCACAAGTCATTAAAGTATTTTTACCCAAAAGGACTTGAACTTGAGGCAATAAAGATGGCTAGAATTTCTTGCGTCTTATGACCTAGAGATTCTTTATACCCCATGGAAGGAAAATGACATTGCAGATGCGTTGAGTAGGAATGTGGCGACGATTGCAAATTTGGAAGTTAAGACCTAGAGATTCTTTATACCCCAGGGAAGGAAAACGCCGTTGCAGATGCGTTGAGTAGGAATGTGGTGACGATTGCAAATTTGGAAGTTAAGCTAGCATTAATGGAGAGAATTTCATATTTCCATGAAGAAGAACCTATTCTAGCTCGGCTTAAGAAGGATGTTGAAGATGGAACCATCTCTAGTTTTCGGATAGACTCTCGAGGCACTTTAAGAATGATTGGTCGGATTTGTGTGCTAGATGTTAACGGAATTAGACAGGATGTGCGGAGAGAGTGCCATCGGTCAAGGTTATCTATCCACCCGGGAGTGACTAAAATGTTTCAGAATATAAAGAAGACCTTTTGGTGGAAAGGGATGAAGTGAGACATTTCAATTATTGTGAGCCGGTGTGCGAATTGCCAACAGGTCAAGAGTAACCAACAAAAGACTTTTAGGTTACTTCAACCATTAGAGATACCAAATTGGAAGTGGGAGCAAGTATCCATGGTCTTTATCGATGGGTTGCCAAAACAAGAAGAGGTAATGAAGGCATTTAGGTAATTGTAGATCGATTAACGAAGAGTGCCCACTTTATTCCGGTGAAGTCATTAAGAACTGCAGCTTCTTTGGTAGAGATTTATTTGAGGGAGATCGTTCAACCGCATGGAATTCCAATAAGTATAGTTAGTGATCGAGATCCCATCTTCACAAGTCATTTTTAGGGAACCTTGCAAGCTGATTTAGGGACAAAATTGAATTTTAGCATAGCCTATCACTCGCAGACAGGCGGACAAACCGAAACGGTAAACTGAATTTTGTAGGATCCCTTGAGAGCATGCATTTTGGATTTTGGAGGTTCTTGGGAAGATCGTCTACATTTGGTAGAGTTCTCTTATAACAACAGTTACTAAGCTAGTATTGGCATGGTGCTCTATGAAGCTTTTTATGGACGGCCATGTAAATCACCTTCATGTTGGGTTGAGACTGGAGACCAATTCGTTCTTGGACTAGAGTTAATTTGATAAGCATCAAAGAAAGTAGCTATGGTAAAGAAAAGGATGAAAGAAGTCCAGGAGATCAACGGAGAATGGACTTAGAGTCTGCGGTCGGGGATTTGGTACTTGTGAAAGTTTCCCCGATTAAAGGAGTTATAAGATTCAAAAGAGCAGGAAAGCTAGCACCCAGATTCATAGGACCATTAAGAATCCTTAAGAGAATTTGACCATTGGCCTATAGAGTAAATTTTCCTGAAAGATTGTCTGAAGTTCATAATGTCTCTCATGTATCTCATCTGAGAAAGAATGTTTATGATCCATCTTTGATTGTTGAGACATATAGTCAGGAAGACTTCGAGATAGAACCAAACTTGATGGTAGTCCGACATCCAATTCATATTGTAGATTGAGATGAAAGGAGATTGAGGAACGAGGTGGTGAAGCTTGTTAAGGTTTAGTGGAGTGATGATCCCCGCGATTGTACTTGGGAGACCGAGGATCATATTAGAGAAAGTTACCCTGATGTAATGTCAGGTTAGTTGTTTGAATGCATTAGGCATGTTCTTTTATGGCATAGTTGCTTTGCATTGTTATATGAATTTCTTGGTATAATATATACCTTTTGGATTGACTTTTTGTGTATTAATTTCAGGGATGAAATTCTCCTAGGGGGGAGAGTGTAACGACCCGTAAATTAATCGCTTTATATTTGAATATTTAAATCATTTTTAAATATTTAAATAATGGATTTCAATAACCAAATAAACATATTTTATACATTAATTAATGATATTAAAATCATTTTCAAATTTTGTTTATCAAAATAATTAGTTCAAATAAAAATAGAAAATGTGACCGAATAATGTTTTCCAAAATTTTTGATTTTCGACATCGGAAGGTCATCAAAAACGTTGTGCACATTTTGTATAAATCATATACACATGCACATATGTCATGTGATAAATTAATTATAGTGTTAAAGTTAATAATTCGTGCTTAGTTTAAAATAAAACATGATTTGACTAAATATGCATATAAAAACCTAAATAAACCTAAGGAAGTACAGCATACATTACCTTAGCACCTTAGGATAGTACCTAATGCATAGAGGAGGAGGGACAAGGGGGGAACATAGGAAACAAGGTATGGAGGGAGGTATGGGCTTGGTTTCATGATAAGAGATAAATATTATTTTATACCTAAAGTCTTATTACTAAAATACCCTTCTCATATTCCTATATATACCTCCATCTCTACACCATTTACCATTTTACATTTCTATTTCTTCATTTCCTACTTCCTTCTTCATAAACTTCTTTATATATCCATGGCTTCCAAGACAAATTCCTAAGCTAAAAAACTAGTGTTATGCTTCTAAAAAACTAGTTTAAAATCTTTCTACTTCACTTCAAAAAGCAATCTCCACCAAAACAAATCTCTACATCCTTTAACCCATCATGGCCGAGCCCAATAATGTTCATAGCCAAGCCACTTTGGCTTTCCAAGGTCCGAAAACCTGACTTGATCGAGCTAGGAGCGTGAGATCTTAGGCTAGTGCAAGTTGTTGAGTGATTCGGCTTCATTTGATAGCAACTTTGTAAGTAAAACTCCACCCTCAAAGCCAAAGTTTGTAAACTATATTCATGTTCAGATTAGTAGCTATTTAATGCTTGTTGTATGTATTGGTGATGCATTTATTGATTTGTTTGGCATGTTGCAAAAGGATGGCGTTTTAGACAGTTAGTAAGCAAATAGTTAGCGACATGTTTGATTAGTAGTGAAAGTTAATTAATTAGTAAGTAAATGTTCGTTATATGTTATATCATTGTAAATTGCCATGTATATATACTCATACCCTTGCTATGTGATGTTTGGCTGTATTGCAATGACATATACTTGATTTTCGAACTACCCGTATAGCGATAGTCGCTATATTAACACTTACAAAAAATTTCACTTTATTGAAACAATTTGGTTTCGTTATCGTGCTTACAATTATTTTACAAGTTAAGAAATTTTTTGATTAATGATGTTTTCGAAAATAATTAGTTATTTTAATAACGATTATTTAATTTAATTAATTAATTGTTTAATTAATAAGGATTAAGGTTAACTAATTAACTTGTTAATGACGTGTTTTAAATTTAACTAATTACTTAGTTAATGATGTTTTAAATTTAATTAATCATCTTATTTAGTTATGTTTAAGGCTAATTAATCTTTTGATAATGATGGATTAAGACTTATTAATTTATTAGTTAATGATGTCTTTAAAATTACTTAGCCTGTTTTAATTAATGACTTTTAAAGGTTAATAAATTTGTTTAACCTTAATTAATCTTTCCTTAAATAAAGTTTTAAATTAATTAATCAATTTTAAATCATGATATTTAATTTATTTATTTAATTATATTATTACTTAATTGAATTAATAATGTTTTAAAGGAGATTTACCTTTTTCAATTAAGGGTTATTGAAGTCAATTAATTAACTAGTTAACAAAATTTTAAAGTTAATTAATCAATATAATGAGGATGTTTTAAATTGTTAAACTCTTTTTATAATGTGTTTCAAAAGTAGTAAACTCTTTTTAACAAAGTTTTTTAAAGCTAATACAGTAATGTGAAGCCAAGTATGAATTCGGGTTTTTAAAAGTAAAAGTTTGATTTGTTTATGGAAATGAATTAATTTTCGTAAAGCGGTTCACTTATATGGAAATGATTTATTTGTATAATTAACAGTAAACGTCGAAGAAGTAAACCTGTCGCTATTTTGAAAGTTAAGAATAATCGTGAGACATGACTTTGAGGTAACACTACCTTGACTTGTACGGTATTATTGTTAACAAAGAAATAGTACAAGTTTGAATTCGATGAGTGGTGGTAAGTATTCAAGACTTAATTTCCATGTATGATTGTTTTATATCCTCGATAGTTGGTTTCTCAACTATCGGTTACCTCGGCTTCTTTATTTTTGTCATTCTAAGATGATTTATTGCTCCGTTGAGCATTGATATCCTTTGTCAGAAATGACTAAATCCAAAGCGCGAGAGGAAGCCAAGCTATGCGAGGCTGCTTCCATTAGGGTACTTTTACATCTCATCTAGATTTGGATTCGGTAGCGCTATTAGATGTGAAATATTCAGATTCTCGGTAAGGTTTAGTAGGGTCCAGCTTGGTATTGTCCGAGAAGTGTCACGGAGTATATGAGCTTCTCAGGAGTATATTACTAGAGGTATACTTCAAGGGTGGTGCACCTTCCTAGTCATCTGTTGGAGATTTTCCTTTTCTTATTTGATTCAAACCTTCAAATTTATTTCCTTATTTGCATCGAGAAGAGTCAACCACTCTTTATGGTGTTTAATTATTTATCCATTCTTTACGTTTGGATGTTGATTTATATGGGAGTAAACTCGTTTCGTGTTCAGTGGTGTGGTCTCACATGTTTGTGTTTAATTGCACACCTATTGTTTAAAAAGTTTTACTTATACCAGACATATCGTCTAACTCGATTTGTTTGTTTTCCCTAAATTCTCGGGTACTCATTTTATTTGAGTAGTCCAAGAGTAGCAGGTCTTTGTTGGGCTCTTTTGAAGACGGCGTCCGAGTAGGAGGCTTTCGTCTTCTTAGCTATCTATTCCACTGTATTTTCTAGTTTGTGTAAATGTATTTTGTTTCGGAATTTGTAAAGGCGGGATGTTATATCCGCCTAAGTTTATTTGTAGTACTTTTGTGTAACTCTAATAACTCCCTATTAAGGAATAACCTGATGTACTATTAACTGTTATGCTTTATTAGCAGTTTTGTTATGAGGTTATCTATTTTGTTCTTTATTTCACCCCACGACAATTCATCTTTCCGATGCTTGGGCAATGGCACACGAACACCGAGGATGTGTTAAGTGTCGTTTCTATGGGTCAGAAAGGTAGGTCGTCATAGGATGTTTCACCTACCATAGTATTCTTTTTTCCGTTGCAGTACTATTGTATATATTAGCATTTGTAAGTATAGGTTGTTATAACTGTCCAGGCCGATGATAGTACTTAGGTTTTGTAACTCCAAGATTTCTATATCGGAGTAATCCTTTGTACTATTCGTTTGATATTATGTATTATCGTTCTGTAGTGAGATTATGATGTTGTGTTCTCTTCTTTCTTGTTCTATTTCGTTTTCCTTTTATTTTACCCAAACTTTTCGTCTTTCCAACGCTTGGATGGTTGGCACACGAATACCGTGGATGTATTAGTATCGACGTTCGAGGGTCAAAAAGTCAAATTGTTACAATTATCCTGACTAGTGCTACCTTAGGATACACTCAAAGGTTTTTCTCAATAGTAAATAATCATGTAATTTGGTTTATATACTTAGTTTGTAAAACTTAGTTTATAAATACTTAGTTTATATACTTAGTTTGTAATAGTTTATATACATGTACACTGAGAAATTAGTTTGCAATGACTAAGAAGAGAACAACAGTATGTAGCAACCGTGAATGAATATCTACTATAGTATAGGAACGAGGAATGAATGATGGTGCAAAGAACCAAAATAATTTATGTAGCTTTGTTGTATTAAGAGGATTTGGTTAGATTTGCTTGAACAATAATTTAATCATTGAAAAACTTGCTAAATGTTATTCTTATAAAATAGTAAAGATTAACGGAGAAACTACAATTGTATTTTATGATGTAAATATGGTTAAAGACAAATAAAATATATGTTGTTAGCCCATTGTCTATCATTATTGGTATTGGGCCCACTAAGAATAGTTGGTATGTTAAGTGTGGGCTTAATTTAAACCTTTGAGTGCTTTTTAGTGCTTTAGAATATAACGACACTAATTGTATGGGAAGTTATATTTTACTGTCTGCACTAATATATCTTGGTTTGTATTTTGCATTTACTACAAGTATATTAATGGGGATTATTATGCCATTTGTTTGTAAACATGAAGACATATATATGGTTTTACTAAGAGTTCATGGCCTTGGACTTAAATTAATTAAACTTTAACCTTTTTTTTAATGTTTGATGTATACCCTTTATTGTTCCTTGCATAGTGTAAATTATAATTGTTGATTGTCCTATGCCATATATTTTATATTAGTATATTTTTATTTTGCGTATATATATGTATGTATGTATGCATGTATGTATTGTGCTTATTGTTTTTGTATGGTTTCTTAGCAGGTTCAGGTATGCGTACTGGTTTAGACGGATTCATAAGATTTTATGGACTGGAGTGTGGTTTTTGTTGTATTTTTATTTTGAACCTTAGTTCTTTAGGTTTGGGGGTTTTATTTTTATTCTAATGTTTATTGTATGGGGGGCATTGCTACTTGTCAGGCACGTTGACGGCTCTATTTTTTAGTGTAGAATAAAATTACATGAGTGCTCTCCTCTAATCATAGAGGATCACTCATTTTTCTCAAAAAAAGATAAACTTGTAACTACTTATATATAATCTATAATAATCATATATGCAAATGTTCATCACTTAGAGTAGAAATATGATAACTCCTTATATATTATTCATATACACAACTTATTTGCCCATTTTTGTTGATGAAAAAGTGGGAGAAGTTGTATAAAAAATAATAGGAAAAAAGGTAGGGGAGTTGTATTGCACATATTCAAGGGGAGTTATGGGAAGTTTTCCTTAAACATCATTATATTTTGTAACAAAATATTTAATGGTTGTCATCAACTAAAAGGGGGAGATTATTAATACCCAAGGTATTGATTTTGATGACAACGACCATATAAATATTGTTACTAATGTTTTCTCAAGTTATATAGTATATTGTGTAGGATATCAGAAATATTTAGCTGGTTTACACAAAGTGTTGATTGAATAAAAGCTTGAAGAACTGATCGTAATAAAGAATTCAATAGTTGATCAAGATATATCTGAAGACTCATGAGTTTTGAAGGATTCAAGAATAAAAACAAGAAGAACTCAAGAAATATATGTCAGTTTTTATTGAGCCTTAGTTTAAATGTTAAAGACCTGAGTAGTATCTTATCATTGGCTATCTTCACTTCGAAAATTATTATTTAACACTCAATTTTTTTATAAATGAATAGTGTTTAATTTCTATATTAAAATCAATTTTAATAGAGTTTTCGTAAAAATATTTATTTTGAAAGATATTTAAAGTGTTTATGAAAATATACAAATTATAATGTATATGTCAACATATAAATATATGTATGTCGACAAAGTGACCGTTAGTCAGTCATTTAAAAATCAAAAAGAGGCTATTTTTGGCGCCACCCTTTCACCAATAGACACATCTATTCAAACTCTTATTAAAGAGTTATGAACTCGAATTTTAAACAACAATTTTCATTGCTTTCTTTATCTCCTTCTTCTCTTTGATTCTCTTTACTAATTCAACGAAGTTTTGCCGAATTCTACATCAATTCTCACACACACTCTCTCTCTCTCTTAGCATATACTCAAAAGATCGAAGAAGATTCACTTTTGTTCTACAACATTAACTCTCTTATCTTCACTCTTTTCTACTCAAAAGAAAAGATATTCCACTGCTAAAGGTCTATGGGAAATTGTACCAACAAACTACTTGAAACTATAATCGAAAGATTTGATTTCTGGTTGTTCTCTACTACTACTTGATAAAGGGTGATCTTGACCACAGAAGTGAAAGTCAAGATAGCTTTGTAAAGGGTGTTGGCATGCCCCCTAAGTCAAAAACAAGATAGGTGTTTTGGTTACCATAGTCAAATTCAAAGTGTGTGCTGGTTACTAGAGTCAAATTCCAAAGGGTGTGCTGGTTACCCGAGTCAAATTCCAGTAGGTGTTTCTTGCCACCCGAGTTAAATTCAAGACATGTAAAGGGTATTCATGCCACTTATTTGAAGGTTAAGGTATGATAAGTGAAATTTTACACGGGGTACAACTGGATGTTGAATTGGTAATCCAAACCGGTATAAAATTCTTGGTGTGTTCTTTACCTTTACTGCATTTATTTATTATTCTCTAATTTTTTTGTGATTATATGATTTACATGTGTTTGAATTTACTGTGATATAGTTTGGAATCTGCAAGTATATTATCAATAAGTTTAAACACACCATTTACCCCCCTCTAGTGTAAAATATCCTTTAGATCCATTCCTATGTGGTATAGATTAGGTTATATCACCCCCTTGCATAACCAATTTAATTAAATATTTATAATTAATTTGAAATATTAATTAAATTTATCATAAATTATTTTAAGATAAATAACTAACTACAACGATGATAGTTATACACATATATCAATAAAAGTTTTAATTAATTAACTTTTGATTAATTATTTTATTTAGTTTAATTAATCATATTAATTAAATTTAAAATTCCAAAATTAATTATTTAATTTCTCAAAATAATTTTGAAAAAATTGAATGTGTTTTATAGCTTTTATAAAATTTCACTTTTATATTTTAAACTTAATTTTAAATTTTCAATATAATTTTAAAGTTTCAAAGAAAATTTAAAAATTAGCCCAAGGCCCAATATAAATTTAGGCCTTTATATTGGGGACAATCTTTGGGTTTACTTCATCCTTTGGCTCAGGCCAGTAGCCAGGTACGGCAAAGTGCTTACTACTCAATCCCAACCTTAGACAATACCTTTCTATATACCCTACTGAATGGGTAGGCTTTAATCAGTTAGCCCTAACATTGCTAATTTAGACCGCCTAGACAATTATGGCTCTGGTACTATTGAAGGAACCGACCCAGTTGGAACCAGGTCAGATGGTTGAATTTCAATTTTAGTTTCCACTTTTAGACCTTTTTTGGGTCTATAAAGTCTAAATGGATTTTAGATCCAATCTAAAATATTTTAAATAAAAACTTAGTTTTATTTAATTTGTTTTAAGAAAGATTTTGATTATTTATATTGTAATCAATATGATATTTATATAAAATAGAGTATATGAAATATACTCTTGTGTGTGTGTATGTAACTGTTAATTGCTTAATTTAATTTAGAGAAGGAAATCTTTCATTTCTCTTTCTCAAACTTATTCAGTTAATGAGAGAAGATTTTGTTTTATTTGGAGAGAGAAACCTATCATTTCTCTTTTTAATTAAATTGATTGATTTATTAATAACAATAATGACAACATTTATACTTGGCATATATTATGAGTATATCTAAATATACTCAATTGTATATTTTGTAAGCACAACATATCATATTATGTATATAGTTATGCGTAAGTGTTTGGGTGCTGGAATTACACCACAATGAATTCATTCTCCCTTTATATAGGCATTACTTATCCAGAGCATTGTTTAAAATTATATGTGTATATATATTTATATATGTTTAAATCTGTGCAGTTAAAGAACTCAGCAGATTCAATGCGGTGGAGATGTAAAAAGTCATAGCGGGGATACAACGAGGATATAGCGGGTGACTTTAAAATAACATATAAAACTCGTACTTAATTTTTTTACAAATATATAAATGGTAATTAAATGAAAAATTAACATTCAATTGAAATATAATTAATACATAAACAATTTTAAATAAAAACATGTGTGAATATACTGTAAATAAACGTAAAACTGTTATATATAACATAATTGAATTTAGTAGAATATTAGAGTATTTTCATTTCTGAAAATAAATTAAAAATTCAATTAAATTAATTAATTTCATAATTTTTATAATGTATAAATGTCATTTTTCAATTCATTTCTTTTAAAGAAGATATAGCGGAATATAGCGGGAATAACGAGATATAGCGGAAAATAGAGGGGCTTAAAGCGGAAAGGTTATATTTGGGGCTATATCGTAGCGGCGGAAATCGATTATGAGATATGGCGGGGTAATTGCGGCGCATTAACTACACATTAAATACATTTCATATATATATATACATATATACACACACACACATATGTATTGTTAACGAATCCTTTTATAAATCTAAATTAATTCAACAAAGTCAACTATTTTGAATTCAAGATTTATTTCCAAAACATGTAGTGGTCTAATTTAGTGAAACAATATGAAAACATATCTTAATCTTTAAGTCCAAATATAACCTATGTTTATAATTTAAAGTAAGATAAAATATAGATATTTTATAAGAAATAATAATTTTCCAAAAGTATATTTTATATAACAACACTACTGTGTTGATTTATGTTCATTCATACATTAATGCAATCCTCTTTTATTATTGTATGCATGTTTATATATATAAAAACTTTTGTAACCTTTCTAATGAAAAATAATTTTAAATTATTTTAACACCCACTCACACACATATAGACACACACACACTCTCTCTCTCTCTCTTATATATGTATATATCTTAAAATAGAAAAAGCAATTTTGAATCAAAAGAAACTATCCTTAACAATTGAATAAATAATTATAGAAAACAAAAAATTAATTACCTAATCTATACTTAGATCAAAATCAATAGAAATTATCAATGAAAATCATCAGTTGAAATTATAATGTCAATTCAAAATCAATTTTAATAATAATAGGTTACAATATTTTAAGAACTACACTTGTATATTTATCAGGGGTAGCAAATGCGTACATAAATTCACTTGAATGAAATAACCACTGAATCTACAATACCATGGAATACATAGATAAGAACTAATTGAATTTTACCTTGTTGATGTTGCCTTTTGATTTGCACATTGAGTGAAGAAGGCTCTTAGATCTGATTGAATCACCTCCAGAAATTGCAACATTCTGAAGTACCACATTTGTATTTATTTTATTTGGCTTATTTGATTTTTTTTTTGGAAATTTTTTTCCATTGAAGCCATGATGATTTCGGTTATTAAGGGAGAGGAGCACAATAAGAGAAAGAAAATGAATTTGTCAGGAAGAATCATTAAAGAAAATGAAGGGAGATTTGTTTTAAAGGAATGATTGAAACATTTCTAATTCCTTCCTTAAAACATTGCATCTTTAATTCTTCATTAAATCTCAATAAAATCATCTCCCTCTTATACCAAGTATGGCTGGCCAAGAACAGATCTACATGGGCCCTCAAAAATTTCTAAAGAACTTTTAGTTATTAATTGATTTAAATCAATTTCAAATATTTTGTCGATATAATGTATATCAATCGTGCATACGTAACTTTTATATATTCGCATTTCATTAAATACTAATGGCATTCAAACATCAAATAAAATAAAATATAATAACTAATATTTCATAAATACTAATTAATTTACAATGATTATGAATTAATCAAATCCTATGGTTTTTTGGAGTATTCATTGTTATGGTTGTGCGACTCAATGGTGTAAATTAAGTCAGCGATTAATATCGAACAATTTTAATGTTAACATTCACACATCACTTTAGCTAGTGGTGTGACATTTTGGCTGAATTTATTACTTACACATCTTTTCGATAAAAATCCAATTTTACTACTATAAGCGGTACCTGATAGCAACGAATATTTACACCAATTCTCTTCATCAATACTATATCAAGCTAGGACTTATGGAATTTGGTTTTGGTCGAAATTCCAACATCGTCCACATTCAACTTGATTATCCCAAACACAAAATCCTTGGTTAAGTAATAACAATTATTATTAACCATACTGCTCTAGCTAGAGACTTTGACTTTGAGTTGACTACAGTTGAACGTGATGCTAACATGATGTAACCGAGGAGACGAATTCTCTATTGAATAGTATTTCACTTCCAATGCTTCGACTCGGACCTAACTATAGTTGTTCAATGAACATCATGCCATGATTTAACTATAATCAAAGTGAAGTGTTCACATTGAAGTTCCACACTATTCTTAAGTCGAGGGAACTGTATAATATCATCACTTCAAGATTCTCTATTTGACCTTAGTTATAATAACCAATAGAAAACTCTCGAGTGAGTCATTCACGATTATCCAATAACTATTAATACATAACCCCTTGGTGCCCCCAACAGCCATGAGTGATACAGTACACAATATTTGAAGAGTATTACATACTCTAGTCTCAATGTATATATCGATATCATGTCTCGAAAAATCTTGACTAGGAATATTTAAAATAATATGTTATTTTTAATATGATAAATTTCTTATGATTACAACAATTTTAATTTCAACCACATAACGTATCATTTAAGGATATTCTATTGATATAATTAAATTAAATAATAAATTAACATATCGCAATATGATAAGTATATAATAGAAAGAAAATACCTTTTATTTTGAACAAGATTGGTTATAGAGTTTGATGTATGTAACAAATTGCATAATTGATCCTAGGGCATACGTCTAACTCTATCATAAATACTGATGCTCATCAATCTTATTCAAAACAAAATTGAAATAATAATGCTCATAGGGGTGGTATCGCATCTCAATTGCACGGTGTTCCCATGGTTGCTCGGTAGAGATCTAAGAGATATGGGGCTCTGTCTCTGCAGTAACAAACGGAATAGATGGTAGTAAATGATCGAGAGTTTCAATTATAATAGTGGAGTCATGAGCAAGGATGTTTCGGGCATGACTAAGGATGACAAACTAACAACTGCTCATGGGAAGGAGATGTAACCGAGGAGTTGAAGCTATTCTTTGGAACCCAATGCCTAGTGAGATGGAGTAGAAGGGGGATTTTCGATGGGATGGATAATGAGGACAACTCAAAAACCAAAGGAGACCTTTGTATACCGTGCTTGCAAGAGGAAGCTATAAGATCGAAAGAACAACAAAAAGGAAAATATTTTATTTCCGACTATACTCACATCTACAATTGCAACCCGACCCTCCGCCAATCTTACATGCAATTTGGATGGAAAAGATTGATTTGGATTTATTTGATTAAGGCCTTAGCATAAATAAGTTTTCGCCTTGCAACACTATTTACATCAAAACATCTCAAATCTCCAACAAGATTAGCTAACCAATTAAAACCAGTCATGGGTCGAAGAACTGACAAAATATTCGACAAACGTGTCCAAACCGAAATAGAGAGTTCCCGCTCCCTAGCTAAGTCGATCGAAGGGCACAAGGGTGTTATGATAAAGGGTTTTTCTTCAATGAAGATTGGTTCTGACTTAGGAATACGCAATCTCTCTTCTGAAATAGTGAAATAAAAATAAAACATAGAGTTGTCAGAATGGTTTTTTAGACCGTCCATAATTTTCCACATATGCCTACATCAACCTCGCATGGTATCATAACGAGGGTTGGAGTCCAAAAAGAAGACAAAAAAATAACCTTTCCAAAATTCAATATCGGTATCAATAACTTCTTGCAGTGGGATCATAACACCATTCTCTTCTAATTTCAAATTTACAAGCGGAATATTCTCCGGCATTTCTAAGATGCTTAGCAAAAAGAGATTACCATTTTTTGGGCTTAATTTGGGAGTTGGCAAGTGGTTCCTATGAAATTTGAAGGCTTTGCAGGGGGATTATCAGAACTGTGATTCATAGCAACAGATTGAAGGAAAGGTCGGGATTCATTACATCAAGTAACTTCATTTCAATTCAAAACACTAGTGCTACTACACCCATTCTCAAGGCTGACTGTTCGACCATTCACATTATTACCCAAAGTACTATCATTATCAAAACCAACTCATTGTACATTTTGACCTAATTGATTAACAATAGTCACTAAAAATTATCACAAACGAGACTACCAGTTACTGGCAGAGTAGTGAAGGGCGAGCAACCAGACGAAGTCATCTTTGGCACGATATGCGCTAGTGGAGAAAGATCAGTAGGGTAGCGTGGAGCTTGGACTATGGTGAAAGAATTGAATAGTGTTCCAAATCTATTTTTTAATGCAGAGTCAAGATCCAGGCTAAGTAGTATTTTTTAGTGACCCGTTAAATAGATAATTAACCTGTATTGAAGAAGACGTGATGCAAAGAGTGAGGGATGCACAAGGAAGAAGATGTGATGTGCACGTAAATGTGCATATACTTACCACCACATTTAATCTATTTAAATTAAATAAATGATCATATTGGGTATTTTAACTTGTTTAAACCAAAATTCAAATTATTTTCAAATTGTCACATATTCATCTTCATATAGGGGTAAAATGGTCATTTTTGTGCTTTTATTAAATTGTAAAAATTTACTTGGAATTTTCTATGTTGTTTTGTAGGAAATTTAGTGAATTTTACAAGTGGTTTCATGATGATATACGCATGCACAAGAGTGAAGAGAACAAATGAAGATAGAAATAATTCAAAGTGAAGATCATGGAGGACCTCACTTACCCACCTACCTTAATGTACACTTAGGAGCTAATGCACATGCTAAAAGGCCATTAAATCTTCATACACACTTAATGAATGATTAGTGGATGCTAATGGTTACTTGGACACCACACTTCCTAAGGGGTAGTTTGGGCATTCCCCAAAAATATGGATTAGGGTTTCTAACTTGTTTAAATACCCCATATCTTCATGTAACCTTCTCTTCCTCTTAGTTAGTTTTTAGCTCAAAAATAAAATAAAGCTCTCTTTCTCTTTTCATGGCTACTTAGCCATTTTATTTCATGTAATCTTTCTTTCTATGCAACGTTAGTTAATGTAATTTTACATTTACAGGCTCTCTTTCTTATGTTGTTAGTAGTTTAGTGTTCATTTCTTTTTTACTTAGCTTTTCTTTTCATTTTACTCTCTTTTTCCTCTTGTTTATTTCATGTTGGTTTCTACATTTGTTGATTTAATAACAAATATGATAGGCTAATCCCTACAATTTAGGGGTAATGAAGCTCTCTTGAATCATTTAGATGCAACATAATTTTTCATTTATGTCTCATTTGTGCTTAATGGAAAGTTAGATGTTTGTGTGATTTTGTGTTTAATATTGAGTTTGATAGCTTATGTTGTTCAAAACAAATAAGCTATGCTTAATCATATGAATCACTAATTACCTCTTCATCTACATATGATCATGGTAATGGAAGTAGATTTAGAATCAAAATTTGATGGTTTATGTTTCAAATTCAATAGTTAATAAGCCATACTTAAAACAGATTCTACTTTTAATTTCATGTCATTTTCATTATGGTTAGTAAGTGGGTTAGAGGGTGCATTAAAGTTTGATGGTTTAAGTATGTTAATTAATAACACAATTAGGCCATGCTTATGATAAATGCATCAACTAAATTCACAAATGACCAAAAAGAGATCATAATTTCATTATGCTGATTTATGTGATTAAGAGAGGGGATTTGTCTCTAAATTGCTCTTTAATTTCATATTTTTATTCTCCTTAGTTTTAGCTTGTTTTTACTTTCTTTTAGTTAGTTAACAATCCCTCAACTTTGGTTTAATTTGATTGAATAGATTTTTAAAATCTAACAATTCCCTGCGGATCGACTCGTACTCGCCACGTACTAACTTTTGTACGTCGTGCGCTTGCGGTAAATTTAATTTGAAATTTCATCGACTATTTTCTAAACCGATAGAAAACTAGCCGATTAACAAGTTTTTGGCGTCGTTGCCGGAGGTTGTTTTGATTTTTATTTTCTATTCTTCGAATTATTATTGTTCGGGTTTTATTGTGTGTTTGTTTTGTGTGTTAATTTTCTATTTTTTTTTTTTTTTTTTTTGAGTTGTGTGTGTTGTTTGATTTTTGTTTGTGTGGTTGTTGTTGTTTTCGAGTTGTTTTGTTGTTTGCATTTCTATTAAAAAAAGACATACACAATTTAAAAAAAAAAAACATTTTATTGCATTCCATTTACATTTCTACAATTACAATTTTATTTTCCTTCTTTTTACATTGCTTTCAAAAAAAACTGTACATATTTTCTGTTTTCAACGGTTGTTCCCTGTTACTCCATTGACCATCACCACCTTCTCCAACCACCTACTATGCACGAACGCGGCGTTCATCCCAGCACCTCACCACAGTGCCCTCCCCTGTCCAACCTCCGAAGCCACTGATAACAAACTTCCCACTGATACTTCATCACAACTGATCATCCACCACATTACAAACATTTTCAAACATAAACTGCTGTATCAATACCAAAACACAGCATATTTCTATCAAAACTCCCCTTCCCGCCATACAACTTTACACCATTTCACTACCCATACGTCCCACTGCCAAAACCTCCTTGACTACCATCACTAGCGACAACCCGTTCAAAACATCCACCACTGTCATTCATTTACAACCTACACAAACCCCTCTGTCAACCTACTACACCCTTCACTTCACTGTTATCACCAGTATCATTCGACCAACCACCAGAACAACCGCTTGCAGTACTCGACCAAACTTCCCATTCACAAGCATAAACCCACCATTCACCATTACTGCTGCACACTACAACCCATTGTCCACCATTTCTTACTCCACATATTCAACATTTCACAACAAACCTCCCTGCAAACATTACACAACTGCAAACATTTCAACCACTGGCAAAACACCTCTATGGTCACAGCTTACATCATCCCACATCACTACACTATCAATCAACTACACTCCTCTCCTCTGTCATCCAAACTGTGCCACTGCTTTGTGCACTGCCCCGCTTCACAACAAACCTCCCTGCAAACATTACACAACTGCAAACATTTCAACCACTGGCAAAACACCTCTATGGTCACAGCTTACATCATCCCACATCACTACACTATCAATCAACTACACTCCTCTCCTCTGTCATCCAAACTGTGCCACTGCTTTGTGCACTGCCCCGCTTCACAACAAACCTCCCTGCAAACATTACACAACTGCAAACATTTCAACCACTGGCAAAACACCTCTATGGTCACAGCTTACATCATCCCACATCACTACACTATCAATCAACTACACTCCTCTCCTCTGTCATCCAAACTGTGCCACTGCTTTGTGCACTGCCCCGCTTCACTTTTTTTTTGCTGTAAACTTCTCCCTTCACTGTCATAAAACCAAACATCCTACCTACATCTAGAACTGCCTGCGACCTACCTCTTCCAACATTAGACTCCTTCACGACCGATACATACTTCACCACATCGCTCTTGCTGATATACCACCATCAACGCCAACCATCGCCTTATCACCACAGTGACAATCTAACTGCTGCCATACTTCTAACTGCCATATTTCTACAAGCATCAATCCTCTTTCCCACTTCTGTTTTCATATATCCAATCCACTTCAAAAAAAATCAAAAAAGTTATCAGACAAACCTCCCCACCATTACAGTGCCATCCCCTGACCATATCACAGCAACCAACCACCAAAAAGAAACTACAACACGTGCCTGAACAACCCCCCACCCTGTTACAACTCCTCCAGTCATCATCCAAAACTGATCACTGCATACCATAACCATCATTTTCTTCTCTTCACCTTACCACACTCCCACCCACTACTCATCAACCATGTATCACTACCCTTTGCTACCCCATAATCATCAACTGAATCCCTTTCAACTTCTCACAGCAACTCAATTCCATCGTGAACAACTCTCGAAACCATCATTTGCAACCTTAACCAACGCCTTCATTTTCACCACAGCACGACCACCCATTCACAACCATACCCAACCACCAGTCTACCCAAATCCAAGCGCCTCAACCCTCACCCAGTCACCACCACGACCTTGAACTCCAGACCGCAACTAGTACAACCATCGCCACCCAAACATCACCATGACCACCATAGTACAACCCACAATCGAAACTTCAGCAAACCCTCGAATTCGCAAGCCCTACTCAATCTTGATTAAGGAATTTAAGTGGGATTCAGCAAACCCTCGAACTCGCGAGCGATTTGTGATTTGATTAAGGAATTTATATGGCATTGTGGATTATTGGGAATGATTGTTTGTTTAGTTGCTTACGGTCATATTTTAATTGAGATTGAGGATTATTGGGATTGTGGATTATTGGATTAAGTGGGCTTGTGGGCTTGGCATTAAAAAAAATCATATTGTTTAGTGTGTTGTTGTGTTTAGTTTAGTTTTTTCTTTTCTTTTCTCATTTTTTTAGTTTGCTTTAGTGTTTTATTTAAATCATTTTTTTTGTTTTGAGTAGAATCTTTTGTGCTTAGTTAAGTGTTTTATTTTATCTATAAAAAAACAAGTTGTTTTTTATTGTTTTCATTTAAGTTGTTTGATTTTGTTTTGTTTAATTTTTCTTTTCTTTTCTTTTCTTTGTTATAAAAAAAAGCTTGTACGCATACCTTGTTTTTAAATTTCAGGTTGTCAAAGCAGGTTAGAAGAATTGTTTGCTTCGCTCTATCGCCAAAAATAAATCGCTGGCTTGCTTATAAAAAAAATTGCTGCTTTCATCTCTGCTTTTATTTGACTTGCATTGTTGATTGCTTGCATTTTATAAAAAAATTCATAAACCAAAAACAAAAACAAAAATCCATTCGTGGTTGCATTGTTAATTCACGTTTAATTTCTGCTTTGCATTTCATCTTAGATTTTTGATTAATAATAACGGTTAGACATCGATAACTTTTAATTGTGTATTGACAAGTTGTCTTCTTTGAACAATTTAATTTCTTAGTGTCTAAGCTACGGCAGAGCAATAATCAGTTATAAATATTACGGTGATTCGTAAATATTATACTGAATTGTTTCTCTGAAGGTACTTAAACTTTCGACTGCATTGCTACGGTGATTCGTGGTGCACCGATAAATCATGTCCGTTACCTGGGTGAGAACTATCTTGTTGAATTAAGACAAAGTGTGATTATACAATTTTGGGTTAACTTAGGAGAAATCATTTGTAATTAATCACTGCATTCACTTAGTTGCATTAGTTCATGCATATTAAAAAAAACTAAAAAAAAATTCAAAATTCAAAACTAAAAAAAATTGTAAATATTTCTTAACTTAGTTTTTTCCCTTTTCCTTTGAAAATTTTCAAATCAAAATTACGAAAATTCAAAAAAAAGTACTTAGTTTTTTTTTAGAAAATCAAAAATTCAAAAAAAAATATAAAATCTTTTCAAAAAAATAAAAAAAAATTGAAAAATCAAAAACAAAACAAAAATCAATTTTCCATATTGAAAATTAAATTCTATTTGTAAATATTTTTCCTTTATACAAAAAAAACAAAAACATTCTTGAAAATGTCCGAGTTTCCCCACTCACTTGAATTTTACAATAGTTGTGAAAATCAATATAATCCATATGATTTCACTCCAAATTCATATGGATATTTTAACGACAACTATTCTTTAAACAATTAGAATTTTGAACAACAAAGTTTTCAAAACGATGACCAACCCTCGAATCTCGAAAATAGTATTTCATCTCTACTTGAAATCTCTACACAACAAAATAAAATGATAAATGATTTATGTAATTCATATTTGTGTAACAACTCGAGTCAAGGATTTTAAAATTTGAATTCAATTCAAAATTCAAACGATTTCAATTATAACCCATGTCAATTCAATTTCGAACTACAAAATGAATTTCAAACTCAAAATGAAAATGGAAACAACTTTTCAAACGAATTTGGCAATGGGAATAATCTTAACCACGTTACAATTGAAAATTTTTGTTCTCAACAAATCCAAATCGAAAATTCTCAAGTTAATAACTATAAATTGGATTTTATTGAAAAAATGGATGAAATCTACAATGTTCACATGTATTTGTTGTTCGAAACATATATGAAACAACGTGAGAAACAAAACCAAATCCCAACATGTGATGAGTCAAATGATAATCCATCTTTTACCCAAATCGACGATTTTCAAACAACAACTTTTGAAATTGAAAACGAAAATCTTAACAAAGTTGTTTAAAACACGGTAATTGAGTTGGATTTCAATTCTTTTGAGGGTGTGGAACCAAATTTAAATTTGATCTTCCTTTTTTCAATTTCAAAATTTTAAATACAATAACTTTAGATTTTGAACTTGAGATACGTAATGAAGTTGTTGATAATCCAATAAAGGAAGACGAATTCAATGAAGATGATTTTTTTGGACTTTTCGAAAATGAGTTGTTGAATTCTGAAGGGGAAGATTTAAATCACCATATTGATTTTGAAACCGATAATTCTGAAGAAGTTTTCAATGACGAGTTTGAATTTCAATCAATTGTTTTATCAACCCCAAAAATCAGTGAAAATAAAACAACTCGTGAGATTTTTAATAAAACGACATTCGTTTTTCCAAATCAACGTTCAACTTCGAAATCTTTTACGGTTTGGTTTTCCAAGCTTAAGCTGTGTCTCGCATACTTGACGAGACAAATGAATCGGTTTTTGGAAGACCGTTTCATTTACTTTTTGACGATATACTTTCTGATCTCGTGTAAATACCGTTAATTTTCATTTAAATAAAGGTCATGTTTTTATTTTTATTTTTCTCCTTCCACTTGGTTTGACTGTGGGGACATAGTCAAAATCAAGTGTGTGGGGAGACTCATCTTCATTTTTAATTTTTCATGGTTGATTTTTGCTTTTTCTTTTAAAAACTCAAATAAAAATTAAAAAAAATCCCAAAAACAAATTTTCTTTTGATTTATTTTTAAAGAAACACTATAGGATAAATATATGGTTATGGTTTATTAAATTGAAATTTTTGAAAATTTATTTGTCTCAACAAAAATAAGAATGAAGTTTGATTACAAATAACGATGGTTTAACTAGTATATAGGAAGGTTCATACGTGTTAATTATGAAATATCCTAATTGAAAATCTTTTTTTTTAAAAGTGGTGAATTTAAAGTAAAGGATATAACATGTTTTTTGTCTTATAAGTTAAAGGGTGATAAGGTGTTTTGCGGAACTCTCTCTCTAAAAAAAATATGTCTTGTATATATGTATAGTTTTTTAATAAACACCTAGAGCCATGTGTTCACACTTGTGTGTTCACTCGCCATGCTCTGTACCCTTCTCACGTAAGCCCGAAAGGCAGTGCATTATCGATATATCTGGCCTAAGTTTATCTGAGTTAGGTGTGTGTATATAAAAATTATTTTACTAATAACGCCTACAGTCGATAAGTGTTCACACTTGTGTGTTCACTCGCCACGCTCTGTATTCCCCTCACATAAGTCCGCAAGGCAGTGCATGGGTAATATATATTTGGCCTCAGTTTATCTGAATTAGGCATATGTATATATTGTTAATATCCATAAAATTTTCAAAAATAAAATAAAATAAGAGAGAGTAAGCAATTGAAATCTAAGCACTATTTTAACTTATTTGATTTGATTTGTTATTGAAATGAAATGAAATACCACTTTGATAAACTTTGATAATTAACTAAGGATCCATTTCATAATTACACTGTGTTATCAACCGAAACAACGAGTTAAACTATAATATATTTGCTTTGATAACTTCATTTTTGTTGGAAATTTTGACAAGTAAATGACTTAAATTTTCAAGATAATAAAAAAAACCTATATTTAACTTATTCGTGCTAATTTAAAAAGTAAATCTTTCATTTGTAAATATTTTCAAAAATTCGCATTCATCTCTTTGTAAATAAATCTTGCATTTTGTAAATATTTTCATCCTTCATTTGGAGTTTGTGGGTAGTATCCGCTGAAAACCCTCACGAGACAACACTCGTCCTACTGGGGACACCCAGAGGTTTAACGGCTTGTTGCATATGCTCAATGCAATCGTGCTCCCTACGAAAACATATTTTTCTTAGTTTTTAGTTTATTCGACGACGAATAAAAAGATAAGTATGGGGGTATTTGATGTGCACATAAATGTGCATATTTTTATCACCATATTTAATCTATTTAAATTAAATAAATGATCATATTGGGTATTTTAACTTGTTTAAACCAAAATTCAAATTATTTTCAAATTGTCACATATTCATCTTCATATAGGGGCAAAATGGTCATTTTTGTGCATTTATTAATTTGTAAAAATTTACTTGGAATTTTCTATGTTGTATTGTAGGAAATTTAGTGAATTTTACAAGTGGTTTCATGATGATATATGCATGCACAAGAGTGAAGAGAACAAATGAAGATGGAAATAATTCAAAGTGAAGATCATGTAGGACCCCACTTACCCACCTACCTTAATGTACACTTAGGAGCTAATGCACATGCTAAAAGGCCATTAAATCTTCATGCACACTTAATGGATGATTAGTGGATGCTAATGGTTACTTGACCACCACACTTCCTAAGGGGTAGTTTGGGCATTTCCTAAAAATATGGATTAGGGTTTCTAACTTGTTTAAATACCTCATATCTTCATGTAACCTTCTCTTCCTCTTAGTTAGTTTTTAGCTCAAAAATAAAATAAAGCTCTCTTTCTCTTTTCATGGCTACTTAGCCATTTTTATTTCATGTAATCTTTCTTTCTATGCAACGTTAGTTAATGTACTTTTACATTTACATGCTCTCTTTCTTATGTTGTTTTTTACTTAGCTTTTCTTTTCATTTTACTCACTTTTTTCTCTTGTTTATTTCATGTTGCTTTCTACATTTGTTGATTTAATAACAAATATGAGAGGCTAATCCCTACAATTTAGGGGTAATGAAGCTCTCTTGAATCATGTAGATGCAACATAATTTTTCATTTATGTCTCTTTTGTGCTTAATGGAAAGTTAGATGTTTGTGTGATTTTGTGTTTAATATTGAGTTTGATAGCTTATGTTGTTCAAAACAAATAAGCTATGCTTAATCATATGAATCACTAATTACCTCTTCATCTACATATGATCATGGTAATGGAAGTGGATTTAGAATCAAAATTTGATGGTTTATGTTTCTAATTCAATAGTTAATAAGCCATACTTAAAACAGATTCTACTTTTAATTTCATGTCATTTTCATTATGGTTAGTAAGTGGGTTAGAGGGTGCATTAAGTTTGATGGTTTAAGTGTGTTAATTAATAACACAATTAGGTCATGCTTATGGTAAATGCATCAACTAAAATCATAAATGACCAAAAAAAAGACCATAATTTCACTATGTTGATTTATGTGATCAAGAGAGGGGATTTGCCTCTAATTTGCTCTTTAATCTCATATTTTTATTCTCCTTAGTTTTAGCTTGTTTTTACTTTCTTTTAGTTAGTTAACAATTCCTCAACTTTGGTTTAATTTGATTGAATAGATTTTTAAAATCTAACAATTCCTTGCGGATCGACCCGTACTCGCCACGTATTAACTTTTGTACGCCGTGCGTTTGCGGTAAATTTAATTTGAAATTTCATCGACTATTTTCTAAACCGATAGAAAACTAGCTGATTAACAAGATGCAAGTCGAGTGCCAGAACAACACTATTAATATAACGATAATATAATACATCGTAGAATTCATTTCAAATCATCTAATAAAACATTAAATATGTTTTGATGTTATCGATATTATTCATAATAATACTTTAAAGGATCTAGTGCATCATAACGAATTAAAAAGGATTTTTTTTTTAATTTTCCTTTTTATCCTGTTGCTCGATGCACCCGATCCAATAGATAAGTTATAAACCACCTTGATTTTTGGGTTCACAAATCTGATGCCAATTAGTAAGGAAAATCAAATTAGAGCAGTATATTCCGCCTTTTTAAAGAATGTCTCTTCTAATCTTATCTAAATTATTAATAACCCAATTAAGAAATTGATATCATTGATAATATGATAGCCAATAAATAGGAATTGACGATTGGACCGAGTTGATTTATACTATTCTACCTACTCTCGAAAGATAGTTACCTTTACAGTGAGTCAATTTTTTAGTTATCTTGTCAATAATAATGTAATAGTCTTCCTTTTTTGTTTGGTTTGTCTAATCATAATACCTAGGTAATTTATAGTGTATTGCATAGTGTTACAGTTTGGTGTATTATCTACTTTATTTTATCGTTTATGTCTAACACCAAACTTTTTTGGTAGTTAATACTAATACTTAATAGAAGTTCAAAGTTATATAAGATTAGTTTTAGCGAGGCATTGTGGTATGGTAAGTGAGAAAAAAATTGAAGGGTGTCATCGGCATATTGAAGGGTAAATAACCATCGGTAGTAATAACTTTACCTAATCTAGGTAAAATATTGTTATTAATGCATGTTTCATGATTTTGTTAAATACGTCGGCAACCAATTTAAATAGTAAAGGCAAAAGTGGTATATTTAACTAGAATGGAGGATACACTAGTTTTCAGGATAATGTTGATCCATGAAATCCACCTATCACTGAATCCCCTAGCTCTTATGGTGTCCAGTAGAAATCCCCAACCAATTGAGTCAATTTGGAAAATCTAATTTAAGGAGAGCACCCGTGATTTTATTCTTTTGTCAATCGTTAATGAATTTTTATGTAGTGATCTCTCTATCCATAATATGTTTACCTTGTATAAATATTATTTTGGATTTATCGATTGGATTATCTAATTTACTTTTCAACAAATTAGCTAGCACTTTAGTGATTATTTTAATGGAGCAGTTGATTAAAGATATAGGCCTAAAGTTTGAAAGTTCCTTCAGATTGTTTTTTTGGGAATAAGAGCTACATCTGTGAAATTAAACCTACCTAATTTGAGATTTCCAAAATATAATTCATGAAATAATCTCATTATATCATTTTAATTATAAGATAGAATTTCTGATAAAAAAATCATCAATATCTTTGGATATACCCTTAATCGTCGTCCATACTTCCTTCTTTGTGAAATAGGAATTCAATTCTCAAAGAGTAATTTACTTGGTCAGAAATCGGTAGATCAATCCGCCAAAATTTATTGTTACATTTATCCCCATATATTTTTGTAAAATATTTGGTAAAGAAATACTAAGGTCTGTTAGCAGCTCCATGAAAAAAATAATATTTTTGTCTCCCTCGTTGAGCCAATAGATACAAATGTTGTTTTCACATAATTTCTTATTGATCAATAGTCTTATATAGATCCTTTTGTAAGTTAATCAGTAGTTCTATCTCCTCACTAGTTAAGGCTATATTTCCCTTAATTTGATTAATTTCAAAATCTCAATAGAGTTTTGTCTTTCTTAGTCTGATATTATTAAAAACAATATTTTTTCGCACTATAAAAAGTGTAGATATCTATGGATTTCCACTTAGATATAACTAGATCTTGAAAGTTATCTTTCTTAAACAACATTTCTTCAAATCTGAAAGATTTATTTTTAATCATTTGATCATAGAATAGTATGAGACAGCATTTTGGTATGAGGTTGGTAAAACCATGCATCTTGGTTCGAAGAAATTTGTCTTCCCATTCTTCACAAAGCAAAAATCTATCTAGGGGTGGGGGGCATCGGGGGTACCTTTCTACCATTCGACAAGTTGTATCTTCTGCCCAGTAAAGGTAAATCAATTAAACTGTTAAGATTAATGAATTCAATTAATTCTACCATATCACTAAAGTCACCCTTTCTTGGTGAACATTCATTAATATATCTAGTGACATTGAAGTCCCCTCCTGCAATCTAAGAACCGAAGGAGAAAAGTCTACATTCGGTACATTTAGACCAAAGTGTACATATAATGATTTTAATATTAGGAGTAAACATTAGAAATATTAATAATCATTTTATTATGCATACCATATAGTATAACGTGCAATGAATGAAATTTGGGAATTGATTGGAGAATTTCGTATTTATCTTTACAGCACCCCGTAATAATGCCCCCAGAGCTACCGATAACAGGGACAAAGGCCCATCCCATGTAAAATTTCACCCCAATTGATCTATAAAAGCTAGTATTAGGAAATTCTATTTTAGTTTCTTGTAGTAAAATGAGATCTGTCGAGCAATCTTTTAAAAGCATTTTATTCTAGAACACTTTTTTGACAAACCTAACCTTGTGACGTTCCAACTCAAAACTTTCATCTACAAGTGGAGTTAGCCCTTTCTAGTTTTTTAGCCTTGATGTACTCAAATTCATTATTGTTTATATTATAGATAAAACACGTATTTGTAGCTTTTTCATAGGCTTGGCGTGAAGATAATCGTTGAATCGAAAAATGTCACAACACCTCGAAACGGAATAAAATAGAGAGATCTAACAAAATAAAATAAGAAACACAGAATTTTATATTGGTTCGGCAAAAATGAGGCATACGTCAACTTTAATCTTATTGCTTATAGATTTTAGTCACAAGTATAAAAGATTTTGGGTTCGAACGGCCTAGAATGGCAAAATAAAATAAGAAACACAGAATTTTATATTGGTTCGGCAAAAATGAGGCATACGTCAACTTTAATCTTATTGCTTATAGATTTTAGTCACAAGTATAAAAGATTTTGGGTTCTAACGGCCTAGAATGGCAAAAATTAGCTTCATTTATGACTAGGTCGTATAGAGAAATAGATTGAAGGAGACAAAGTACCAAAAGTCCTTTCCAAATGCTTTAAGTCTCATATTTATATAGAAATCATCCCAGTGAAGAAGCAGATCTATGAAATACCAGTTCCAACATCAGATCCGAGAATATAAGAGGGGAGATGAGGTACCATGGCCAATAAAGTCATCTCAGTATCAATCAAAAGTGCTTGGTACCGACCTTATTTTATAATGGCTAGGGTGCCATCTCACTCCATTTGGTCTTCTATCTTTGATCTATCAAGTTCCGAGCACTTTTGTCTTAGAAATCAAGTTCTTCCTGAGAGGTTCTGATGTCTCTGGTACTTGTCATTTTCTTTCAGAGCTTTTTTAGAGTTGTTCACCTATTCCTTCATAAATAGGCCCCAGGGCAACCGCTTTAACTAGAAATCCACAACACAAAGCTCTAGAGCCTCATAAGTTGCCCAAAAAATGTTCGGTACCAACCTAAAAGAGGTTGGTACCGACTTGTTTCCTTGGCTCCTAGTGCTCTCCAAACCCTTGAACCTACTTCTATTGACATTCCAAGCATATCCTCAAGTCCTTAAACTGTTTCGTCTTTATCTCGACGTTCAGATTCGATTGAAAGTCGCTTGGTCAAAAAGCCAGATTAGATTAACATATTAAGTATAACACGGGTATAAGCTGCCTAAAGGAACGTGTGCACCCAATATGGTCGAACCCACTGGCATGCTTAGGTGATTGAAACAATTAAGGTGAATTTGTAATCCCAACACTCCTCTGAACCATCTCGGGAAACCTTTGTCATGAACTGGTTTTACGCTTCTTATGTTTGAATATCAAAAGCACATTCAATTATAGGCAAGTCATCTCCACCTTGCTCCATAATTGAACATGGGCAATGCTCGAATATCTCTAATTGAGAAGACAGATTGTTAACTCGTAGCAATGTAACTCCCTCTTCTCCATCCGAACACATGTTCATCATCTATGGGGGCTATTGATGTAGATCAAGAATACAATTCTCGATCGATGCTGAATTACAAAGCCAATTAGGCAGCTGCCAACAGTTTTGGATATATGGTTCTAACGGACAATGTTCTTGTTCTCTTTGGTGAATAATAATGTTGTTCATGGCCAAAAGATACATGGTAGAAGCATCTTAGGGGTTCTTGGCATTGTGAAGCACGATGATTAGCAGTGACACAATGATAGTGAAGCCTGGTCGGCAGTAGATGTTGAATCCATATAATAAAACATTTATTTTTTTGTCCGCGGGTGTGGCGCAGTGGAAAGGAGGCTTGGGTTCTGGTAAAAAGACCCAGGTTCGATTCCTACCATGAGCTTCCCTATCCTAAATAAATTTACCCGGAGGTATGGGGGCTTGGATCAGCGGACGGCTTTACTATACCCTCCTCAAGAGTTTACCGGCCCGCCGGGTTCTCCTGGGTTTTCAAAAAAAAAAAACATTTTTGGACCAGTTTGGAAAGTTGTGTGATTAGATCAATTGCAATTTTATGGACATTTGCATAAGATTTGGCTATTAGGGTTGGAGAAGAACAAACAAGTAAATAGGTTGATCATCGGTGGGTAAATATGTTCGACCGCAAATTTTCAAAAATGCCCTTATATATAAACAAAAGATCGAGAATTCGAATCCTGAACAAAACAAAAATAACATCTATTTCCACATGAAAATTTTGATACATAAATTGTATTACAATGTCAAATTCTAAGCCCAATGTAACTTTCACAATATTTTTTTATAAGTTT
The DNA here is from genome assembly GCA_030737815.1 of Allium fistulosum. Lineage (NCBI taxonomy): Eukaryota > Viridiplantae > Streptophyta > Magnoliopsida > Asparagales > Amaryllidaceae > Allium > Allium fistulosum. Next base: position 994,911,807 of record CM060903.1, read on the forward strand.
GAACTTTTTCTTATCAAATCTATATAAAAATTAAAGTTTTACAATTTTATATCATTATGAAAGAGCATTTTCACATGCACGTGGCAAAAATCTCGTATATACATAAAGTTAATTTATTTACGACTTTATATTGCAATTTAAAATTTAAATTTAAATAATATCCACTTATTCGAAAATTATTATTTTTTATTTAAATTGCTGCAGCGGTCAACGCTTTTAAATTATTTTTTATACTTTATTTCAACTGAAAATATTTATAGTGAATGGTTCAAACTACTTTTGACTTATCAAATATGATTTAACAATTAGATTTTTTATTGTAATACACACATATTAATCTAAAATAACTAAAAAGATTTCTGTTCGAAACCAGTAGAGGAAAAGATATATTTTCAAATCAAAAACAAAATTTTGCAAAATTAATGTAATAATCTGTAACGCCCCACTCCGAGACCTACATTAGCAAAGAGTATTACAATGTAACACCGTCTGCTAATGCGAAAAATAGAGCTGGTTAGAAACGACCATCTATAGTCTTGTCTTAATTATCTATTGAATATGTCGATCCATTTAAGTAAGAAGTAGAATTGTCGGCGTATTCAATAGATAATTAAGACAAGGCTATAGATGGTTGCTTCTAACCAGCTTTATTCTCCGTATTAGCAGACGGTATTACCTTGTAATACTCTTTGCTAATATGGGTCTCGAAGTGGAGCGTTACAGCACCATACTGTCTAAGTTATCAAAATGAATACACGTACTACCAAAGAGTATTACAAAGTAATACTGTCCGATATTAGTTAAGCATATTCACTGTTTTTATATTACATAATTCATACCATTACAACTTTTTTTTTCCAGATATTTACCCTTGTGGTCTTTTTCCAGCTTTTTCTGAAAGGTGGTTACTAAAAGGCTTTTTAACCATAAAGAACTTAATCTTGCTCCAAAACATGTAAAGAAATCCATACACTTGTTTACGAGCACTTTAACTTCTGCACTGCACATATATAGATAAATAATGTTTTTTTCTTCCGCTACATGCGTTTAGATCTACATGAGTTTTAAGAAAGCACAATACACTTGGAAAATACAGCTTACATCTACAAGTACAATCATGCATTTTAACTTTGATGCATCTGGAGTATAAAAGAACTACCGACTCATGCGATCTTCGCTGGGTACTGCATCATCTGGAAGAACAATAACAGGTGCAAACTGCAAAACAAACAAAGAGAAATAACAACTAAATAACTTACCCTCTGAACAGTAAGTAACTTGCAACTTAAAAACTTAAGTGGCATTTAATCACACCATCCACCTTTCTGTTTAGGAAAAATAAGACCAAAATATTCAATGGAACTAAAACAATATAAAAAATAAAAATGCATGAAATAATTTGGTCAAAAATGAAAATGGGAGTAAAAATGGTTCAGCGAATTTGGACTGGAACACAACACACTTCAATTCTCAGATTAGAGTTACGAATTATTTTTTGATTCTTTGATAAGTGTTACTGCACGCGCGTGAATTGTTTTCCTTATAAATTGTATATGTTTAAATCAGTCAAAAAAAAAAAAATTTTATTTTCAAATGATATTAAGATTTGTATATTTGTAAAGAAGTATTTTGAATTTATAAAAGAAGTTTAATTTTAGATCTTATTTTTTGAAACGTTTTGAATTTGTAAAACATATCTAATTGTTAGACATTATTTTTAGGGGTGTTTGAACTTGTAAAAGAAGTTTAATTTTAAATCCTATTTTTAAGTGATTAAGATTTGATAATATATAGAGGGGTGTTTTTGGTAGTTCACATTTCAAATAAAAGTGCGACACCAAATCTATTACAACTATTATTAAAGATAATAAAATGAGCCTGAAACTACTTATTTATGCAATGAGGAATAGCTAAAAAACTTTCATTCATTGGAAGGTAAGAAGGTTCAAGAATTCACATTCAGCGCAAAGATTTTCTTTTCTTCTATTTCCTAACCATGTCCCTTGAATCTTCTCTTGAATTGAGAATCTCATTGAACAGTTCAAACAAGGTTCGGTAGACTAAAATATTAGTACTAGTCAATCAGGTTCGCTAGGCTCGAATATTACTACAGCATCCACCAACTAAATTGGGAAATGCTTGAGCATTTTACTTTAAGTCCATTCATGCATCCGAGCTGATTTACTCCAATTTTGGTTGCAGGATAACTTTCTTTAATATATCTGAATTGTCCTTGTTGCAGTGAATTAAGCGCTTTGACACTACATCTGATATCCGATAACATCTGAGATTGTTGTGTTTTATACGAGGTCCAATTACCGAAATTTCTCCCTATGCTGCTGCTCCTCTCTGTCAGAAACCTTTTATGGTTAGACGAGCCTTTAATTTCGTCAATTTTTTATTTTCGTCTTTTTGTATCTTAAAACCTTATTTTAACCGCATTCTGCCTTTCAAAATCCCTAACAAGTACAACTCGTGATGTCATTCTTCAATAAAGAGGTTATCTCGGATATCATATTTAAAGTAACATCCATTTCCATTTACCACTATCCATATGAATCAGTATTCCATATAACTTTCGGATTCTTAACGTGGATCAACTATATATACTTGAAAGGACAAATTTTCATTTCAGACTCCAGATAAAACTTATTTCGACTTTAGGCCACGTTCAAAACTATTTACAAAATTAGGTTTGGTTTTACGCAATCCAAATTTGTGCAAGTATATATTTTTTTAAATAAATTTGTACTTGCGCAAATATGGATTGCGCAAGTGTATTTAAAAAAAACGTGCTTGCGCATTTTTGGATTGCACAAGTGAATTTTTTTTAAAAAAATTGTGCTTACACATTTTTGAAATGCGCAAGTACAAATACTATTATATGTAAAAAAAATGTCTATTTTTGTAATAAGTTTTGGCCGACGCCTAAAGTGAATTTTTTTTTTGGAGGCCTATAATGAAAATTTGTCCTACTTGAAATGCAAGCCACCTTCATCACTGGTCACTAACATATACTTTTAAGATAGATACTTCTTATTAAGTTTAGAAGCTATATTCGACATTCTTTTATTTTTATTTTTATTTTTATTTATTTAACATTTTTTAAGAATAAAAGCAATATTTTATTCAAACACAACACCCAACTTTGATGTCTTGGAAAATCGAATCCAAAACCTTTAGAACCTTAGTCTAAAGCGTCTTACCATTTGGCACTTGAGTTAGTGAACTAGTATTGATTTGGACATCTTCTCACAACTCCTCATGTTATGCAAAAATAGTAGCGCTTTGCGGAAGTTTTTATCAACGGATCTTTGTCGCCCAAATCACAAAGAGATAACTTGGATTGAAAACAAGACGGAATTAAAATCAAAACGCAATAACACAAGGTATTCCACCCAACCACATACTTTACTGATTCACTAAAATTTTGTTTACAATTAATAGAACAAAGCTAAAATAAACAAGATACCATTGAATCAATAACCAAATTGAGAAAGGGAACAAATATCTATATGGCTAAAATTGTTGGAGAAGAACAAAAATGGAGAAGAGAAAATTAGCAAATAGATTTTCCACCACACTTTTATCATCTCTTCTAGTCTCTATTTATATAATCAATTACTTAATGCCCAAGTTAACATTAGATGGCAAAAAATAATTTGATTAGCCAATTAGAGAGAGAAATAAACATACTCAAATATGCATATTAATTAGGAAAACCAAAATCTTCTCTTCTTTCTTTTGCATATTTATTTCCCTCTATTTGTGATTTTGTATCACCAAAATTTAAACACTCCACCTTGATGCAAAATCACATATCTCCAACATATCAAACATACCATATCTAGATCTATCACAAATCCTCATATCTCAACCACACTAAATTACAAATCTCAACCACCGTCTGCAAGTGATGCATCTCCCACATGAGGTGCACCACACAAATCCGGTCTCAAAAATGTTTGTAATACCACAAAGATCTCCGCCTTGTCTTTGTGGATTTTGCAATTCGACATCCGTTTATCACTCGATCTGAGCTCATCACCTGATCACTATCGATCCCTCGAGCATCATCAACATGAAGACCCGTCTAAAATATGATCCTCAATGCTAGAATCATAAGCAGTGACCACATTAACCTCTCCACCTTGCTGTGGACTAGGTCCTTCAACCGTCACTCGCTTTCCATTGTCGACTACAGAACCAACCAAGCTATAAAGGTTTCATTCTTCCAATACTTCTCTCATCCTTACACGACCACCTTTCTTCACTCTCAGAACTCCACCTTGAGTCTCATAAGTGCAACCACGGCGATCCAACTGACCGAGAGAAATAAGATTATGCGAACAAGTGGATACATGTCTCACTCCAGAGACTTCTCTAACCACACCATCATGCATACGAAATCGGATAGATCCAATACCACAAATCGGTAGCTCTTCTCTATTGGTTGTCCTAATCATGCCGACATTCTTCTCATAAGAAGAAAAACAATTCACATCTCTACAAATGTGAAAACTGGCTCCTGAATCCATCTTTCAAGGCTTATTTTCAGTAAAAATGACATCACAAGAAGCATCACTATCGGTACCTTCAGTAAAACCTGCATGTGCATCACTACTAGTATCACCATGCACAGTCTTTTTCTGATCTCTTTTATAAGCATAACACTTGCTGCGTATGTGACCTTTCTTATTATAATAATGACAAGTGATAACACTTTTACCATTAGCGTCCTTCTTCCAAATTGTATCTTTTTTCGAGTCGCTTGCCACCATAGTCTCACTTTGAATTGATTTCATACCTGACCATTTTCTTCTAAGCTCCTCGTTCAAAAGATTGCTTCGAACAGTTTCCAGAGAGATACTTCCATTAGCATTGAAATTACTCAATGAAACAACCAAAGTTTCACAACTTTCTAAAAGCGAACTCATTAATAAAAGAGCCTGTAACTCATCATCAAAATTGACCTTCATATTTGCCAATTGATTTATTACATCTTGAAATTCATTCAAATGTTCTGCAACAGACTTCTCTTCATCTAATCTCAGTTGTATCAACTTTCGAACCAGAAAAGCCTTACTAGTAGCACTCTTTGACTCATACAAAGAAACTAACTTATCCCACAAAGCCTTCACGGATTCACAATTAGCCACATGATGGAAAACTGAATCATTAAGATACTGGCGAATCAAAGCAATCGCTTTCTTATCTATCTTCTTTCATTTTCCCTCATCTACATCAGAGGGCTTCTTTCCATCTCCATCAATCGGATCATGAAGATCATTAAGGTACAGAACATCCTCCATCTTAGGCTTCCAAATACCCCTAATTTTTCTCATCCAAAATAGTCATCTTCGAAAATGAAATCATATCCGACATCAATAATTTTTCAAACCAAAATTACTCTAAGCTTTACGATGATATGTGCTCCGATACCAAACTGTTATGCAAAAATAGTAGCGCTTTGCGGAAGCTTTTATCAACGGATCTTTGTCACCCAAATCACAAAAAGATAACTTGGATTGAAAACAAGACGGAATTAAAATCAAAACGCAATAACACAAGATATTCCACCCAACCACCCACTTTATTGATTCACTAAAATTTTGTTCACAATTAATAGACCAAAGCTAAAATAAACAAGATATCATTGAATCAATAACCAAATTAAGAAAGGAAGCAAATATCTATATGGCTGAAATTGTTGGAGAAGAACAAAGATGGAGAAGAGAAAATTAACAAATAGATTTTCCACCACACTTTTACCCTCTCTTCTAGTCTCTATTTATATAATCAATTACTTAATGCCCAAGTTAACATTAGATGGCAACAAATAATTTGATTAGCCAATTAAAGAGAGAAATACACATACTCAAATATGCCTATTAATTAGGGGAAACAAAATCTTCTATTTCTTTCTTTTGCATATTTATTTCCCTCTATTTGTGATTTTGTATCACCAAAATTTAACACCCCATATAGAGCTTTCTTTATGATCATTGTCGTTATCAAACTCTCCTAATTCATCTGTACCGTTGATACCGAGACTGTATGAAGAGACGTGAACTTCATGGTGTGCAACATCATAAGCTTTCTTATATTATTACAGACTTACAGTAATGTTGATTCATATGTGAGATGATCCACATTTTATACAACCTTTTTACCAAATTTCGCACTAGTACGCTCTATATGGAACATCATGTGTGTCGTATCATTGCTTTCTAGTTCTTGAATCTAATAATCAATACTTGTCGCTTGAATTCTATATACATGGGTCTTATCGTCAAGCTTCAACCAAAATTATTCAGACACATGTGCAACAAATGAGAATATAGAACTTATACTTGTTCATAGATCAACTTCCAAAGTTCAAAGATACACATAATGTTCGATCGATGAAGCAATATGTGATAGTCACTACTCCCCATAACCTCTTCCATACATTATTACACCGGTCATACCCAGAATGCATCCATCCTTCTCCAAAATGATTTGATTCGTCCTTTCTGATATAACATTATGTCGCAAGGTGTCAAGTATTGTCGTTTAATGTCAGATGTCATGCTGTAATAATGATTTTGAACTCATACGAGATGTATACTCTTAAGCAGTCACAATTATTATTGCTGCTACTATTATTATTTTGTAAAGGTTTTAGCATTAATTCTTACAGTTTATTAATTAAACAATAATCACAAGATTCAAGTGAAGTACTTGATACGTAGATATGTATAATTGATTATTTAATTACAAGTTCTAATATATTAAATAGCATTGTACAAGTATTTTAGTGTGTTTTCATAGAGAAATAGAGCTAAGCCTAAGTCCACTAGTTAATCACATCTCAGCATCCAAAAGAGCTGCTCAACAGGTGAATACATATCTAAGTATAAAAATCGAATTTGAGAAAAATAAACCTATCGAAATATAAAGTTCGAATTCCAAGAAAACTAGTTCATGTATGCGACTATACATTCAGAAGCATTCAGCAAATTTTGGTTTCATTCACACAAAATGAGCCCAGAAACATGCAAAGTGACTTCCCCTTGCCTTCAAATCATGGCACAAGCGCTAAATTTCATTAAAATTTATCAAAGAAGAAGGCTTTCTCGAAAATGCCAAGTGCAGTACGAAGACTGTTAAGGTGGTAAACAAAAGTTAAAATGAGCATGACATGAAGATTGCTTAGTTAATATGATTTTTCCTTTGTTTTACACTCATTTTGTAAATCAGTCACACAACCTTATTTCTATTAATATTATTTTATCCATCTCTCCCATTGTACATTTCCACTATAAGTCTATGGAATTATAAAAAACTGAAGCATCAACAAATGATGCTCAGATGTGTCAATTTTGATGTGGATAGTATAACTCGATGAGAGAAGTTGATTGATATCGAAGCTTGACTGAAACCTCACCTTTGATGATTGGAAATAGAGTTTTAATCAGTGACACCAGATGTAGGATTTTTTGTAGCAACGAGCGAAGGAGGCGATATTGATATCGTTAGGTGTGGATTTTGATGCAGAGTCAACTGGTGATAGATGTTGTGGTTGTAGTAGCAATTGTGGCTGTATGGGCGGCGATGTCCAATCAAAGCCAAAGCTGAGGTGATGATACAATTATTTGTAGTGCAATATGCAGGTATCAGTTTTTGTCAACAACACTCCTATATTTTGTAGTGTAATTGTTATGAATAATTCTTCCACTTATTGTGTGTTGTTTGCATAACAGAATTATTAATGGGGTAATGGGGTAAATAACTGCGGTAAGACTGCAAATAATTATATTGCAATTATTTTATATTCTAATTAATTGCAATGCAAAAGGCAGTGTTTTAAGACATCTTAATTAACAATTTTTTTAGTACATTTAGTTCAATATTAACGTTCATATACATTCAAAAAAAATTACATTTGATAATCATTGAGGAGAAAATCTAAAAAAATAACTAACATAATTTTGAACAATGTTATAAATATAAAAAGATAAATCTGATTTACAAGATTTTTATGGAAAAGATATAAGCTAATGTTTTATTAAACATGGACCTGAGCCAAAATATCCATTTTATTTTTGCATCACTTTGCTTTGTTTGTCGAAACCCAAAAGGTAAATCAAATTACTAAGACATTTTTGTTAATAAAATCATTTCATTTCTTTGTTCATATAAATACTGTCTACTATGGAATTTTATTTAAATACATTTACTAATTATACTAGGTCAAAATTAATGGTTTAGAACAGAATTCCTAAAGTACGAATTTGATTAGTTTCAAGTCGACTTAGATATAAGACATTAATTAAGTTTAATTTGCTTATATTAAATTTTTGCAATTAGATGTACCAAATATGTTCTAAAAGATCATTCAACTTACACAACAACCGTACCTGGTAGGTATTGTAGAGGTATTTCTTAATCTATTCTTTTTGCACTTTATTCTCATCTCATAGTATAGGCCTATTTACACTGTTGTACTATAGATAGCCAAACTTAAAGTCGTTCGTATAACACTATAACCCATCTAGATTTTGCATAACTTCTAAATTTTTAAATTGGTCTGTGTGGGTTCGATCGATCTGTACTTGTATATGTATTGTAATTTACAACGTACCCCAGTAATCTATTATTTTATAGATCGACTAATTCATATATTTTGTGAATTAGCCACTGTATTAGGCATATCCTTTCCAATCTTTTCATATACCTTAAATAGGTGTAATACATCGTCTCATTAGTAACCACAAGCAATCATGTGGAAGCAATCATGTGGTAAGTCACTACTTTCGATCAACTTGAAGACTTTCCCAAAACTGCCATGTTCAGCACGAAGATTGCTAAGGTGATAAGTCAAAGTAAGTACGACTTGAAGACTGCTTTGTTGGTCTGCTTTTGATTTGTTTTACACTCGTACAGATTTTATTCTGTATCACACTATGATTTGTTCGTCGAAAGGCAAATCAGATTGCTGGGAAATTCATTAATATGATTATTTCATTTCCTTCTGATTTAAATTCTGTCCACTGCAATATTTGTTGATTGTTTAGAATTGAATTCCTAAAGAACAATTTGATTAGCTTCAAATTGACTTGTACGTAAGACATTAATTGAATTTAACTTGCTTAGGAATTTTAATCTTTTGCAATCAGACATACCAATTATGTTCTAGGACCAATTGACTTACACACAACCCATAACCGGTATTATAGACGTATTTCTTGATCTATTCTTTTTGCAATTTATTTTCGTACTATAGGCTTTTTTACACTGTTGTGCTACAAATAGCCAAACCCAAAGTCCTTTGCATATAACTCATCTAGATTTCATATCGAAAACTTTTAAAATTTTAATTTGGCCTTATGTAGGTTTGATCGACTTGTACTTGCATATGTATTATATTGTACAATGTGCACTAACGATCTATTGCATTATTAATTGACTTATATATATAGTGAATTATCGACTGCATTAGGCATGTCCTTTTCAATATTTCCATATACCTTAAATAGGTGTGAACATCACCTCTTTAGCAACCAGAAGCAATAATGTGGATGCTAACATACATAACTATACATACACCGTCAACTTTTTAATAAAATTTAGGATAGAAACACCCTTATATTTCAACATGTTTTAATTCGAAGTACCTATTTTAGCGGTTTTTAATTCAAAATTACTCCATTCAAACTATTTTAAATATCAAATGTTAACAATTTTAATTTTTTACAGATTAAATTAAAAGTTAAACTCAAAGTTTTAACTTAAAATCATACTCTAAGTCAAAGTTTATAATTTAACATCAAAATTTATCTTTATTTAAAATTAGAATTTATCTCGGCTTAGCATTAGATTTTTAGTTCAAAGTTTAAAATTATTGTTCAAATTAAAGGTTTAAATTGAAAACTTGTACACGTAGTTTTGACTTCATAATCAAATTCATCTCTCCCTAAATGATACTAATATACCATAATCCCTAAATTTTAAATCATATTCATACCTAAATTCAGAAATCATAATTAGTAAAAAAAAGAGCCCCATCAATTGGTGGGATGATTGAGAACGTGTCTTCATAAGCAAGTCATTCAGAAACTAAAAGTTGGAATTTGCAAAATTAAATTTAGGAAATTTAGAATTCTGAATATATTTGTTTGATTGATTGAAGAGAGAGATGGATTTAGTGTTTTACTTTAATCAAAAGCGATGGTACTTTTATAATATGGACGGTGTATAATAAGTAAAATATGATGTATATGATTCTGATAATTGTTTTGGTGTATCTAAAGTAGTCTGTGGCGTATGAATAGAATTCGCCTAACATGGTAACCAACCATGAGTGGTCATGTGGTTAGTTACCATTTTCCATCAATGTCGTGATTTTGATCCTTAATTGTCAAGCATTTTGGTTGACAGTAAATTAAATGTAAGCCAGAAACATCTCACAACTTTCAGCATTGAGTGATAGCCTAGATCATTTTGAAAACATATATCTCCAATACCAACAATCATTGAGTATCTATCTTTACCTGTTTCATTGTACACAATTCACCTCCTTTGTAGATGGGTAAAAACTCTTTAGACACCTTGACTCTCATTTACGTGCAGACAATCAAACTAAGGCAAAGAAACTCATATTTTGTTGAGATGTCGTCGCAGTGGTATTGTCGATATTATCCTTCTTTTAATTTATCGATCCATCTATGCTTGTTTCTTGTCATTCTTTAATGTGTAACCGTTCTTTTACATGTGCCTAAATATGTCACAATAATGACACTTTTCATAAAATCTGGTCTTGGAATGGTAATACTTTTTCCACAATCACTATTAAAACCTCTACTTTTGCTCCTCCTCGGAGTGAACATGCAACCATTACTGAAGGCTGAAGCTTGTAAACTTTCTCCTGATTTATTCATTTATAATATCATCTTTAACAAAACCATAAATATTTCCACTAGGAGCAAGTTAACTTACAATAAATGTCTCCAACGATCTTATAATGATCCGAGCAACAACAATGATTGTAACTCATCATCTATCTCCATATCCACCATTGCTAATTGGTTAATCACATTCAAGGTTGTCAAGATGCTCAACCAAATTCACACTTTTGTGGTACTTTCATAAGAATATAAGGAAAAAACTTTCTTAGAGGTCATCTTTCTTGAATATCGATCCCCACTTCTTCTATCCACCCTTCTTGACTGTGGTGGATAGCCCTTCGATTCAACTTCTTCCAAGTCTCATGTGATATGCCTTTCAGTTTGCAACTTTCTTCTTCAAATTGTATCCTTACAATAGAGAATGTTATACATTCTCAATTTCTATGCGACATAATTTAAACAGTTGAGTTGAATCATGATACTTCTAGAATCTTCCATCACGTACTTCAATAAAACTGGCATCGACTCTAATACCGTTGTTACGGTTAATCAGATCAAAATATTCGATGGAAGAAAAACAATGTAGTAGAAACAAATGAGTGAAAATAAAGAACATACTAACCAACTTAAAGATATTTGAAGCAACTACTTAAAGGAGATACGTTTCCTCGTCACTTTACAAAACCGCACTGTCAACTTTAAGTGGAACTCACTTAACTTTTAAATTGAACTAAGAATATATTTTTGATTCTTCAATGGTAAAACGAGCCTAAAACCCCTACTTACATAGTATAGGCTAGGAGGTAAGATCTAGAAACCTTCATTCATGACAAGGGAAACAGACTCCATAATTCACATTTAATGCATACATGTTTCTTTCTTAACCATGTATCTTGAATATTCTTTGATATAGAATTCTCTGAAACATTTCAAACTAATGACACTTCATTATTTAATATGTACTAAACGGGTAAACTATCAATTTTACCTACCTATTTATTCTATACAAATAAAGTTGATATATTAATATAATAATAAACCATAGGATGACCCCTATGGGATAGTGGTATATCTCTAGATTGTCCATCTAGAGATGGTGGGACTAAATCATGTTGGCATCAATTAACCTTGTTTAAAAAAAAGGATAAAAAGGATTATTATCATTTTTTTTAAAGGGAACACCAACCTCATCATCTTCATCCATCGCATCAGCTAGACTATGATTGAAGTCCCACCCAAAGGTAGTCTCAAGCAGCCCCTTAAGTTTTCTCGTCTGCATTGTTATGAAAGTCAAGTTGAAAAACTATGCATTGCCAAAGCAATGCTTATTAAGCAATATGGAAGTAAGACCAATAAAATAAAACAGGTTAACATCCTAACCCATAAGAGAAGATCACCATCAACGACTTGTGCTTCAAGCACTAAAGGAATAAATTCCTGAAAAATAAAATAAATGAAAATTTAAAACAGTGATGGTATTATTTGGATGTAGCTATAAAATCCATATCAAAGGAATATTAGTCGTGAAACTAAAGCACACCATGATCCATTAAGTGAAAAACCAAGAGCAAAAGAACACAAAACAAAATTTATGGATATAATCTTCTAGAACTAATCCTGCTATCCAACAATGACAAATCATCAGTACACAAGGATTACTCCTATTCCAAAAAAAAAAAAAATCTTTTAGTGTTCTCTCACTGGAAAAGTTTGTACAATCGGTTCACAAATAATAAAAAAATTGCACCTTTAAAGCCGTTAACAACTATGGGTATCTTGCTTATCAATTTGCTTATATTGATTGGTAATTTCTCCTTTTCAGACAAATAATGTAAACAATGTACAAATCTAATTTTCTCCAGAGCCGATATTTAACCTTCACAATAATAAGATTTAGTACAGTCAATCTCTCGATTTCAGATTAAACTATGTCATATCTCAATATCTAGAAAAGAAAGTGAAGCTCGACGCCCTTGGAAGTTAGGGAGGGGAACAAATGTGGTAAAAGAAGATCAAAGAAATAACATAAGTACATATAAGGTCGAAAAAGAGTACCGGGTGGAAAAATATGCTGATAAAAATTTGTATTGACTAGTTACTGGTATTACTTTCATAGGTGTCGTATTTGTTTTAGTTTATAAGTACTGGATTTTGTACTACTGGTGAATAATAAATCACATCCAAAAAATATAGTACTCGATTAAAGTTTGAGTTTTAATGTCATCTAAGAAAAATTTGTTACCACATAAAATAGTTGTTTAACGTGCAGGGTAATACCTAACATTAATTTTAAACGAGCTATTTATCTTTTACTTGGAAATAATACTTTAAAAATGCTGTTTAAAGGAAAAAAAACTGACAACCTTCATATGTGTGTGTAAATGAATTGATCAAATTTTCCATCTTTTCACTAGTTCGCTATGGTAAAACTGTACTAAATTTCACTGAACATTTGAAAATAATATCCCATTAAATTTCTGATCACGCTATCGAAAGTACTGTTCACATCTGCTCTGAACCTTATTTCCCGGTAGTTTTAATTGTATTCTCATCTACTAAAAACCCATATTCTCATGATGCTCCCGAATAATAATTTTTGAGCCATGGTTTCAACTAGGCCTGTCAACGGGTGCTTTCGGATGCGGATGGTGTCATATCCGCATCCGCATCCGAAATCATTTTCAGATATCAGATATCCGCATCAGCGGATACGGACGAATATCGAATAATTAACCTATCCGCCAACGACTGATAAATCAAGAATTATAAAAAGAAAATTTTAGTTTAACATAAATATTTTTCAATCTCATTGATTATATGTATTAAAAATTAACAAATATGATGATAATAAATAGTTTCGAGCAGTTAAAAAACATTAAGTGTATATAATATAAACTACCAACTTAATAAAATAATAAACAAATATTTTTCATTGCACTAAAATACACATAATTTGAACTATAATCTTGACAAAAACCGGACGGATAATTTTCGAATGCGGATGTCTTCGTATCCGTATCCGCATCCGTTTTTTCGGATATCGGATATTTATCCGCTTTTCGGATGCGGATGCGGACGGATTTCCGATTTTTCGGGTATCCATTGACAGCCTTAGTTTCAACTAAAATCTATTGAGCAGCTTCTATATGGCACCTATACTAAGTCCGACACCAAACATATATTACACTAAATCAAAGTACGAAGGTGCAAAGATAACATCTTTGCAACAAATTTAAGGGACTTGAATGAAACACATCAAACATGATAAAATGAAAAAGAATAACTTAAACAACCATAAACTTATAAACAGAAAGAACAGTAGAAAACACCAAAGCTGGTAAACAAAAAGAAACATACTGGAAACAAAGATTTCAACAAGGTTTGTTCTAGTAAGAACTAGATGACTTTGGTGCGAAAGGTCACAGGTTCGAAACTTGCGTAGCGTGATTCGAATAAATATTGACATGCAGTATGTTGTACACTACCTATGGCTTGTAGTACTAATACGTACTACTATCTAAGTACCCAATTCCCACACACACAAAAAAGAGAGAACTAACACAGATAATGGAGAATAACTGTTGGTCTCACCACAGTTTATATTCTAATATTTCCCTCTCTTGTGTGCATAAACAATAGAACGAAGTCCTATCTGACTCATTTAGTGCTAATAAGTGGACATGTGTGTGCCTCTTTCTGTCTTGTATGATCTAGCCTGAAAATTATCTCAACAATATAATATACTTTATCTTATCGCTAAAATTTCACTCATGGCAATAGGCACACAAGGGAAATGAATTTCAGAACTCTCACTGCGAGTGTCTATACGAGGACTTGAACTCATGACATTTTTGTCACTCGGCCATAGCTTTCCACTGGGCCAACATGTGATATGTGTGTATGTATGTATTATGTATGTACATACATAAATATCACATGGTGGCCCAGCGGAAAGCTGTGGTCACTGTGAGTGTCAATACCAGGACGTGAACTCATGACATTTCTGTCACTCAGCTCCACAGCTTTCCACAGGGCCACCATGTGATATGTGTGTGTGTGTGTGTGTATAGACTTTGCATAACAAGTTTAACAGTGCTTGCATCAGCAAAAACATCCAAGTGCACACTAATCAAACAGGGAGCACATGCATGAGTGCATGAGTGCATGTGTGTGCACACGTGTAGAAAACGTGAAACAGAATAAGAAGCAACTATTTAGTAATCTATGCATCATAGATAGTCAACTTATAGTCAAAGAGAAGAATTAGCATGCAATTTAAGAAATGAGAAATTTGGAATTGTGTATGATATACCTTGCAAAGGCGAAATAAAAAAACATCTTTTGCAATCCATTCATCATCAAGCAAGAGAGAGAACCCTTTGTCCGTATTCTCTTTATTCGTGTTTTCTTTGTGAAAACCATATTTTAGCTGAGAATAGACAACTCTTATGACCTGAACCACCAAATAGTTATGTTAAATGGAATAGAATATCAGTTACTATACAACCAAGAATATAGCTATTAGCAAACAAATTAATTTCCCCAGAATACGAGAAATGAGAAACTTACATGCTACAGTATATACAAGACAGAAGTAGATCAGTATACAATGGCTTTATACATAATACGAGCCTACCTTTATAAATAACCGACTTCGTGTTTTGAGGGGCTGCAATAAATAAAAGTTTTTAAATTAGCGAAATATGGGTTTGCTATCAAGCTTCTGATATCAAATCATAATTCAGCAACACAACATCTGATATATCTCTGTCCAAATAATCCGATGTTAGAAAATCAAATGTTAGTACCAAGTGATCAAGAGAAGTAACATAATCCTTTTTTTTTTTACTTTCTTTTTTGTATGCTATTGTATAAAGGTAATGATTTTCAATGAAAAAATGTTATTGTTTATCCGAGTGAAACAACTTAACAAAAGGAATATATCCAATTCAAAGTAGAATCCACAGGTAAGTCTCAGCAGAGGAAATACATAACTGATAATTAGATTTACAATGATTGTATGACAATAAATACCTGGCTAAGCGAAAAGAATCGAAATATACATCACTCCAAATAAAAACAAAAACATCAAGACAAAAACAGCAGAACAAATATTTATTGTAATAATAATGAGTGTTCTGTTTTAAAATATAGAAACATGAGTACTTACAGCCTCAATGCAGCTGAATAGTAGACTAACCAATGCTTTCCATTGTAGAAATGCTTCTAGTGATTGCCCCATCTGTAAACTTCGGATCGTCATCATTACAAACTTAAGATGAATCGACATAAAAACTCAATTATTTACTTATTTAACATTAACTTATACCATAAATGCAATAAAGGAAAACTGCAGTTCTCCTAGGAGAAGATCCTCTTCACCCTTGTATTCTTTCATCAGGATTGTTTCAAGTAATCTAGTCTGGATAAAATATAAAAGAATTTGGAAATATCAATATGAATTGCTCGTATTTATTTTGTTTCATAATGCTTACAGGACATGTAAATAGGATAAAAGACATCCGATTTGCAAGGGTACAGGAGGGATCGCCATTGAAAATTAAGCTTAGCACAAACCAAATATACTCCGGTACAATTCCAGTATATTAAGGTCAATTTTATTATAACTGCAAATTGCTGTGCAGTAATAAATTAAACAGAAAGATCATATTTGATTATTTAATTTAAGACATTAAAATTTCTCTAGTGTACATAATGCATTTTTTTCTTTCATAACAATGAGTTCCTAAGATTTCTTATTGAAAAGTAGTTACCTAAAATATCATATTCCCCAAATACTCATAAATAAGAAGTTATCTGAAGAGCCCTTCATGTGCTTCGTATTATACAGTATAATTCAAAGATGGCATTATTAGTGTACTAAATAAATCATGTGAAAGCAACAAAAGAATCAATCATGCATGCAAAGAGCGAAGTTGCCATTGAAAGATTTACTTTGATAATTAAAAGAGAACTCCAACCAGAATATGGAAACTCGTATACACCAAGTATATTCAATAATTTTGTTTGGATCATGTTAACATGCATCTAGAATAAATGATTCAACATAGAATTAAAACTTAAGATTGTTTTAGTATTTTTATTATTTTACTGTCATAGAACAAAAATCAGTAGGATCGAAAAGAAAAGAAAAAATCACGACTTTTGAACTTGTTGTTTTGGGATATCCTTATTTCATGCAAATTTTCAATTCTTAAATTTTCTACTTTGAAATGACTAAGCAGATTACTAATACTTCTTACACATCTATTACTAAAATATATGCTAAAATCATATCATGATGATGTGATGATGTGGCACTCTATTTATTTGTACTTCTTATGCTCCCCTTAATTCCCTTTTTTTTTCACAGAGCTCATTAGCAAGAATTATTTTCTTTAATACAAAATTTTGTAATATTTTAAGATTCTCAATTTTTTATTTACTTTGTTAATGTCAAGAATGTTTTGTGGTCCATTTCTAATAACATATTGAATATTTTACTTTTTAAACCATTATTTAATATTTCAATAATTTTCTTTGTGACAAAACTTCCATAAAATTTAATCGAATATTTATCTCAAAATAAGAGTTAGTAAGTGTGAATTTATTATTTTTGTTAATATTAATTTGTACAGAATAATTTGTGTAAATTCAAAAACGAAAAGAATGAAAAGTAAACATGCGTATATATGTAACCGTATTTATATGCCTTAATGTAATGAAAATTACCCTTGATATGTGAAAAAAGCACTAGTGGATACTGGATACATTAACATAAAAATAATTACATGAATGATAACTTCAAATTGTGAGGACTTCAATGTAATATTATCAGAGAGAACTAAAAAGGCAAAGCAAATTCTTTTACTGTTATTTAATAGATAAATATGTGTGTTGTTTGCAATAAAATACAAATTTTTGAAGGAAAAAAAAACAAATGGACTTGAATGTGCTTTATTGAGCTTACTTTATCAAGGTTCATTGAAGTAAGATCTTCACCGGATAGAGAGCGCTCCTTGACAATATGAGGAATAGATGAGTAATAGCATCTTCGCTTTTCAATATTTTCAGAAACTGGCTTTGAGAACTTACTATCCTTTAATTGCTCCACTAATTGCTTCTCCATGGTTGTTAATGGCACTTTGTCAATAAGCCAAGATTCATGTACAACCGAAATCTCTCCTCCTATTGGTTCTGCATATAAAACGAGTTCCTCAAAATAGTGCAAATGATAATGAGAAATACACAAACATTTTAGTACAACAAAAAAAGATGAAAATATATGGTGGCTTAAGAAAATATATGGTGACTTAGGAAACTCCTTGTACTTCTAACCCAAACGGATACATTTCGAGATAAACATGCAGCATTTTGCCTCATTCTGTTAATAATAATTTGCATGGTAGTAGTAGCTGGAGACAAATATGGTGACAAAAAGGTAAACAGATAGCCTGAGTGAAGCTTATGCATCCAAACAACTACAAGTGCACAAATGACCCACTTAAATTTTTTTTTTTTATATATACAGTGGCCATTTAATCAAGAAAATGTTGTATTCCAATTTTCTTCTATAGTAACCAGCCATTCCCATGAATGATCTGACCTCAGTGACATTAGTAGGCCTTTTCCAAGCTTGCACTGCAATGACTTTATTGGAATCCACAGCTATTCCTTTTTCTGATATAATATGGCCTAGAAAGTTCACTTCATTTTGCCAAAAAGTGCATTTTGAAAATTTGGCTTTTAAATCACGTAACAGAAAATGCCAAATTCATGAAACAATACTCATAACAAAAATCATCAAATTTTACTAAGGGACTAAATCTAGGGTTGTTATGGTAACGGTCATACCATTACCAAGCGATCAATAATCAATATTGAGCTACATCGGTGTATCATTGTTATCGGTATGGTAACGATAAATTTAACGTTGTTACCAGTAAATCTAACGGTAAAGAAACATCAAAACTAGTGGTAAAGGTAAATTTACCAATCATGTTAATTTTGTGTTTTCACTATTGTATTAATCCTAACGATGGACCTTTTGACGATATATCAGACTTCAAGAAGATGTTTGTAGTTTATTTCTTATGATGTTTCTTTTTAGTTTTTCTAACTTCAAATTTTGAGATTAATAATGTTTGTATTGTTGTAAATAATTTGCAAAAAATGGGAAAATTTTCTATATTAACTAAAATAAAGCAAAATTTTGATATATACATTAGCGGACTTAGTATAAGTATCGCCAATAAAATATTTACTTTTTTTTAATCATTGATTCATTATCAATGTCTTAGTGCAATAAAATTTTAACGTTTTTATGTATTGGTAAATTTATCGTTACCAATCAATGGTTCACCAATCTATCGGTATAGCAACGATCATTTTACCAATGATATTACTAAAGTATCGGTAGGCATTTTTGACTTACCAATGGTATTAATATGGTAACGGTTTTATCGTATTGGTAACGGTTATCATTACATAACAGCCCTAACTAAATCGATCTCTACTATCAGTAACCAAATAATTTCAACCGTTAAACCATGCATCAAGCAATTGATTATAATACTTTCTTTTCACTACTCTACATCTCTGTCTCTACTAGTTTCAATTATTTCATATCACCTCTACCCTTCTCTATCACTTATCTTAGAACAATTTCAAATTCAAATAAATTTGAAGGGCTCAACTTCCAGCATAAATTAAGTAACATGCAAATGCATTAGTGTGCATCGGTGAGCTAATGTAAACAACAATCATATTAGACATATGACAATATAAGTCAAATATTAGTAAGACACTCAACAAGTCATTATCATTTAAGAAAATATAAACTTGTACAAAGCTTCAACAAACGAAAACAAGGGAAATTGGTAAAAAATAAGTTAAAAATAACCTCTACTATTAACAAATATGAACATCAACGATAAATTTGATAATCGATTTAGTGGCAAGATTATGTTTGCTTACTCTTGAAACTCTTTATTTTCAACAGCAACTGTCAGTCAAGATTTTACTCCAATATTTTAAATTTGTTGATCAAAGCTTATGCTTCAATTCAAACACTTTAATTTAACCATCAATGGGAATTTTTACTTCAATATCTTAGGTTTGTTGCTCCACCCTAATACATGGGCTGAAAATTGCATTGTGCTTATAGCTTTTGCTCGATGCTTCAATTTAAACATATAAATAGATGACAGAATTTAAAATAAATCATAAATAAATAGATAAGAATACAATCTCTCCATTTATAACATTATTGAATTGAGAGAACAAAATTATTTTTCTAGCACAACATCATCAGTTTCACATAAAGACTAGATGCAAGCATGATATATGTGTGCACGCACACATGCATGTGCACGCACATATGCATACTAATATATATGTAAAAATATAATAGTAAACAGTATATTTTTGCAATTCGTGCATGCCAGTGTGTTTGTGCTATATGAATGAAAACAATGATCTGCGTATAAAACCAATGGACAAAGTAATTAGCAATAACAACAATTAAAGAATAATATCATTAGCTTAATGATTTAACCAACGAAACATTACAATACCAATTTTTGCTATAATATCTTCGGCAATATAATTGGACAGCTTATTCCATTCTCCATAGTGGTTTAGAGGGTAAGGCCCTAACTGGTTATCAAACTCAAATTTCTTCACTGCATCACTGAAACTGGCTTCCTAAAAGTCAAGTTTTAGTACAAATTTAAGAGTTGCTCAATACCACATAAATTACCACAAAAATAAACAATTTCACCATAATTAGCCTGCACTATAGCTTATGCATTTCATACCTGTTATTAGTATAATATACAAAATATAACTATGTTTGTTATTTAAAGGTATCAAAATACAAGCCTAGGAAACTGTTAAGATGTTTACGACTAACTTTTACAGTTCAACGGCAAGTTTGAATAACCAGGTGAAATTTGCAGGGAAAAAAGGATAAGCATCGTATGTATTTTCTTTTGTTTGGCTAATAAATCAATTTAGGACTTAGCATGGAACAAAAAGCAAAAAGGAGGGATAATTCAGTCATATACAATAAATAATAATATATAAAAAAGAAAGTATGTGTTTACTTGATTTTAAGTGATATATACGAAAAATAAAAAATTTCACCATAATTAGCCTGCACTATAGCTTCCGCATTTCATACTTATTATTAGTATAATATACAAAATTCAACTATGTTTGTTATTTAAAGGTATCAAAATACAAGCATAGGAAACTGTTAAGATGTTTGAGACTAACTTTTACAGTTCAACGGCAAGTTTGAATTACCAGGTGAAATTTGCAGGGTAACAATGATAAGCATCATATGTATTTTCTTTTGTTTGGCTAATAAATCAATTTAGGACTTACCATGGAACAAAAAGCAAAAAGGAGGGATAATTCAGTCATATACAATAAATAATAATATATAAAAAAGAAAGTATGTGTTTACTTGATTTTAAGTGATATAGACTCAGGGGAGGAAGCAGTTGTAGGCTAGCTAGGGCCAGTGTCCTACCTGAGATTTTGCAATCTTTTTGCAGAAAGTGAAATTTTCAATTTGCGCCATCTCAAATGATAAAATTACCATATCTGAATTGGATAAATGGCAAAAACAGGCCCAATCTTACTTTATTTTCATTCTCCATCTACTTGTCCCAGTTCAATTTCTTTTTAACTTTGGATGTTTTTGCAACTGAGAAACATGGGATCATAAACATAGTTTTGTAGCTTCTTTACTAAGTATGTTTGTTTTTATAAGAGAAATGTTGCCCTACCTGAAATCATGGGCTAGCTCCACCACTGAATAGGCTACTCCATAAAAAGAAATAAACATATAGTTCCAACATTAATAGAGGCATGTGAAATTTATTGTTTAGTGGTTAAAGGTTAAAGTTACTCAACTATTTAAATAAATATTGATAATAACAAACACGCACACACATAGAGTGATGCTAAGGACGTCGTGGGTTCATCTAAAGGCACCGCGGTTGGCAGGGTGTGGCGGTTGAACGCAGCCCTAGGGCACCGCGGTTGGCGTTCAACTGCTGACCACGATGCCCTCAGACAAACCAGCTGCGCCTTTAGTTCCACGCTACTACACACCCACCCACCCACCCGCGCACATATACATATATATATGTATGTATATATATGTGTGTGTGTGTGTGTGTGTGTGTGTATATATCGTAAAAGCAACTAGTGGACATCATTACAAATATTTCAATCACGTGTCTAGTGTCTACTGAGAGTAAGAAAAAGTTATGGGGTATATCTCAAACAACTTCAGAGAATAATAAGTAAACAACATCACCATACGTATCTTGCTTCATCTATTGGTTACCTTAGAACTATTTTAGTAACTCTGATATTAACTCATCGAGTATATTTATTTATTTTTCAAATACAGAGGATTCTATAGAATATAATGATTAATGACATAAAATGTATTCTCCAGTCATTATATATTAGATTGAAGTCGATGTCACTTTCTGCATCTAAAAGTAGATAAAGAATTATTTTTTTACAGCAGTACATAAACGTAGACATAATAATGAGAGGGAGCGACGCTTCTTGTTTCATTGCATACGCAAGAAATATAAGTTCAGAGTTACCTCTTCTTCTGAAACTTTGACCAACCGTTCCTCCTTTGGATTCCACTTACGAATTATTACCTGCATGAGAACATATATATAACATACAAGTTATTGACTACTATGAATCAACCTGAAGACAAGTATGGAAATCACAGAATATGAGAATCTAACCTGCCAACAGTAGCAGGTAATGCCATATATATAAAATAATGAACGTTGCAATTTCCTTGCATTGAAACTTGCAGATATACATTTGTGTACCTATGTGTGTGTGTGTGTGTAAAGAGCGACTATTTATACACAAACAAAAAAACAATGAGTGTCGTGATAAATTTCAACCATTAAACATTTTTATGTTTTTATTTGTACCTAAGATCTAACTACTGAGATAAATTGTTTGACTCATTGTGTTTTTATTTGTATGTGGGAAGGATCAAGATACACCCTCTCATTTATTCCCCCTCTCATCTCCACTCTGTCTTTTTATTCAAAAAAAAAAAAATTCGGATCAAAGCAAAATTTTGTAGACGTGTTCTATGTGTTAACAAGATCATCTTTGCAAGATTTTGGACCATTTCAAAACATTTAACCCTTTCAAAAATACTTTTTAAATCTACGGTTCATGCTGGTTTCTGGTTTTGAAGAGGCTAAATGTTTTGCAATGATCCAAAATCTTGCATGGATGATCTTGTTAACACAATGAACACAGCTACAAAAATTCGTTTCGATCCTTTTTTTGGCACAAAAGGACGGAGGAAGAAAAGAGAGAAATGATCTTAATCCTTCCCAATACACACACACACACTCTGTGAAAGTATGCAATTGATCGTATGGATGCATAGGCAAGTGTAATATATAAGCAGAGCATCCTCAAGATTGTTGAATCCTAAGATTTAAAGTTAGGTTTCAAATCGACTTGTAATGCCAAATTTAAAAGTTCATGTTTAAATATGCTCTATGTTAAATTGTATGTTATCTCATGAACTAAGGATGTCAACCTTAAAGAAAAAACTGTGTTTTGTTTATTCTTATTAACCAATGAAATACCTATGGTTTGATATGTAATATCTTTTTCATCCCTTTCCATAATAGATGAATTGGTTTGACAATAAATATGCCTCTTTTTATCCGTTCGGTAAGAGTTAGATCTTTCTGAATAAGCATTACATCTAGATGCATCTCTAATCTTTGAATTGAAGCTAATATGGTTATTTCATTTGAATTGAAGATAATATGGTTATTACATTTGAATCTATCAGTCTAAGTGCAAGACGATGTATATTATTGGTCATTCTTTGATATATTTAGTTTCTACTTGGAATGGAATAATCTTGGTATTTTCATATTCACGTGTAACAAGTGTGTTTATACGTATTGAATAATTTTAGCAAATGAGAGTTTTTGATTTGGATTCAATGATTGAACGATATGATAATAGCATGCATATAAGATAAATATTTTGCATTATTTTATTGTAATTTCATGTCCAATGTTTTTTTTCCCCCACAATATATGATTCTTTACAAAAACACACTATCGTGAGATTGAACTATAATGAGGTATAAGGTTTCAATAAAGATATTAGATGTCCATCTCAGTTCTGATCAGAATTTCAATTATGACCAGTTAAACCCAAGAAAATTGATCTATTTTGAAAAATTGCAATAGAAAAGGTAGAAACTGAAATAGAGAGCAAAGGCAAATGGCATAACTTCAGAAAAGTTTAACAAAATCTGAAAATCTGATAAAAAAAGTTAATTTTGAGTCATAGAATTGCTTTTATATGCCTACATATCAAAATACCTCAACCAAACAGCACTCCTCTCTAGCAAATCCGAGCTTGTGAACTTTTTTCTTAGCTTACCCTATTTATTTTATCAGTGAAAAATTATGGAGTAGGGAGAGTGACACGACAAAGAAGGGTTTGATTTTTATTAGGTTTAGTTTAAATTTAAGTTAGGGTTTTGAGCTAGTTTGAGTTGAAATTCGATTGGATTAAATGATGTTGAGTGGAACCGAAGTTTGGTGGGATCGAAATTTAGGTTGAAATTGGACTAATTCGGGAATGATGCAAAATGTTACCTAATTTAGTCTATGTTGTTAAAGGCTCCATCTGATAAGTCCTGATAAGTCCATCAATGGATACCCAAAAAATCCAACTGTGCCCGCATTCGTATCCGAAAAGATGATAAATATTCATATTCGAAAAAATGTATACGGATATGATATGTAGACATCCGCATCCGAAAATTATCCATCCAGTCTTTTTTTTAAAGACTATAGTTTATATTATATGTATTTCAGTATAATGAATGATATATATTTATTGCTTTATTAAGTTTGTATTATATGCATTCATTGTTTTAAAAGATGAAGACGTACGCAGGCCTTTTTGGGTCCGTGAGACGAGGCGTAAGCCTCGAAATGTTGAGGCATAAGATTTTTAGGTAAAAGAAAAACACAAAATATATAATGAAATTTAAAATAAAATAACATTAAACAAGAAACATAAAGCATTCATCAAACATTCGAAGCAATTCAAACAAAATACAATCATCTATAAGCATTTAAACTTAAATCAACATAAATTGCAATATATCAAATGAATTGGTGAAATCCGGTAAATCTTTAATCCACTTTCAAGCAATATCTTTCTTCCTCATCTCTTCTCTTCAATTTACACTATCCACTACTACTGAACAGTAAACGCAAAAGCATAAACCACTTCTACTGGAATCGAGTCGATTCCAGCATCTGGAATCGACTGCAATTCCAATGATGGAATCGAAGTCGATTCAAGCTCGATTACAGTAAGGAATCAATTTAAGTTTTTCTTTTTACCTGTTTTTTAGCTCTCAAAGAAGTGAATATGATGTCGACTGAGCAGAAGAAGAAAAGTAAGGGTTGAATAATAAGTCAGCATGCCAAAAAAATTTGCTTCGGAGGCTTACGTCTCACCGCGATTTTACCTTAAGGCGCACGCTTTTCACATTTTTTGCGCCTTAACAAGGCGCACGCCTTTGGAGTAAAACGTTTTTTAACGTGCACCTCCGTGCATTATTGTTTACGCCTCGCACGCATTTTTTAAAACATTATGTATTTAACGCGTATTAACTATTCAAAACTATTTATTATCATCATATTTGTTTATGTTTTGTACTTTTATAATTAATGGTACTGAAAAAACTTTATGTTAAACCAATATTTCCTATTTCTGATTTTGATTTATCAATTGTCGACGGATAGGATAAATATCCTACATTCATCTGTGTCCACAGATGTGGATATCCGATATTTGAAAATAATTTCGGATATGGATGCGGATATGACACTATTCGCATCCAAAAGAATCTGCCAACAGGCATACCGCCTAAGCTCCATTAAGCTCCACATGCGCTCTTATTTTGAGTTTTAGCCTCCCAATGCCTAATAGTGTTAATAGTGCTCCACTTTTTAACTTATGGTAACTTTATTGGTGTTTAAAAGTTTCAAAAATTTCAGCATAGTGCTTTTCTTCACCCCTAACAGCATAGATTTGAGTCGGGTTTTGAAGGTGTTTCTCTAATTAAGCTTAATTAAGTTTGATTAATGGCTTATGTTTAATCATGTACAAATATTTTCTAAGGATATCATTTATAGTTTCAAGTATATGATAACAAATCAAGCTAACGTTGGTGGAATCGGCTTGAATTATGATGCTCCAGTCGATGACAATCTACTAAAACTAAATATAATTTTTTAGTAGGCAAATTAACAAAGGCGGTGTAACGCATATGAAAGAAAAATTGAAAGAAACGAACATTGATGTATTAACATGTGCAAACATCACTCAAGATGTTAAAAACTTGTACAATCACATACAAGAAGAAATGATAAAAGAAAACTACAGAAACAACACGTACAAGAAGAATTAGTGAGTAGACTCAACAATACTACACGGATAGTGAACACGGCGAAAACAAAGATGACAGAGACGAGACGTTCAATGCATCTTGCGAGCTAGCAAAGAAATATTTGATGATGAAGAGATGCACAAATCTCACAAACAATCAAGTGTAGCTTCAAGTTGAACTCAATGCAACGTATTTTTGAATCGATAGCATGGTATGAGGTACCAGCCAATAGACCGATTTCGATGGTATCGAACAGGTACCGATCAGCACCGGTCATGAACCGACTAAGAAATTTGGTTCCGGTCTGTGTTGTTTAAAAAATTTGTTTTTTCAAGAAAACGACATCTGAAAGTAAAGAACAGACACTCACCTCGACAAAACTCAAGCCCTCCTCTATCAAATCAGGCATTTCTTCTTCATTTCAACTTCAAGGCATCGTTGTTTATTTCATTGATCAATCTTACATGACAACATCCCTAATTTGCTCGGGAGGAAGAAATAACGTGGATTGAGTGGGCTATGAAAATTTAGAGCAAAGAAGTGGGCCGGGTTTGATTGGTTAAATTGTAGATTTGGCAAACGTTACCAATTAGTTTATTGTATAATTTGATTAGTTAGGGTTTTTGGGGTTAAACTGTACCTGGGCTAGGTTGAATTGTGGGCTGGTCTACCCAATTTACTTTATTTTACTTGAATGTAATCTAGTTAAAGTTAATTGCGTTCTAATGATGTAATAGTGTTATATGTTGTATTTTATTGTATTATAAAATATATTTCATATTTTACCACATTTATTATTACGTTTTCAGTAATAAAAAATATACAAATGTGAAACCTGAACCGAAACAAACATTGAAACTTCCAGTATTTTCGAAATTGATCGAAATTAAAAAAAAATTAACTGAGTTCTCGATCGAGAGTACATGATGATTTTGATACTCGTGATACTGAAAGAATAACTTCTAATATATCTTCCATGAACATGATCCACTAGTACAGTGAGTCACGTACCAAAGTAGAATATTCATGACAGCGACAATCCTAAGTTGGTCGAAGCAATGCAAGATGTTATTGTACTTGCACAAATATCAAAGAATGAAATTACTGAAAACAATAATAGTTCGTCAAATGATGATCATGGTAGTGTTATTGGTGACGACGTTGGTTAATTCTAGTGATGGTGGTGGTTTGTAGACCTGCAAGCTTATTCAAGAAGAAAAGGCAAGAGTGACAATCTTGAGCAAAGAGCGATCGCTTAAAACATTGAATATGGATATCGACATAATTATAAAAACATGCATACTTCAAATGATGCACCTAAATATAAACATTCTAGTTCTGATTATACCATATCATATTTCTGTATGGAACAAATGAAACATATTATAACAATGATATCTCAAACGATCAAAATAATCAAGCTACATATACAATGCAGAATATTATATGATAACATGATGATGAAATTTCTAGATGAGACCAAATAAAATATGATTATCCAGTATATTATACGACACAAGCTAATAAAGAAATCCATGACAACAATCCGTGTGTTGCTCTGAGAAATAGGTTCAAGATGCAACAATGTTGTATGTTATATTTTGCTTCTTTTAGAAACTATTGTATTTTTATTTTATTTACAGCGATGTCGTATGTTATACCTTCTAAACCAATTATTCATGATTTGAACATTGTTTTACATCTTGTCAGATCGAAATTTACACTTCACAATTCTGATGTATTGATAACCTTCATATAAAGGCAACTCACCGTATGATTAAATAATTAATCTAATTTTGAAATTATTTATACATGAATCTATGATGCATAATTATAATATGAAAGAAAAAGAAAATTATGTTAACTTAAATAACCTATTCAGAAATAGGTTCGAGTTACAAAACAGTTATGTAAGCCTTCTACAGCATGCTTCAACTGAACAAAAAATTAGAATACCGGGAACCGTGTAATGAATTACATGCGTATGTGAATTACAAGTTTGCATTTAAGATATTAATATTATCAACAACTCTGAAGAATTTGAGTATATTTATAATAAAAAATTGTAAACATGATACCTCCGCAGGGTGAGTGGTAATGAAGAAGCCAACCGTTGGTGAAAAGTGATTTCCTTCTCTACATGGATAAAATAAAATAAACAATGGATTTAGTTCTGTAATAAATAAAGCAGATGCAGGGATAGGAACTTGTTTAAGTCTAACTAAACAAGGAAACAATTTTAACTCAGTTGACCAGATCATGAACATTAGGCCTAGCTACTGGTAAATAAAAGAGTGAAACGAAAAACAAAAATAAAGAGAATATTAGTCTGTAAATATCCAACATTAGGTGGAATATCAGAAGGAAAAACTTTTTTAGTCTGTACATATCCAATTAGCTGGATTATCAGAAGGAAAAACTCAGAAAGTTTTTACATTTGAAATGACTGAGCTTACTTGTTTGAGGCACTATAGTAGATAAAATGAGTCCCAGGTGGTACCATCTTCAGTCCTTTGAAATTTGGACCCACGGAAAATATCTGAATGAGAGAAACAAAACATCAAAACTGATCGATTCCCTTCAACAATAATAGTTCATGTATGCATCATGT
Source organism: Allium fistulosum (assembly GCA_030737815.1). Lineage (NCBI taxonomy): Eukaryota > Viridiplantae > Streptophyta > Magnoliopsida > Asparagales > Amaryllidaceae > Allium > Allium fistulosum. The sequence goes on from CM060903.1 coordinate 994,940,815, forward strand.
CCACATATGAACTTCTGCCATGAATCATGTGTGTCTTACGACCAAAACTTTCAAACCAAGATCAAATCTTAAAAGTTGAAATTGGTGTAATGCCAATTTTTCTAATATGAACCACATTTCATCGTTTCTTGCTTGGAAATACAGTACTAACTAGAGAGCACATTTCAAAGTAAAAAAGGCAAACTCTTCCTTTTCGTGCAGCCAGATCATTTTCAATTACATGATCCAAATTTCAAAAACAAACTTTAAGAAAAGTTAGATAACTTTTCGAAAAAGTATATAAAGATGGATGAAAGAAACCAAACTTTTCAAACATTTTGTATAATTCTATAACAGTATTTAGAAGAAGAAAAATCCAAACATTTATCAGTCAGACCTAAAGAAGGTTTTCCAGATGTAGTAAACACCAAATTAAACTTCTATCTCCAAGTTTTTGCACTTCTTAGTTAAAAGCTATATATATATATATATATATATATATATCTTTAATCAAATAGCTTCCCATGCAAAGAAAGAAAAAACCAAATTATTACTGAAAATATAGAACAGATTTTATTTATAGGCTCCAAAAAAAACCTAGTTTAAAACTAATTACAAAAATAGGCCTCTTTTTCCTTATATCGGCATTTTATACTTGTGCAAATTCAAATTGCAAGTACAAATTGGAATTTGTGCTTGTGCACTTTAGAATTGTGCAAATACAAATCATGCCCTAGTGAAAACTAGACCTATTTTTGTATTAAGTTTGTAAGTAGGCTTAAAGTTGAAATAGGTTTTTTTTTTTGGACTATAAATAAAATTTGTTCGAAAATATATAATACTTTATGATGATTTTTTTATCTTCCCAAATTCATGTATTAATTCTCTTTCCTCTTTTTTGATTAATCCAAGAAAATTCACCACTCGTGAAATCACCACATATAAAATCCATTTTGAATTTCGAATAAAGAAAACAAATAAGTCGAATTGTATTTCGAAGACTAAATGAAGCAAAAATTAACCAGCTTGATTATCGTTTGATAATGTAAAAAAAATCACATCTAGAAATTTCATCCAAGAAAATTCACATCTTGATAATATAACTTAAGGTGAATTTTATAAATGTACTCAAATTCTTCAGAGTTGTTGACAATATTAATATCTTAAATGCAAACTCATAATTCACATACGAATGTAATTCATTAAATGGTTTGTGGTATTCTAATTTTTTGTTCAGTTGAGGCATGTTGTAGAAGGCTTACATAATAGTTTTGTAACTCAAACCTATTTCTGAATTAGATATTTAAGTTAACATAATTTTCTTTTTCTTTCATTTTATAATTATGCATTATAGATTCATGTATAAAATAATTTCAGAATTAGATTAATTATTTAATCATACGGTGAGTTGCCTTAGTTACCTTTATATCAAGATTATCAATACATTAGAATTGCGAAATGTAAATTCCGATCTGACAAGATGTAAAACAATGTTCAAATCATGAATAATCGGTTTAGAAGATATAATATACAACACCGTTGCATCTTAGCATCTTAAAGAAGCTTGATTATCATTTATTCTCCTTATTACACTGCAATTTCTTTTCTTCTACCTATTAATTTCATAAAAGAGAATACAAGGGTCATCAATAACTGCCTTTACCTTCTTAATCAAAGATTTAATTTGCTGATTCATTTTTACTTAGAAAAATAAAAAGTTACCCCTTTCTTTTCTTATCTTCCTTCGACTTGGCAAATTTGGTTTATTTACGTCGTTTTGACGCATAAAGGTTTGTTGGGATTCTTCTTGCTATCAACTTTATCATCTATGATTTCTTTAACTACTGTTATTTTTCATCCATGCTAACATATTGATTGATTATAAGTTTTCTTCTACCTACTTCATTCTACAAGCTTCCGAATTCATCCTCTTCAATCTTAAAATTTGAGCGTAATAAGGTGTCTTTCATGCTCATGTTATGTAATTTGGACAATTATTTTTGATGTTATTGTTCATATTATATGGATTAATAAATTTGGATTTTGTAGTACTGAATAATTTATGTCGATGTTCTGTTTCTTATTTGAATTGTAAGTTTTTTTTGGGGGATAAAATATATCATTACGATTTGTTCTTTCTTTTTCTGCTTATTGAATGGTTGTTTGCTAAGCTTGAAATATGAACACACTTTTTCTAAAATCATGGGATATTTGTAGGCATCTTGACATACTTTTCTAATGGTAACATTGCACGAGGAATTAATTAGCTTTCAGTGCGAAGAGAAAGAAGACACGTTAGGGTTGAAATATGCTCACTTAATATATGGAATGACAACCTAATATTGACGACAATAACTAGCATCCAAATAGTCAGAGCTTCCAAAGAATCTTTTATAACGAGTAGATAATTCGTTTATACTTCATCTTCATATCTCATGGTTTGCAAATATTCTCTCTTCAATCAATAAAAATGAGACAGCATATAAAGAACTACCGTACAATGGAACCTTTATATCTTAAATCGTTTGCTTAATGAGAAAAGGTGACCCTATTAAAAACTATCTTAATTAATGTGCTTGCATATATTTAAAACTCATACATGCTTTTATCCTTAAATTTTCCTTAAAAGAAACTACATGAAGGCTCATAAGTATTTTACATTCAATTTTTGTTGCTTACTTCTTAAACTGAGAAGATAGACATCAAAATAATGTTTCCTTTTCAAATGAAAAGGAGTTCAGTAACAAAGCATATTAGCTTGCACTGATTTTATTTCATAATCAAAATATACTATTTGGAACAATCCAAACAATCGTGTTCCCTTGAACAAACATAAGATTGTTCAGTTGATCGAATATTGATTAATTGAAGTTGTTGATTCTAATGAATGTATATTGCACATGGCTATGTAATAATTTTAATTGATGTGCTTTGAAAATATGCATATGTAGTTAAGACTAAATGATTATTTGAATAGTCTGACCTAGGATCATTTCTTATTTTATGGAACATATTTCTCTATATATATGTTTTAATAAATAAGTGATAAGAAGGTACAAGAGCCCACCATAAAACAAAATGGCTCTATATGAACAAATTAGGATCCCATTAAATATTCTCATTTCATCAAATTTTCCTTATAATCAGATTATTATTATTTTTGCTAAAATCATTTGAAATATGCAGTGATAAGTGGTTACGAGATTTTTATGATTTCTTACTTCTTGGTTGTCTACATATGATTATATGTGTGTGTGTGTGTGTGTGTGTGTATCGTAATAGTTCCTTGCATAGAAAAAATGATGTGATATTTTGTAATTTGTAAAAAATAAGTAAAAAAGATTTCAATACTTGGAGAAGAGAACACGTGTCATCTGATTTCAACGAAGAAGTTGAACCCATTGTTATATGCACATTTCTAGACCAATTAATGTGACAGTAATTGACATGTAGATCGTTTGTTATATTTCAAATCTAAACAATTTTAATATGCATGCCATCAGACTTCCATCAACCATGTTTTTTACAGAATTGATTTTCAGTGCTGATAATGCAGGAGATCACATAATAGCGAAAATGAAATGCAAACTACAGCCACCCTGTTTATTGAACAATTTACATAGAAAGGTGCCAAATTAACTAAAAGGAAGTATCATTCTACTGTGATCCAAATGATATTTGTATTGATCTGTATTGCGTTCAAACATGCATAATGCCAAGAAATGACTTGAATTTTTTTTTTTAAAATGAACCTATAACTTATTGTCATAAACAAAGGATAACTAAAGGTGATCATTATTATAACCTAAAGATAAAAACGAAAATTTCATATTACTTCAGAAATTAAGTTTTATACTTTTATTTAACTACTGTGATGTGAATAAATTAAAGAATTGATGTATCACATATTATCATAAAAGGAAGTGTTCTAATCTTGATTTGAATAATATCAAAACATGGGTTGAACATATGATTAATTTTATGAGTTTATAAATTTAAACAAATAGAAAAGAATATTTGTTTTATCTAAGTTAAGGTAAGTTAAGAGTGATAACATGTTTTTCCTTTAAAAGTTACGAGAATAAAATTTAAGACGACATGATTTGGAACTGAATAGTTCATTTTTTGCTTTTTGTTGATCCAATAGAATATAATACTTATCATATGTATGAAAGTATCTCTTTTGCAAGTCCACGTATTATGCTTATTGAGATTGCAGCAAATGCAACTTCTCTTGTTCTTTCCTCCTCATTGAATTGTTTAGTGATTATAACCCATAATCAAATTGACTAAATGCATTTTTTATTCATTGTTTTTTTTCTTAAATTGCTTTGTAATGGGAAGAAAACGTTGGTTAGGAATTAAAAAATACCAATAATTGTGTCAATTTATGCATACCAATATATCAGCTACTCATGTTAAAAATAGAACGAACAAAACAAAATTTTAACAATATCTGTAGTACAACAATATATTGTATCTCCACAACTAAATGTATTTTATGGTAAGTGATATAATGTTTTGATAATATGGTTTTTTTTTGGAAAAATCTTTATGAAATAAAGTTATTTTAAATTTTCTATAATTAATTATCATTGATCTCTCTCGGCACTCCTTAGAAATATACAAAATAAAAAGTACAAAACTCTATGTAACACTTAGGAGAGGGTTTGTAAGAGAAGATTTTTAAGGAAGATGTATGCAGTGAAAGAACATTAAAAAAAAGTAAGTGCTTCATGAGGGATAACTATTATATAAATAGTCTCATACCACGATTCTATAATTATTTGGACATTTTAATGATGTCCTCGGCAAAAAGTATAATCTAGATGAAATTCTTATCAAGTTGACGATCATTTTATAATCAAAACTTCACGTTTTTCAAGTTGTTGAGTTTTTACATTAACATGTAATGGAATTCTTATTGTGATGATATAATTGGTATCAGACGGACACATTAACAACCGACGGAGGGGGGACTTCTATGTACACAAAAACTCAAATTAGATTTGACGATGAAAAGGGTACCGGTTAGCAAAATCTATCTTAAAAATGAGAAATTTGTCTCAAATTTTTGTTCTCCAAATAAACCAGATAAGACCTAAGCTTTGGCTTGCTGTTGTAATGACCTTCATCATTTTTTGAGAGTTCTTAAATTTTAATGATTGTTGAGGTTGTTCCCTTCAAATTCCCCACTGTTGATTGACAATGGAGAGTCAGAGAGAACATTGATATCATATTAGTTTTTATTGTTGCTTATGTAATCTTTTTAGAGTATTGTGATTCTTTGTCAATTTTTGTTCCATCTATTGTTTCTAGATTGAATTCACAACATGCTCTTATGCTAAAAATATTGAATACCGGTTTGTAAACGCATTGATCTCCTTTCCTTGCTTTCCATATATACTATAAATCATTCCATCCACACTTGTACTGCTCATGCATGGTTTTTGTTAGGTTATTTTTGTTGAAACAAAGAAAAATAGACATGGGACAAGCCAAACTCTATGTGCATATGACCAGCCGTAATAACAATTAATCCGTTCATCAACGCATTTATCTTCTTTGGCATAACTCTATTTGTTTATTAATGGCTATTGGTTGAATAAAAATATCCAACCCTGAATAAAACAATGAATTCAAACCTTAAGTACAAAGACTTCTGAATATTGTAAAGGCTAAAGTTTTTAAACCTACACTTCGACCATTTTTTACTTAAAGCTTAGATTTGCTTAAATATCATGTTGAAATACATAGACATGATAGCATGCTTAATATAAACCTAATTACATTCAAGTTTATAAAACTTGATTTGTACAAACTTTTGCTATCTACAAGTTATGGTTAACATGTTTAATTGGATAAATATGTAGATCCAACTATTTTCAACATTCCCACAATACCAAATTTAATTATAGAATGCTAGGTCTATTTGCTATAAATCCAAGTTTTGATAATATCCCCTTAAGGTTTTAGAATTTGTTGTGCATTGCCATTATTTCTTTTTGCACTAAAGTTGGCATGTCAAGTGATATTATTTTTTTAATTTCTTTTATTTTATAAAAATTATATATATAGCATATCTTTAGCAATATATGATATTTTTGAGTAAACCGTGATTGTGGTTACGTACGCACCGCATTAATTTACCATGGGTAGATGTAGATTATCATCATGACACTCTTGAAATTTTTGATGTTTCCATGAAATAGCACCAAAAACTTTGTATGTATTCTTCATCTAATTAAAATTGGTATGGATGATTGAAGATCAATTCCGACTTTTAAATATTCGGATTTACATATACGTACGGTTTTATTGTTAGGTGAAGCTCGATGCTATTAGACAAGAGTTGCGTACTTTTGGAGCGTACAATATCAGACTTTTGGTTCAAAGTTGCAAATTACAAGTCAAGTCTTTATGTTGTACTTGTATCATACTTTGAACCAAAGTTAGGTCAGGTCTTTATGTTCTCTTGATTTCTCTAATGTTTTCAAACATGCTATAATTCAAGCCATGAAAAAGAATACCTCTGGAATGTTTATTTCATAGAAATTGAATATACGGAAGATCTTTGATGAGTCATACATTGTGTCAGCAGGAACTGAAAGAACAAAGAAAGAATCAAACTTAACAAATGAATCAATACATTTCAAGCTTATCATTTTTATAGCTTATACCCTTTGATATAGGAATTGCATAGTGAAATATGTATATGCCAATGGACTGCATTAAGAAGGCTACTTGAACCATTATGATGTATCAAGGGATATACTAAAATTTGCAATTTGGAGAAAATATGAGGGTAGTCCGGTAAGAGTGGTTCCATAATAGACATCAATGTATCCCTTGACCTGAATTGAAAGGGGATTCAAAGGTCATTGATGCTTTAAGGTACTTCGTTTGATGCTTCTTTCATTCTGATACTCAATGGTTGGATACATGATTGCAACTGCACATGAGTCTTCTAAATTGTAGTTTGCATTCATGTTCACATCTTCGATTTGTATGATTAAGTAATGGTAAATGTGAGCTGTTTGAAAGATTAAATTTTATACGAGTTGTTAGATATGACGATGTGGTTTATTGTTATTAGGCAATAACAACTCTTGCATCAAATCTATATAATGTGTTTGGTCCATCACATGTAAAATATATGTCTAGTTGAAATATCGTAGGCATAAAAAATTATGACTTGCATCATTACTAAAATCAAATATAGCTACAACACGTATGCATAGCACGGGTTCGCACTAGTTTAAATTTGATATTCTTGATCAAACAAATCAACAATTGTTGTAGTCCAATAATCAAGGAATAGATGTGTGTCAATAGGTACCAAAGATGTATTCATTCAACCATAGACAAGTCAATCTGAATAGGAGGAAATATATTCAATTTAGACGTATCAATCAAGATGAAGATATATTCTTTGGTAACACACTCTCTGCTACATTATCATAGGATCATATATAAGAGCAAATACGAATGGGATATAATGAATGCCAATTAATCAAAATAAGACAAGCGTTTTGATTTGATTACTTCCTCTTTGGTTTATTCAAACCTTTTTTGAGATCTCTGGGTTATCTAAATTAAATTTGGGTATGGATATATATCTCATCTTATATTCATGAAAACATAATTCTACTTAACAATTTAGATCATCATAATTTACCCAATGCATATTTTAGATGATATATTCAAGTATTTGATTCCACAAATTGAACTATACACAATTTCAAGTGATTTTTGTGTGCATCCCACTCTCCAAGTACGCTCACACATAAAGAAAATGAATCTCATACATATAAATATAGATTGGCATAGAACTATGTGGCTACCTACTACGTAATTAATCTAGCTAACATACTTTGGCCTCGTTCATGGACATAGAAAACACTTTTGATTCAGCGTTTGGCGGAAATTACATCCGACTTACCACATATAAGTCGGACATAACAGTTCCATCAATGTTTGTATCGAAAGTGTTCAACCGCTCCAAAATGGAACGGTTGAGCAAGACGTAACTAATACCTCAGACTAAAAAAAGTTAAATCGAATGTATTTTTTTACATCATATTTTCTTTATAAATCCAGACTCCCAACTCCGCGGTTTCTTCACATTTTCCATTCTACTCTACTCTTAACCTTTATTTAACAATACTTTCACTGTTGCTGGTTCGAGTAAAAAACAAATGTTTTACTAAAATGTTGAACCATCAACTCAAAGATATGTTTGGAAGAATCCGCAACTAATCAAAAAAGGCTAAAACGAGAGTCCATCAGAAGATGTTGATATTTAACAGTGTAAGAAGACGTCTCAACTGTTGAATGCATTGGCCTCAAAAAACAAACACAACAGCAACCACAATGACTTCATCAAGTGAGAAAAATTACGAATACTTAAGCACGTTGGAATGGCTAGAGAAATATTGTTCCTGACAACGACTACTGAGAGGCAGATCGAGCCAAGGTACAACACTTTTTATTCCATTTTTTGCTAATTTCCTATCACTTCCCCTATCAATTGTTCAAAGTTTGTTTTTTTAAGGATATTGGTAGTATAGTTTTGAAACGGAGAGACTTCTATACCAGATCTAGAATATTTAGAGCAAATATTCAAAAATGTCGCTAGCAGAAAACATGTCATCCTCTTCACTCAAGTATAATTACCCGCTACTGAAACCGAAGATGAAATACAAACTGATTTTCGCACCACTGCTTCAAATTCAACTCCAGAAACATTTGGAAGGACGAGTCATACCTGCAGAATGGAACGATCCTTGGGATCCTAATCCTACCAGCCCTTTCAACCCTCTCAAACAGATGAATTTGCTCGACTAGACCTCAGCATTAAACCTGACGTTGATGTGGATAATCTCTCTTCAATTTGTCGTTTTGTCACCGTTCATTCTGCTGCTCGTTCTAATTGTACGTGCCCGCAACAAACGTTTTATGAATATATCCACAAAATGGTGGGAATTGTGGGTAGAAGGACGCGTTTCAAGTCGTCAAGACCTTCTGAAGACAGTGAAGCTCCACAACAAACAGACTGTAAATTGGTTGAAGCTCTTACTTGTTGCGAATGATGCATGAAGTTGGATCGGTACAGCATTACTGAGATTATCATATTATCTCTCAATAAGGATTTTCAAAGAAGTATGAAAATGCTAAATTTTGATGATGTTGCACGTGAATGGATCGAAACGGAGTTAAGAGTATTGCGGGAACAATGTTAAATTTGTAGTTGAAATTTGTATTTCTGTTTGAATTTGTAATGTTTAAATTTCTAGTTTGTCTGAATTCGTAATTGAAGTTGAATTTGAATTTAAATTTGCTCCTTATTAATTTTAAAATATTAACCATTAAATATTAATTATTTAAAATTAATCATTAATAAAAAATTATTAATTATTTATTTATTACAAAATAAAAATTAACTTACATTTACATTACTTCCTATCCAACCCTTTACTTCTTATCCAACCTCTAACTAAACTGTAATCAAATTTGTGTCCACGAATGCCACAGCCTTTAACCTTTAGCTTCTAATCAAAAATGTCCGCGAACACCCACTTCGTATTCCTGAGAATTATTATTTTGTTGGACGATTCAAGTACTTGATTCCATAATTTAAAACCACAAGATACAATTTTGTAGTGATTTGCACTTATCATGTCGCTCTCATGTCCTTACTCAAGCCATAAATTGATGCAGATAATTAACACTACGGTGGTACCTAAGCATTCAATGATATTAGGAAAACACATTCGAATATAATCTATTAAAAAACAAGATTATTTAGAGTATGATAATGGAACAAAACAATAGATAAGATGAAACATGTGTTACTGGACCACCACTATTTATTAGTATTTTTTTTAATGTAAGTCGCTATTAAAAACAAATTACACGTTTTAACTATTTCTAAAATTGATTGTAAAAGGATACCACTATTTGCTTATGTAGGAAAAAAAGCCATTTTAAACGGGAGTATTTCAAAAGAAAAAATAGAATAGTTGTCATTTGAACCAACTCCACTTTAAAATGATAAATTTTTTTACATAGGGTAAAAAGTGGGCAATAATTTAATACAACAACAACAACTAAGCCATTATTCTCAAACAAGTTGGGGTCGGCTAGAGATGGAATCCAAAACTAAATGAAAAAATCAATTTAAAAGTTATAATAATAACAATAGCAATAGCAATAATAAAATAAAATCAAATAAGTAAATTAATAATAATAGCTAAGTAAAGTAAAATAAAATAAAAAATATATGTATATATATAAGAGGAATGATAATAATAATACTAATAGCGATAATGATACTAATAGTAATATTGGTCAAAGACCAAACCTACGTCTTAGGCTCGTGTTTCCTAGTCCTATAATTAAAACTTATAAAACTCAATGCTCATGGTTCTGGTACGTGAATCGCTAACTTCCACTCGCTCCGATCCGTCACCAGCTATTCGTTTATACCACAATCCTTCAAATCTCTTTTTACTACTTCCTCCCATGTCAACCTTGGTCGACCTCTACCTCTTTTTGGGCATTCAACACGGCCTATAATTCCAACACACACAGGTGCCTCGGACAGCCTTCGTTGAAGATGTCCAAACCATCTTAAGCGATGTTGAATTAGTTTCTCCTCAATTGATGCTACTCCAAGTTTATCTCAATTGGGCAATAATTTAATAGTTCTAAAAAAATCAAATCCGAATTATGCTTACGAAAGCGATCGAATGTTCATTGACACAATTAAGATTTTTGTTATATATATATATACACACACACATATATATACACACACACACATATATATACATATATATATACACACATATATATATACACACATATATATATACACACACATATATATATATACACACATATATATATAGAAAGACACATAAATATTTACGTAGAACTATACCAACATAAAAGGCACATCTTATATAAGTAGACTGGCATCTAAATACCGTGTAATTATAATATTTCATCTATATGGTGCTTTACAAACAATTTAATGCATGAGTGCGTGCATAAAATTTCATTCTACCAACAACAAACAAATTCAAGAGAAGTATTAGTCCAAATTACATGATTTACTGTTTCGTCTGTACTTTAGCCCGTGGGTCATATATTTTCCACATAAAAAAGGTTCAGACAAAGTGTTGCCTGCATTTTTTTCCTCTAAGAGTTTGTTCATCAATGCTGGGTTGGCATGTGGTATTAGAGGTTACAAAATTAAAAACATGACTGCTTGTAGTACTCCCTAAATAAAACGTATTTCCTTAAAATTAATCACATATATGGGGTTCATGCATATTCAACTGCGTTTAATCAGTGAAAATTTTAGGTTGCAAAGGGTTAAACACATTGATATTTAACATGCTGAAACGAGTAAACCCAGTGCATCCACCAACCAATTCCTCTTGCAATCATTTTATCAAAATGTTAACCACTAAGCACATAAAGCATATTTTATACCTTAATTGCCAAAATTTTATAACCCAGTACTAAAAAAAAAAAAAAAAAAAATATCAAGCTAAACAACGTTGAACACTCGTTATTGGTATGGTTAACATTTTTGGAATTTAGGGGAAAATAAGGAAACTGAAAAGACGGGAAAGTGACCTGTGTATCGATGCCAAATAGAGTAAACTGAGGAACGTTTAAAAGAAGAAGGGTCGCTCCTTTTTTCACCATTTCCAGTGCCGTAGATTCGTCTATTTTCAGTGACGAGGATGAAGCAGCCATTTTTAAGCAATTTTTTTTTTAAATTATTATTAATTAATTAATCCTTATGTGATTTTATATATTTTCCGTTTCGCAGATTACAGTAGAAGATGAATGTTCTAGTGTTGCAGTTGGGCTGTCACTTTTACCCGATCCGGCCTGGCACAGCCCTATCAAAAATTAGAAGGCACAGCCCTATCAAAAATTACATGGTTAATTTTGAATATTTATAGGTGTTTAAACCAAAACGGCATTCCAATAGAACGAGAGAGGCTAAAAAGCGAAGAAAATAAACGAAAAACGAGTAAAAAAGTACACACGGAGTTTATAATGATTTGGCTAATCTTGATCTACGTACACTTATTTATTTTTATTGTTTATATTCTGATTTGGAGGCAGAAGTCCTTACGGGTCAGTACAACTCCATAGAGATTACAAGAAATTAGAGTAAAGCGAGAAATAGCCAAAAAAATCCTAAAAATGAGTCATACCCCTCTATTTATAGAGGTAGGAGGACTAAAATCTCATCCAGAAGAACTCCATATAATTTTCCATGTCTTAGTCTATTTCTCCAGCAAAGTAGGACGCCACCTCATCAACTTATATGGATCGATACAACTCCAAGGGTTTGAGCCGGTACAACTCCGTAAGATTGTCATCTGGTTTTTGAACTCTTTGCTTTGACTCGTCTTGTGGTTAGTTTCGTGATTCCATAGTTGCTTGCATCGATGTTAGCTTGTTTCGGAGTCCAAATGATGGAATCGTGGAAGAACAAAGTTGCAGATTCAAGAGTTCGTGGGGATCAATAGAGAATTGCATTGGACCAACAAAACAACACTTGGAGTAGGCTTTTAGCATAGAGTAGAGTTAGTAGGCAGAAGATGGGCCCTACTGGATGAAGGAACATGAGTCAGTACCGATCCAGGGGGTTGGACGGTACCGATCTAACGCTTGTTGGATCTAGCATTCTGGATTTTTGGGGATAGACTCGTATTTTCTTGGTGATCTTGGATGTGTTTAGTTTTTGGGCTTCGCGATCGTCCCTTCGAGCGTCTTGCCTTAATAACTTTGAAGTTTGATTTATCGGATTCGCCTGTATACTGTCTGATCAAAAGACAGGACAACACTTGCCACCCCAAAGCACGTGTTGCGAATATAAGGTTTGCTTTGCGCAAGACCAAATGTTAAAGTCGACGGAATATTATTAATTGAATTTTATGGTTATCAGCCGATCAAGCTGTCATGAATCATCATATTCCTTTGGATTCTCTTGTCAATCACGGGTCTTTCCAAACCTGTTACAACCTAAGATTCTAGACTCTGCCTAAGTGTAGTCTATACATCATCATCATTCTGCTTTCATTTGAAGTTATTGCGTCACATATCAAAATCGTCCGCGTTCATCCAGGATTTGTCAGTTCTACTCTAATTACACGGCATTCAAATCCTTTAATCAAATCTGTATCTCTTCTGAGGTTCAATCTCTCTGGATCATTGTATATTCGGTTTAATACACAATCTCTCTGGATCGGTTATCAAATCTGTGGTCGTTCAGGGCCGATAGTTAAATCCACGATCTCTCCGGATCGTTAATCAAGTTCTTGGTCGTTCAGGACCGATAGTTAAATCTGCGATCTTTTGGATCGTTAATTAAATTCATGGTCGTTTGGGGTTGATAATCAAATCCATGGTCTCTTTGGACCGCTAATCAAATCCATGGTCATTCGAGCCCAATAATCAAATCCATGGTTTCTCTGGACCGCTAATCAAATCCGTGGCTGTTCGGGACCGATAATCAAATCCATGGTCTCTCCAAACCGCTAATCAAATCCATGGTCTCTTTGGTCTGCTAATCAAATCCATGGCTGCTCGGGCCCGATAATCAAATCAATGGTCTCTCCGGACCGCTAATTAAATCCATGGCCGTTTGGGGCCGATAATCAAATCCATGATCTCTTCGGACCCTTGCTAAGTCCAATCCACTCACTCTTCAGCGAGGGGACTCAACGACAAGCAAGCTCATCCACTCACACTCCGACGAGGTGACTTAGTTCTTGCACTTCGGTCCCTGCTCGCTCTCCGGTGATGGGACTTGCACCTTGCACTCTGGTCCCGTCTCTTCGAACGAGACTTAAAGCGATCGATACCAGTCATCACCTTCAAGTGGTTTATAAAATCATAATCAACTACTGGATGTCATCAATCTCCATTGGTCTTTCCTAATCCGTTTTGGTCATCGCTCATGGAGTCTAAGTCAGAGCATCTAGCAGACATCTAATCCTATCAAGTCAGCTTCGGACTTCCAACTCAGAACGTGCCTAGGGACCGATCAGGATCCCAAACACGTGTAAGCGGTTCAAGGTTAATATTATGCAAATATCTTAAATAGTCATCTCAGTCATCAAACTCAGAGCATCCCGAGAGACCATTCGCAATCCGGGCGTCTTACCTTGCTAACTTTGAAGCTTGATTTGGCGGATTCACCTGTATACTGCTCGGTCAAAAGGCGGGATAATAGTAGGATTTTTTCAATTTGGGCTTGTTTTGTAAACTAATCACGGTTTTAGGCCAGTTTAGAAATTATTTGCAAATATAGCCTAGTTTAGACCACGTCAGTGCCAAAATGGCAAAATACAATAGGCGGTATTTCAAGTGCAGCCTGTTGTGTTGTTTTAAACCTTAGTTGGCGATTTTTCAAATGTTTCCAACTATGGTTTGGCTTAAAAACACATGGGCAACTTTTGAAAAGTCGCCAATGGGTGCTATTTGAAATGTCGTCTTTGGATTTATGCATGTACAAAACAGCACATATCTTTCCTCTCTCTTCTGATACCACTGTCACGACCCCCCACTCATTCCACAGAATGACGCATCATTTTGAAGAAAAGAAAGAGGTGAGAAAGTAGAAAAGAAAGAGAAGAAGAAGAACAACAACAGAATCTCAACAGCGGAACGAATAAATTATATTAATAACAAAAGTATTACATAATATACAACACTATCAGAGTTACACAACATATACATCACATACTAGACAGTTATAAACATCTGTCTAGACATTACAACTCAAATACAATACAAACACTATCACAGAGATCTACACAGCGGAATACTATATCTACGAACGCCGAAGCCTCCTGCTCCATTGCTCCTCCAGAATATTCGTCAAAGCTAAACCTGAATCCCTTGGCTACTCGTAAAAATTTGAGTACCCAAGAGTTTATAAAACATCTTCTTTACCAAACTCAAAAATCAAAAACCATAACCACTCTTCTCTTCCATAATTCTACTTCTTTTCTCATCTAAATTGTAACGACCCGTACTTTTAACTATTTTAAATTATTAAATTTAATGTGATTATTGAATAATAATGGTTAGGAATAAAATTTAGTGAATTATTAATGTAGTTATTGGAAATGAACTTGAATAAATTATTGAAATAACCAATTTTGAAGATTTTTTGCTATGATAGATATTGAAATGAATTTTACATATTGAATATTTTATAATCAATAGTTGGATTGAATAATAAATGTTGACTTATTTAGTTGAAAATAAATAAATTGTTGATAAGTAAAATTCATTGAGATTTTAATATTGGATAATTAAATTGTTTTAAATTTAATATTGAAATTATTTAAATAAGTGAATCTTAAATTAATGTGAATGAAAATGATATCGGAAATTAATTTAAATTTTATTTAAATGTGAATGAAGATTTTCGACATTTAAAATTGTATTTAAAAGTGAATAATTAAAAATTGAAAATTTTATAATTTAATCGACGAGTAAAAATAACCATTTTGGCCACTGTCTCGTATTTCGACGAAACCAGTTTTATCGGATCCATAATAGTAAATTATTGTAGGATTTCAAGTTTCGTAGCGATCGAACTTATCGTTTGGCCCTACGAGCATGAAACGCGTAGAATTTAATTTCATAAGTTAAGTAAATAAATTGATTTTGAAAAGCTATCTTCTGCATATGATTGAATTAGGCCTCGAGACTATTTCCATTGTGCTCGGAATAGGGATAAAACATTATCAACGCTAGGCGGCATGCTTCGTTTTGAGCTAGAGAATTTCGGACGTTTAAGGGCGAGATATTTTCTAATTAATAATATTATATTCTTTTCCATCCAAATATCTCGTACAAGCCGTCTACTTCTTTGTCCCCATACTCGTTCCTTCCCTCTTCTCCTTTTAAATTCATAACAACATATCTCAAAAAAAAGGGCAAACGCGATCGAAAAAAAAAGAGGGCAAAGCAAACCACGACCTCGCGTGATGGAAGGAGCACGCGCGCGGTGGAAGGAGCACGTGCGCTATTCGGACTCGATCTCGAAGTTGAACGAGGGTCCAGGTCTCAGCGCTGGTGATGGGGGCGAGGTCGTGGGCGGCTGGACGCTGGCGCGAGGGGAGGTCATGGCGCTCGGAGTTGGTTGTGGCGCCTGGGGTCGTCAATCTTCGTTCTGCTATAAAAAATAAAATAAAAAAAAGAGATAGCAAATCGTGACTGGAAGAGAAACTCGAACGAGAAGGGTGAACGAGGAACGAGGTAGCTGTCGTGTTCTTTTTATTTATTTATTTTAAATTGGTTATGGAAATTTTATTTTAAATTATATCGAATATTAATAAAGATCGTAATTTCTCCATCCGAGGTCCGATTCGGGCGAAACAAATTGCGTTGCGACCGTATCGACGTCGTCTACAGCATGGAGTGGATATGGAATTTATTTGAAGCTGAAATATTTTCTGTTTCAAACAAAAGGTGAGTGTTTATACCCTCATGATTGACTAAAATATTTTTATGTTACTTAAATTGAATTTCCGTAGTGATTTAAATTATTGATTGTTGTTTGGTGATTTAACTGTCATGGGAATCGATATAGAAATTTATATGTTATACTTTTGAAATAACAGTTAAGTTAGAATTAGAATTAAACAACTAGAAAATTTCCCATTATCGATAATTGGTTAATTGTTGTGATTATTAACTGTTCGGATGTTGGTTGTGATGGATGAAAATTGATTGATATTTTAGGTGATTTGGATGTTTAATTATTTTAATATATCATGTTATCATCATGTATATTATTTACGGTATATAAAACTATAAATTGAATTATTTCGAATAAATTAAGAAATAGGTTGAAATGATATATACCTATGACATTTATTTTGGGTTGAAATGATATATATCCATCCTTGGGATTAAATTGAAATAATTGGTTCACTTGGCCATAGGATAGAAAATTATATACGGACACCGGATTGGTTAAATTAAATGATTTGAAAATTTTCGATTTGAAATTATTTATAATGATTTGATTTAAGGAATAAAAATTGAATTTATGGAAATCGAATTATTTTTGAACTTGAGCTCGGAATGTTGAAATTTAAATTTGATAACAGGAATTGTTAAAATAATCGAAGTTGAGATTCTGAAGTTATAATCGAAATATGATTTGAATTTCAGAAATTGATTTGTTTTAAAAGATTGGACTTTTATCGAACTTTGAATATCGATAAGTAAAAGTAATATAAAACTATATTTCAAAATATCACGGAATTGAATTATGTTGAAGGTTTGGATCTTAAATTAAATATTGAAGGTTAATTTGATTTAAGTGTTTTGAATCGATATTTTGAAAATCGAACTCGAAATTGATATACATCGAAATGGTTTAAATTTGAGAATTGATTTGAAATTTAATCATTGAATGGGATAGTTGAAATTGAAAATTGAATTTGAAATTAATTTGGAATTGAAATTGAAATTAAATTGGGATTGAATTGAAATTTATTCAAGTTGACAATTCAAGTTGGAATCGAAATTGAAATCGATTGGAATTGAAATCGAAATCGAATTAAATCAAAATCGAATTTATTTGAATTGAAATCGGAATCGAAGTAAAATTCGAGTTGAAATCGGGATTAAATCGATTAAATCGAAATAGAAATTAAATTTGATTTGAATTGGAAAATTTGGAATTGGATCAGTTTGACTTTGAAACTATTTTCAAATAAATTATTTTAGTATAAACTGTTTAAAGTCTATCTTCTTAAATATTCAAATTATTTTGTTTTTCCAAACTATTTTACTATATAAACCATTTTCAATACTCAAACTATTTTCTATTAAACTATTTTAACTATTTGAGCATTATAAAACTATTCAAGCTATTTTCTAAAAATTCAAACTGGTCAAAAAGGTGGAATGTTTATATTTAAATCTTCGATTTAAATACGAAATGGGTTAAATTGAAGTTATAACCTAAATTGAAATTCGAAACAATTTTGGAAGCGAAATCGAGATATTAAGGCAAGAATGATATGGTATATTTTGAGTAAATATGATGATTTCGAAATGGATTTGATTTTGAAGCGAATATGATATTTTGATATCAAATATGAATCATTTTCGAAATGTAAAAGAACCAACTGGTGTGTAAAATGACGTTTGGTTGTTAAAGAGACCGAGGCCTCTTATTGGCATACTCTCTGTCAATATTGGAACCATTTTGACGACCGTGTACGTGGTGGATTATATCCAGAATGTAGTAGTTGAATTGGAGAATGTTTACTGGAATGAAGTAAGAGAACGATGATGGATAGCCTTGACACTTGTGTCATAATTAAATGACTAAAACAGAAGCCTATGTCTGGCCAATGAGGTTAGCTACCTCTAGTGACGTTGATCCCGCGTATTACTATTGTGATTTCAATATCGATGGGTGCACCCTTATGTTTGGATTGATGGTCGCGGTCGACCACGTATGGGTTACGACCAGCTAGAATGGTTAAACTGATAGAATCCTACCTTGAGCATTACCTCACGTGCCTTGTCATATTTATCCTTTTACGATCCCATTACAACTTTGGTTTAGTATTGTACCTATAGGGGACTCACTAGCTACCGACGTTACTGGTTGTGTTACAGGATCTGCATAGACTACATGCTATAAAATGTGTTAAGGTGGATCAATGTAAAGCCTTAACGATATTTTGATATTTATTTTACTGATAGACATTACCTATTATAGCGTATACTGTTATATATAGATAGTTTAACGGATCCTTAAGAGATGGAAAACCTTGTAACACCTCTTAAGTTATTGCAAGCACGTTATACACTGGATAGGAGATGTTAAATCCCGTAAAAATCTCTGACGCAACGACACTCATATTATTTGCGATATCGATTTGACTTACATAAGAGTATTTTAGTCCTGACTCGAGCGTTTTGTCTTTTCATTACGCTCGGGTCAGCCCTGAGTTTTTCAGCACATTAAAGATCGTTTTTCGGAGGACGAAGATGAAGACTTGGTATATTATTACTATTATTATTCTCTACATCATGCTATTCTGCTGCATTGATTATTTATCCCTGATGTATATATATAACTCTGATAAATGTTGTATAGATTATAATCAAATGTATAGTAAACAGTTTTATGAACTATTTATTTGATTATTATATTTTTTCATTCCGCTGCGAGATTCTGTGTTTGTTTTCTTCTTCTTTCCTTATTTTTCTTAGTTATTCCCATTGATTATCTACATTTCGGATTGTTTAAGTTGAACATGTGTGCATTATTGTCGATTTAAACCTTCCGAAATGTGGGTCACCACATAAATTGTCTAATTTTAGTGGATTTACTTCACAATCTAAGATAATTTTCAATAATTAAAGTTGATTTCCATTTGTTTTATGTTTGTTGCTAAAAGTTGTTATTTTCGTTTAGTTGCTATGGATAATTAGGAATTGATGATGAGACTTTGATAAAATATTGTAGTAGTTTGGATTTTAATTCTAATGTCAATGTGGACGATATTGAATTTGTATTCGAAATCCATTTATCACAACATTCCCAACATTATAGCGTTTATCCAAAACTCAAATGAATATTGAGCCAATTGAGCGTAGGTCGAGTTAAGAAGTTTGCGTTGATTTCGAAGTAGTTATTTGTTTACCTACCATGGTAGATGGTAGTGAAACAAGACACGTCAACGAAGAAGAGCCTTGTATGGATAGATCGACGAAGCATAAGAAAGAATTAGCTATTGGAGAGCAACCTCTACTGAAATGGTATCACTGCGAAGTTACATGTGATATGACCGTGTGTATAAATAAAAAAATGTAGGTCGTAGGTTCTAGGATCTCCATGTTATGTGTGGCACCGTGTGGTTAATGCCCCGCTATATCCCATATCAGATTTCTACCACTATGATTTTCTCAAATAGCCTCAAAAATAGCATTTCCTCTTTATGCCCCGCTATTTCCGCTATATCCCGTTATTCCCGCTATATCTGCTTTAAACAAAATGAATTGAAAAATGACATTTGTATATTATAAAATTGTGAAATTATTTTTTTAATTGACTTTTTTAACATATTTTCATAAACAAAAGTACTTTAATATTCTATTAAATTTAATTATGTTAAATATGAGTTTATGTTTATTTATAATATATTTATACATGTTTTTATTTAAAATTAAATATGTATTAATTATAATTAAATTGAATGTTAATTATCATTGATATATTTATGAAAACGTTAAGTATAAGTTTTATATGTTATTTTAAAGTCATCCGCTATATCACCCTGTATCCTCGTTGTATTCCTGCTATGACTTTTCACGCCTCCACAGCATTGAATCCATTGAGCGCTTTAATTGCACAGGTGTGGCATATGGCAGTGTCTAAAATGTACGACTATTGTAATTGTAGTGGATAATCCTCTAATGTGTCGTAGGAGGCTTGAGTATGCTCCTGAGATGCAGGCTGAAGTTTCACGGTTGGAAAAATATAATCTTCAATTACTGAGGGACAATTCTTACTTACAATCGGAAGTCCCTTTAGAAGCACAGTTTAGTCATGTTGCGTGGTATCCTGATGAGTAATTTATATTACACTTGTCATTGAATCTATTGTTTATTTAGTGATGATGTCATATGTTGTTTGTTATTGTAGTAAGAACTGGATTGGGTCGTATTCGATTGTTGAATGTTTACTCTATTGTTTGTGTATTGGTGAATTTGTTTTGTAAATCATCGATGTTATGAGAATATGAAACCTTCTATTTGATTTTGAACATTATATGTGTATGGTATGATATTGTGTTTCATGATAAGGCAATTGCGTATGGTATGGTATCGCACTGTGAATTATTGGAATGAGTTATCGTATATTTTGGTTTTGATTGCGTATGATATGAGGGTGTGAATGTTGTAGAGTATGGTCATTGTTCTTGGGGTTATCTCCTCCTGGTGAACAGAGGTAGGGTAATGGGATGATTGTTACTACTTGGTTTGGGGAGCAGCTTGCTGACGACATTCCAGCAGATGTCTTCGAGATCCAGATTGCGCAGCGCACTCGAGCAAGTATCTTGCATATCATTACTTCACGCTTAATTTATGATATTTGAAGACTCGTATATGGGTTAAATGGCTTCCTTACTCATTGGTTGTTACATACCCAACACTACCTGGATTCATTCTAGCAATTTCAACAAAATATTGTCATAGGTTGGTATAGGATTATATCCTATCACCGTATATTCGTTTAATTGCCTTGCTTAATGCTCTCTACGCTTTCATATAATAAACTTTAATAAACAGTTGTTCTTCCATTAACACCTGCACCGTTCCAGCTATTATGTTCAAATCCGCTTTCACAAAAGACATGATCTTCGAAACTGAAAAAGTTGATGTTACTTGCTTGTGATTGGAGTTAACTGTTGGGTTAACACAACTATGTCTGCATGGATATTTTTTAATAACCTACCATCCAGACTAAGATTTTTTGGAAATTATAGTATGTATTCTCCATGAACAATTTGAATCGACATTGTAAATGGCGGTATATTTTGTTTTGTTTGACTTATTCGACTTAAAAGAAACTACATGTAAAATAGACCATTCATTTAATTGTTGTTGCTTTGCTCTCAAACACCATACCCACTTTGGAACCATTTTGAACACTAGATGATGAGAATAATTCATTGTTGAATTGCAAATTTGCAACGACGGATCTAGCCATCATTTATGCATTACACAAATCATCATCTAGAGGTATCTCCATGTTTGGTTCATTGCTGTCTCCACGACCATTCTCTTTGAATCCAAACAATAATTTAGTGGTTCATTCTTTACTTGCATATTATCGATCCATGTCCTATCATTATCCGGTCTTGTAACAACCCATACTTTCCGACACAAATCATACTGAGAAAATACGAGTTGTATGATTTTTAAAATATTACAAAGCATAATTACAAAGACAGAGTTCTAAGGTATTCTACACTTTCAGATTTCAGAAGGAATTAAAATATAAATACAAAAAGATAGACATTTCATAAAAAAATTCTCTAATACTTACTTTACAAAGTATACATTGTTTCCAAATTACAATATACGTTTACATTCTAATACAATAAGTAATTGTAAGAGAACAACAGAAAATACTAGAACTCCATCATTGAGCTCCTTTCTTCCCCAGACTATGTCCAATTACTGCTAACCTATCATCCTGTGGCGGGGGAAAATGAAGAGAAATGGGGGTGGGTCAGACATAAAGCCTGGTGAATGAGAATAAGACTAACAAGGAAATTAATTACAACAGACTTCAAGTCTACTCTAGGTGATATATAGTGTGTGTACAGTGTCTATGTACCTAAGGTCGCATATCAAAGGTCAACAGCCTAACATCATGGGAATAACAACAGATCGTACCTCACCGAACGATCGTCTAGTTTTGGGAACTACTATCCCACTATAACTTACACTACGCTGGGAGAGGAAGAACACGCATGTAAACTCGCATAGAAACTCATCGTATGCAACTGTGCCCAATCCCTCGATCTAAGCGGCAAAATACCTCTTACGTACCCCCGGGAGTTACTGCTCCTAACTCATACGTACTAGGCACCACGTAGCTTTCAGCGTCTACGCCCATGCGGGACCACGGGAGTGTCCATAATCGGCACAATTCTGATCCCAACACCCCGACTAAGGACCGATCTGATCCCAACACCTTAACTAACGACCGGTAATCTAATCCCAACACCTGTGCGTACCTTTCGCAACATAAGTTGCACGTCTCAACGACACTCTGCATCCCACTTTATGAAACAGAAACACGAACTAAATCCCCCACCTCAAATAAGAACATGTAATTGTGTCTGCGTCAATCAAGCAATTTAGAGAGCAACAAGGTTCATATACCTATCGGCTCGAGGCTCCAAACAGTCTACTAAGTTTAAAGTAACTTATGACAGTCGACCTATGCTAGTCTTAGGTCGATTGCCTACGATCCAAACATTTTTTAGTTTACCTGTTTTAAGCAAATCAATCTATTTCATCCGATTATCAATCTTAATCCGTTTAATTTTTATTTCAATTAGGCTAATCTACTTGTCCTATTTTTATTACATTTTTTGCAGCATTTACATTATTCCAATTGGAAAATTATAGTTGTCAAATCCAATTTTAATATATGATTTATGGTTTTACAACTTGCATATGTCAATTATAATTAGATAAAAAGATCCATTATTCCATATTCCCAATTTAATAATTTAACGGATTAATCTCAGAATTAACAATCAAATCAACATATGGTAGAAATTAAAATCAATTAATTTAAGTAACTTGTTAAATCTATGCCCACTCACCTCTGTCCTAAGCTTTAGGTTTGCCTCTAACGCCGCAAGTTTTCTCCCATAAATTCGCTTAGGCCTCTCCTCCAATTTCTAAATCTCCTTTTATTTTAATTTAGGTTAAGGTTTAGAATAGAATTGGAGTTTAGAAATTGATTTGGGAAATTAGACTTTGGGGTTTTATTTTGGCAGAGCTTTGCTATAATGGAGAGAATTAGGTTTTAGGTTAACCCTACCTATCAATTTATAGGGAAACACATCAACTCACTACCATCGGATCTCAGTCCAAAAATCATATCATTTGTCGTCCAAAACTGTGGCCAACACGTAACAACCTCGCATTCATGAAACGAACTAACTCCAGGTCACAACCTTACGATCGACATAGGGCCAGGTCGACTACCCTGGGGGCTAGGTTGACCACCCACAGTCTACCTGGGCCCAATGGGGTCGACCTAGCCTTTAATCATATATATATATTAATTTCTTATTTATTCAAACCTTTATAACTTTTTTGTTTAGCTCGGATTTCAACAAATTATATACGAAAGTTGTCTAAAAAATTGATACAGATACAACGGAGTAAGCCCTAAAGTCAAATTTGGACGTTTGTAAAAACTTCTGCTTTTAGGTTCATTCTTATCTTTAATTATATTTCCTTATTTATTTCCAGGAAAATCCTGAGGTGTTACATCCCCCCCTCCCCCCCTAAAGGATTTCGTCCGCAAAATCTCTAAGGACCGAAAAATGTAAATAACAACCAACAACCAAATCTATATCCTACTAGAACTCTGGTTTTGATGTTTTAATTATGACAACTATAATATTATATATATATATATATTATAAATTCATGTCAAACAAGCTGTTAAATTAAAGATTCAATGACAAAACCAAGAAGAGTAGCCTCTACTTCAAGATCAAATCAACTAAGTCATGGAGTCAAAAGTATGTTGCTGGTCCTAGAATTATTTGTAAAATCTCCTTGGTGGCTCATGCACACATGCACATAAACCTGTATAAAAGTTTTATAATTATCAAAGAGAATAGCATAAGTATAAGAAGTAAATACTATAAAAAAAACTGGGAACGCACTGTCCGTCGACTGGGTATTATCCTCGGTCAACTGAGGCTAACACCCAGTCGACTAAACAATGTTATCTTGCTACACCATATAAATTCCCCACGGATTCCCAGTTCTTGTTCAGTAGACCGACTTTTATACTCAATTAACTAACCAGACAACAACGACTATTTCTAAAAAGACATTTCATAGAGTTGCAATTGTTCATTCACATCTTTACGAATAAAAATGATTGCTAATGGAAGATTGCAACTACTCTTCACTTCTCTTTTATTTCTATAAATATAGATCAGATCAGAATTTAGAATTTAACTTTCTAAATTTCTGACTTTCTTGATCTCAAACTATCTTGAAGTGCTCTTTGCTATTCTATTACATTCTACATTCAGGAATCGTTCAAATTACTTCCATAATCACGAATTACACATTTCAAATCACCAAGGAGATTATAGGAAGATTTGTAATAGCAGTCAAGATTAGTATTGTATTAACACAAGTTTGTCTACTCAAAAACTCTATTGTATTGCTTGTTCCTCCAAACGAAGTGAGGGATTGTTGTTAGTGGAAATTCGAAGGGGAGCTTCGGACTGGACTTTGGATGGGAGGTCTGAACCAGTATAAAAAATATGGTGTGATTATTCTTATTTAATTTATTATCATCTCAGTTATATAGTTCTGCTTAGATTAGTATACATATATACATTGATTATACTCATAAACCATATTATATATGATCCATTAAACTTTCATTTGGTATCAGAGTATGGTCATTAAAACTACCGTAACAAATTATTTGAATATGGCAAGCACTTTTCAAGAGGGTAAGTCAACTGCACATCCACCTCTATTCACTTGATCTAACTATGCATATTGGTCTTCACACATGAGAACATTCATGAAAGCTAGCGGCCTTGAAATCTAGCAAGCTACTCAAAATAAATATGAAGCTCCAACCAGTGAAATGAGTAATTGGATAGATGTTCAAAAGTTCGCAGCATCCAATAATGCTAAAGCTATGAATGTGTTATTTTGCTCACTTGATAAAAATGAGTTTTCTAGAGTAATGCTATGCAAAACCACTTATGGCATTTGGTGCACACTACAAGTCATGCATGAAGGCACAAATAAAGTAAAACAAACTAAGATTTCTATTTTACAAAATCGGTTTTCCTCATTCAAAATGAAAGCAAATGAAATTACTGTAGATATGTATGATAGATTTCAAATAATTCAACATGATCTCATGGCTTTAGGAGATACTTTTAATGAATTTGATCTTATTACACATATGTTAAGCTCTCTAACTGTTGAATGGAAAAGAAAAGTCTTAGTATCGAAAAAGCTTATAATCTGTCTCAACTCAAAGTTGAAGAATTAACAGGAAATTTGATATCGTATGAAGCTAACTTATAGGCTATGAAAGAGCAAAATCAAGAGACAAAAAGTATAGCATTCCAAGCCAATGACGACGACTCGGATTTAACTGATGATGAGATTGTATTTATAGCCAAGAACTATAAGAAGTTCAAGAAATTCACAAAGACACAGAATGGTGGCAATTCAACAAACTCATCTAAACAAACATCGTTCAGTTTCTTCGAGTGTGACAAGTTTGGTCATATAAAGAAAGACTGTCCATAACTTAACAACGAGAAGAAGAAAAATAAGTTCGAAAAATTCAAGAAGAAGAGAAAAGCATTCCAAGTGACATTGGATGATTCATACTCATCCTCTTCAGAAAGTGACGGTGATAGTGATTCCGAAAAAGCGAATGTCTGTTTCATGGCCACAACAGCAGAGGTAAGTCCTTAACTCTCTTATAGCGAAATTAGAAATAAGCATAAATTTAGATGATAAACTTAGAGATCTAAAGAAATTGTATAAAGAGAATTTAGGAAAAAATGAATAGAGCTGAACTAGAAATTGGATTGATAAAAGATGAAAAAAATATACGAAGAGTTAGAAATTTCACAAAAAACTTATGAAAAATTATCTTTTGAAATTGCCATTTTAACCAATAAACTCAGGGGTAACAAATTTGAAAATGATGAACTTAGCAATAATATTTGTGAACTAAAGTCTAATCTAGATTTAGCTAAAAATGGAATTTCTGAATTTAAGGATAAATTAGACCAAATTTCTGCTAATGTTTTGTAGTTTAATAAAGGTAAGCAAAACTTAAAGAATTTAATTAAAATTTCCAAACCATCTAGAAATTGAAATGGACTTGGTTTCAAGGCTAAGCAGAGTCATAAATATTATAGCACCTTGTATACCAAGTTCAAAAAGCCTAAAAAGAGTGTTAAATCCAATAGTTTAAATTCCAAAACAATTAAAATTTGGATTCCTAAAACTAATAACCAATCGATTAGGCAAAAATTTATCAATGATTATTTTATAAATGTTGTCAAAAATAATAGTTATATCTCTGAGGGTTCCGAACCCACTTGGGTATGGCTACCACATGATACTAACACTTAGAAGCCTAACATAGGATATGAGTACTAATAAAATTCTTATCCTTTTTGCAGGTACCTAAAAATAAGAAAAAATGGATACTCAACAGTAGATGCTCCAAGCACATGATAGGGAATCCGAATATGTTATCTAATATAACATATATTGATGGAGGCACTGTCGCATTCAAAGATAACTCAGAGGGATTTGTAGTTGGAATTGGAGACGCCATCAATGTCAGTATATCTACTTCTCTTATTATCTCTAATGTGTTATTAGTAGAAAATTTAAAACACACTCCTCTAAGTATAAGTGAATTTGTGATAAAGGATTTAAAATAGATTTTGAAATGATAAACGCAACATTTTTAATCAAAATAAAATTTGAGTTTTGAAGGAATAAGGAAACGAAATATTTATATTTTAAATATGAATATTAGATATAACAATGACTTATGTCTAGTCGTAGATCATAATTATCAATGGCTTTGGCACACGCGGTTCTGTCACATCAATTTTAAGTATATTAACAAATTAGCTAAAAATGAATTAGTTAGAGGAATGCCAAAAATAAATTATAAAGTTAAAAACCTATGTGATGCAAGTCAATTTGGTAAACTAAAGAAAAGTTCTTTGAAATCTAAGAGAGAAATTTCATCAAAACAACCATTGGAGTTACTTCATCAAGACTTATTTGGTCCTACTCAAGTACGATCAATAAATCATAATAAATATGCTTTTATGATTATTGATGACTATTTTGGATTTATATGGACGGTATTTTTAAAACATAAAAGTGATACCTTTGAATTTCTTAAAATATTTGCTAAAAAATTCAAAATTTAAGAAATTTAAAAATTAAGAATATAAGAAGTAATCATGGAAGAGAATTTAAAAATGAACTATTCAAAATTTTTTATCATAAAAAGGGTATTAGTCGTAATTTTTCCTGGCCACGAGCACCACAACAAAATGGTGTAGTTGAAAGGAAAAATCATACTCTTCAAGAATGTGCATGAAAATTACTCAATAGCAGCGGCTTACCAAAAAAAATTTGGGCCGAAGTTGTTGCTACTACGTGTTATGTGCTAATTGTGTATCATTAAGACCAATGATAAAAAATACCTTTATGAAATGTTTTTTGAAAAGATACCGAAAGTTTTATATTTTCGAATTTTTCATTCTAAATGTTTTATATTAAATACTAATGATCAATTAGGTAAATTTGATCTGAAAGCAGATGAAGGAATTTTAATCGGTTATTCGGATCGAAATAAAGCCTGTAGAATTTTTAACAATCGAAATAATACTATTGAAGAAAGTGTACATGTTTCATTTGATGTAGACTTCAAAAATAAAGAGTGAAGAAATATCGGTTATCAATAAAACTCTTATTCTAGATAATACTAATAATATAATAATAATGAAAATGTAAATATAAATGATAATGTGTTAAGATCACCTCCTAGAATTTTGAAAGACCATCCAATTGATAACGTAATAGGTGATGTAAACACGCAAGTTACTAGTAGTAAACTAAATCAAACGAGTCATGTAGCATTTATTTCTAGTTTTCAACCGAAAAACTATAAAAAGGCGGTGGATTTTAGCAATGCAAGAGGAATTAAACCAATTTGAACGTAATAAAGTTTTGGAGCTCGTCCCAAGACTGGTTGATCAATCTACAATTAGAACTAAATGGATATTTTAAAAAAAGCAGATGAAAATGGAAATATAATTTGTAATAAAGCTAGATTAG
Organism: Allium fistulosum; assembly: GCA_030737815.1. Lineage (NCBI taxonomy): Eukaryota > Viridiplantae > Streptophyta > Magnoliopsida > Asparagales > Amaryllidaceae > Allium > Allium fistulosum. Next base: position 994,969,507 of record CM060903.1, read on the forward strand.
TAGCTCAATGATACAATCAAGAAGAGAGAATTGATTTTGAAGAAACATTTGTTCATGTAGCTCGATTAAAAGCAATAAGAACATTACTCGCTTTTGCATGTTACCATAATTTTAAATTATAAATTATATCAAATGGATGTCAAAAGTGCATTTTTAAATGGTTTTATTAAAAAAAATATTTATGTCGAATGGCCACCATTGTTTGTTCATGAAAAGTACCCGGACTACGTTTTCAAATTAAAAAAAACACTATATGGATTGAAACAAGCACCCCGTGCTTGGTATGATAGACTTAAAAGTCACTTGTTGAATTATGGTTTTCAAATTGTTAAAATAGACTCTACATTATTTATTAAAAAAGAAATGATGATAATTTGGTAGTACGAATTTATGTAGATGACATAATAATTGGTTCTACAAATGAAAATTTAGGTAATTATTTTTCAAATATTACAAAAGATGAATTTGAAATGTCACATATGGGAGAACTAAATTTTTTCTTGGGTCTACAAAAAAATAATTGGAAAATGGAATTTTTATCTACCAGGAAAAATATTGCAAGGAGTTATTAAAACACTTTGTAATGGATAATACATCTAGTAAATCGACTCCAATGAGCACTAACTTACACTTAGATAAAGATGAAAGCGGATAACTATTTTATCTGACTGCTAGTCGACCTGACATAATGATGAACATTTGTTTATATGCTAGATTTCAAGCATAGCCTAAGGATTCACATCATCAAGCAGTGAAAAGAATTTTGCTGTATTTAACCAACACTAAAGATTACAGGCTCTTTTACTCGAAAAGCAGCTCTTTCAAATTAGTCTCATATAATGATGTTGATTTCGGAGGTTACAAAACAAATTGAAAGAGTACAAGTAGCACTTGTCACTTTATTGGTCAATCTCTGGTTTCGTGGTTTAGTAAGAAACATAATTATTTTTCACTATCGATTTGTGAAGCTGAGTATATTTCAGCTGCCTTAGCATGTGCACAAGTGATATATATGCAACAAACGCTCAGAGATTTCAAAAAAATAATCACTAAATCTCCTATATATTGTGACAATACGAGTGATATAAACTTGCCAAAAGATCCCATTAACCACTCTAAAACCAAACATATTGATATTCGTCGTCAATTTCTCCGAGATAATGTAGAAAAAAGAATTATTTCTTTGAAATTTGCAAACAGTGAAAATCAGATTGGAGATATGTTTACTAAGCTTTTATGTTAATCTACTTTATCGAATTACGTAGAGATCTTGAAATATGTTCCTGAAATGAATTAACTTCATGAGATATGGTCACATACTACCCTCACATAATATAATTGGGAACAACCTTGAAAATTTTGTTTTAGTAAAAATAACTTTGATACTAATAAACTTAGATTGTTATTACTTGATAACCTTTCAAAAAATAATATAGGATAGAAAATTCTAAGAACAAAAATATACTAATAAACCAAAGATTTTTATTATCTTTCTAAAAATCTCTCTGGTTTTAAACAAACTTTACTATATTTAGTTTGTTTATTTTTTCATTACATGGTGAAATCTTTGCCTGACTAAAATAAATCCTCAAACTTAGTATATGAATAAACTATTTAATCCATATGAATTCATTGAATCTTTACGAATGAATCCTAACTCGACTTGGTTAATTCAACTCTTTCACACAATGTCATCGTCGGATAACTCCTCCTCGAATATCAAGATAACCTCATCTCCATCCGGGAAAACCGGATATTCTCTAAAGCAAAAGAAGGTTAAGAAATCTCTAAAGTTTGAGGGAGAATTTGTAACCACGCATGATGACCAGATAGATGATATTGCGCATTACCAGGGAGGGACTATAAGATTACAAAAGGAATGTATTGGGAATGAGGCATCAGAGTGAACTCTTCGGTGTTATAGAAAGTTTCTTTTTGCGTTTGTGAAAAATCTATGACCAAGGATAGTATTAGATAAACCGGGAGCCCCTCGAAGCAACTAACTCCTTCCAAATAGCCAAGTACTTTCAAGCAACTCATCGGTCCATCAAAATCGCCATCTACTCTGGATAAAATACATAAACCGTATCCTGAAAACTCTTGGGAAACTAATCCTTTCGAGGAAACTTCAAGCCCCTCGTGTAACGGCCCGTAAATTTTAGATAATTTTATTTGTTTATTTATATATTTAATTGAAATTTTGTGAAACTTTAAACAATAAAATTTTGAAATTTAAATTTGATGTTTGAAATGCGTCTGTTTTAACATAGAAACTGGTAAATTTTCATCAGATAATTTGGAAGTTTATTTTCTAGTGTAATTTTATTTCAATTTCTATCGGTTAAAATTGATGATAATAAAAGTGTTCCGAAACCTAAATATGTCAACATGAGAAAATTTATTTAGAACACTTTGAATAAGACTGCGTAATCTGTTTCATGAAATTCGGACGTTTCTAGCTCCGTTTGGATTTTTCCGTATGGGATAGCAACGTATATCAGTGTCCATATCGACTTTTGATAGAATGATCGTACCACTGATATTTTTATACCGTTTTGATCGTCTCTTCATGCTGATTCCCACAGTATATTCGTTCGTGTGTTTCGGAGTCAGTGTGACAATGAAATCTATGGAACGATTTCCGTATCGGTTCCGCATTTTCTTGAACTTTCGAATTCCTAGTCCATTCAACTTTCCACTCTATAACTCTATCACTACTGGACTCTTATTATTTCCAGAATACAACTGTAGCCTTTTGTCATTCGGTCATTTCAAATTCATATCTTCGAGTTCTTCATATCTAGTTTCAACGGGAAAGAGAATAATAAAATAATATATATTATTAAGTCATATGTTAGCCTATTTATTGCTATCACCTACCTGCACGTATTCTCTTCCAACCGTTTCTTTTCTTCTGCCTTATACTACAAATTGAAATGTATGAAAGTATATAATAACAAAATGAATAGGCTGCTTCTTCATCTTCCCTACTCTACCCTCCTCTTTCCCACCAGCTCCTCCACGTGAGCACACCATGGCCGAACCACCATAGCAAACCCTCTGGAGCATCTCCGCCTTCCCCTCCTTCCACCGTAAGCTGCAACCCCACCGGAACCTCCCCAGAGCCGAACCCAGCCGAGGCCTCCAAGCCTTGCTACCCACCGCAATCTTCGGCAACCCAAGGCAATTCGCTCCTCCACTTGACCCTGAGCTTCCAGCTATGAAGCAGAGCACAACCCAGCCGTGAAGCCTGTCCCTGTCTCATGTTTTATTTAATGGTATGTATATTATAGGTTACATGCATATTTCTCTTGACAGTTCAAAGCTGCATATATATATATATATATATATCTACGTATAGCAGTATTCATACTCGAATTGTTGGTCATATATATATACTTATACGTAAAGTTTTATACTAGTTTTCAAAACTGTTGATATATATATCAGTTATATATTAACTTTTATATATAAGTTGCTATAAGGTATTATATATGGTTACTTTTCTTATTCTATCTATATTATATATAAATAAATTTAAAACTTGTATTGTGTTTCGTATATATGTTTACTGATATAAGTAATTGATATCTAAAGTGTGTGTATATATAAAATATGTTTATATATAAGTTTGTATATGATTTGTATTATCAGTTTGAGTTAATATATATGTTATATAACTTTTATGGTGGGTTAACTTATACGTGTAAGCTATATAGACTGTTGTTTTATTAATATATATAGGTTACGTATGTTAATATGTTGTGATTTGCATATTGTAAATAATATTATGTGTCATATAAGATTGTTGTCAGTATATATACATATAAAAGTTTAATTTAGTTTATATAATATGCTTTTGTGAATTATATATGTGTATAGATTCTATATATATTATCGTATATATATATGTATGTGTTGCAGTATATTATTATATAAAAGTAAGTATATGTATGTTTTCAAAAGTTTTATTTGCTTAGCAGTGAATAAAACTTTATGGTTCATAATTTGTTTATATATTAGTACGTATGTTATAACATATTTGAATGATATTTGTATAATAATGAAATATATGCAAGCTTATATATATCGGCTTACATCAATATATATCTTTGATTTTGGTTAGAGTTAGAAGCATATTTATATACTATTAATTATATATGCCATGTGTGGACTGTTTATATATTTAAGTATGTATTTTCGTTTTGAATATATAAGTTTTCAAAATATATATACTATACTATATAAAGGCTACGACTTACAGATTTTGATATTTTTCCATTTGCCTTTTTAAATATTGATACTAAAGTCTATACGTGATGTTTGAATACCATTGATTTTATATAAATCCTACGTGTGTGTGTATATATATATATAAGTAATTATCTTAAATTATATGATGTATATATGGTGATTTGATATATGTGTTTTAATTTAAATTTATGAATTTGGGAACCATGTATATATATATTTAATTCGATATGTGTTTGAAATTTAATATATGATTTCATATAAATAGTTGTATATAGTTATATTTATAAGTTCACTTATACCATCTATCTTAATCAATCCGATTCTGATTTGATTTTTTTCAATTCCTGTTATCAGCTCTATTGTCGAATTCGTGCCAATCTTGCTTTGCTTTGGAATTCGTAGCTTGTTCTGTTGTCAAACTCCTCTAGCCTCGAAAGGTGAGCAATCACTCACGATTAACGTTCTTATATTTATTAAATTTGATTTCAATTGAAACGAAAATTGAAATATGCTGCTGCTAGTTATTTACATTGTTTGTAACGACCCGTATTTTTAACGGATCGACAAGTTCGACAGAATTTGGAATTTTAGAGTTTTTGAGCCATTTCAGATTTTAGGCGAAAATGGCTAAGTCCTGAGTCGTGAACGACTTAGTGTAAGTCGTGAGTCGTATACGACTTAGGGGATAGGAGCGACTCAGGGGTTTGGCTAGTTAAGGGTGTAAGGATAAGTCGTTTGAACGACTTAAGGGGTAGGCGCGACTTAAGGACTGGGCGAGATAAGGCTTAAGTTGTAGCAGTTAAGTCGTGACCGAGTTAAGGTGATGAGTCGTACCCAAGTCATCTGATGAGTCGTACCCAAGTCATCTGATGAGTCGTACCCAAGTCATCTGATGAGTCGTACCCAAGTCATCTGATGAGTCGTACCCAAGTCATCTGATGAGTCGTACCCAAGTCATCTGATGAGTCGTACCCAGTCATCTGATGAGTCGTATCCTAGTTATCTGATGAGTCGTCTGACCAGTTGAGTCGTAACCCCAGCTATTTGTTAAGTCGTGACCGACTCAGTAGTTGGCTGCTAGGTTATAAGTCGTAGAATGGGTTATCTTGTCTAACCAGTTAAGTCGTGGACGAGTTAAGGGATGAGTCGTAAGCTGTTGAGTCGCGCGTAGGTGATAACTCGCGCAAGTGGATGAGTCGTAGCCTTTGTGATGAGTTGTATACGAGTTAGTAGTTGAGTCGTCTAACCAAGTAAGGCGTGCGCATTTAAGTCGTAGACAGGGGGTCTGGTGAGTCGTAGGCGCATGCTATAAGTCGGAGACGACTTAGGAGATAACTGTTTTGTCGTGAGTCATAGGCAGAAGTGTGTTTAGTCGTTGAGTCGTAGGGCTTTGAGTCGTGAGTCGTAAATGACTCATGGAGGCAGACGAGATAGGGATTTCAGCTATAAATAGGAGAGTTTCTCTTCATTTTTGGGATCCGGATTTTGAAGCGACGAAGTGCTGCCATTTTGAGAGCTCGACTTCTACACTCCTTCACTTCTTTTCTCCACTCTACTCTAGTGCTTACATCCATCCAAATCGAAGATCAAGATTGAAGATTCAAGAGCTTAGATTGAAGATCTTCATCATTTCAAGAGAGATTTCTTCGTTTGAAGCGGATTCGTGATAGATCAAGCTTGATCCTTCGCTGTCCAGATCTGAAGCGTGTTGATTTGGGTTTGTTTTAGTGATTTGGTGAGTGGTGATTATCTCTCACACGGATCCAAAGGAGTATATCGGATTGTTGGCTCGATTTGGTGTTAAAATAGAGATTTCCATGCATTTTCTTCATCCAAAGTGTAGATCCATATAGATCCATTGTTCATGATGATGTTACATCCATTTTATCATATGTTAACCTATGCAAGTTCATTCATCAAGTTTGTAGAGATATAATCCATGTTTTCATGCTTATTGGACTTTCAACTCTTTAATTACGAAAATGCCATTATTGTTATAATTGTCTACTTAGATTATTTTTGAATGCTTGATTGCTTGGATTGATGTTTGATTTGATTGATTGTTATGAACTAGATGATTGATGATTAGATCTAGATCGAAGATGATTCAAAAGCTAAGGGAAAGGCTCTTGAATTGGAAAAGCTGCTCGTGGCATATGTAGCGGGATGATGGAGCTCTTATGCATAGATTTGATGATGTGATGTTGAGATGAGGCTTCGCGAGGATGTGATGAAGCGAGGCAATCATGTGATGAAGACTTGGTCTAATCCAGACGGGATCATTCCAAGCATGTTGATAACTCGGTGATATGATTCGAGTTGAGGATAATGAATGGATGTGAGAATAGTCGTCGAGGAGGATGACTAGGAGGCTTGGATAGCATCGTTGTTGAAGGTTCTAGCATGCTCTAAGCAAGAGTACGTTTGGGCGGATTCGATAGTCCCAACGACCAACTGTTGAAGGTCGAGTACTCTGGGCAGATTCGATAGTCCTAGGCACGGGTTGCGACGACGTGCGGGAGTTATGTCTAGAACTGGGGTTTCCATTAGCCCTTGACGGACGGCTGAAAGAATGTGCCGGTCATTCAATTAACGGTGATATCGAAGCAATGATAACAGTGATAGCCAGAGTCATGGATGTTTGGTTGTAACGTCATTCGGACTCAAGAGCGGTATTTTCTGGGTGCTTATCTGATTGAGGCCTTGGTACTTGGAAAACATCGCCCTTGACTCGAGTGATAGTAGCTTTACTTTAAATTGTATGCTCTGCTATGGTTGCTTCTGCTTAGTGTGTGTTTGGGGGCTATCACTGTAGAATGAGGTTGGAGTGGGAGGGTTGTATTCCTATTCCTTTTCCTTTATGCTCTTTTGGTATGTTGTTAGTTAATTTACTGCTCACTAAGACTGTTGTCTGACTCAAGGCTTATTGTTTTAATTCTTATTGCCTTGGGCTGTTCGTCCATTTTGGGACGGGCAGACTAGGTAGCGGTGACAGGTGCTGTTCTCTTCTCACGATGCTGATATCGAAGACGAGCTTGAGGGTTGCATATTATCTTCTTATATGTACTGGATATTCCGCTGTTTTGTATTCTCTGAGAGATATGTAGTGAGGCTTGATGTATTGACTATGGGGATGCTTGTACTCAACTATTATGGAGTTTTATATGATGTCATTTTGTTCTGTAAAGCTTCACTATACATATGTTCTATTGTATTTTGTCCATGCGCTGTGAGTAATACGATAGGTTCTGTTGTTTTGAATCTTACCTTGACAATCGTCCATGGTCGCCTGGCACACTTTACAGCGCTCTATCTCTAGATTCGGTGCAGGGGTCATGGGCGGTCGTCACATTTGGTATCAGAGCCTTGGTTAATCGATTTTACCCAACGCTCGCCGTCGTAACTACGTATGAGAGACGTAATTGTATTTTGATGGATGATTACTATATATAATATAGTAGCTTAGTAGAGTTTGAGTCCTTTATGCAGTTGTTTCTCTAGATGTTCTAATCATTCCTTTTTATAGATATTGAGAATGAGTCGAAGAGGGAGACCAGCTGCTAGGGAAGGCCGTGCTATTGAAGAGACTGCTGATTATGCAGCCATGTTCGAAGCTATGATGACTTCGATCATGAGAAGGATACCAGTTCCGGGGGCAGCAGTAGATGTTGGAGTTCAAGTCCAAGCTCCGAAACCAGTGGATTTTGCTAAGTTGTGCAAGGATTATACTGCTCTTGGAGGGAAGGTTTTCTTGGGAACAGAATCAACTATCGAAGTCCAGAGATGGATATATGCTTGTAGAAGGATCTTTGGTGATTTGGGAATTGATGATGCAACTAAGAGGAAGTTGGCATCAAGGCAGCTTCAAGGGAGAGCCTCTGATTGGTGGAACTCTATTACCATCAATACTGCGGAGGAAGAGATTACTTGGGAGCAATTCCAAGTCAGATTTGAAGCTAAGTTCATTTCTACAGCTCAGAAGTCTGTTTTGTTCAAGAGGTTTGTGGAGCTCAAGCAAGGTGGAAGATCAGTTCTTGAGTATGTTTCTGAGTTTGAAGCTTTGTCCAAATATGCCCGGTCATATATTGAGTCTGCTTATCAGAAGAATGAGAAGTTTGTGACCGGCTTGGATAGTTATCTTGGGAGACAGTTGGTGGATCATTTGGACGATTCATTTGAGAAGCTTGTGGAGAAAGCTCTTAGGCATGAGAGTCTGTTTCCTAAGGAAGGACCTGTTGTTGCTGTTACCAAGGGAGAATCTAAACCACAGTAGGGTGGAAACCAGAAGAGGAAGCAGTAGCAGCAGAAGGGTAAGGATGGCCAGAAGAAGCCGAAAGGCGAGGTGACTTGCTACAATTGTCAGCAGAAGGGCCATTTCTCTAAGGATTGTAAGAATCCGAAGGCACCGATGAAGTGTCACAACTGTGACAAGCCAGGGCACATCAGGAAGAATTGTCCAGAACCGAGGAAGGACAAGCAGATTGTGCAAGCTTATGCTTTGGGAGCTGTTCCGTCGTCTTCAAAAGCTCCTACTGCTGAAGAGAAGGGAAAGAGTGTGATTGTTCAAGGTACTCTTTTCCTATGTGGTGTTCCGGTTAGAGTTCTGTTTGATACTGGAGCGTCGCATTCGTTTGTTTGTAATGAACTCGTAGGCCGGTTAGGTTTGGCACCGGATATTGTTGATAGGCCATTGGTTGTGACTAATCCAGTTGGGGGTTCGTCTTGTTTGTGTATGTTATGCCGTGTTCTAGTTGTGTCGAGTCATGGTTGCTCTTTTGTTTGTGATTGCTTTGTTCTGAACTTTGCGGGGTTCGGAATTATCTTGGGTATGGACTGGCTTAGGAAGTATGCGGCTAAGGTTGATTGTGAGAGGCTGGAGGTGACAGTCGAGAATGTGGAGGGGCGAAAGATTGTGATACGATGTAAGCATGAGGAAGGCGTCTTCATGAGCTTCATGTATTCGCTAGTTGTTCCACGGGATGGACTGTCTTTAGTGCCAATCGCAAATGGATTCGAGGATGTCTTTGACGAAGTCAAAGGGTTGCCGCCGCATAGAGAGATCGAGTTTCGAATAGATCTAGTTGAAGGAGCCAGACCTGTTGTGATGCCTCTTAGGCGGATGGCGCCTAGGGAACAGCAAGAGTTGAGGGTGCAAGTTGATGATCTTTTGCAGAAAGGATTCATTCGGCGTAGTGTGTCCGAGTGGGGTGCACCAGTTGTGTTCGCAACTAAGGCAGATGGGTCGTTGAGATTGTGCGTCGATTATCGTGAGCTGAATAAGGTGACTAAGAAGAACAAGTATCCATTGCCGAGAATAGATGACTTGTTTGATCAGCTTCACGAAGCTAAGGTGTTTTCTCAGATGGATTTGGCAACGGGATTTCACCAGTTGAGAGTGGCTAAGGATAGTGTGCCGAAGACTGCTTTTAGGACACCATCGGGTTTCTATGAGTGGCTGGTAATGCCGTTTGGATTGACTAACGCGCCAGCATATTTTGTGGATCTTATGAATAGAGTGTTCAGAGATCAGTTGAACAAGTTCGTACTTGTGTTCGTGGATGATATTCTGATTTATTCCAGAACGGAAGAGGAGCACAAGACGCACTTGCGTATTGTTTTGGAAATCTTGCGGAAACATCAGCTGAGGGCTAAGTTTTCGAAGTGTCACTTCTGGAAGAGTGAAGTGAGGTTCTTAGGCCATGTGATTTCTGGAAATGGAATAGCGGTTGATCCCGCTAAGGTGGCAGCAATCCAGGATTGGGTTAGACCTAAGAATGCATCGGATGTGAGAAGTTTTCTTGGATTAGCAGGATATTATCGACGGTTTATCAAAGACTTCTCCAAGATAGCTGCACCATTAACAGGATTGACGAAGAAGAACCAAGTGTTCAGTTGGGATGCTAAGTGTGAGCAAGCTTTCGGAATCCTGAAAGAGAGATTGACGAGTGCTCCTGTTTTGACTATTCCTAGTGGGAATGATGAGATGGTGGTTTACACCGACGCATGTGGTACTGGACTTGGAGCAGTGCTGATGTAGAAGGATAAAGTTGTTGCGTATGCCAGTCGACAACTGAAGCCGCATGAAAGGAATTACCCAACTCATGATTTGGAATTAGCGGCGATTGTATTTGCTCTGAAGATGTGGAGGCATTATCTGTTGGGAGTTCGATTCGAGTTGTTTACGGATCACAAGTCGTTGAAGTATCTTTTCTCCCAAAAGGATTTGAATCTTCGGCAGCAACGTTGGCTAGAGTTTTTGGCATCATATGATTTTGGTATAGCTTATACTCCGGCAAAAGGTAACGCAGTGGCAGATGCGTTAAGTCGAAGACATGCAGGATTGGGAGCCATGTTTTCTGAATGGAAGAATCTCGAGTATTTAGCTGGATTTGACTTCAGGCCTAGATGCGAATTGGAACCTGAGATGTTGGCAAACTTATCAATAAGACCCGCTCTTGTGGAAAGGATTGGTGAGAGCCAAAAGCGAGATGATAAGCTTGTCAAGATTATCCGTGAATTGGAATCTGGATTGGATCCAGAAAAGGATAAAGGATTCGAGGTCGATCGAGAGGGTTGGCTTCGGAAGCAAGGACGACTAGTTGTTCCCGATATAGATGAATTGAGGAGTGAAGTTCTGAAGGAAAGTCATCACTCGAAGCTGACAATTCATCCAGGTGGAAATAAGATGTATCGGGATATGAAGAGAACCTACTACTGGGAAGGTATGAAGAAGGATGTTGGAAATTTTATTTCCAAGTGTATGAACTGCCAGTTGGTAAAAGCCGAACAGAAGAAGCCAAGTGGATTGCTTCAGCCATTAGAAGTTCCTACATGGAAGTGGGAACAAGTGTCGATGGATTTTATCGATGGATTGCCTAGAACCAGAACGGGAAATGAAGGGATTTGGGTCATTGTGGATCGTCTGACTAAGAGTGCACGATTCATTCCTGTTCGATCGACTAGGACTGCATCAAAGTTCGCTGAGTTGTATGTTAAGTGGATAGTTCGATTCCATGGTATTCCGAAAAGTATAGTGAGCGATCGAGACCCATTGTTCACTAGTGGATTTTGGAAGAGCTTCCAGGAAGTCTTGGGAACCGAGTTGTGTTTGAGTACAGCTTATCATCCCCAAACAGATGGTCAGACCGAGAGAGTCAACCGAGTTTTGGAAGATCTTCTCAGAGCATGTGTTTTGGACTTCGGAGGATCATGGGAAGATCACCTTCATTTGGTGGAGTTTGCGTACAACAACAGTTACCAGTCAAGCATTGGTATGGCACCGTATGAGGCATTGTATGGAAGACCGTGTAACTCTCCAACATGTTGGTTGGAAACTGGAGAAAAGCTGATGCTTGGGCCAGAGATGATTCGGCAGACCTCAGATTGTATAGAGATCATTCGGCAACGAATGAAGGCAGCCCAAGACCGTCAGAAAAGTTATGCCGATAAACGTCGAAAGGATTTGGAATTCGACATAGGAGATATGGTTTTTGTAAAGATTTCTCCACTGAAGAATGTTATTCGATTCGGGAAGAAAGGAAAATTGACTCCGAGATTTGTTGGACCATTCCCGATCATCGAGCGTATTGGAAAGCTCGCCTATAGGTTGGAGTTACCTGAGAAGATGTCGGGTGTGCACAATGTTTTTCATGTATCATATCTACGGAAGTATGTGCACGACTCGAATACAGTGGTTTCTGCTGATAGCTGTGAAGACTTCGAAGTTGATCCAGTCGATAGAAGACCTCGTAAGCCGCTTCGTGTTGTTGAAACCGACACGAAACAGCTTAGGAGGAAGGTAGTTAAGTTGCTCAAGATACAATGGAGTGACGATGATAACGACTGTACGTGGGAGGTGGAAGAGAGGATGAAGGCAGCTCATCCTGAACTCTTCAAGGTATGGCCCTAAGGTGTCGTATCATCTAACAACATTGTAACTTGTTCTAAGTCTTAGAATTCTGTACGCTAAGCTAGAATTGGATGCATGGTTTGCTGATTGTTATGGTTGGTAGGCGTACAGAATAGTCTTCGATTGCTTTGTTTGTTTGGAATTTCGGGGGCGAAATTCCTAAGGGGGAGAGAATGTAACGACCCGTATTTTTAACGGATCGACAAGTTCGACAGAATTTGGAATTTTAGAGTTTTTGAGCCATTTCAGATTTTAGGCGAAAATGGCTAAGTCCTGAGTCGTGAACGACTTAGTGTAAGTCGTGAGTCGTATACGACTTAGGGGATAGGAGCGACTCAGGGGTTTGGCTAGTTAAGGGTGTAAGGATAAGTCGTTTGAATGACTTAAGGGGTACGCGCGACTTAAGGACTGGGCGAGATAAGGCTTAAGTTGTAGCAGTTAAGTCGTGACCGAGTTAAGGTGATGAGTCGTACCCAAGTCATCTGATGAGTCGTACCCAAGTCATCTGATGAGTCGTACCCAAGTCATCTGATGAGTCGTACCCAAGTCATCTGATGAGTCGTACCCAAGTCATCTGATGAGTCGTACCCAAGTCATCTGATGAGTCGTACCCAAGTCATCTGATGAGTCGTACCCAGTCATCTGATGAGTCGTATCCTAGTTATCTGATGAGTCGTCTGACCAGTTGAGTCGTAACCCCAGCTATTTGTTAAGTCGTGACCGACTCAGTAGTTGGCTGCTAGGTTATAAGTCGTAGAATGGGTTATCTTGTCTAACTAGTTAAGTCGTGGACGAGTTAAGGGATGAGTCGTAAGCTGTTGAGTCGCGCGTAGGTGATAACTCGCGCAAGTGGATGAGTCGTAGCCTTTGTGATGAGTTGTATACGAGTTAGTAGTTGAGTCGTCTAACCAAGTAAGGCGTGCGCATTTAAGTCGTAGACAGGGGGTCTGGTGAGTCGTAGGCGCATGCTATAAGTCGGAGACGACTTAGGAGATAACTGTTTTGTCGTGAGTCATAGGCAGAAGTGTGTTTAGTCGTTGAGTCGTAGGGCTTTGAGTCGTGAGTCGTAAACGACTCATGGAGGCAGACGAGATAGGGATTTCAGCTATAAATAGGAGAGTTTCTCTTCATTTTTGGGATCCGGATTTTGAAGCGACGAAGTGCTGCCATTTTGAGAGCTCGACTTCTACACTCCTTCACTTCTTTTCTCCACTCTACTCTAGTGCTTCCATCCATCCAAATCGAAGATCAAGATTGAAGATTCAAGAGCTTAGATTGAAGATCTTCATCATTTCAAGAGAGATTTCTTCGTTTGAAGCGGATTCGTGATAGATCAAGCTTGATCCTTCGCTGTCCAGATCTGAAGCGTGTTGATTTGGGTTTGTTTTAGTGATTTGGTGAGTGGTGATTATCTCTCACACGGATCCAAAGGAGTATATCGGATTGTTGGCTCGATTTGGTGTTAAAATAGAGATTTCCATGCATTTTCTTCATCCAAAGTGTAGATCCATATAGATCCATTGTTCATGATGATGTTACATCCATTTTATCATATGTTAACCTATGCAAGTTCATTCATCAAGTTTGTAGAGATATAATCCATGTTTTCATGCTTATTGGACTTTCAACTCTTTAATTACGAAAATGCCATTATTGTTATAATTGTCTACTTAGATTATTTTTGAATGCTTGATTGCTTGGATTGATGTTTGATTTGATTGATTGTTATGAACTAGATGATTGATGATTAGATCTAGATCGAAGATGATTCAAAAGCTAAGGGAAAGGCTCTTGAATTGGAAAAGCTGCTCGTGGCATATGTAGCGGGATGATGGAGCTCTTATGCATAGATTTGATGATGTGATGTTGAGATGAGGCTTCGCGAGGATGTGATGAAGCGAGGCAATCATGTGATGAAGACTTGGTCTAATCCAGACGGGATCATTCCAAGCATGTTGATAACTCGGTGATATGATTCGAGTTGAGGATAATGAATGGATGTGAGAATAGTCGTCGAGGAGGATGACTAGGAGGCTTGGATAGCATCGTTGTTGAAGGTTCTAGCATGCTCTAAGCAAGAGTACGTTTGGGCGGATTCGATAGTCCCAACGACCAACTGTTGAAGGTCGAGTACTCTGGGCAGATTCGATAGTCCTAGGCACGGGTTGCGACGACGTGCGGGAGTTATGTCTAGAACTGGGGTTTCCATTAGCCCTTGACGGACGACTGAAAGAATGTGCCGGTCATTCAATTAACGGTGATATCGAAGCAATGATAACAGTGATAGCCAGAGTCATGGATGTTTGGTTGTAACGTCATTCGGACTCAAGAGCGGTATTTTCTGGGTGCTTATCTGATTGAGGCCTTGGTACTTGGAAAACATCGCCCTTGACTCGAGTGATAGTAGCTTTACTTTAAATTGTATGCTCTGCTATGGTTGCTTCTGCTTAGTGTGTGTTTGGGGGCTATCACTGTAGAATGAGGTTGGAGTGGGAGGGTTGTATTCCTATTCCTTTTCCTTTATGCTCTTTTGGTATGTTGTTAGTTAATTTACTGCTCACTAAGACTGTTGTCTGACTCAAGGCTTATTGTTTTAATTCTTATTGCCTTGGGCTGTTCGTCCATTTTGGGACGGGCAGACTAGGTAGCGGTGACAGGTGCTGTTCTCTTCTCACGATGCTGATATCGAAGACGAGCTTGAGGGTTGCATATTATCTTCTTATATGTACTGGATATTCCGCTGTTTTGTATTCTCTGAGAGATATGTAGTGAGGCTTGATGTATTGACTATGGGGATGCTTGTACTCAACTATTATGGAGTTTTATATGATGTCATTTTGTTCTGTAAAGCTTCACTATACATATGTTCTATTGTATTTTGTCCATGCGCTGTGAGTAATACGATAGGTTCTGTTGTTTTGAATCTTACCTTGACAATCGTCCATGGTCGCCTGGCACACTTTACAGCGCTCTATCTCTAGATTCGGTGCAGGGGTCATGGGCGGTCGTCACATTGTTATATATGCCTTTATCTGTATCTGTTCACCTGTGACATCTAACACCATTATCTGTTATTTATATTTATGATATATGCCAGTTATGCTATTATTATATCTGTTATCACTCTCCAAGTTCCCTGTTAGTATAGAAATCACTATGGGTTGAAATGATACATACCCGAACGGACTTTAGAATAGGAGAAAATCGTTATGGGTTGAAATGATAGACCCAAGCGATTTTCATTTGAATTGAATTTGGGATCGCGGGTTGAAATGATATATACCCGTATATATTTTAAATTGCGGATTGAAATGATAAATATCTGTATCACTTGACCATAGGATAGAAAATTATATACAGACACCGTTGGTCTATATATAAATATTTTAAAAATGATTTATATGGTTTTGGAAAGATATATATATATATATATATATGGTTTTATTAGATATTGAAATTATTTTATAAATAAGTTTTGAATTAAAGTGGATTTGAAATTTATTGAATTTGTATTTAATTAAGAATTGGCTTTAATTAAATTGATTTGAAACTTATTGAATTGGAGATTTAAAGATATGACGTTATAACGTGGTTTTGATTTAAGATGATTTAAAGGAATATTTCAAGTTTAATAAATTGAAGGAAATATCCAATGATTTGAAATTGGGGTTTATTTAAATGATATTGTATTTTAGTATGTGAATATTCCAAAGCTAAATAATATGAAAGGGAATTCGATATATATATATATATATATATATAAGATTTTTAAATTTAGTTTTGAAATTTTGGAATATTTAAAGCTTTGAAAAATATTGAAATTTAAATGGTTTATTTGTGGTTCGAATCTGTATTTGAAATCGATATAATTTAAATGGTTTATTGAGAACTGAATTGAATTGAAATTGATAATTTGAGATTTGATTTAAATTTGAATTTTGGAATTCGAGTTGTTTTGGAATTGATTTGTAAAATTGAAGAAGCTATTTTTTTAGAGTATTTAACATCTAAGCCGGTTTAAGTGGGAAGTATTATGATTTCAAAAGTATTATGATTTCTAAAATGCTATAATTTCAAAAGTGTTATGATTTCCAAAATGTTATAATTTCAAAGTGTTATGATTTCCAAAATGCTATGATTTCAAAGCTGTGATTTCCAAAGTGTTTTGATTTTAAAAGACTATGATTTCAAAAGCGTTATAACTTTGGAAAGTGATATGATGTTGGGAAATGGATATATTTGAAATGGAAATGATTTCGTATTGATTTGGGTTTTGAAATGAAAATTATATTTTGGTTTTGAAGTATAAACTATTTTGAAATGACCGCGGTGTTATAATAACGTTTGGTTGTTAAAGAGACCGGTATCGGATATGGGCATACTCTCTGTCGATACCGAAAACCACTTTAACAACTGTGTACGCGGTGGAGATTCCAGAATGAAGTAGGATGGTGGCGACGGTTCCTATTGAGGTATATACATGGACCCAAGTCCTGTGAGTTGGCATAAGGTGGCTAAAACATGAGCGATTGATGGGCGAATGAGGTAGCACCTCTGATCGGACGCATTTCTTCGATACCATTCTATTACTTTGTGATTGATTTGGTGGCCACCCTTCGATTTTGATTGGGAGTGTGTTCCGAGGTGGGCGGTAGTGGCTGCTATGCGTTTCCACCAGCCCGGATGCGTAATTGGTATATCTACCCTGGCATTGCCCAGTTGTGCCGTGTCACCTACCATAACGAGCTTTACTACGAGTTTGGATTTGTGCCGTAGCCTGTGGATTATTGAGGGTAGCCCCCGTTCTGGGAGTATGCTAATACTGGATAGACTACTAGGACTATTATGTGTTAAGGGCTATATGGGTAACCCCTTAACGCAATTTAAAAGTAAGTTTATTTTATTATATACATTATTATAATAGCGAATATTACTACATAGTAGATAGTTTAACGGATCCTTAGAGGATGGTTATCCCAAACATCCTTTGGGTTACTTATATTTCAGTTGATATTTCAATCGATTGAACCCAGTTTTTAGCCAGCTAAACTTATTTACATAGTCGACTAAACTAATCATAGCTTTCTGCCTACAAAAACCCAACTGTCAGTGGACTGAATAGGGTTACCGGTCGACTGAACCTGACAGTTTTTTATAAACCCAAACGCACGCATCTATTCACCATTTTATCTCTTTCCTCTTTCAAAATCAAAAAAACCAAGAGCTTTTTTAGAAAATCAATGCCTCCTCGTCCAAAATAACCAGTTTCTAAGAAGAGACCTCTCAAATAAAAAAAACCCGTAGGACCTTCTCATTTGGAATTTGCCTCTGATGTTCAATTGAATGAATGACTTAGTGGAAGCAAAACCGTTGTGAAATACTTCAATAAACTTGGTGATAAGAGGATTTTTCAGGAAACGTTCTATAAGCTTTTCGATTTTGAAGATTTCCAGCTAGAAGAAACAGATAGAGAACATAATTTTCTCTCTTCGATAGATGCCAACCAAAACAAGGTAAAGATTTATCCTTTTCTTGTTAGGATGTTCTATGCTAACTTAGGAGGAAATAAACCACCAATTAATGATGATGATGGGATTCTCTGGAGTAAATTTTTAGGAGTTGAAACTGTTTTGATTGTTCGAGATTTGGGAGTTATTTTTAATTGTTCAAATATCGGGCTTGAGTTAGATGATATCGATTACAACATTTTTGCTTATGATCCCGTCAGCTACCCTTTTCATGCTGAAAAGATAGAAAACATCTCTACAAACCTATGGCCCCAAGCCCGGATTCTTAATAAGATAATTGTTCACACCATATTACCACGAACTGAAAGCTATAAGAAAACGTAGGATAGTAATTACAAGATTTTATATGCTATCTATTCAAATCAAAATTTGAATTGGGCTCGAATAATTCACGATGAAATTAAGAGCTTTCATGCCCATAACCGTCACACTATATTTTTTGCTTCCTATTTAATAAAGATTTTTTTCACCGTGGGATTAATATTGACATCTTGCAAGCCTTTTTTCCCAAAAATAATGGATCAAAAATCAAAATATTTAATGAAGCCTCCATCTAAAATGGAGACCCTTCCTTTGTACGATGATTATGTGACTCATTTGGTTCATGAAACAATTGGTCAATCATCATCGCAACAAGTTGAACAATATCATATTCAGCAAGAAATTCAAGGAAAAAGTCATTTGGAGTACAGACGGTGATCAAGGAATTTATTTGTTAAAGCCTTCCAAGAACATCTTTTCCTCCAAGGTGATACTTAAAAATCAAGAGATTATCTTTAAGCAACAAAAGAAATTACTTAAATGTCAAAGGACTTTTGAGAAGTCAACTCTTGGTTTTTTGGAGAAAATTTGGAACAAACTTACCTCGTGCTCTCATCCATCTTCACCATAGGTATCGGATCCAGAATCCTAAGATCATCTTTGGTTGGTGAGCTTAGTTGTTCTCTTGTTGGGTCGCTATGGTCTTTAGTGTGTTTTAGTGCTGTGGTCTCTATTTACGTATCAACTTATGTTGTTTTGCTATTTAGGTGAACTATTGTGCTTTGTTTTATTGGTTGTATTATTTTATTGAACTGGGAATGTTATTTTGTATCATGGTTGTAACGACCCGCTATTTTGGACTATCCGCATCCGCACATGTCAGACTTGAATAATTCAAAATACCGAATTGTTAATTTAAATTTGGCAAAACTGAGCATATACAGTAAATAAATAATCACAGATCACAAACATAGAGTAATAAATGCAGCGGAAACAAAAGATAGTAGTTCATGAAGCTACTATATACATATCAGAGTTAAATAAGGTACAACAGATGTCTCGAATACAATAATCAAATACAATATCAGAATACAATCACTGGAATCAACTGAATATCTGAAAGCTGGATAGATAGCTGGATCTCCAAGTGAAGCTCCAACTCCAAAGGTGAGTCTCGAATACTGGTACACTTAGTCTGACCTGAGCGTAAAGCAAAACATAAAACACTCGAGTTAGGATTAACATTCTTATATCAATAAATCGAACTCAAGTGAAATAGCAACTGAAATACAAATAACTCAAAGGATGTTTGGAATAACCATCCTTTAAGGATCCGTTAAACTATCTACTATGTAGTAGTGTACGATAAGTAGATAATGCCTATCCATAATATAAAATATCAAAATAGTGTTAAGGCGTTACCATTATCCCCCTTAACACATTTTATATAAGCGTTATAGTCTATACAGCACTGTAAACTCCACCGTAAACTAGTGGGATATCAGGGAGTACTCCATAGGTATAACACAAAACAAATCGTAGTGGTCGCGTATGTAGGGATACAAGTATGACAAGGCACATGAGGCAATACCCAAGGTAGTGAAACTACCGTTTGGCTGATCCAGACTGGTGAGAACGCATCGCCGCAGCGATCGCAACACCGCGAAACAACACTCCCAAAATTTCGAGGGTGCACCAATCGACAACAAGTAATGAGTAGTTTTCGAAGAAGTGTGTTCGCTCGAGGTGGCTAACCCCATTTGGCCCGGCACAGCTCCTGTTTTAGTCATTTCCAATTTGACACAAGTGTCAAGGCTATCCATTATCGTTCTCTTTCTTCAGTCATCACGTACATCATTCCAACCACTTCATTCTGGATCACACTCCGCGTGTAGTTATTAAAGTGGTTTTCGGTTTAGACAGAGAGTATGTCCATAACCGATTCCGGTCTCTTTAATAACTTTCGTAATTATTACACCGATTGGTCGTTTAATATCTTTCAAAGCAAATCAAATTCAATTTCCATTAAAATTTGTAAATCAACATTTCATTTGTCTTTCTAAACCAATTTCAAAAATTTACGTTTCAAAACATCCAACTTACATTTCAAAACTCCATAATTCAATTTCAATTTTTTTTAAAACAATTCAAATATTGATTCAAGTTCATATATAAATTTCATTCAATGTTCGTTAAATAAATTTATCATTTAAATCAATTCCATTAAATTTTCGATTCATTAAATCAATTACTTAAGTTCAACTTCATTATATCAAAACTTCACATTGAATTAAATTAGATTCGTCAAATCAACTCTTTAAATTACAAATCTTACATTAATTTCAATAAATCACATTTTTATTTCTTGTTAGAGAAATTTAATTTCACTTATTTATTTACTTAGTTACAATTTCAAACTCAATTTATAAAGAACTTAATTTCACTAATTCAAGAGGTTTAATTTCACTCAATAAAGAATTCAATTTATTTAATTATTTAAATAATTCAATCTTATTTAATTTTAAAATAATTTCAACAATGTAATTATTAAATAATTTCAAACTTAATAATTAAATTTTTAAACAACATTCTTTCATCAACTACTATGTTAATATTTTGTTTCGAATTATTAAATATTAACATTTTCCTTTGATTAAAATTCAAATTTCAACCTCATTTCAAAACCATATTATTTATTCAAATAAAATCTTTATTTTATTTTTAAAATCAAATTATTGACCAATCGGGTTTTATTTAATTCTCTATCCTAAGTCAAAGTTCAATTTGAGTATTTATCATTTCAACCCGATTCCATTTCAATTCAAAATCAAAGCATAGCAAAGGGAACTTGCAGTGTGATAACTGAGATGGTGTCAAAGTAAATAAACAAGCAATAACAACAACCAATATCAATCCAATAATCAATTCAAATAATCTCGAAATAATCGTATTAATTTACGTTGTTGTTTGTGAAAATTAATATAATTATTTCTAGAATCTACACTATCATTTCATGTAGATTAAAGATTATTACACTAATATTAATACGGGGTTTTTCATTTGATATCTATTATCCAATTTCATACTACATCAATTTTAATTTCGAATTATTTATCACATACTACATTAACAATCAATCAATTATCAACCAAACGAGATTTATCATCGTATAATTAATAGATAATGGTGTCAGATGTCACAGGTGAACTGATACAGGTAATAGCACATATAATAGTGTAATTAACTAACAGCAACATATTTCAATTGTCGTTTCAATTGAAATAAAATTTAATAAATAAAAGAACATTAATCGTGAGTGATTGCTCACCTTTCGAGGCTAGAGAGAACAGGAGATGACACTGATACGAACACAGATACAGACACTAAAATTTAGTTACCAATCCAATCACAGTGATATGGGCACGAATTCGATGAAGAAGTAGGCACGACGGACGAAGCTGGAAATGGAAAATCGATGGAAACGATTGAATCAGTTGATATAGATTGAACTAAATACATATATTATTATTATGAAATCGATTTTAAAACATATATTTATTTCCAATAAACAGTTCATCCCAACGCACCGTATCTATAAACATTTGAAAATCAAGTTTCCATGTATATATAAACAAATGCACATGTTGTATATATCAAAATTTTAGTACTTATGTAGAGGCTAACACTATATACAAAGTTCTGGAAATCTTATTATTTTACTTCTTTAAAAACTGACTATATTACACCTACGCGGACCACCCTATGTACTATTATATGTCAATACCAACATGTTAATCAAAGAGTGCTGCTGTACCCTATATACTGCACATGAATATATATAAGAACCATCTAGACTCGCACTTACTATATACTAGACTATCCTTTCATATTCTCAGTTGAAAAATATATACCGACAATAATTATATCATAGCAAAACAAACTTATTAAATAATTATTTATATACTTTACAGAGATCTATATATATACGTAAAACAGAACATATGAACTAACTTATTAGTATAAAATATATATAGATATAATACTTTTAAAAAATACAATACTGTACTCGAGTATATATATCCTCACCTTGTATAATTCTTTCAAAACCAATGCAACACAAAATATATAATAGACGCATATATATATATATACTGACAAACTTAATATATATTGTATAAACTTATTTTATAACAACAGACTACCCAACTCTTAAACAAACTCATATACATTACCAAACAACTAATATACAACAACATATGAAAACTGTAACTTTATATATATAAATAAAAATCAGTACTACTTGAAACATCCATATATCAAACTTTAAACAAAATTTGCGTAATCCATATACAAGATAATTTGTAAACACCACTATATATATAAGTGTAAACTTACTCAAAAAGGGAGAAAAGGAAGCTGTCGAAGGGGACAGGCTCGGCTGGCTTGCTCGACAGAGAAACAGGAACGGTGGAGGATGAAGGAGGTGGGAAGGCGAAGGAGGCCGCTGCGTGGAAGGGCCGGGCGGAGGCTGCGCTGACGTGGCTGAAGAGAATGGGTTCTGGCGAATGGAAGGAGGCGGAGGAATGGTGGATATAAGGAGGCTCGGTTAGTCGGCGTTAGAAGTGAAGGGGCGGTGGCGGTTGTCGAGGCGGAGGGGCAAGGAAGAGGCAGCTGTGCTAGGGAGGCCGAGGTAAGTGAACTAGGCGAGCTCGAGGTAGGAGGAAAGCAGGGATGAGGAGGAAGTCGACACTTGTCAAGCTGCTGGTGGACATGGAATGGTGGAGGGCGGAGTCGGTCGGAGGTGCTGCTGTTTGGCGGAGGAGGGCAGTGGAGTTCTAGGCGTGGTCGGTGAAAAGAGAGGAAGGGGAGCAGCCGAAAAATGGTGGAGAGAACAGTTTTGAAAAGTGAAGCACGAATGCAGAAAGGCTTAAAAATAAAATATAGATTTGAGAACAAATGAAATATGTTGGAACTTGGAACCAGCGAATTGACGGAGCGAAGCATCAATGTAAACATTGGGACTAGTTTAAAACAAAAGTCAAGCACCAGAATTTAGGAGATATAAATGAAATCAGTTGTTGGTGAAAGATGAAAAGTCTTAAGAACCAAAAGCACAAAACAAGTACCCATACGGTTATCGGTTTCGCGGATTCCGCTGTATACCGGACTTCAAAACACAGAATTGAATATACCGCAGAGATCAGCATGACGAGACAATCAAAATGGCATACGGGTATCGGTGGTACGATTGAATTACAAAAAATCGAATTTTCTATTAGCGGAAAATGCAGTAAAAACGTTGAAAAATAAGATCGACGGAGCTAAAGATGTCCGAATTTGGAAAAACGAAAAATGACGTCTTCCTCAGAAGATGATTTAGAATTTTTCTATGTAAAAATATTTAGGTTTCGAAAACATTTTATTTTCATTACATTTTAACTGATTTAAACTGAAATGACGTGACTAAAATTTACTTTCATATTTTCTGACGTAACTTTACAATTTCCTATGTTTAAATAGACGCATTTTAAATATCGAATTTTCGTTGTGAAATTTTATTGTTTATTTTTATTTAACGAAAATTTCATTTAACGCAAAACGCACGTTTCTTACGTTAAAATTATTATTTTGGTTTCTGTTATTGGTTACAACTATTTCATATTATTACATTACGTTTTTAATATGTATTATACTATCGGTCTTATCGAAATTGGTTTTGGATTTGTAACTTATATACAAAGAGATTTCCATTTAATAAATCGTAAAATTTTATTTCTATCGGATTTTTTAAATTAAAATTTTATTTAATTTAGTATTTTTAAAGCGTTAAAAATACGGGTCATTACAATGGTATTGTTGTAAACATTGCTGATGTTTTCTAGTAATGTTATGTGGCCACTTTGTTCTTTGTCATTTGCACTTCTGTATTTCTTTATCACTTGTTCTTGTTTTGCAACGACTCGAAATTCTAGACATATGATACCTGATACCAGTACCACCCTTTTCCAGAAGCAAATGACATACCCTAAAGGGCGCGACCCTCAAAACCTTGCCGCATATTCCTGTTTCGACCATTTCCGGGGTGTGAGGTCTGACGAAGTCTCGTCCACAAAGCTACGCTTTTTTCACAAAGCCACGCTTTGATCACGAATGATCAATAAATGATCATCACACAACAACACTCAGCATGCCACATTACCAAATTGGGAATATATCACTGATAAATTTCAACTACATAACCTCTGAGCTCGTACGTCTCAGAGAAGAGTGTTAAGCTAAGAGAATAAATTCTCCGCCACCAACAGAAATGTATTTGAAAGAAATCAGATTTATATCTCAAAATGTAATGTCAGACATGTAACCATACAAGTCTGTTCCGGGTTCGAACAGAACCGAAGGCACTTCCAAAGAAGCCCTTGCCGTCCGGGTATTCACAATCCCGATCGAACTTCCCATCACAAAGGAAATCTCTATACTGTAGCTAACGGTGCAGAGACAATCGATAGGTCATCCTATCATTTTCACAAATACCCGGTCTTCACCACCGGTCTTCAATACGATCCATATCGTCGTATCACTAATTTGGAATGGGTTATGTGACACAAAGGTCTTTTCCCGGCTAACCCGAATAGTGAGCGTTTGTTTTTTTTTAAAAACAAATTCAAGTGCCATTTCAAAGGCAATATTGATAGTCGGTGATTTAACTATCAATAACATTCACACAATCATCAGATTTAAATAATTTTCCCAAATTATTTAATTTCAAAATATCTTCACAAGATATATGTTTTTCCACTTCAACACTTTGAAAACAAATTTCAAATCAAATTTTCCCCTTTCAACTTTTGAAAATAAATTTCAAACCAATTTCCTTACACGGAATATATTTTCAAATATATCTTTTAAAAACCCACTTTAGAACTTTTAATTTATATTTTAAAAGCTACTTTGGAAATATACTCGGCTTCATAGTGAGAATACACTTTCACTTCAAAATGGTCCATTTAAACCAATTAAATAAATCCTTATCGATTTATTTTAAATTTACATCCAAATCTGTAAATTTATTTCCACACTTTAAAAATAAATCGGTGTTTATTTTTAAAACAAATTCCCTTTCCTTTATAAATTCCATTTGCGAACTTAAATTCCCAAATATTCACTTTTAACCCAAAAATCAAATTCCAAATTGATTTCTAATTTTATTTCAATACCAAATCAATTACAAAGTGATTTCTATGAGTTTATCACTTTTAAATAAATTCCTTTACCCTTTCCAAATTATTCAAAATTCCATTTTCCATAAATTCTTCAACTTTTAAACAATATTACTAATAATCCGTTTATTAAAATCCTTTGCCATATTTTGGAAATTTATTCGATAAGATTACTAAAAATCAATTTTTTATACTTTAATTCCTTCTTTTAAATTCAACCAATCTTTTCAAAAAGAATTTACTTAAAATTCCCAACTCTAATTTAAAAAAAATCCAATTTTATTTATTTCTGGTATCCAACGATACCAAAAACACATTCGACTAAATTATAGCCTTTAACAAATTCAATCACAAATATAACCATACACAGATTATAAATAAATCACACAGCATATGAAATAAATTCATACAATTTGAGGAATCCAGTTGGATCCCTCCAACCTGTTTCCCTGCATCCACAGATATTAGCACAATACCAATTCCACTTCGAGGTGGAATATCGCGGTATATGGGATTTATAAAAATAACATCCGCTATTATGCGATGCATAGGGTCTCATCCGCTATATAATGCGGGAAAATCAATCACCAATATATACATATGCCAATATATATATATATATATATATATATATTGCTATATACTACTATATATAGTACCACATCCAAACAGTCAATCAATAACTGAAAATCCAACTTTCATTTGAGTGAGAAGATCTCACCTTAGCTTTTATTTTTAATTTGCAGTCCATTTCCATTTCCGCTTGTTTTCTTCACGGTTTTAAACCTTGTATAAATAATTTATACAATTCATTAATATTCGAAATAAATCGAACAATTAAATTTGCTATTTAATAATTTTAATTAACCAGTGATTTCATTTTAAACAACTAAATTTTCCTTTTAGAAAAAGTATTTTAGTAACTAAAATAAATCAAATTTCATACATTATTTTAGTAACTAAAATATATATATATATATATTTCTGCTTTATAACATACCCATATATTATTAATTTTAAAATTCATAAACTGTATATATATATCCTTATATTTTACTGTGTACTTTGTTTTCTATATATATATATATATTAAAACAGGAATGTTTATACTTTACTGAAATCAAATATCTTTCTATATGCATATAAAATTTTAAAACTGCATAATTTTTTTTTCAACTGCATATATATATTTTTAACCTATATATATATATAATTTAAATTGTATTAAAGACAAAATTTTATACCTTACTACTGAAAGCCAGAACCAGCCGAGCTCGAGAATTACCACTAGTCGCTCACCATCAATCGCGACATCGTCGCTGCCCTCCACCGCCTTGCTCGACTTCGAGCCCGAGTTCCCACGCGCCTCGCCGCTCTTCGCGAATCCCCAACCTTCGCGAAACCCTAGTTTTAAGTCCTCTACGCGAGTGCGCCTCGCTCTAGATCTCCTCACGCGACGCCCCATCACATCGCCAGTCGATCGCCGCCATCCTTGCATCGCGCGCTGCCTGCTGCGCGCGATTAGGCTACGCGATGCCCTCCTTCTCTGATTTGATTTCAAAAATGAAAGAGGGAAGCGGCCATGATTTTAATTTTGAAACGAACGAGAAGAAGGGTTTTCGTTTTGATTTACGAAGAGGGAAGGAAATTGAGATTTTTAATTTTAACTGGTTCGCGATTCGTTTCTGAATGAAGGAGGCTTCGACCATTTTTTTTAATTTGAATTGGAGATGAAAAGAAGAAGTATCGGCCATTGAAAAACAATGCTGGCGGCTAGGGAAAAACCAGGGATTCAGCCCTAACGTGAATATATATACACTGATATATTAATTAAATAATATTTTCACAAATTATTAAACTTTTTAAACAAATTCCAATTGGAACGTGCCAACAGGCGTTTATAAGGTCATACCCCTATTACGAATGCAACGGAAAAGGTTCCGAGTCCAAATTCGATTGTATGGAGAAGATAGCTTTTTGGACCAGCTAAAATATTAAATTTCCGATTTAATTTCAGCGCATTTGCTTATCGTACGGCCAAACGATCACTCCAAACATTACGAAAATTGAAATCCGATAATAATACAATATTACGGATCCAATGGAACTGGTTTCGTCGAATTCCGAGACTGTGCCCCGGAACGCTATTTTTAGATATCGATTTAAACGATAAAATTCAAAACTGAACAAAACAGTTTCAAATTCAATTCTGAAAGTTCCAATACCTTCAGAATTATCAATATGAATTTTCTAAGACTTCATATTATTTTAAATCAGCTTAAAACTGACAATTCAAATTTTTACCCAACTTCAGTAAATTAAATTCAAAGATTTAATTTCCAAATTCATTCCGATATTTGAATTTCAAATTAAACTATCATTCGAATATTTAAACTCAATTAAATATTCACATTTCAAATGTCAAAAATTCAGGGTCGTTACAATTTTCCCCCCTTAAAAGAATTTCGTCCCGAAATTACAAGTTAAGAAAAATGCTCCAATCCCCGTTAACTATTTTACCAAAACCAAACAGTTTTATCGAATACTCAACCCAATCTTTTTATTAAAGATTCGTTATCATTTTAACTAATTTTCCAAAATCAACCATAGGTTCCAAATAATATGGTTTACTTAACAATTCAAATTTTGAATTCAAAATTTTCTCAAAAAATTTTCTAACTCTCTAAATTTCCGAGAAATTTCGCCAGCGTCTCATTTGCACGGCTAACACGGTACAACTACAAAATGTCCTTACGGACTCCCAAATACCAAAAGAAACAAAATGGCAAGTGGCAAAACCAGAATCTCATCAAATTTCATACTGAAATTTAAATACATACCTCTTGTTGAGCAAATTCGAATTTATTTCTGAAATCAAAATCCAATTCCAAATACCCTGTATACTTTACTTAACAACAATATCCAAATTTACTTATTGGATTCCAAATACTCATTTTACTTAAGAGTTTCATTATTTATTTCTTAAGTTCAATACAATTATTTCTTATATTCAAATTGAATTTCACTTCCATATAAAATCAATTTGCTTCAATAACAAAGTTATATATTCATTTCCCTTCAACTTTGCATTTTCAATCCCATTTGAATTCACAATTTCATTTCTATTTGAATTCATTTTATCTTCAAAAACCAAAAATTCACTTTTCTAGTTCCATTCTTACATTTCCATTACAGTTTGAAAATCAAATTTCCGTTAACACAATTTTTCCAATTTTTTTCAAAAATTTTTCTAACTTCCAAAATTTTCGGAAAATTTTGGCGGAGTCTCCTTTGTACGGAGGAGCTTTTGCAATATGACAAAAGATATAAATATATATACATCGACCCACACGGTCGGAAAAGCAGAAAAACAGTTCATATTTCCTATTTTTATTGCGTAGGCGTACCTTATTAGCATTTTTAAGCAAAGCGGTTTATTATTAGCATTTGCGCAACCCAAAATGCAGCCAAACGGCTTCCAAAAACCTGTACTTACTCAATTTAAACATGTAAGTGACAATATAAGAAATCTATTAACCTTTCACTTATTTTCAATAACAAATATATAGATTTCATAAGCAATGCATTCAAAATAAATTCCAATAGTAATTCATATGGTTTCAATTCAACTTTAGTCGCTTACGACCAATTCACATACCATTTCCATTTAATTCAATTTACATTTCATATTCACAAAACCATTTGATTTGTTTAAAACCATTGTATAAAACTCGACAACAACAATGCAAATATTTATATATACTTCTTGTATTTATTTTCACTTCATTGCTGAAGTTATATATTTATCACTATTCAATTTCGCATTTTCAACTCATTAATCAACTAAGTTTTCATTCAAACCATTTCAAAAGTTTCACCTAAATCGAGTTATTGTCCAATATTTACTTAAGTTTTTTTTTTCAATTCAAAACTCAAGTTTATCATTTATTTTTTTCTTTCTCATAAACAATTTCCAATTTATTTTCTTTGATTGGTTTTCACTTATCAAATCTATTCCATTTACTAATTTAATTAAATTAGTACATTCACTTATTCATTTTAAATTTCAAATCTCCATATTCAATTCATCCTGAATTTACTAAATTAATAACAAGGAAGTTTCAGTTTTTTTCTTTTACTTACTTGAATTTACATACAAATTCAAACCATTTTTTTAAAACTTAGCTCACAACTCATCTTTAACTAATTCAACTTCCAGTTCATTTACTTCATGAATTAATACATTATCAAGTTAGTTTACTTGACTTCAATCCATTTTATTTATTTTTTTCCAAGTCTGGAATCTTATTCAACTTGATTCAAATCCAATCTCATTCTATTTTCCAATTCTAATTTATTTATTTACGAATGTAAACTCATTTGTTCATTCACCATTTTTTTTATTCCATCTCAATAAATTTTATTCCAAATTATTTAGTCCACTAGATTAAATTCTCAAATTTACTTTTATTCAAATTGATCCAATGTTAAATTCAATTCTAATTCAATTTTTTTTTCTAAGTTCCCAAACTCATTTCAATTTATAGGACTCATTTATAAATTCACTTTACCATTTTATTAGATTAATGAATTTATTTTCTCAAATATTCTTCTAGAATTCTATTCCAAATTATAAATCACATTTACAATTTATATTTTTACAAATCTCATTCGTATATGGATTCATTTCCTTATATTTCCAATTCATATTTATAAATTTCATTCGTTAAATGAATTTATCTTCAATCTTTGGTTATACCATTATTTCTTATTCAATTTCATATAATAATGATAATAATTCAACATTATCCCTTTCTAACAGCCAAGCATCCATATATTATGATAATTCATAAAAAAAATCATTTCTTTTCTACACAAAAATAGTTTTTTTGGGTAAAATTATTTCATATACCCTATTTTAAAACAATACCGTGTAGGTTTATCTTGTTTAAGAGTTTAGAAACCCCTATCGATTACAGTTGGCCAGACTGCACCGACCAGAATCTATAAACAATCAACCGATAAGTCAACACAATACAAAGCAAATTTTGTATTCACTAACAAATACGCGCTCATATCTATTATTACACTCAACTCATTCTAGAGTACTGCTGACTCTATCTCTAATGAGTAATTCCCAACAGAGCCAAGGGTTGTCGCTTAACCGGATGCTCTGATACCACATGTAACGTTTCGACTTTTCGACGCTCGAAAGTCGACATTAATACGTCCACGATATCAAATGCCGCGCAACCGAATGCTGGAAAACCGAACCATTAGATTTAAAAAGAAGAGGTAGAAGAAGACAGAAGAAAAGAAAGAACAGAAAAACAGAACCGGAAACAATATCAGAATCTCACATTCGCAGTGGAATAATATACAATAGATGAATCAATAATCTTTAAAACAAAAGACTATATCAGTTTATACATACATCATCAGAGTCAATATACAACTCAATACAACAATGGACAGTTATATAAACTTGTCCTCATACAGAATACACAACGGAAATAAATAAACAAGTACGGGAGTACGTCTCGCCATCCAGCTTGCTTCTAAAGCTCCAGAATATCCAGAATATCCTGATAACATAACTCTAGGCTGCCCGTGTGGAAAATTATGGGCACCCAGAGTTTAGAAAGGAAACAATAAACTCCGAGTCAGTCATGGTGACTGGTGTGAGATCGTAAAACAGTTATTTTCACAAAGAAAATAAAATTAATTCGCAATGCTTTTGGAAAATGAAACTACCATAAGACCTCCCGCCACACACACAATGCAAACGCAGAATTGGAGGAGATTTTTTCTTATGATAGTCAAAGATGCTTACTACGCAAATCATTGGATATTATTATTAATGTCTAGTGTGGAAAACATTTTGAAAGTATAATATAAATCTTAGCCAGCATAGACATTTCGAACTATGCCTACTAAAGCTACCATCTAAACAGTGGTGACCACCATAAGTAAATGGCAGGTTCTACAACTAAAACCGTACAAGTTTCGTATTGGGAAATGGATTGCCAACAAATGGTCAGGCTAAGGAACTTCCTACTGCCACATGGGATCGCCTCTGGCTGGACGTCCCGAGAGACAACTGCTATCTGCCAACACAAGGCCGGGTTACCCCTGTAACTAGGTAACTCACGAATATGCCATTTCCCGATCCTTTAGGACCTTTATCCGAGGCGCCTCGATCACAAAGCAACAACCACAAAGAAATGAGATTGGAGCAACCACATAGGTTAAATACCAGGGCTCCATACCTGATACCACCCTTTTCCAGAAGGAAATGACATACCCTAAAGGGTGCGACCCTCATAACCTTGCTGCATATTCCTGTTTCGACCATTTCCGGGGTGTGAGGTCTAACGAAGTCTCGTCCACAAAGCTATGCTTTTTCACAAAGCCACGCTTTGATCACAAATGATCAATAAATGATCATCACACAGCAACACTCAGCATGCCACATTACCAAATTGGGAATATATCACTGATAAATTTCAACTACATAACCTCTGAGCTCGTACGTCTCAGAGAAGGGTGTTAAGCTAAGAGAATAAATTCTCCGCCACCAACAGAAATGTATTTGAAAGAAATCAGCTTTATATCTCAAAATGTAATGTCAGACATGTAACCATACAAGTCTGTTCCGGGTTCGAACAGAACCGAAGGCACTTCCAAAGAAGCCCTTGCCGTCCGGGTATTCACAATCCCGATCGAACTTCCCATCACAAAGGAAATCTCTATACCGTAGCTAACGGTGCAGAGACAATCGATAGGTCATCCTATCATTTTCACAAATACCCGGTCTTCACCACCGATCTTTAATACGATCCATATCGTCGTATCACTAATTCGGAATGGGTTATGTGACACAAAGGTCTTTTCCCGGCTAACCCGAATAGTGAGCGTTTGTTTTAAAAAAAAAACAAATTCAAGTGCCATTTCAAAGGCAATATTGATAGTCGGTGATTTAACTATCAATAACATTCACACAATCATCAGATTTAAATAATTTTCCCAAATTATTTAATTTCAAAATATCTTCACAAGATACATATTTTTCCACTTCAACACTTTGAAAACAAATTTCAAATCAATTTTTCACCTTTCAACTTTTGAAAATAAATTTCAAACCAATTTCCTTACACGGAATATATTTCCAAATATATCTTTTAAAAACCCACTTTAGAACTTTTAATTTATATTTTAAAAGCTACTTTGGAAATATACTCGGCTTCATAGTGAGAATACACTTTCACTTCAAAATGGTCCATTTAAACCAATTAAATAAATCCTTATCGAATTATTTTAAATTTACATCCAAATCTGTAAATTTATTTCCACACTTTAAAAATAAATCGGTGTTTATTTTTAAAATAAATTCCCTTTCCTTTATAAATTCCATTTGCGAACTTAAATTCCCAAATATTCACTTTTAACCCAAAAATCAAATTCCAAATTGATTTCTAATTTTATTTCAATACCAAATCAATTACAAATTGATTTCTAAGAGTTTATCACTTTTAAATAAATTCCTTTACCCTTTCCAAATTATTCAAAATTCCATTTTCCATAAATTCTTCAACTTTTAAAAAATATTACTAAAAATCCTTTTATTAAAATCCTTTGCTATATTTTGGAAATTTATTCGATAAGATTACTAAAAATCAATTTTTTATACTTTAATTCCTTCTTTTAAATTCAACCAATCTTTTCAAAAAGAATTTTATTAAAATTCCCAACTCTAATTTATAAAAAAATCCAATTTTATTTATTTCTGGTATCCAACGATACCAAAAACACATTCGGCTAAATTATAGCCTTTAACAAATTCAATCACAAATATAACCATACACAGATTATAAATAAATCACACAGCATATGAAATAAATTCATACAATTTGAGGAATCCAGTTGGATCACTCCAACCTGTTTCCCTGCATCCACAGATGTTAGCACAATACCAATTCCACTTCGAGGTGGAATATCGTGGTATATGGGATTTATAAAAATATCATCCGCTATTATGCGGCGCATAGGGTCTCATCCGCTATATAATGCGGGAAAATCAACCACCAATATATACATATGCCAATATATATATATATATATTGCTATATACTACTATATATAGTATCACATCCAAACAGTCAATCAATAACTGAAAATCCAACTTTCATTTGAGTGAGAAGATCTCACCTTAGCTTTTATTTTTAATTTGCAGTCCATTTCCATTTCCGCTTGTTTTCTTCACGGTTTTAAACCTTGTATAAATAATTTATACAATTCATTAATATTCGAAATAAATCGAACAATTAAATTTGCTATTTAATAATTTTAATTAACCAGTGATTTCATTTTAAACAACTAAATTTTCCTTTTAGAAAAAGTATTTTAGTAACTAAAATAAATCAAATTTCATACATTATTTTAGTAACTAAAAAATATATATATTTCTGCTTTATAACATACCCATATATTATTAATTTTAAAATTCATAAACTGTATATATATCCTTATATTTTACTGTGTACTTTGTTTTATATATATATATATATATATATTAAAACAGGAATGTTTATACTTTACTGAAATCAAATATCTTTCTATATGCATATAAAATTTTAAAACTGCATATTTTTTTTTCAACTGCATATATATATTTTTAACCTATTTAGATATATAATTTAAATTGTATTAAAGATAAAATTTTATACCTTACTGCTGAACGCCAGAACCAGCCGAGCTCGAGAATTACCACTGGTCGCTCACCATCGATCGCGACATCGTCGCTGCCCTCCACCGCCTTGCTCGACTTCGAGCCCGAGTTCCCACGCGCCTCGCCGCTCTTCGCGAATCCCCAACCTTCGCGAAACCCTAGTTTTAAGTCCTCTACGCGAGCGCGCCTCGCCCTAGATCTCCTCACGCGACGCCCCATCACCTCGCCAGTCGATCGCCGCCATCCTTGCATCGCGCGCTGCCTGCTGTGTCGCGATTAGGCTACGCGATGCCCTCCTTCTCTGATTTGATTTCGAAAATGAAAGAGGGAAGCGGCCATGATTTGAATTTTGAAACGAACAAGAAGAAGGGTTTTCGTTTGGATTTACGAAGAGGGAAGGCAATTGAGATTTTTAATTTTAACTGGCTCGCGATTCGTTTCTGAATGAAGGAGGCTTCGGCCATTTTTTTTATTTAAATTGGAGATGAAAAGAAGAAGTATCGGCCATTGAAAAACAATGCTGGCGGCTAGGGAAAAACTAGGGTTTCAGCCCTAACGTGAATATATATACACTGGTATATTAATTAAATAATATTTTCACAAATTATTAAACTTTTAAAAAAAATTCCAATTGGAACGTGCCAACAGGCGTTTATATGGTCATACCCCTACGAACGCAACCGAAAAGGTTCCGAGTCCAAATTTGATTGTATGGAGAAGATAGCTTTTTGGACCAGCTAAAATATTAATTTCCGATTTAATTTCAGGGCGTTTGGTTATCGTACAGCCAAACGATCACTCCAAACATTACGAAAATTGAAATTCGATAATAATACAATATTACAGATCCAATGGAACTGGTTTCGTCGAATTCCGAGACTGTGCCTCGGAACGCTATTTTTAGATATCGATTTAAACGATAAAATTCAAAACTGAACAAAACAGTTTCAAATTCAATTCTGAAAGTTCCAATACCTTCAGAATTATCAATATGAATTTTCTAAGACTTCATATTATTTTAAATCAGCTTAAAACTGATAATTCAAATTTTTACCCAACTTCAGTAAATTAAATTCAAAGATTTAATTGCCAAATTCATTCCGATATTTGAATTTCAAATTAAACTATCATTCGAATATTTAAACTCAATTAAATATTCACATTTCAAATGTCAAAAATTCAGGGTCGTTACATTGATAGTAGACTTTTAAATTAGAATTCAAAAGTAATTAAAAAGTGGTTGAAATTGTTTTAATAATATCTCATTATAATTAACGTGTGAAATTATCATTCTGGGAGACTATCTCGGATTTTAACAAAACTAGTACCATTGGATCCGTAATAATGAATTATTATACGCTGACGAATTTCGTGACGATCAGACGTATTGTGTGGTCGTATGAGTTTGAAAAGCATATAAATTAATTATAGAAGTTAATATAATATAACTGGATTTGAAAAGCTATCTTCTGTATATGATCGAATTAGGTCTTGAGACTAGTTTCATTGTGTTCGAAATAGGGGTATTCAGTATAAAATGCTAGGCGGCACGTCTTGATTGGGGTTCGAGATTTTAGGGTGCATATTACCAGATATTTAGGAATAAAATAATATGCTGCCCATGTTCAAGCCCATACCACAACTGTTATAGTCCATACCCACCCCGCGTTTGCATGTTCTTAACCCATACCCACTGCCCTATATAATCGAGTCCAACTAGAGAAAACGAGTTTGCTTTTTTTCCAAATCAAATTCCTCTTCCATCCAATGACTCGTATCATCTTGGACCACCAGAGGTCATATTGAGGGAAGTTGTCAACTAGGGTTTTGTTAGCGATGTCAAGGTAAAGGAGTTCACCAGTGGAGATTGGCATAGGCAGAGTGTGGTGGCTGCAATTTGTCAACGAACGGGATTCATTTATTCGCAAATTACTCGACGACGGTGGCGTTAAAGACGATGGGCTCTGAAGAGAAGTTGAAGAGGATGTCGAGGTCGAGGCGTTGTCGAAGTTTGGTGGCGATCAAAAATTCGAGATGAATGTTGGCAGTTTGGGTTCGATTTTCTCGTTGAAGGCGGCAATTTAGAGGGTCGGACCAGTGGGGATCGGCGCGGCATGGATGCAGCGGTCTTCAGCGAGCTCGCAGCAATGGCTGGATGCACGAGGCGGCGGTGACGAACAGTGGAACGCGGTCAAAGTTGGTTTGGCCTGGAACGAGGCGGGATGGGGAAGATGGATTCAACAGGCATGATCGGAGATAGCTAATTAGAGTAATTAATTTATTTCTAATGATATTAATTAAATAAAATTATATTTTTATAAATTTGAATCCTTATAATATGTATAACTCTTTCATATGAGATCGAAATTGAAAGCGACAAGTTGCGTTGCGGTTATATCAGCAAATACTACGATATAGAGTTGGATTGGATGGATTTGGAGCTAGTGGGAAATTGGGTTAAAATTGAACGCCTCGCTTCAACTATTATTGGAATTAAGGTGAGTTAAACTCACCATTTTGGTTAACCAATATGTTATATAGTTGATAAAAATTGTTGATTAGATGTTTGGATAATTTACCGTTTTATCAGCTGGTTTGGTTTTATTTCCGCCCCTGGAGCGGTGACCTTCTATATATACCCGCGTAGAAGTGGATTAATCATATTATAGATTATATACTATTTGTGAAGCAAGAAGATAGGTTGGAGGGATCCAACGATTCCCCACCATGGTGAATGGTTTTCAATAATATTCTTGTTATATGAATCATTGAATATCAAACCTGATTGTTTGACACCATTGGTTACGATATTGTTGTATGTTCAAAACTTAAACCCCGTAGTGATAGAAAATCAATATCGATATTGGTTAAACGTTGGTTAGCTAATGGCCTTAAATTAGTTTTTTGAAATACTACAAATTGCCATTTTGGAGTGGAGTTGGTTTTGAGAAGGAGAATGATTTAAAATCTGAATTTGGGGCTTTCGAAAATGTTTTGTTTAAAAAAGATTTAATTTCTATTTTACCCTAACCTTATTATCTGCTCTTTCTAAGTCATTTTGAAATGTTTTAAAAGATTATTTATTTGTATTTAATATTGTTTTAAAGATTATTTATTTATACTTAATATTGTTTTAAAGTTATTTATCAGTATTTTAATATTTTGAAAAGTTATTTATTTAAAAGATTAATATGGTGGAAATTATTTATTAATAATGTTTTGAAAGTTAGTCATTATTTACTATAATAATATTGAAATCAATTATTTTTGAACTAATGATGTTTTGAAATTTTTAATTATTATTTTTAAGATGTTTGAAGTTAATAATTATTATTTATCTATATTGTTTATTATTATTAATAATTATTATTACATAGTAGTGTTTTGAATAATGATTATTATTTATAAATGTTTTTGAGATTTATAAATAAAGTTCTATAAAAGACTTAGGTTTTACGAGAGGAGTTTAATAGAATGTTTTGGGGGCTTAAAGAGAAATTGTTTACAATGTATAAAGAGAGTTACGCAAATGGTTTTAGATATTTATAAAGAAATTTTATAAATGGATTTAAAGATTTATAAAAGGTGTTTTATAAATAGTTGCATGGATTTATAAGGGTTTACAAATGACTTGAGAAATAATTTATAAGTAGTTTATAAATGATTTTAGAGATTTATAAAGGAGTTTATAAATGGTTTTAGAATTGTATAAAAAGGGAAAAATCTTTCTCAGTTTTGTGAATATACTTATACCGTTAAGATAATTATATAGATATTTTCCAAGTGTTGAAAGTATAAGGGTTTGTGAATGAATTTTACAAAAGTATTTTGATACAAATATTACAAAGTGATTTTAATTAATGAAAAGATTAATTAAGGAGGCTAGTGGTTACTTATGTTCTTAACCAATGTTGGTTTTCCATTTGGAAATAAATTCTTGATTCGGATGTGAGTTTGTGGATAGTTAAATAACCGACTATGAAGTATGAACCCAAAATGTAACTTTGGAAATATTTAGGAGAAACATGTGAGTTATATGGCATAGTCATCTCCGATGATGTTGTACTATGCATATAAATCGCATTTCGTTCTCCTAAGACAAACAATAAGGAAATTCATCCACTAACAGTTAGGAGGTGACCTTCACTCTTATCTTTAACTGTTTATTTCTTAAAGAACCGGGGTTGAGTTTACCAAAAACTATCAAATGTTGTTTCGAAGAGACAAGGATCAGATCTAGTTGGTGCATTCTTCCCTTTCAACGCTTGGGTCAGACCGAGCATATTTACCGATTGCTTTGGATGCATTTGAGCTTAGGAGACGAGCTGGAGGTCCAAGACGTATCTACATATTTCTTTATGTTTAACTGTGTTGTATGTTGGTTGTATTTATCGGCAATTGTATGGAGATTCTGTTATAACTGTCCAGGTTGAAATATGTTAGTGTACTCTGATTTGTGTATGTATATTACATTATTTCTTTGTGCAAAGATTTGTTGTGTATTATAGATTATTCGTTCCGCTGTGAGATTCTATGTTGTTTTAATTTCTTTCCTTCTTTTCTTCTCTTCTTCTTTCTTTCTTCTTACCCCAACTGTAATGATTTGGATTTTCGCCCGCTCAAAAATCGACATCCATACTTTACATCGTACTCGAATGCCATAGATTCGACCGTTCAAATCCGAGTCGCCGGAGCTTATAACACAATTAAGTAAATAACACAACGAAAGAAATGAATAATACATTGATACACAATATTTGATACAATATCTGATACAACAGAGTGATACAATGAATATCAATATACATCAGAGATATGATATAAGAAACCACAGCGGAAAAGAAAATGATAGCATCAGCAGCGGATAATCTCCATCTTCATAACACCAATCCAGAAATAGCTCGAACTCCCAATAACGAGGCACAAAGATAAGCAAGTGCAGTCCATATCCAAAGACCAAACTCTAGACTGCCCGTGTAGAAAATTTTGAGCATCCAGAGTTTAGGAAAGAAACAATAAACTCCGGATCAGTCATGGGACTGGTGTGAGCAACAAAAACAGTTTATCTTTAAAACAAATAGCGGAGAATTTTAAATTCAATTCGCAATGCTTTTGGAAAATGAAACTACCATAAGACCTCCCGCCACACACACAATGCAAACGCAGAATTGGAGGAGATTTCTTCTTATGATAGTCAAAGATGCTTACTACGTAAAACAAGTCATTGGATATTATTACTAGTGCATAGTGCAGAAACCATTTCGAAAATAGAATATCAATCTTAGCCAACATACGACCATTATCGTATGCCTACTATAGCTACCATGTTCAATAGCAGGTTACCGCCACATTCCATGGCAGGTAATACAACTAAAACCGTACAGGGCTCGTATTGTTTTGTTTGGATTTCCAACAAATGGTCAGGCTAAGGAACTTCATATGCCACGAAAGAACGCCTCTGGCTGGACGCTCCGAGAGACAAACTGCTCTCTGCCAAACAAGGCCGGCTACCCCCCTTCCCGGGGAATATACAAAACCTCAGATATGCCACCCCCGGTCCTTTGGGACCTTTATCCGAGCGCTCGGTATCCAACATCACACATAATAAATAAAGTGTGTCCACATGAGTAAGTATCTGGGCTCCATACCATGATACTACCCTTTTCCAGAAGGAATGGTCATACCCTAGGGAAGCTACCCCTGAAACCTTGCCGCATCTTTCCTGTTTCGACCATTTCCGGGGTGTGAGGCTCTAACGAAGTCTCGTCCACAAAGCTACGCTTTGTCACAAAGTCATGCTTTGGGTCAATAGATGATCAAAGTAATGATCACAAAGATAAATGATCATATCACAAATGATCAAACAATGATCATCACACAGCAACACTCAGCATGTCACATTACCAAATTGGGAGTATATCGCTGATAAATTTCAACTACATAACCTCTGAGCTCGTACGTCTCAGAGAAGGGTGTTAAGCTAAGAGAATAAATTCTCCGCCACCAAACATAAATGTATTTGAAAAAAATCTGCTTTATATCTCAAAGTGTAATGTCAGACATGTAACCATACAAGTCTGTTCTGGGTTTGAACAGAACTGAAGGCACTTCCAAAGAAGCCCTTGCAATTTCGGATAATTTTCTAATCACGTCCGAACTTCCCATCACAAAAAGAGTGATATAAATCTCTATACCGGAGCAACTCGGTGCAGAGATATTCGACAGGTTGTCCTTTCATTTTCGAAAATATCCGGTCTTCACCACCGGTCTTCAAATGCCATCCATATACGACGTATCACTATTCGGAATGGGTTATATAACACAAAGGTCTTTTCCCGGCTAACCCGAATAGTGAGCGCAATATTTAAAAATATATGGCTATTGGGATTTCAATTAAGTCACAACTTATTACCCAAACTTTTCTTTCAAATGGTTTAAACAAATTACCATTTCAATCTTTTAAACAAAAAGATTTATTTCACAAAGTTCACCTAGTTTCACAAAAATCCATTCACAGATTTCAAAACAATTTCCGTTTCAATTGGATTAACTCGTTAAATCTTTAAAACAAAGATTCAACTTATAGCTTTCAAAACAATTTCATTTCGAATGGTTTAAACAAATCATCATTTTAAATCTGTTAAAAATAAACAGATTCAATTCATAGCTTTCAAAAAGAATTCATTCATAACTTGGAAAACCATTTTTTTCAATTCAATCTTGAAATTCCTTTAATTAAACTGGAATTTTATTTCTTATCTGA
This sequence comes from Allium fistulosum, assembly GCA_030737815.1. NCBI lineage: Eukaryota > Viridiplantae > Streptophyta > Magnoliopsida > Asparagales > Amaryllidaceae > Allium > Allium fistulosum. The sequence continues at coordinate 995,010,167 of CM060903.1, forward strand.
AAGCTTTTATCATTTGAAAACAAACAGTTTTCATTTTGGAAATCTGATTCATTAATACAAGTTAAAGTCTTTGGGTTAAATCCAAATTCTCAAAATTTTACTTTTAAAATGGTTTAACTTCATACAAACCCATTTATATCATCTTTAATCCCTAGTTTCAAATCATAGGATTTCAATTTCAAACTTGAATTCAAATTTAAATCAAATTATTTAAATTTTCAAAACTCGATTAAGTTATTCAAAATAACTTTTATCTTTGAAATTCCATTTCAAAAGCTTTTCACTTTAAACCCAAATTTCCAATTTCAAAATCAATTGAAATTAAAATTTCAATTTCAAAAAAAACATCAAATTTAAATTATTTGTGACTTAACCGATTTCCTCGTGAAATCCATATTTGTGTGTGTAAAAGTGTGGTCCAGGGGTTTTACACAATAGTGCAACATCATTCAATCATCACATATCAGAATACAGAAATATAATTGATAAGCGATATGAACTATAACGCTCATCTTCCATTCACAGATCACATATATATATAAAGATTACAGATAATAAATTACAGATCACAACACAAATCAGGATATATCACAAAGCATCACATATCAGGAAATATCAAGTAATTCAATCATATAGAATCCAAACATCCATAAGTAGGATCAATTTAATTATTTGATAAATTTAAATCAGATTAAATTTCTATGAATAATTCTTTTCACATTTATTATCAAATAAATTTCAAGTAAATGATCCTCATTAACTATTCATAATTATTTAATTATTATTCTTAAGTAATTAAACTCAATTTAATTATTGTTAATTATCATTTAATTAACCTTTAAAATCATATATTTAATCACTAATTATTTAATTAATTAAGTTCTAAACTGTAACTTAATAAATCTTAATTACTTGATTAAATAACCTTAATCATTTGTTTAAAAGACAACTCTTTATTAAATTAGTGAATCTTATTTACAAATTAATTTACCTTAATTAATTTAACTCAAATCTTAATTTCTTGATTAAATAAATTAATCAATTATTCACTTGAACTAATTTAATGAGTGCATATCATTTTATCCTCACTAATTCAAATTTAAAACATTTTCTAACTAATGTTTTAATTATCATCACAAAGCAAATTTAAACAATTTAAATATCAAAACTTCTTTGATTTCAGAACTAGGATTCAAATTATCTTTAATTCAGATTTAAATTTAGCTTAAACTTGTTTTAACTTTGCTTAATAATTTATATTCAGTTTTTAAAGTTTAGAGATAAATCAGGTTCTTAAAACCTGCTACCCAAACATACTCGAGCTACATCACTCTACCTTCGAGTCCTCCCCCTCAAAATCTCGAGTAAAACCAACCATTACACGACTACGTACCCGAGTACTCGCCTTCTTCCCCAAACCTAAACTCCAGATGCACGAATTTCACGCGTGCACGTGCACCACTGACCAGCGACGCTCCGGTCATCGTCGAGCACCCCAACACGTCGCCTACAACCCTAGCAACTACTCCGACCACCCAAATCGTCGAGAACCCCCACGTGTAAAAATCGAGCAGTTCGATCGAACTAAAACCCAGATCCACATCTGAAAGAAACCCATCGCCTGAAATCACCTCGTATAGCCACCACTGACCACCAGTATCCACGCCGACCTACCCAGAGCGACGTCACGACTCCAGCCACGTCTTCCCCCATATGCGATTGAGACCGGTCACCTCACGGTGATGAACGAATCTCAATTACCACGTCTTCCCAGTCTAGACTTTAAACCCTAGTACGACAAATTCCGATCATCACGGTTAAAAGAAAAATCCAACAATATTTTTCCATCACTCTACCATACTCCAGCCTCCCCCGTGCCAAAACTCGAAGCTCCAATCGACGCCGTTCAACGGCAATACCCCAAAAACCCAAAACCGAGAAACTCACAAATTCTTGATCAAAACAATATTAAAATTTACAAGATTTTCACTAAAATTCATGATTCGTTTGGATAAATCAGACTATATAATTCAAATATGAAATTGTTGTTGTTGATTTTTTAACCAAAACTTGATTTTACTGTAATCCTAATATTTACAGTTTATTTATTAAATAATTTTACCTTAAACTGTTTTTAAAAACAAGATCATGTTATTATTCGCATTTTATCTTCAGAATCCAAGGCCTAATGTAGAGTATTTAAGAAGATAGGAATTAATCTGAAAATGTTGGGTCTGTAGCTAATAATAGAGCATTCATATTTGAAGCCTGTATTTTTTTTTCTAAATTTGCCAGATAATTTATAACCAACATACTTTAATTATTCTTGGATATTAGTTTATATTTCAACACATGATTCATTCAAATATTAAAGGTTATTAGGGATTAGTTAAAGAAAACCCGAGTTTTCTTGGATAAATTCAAAAGCCTGTAAAACTGTGAACAGAAGCTTCATTTCCCTATTTTCCAGACATGTACAGAACTATGTATATATACTTGCTGATATATAGGTGTAGATATACAAGCATTTATCATTTTCCAAGGCATCTTCATCACAGACATAGAAGGGCAAAGAAGTTGGTTTTAAAAATTTGAGTTTGCTCACCTGGTAAAGAAGAACAGAGGAGAACTTGAAATGACGTTGAACTGGAAACACTGAATTTGATCTGTGCTTTTGTTTTGATTTAATTGCATTGATCTGATTTGCTTTTCAAGTTGAATGGTTTGTTTACTTCAGATTTTAGCTTCAAGGAACGAACTGAGTTGAAGCTTGAAGATGGTGATATATAGAAAGAGTTGTACAGCAGTGTATGTTTATTTGTACAATGGTAGGCATGGCTGAAGATATTTTATTTGTACAATAGCATGGTGAAGTTGCTTGCATTATGGAGAAGTTACCATCTTCTTGTACTTGTTAATTTCGGCTGAGATATGATTTTGTTATGGTGGCTAAAGGTATTTGTCTTGTTTTATTTGTTTGGTTTGCTTTTGTTTTGTAGTTTTGGTTTGTAGATATTTTTGTTTTGTTGACTTACTTTTTTTGGCTGGTATGGTATTTGTCTTGTATTTTGTTTGCATTTTTTTACTGTCTTCATACTTATAATCTTGTATCTCTTTTATTTTTAAAACTTAAACTATCAAATATAAGATTTACTAATGTATTCTTTTTCTATTTTATAAAACTATAAAATTTATCTTATATATTTTGATTCTATTTTTGTTCATGTATTTATTTTACATACTTATCTTTCTTCCTTTTTTTTATCACTTTGTTTTCATGGGTACATACTTAACTATGTATATATATATGTTTTGTTTCTTTTCCTTTTTGACTTATACTTTGTTTACATACGTATATTTAGTTATGTTATATTTTATTTTTCTAGTTCATCTCTTATTTATTTATTTCTATTTATAACTCAATTATTAAATTTACTTTAATATTTATTGTCTTATATTTAATTTATAAATTCAAATTATTATTAACCATCCATTCTAATATTTATTATCATCATTTATTATTAAATAATTTATTTACAATTTAAATTCAAATCAATTGTACATACATATGTATTCACATTTATACAATATTCATTAAATTTAAATGATTTATACAAAATATATTTGGATATCGGGGAAACTCGCAATCAATGAATAATAAATTTTACAAATTTTTATTCAAAAATTTATTTAATTATCAATTTAAATTAAATAAAAATCTGGGGTCGTTACACCAACGATTGGGCTTTCCAGCATTCGATTGCTCGGCACACAATATGGTGGACATATCAATATCAACTTTCGAGGGTTATAAAAACTCGGTTGTTACAGTTGGTGGTATCAAAACATAAGGTTAACCTTGGCTATGGTGGGTTACTCATTATAGATAAGGTCTGTAGCCCTTATAATAAGTTTGAGTGTATGTGTGTATATATATGAGCGTGTATTTGTTAGTGATATAAAAATCTTGTATATTGTGTTGGTTGATCTATTGAGTGGCTTATGGATTCTGGTCAATACGAGTAATTAACGTTATTGATAGGATCTCTAAACACTTGAATGGAGCAATTCAACACAGTATTGTTTTGAAATTGGGTAAATGAAATAATTTTACTTTGATTATATTTTATATATAAAGGAATAATTTTTCAAAAATTACTATAGTATATATGGTGTGTTTGGTTGTTAGTAAATAATAATATTTGATTATTATCATTTGTTGTTTGTGTTCTAATAAAAGTTGTTGTTATTTTAATGTAAACAAAGATAAACAATAAGAAATGGTTTTATATAACCAAAGTGAAATCATATATAAGGGAAATTTATAAGTATGATTTGTAAGTAAAAAGGATTTTTAAAGGAGATAAAAAGCACTGAACTCACTTCGGTCATTGGGAAATAATTTCGATGATGACTGCAGCATCATCAACATTTATTTTTGAGTTTCAATATGACGGATTGCTACCACAGAAGATTTATTTTGAAAAAAACAAAATTGACTTAAATTCAAGTATATTATTATAATACAAAAGAGATACATATTAAGTATTATTTCAAAATAGAGTTGAAATAAATCCGGGTGTTTAATTCTGAAATTTTCAATTAAGTATTATATGAATGCATATCGCCTATGCATTAGAGCAGATTGGTTTTGAACCTCATTTTGATATTTTGTTTGTTAATTTTCATTTATTGAAATGAAATGTAATTAGAATTTCCAATGATTTTGGACAGTCGGGACTTCTAAATTGGATTTAAAAATTAAGCTAAGTGTTTTTTAGATAACATAAGAAAATAAGTTTTTGTAACTTACAAATTTGAAGTTGAAGTCGTGGATTTTTGAAATGGGTATAAACTTGAGTTTTAAAGTGGTAAATAAACGTAAGTGGTGTTTGAGAGAGTGATTATAAACTTAAGTATGGATTTATGAAATGATTCATAGGGGATATTAGTATTGAAGAAAATATACTAGAATGTGGAAATGAATGTGAATAAAAAAATTTGGTATGCTTAGAAATCATTTTGAAATAAGTACGTAAGTTATACGTAGATCCTTTTATTCACATAACTGTTTGATTCAGATTCGGGAACATGATTTCGAGATGATTTACAATGATCCAAACATGGATTTTTCACTTGATTTTTGACGGTGAATACTTGATATGGATTATTGACTGATTTTGAAATTAGCTATCATGGTATATGGCTATGCAAGGAGAAATGTGGTTTTTAATCAAGGAATCAGATCAGAGTCTGCAATAAAGAAGTCGATTGTACGATACTTGTTCGTAAGTGAAATTGTGCGATTGAATGAACTATCAGTTTGATATTGCTTACGGATGAAATATGTACATCTTACGAGCTTATCATAGTTAAATGTTTATCATTCGGAAATGCAAATGATATGGTTGGATATTAGTTGTAAATATGATGTAGGTTCATGGAAGCAAAGGCTAGTTGATGCTTTTGGTTTCATAAGTGGGGTTTTGTTGCCCGACAAAAGGTACATGTTTATGTTGTTGTTTGATTAGATGATTTTATGATCGGCCGCTTGGCTTTTATTTGCTTTTGGTTGTTTGAACCCGTAGTGACGATTTGTAGTTTTTTCCGATCTAGCCGCGCAAAAGAGACGATGTTGAAATTTTCAAAAATTAAAGACTTAGAAGTTTTATAACAAGTTTCAACTAATTGGTTTTTGAAAAATTAATGGGTTGGAAGCATTTTTCTTACCTCGGAAATTTTGAAGACGAAATTCTTTCAAGGGGAAAAGAATGCAACGACCCATTTTAGACATCTGATTTTGAAATACGTAATTAATTTTAAATATTGAAATATTAGTTTTAAAAGTAAAATAGCTTAAATTTCAAATATTGGAATTATTTAATAATTGAAATCTTGGTTTAAATGTAAAATATAGTGATTTCGAAATCTTATTTGGATTCCGTATAAATAAGAATGATGATGTAGACTTTTAAATTAGAATTTAAAAGTAATTAATAAATGGTTGAAATTGTTTTAATTAACGTGTGGAATTATCATTCCACGGCACTGTCTTTGATTTTAACGGAACCAGTGTCATTGGTCAGTAATAATGAATTACTATACGCCTACGCATTTCGTGATGTTCAGCCGTATCATGTGGTCGTTTGAGTTCGAAATGCATATAAATTAATTATAGAAATTAATATAATATAACTTGGTTTGAAAAGCTATCATAAGTCTCGAGATTAGTTCCATTGTTTTCGAAAAAGGGGTATTTAGTATAAAATGTCAGGCGGCACGTCTTGATTGGGGTTTGAGATTTTAGGGTGTATATTACAGGATATTTAGGAATAAAATAATATGTTGCCCATGTTCAAGCCCATACCACAACTGTTATAGTCTATACCCATCCCACGTTTGCACATCCTTAACCCATACCCACTACCTTATATACTCGCATCCAACCAAATAAAATGAGTTCCTTTTTTTTTCAAATCAAATTCCTTCTCCATCTAACGACTCATATCATCTTGGACCACCAGAGGACATATTGAGGGAAGTTGTCAACTAGGGTTTTTTTTCGTGATGTCAAGGTGAAGGAGTTCAACGGCGGAGATTAGCGTTGGTAGAGCTTGGTGGTCGTAGTTTGTCGATGAATGAGATTCATTTATTTGTGTATTGCTCGACGACAGTGGGGCTAGAGGCAATGGGATCTGAAGAGAAGTTAAAGAGGATGTCAAGGGAGAGGCGCTGGCGAAGTTTGGTGGCGATTGATCAACTATGGCGACGGGAAATTTGAGATGAACGGCAGCGGTTTTGGTTCAATTTTCTCGATGAAGGCGGCGATTTAGGGGGTCAGACCAGTGGAGATTTGCGCAGCATGTATGCGGCGGTCTACGGCGAGCTCGCGGTAGTGGCTGGATGCACGAAGCGGCAACGGCGAATGATGGAACGTGGTCGAAGTTGGGTTGGCCTGGAACGAGGCACGATGGGGAAGATGATTCAACGACCACGATCCGAGATTAGCTAATTAGGGTAATTAATTTATTTCTAATGATGTAATTAAATACAAATACATTTTAATAAAATAGAATCCTTATAATATGTATAACTCTTTCATACGAGATCGAAATTGAATGCGATAAATTGCGTTGTGATCATATCATCGAATACTACGATATAGAGTTGGATTGGATGAATTTGAAGCTAGCAGGAAATGGGGTTAAAATTGAACGCCTGTTCGATTTTAATTCAAATTTGGAACACTTCAACGATTATTGGAATCAAGGTGAGTTGCACTCACTTTTTAGTTAACCAGTATGTTGTATAGTTGGTAAAATTTGTTGATTGGATGTTTGGATGATTTACTGTTTTATCAGTTAGTTTGGTTTTATTCTCGCCCCTCGAACAGATGACCTTTTATATATATACTCGCCTAGTAGCTGATGACCTATATTATATGATTATATACTGTTTGTGATGCAGGGGACAGGTTGGAGGGATCCAACGGGACTACTTAAGGGTTGCTTCATCCATGTGCAGTTGCTACGCACACGATCATACATTATCTGTCAGCCCTCCATAAATTTTCTTAAAAAAAAACCTTCCTCCGATCTGAGCAATGTTTGAGAAGAATCTTTTTATCCTCTTATTCAAACATTACCTAATTTTTTTTCTAATCTTCTTTTACATAAAAATTTCCTTCGCATTCTTAATGCATGCTATAACAACACATTTTCTTAACTGACACCCAAATTCTTGAATTAATTATCCATTCCAAAAATCTTGACTAAATTATCTTTTAGGATATCCTCTTTACATTTTGAATTTTCAAAAAAATTACCTTCTCTATTGCTTGGCCTCATCTTACAAATAAGACCATTACCAACATAGGCTTTTCTCACTCAATTCCAATCACCCTATGGTAGGGACAACTAAATATGAGATGATCCCTTTCCATTCTAATCCAACTTCTTCTCCCCAGCCACCAGAGATGCCTCGAGCTCCTCAATTTTTTTATCTAGAGTCTTAATTATGCACTTATTATATCCTTTTCTATCAGCTTCTTTCCTTGGATAGCCACCTTTATTCCTCGTTGACCTCAGAAAGCGACTCTGCAAGCATTTTCCACATGTAGTATTGATCATATATGTTACTCACGTAAGACACGACTTCTAGCTCCACGCGACGAGGAATATTTTTTAAGTTATAAGAAAATTTGACCCTATCAAAACAAATCTCTGGGAATGCCTTTTCATGGCAGCAAGATGTGGGTTTGAAATAGGCTTGGTCACCGCAGTTGAAACAGAAACAGGAAATTGGTCTTTACCATGTCTTATCTAGAAGGGTAAGAAGACGCGAACCCAGACAACTGAGGAGATTGTCCGGGCTTGTGAGAATACATTAACGACTACGTTGCAGGTGGCACCGAAGTAGGTACTATAGGAGGTTAAATCGAATGGATGAGATCAGACCTCGATGAATATCTATTCAAGCTTTTTACAAGGGGGACGAGTTCTATGCTGAGAGAGGTGAGGCCCTACCAGATCCTCCATAGCGATCATCATGGCGCTTATAGTCTGTATTTTCCTTTCCTGTTCTCTTCTTTGGCATTTGATTGAATTAGACTCATGCGAAAATTTATGAAGACGACGCGATGCGCTAGGCCTTTGATACTAGCCACCGTAGCTTTGAAGCTTATCGAAATGATGTTGGTGGTCCATGAAACCTGGAAACCAAACACAGGGAAGTTTAGATCTAAAGACATGTAGTGCAAATGTGTAGTGATTCAAAGTGCCGTGAAGTGTTCATGTGTCCTAATGCCCCATGGACCGTGGTCTTGGAGTTTGCTAACATGGATTATTTCCTTTGCATTGGTAGCAGGGATGTCACTTAGTAAACAAATGGAGAGTCGACGTCACTAATGTTGATGTTGTCAAGATCACAAGAAGCTATTTTATCCAGTATGTTCTCGAATGAGCCATATATATCTCCAAATGGAGGGATCAGTGTCTCTTCTGCTACTGAAGCTAGGGTGGCTGTGAAATTGAATTGGATGAGATAATCTTTAACTTTGATCATCGAGGAATGAGTGGCACTTGATCATCGTTACCCATCTCATCGGCAGGTTCATGGCCAAGGTCTGCATCCTCATCCCCATCCCCATCTTCATTATGATCATCATCATTATCACCATCCCCACCATAGCTTCCACATGCGGTGACGTCCTCGTTTCTATCTCCTCCCGTATTCTCTTCCGAATTGACTTGGGGATCTTGTACCGGGGAACATTTAGATTCTCTTCAGCTTCATGAGTAGGCTGAACATCTTTATAAACACTCGACACAAGCCCCAAACTACAATTACGGTCTAAGAGATTAAACTGCCACATCCTTTCATCTGTCAACTATACCTCATCACCCGCTGCTCTTCGGGGAGAACATGCAACCATTGGAGAGTACCCGCTAGGGTAAAACTACCATGCCACCTTGGGATACATGAGAATTCACAATATAAAAGGATTGGTAATCTAGAAGGATCAATGCTATTAAAATGGCAAATTGTAATAAGACTTACATCTAGAAAACCATTTTTAAGTTAAGCCAGGAGGGCAACATATGAAGAAGTAATCATCTTTAAAATAGCAGAGCTTATTCCAAAGACCAACGATGATAGGCCAACTCTTAGATGGCTCTAGATAAGTGAGAGAGAGGCTCTCTTTTCGTTTTGAAAGCATATACATAATGAATCTCTTCCATTGTTGGCACCCAACCCAACCGATGAAGGAAAATCATATACATACCGTGTAGTAAGGAATAATTATTCCTGTGATGCTGGGCAGGGGCAAGCTTCATAAGTTGGAGCATGAACTAGATAAAGTGATTGAATGGAGGGACGTATCCAAATAGAAACAAATACCGGTTGCATGAAGTTTCGCCCTCGGGAAGATTATGGGCCCAATGACTAGTCTATTGGATAAAAATGTCCCAAAATAGGATGTCATGCCATTCACATATTCTTCGGATGCACGCCTCATCTGGCCTAGATGTTGGAGAGTCCTAAGGGTTATTAATAATTATAGCATCCTTAAGGTTAACATTAGGGGCGATCCCCATGAGCTCCTCATCCAATGTTATAAAGGGGACGATATATAGAAAATGCTTTACTAGGTGACGAGGTGGTTAAGGTTGGAAGGATGGCAAAGTGGACGTCATAGAAGATGTCGAAGTAGAGTATGAATATGACTCTATCGTGGACTCAACTAATTTTGAAGCAGATGGACCTTTACCCATTGCTAAGATATAAAAGGAGCGTCTGCATTCCATCGCTATTGAAAACTTCACAGATGAGCAAGGTCAGGTAGAATTTAATTATAATTCCCATGTTGAAATAAATCCTGTATATTTGATGTATAAGACCTAATGGATGTCAATGTTTACTAACCATTTGGATCATATACAGTACATAGGCAATGATATACAATTCAACCTATGCAGTGTGTGTTCAGTGCCCAAAGCATGGTAAACACGAACATTCTTTGTAGAATGCTCGCTCATGTTAGCATAAGAGCACCGTCACACAATGGAACTGTACATTAAATTATACTCGTTATCATACGATTTACGGTAACAGAACCCTTGTCCAAAGTGACATGGGATTTATCTTTGCAAGGACACTGGAATGAAGTGTCAAGTTTGAAACAGTAAATAAGAAGTCCGTCTGAATGTCGGAGCACGTTCGATGCGACTATTATCTAAAACCGTCCTATCAGAACTCAACCATTGGCTCACGGTCGGCCGAAAATAAGTTGAACAACTCATATGTTCCATCTCCTACCTTTAATACTTAAAAAATTTAGGAAATATTTTTGAAAAAAATTGAGCTTACAAAAACTCAAGCACAACCTAGGTATACCTTAGGCTTAACCCGAAGCAAGCATTAAGGGGTGACGACCCAAGTCGTGCCTAGAAAATCCATCAAAGAACCTGGGTCATGCCTACAAGGTCATGACTCGGCCAAAGAAGGAAATAGAATCCATTCATGGTCAAGTGAATCCAACGATCGTCAATAAACGCTAGCAATCCTATAGGTCACCATCACCACCTACCTAAGCTAAGAGGGATGAAACCGAAAGTGATGAAATCAATAAACTTGAAATGTCCCAAATTGAATTAGGGTGGCTTCGATCGAATCGGCAATTGGCGACGATAGTGGATGGCGTCGGCAGCAAGGGTAACATAGCGGCAACACTGGCTAAAGTCAAAATCCTGAATTGTTAATGGTAGATAGCTCGAACTTGAAAGTTACCAAAGGCAGATAGAAGTGAAAGTGGGAAAGGAAGAGAAGTAAATTCTCTTAAGTATTGGATGGTCCCCGCCGCAAATAAGCACCGAACCTTCTTCCACAAGTCGGTACCGACTTGTGGATTTGTATTAAAAAAAGAGAAAGATAGAAAAGAGGAAAATGTGATGCAAAGGAAGAGAATGTTCTGCATATCAAAGTTCTACCAGATCAATTCGAAGAAAGGACTTCCAGAATCCAAGTGACGAACTCGCACTGCCTGAACCTCCTCATGAACATGGAGAATGTTGGTCAAATATCCGAGTTTATTTTGCTAATCTACGTCTATAAATAGAAGGAGAGATGCATAAAATCGAGATCCTTTTTTATTTCTGAATTATTTGATTTTACACCGTCACTCTGTTGGATCCTCTCCGAGTTATGAGCAACGAGTTATGTGAGCACCGAGTTGTGTGTGATATTTACTTCATTTTCCATTTAATTTCTTCACTTATTCTCTAATTACAATTTGATCGGGTATTTGTTCAACTTTTGGCACAAACAATATTGAATATGTATATTATAACATTTATAGTTATACACATATATCTTAATATATATGTTTTTATTATCATTTATTAATTAATAATTAATTAATTAATTTAATTAAACAATTTTAAATAATAATTATTTAATTCAATAATTGCATACATACATTACCTTAAATAATTTAAGATAATGTAACTTATATCACTATACAGGTTATATATAATTTAATTAATCCACTATTTAATTAATTTTTAATTTATTAATAGAATAAATAATTAAATAATTTTTGAATTTTAATTTATTAGTTTCAAAGACAATTTTGAAAATTATTTTATAACATTTGTAAAAATATTCTTATTTTAAATTTAGCTTTTAAAATTAAATTCAACCTTTTAAATTAAAATTTTACTTAATTTCAAAATTAACATATTTTGGAAATTAGCCTAAGGCCCAATTCAAACTCGGACTTTATATTAGGGATAAATTTTGGGCTTACTTCACCATTTAGGTCAAGCCGGTAGCTAGGTAGGGCAGGGTACTTGATTACCAAAACCTAGCTAATCACTACTTTTCTAGACATCCCGCCAAATGGGCAGGCTTAATAAATTATCCCTAATACTGTTCATTTATATTACATATGCTATTGGGCTTTGGTACCAATGTTGGAGCTGGGCCAGAATGTAGTGAGTTGAATGGGTGAATTTCAATTTTTTTTTACCATTTTGGCCCTTATTGGGCCAGTGAAGACTAATTTGATTTCGATCTGATATAAATTAATTTTAAATAAAATCACTATTTATTGAATTTATTGACAAAGGGATTTTATTTGATTATATATATATATATATATATATGGTGTGTATATGTGTAACAAATACACATATACATGTTAGTGCACGTGCAGTGTATACGTGTGCATGGTTTAATATGTCCATGTCTAAGTGCTGGGATTTACACCGAGTGGACATGTCAACCCCTCTATGTACATATATGTTGTATAATATATGAATGTGACATAAAATTATAGTTATACTTTACCATATATTTTTAATAATGTAAGTGTAAACTTATATAAATATATATATATATATATATATATATATGTGTGTGTGTGTGTGCATAAAATAATAAATATAAATAATTTAAAAATCAAATTTAAATTAAAAAATAAAAATGTTAAAAGTAGATTGAGATATGAAAATAACTTTTAATTTTAAACTCAAAATTTAAATTTTGTAGATGAATTATATTTTAATATATGTGTGTGCATCTGTGTTGTATGAATTATTTTATTAATGAATATATATATATGTTTATATATATTAAAATGAATATCATTTATAACATAAAATGATATTGTAAAATTATATGTGTCTGTATGTGTATAAATATAAATATAATGCAATATATATACAATTTCATTTCCACCAAATTCTGGTATTGGCAAATTCATATTTTTTTAACTGATAAATCTGTACGTATTTATTTCCTTTTATAAAATTTAGAAAATTAAAATTAACACAAAAAGGTTGTTTTCAATAACATATTTTAAAATGTTTAAAATTAGGTGTATATATTAAAATGTGCATGTATATATTTATAAATCTATTTAATATATTATATTATAAAACTAAATATATATACACATTTCAAAATTATTAAATAAATACGCACACACATACATACACACATAATTTTTTAATTTTCGAAAATAGTATGTATATAATTTAGCAAAATAATTTACAAATATTTTATGTATATTTAGATAACATAAAATTAATTTTTTATTTAAAATGCTTTTAAATTAATTTTTTAATTTAGGAAATATTGTTTATTTTTCTGCCATGAATGAAAATACACATGCCCACATATATATACATATAAATTTTATTATAACAATTATATGTTTATATATATATATATATTCTAGATTGACAGCATGCATATATAAGGATTCATGATATAAAGCTAAGCTACTATATAATGACATAATGAATGACAAATATATATATATATATATATAATATGAATTAAAATGTTACCTCAATTGTAGCCTAACAATTACACCTTGAATGGTGAATCTGCAAAATTCCTAGGATTTGAATCAAATCTCTTTTAGAAAGCTCTACCAGTTTGAGAGATCTACGCACCTTTCTTCTATTTGACTTGAATTTGTGTTTAAGTTTGAAGGTAATGAAGGAGAGCAACAAATAGGTTTTTGGCTAGATGTATGCAATGGGAAGAGCAAAAGTTCAATCTAAAAAGTGAGGGGTGATGGGTTTAAATAAATGAAAATGGAGAGAGGAACATGTGGATCTATATTCTAGATCCATCCTTTTCTCCACCAATCCAAACACACAAATATCAGCATATCACCCCACTCCTTTCCTTGTTGTTTGGCCGGCCGTATAATGGGCCCCATGGACTTTCATTCCACTTCAAACCATATGAGATAATTTACATTTAAATCAAATCAAAATGTACGTCGATATCATATACCGATAAGTGCGTATATAATTTATATATGCACTATTTTCAATTCTAATCAACACAAATCAAATAAAATTTTATAATTAATATTTCATTAATATTAATTAATTTAATCAATTTATAACAATTATAATTTAATTAAATTAGGCGGTAAGCTAATTATTCAACATTACGGTTGTGTGGCTCTTAGGTGTAAATTTGATCAACAATTAACATCGAATAATTCGAATATTAACGTTCACAGTTCACCTTAGTTGGTGGTGTAACATTTTGGTCGAATTTATCGCTTACACATCTTTTTGGTAAAATCTAATCTTACTATTGTAAACAGTACTTTGTACTAACGATAATTTACACAAATTATTTTTGTCAACACTATATCACATTAGGACTTATGGAATTTGGTTTTGGTCAAAATTCCAAAATCGTCCACATTCAACTTGATTAATACGAATATAAAATCATTGGTTTAATAATAAAAATTATTCTTAACCGTACTGGTCTGGCCAGAGACTTTGGCTTTCAGTTGACTGCAGTTGACTGTGATATTAACTTCATATAACCAAGAAGACGAATTCTCTATTAAATGGCGTTACACTTCAAATGCTTCAACTCAGACCCAGCTATAGTCATTCGATAGGCGTCATGCCATGATTTTACTCTAATTAAAGTGGAGTGTCCACATTAAAGTTCAATAGTATTCTTAAGTTGAGAGAACCATGTAATATTATCACTTTGATATTTTCTGTTTGACCTTAGGTATATTAACCAATAAAAACTATCGAGTGAGTCATTCCATAGTTATCCAATAACTATCAATACATAACCCTCTGGTGCCCCCTACAGCCAAGAGTAATAGACTGTCCGATGTTTGGAGATTTTACTTACTCTACTCTCAACGGATGTATCTATATCCAATCTCGATACATCTTGCCTATTATGTTTATTTTTATTGTGATAAACTGCTCACTAATACAACACATTATAAGTACCATCAAAAAACATATCATTTATGGATTTTTTATTAAATATACTTAATTTAATTACTTAATTAACATAATAGATTATGTTAAGTATATAATAGACAAAAAATACCTTTTATTTAGAAAGATATTTATTTACAAGTTTATAATTTACAGTATATTACAGAATCACCCTTAAGGCATACCCCTCTCTATCAAAGATACCATATGAGATGCAGTATGGGAAGAAAATCCAACTCAAGTATTTGAAGGTGTGGGGTTGTCCAGCCTACGTTAAGAACACTGGCCCCAACAAGCTTGAGGTAATATCAGTTTTGCCTAAGTTTATAGAATATCCCAAAGATTCTATAGGATATATTTTCTATAACACAGAGAACAAAAGATTATTGTTTCCCAACATGCTATCTTTTTAGAAAAGAAATTTATATCAAAAGAATTTAACAATGAAGTTGTACACTTAGATAGATTTGAGAAACTAACACGGAGACTGAATGTTTGGAAGAATCAAATTCACTAATATATGATAAAATGTAACCTATTAGAAGGTATTATAGGGGATCTCATGCACCAGAGAGATAATATCATTTTCTCATAGATATCGATAAAGGGAATTGTGTCCTAAAAGATGACACTCCCTTCACGTTTTCACAAGCTCTACGAAATAAAGACTCCACATTATGGCTTAAATCTATGAAATCTATGATGGATTCCATGTATACAAATAAGGTATGTACTTGGATGATGTAACTAATGGGGTAAAACCCATTGGCTACAAATTGGATCTTTAAGAAGAAATTAAATGCACATGGAAAGGTAGAAATCTATAAAGCAAGACTAGCCGTTAATGGTTTCCATCAAGTTCAAGGTGTTGACTATGATGAAACGTTCTCGCCCGTAGTTATGCTAAAGTCCATTCGGATATTACTCGCTATTGCTACGTACTTTGATTATGAAACATAGAGAAAGCATGTGTATACCGAAAAAAGCAAGACAATGCTATAGTGTTTATCGTTCTATTTATCGACGATATTTTCCTAATAGGCAATGACATACCGTTGTTGCAACCGGTGAAAGCTTGGTTGTCCAAGAACTTCTCCCTGAAGGATTTGGGAGAAGTAACCTATATACTTGATATTAGGATATAAATGATAAATTCAAAAGGTTCCTAGGATATCCAAATCCTTGTACAGAGATACCATACCAAAAAGGTTTAAAATGGAGAATTCCAAGCATGGAAATGTTCTGATGCAATCGATAATTGTCTTTTCGAAGAAAAGCGCTTCTCATACTGACGAGGAGAAAGATTGTACAAAGAGGAGTCTATATGCATCTGCAACAGATCCATTATGTACATTATGCTATGTATGAGACTGAATATAGCAGACATATTAGGATGCATAAGCCAATACTAGTCAAATTCCATAGAAAAACATTAGAATGTTGTAAAGTGCATTCTTAAGTATTTATGAAATACTAAAGATTTATTCCTAAAGGGGTATACATATTCAAGCTTCCAGAGTGATATAAATGATAGTAGATCAGTGTCGAGTTATGTGTTTACGTTAAATGGTGAGGCAATTAGTTGGAAAATTTCAAAGAAAGAGATAGTAGTAGATTCAACGATGAATGCAAAGTACATTGCCTTAAACAAAGCGATCTTTATACAAAAATTTATTATTGAGATAGGGTTGATTCAAAAGTTGCGAAACTCATGACATTATTATACGATAACATTGTCGTGATGCAGAACGAAAAAAAAACCAAGAGTTTACAAGAAAATTTGGTATATACTTCGAAAGTTCCACATTAAGAGATAGTTTGTCAGTGATGGACGATTACCAGAGTAGAAAGTCGGACAATATAGTAGATCCATTCATAAAGGGACTAGCTCGATCAGTTTCGAGTCAACTGATCGAAGGAATGAGACCGAGAATCCATAATTGGCCCTAAGTAAAAGTGGGATATTGCGAGTGCTAGGGGTATGCCCTAGCGGTAATTATAAAATAATTATAAATTATCTAACTTAGTAATCAATTTTGTTCATAATAAAGGTGTTTATTTTCATTTACATACTTTATTATACTGTGATCTAAATAATTAAGTAATCAATTTAAAGTACATTAATAAGAAAATCCTTAAATAAAATGTTTATGTGATTTTGGTTACATATAGTTGCAATCGTGAGTAATTAATTACAATATAAAAAGATTTTATTTTAAATCTTCCTATTAAGATATTTCGAGAAAGAATATCGATATATCCATTAAGGCTAGAGTATGTAACGCTCTCCAAATGTTAGGTAATATGTTACTCATGGTTCTTGGGGCACCAAAGTTTATATACTTACAGTTATTGGATAATTACAGAATGACTCCATTGAGAGTTTCATGTTGGTTGATAATAACTAGGTCAATCAGGAAATCTCAGTGTGACGATGTTACATGGTTCTCTTGATTTGAGATATCATGGTACTTCAATATAGATACTCCACTTTGATTTAGTTAAATCATGGCATGTCGACCACCCTGAGACTATAACTGGGTCCGAGTTTGAGCATTGGAAGAAAAACACTATTCAATGAAAAATTTGTCTTCGTAGTTGTATGAGGTTAGTATGATGACCAACTATAGTCGACTCAAATTCAAAATCCCTAGATAGAGTAGAACAATTAATAATAAATGTTATTATTAACTTTGTAAGTGGACCGATCGATTAAATGTGGATATTATTGGAGTTTTGATCGATACCAAACTCATATATCCTAATGTTACAACCCGCTTAGGAACATGCCCAAATTCCGACCCATTAAAGGCACGTCGAAACTTTGACCCATTTCTAAAGTGGGCTGTTGGTTGGTAAAAAAACACAACAGAGCTGTCTATCTATTCTTTTGGAACTCACAGCGGAAGGAATAAAATATAATAACAATAATAGTACCCATTTATTTCAAATCATTCCAAATGTCACAAAACATTATATAATGTCAAACGCTACAACATTTTGTTCAAAAGCTTCACTCTCGCCATCTTCAAGCATCATCAACTCCTTCTTTAACCTATGTTGCAATGTGGAGGGAGTAAGAACAACAAGTGTCTGCTGAATAGAAATCTCGAGCCTTAATATTTCAGTACTTGGGAAATAAAATTTAAATAAGAACATTTCTTACGTAATTAAATCATGTAATACTTCATATAAGGAAAGGAGGCAGGTTCGTAAACAACCACTTAATACCTTCCATTCCCGATGTAGGTTTCTAAGTCCCATAACCCATAACCAACATCATAAATGTCTAATGATGCGAGAGATGGTAGCTAAGCCATTTAATACCTTTTATAGGAAAATAGGCAGACTCTGGCTATTTAATACCTCAATTAAGGAAGAACCCATCATTTAATACGTATTCCCAAGGCAAACTCCTCAATGGTGACTATCTAGCTGACATCGCATGGAATCTCTTGAGCCACTTAATACTTCTTTATGGAAAGGAAGACCCTCAATCAGTCACTTAATACCTCATCTCAAAGTGGACCCCTATCGAGATACTACCTATCATGCCTAATGACTAATCCCTTGGCCATTTACTACTTTATTTGAGGAAAAAAGGTAGGCCCTTAAACAACCACTTAATACCTCAAGACCCCAAAGCGGGTGTAACACCCCTAATTTTGATTAACATTGTTAAGGAGGTTTAATCAAACAAATTACATAAAACAATGTGATGTGTAGTAATATAAGGAGGTTGAGATTTAATAATAAGGCCGAGCCTTAACTAATTAATTATTAAGGTTATTTTAGAACTTAAAACGTAAAAGAATGTATGAGAGGGGCAAAGTAGGAATAGATCTACCTTTCTTCCCTTAAATCCTCACCTCTCATTCATTCTCATTTTTTGAAAATTCACTAAGTAAGAACCAAGAACAAGGTTGGCCATTAACAAACTAGAGAAGAGGAAATCTAAAGGGGATTTACGAGTCAAAGCTAGGGAAAACATTCTCCATCAAATCTCAACTCCATTATCTAAGGTGAACAATAATAGACCGTCTCATTCTATACTTGTTGATTTCGAATCCTAATGGATTTTGATTCATGATAATGCTATGATGTACTATGCTTGATTATGTCATTGTTTGGATAGAATAATGTTTATTGGAATTTTTATGAAATTATTTTAATATGTTTTAACGGTAAAACCTAAATATTTAATCTCCAAACGATTTGACTTTTGGCTATGTTGTGTAAAACATAATTTTGGAGAAGGGTTTTTAATTTCATAATTTTTCAAATTAATAGAAATATTTTATGAATTTACTATGAGAGAAAAGAGCATTTATTTTCGGTTTTAATTATTAAAAATAATTAAATAAGGATTTCAGCCCCGAAATTTTTATATGTTAAAGAATATGTTAATTTTAATTTTTGCTGAATTTTGGGGATTTTTCCCAAAAGATTATCATTTTATATGAATTTATTATGCTAGAAAAGTTTATAAATAAGTATTAAATAATTAATATTATTTAAAGGGTGGAAAATTGTTTTGGGAAAAAATAAAGTTGCAGTAGATTTCTGAAAAGAATTTGGGAAAGTATGTTTTCAACCAATAGAAAATTGACAAAGAATAAGAGTTGGTGAAACAAAATTTCTTTATATAGAAATAAATCAGTTTTTGCTAAAATTATGTCATTGCCATGCCGCATATATCAGTGTCGATGCCCTGATAATGCCGCAGCTATGAGTGGTGACACCGACATGGAGGGAAGCATATGATAATTACTCGAGTAGTTATTAAGGTCGGCATCCTAACAATGTCAACTTAGTAATCTTGTAATATACCTAACCAATGTCAACCGCCCTTATTTCCTTGTTTTCGATAAGATACGACATTCGTGCCGCAACTAAGTAATGTTGCAGTCCTTTAGTTTCGTTATTAAACTATTTACGGCTCAACTGCCGCTATCTTTTCAGTGTCGTTGTGATGTCGCATGTCGTCTGTTTTAATAACTATTGTTTCAAGGCGGTGATGCTGCCAACCATACTTTCGATATTGATTGTTTTATCGCAATGACGCCGCTGTATCATGGTTTCAATTGTTGATTCATGAGTTTTGATTCATGACACAAGCTTCAGAGATCATACGACGAGAATACTATACGAAAGCGACAAAAAGAGAATAAGCGTATATTGTGCACTACAAAGGAGACAAGACTACAATCCAGAGATTAGTATGAATATTTTATTGTATTGAGTCTTAGAATATTGTTAAAACCATTCCTCAAGTAGTCACACACACACACAAATTATTATACATGAAAAAGTGTGCACTGTGCAATTGACAGTAGGTCGGCTGACCGACCAGGAACTTCGGTCGACCGACTCTGTGTCAGTGCACAGATATGCACTGTTCTGTGTACGTTTTTGAAACTCAGCTGACCGGCCAGTTTTCTCGGCCAACCGACCTGAGAATAACGGCTAGTTTTCTAAAGAGTTGCGATCGTTCGTGAAGAGGAATCTCCTTCCATCCAAGAGATACGGACACAACTTTTGATTGAAACTCTTCATGAAAGATTGTAACTATTCTACAACTATATAAACATGTTCAATTCACTTCTACAACAACTAATTCTTGTTTCTAATTCTGAAATCTATTCTCTATTATTCTCTGCAAATAAAAAGCATTCATTCTCATTCAATATCACTAGAATCCTTGAATTAATTCATATACTTCGATTCTACGTGATTATCTTCCTTCTAAATCTTCACACACATATATACTGTTGAGGATTTGATTATAGGAAAGATGTACTATCAAAAGACAATCAGTGTTATTCAGAACCCATTCGTCAACTAGTTATTTGAATTAAGTTGAAGTCCTCTTCGGCTGTTGAGGCGGAAAAATTCCTGTTCGGCTGCTCAGGTGTCGTATACCTATTCCTCCGGGTTAACTGAGGGGTTTAGTTTAAATCCAGAGGGTATTCTGAGACTGGACGTAGAACGAGAAGTTCGAACCAGTATAAAAATTCCTAGTGTGCTTACTTTAAATTTTATTTTACTGCTATTATCAGTTTCCGCATTTATATATCATATTACACGATCCTTAGTACTGCATGTACACTTTCATTTGGTATCGGAGCTGGTTATCCTATAACCGTCACAAAGTTATTTGATATCTATTTCTAGTAATATGACAACAACACATACTAACGATTTTGACACTAACACTAATACTAGTTTCACAGAGGGTCAATCAACTTCACGACCTCCACTTTTTAATGGTATAAATTATAATTATTGGTCAACTAGAATGAGAATCTATATGCAATCTAGTGGATTTGATATCTGGAATGTTATACAAAGTGAGTACACAACTCCTACTGGAGAATACTCAACTTGGAGTAACACACAAAAACTAGATGCTACATCAAATGCAAAGGCTATGAATATTTTATTTTGTGCATTAGATAGAAATGAATTCAATAGAGTTAGCATGTGCACTTCTGGTTATGAAATTTGGAGAACACTTAAGATAACACATGAAGGAATGAACAAAGTTAAATTAAGCAAAATCTCTATGTTGAAAAATCAATTTGAAAATTTCAAAATGAGGCCAAATGAATCTATAAATGATATGTACTCTAGATTCCAGGATATTTATCATGCTCTACTATCATTAGAACAAAAATTTACTGATTTTGATATTGTCACAAAAATCTTAAATTCTTTGACGGACGAATGGGAAAGAAAAGTCCTAGCCATTGAAGAAGCAAGTGATTTGTCAACATTAAAACCAGAAGAATTGATATGTAATTTAATGTCCTACGAAGTAAATTTGCAGGCAAAGAGAAATGGAGCACAACAAAAGAAGAATGTGGCATTTCAAGTAGAAAAAGATGACTCCGACTCAGAGAATGAAGATATGGCAATGATTGCTAAAAATTTCAAGAAGTTTCTGAAATTCAAAAGAAATAAATTCAGGGGAAACAAAAATAATTCCAACAATAATAGCAAACCATTATCTTCAGCAATGGAATGTTATGAATGTCACAAGAAAGGTCGCATGAAGAAGGATTGTCCAGAACGTAAAAAGAGCAATTTTAAGAAGGACAGAACCAAACGAAGAGCTTTTTCAGTCACTTGGGACGACACTGACTCATCATCCTCATCAGAGAGCGAAAGTGATAATGAAAATGAACAAGCAAATGTATGCTTCATGGCTTCGTCAGACGATTTAAGTGATCTTACTTTTGAAGATTTAATTGAAATTAATTCCGAATTAGTAGACTTAGCAAAGCAACTTAAAAAGAAAAATAAGTAGTTGCAAATAAAGTTAGATAGGACTATCTTAGAAGTAGATATGCTGAAAGATGAGAAGAAAATATTAGAAGAAGAACTTGAAATTTCTCAACAATTGAATTCTAACTCATCTTCTCAAATTTCTTCAATATCCGAAGAACTAGAAATTCAGAAAAATAAAAATGATGTTTATTTTTTGAAAATAATAGTTTAAACTCTAAAATTAAGGATTTAGAATTATAAAAATCTAGTCATAAAGTAAAATTTGATGATATCTCTAAAAATGTATCTAATTTCAATAAAGGAAGAGAGAATCTTTCTAGAATACTTGAAAATTCTCAATCCACTAACAATAAATCTGGACTAGGATTTAAGAAACAGAATAATTTTGTAAAAAGTAGGATTAATAATAATATTAAAAAGGATATTAAGAAAACAGTTTATCCAAACACAAATACCATCAAGATATGGATTCCAAAATCAAATAATATTCTGATAAGGAATAAACATATCAAAATATTTATGGAAACTGTTCATAATAACAAAAATTATGTTTATAAAGGGAATTCTGAACCCATATGGGTTTGGCTTCCTAAGATCTAACTCTTAGGACCCTAAAAAGAATGGGTACCAACTTTTTATAAACTTTTTGCAGGTACCTCATAAGAAGAGAGGAAAATGGATTTTAGATAGCGGTTGCTCAAAACACATGACTGGAAACAAAGAAATGTTGTCAAACATTATATACTCAAATAGAGGAGCAGTCACCTTTAGAGATAACTCAAAAGGATATATCATCGGCAAAGGCGATGTCAGTAGCAATGGTACCTCTAATTTACCTCTCATTACTGATGTTTTATTAGTTAAAAATTTAAAACATAATTTATTAAGTATTAATCAGCTATGCGATAAAGGTTTTAATATAACTTTTTTAGAAAATAAATGTAATATTTTCGATAAAAATCATAACACTATTTTCGTAGGAATAAGAGATAAAAACATTTATATCTTAAATATGAATGTTAATAATGATTCAAATTTGTGTTTAGTAGCTAAAGAAAACGATTCTTGTCTTTGGCACAAAAGATTTTGTCATGTTAATTTTAATACCATCAACAAATTAGCTAAAAACAAATTAGTTAAAGGATTACCCAATATAAAATTCAAAACTAATATATTTTGTGATGCATGTAAATTAGGAAAATTAACAAAATCTTCTTTTAAATCTAAAAAGGTAATATCTACAGAACAACCACTTGAAATTTTATACATGGATCTTTTTGGTCCAACTCAAGTTCAGTCTATTAATCATAATAGAAATGTGTTTGTTATCGTAGATGATTTTTCTAGATACACTTGGATTTTCTTTTTGAAAAACAAAAGTGATACTTTCGATAATTTTAAAGTTTTTGTTAAAAGAATTCAAAATATTAAAAGTTTGAAAATTAAAATATCAGAAGTTGTCATGGAGGAGAATTTGAAAATGAAGCTTTTGAACAATTTTGTAACAAGAAAGGTATTAACCATAATTTTTTGTTTCCTAGAACACCACAACAAAATGGAGTTGTAGAAAGGAAAAATAGAACGTTACAAGAATGTGCGAGAACTTTATTAAATGGAACCACTTTATCGAAACACTTTTGGGCAGAAGCTGTAGCTACTACTTGTTATGTGTTGAATTGTGTTTCTATTCGACAGTTAACTAAGAATACTCCATATGAACTTCTAAATGGAAGAAAGCCAAATATTTCATATCTTAAAGTTTTTGGTTCTAAATGTTTTATTTTGAATACTAAAGATCAGCTAGGCAAATTCGATCCAAAATCCGATAAAGGAATATTCGTTGGATATTCGGAACGAAGTAAAGCTTATCGAATTTATAATAAAAGAACTCAAATTGTTGAAGTAAGTTTACATGTTTTATTTGACGAAAATTTTAAAAATATAAATCCAAATATTACTATTAATTCTGATGATGAAACTACTCAGAATGAAAATAGTAATACTAATGAAAACTTCGATAATGATCATGATATTACTGAAAATAAGAATATTACTCCTAATATAATAAAATCTCCACCTAGAATTTTACGAGATCATCCTATGCAAAATATAATCGGAGAAGTTAATACGAATGTTAAAACCAGACATTAATTAAATCAAGTTGGACATGTAGCTTTTCTCTCCAATATAGAACCTAAGAATATAAAAGAAGCATCAACTAATGACTACTGGATTCTTGCCATGCAAGAAGAACTAAATCAATTCGAACGAAACGAAGTTTGGGAACTCGTTTCTAGACCTAGTGATCAATCAGTCATTGGTACTAAATGGGTTTTCAAAAATAAAGCAGATGAACTAGGAAATATAACTAGGAATAAAGCTATATTAGTTGCACAAGGATATAATCAAGAAGAGGGAATTGATTACGAAGAAATGTTTGCTCCAGTTGCCCGACTTGAAGCAATACGAATCTTATTGGCTTTCGCGTGTTTTCATAATTTTAAACTTTATCAAATGGATGTTAAAAGTGCTTTTTTAAATGGTTATATAAAAGAAAATGTTTTTGTTGAACAACCACCACTTTTCAATCATGAAAAATATCCAAATCATGTTTATAAACTCAAAAAGGCCCTATACGGTTTAAAACAAGCACCACGTGCTTGGTATGATCGTCTTAAAAGCTATTTATTAGAATCTGGTTTTGAAATAGGTAAAGTCGATCAAACACTTTTTATTAAGAAAACTAAGAAAGATATTTTAATAATTCAAATATATGTTGATGATATTATTTTTGGCTCGACAAATGAAAAGTTATGTCAGGAATTTTCGACTATAATGACAAATGAATTTGAAATGTCTCATATGGGAGAATTGTCATATTTTCTTGGATTACAAATTAAACAAGTTGAAAATGGAATTTTTATTAATCAAGAAAAATATTGTTATAATTTAATTAAACGATTTGGTCTGGAAAATACTTTTGCCAAACCAACTCCAATGAGCACAACTATTCATCTCGATAGAGACGAGGAGAGCAAAAGTGTTGATCAAAAACTGTATCGTAGTATGATTGGATCTTTGTTATATTTAACAGCGAGTCAACCCGATATAATGATGAGTGTTTGTTTATGTGCTCGATTTCAAGCAAATCCCAAAGAGTCACATATGCGAGCAGTTAAACGCATTATTCGTTATCTAACTAAAACCAAATATTTCAGACTATTTTATCCAAAAGAATGTCCTTTCGAATTAGTCTCCTATAGCGACACTGATTTTGGAGGAAGTCGGAAGGATCGAAAAAGTACGAGCGGAACGTGTCATTTCATTGGATGTTCCTTAGTCTCTTGGTTCAGTAAGAAACAAAACTGCATTTCCTTATCGACGTGTGAAGCAGAATATATATCTGCTGCTTTGGCATGTGCACAAGTCATTTACATGCAACAAACACTTCAGGATTTTAATTGTCACCTTGAAAAATCTATAATTTATTGTGATAATACTAGTGCAATAAATCTTTCTAAAAATCCGGTCAACCACTCACGAACAAAACACATCGACATTCGTCATCACTTTCTTCGTGATTGTTTGGAAAAAGGATTGATAAATTTAGAATTTATTAATACTGAAAATCAAATTGCTGACATTTTTACTAAACCATTAAATGAAAATATTTTTATAAAACTTAGACGAGACTTAGGAATAATGTCTATAAAAGATTTATAAATAAAAATATGCAAAATTTTGAAAAACAAAAATTGTTTTATTTCTGACCAAGGTGTGACTCAAACTGATGACCTTTGACTTGCTTGCTAAATGTTGTGTTATAGCCACTTGAGCTATGGGTGTTTCTTGTTTCAATCTACTTTCGAGTTTGTTTTATTTTCAGAAAGCTATTTTTAGTTCTATATTTATAATCACCCTTTTACAAACGGCTTTGTTGTTAAACTTCTGTAATTATAATTAAAACTAGCTCCTATCCACTCATCTTTTAGCAAACAAATGCTTATATATTCTATGTTTATTTTTAAAACATATTCTAAGAAAAGTTTAAAATCAAAACTTGAAAATGTCTTCATACAATGATTTCTATAATTCCGAAAACTCTCGTCTATCGTATACATCTCCGGAAGATGATTCCGATCATATTCCTGAAAACGGACCTTATCCTATTTTTCCCTTACCTAATCGTGTTCTTAAATTCTCTCCTTCCCCGGATAAAGACCCCCGACACGGATGGAAACCATGGGAAAACTCTCATACCGGCTATACACTGGAAAAGAAGAAAGGCAAGAATGCAATGGTCATATCTCCATCAACTAAACAGAAAATTGATGAGATACACCACTATCAACAGCAACAATTGGATCTACAAAAGGAGTTATACTATGAACAAAAAATTATGGTAAGACGTTTGAGCTTTCTAGAACGGATGGTATGAAAGTTTGTTCATCAAAGAAGGATGACATTACTGAACCCGCTTATAGACCTTCATCCTCTTCAAATCCGGCTCAATCTCCAATAGCTCCAAAATGGTCACCTATAGAAGATGTTCCATCTCCAAACTCTTGGGAACGTCGATTTTAAAGAACGGTGGCTAAACACTTTTTATATATATTTATATGTTGCTTGTTTTCAATAAGTTGTATTAATATAGTGCAACAATAATAAAATTTATATATATATTTATATGTTGCTTGTTTTCAATAAGTTGTATTAATATAGTGCAACAATAATAAAATTTATATTTATATAGTTTTTTTTAAGAAAAACAGCAAAACTGTGCATTTTTGACAGGATCGGTCGATGTAACAACCCGGGATTGCAATTACCGAATAATAAATTAAAATTATGATTTTAATTTAAATGGAGCTAAAAATGGATTTTTTTGGATAGGCTAATTTCTTTAAAATAAAGTTATTTGAAAAAAAAAACGGGTGGTTTTATAATGGTGGGTTTTAGTTGGCTAATGAAGCATTAAATAGTTTTAGTGAACATTAGAATGTCACTTCTCTTATTGGGTCAATTAGTGAAACCAAACCCATTACCCACCTCTATATATTATCTTAAACCCACCCTAAACCCTAACCCTCCTCTTCATAATTTCCTCAAACCCTAAAACACCTCCTAAAAACCTAATTAATGGCCTCCATTTGGTAGAAGATCCATTTTTCTTCTCCACATAGCTAATCTAGGTTAATACAAACTAAAAGGTAAAGCAATCCTTCTCTAATCACTCTCTAATCTTCATTCTAATTTCTGAAATTAATTTTTAATACATGGTTTTTGGTTTATTTTGTTATGAAGCCTCTTGATCTCCTCTCTCTAGCTTTTGGAGTGCACGCCAAGTGATTGTGCATATTTTTCTTGCATTGGTTGAGGTAAAATTGCTAGCTAAATCCTTTTTTTACTTGATGCTTCTGTAATTTTCGTTTTGGAATTGTAGCTGAAACGAAATCAGGCATAACTTCTTCATTTCTCATCCGTTTTTGGTCAGGTTATTTTTGCTACAAACTAGATTCAATAAGGAACACTTTCTCTTTAGTATGTTTTCTGTAATTTTGCAATTTAGATGACCTGAAATGCGTTCAAAGACAGAAGACCAATTTTGTCTTTAACAAATTATCCTGAGTTTCAATCTGATATTGTTTTTCCTGTATCTCTCTCGATTTTGATCCGAATTAGATAATTTTGGATGTTACGGAAAGCTTAAAATATATGCTACAATTTTTGATCAGTGAGTTTTCTGTAATTTTGCCATTTAGATGACCTGAAATGCGTTCAAAGACAGAAGACCAATTCTGTCTTTAACAAGTTATCTTGAGTTTCAATCGGATATTGTTTTGCCTGTATCACTCTCGTTTTTGATCCGAATTAGATAATTTTGGATGTTCCGGAAAGCTTAAAACATATGATACAATTTTTGTTCAGTGAGTTTTCTGTAATTTTGAGGCTAACTAGGTCAAAAATTGATTTTCCTACTATCTTCCCGAGAGCGATACACATATTAGCTCTGTGGATGAAACTGAAACTATTTTGGTCATAACTTTTGAGCCGCTAGTCAGAATTGAACGATTTTGGACTTTCTGAAAAGATGGAGTTACGAACTCCATATCTGGAAAGTTTGGTCATCATCTGAGTTCATTAGACCCTTCGAATTTCCTGTCATAGTTGAACCCAGATCGCTGTGCAAAACAGTGTATTCACTGTTTCCGGGTCCGACTTTGGAGCGTTGCCGCGACTTCGTTTCAAGTCGGAATCGAGTAATTCTTTTTGCGTTCCGAAGAAGGAATGTCGAACTACGTTCCTACAAATTTTCATGCCATTCGGATTTAGTGTGCTGGTCCGAATAATTTTCCGAACTTGGGTTCGCGTCAGTTTTGGACTATTTTCCAACACTTAGAATATTTTCAGTGATTTTCTAGTTTTATCGATTTCTTTGAGATTTGTCTCTGGATTTCGTACACGGGCCTTATAAAAAGGTTTTAAAAGGATTTTTCGCTCCGAAATGGCTTTCGAAATTATTATATAATATTATTTTTAATTATTAAATTAATCACTCCATAATAGGAGAGTTTTCAAAGGCCGTTTTAAAGTGATTTCAAACCAATTATAAATCCGTTTTCCATAATTATTTTCTATAATAAAATCCCACACTCATACTTTAGCACTTCGAGCGATGTGGAAAGGTGCTTAAACGGTTGGGAAAAACTCCGGCCTATGAAACTGTGTGTATTTCCTTTCCGGTTAATCCCCGACCTATTCGATTGATCGTTTTGGCCTTTCGGCCTAGTTTACCGATGACATGAGGTGAACTTTGTACTGTTTTCAGTGTGGAAGCTTACGATTGGTTAGTAAAACGTTTAGTGCAAACGTGGGGTATGGGACTCACGTTAACACTTTACGGGTTCCTTGCTAAAAGTTCGTGACACACTCCTTGTATTACCTTTGGGATAGTGTCTTCAGACTGTCTCCCTTAGAGGTATCGTTTTGGCATCTCTACTTAGATGGCCATTATACATCTCTACATAGATGTATCGTTTTTGGCATCTCTACTTATATGGCCGTTATACATCTCTACATAGATGTATCGTTTTTGGCATCTCTACTTAGATGGCCTGTTATACATCTCTACTTAGATGTATCGTTTTTTTTTGACATCTCTACTTAGATGTTTTTGTTTTGACATTTGTGCTTACGTTATGCCGATGATATGAGGCTTATTATACATCTATACTTAGATGTTTTTGTTTTTGGCATTTGTGCTTACGTTATGTCGATGATATGAGGCTTATTATACATCTATACTTAGATGTTTTTGTTTTTGGCATTTGTGCTTATGTTATGCCGATGATATGAGGCTTATTATACATCTATACTTAGATGTTTTGTTTTGACATTTGTGACTATGTTATGCCCATGATACAAGGCTTGCTATACATCTCTACTTAGATGTTTATTTCTTCTCTATGTGAGAGTTTGTGGTCTATAGTACTATGTTATATATCGCCTCATTATCTATCATGTTTATCTCAGTTTATTAACTGATTGTTTAGTTAGCCTGACCCGAGTGTTTTCCGCTCGGGTCAGACCGAGTTGTTTCAGGTTAGGTCTCTGGACTTAGCTTTCTATGCTTCCGCTTGGACATTATCTGCTTTGCTGATAGATAGCTCTTTATATTTGTCCACTATTTTGATACTCTTATTATTCAGTCTCTTATGTACATATTTTTGACTCACTTGTGTGAGTGGTGGCTTTGTACCCACCTTATGATATATTTGGATCTGTATTGACGATGTATTGTTCTGAGACTCTGTGCTATTATGTGATACTGTTCTGTGATGCTATTTCATTATGTTATTATGCTTTGTTCTGATAGATCTTTAGCCATTTTTAATTTCGTTATAAGTATTTATCGAATATGCCGAACCACCTGATTGATTTTTTTTATAGATTCCACCTTTCGACATATTCGGTAGATAGTTATAGCATAGTTACATTTGGTCGCTCCTATTATACTCTATTCTCCGCATTTGCAGACGGAATCACCTCCGTGATTCTCTTTGCTAATGAGGGTCTTGGAGTGGGGCGTTACATCTTGGTATCAGAGCCAGGTTCAGAATTAAGCATAACAAACACAGAACAGACACGTAGTACAATACGTTATAATACGATCCAAATTGAACATATCCACCTTTAGATAAATAAGTTAGGAATATGTGTAGGAATCTATTATATTCTGTAATATTCCTTAATGAATTATCTATCTTTGAATCATGCTTAACTAAATCTTACCTTATCTTTCAGTATGGTTGGGAGAGGTAGGAACCTCCGTTCTGCTGATGTTGGACAGTCCAGCAACCCTCACCCAAAGGGCGTATACATGACCACGGACCAGATCATGGAGCTGGTTCGTAACTCTCAGTCGCACTCTCAGTCTCCTGCACCAGTTTCTGATGCACCATGCAAGTTTGCTTTTGCGCGTCTATGCAGCGACTTTATTCATCTCGGAGGGAAGCCGTTCAGTGGCTCCGAGACTATTCTGGAGGTCCAGGCTTGGATCAGAGTTTGCGAGCGTAACTTTACTCGCATGGCTATCCCCGACCACGACAGAGTTCTTGTTGCTTCTAGCCATCTTGAGGGTCGTGCCTTGGATTGGTACGAGCTGCTTGTATCCGAGACCGATGAGGCCTCACTCACTTGGGACCAGTTCCGAGAGCGCTTCTTGCTCAAGTTTGTCCCCGAGTCCGAGAAGATAACCCTTGCACGCCGCTTTATTGACCTTAAGCAAGGGAAGGCCTCTGTTGCAGACTATTCATCATCTTTCGAGGCCCTGTCCAAGTATGGCCTCGAGTTCATTAGCTCTCCTTATAAGAAGAATCTCAAGTTTGTAGAAGGCCTGAAGAAATATTTGAAGAAACAGCTTATGCTCCAACTTAAGCTCCCTTTTGATGAGCTAGTTGACGCAGCGCTTCACCTTGAAGCGGTTGAGCGTGAGAGAGACAGTGATGGGGATGGTGAGGGATCCAAAAATCCCAATCAGAAGCGGGGCCCATTTCAGAAGTCCAAGTCTATGCATAAGAAGAAGAAGACAGGCAGTTCTACTTCTCAGACTCAGCCTCAGTCTATTACTCAGCTTAGTGGAACACCTTCCATTCGGAAGTGTTTCAACTGTGGATCTACCGATCATATGGTTAAAGTGTGTCCCAAGCCTCTTTTCTGCCGCTATTGTAAGAAGGAGGGTCATCTTAATTCCACTTGTCCCACTGCACCTCCTAGATCTGGCAAGCTTAATGCTGCCAAGGCTCCTACATCTTTAGCTCGGCCTCGAGGTACGCATCCTTCCGTTCTCGAAGGTTCTATTTTATTTCATGGTAGATCTTATAGTGTTCTCTTTGATACGGGTGCCTCTCACTCATTCATATCAAAGGAACTAGTTGATACTTTATCTTTGGATGTTACTTGTTTGGTTTCTTCACTAAGGATTGTGAATCCCATCGGCGGATCCACGACCCTTAGCTTGCTTTGTGAGGATATAGATATCGATCTTTGTGGATTTTCTTTCCGTGCGAATCTGCACGTTATAGAGTATTTGGGCTTTGACATGATTCTTGGCATGGATTGGCTCGCTCAGTACGACGCCAAAATCATTTGTTCGAAGCGGATATTATTTCTTCATCATCCTGACTCATCCGCTCCGTTAGCTATTGCTCTTCAGGATGTTGGGATTTCTGATATTACTTTATTTTCTCTTGATTCACGAGATGAGAATGTGGACATATCCCGTATTCCTGTTGTTCGGGATTTCCCCGATATATTCTAGCCAGTATCAGGCCTGCCGCCAAAGCGGGCCATTGAGTTCCGCATCGATCTCATTCCAGGCTCCCACCCAGTTGGGCATCCTCCTACGAGGATGTCTACTAAAGAGAATGAGGAACTCAGGAAGCAGTTAGTAGAGCTTGAGGCGAAGCAGTTCATTCGGTCCAGTTCTTCGCCATGGGGTGCTGCTGTGGTCTTCGTTAAGAAGCCCGATGGCTCTCTTAGGCTTTGCATTGACTATCGCAAGCTTAATGAGTTGACCATCAGAAATCGTTATCCATTGCCATGGATAGACGATATGTTTGATCAGTTGAGCGGTGCGAAGGTCTTTTCCCAGCTCGACCTTGCCACCGGATTTCATCAGCTCCGAGTTGCGGAAGATAGCATTCCTCTTACCGCTTTCCGCACTCGTTATGGTTCTTTTGAGTGGTTGGTCATGCCATTCGGCTTGACGAACGCACCGGCTTTCTTCGTCGATCTTATGAATCGAGTATTCCGGGAATGCATCGATAGATTCGTTCTGGTTTTCATCGACGATATTCTTATTTATTCTAGATCCGAGGCAGAGCATGCTCATCATTTGCGGGTCGTCTTGGATACTCTTCGTCAGCATCAGCTTAAGGCCAAGCTCTCCAAGTGCCATTTTTGGGAGAGCAAGGTCAAGTTCTTGGGCCATATTGTATCATCTGAGGGGATTTCTGTCGATCCTGCCAAGATCGAAGCTATTCAGAATTGGAAGCAGCCCGAGAACGTTCATGATATTCGCAGCTTCCTTGGTCTGGCGGGTTATTACCGTCGGTTTATCAAGGATTTCTCTCGAGTTGCACTTCCCCTTACGATGCTGACTCGTAAGGGTGTTCGCTTTATTTGGTCTGATAAGTGTGAAGCTTCCTTTCAGCGACTGAAGGAACTTCTCACTCATGCTCCGATTCTAGTGGTTCCAGAGAGTAACCATGATCTTGTTGTTTACATCGATGCTTATGGTAGCGGACTAGGTGCTGTGCTTATGCAGAAGGATCGGGTAGTTGCTTATGCTTCCAGGCAACTACGTCCGAATGAGGTTCGCTATCCTACTCATGATCTTGAGTTAGCAGCTATCGTCTTTGCCTTGAAGACTTGGCGTCACTTTCTATTAGGCGAACGCTTCATTCTGTACACCGATCACAAGTCGCTGAAGTATCTATTCAGTCAGAGGGATCTCAATATGAGGCAGCAGCGATGGCTTGAGTTTCTCGCCTCATATGATTTAGATATTCAGTATACCCCTGGCAAGGGTAATCGTGTTGCAGATGCGCTCATTCGCAAGCACTCGGCGGTAGTTTCTATGATGATTGCCGAGTGGGATATTCTTGAGACCATATCTTTGTGTGATATTAGAGATCGAGCTCCATCTTCTGATTCTCCGGTCTTATTATTCAGCTTGGAAGCTCGTCCTATCTTATTGGATCGCATTGCCCATGCTCAGCGGCAGGATCCAGACTTATTGCATCTTATTCATCTTCTCGAGTCGGGATCCAGTGATGAGACATTGCTGGATTATTCTCTTGATTTTCATCGGTGTCTTCGTAGGAGGAACCGTATTGTTATACCATCTGATTTATCACTTAGGCGTGACGTCTTAGACGAGTGCCATCGCACTAAGTACACTATACATCCCGGTTCGAGTAAGATGTATGCCGATATGTGTCGGCTATATTATTGGGAGGGTTTGAAGAGAGATGTTGCAAGCTATGTGAGCGGTTGCATGACTTGTCAACGGATCAAGGCCGAGCATCAGCGTCCATCTGGTCTTCTTCAGCCTCTAGAGATTCCATTATGGAAATGGGATCAGATATCCATGGATTTCATTGACGGTCTGCCTCGATCGAGGTCAGGCCATACTTCTATCTGGGTTATTGTTGATCGCTTGACCAAATCGGCTCATTTCATTCCGATTAAGTCCACTCGGACTGCACCTCGGTTGGCCAAGCTCTATGTGAAGGAAGTCGTACGACTTCATGGCATTCCTAGCTCTATCGTGTGTGATCGAGACACCATTTTCACTAGTCACTTCTGGAAGTGCCTACAGTCAGCTTTGGGCACAAAGCTGAATCTCTCTACTACTTATCACCCTCAGACTGATGGTCAGACTGAGAGGGTGAATCGTGTTTTGGAGGATCTATTGCGCTATTGTATTTTGGTTTTCGGGGGTAGTTGGGAAGATCACTTACCTTTCGTAGAGTTCTCCTACAACAAAAGCTATCAGTCTAGTATTGGCATGGCACCTTTCGAGGCTCTATACGGAAGGCCATGTCGCTCTCCTGCTTGTTGGTTAGAATCTGGCGAGAAGCTCATTCTTGGTCCAGATTTAGTTCGGGAATCTTCTGAGAAGATTGTTCTTATCCGTCAGAGAATGAGAGAGGCACAGGACCGCCAGAAATCCTACGCGGACAACCGTAGGAAGCCTCTTGAGTTCTCCATTGGTGATTTTGTCTTTATTCGGATTTCTCCCATGAAGGGGGTTGTGCGTTTCAGCTCTACAGGGAAATTGCCTCCTCGCTATGTTAGACCATTTCCTATCACGGAATGCATCGGCCCCGTTGCTTATTGTGTGGCTCTACCTGATCACTTTTCTGGAATGCATGACGTATTCCATGTGTCTCAGCTTCGCAAGTGTGTGTGCGATCCTGATTCTATTATTGAGCCACATATCGTGCCTAATTTAGAGATCTCACCTGATCTATCTTGGGAGCAGCAACCACTCCGTGTGCTTGATTCGGAGGTCAGACGCCTTCAAAACAAAGAGGTTCCGCTTGTGAAAATTCAATGGTCATCCAATCCTAAGGACTGCACTTGGGAGACCAGAGAATTTATCGAGCGTACTTATCCTAGTTTTCTTTCATCTTCGGGTACGGGTGAGCATCTATATTTATCTTCTGTTGTTTCTTCGATGGATTAGAGGTTATAGACGACTTCCATATTTAAGGAATTGCGGGGACGCAATTTTCTTAAGGGGGAGAGTCTGTAACAACCCGGGATTGCAATTACCGAATAATAAATTAAAATTATGATTTTAATTTAAATGGAGCTAAAAATGGATTTTTTTGGATAGGCTAATTTCTTTAAAATAAAGTTATTTGAAAAAAAAAACGGGTGGTTTTATAATGGTGGGTTTTAGTTGGCTAATGAAGCATTAAATAGTTTTAGTGAACATTAGGATGTCACTTCTCTTATTGGGTCAATTAGTGAAACCAAACCCATTACCCACCTCTATATATTATCTTAAACCCACCCTAAACCCTAACCCTCCTCTTCATAATTACTTCAAACCCTAAAACACCTCCTAAAAACCTAATTAATGGCCTCCATTTGGTAGAAGATCCATTTTTCCTCTCCACATAGCTAATCTAGGTTAATACAAGCAAAAAGGTAAAGCAATCCTTCTCTAATCACTCTCTAATCTTCATTCTAATTTCTGAAATTAATTTTTAATACATAGTTTTTTGTTTATTTTGTTATGAAGCCTCTTGATCTCCTCTCTATAGCTTTTGGAGTGCACGCCAAGTTTTTGTGCATATTTTTCTTGCATTGGTTGAGGTAAAATTGCTAGCTAAATCCTTTTTTTTACTTGATGCTTCTGTAATTTTCGTTTTGGAATTGTAGCTGAAACGAAATCAGGAATAACTTCTTCATTTCTCATCTGTTTTTGGTCAGGTTTATTTTGCTACAAACTAGATTCAATAAGGAACACTTTCTCTTCAGTGAGTTTTCTGTAGTTTTGCAATTTAGATGACCTGAAATGCGTTCAAAAACAGAAGACCAATTCTGTCTTTAACAAATTATCCTGAGTTTCAATCTGATATTGTTTTGCCTGTATCTTTCTCGTTTTTGATCCGAATTAGATAATTTTGGATGTTCCAGAAAGTTTAAAACATATGATACAATTTTTGTTCAGTAAGTTTTCTGTAGTTTTGCCATTTAGATGACCTGAAATGCGTTCAAAGACAGAAGACCAATTCTGTCTTTAACAAGTTATCTTGAGTTTCAATCTGATATTGTTTTGCCTGTATCACTCTCGTTTTTGATCCGAATTAGATAATTTTGGATGTTCTGGAAAGCTTAAAACATATGATACAATTTTTGTTCAGTGAGTTTTCTGTAATTTTGAGGCTAACTAGGTCAAAAATTGATTTTCCTACTATCTTCCCGAGAGCGATACACATATTAGCTCTGTGGATGAAACTGAAACTATTTTCGTCATAACTTTTGAGCCGCTAGTCAGAATTGAACGATTTTGGACTTTCTGAAAAGATGGAGTTACGAACTCCATATCTGGAAAGTTTGGTCATCATCTGAGTTCATTAGACCCTTCGAATTTCCTGTCAGAGTTGAACCCAAATCGTTGTGCAAAACAGTGTATTCACTGTTTCCGGGTCCGACTTTGGAGCGTCGCTGCGACTTCGTTTCAAGTCGGAATTGAGTAATTCTTTTTGCGTTCCTAAGAAGGAATGTCGAACTACGTTCCTACCAATTTTCATGCCATTCGGATTCAGTGTGCTGGTCCGAATAATTTTCCGAACTTGGGTTCGCGTCAGTTTTGGACTATTTTCCAACACTTAGAATATTTTCAGTGATTTTCTAGTTTTATCGATTTCTTTGAGATTTGTCTCTGGATTTCGTACACGGGCCTTATAAAAAGGTTTTAAAAGGATTTTTTGCTCCGAAATGGCTTTCGAAATTATTATATAATATTATTTTTAATTATTAAATTAATCGCTCCATAATAGGAGAGTTTTCAAAGGCCGTTTTAAAGTGATTTCAAACCAATTATAAATCCGTTTTCCGTAATTATTTTCTATAATAAAATCCCTCACTCATACTTTAGCACTTCGAGCGATGTGGAAAGGTGCTTAAACGGTTGGGAAAAACTCCGGCCTATGAAACTGTGTGTATTTCCTTTCCGGTTAATCCCCGACCTATTCGATTGATCGTTTTGGCCTTTCGGCCTAGTTTACCGATGACATGAGGTGAACTTTGTACTGTTTTCAGTGTGGAAGCTTACGATGGGTTAGTAAACCGTTTAGTGCGAACGTGGGGTATGGAACTCACGTTAACACTTTACGGGTTCCTTGCTAAAAGTTCGTGACACACTCCTTGTATTACCTTTGGGATAGTGTCTTCAGACTGTCTCCCTTAGAGGTATCGTTTTGGCATCTCTACTTAGATGGCCGTTATACATCTCTACATAGATGTATCGTTTTTGGCATCTCTACTTATATGGCCGTTATACATCTCTACATAGATGTATCGTTTTTGGCATCTCTACTTAGATGGCCTGTTATACATCTCTACTTAGATGTATCGTTTTTTTTTGACATCTCTACTTAGATGTTTTTGTTTTGGCATTTGTGCTTACGTTATGCCGATGATATGAGGCTTATTATACATCTATACTTAGATGTTTTTGTTTTTGGCATTTGTGCTTACGTTATGTCGATGATATGAGGCTTATTATACATCTATACTTAGATGTTTTTTTTTTGGCATTTGTGCTTATGTTATGCCGATGATATGAGGTTTATTATACATCTATACTTAGATGTTTTGTTTTGACATTTGTGACTATGTTATGCCCATGATACAAGGCTTGCTATACATCTCTACTTAGATGTTTATTTCTTCTCTACGTGAGAGTTTGTGGTCTATAGTACTATGTTATATATCGCCTCATTATCTATCATGTTTATCTCAGTTTATTAACTGATTGTTTAGTTAGCCTGACCCGAGTGTTTTCTGCTCGGGTCAGACCGAGTTGTTTCAGGTTAGGTCTCTGGACTTAGCTTTCTATGCTTCCGCTTGGACATTATCTGCTTTGCTGATAGATAGCTCTTTATATTTGTCCACTATTTTGATACTCTGATTATTCAGTCTCTTATGTACATATTTTTGACTCACTTGTGTGAGTGGTGGCTTTGTACCCACCTTATGATATATTTAGATCTGTATTGACGATGTATTGTTCTGAGACTCTGTGCTGTTATGTGATACTGTTCTGTGATGCTATTTCATTATGTTATTATGCTTTGTTCTGATAGATCTTTAGCCATTTTTAATTTCGTTATAAGTATTTATCGAATATGCCGAACCACCTGATTGAATTTTTTTATAGATTCCACCTTTCGACGTATTCGGTAGATAGTTATAGCATAGTTACATTTGGTTGCTCCTATTATACTCTATTCTCCGCATTAGCAGACGGAATCACCTCCGTGATTCTCTTTGCTAATGAGGGTCTTGGAGTAGGGCATTACAGTCGACCGAAGCCTTGAGTCGGTCAGCCGAATTCCTTCCCGAAAGTTTCATACGTTTCTGTTAACAAATTCGGTCAACCGAAGCCCTGAGTCGGTCAGCCGAACCCATCCCAAAAGTTTGATATTACTCTGGAAACCCAGTCGGTCAGCCGACCCAGTATATTCGGTCGACCGAACGAGAATTCCTGCTGCTTTTCACTTCAAATTTATAACCCATCTCTTCAATTTTTTCACCTACCTCTTCACTTTTACTTTCCCAATTTTGGTTTTTACCCTAGCCCCCATTAAAATTTTCTCAAATTTTAATCCTTTCCTCAAAAACAATGGCTCCTAAGAAGAGAAAAAAGACTACCGGTGCTTCATCTTCATCAACTCCAGTAGATACTCAAATCGCCTCATGGCTTGTCAATGATGTAGCACTTCAAAGATGGATACAACTTCAAGATGCCAAGATCTTTGAAGAATCATTTGTAAGTTACCCTGATTTCGCTCCCTACGGTATTGAAAATGCCGCTATTGAGAGTGGACTTGATACATTCCTTGACCATAGGAAAAATAATTTGAAAATCAATCATATTATGGTCAAGTTATTTCTAGCAAACCTTAACCTTGTCAATCCGCCGAGAAACACTGACAATTGTGTTTGGACATCGGTTTGTGGCACTTCAATTTTCCTTTCCATTGCTCGAATTAAGCACATTTTGAATGCTCGACCGGGTGAAATTTCATTACGCGATGTAGATTGTAATATATCAAGTTGTAACCGGATAAGCCATTTATTTTTTAAAGATGATGCTACAGATTTTAGACAAACATCATCACTTCGACCTAAAGCTCGACTTTTTCATCGTTTCATGATGAAATCTATTGTTCCTAGAGGCGGTTCATATCATCTAGTATATCCCCAAAATTTTAAGGCATTGTATGCTATATGTGGGAATGTACGAGTTAATTGGGCACAACTTCTTATGGACGAATTTCTCTCATTTAATCAAGGAAGGATGCTTCATATTTATTATGGAGAATACATAATGAGATTAATCAATAGCTTTGTCATACATGCTCCGGAATCCGAAACCTCCAAAGTCCGTTCTTTTGATTCGAGGACCATAAACTAATGAAATTGCCCGATGCTCCACCTAGATTTATATGATTTGACCAATGGCGTGATACTCCGAGAGAAAAACTATGCCGTAGCTATTTGACACCTCAACCATCTACTCATGCTACGTAACGTCTAACTCGTCAATCCTCAATTCAAAGACCAACTCCCGAAATTAGTACGGAAGCGGCCATTGATATTTTGGCTCAAAATCAACTTGCCTTAGATGCCTGGTTACGAAAAATTGACGGTCGATTCAAGAAAATTAAGGGCTTCTTCGTCAATCTATGGGATGCCTTATCATGCACTTCCGAAGCCGGTGACTCTCACCTTGCTCCCAGAAAAAGGCCGACGCCAAACTTCTCTTGGTCCACTTCGGAGAATACAAGTTCCGGTACATCGGGAACTCACACTTCTAACGCTCAAAGACGTGGTAAGGAACATGCTTCTCCGGAAGAAAATATTCGTCCAGAATTTTGGGATTCCGATGTTGGTGAGGAGTGATCATATTGTTTTACAACTTGATATTTCATAATTTCAAGTATTCTATTTTTTTTATGAACAATATGTCTATTTTTAGATGTTGTGTAGTAAGTAAACATCATTAATATTCCTATTTGGTTTGAGTATGTAATATTTAAACTCGATGTTTTCTTACTTGTGTTACATGTTCCATATTTTTTTCATATTACATCTAATAAGTATTCCATTTTGTCGATGACAAAGGGGGAGAAATATATGAAAGCTAACAAATTTTTGCAGAAAAATTGCCATATATTCAGGGGGAGAGTTATAATATATATGTATATACTACTTCGTCACATAAGTATTGTCATCAATCAAAAAGGGGGAGAATGTTGATTCATGAGTTTTGATTCATGACACAAGCTTTAGAGATCATATGACGAGAATACTATACGAAAGCGACAAAAAGAGAATAAGCGTATATTGTGCACTACAAAGGAGACAAGACTACAATCCAGAGATTAGTATGAATATTTTATTGTATTGAGTCTTAGAATATTGTTAAAATCATTCCTCAAGTAGTCACACACACACACACACAAATTATTATACATGAAAAAGTATGCACTCTGCAATTGACAGCAGGTCGGCCGACCGACCAGGAACTTCGGTCGACCGACTCTGTGTCAGTGCACAGATATGCATTGTTCTGTGTACGTTTTTGAAACTCAGCTGACCGGCCAGTTTTATCGGCCAACCGAC
Source organism: Allium fistulosum (assembly GCA_030737815.1). Taxonomy (NCBI): domain Eukaryota; kingdom Viridiplantae; phylum Streptophyta; class Magnoliopsida; order Asparagales; family Amaryllidaceae; genus Allium; species Allium fistulosum. The sequence continues at coordinate 995,051,176 of CM060903.1, forward strand.
CTGAGAATAACGGCTAGTTTTTTGAAGAGTTGCGATCGTTCGTGAAGATGAATCTCCTTCAATCCAAGAGATACAGACAAAACTTTTGATTGAAACTCTTCATGAAAGATTGTAACTATTCTACAACTATATAAACATGTTCAATTCACTTCTACAGCAACTAATTCTTGTTTATAATTCTTGTAACGACCCGGAAGTTTCGAACCCGAAAATTCCAGATAGTTATGAAAAGAAGAAGAGATAGAAGAAAAGAAACAGAACACAGATGCTCACATTCGCAGCGGAACAAAATATAATATCAAATAATAACAGTTTAGAAAAGAATACTGTATCTGTCAATTTTACATTTATATACATCAGAGTTATATTCCAATACACAACGTTGGTCATATATAAATCAAATATGTCTCAGATAATCAAAAATAATAGTCACAGCGGAATCACTCCATACGTCCTGCCATCCAGTACTCCTCCTGAGCTCCAAAACGTCCTTACCTGAAAAACTGTAATACTCGGTCTGACCCGAGCATTACACCAAAGTAACACCCGGGTCAGGCTGGAAACCAGCATGAGTAAACCCATCAAACATGAAATGCAAAGGTATACACTCATATCAACCCGGGGTACTTATATCATTTTTCAACTTCGCAAGTTGTTTTATTACTTATTTCACAAAGCAAATTTCTAACTGCCAGAACTTAGATACAATAATCTAATTCGCTTAAATCATTTCATTCCAGACTATTTGATTCCACGTATCAATTTGTAACGAATCGAAGTGGTTTCGGGTATTTCCTAATACCCGACTCCGGTCTCTTCGAATTCCATACCATCTTAAACCAAGTTTATTCAAGTGAATACGATTCAACAAAATGACACTTTTATCACAGCAATTCATCATTGATAGATAACCACGTTTATTACTGTCCACTCAAACATATCATATCACAAAACATTTCTTATCAGAGATATCAACCAATTCAAGGCATTGAACATCATTCAATCATTCCTAAGCAAGGTTGATCACTCCCAAAATTAATTTAATTTATCTCTAATTAAATTAATTACTAATCTTTAATCACTTGGATTACCTTACTTAACATTAATTAATTACAAATTAATTAGCCTTCACTCATCAAATTAAATAATCCCTTAATTACTCTTATAAAGTAATTAACAATGATTTATTACATTAATCTCTCAAATTAATTATTCTATAATCACTTACATTGATTAATTTATCCCTTAATTTTTCACTCTCATTAATTAACTAACTCTTAGTTAATTCCCTTAATTAATCAACCCTTAAATTAATCACACTAAACAATTTAGCTTCAATTATTTCCATCAAGCAATTATTCCATTGGTTAATTACCCTCAGTTAATCAACCCTTAATTATTAATTTAACCCTTAATTACAAACTAAATTAATTAATCCTTCGCAAATTAATCCTTCAATTAAGTGATTATCATTTAATTAATAAATTAAATTACTCTTTGATTACTAAATCAATTAATTCTTAATTATCAATTCATTAATTAACTTTACCCTTGATTAATTATCCTTAACTTTAATTAATTAATCTTTAATTAAACTTAAGATCTAACTAAACCTAAAACAAATAGTTACATAACCTCAAACTACAACTCTAATATCTTACCCGAGTAAAACCCGAGTACTTCGTTTTACTTCGAGAAAAACACCTGATTTCCCGGGCCAGAATGCACTTTACTCGAGTATGTACTCGAGTCGCCTGGGTTCTGTAAAAATGCGAAAAACTAAACCTACCCGAGATCTCCATACCCTACTTCGAGCAAAACACGAAACCACCCGAGCAAAACATTATCTTCCTCGAGTAAATCCCCGCGTTTCCCAGACCCAAATCACCAGCCTGACAAAAACATGGTGCACGTGCACACCCCACAACGACGACTCCGACCATCACTACATCGACGAGCAAGTCGAACATCACTTCCAGTTCCGATCCCAACCACCAGCTCCCTTGCAACACCTCTCGAACTCGAATTCGAGTGAAACGAGACCTGTAACCAAACTCGCGACCAAACACAATCCTGTCAACGCCTCGTCTTCGCAGCCCAGTTCACCAGAATTCCTCCAACTCCGGTCACGACCTCGTCTATGGCCTAGCTACCCTCACCCAAAACCCACACGTACTCGATCAACCCTCTTGGTCGCAGTGATCGTTTCTTTAAACCCAGTGAAAACTAGGGTTCTAAAATAGAATTCGTCACCGCTCTCTTCACCATGATTTCTAACACCATCCATGATTTTTCTCGGCATCTCCTAACCTTCCTTTACTACCAGGAGGAAACTCAAGTCTCCACAATACAGAGATCACCATAATTTGCTAAAAATTCCTTTTTCGATCAATATCAAACTGCATCCTTAACTCATTCTTTAAAATTCAAATTCTTGATTTAAAAATCAAGTTATAGTTGATGCTTTTAATTTGTGAAACTGAAGTTACAAAATTATCACGTTTGGTTTTTGGCAAAATTAACATGCACTGTTACATCTCATGTTTCCAGTGATGACATCTCATATTTAACTGCTTGAAACTCTAAATATTTACTGGAGATATTCCACAACCTCATTTTTATAAGTTTTATTCCATCAGATACTTGGTTAAATGATGAGTGTAAAAATAAAGGTTTGTGCCTGGGAAAATCAAAGAAACAGAACAAGCAAATGGAGTAACAGACATATACACACATATATATTACTCATAAATACATGAAATGTTTGTTTAACTCAACTTAAAAGCATGCAACCCTAGTTAGATTTTAAGTTTATAGAAGGTTACTCACCTTGCTTTTGAAAATGAACAGAGCATGTTGTCTTTTGAAACAGTTTGAATTTGAAATCTGGGAATATGTTTCCCACTTTAAATCTTTCTGCTACCCCTTGCTTTAATTTAGTTATAATTGCTGATGATGTTAGAACCTTGTTTAGGTCTTAAATGAAATTGTGTTTGCCGTTTACACTTGCTCGAATTGGAAAAGGAAGGTGATAAAGGCAGAGTTGTTCCCAGGCTTGTATAAAACAGTTTACAGGGTTGTATATATGTATATATATATTTTTTTAATGGTAAGAGATATTTTGTAAAATGTAGGCTGAAAATTACATTTGTATACACTCGAATGACCCTGGGTTGGCTGCAAGAAATGGAGCATTAATTGTTATGGTACTTTATGTCTCACTTGATACTTATCTATATTTTACTCTTGCCTGTGACTTATATTGCAAGCTACAACATTTATTTATATTTTGCTTTGATTCACTTTGTTCTCACGTTTACCTGCATGCTTATATTCGAGCATCTCTGTCTCCATATTTATGCAGTTTTGCTATGCTGAACTATATTTGAAACTGGAGACCATTCTTATGTATTTTATTTTAACTTGTTATTACAACACGTGTAATTATATTTGTTAATATTATAAAGGCTCATTTATCAATTTTAAAAATAGTTTAAATAAAAGAATTTACCATTACTATTCAAATCTTATTCACAATTATTGTCAAATCAATTTAATTTTCATCACAGATTATTAAATTGATATTGCTAAAATTTCCGGGATGTCACATTCCTCCCCCCTTAAAACTTTTCGTCCTCGAAAAGGAACGAAACCAGAATTATTAAAATGCTTAAAATCAGATAAATTTCCTTTGATTCTTTTCTTTAAAACACTTTTTAATATCTATATAATATTACTAAAATAGTTTTTATGAAAATACTTTTATAACTCGATGTTTCGACAAGTCCATCCTCGTTCTCACAGAAATTCGGTCATACGTTGATCAGGCGTAGGACTGAAAATCTATAAGTACTTAGCAGACCCATTTTCAACATCCAGTGAAAATACTTGGAAAATAATTTTATTGAAAATATCGAAAACATTTTTGAAAATAGAGGAAATATCTTTGATAAAAAATGCTCTGGAAATCATCACCCCCATCCATGGTCGTAGTTAACCCGATGGTTACGTTGCCGTCCCGGCAAAATCCATAGATAACTGTAGGTCTCCGCGCCACTCGATTACGCCATGGAACCCGCTACAGATCGCAGTTATACCCGGGCTATACGTTGCTATCACAGCAAAGACCCATATAACTATAGGCATCAGCGCCATCGAATTTCGCTGCCAAAAGAATGAAACTCCTCCACTCGACCATAGATCGCAGTCTACCGATGTTGCGCTGCCATCCCGACAGAATCAAGTGTAGACTGCTGGCACTCATCCTCCACACGATTTTCGCTATGGTCCCCACACAGTAGATCGCAGCGACATCGAGTTACACTGTCGTCACAGCATAACCCAAATGCCCCTGTAGGCATCAGCGCCATCGACTTCCGCTACCAAATAATCCTCAGGAACTAGTTTGTCCGGACTCCTCACAGAATCAACTTTAGAACCTCCCCTTTAGAGGCTCAAGGCAGTACCACTCAGTGGCACTCCTGAGAAGTTCATTCAAGGGAGCGCCTTTTTCCCCAGAGCCACTTTCAAAACACTTTATACTATACACATATAGTATTTTCCAAATCATACACCCAGTATGAATCACATATAAGTGTTTTTACACAAAATCGATTCCCAAAATCGATAATTCACAAATCAGGCTTTTCCAAATTTCAATATTGATTTTTTCCCAAAATCAAAAGCCTTCCCAAAATTCAAAGGTTCTAGAAACCTTTCCTCAAAATCATTTTCACAAATCCTTTTTATAAATACATATATATAAAAGTTTTGAAAAATCTTTGAATCAATTTGTACTTGTATAAATTCATTTTTATACTTCAAATACTTTCAAAAACCTTTTCTTTTGGCAATAGATTCAACAAGGAGAGTTTTCCATATATAACAAAGATATATAACTTTGTTTAGTCCAAATAAATATTCAAATTTTGATTACTCTTTTATAAAGTCATTTACCATGTTGCTTACTTCCATAAAATAAATCTTAATCATAGAAATGTTCAATTCCCATTTTACTTCATTATATACTTCATAAAATATACTTTCAATTTCAAAAATCATTTACAGTGCTTATCCACAAATTTTCAATATCAATTTCATTCAAACCCGTACGATGTCCTCATATCATTCGTACGCAATACCAATCTGATCGCTCATTCGATCACACAATTTCACTTCCGAACTAGTATTGTCCACCCGACTTCCTAGTGCGGACTCAGATCTGGTTTCTTGATCAGAAACCGTCATTCTTCTTGCATAGTCACATCTATGATAGAGAATATCCAGAACCAATCAAAAATCCATATCCAGGTTCGCCGTCGAAAATCGAGCGAAAAATCCCAACTCGGATCAATAATACTATATCGAAATTCTGTGCTCGAATCTGGATCAAATCATTATGCGAATAGAATAATATACGTACATCCTACGTATTTTTCTTCATTGATTATCAATTAAATCAATTTCCTTTCTATTCACATTCACCTTAATTTTCATTCACTTATTCACTTTTGCCTTAATCCCCATTTGGATTATCACTCCAATTCTTATCTCAGTTGGGTATTTAACCAATAACAGTTTGAACTCTGATCGGTTTATATTTAGAAAATAGATTGAAAATTTAAAAAAAAAGATAAGTAGTTGAAAAATAATTTATTAGTTTGTAAAATAGCTATAAGATAGTTAAGAATTTGTAAAAAGTTGAAAAATAGTAACATAACTGCAAAATAGCTGTAAAATAGTTAAGTAATTGTAGAATAGTTGAAAAATAGTAAAATAATTACAAAATAATTATAAAATAGTAATTAGGTATAAAGTAGTTGGAAAGCAATAATTAGTTTATAAAACAGTCGTAAAACAGTTAAACAGTTCCAAATGTAATTGTAAAACAAGTTTAAGAAATGTTGTATAGTAAATAGTTTGGAAAAATAGATTTATATTGAAACAATTTATTTTGAAAATAGTCCAGAGTCAAACCGTCCAGCTTCCCAATCTCCAATTCCAATTAATTTCCACTTCCCTTTAAATTGACTCAATTTCAATTTAAATAACTTCAATTCCCACTGAAATTGATTTAATCTCATGTCCAGTTGAATTAACCTCAACTCTTTCCAAATTTAAATCAAATTCCACTTGATTTAAAACATATTCACTTAATTTACAATTCCAAATTATTTAAATTAATTTAAACTAATTTCACATTGAATCCTCTTCAATTTCAAATCATTCCAATATCTATTTGAATTAATCCCAATTCCCATTTGAATTTGAACTTATTCAACTTCAATTTCAATTCAATTTAATCCAATTCAAATTTTCCATTTAATTGTATACTTATCCATCTTCACTTCTAATTAATCCAAACTAAATTCAGCTTGAACCAACGAAATCTAAATCTCAACTTTAAACCATCTCGAATTATATATATTCGAGTTAAAATTTCAAATGTTGATTTAACCTCTTAAATCAAACTAACCTTTATTTTTAAATCAATAAACCAAATCTTTAAACAATTTAATTCTGAGTCGAATTCTAAAAATTCCATTTTAAATTATCTTTACTTAACTTATTTCAAAGTTCAAATAAGAGTTCAAAACAATTTTATCTTTCATTTTGAAACCAGTTCTTAAACAATTTAATTTACACCTTTAATTCTTAAGTTCAAAGTGATTCCATTAAATTTCTGCAATGGATGTATATTATCTCAATCCATTTCTTAATTTAATTAGAATAATCTTATTCACAGTTCCATGGATTATTAATAACAAAAGGATGATATCGTGATAAGTCAAAGCAAATAAACATCCAGATTATTTAAAACAGCATCCATCAATAACACACATTTCCCATTTCCAGATCTCAAATCCGCTACATAACTCCCATTTCAAAACAACCCATTTAACTTCCCTAAGTTAAATCTCAATTTCATCTTGAAATTTCCAATTCAGGTTGTTTATTCCAACTTATTTAACTTCCTTTAAGTTAAATTCAATTTAATCCCATCAAACTTACTCAAATTTGAATTCCCACTTCAAATCTTAAATTTCTATCAAAATTCTTTTCCACTCATAAGTTCAAAAATTATATCACTTTGGGTTTTTACATCACACTTCAGGTAGAATCAAAACTCAACACTTTAGAGTTTATTTCAAATCATCCTTGTATCCATACATATATACATATTTATTTCTTAGCCTACCAGGCTATACATTTAAATTTTAAACCACCTTTGGTTTTAATTTAAGACAGATCTCTTTTAAAGTTTTCAAACAACTTCTTATTTTAAAATAAGATCACATTCAAATATACCCTGGATAATATTATTTATTCTTTTCTTTAAACACTTCGAAACAATTCAATGTTTCTAAACTTAGGTTTTAAACTTCACAATTTAAATCCGTTCTAATTTACACGTTACACTCACCTAAGTTTATATCCTTAACACATTTTATTTTGCTCACTCATTAGTACACATCTTATAATTAAACACAACAATCATTTATGATAATAACCAAGATTATCATATCTTGAAACCAATTCATTATTATCTTTATTCTGGAAACATTTCTACAAATTCAGGATTTTAATTTTCAGTTTGGATCCATTTCAAATTTATCTTCATTCAATTTCAACTTGGTCATATTAATATTAACACTTAATTCTCAATATTTTATTTAATTCCAATAATTTTTAACAACCAATTACTTTAACATTTATTAGTAAGAAATATTGCTTTATATATATATCAAAATATATTCTTATATAAAATCATTTAAAATCTTTATAAGAATATAACAAGTACGCTCTCTTATATGTATACACTCAACTCATTCTAGGGTACCCTCGACCCTATACTTAATGAGTATCCCCCACCAGAGCCAAGGTTTCCGCTTAACCTTTGCTCTGATACCAACTATAAAGACCCGGAAGTTTCGAACCCGAAAATTCCAGATAGTTATGAAAAGAAGAAGAGATAGAAGAAAAGAAACAGAACACAGATGCTCACATTCGCAGCGGAACAAAATATAATATCAAATAATAACAGTTTAGAAAAGAATACTGTATCTTTCAATTTTACATTTATATACATCAGAGTTATATTCCAATACACAACGTTGGTCATATATAAATCAAATATGTCTCAGATAATCAAAAATAATAGTCACAGCGGAATCACTCCATACGTCCTGCCATCCAGTACTCCTCCTGAGCTCCAGAACGTCCTTACCTGAAAAACTGTAATACTCGGTCTGACCCGAGCATTACACCAAAGTAACACCCGGGTCAGGCTGGAAACCAGCATGAGTAAACCCATCAAACATGAAATGCAAAGGTATACACTCATATCAACCCGGGGTACTTATATCATTTTTCAACTTCGCAAGTTGTTTTATTACTTATTTCACAAAGCAAATTTCTAAGTGCCAGAACTTAGATACAATAATCTAATTCGCTTAAATCATTTCATTCCAGACTATTTGATTCCATGTATCAATTTGTAACGAATCGAAGTGGTTTCGGGTATTTCCTAATACCCGACTCCGGTCTCTTCGAATTCCATACCATCTTAAACCAAGTTTATTCAAGTGAATACGATTCAACAAAATGACACTTTTATCACAGCAATTCATCATTGATAGATAACCACGTTTATTACTGTCCACTCAAACATATCATATCACAAAACATTTCTTATCAGAGATATCAACCAATTCAAGGCATTGAACATCATTCAATCATTCCTAAGCAAGGTTGATCACTCCCAAAATTAATTTAATTTATCTCTAATTAAATTAATTACTAATCTTTAATCACTTGGATTACCTTACTTAACATTAATTAATTACAAATTAATTAGCCTTCACTCATCAAATTAAATAATCCCTTAATTACTCTTATAAAGTAATTAACAATGATTTATTACATTAATCTCTCAAATTAATTATTCTATAATCACTTACATTGATTAATTTATCCCTTAATTTTTCACTCTCATTAATTAACTAACTCTTAGTTAATTCCCTTAATTAATCAACCCTTAAATTAATCACACTAAACAATTTAGCTTCAATTATTTCCATCAAGCAATTATTCCATTGGTTAATTACCCTCAGTTAATCAACCCTTAATTATTAATTTAACCCTTAATTACAAACTAAATTAATTAATCCTTCGCAAATTAATCCTTCAATTAAGTGATTATCATTTAATTAATAAATTAAATTACTCTTTGATTACTAAATCAATTAATTCTTAATTATCAATTCATTAATTAACTTTACCCTTGATTAATTATCCTTAACTTTAATTAATTAATCTTTAATTAAACTTAAGATCTAACTAAACCTAAAACAAATAGTTACATAACCTCAAACTACAACTCTAATATCTTACCCGAGTAAAACCCGAGTACTTCGTTTTACTTCGAGAAAAACACCTGATTTCCCGGGCCAGAATGCACTTTACTCGAGTATGTACTCGAGTCGCCTGGGTTCTGTAAAAATGCGAAAAACTAAACCTACCCGAGATCTCCATACCCTACTTCGAGCAAAACACGAAACCACCCGAGCAAAACATTATCTTCCTCGAGTAAATCCCCGCGTTTCCCAGACCCAAATCACCAGCCTGACAAAAACATGGTGCACGTGCACACCCCACAACGACGACTCCGACCATCACTACATCGACGAGCAAGTCGAACATCACTTCCAGTTCCGATCCCAACCACCAGCTCCCTTGCAACACCTCTCGAACTCGAATTCGAGTGAAACGAGACCTGTAACCAAACTCGCGACCAAACACAATCCTGTCAACGCCTCGTCTTCGCAGCCCAGTTCACCAGAATTCCTCCAACTCCGGTCACGACCTCGTCTATGGCCTAGCTACCCTCACCCAAAACCCACACGTACTCGATCAACCCTCTTGGTCGCAGTGATCGTTTCTTTAAACCCAGTGAAAACTAGGGTTCTAAAATAGAATTCATCACCGCTCTCTTCACCATGATTTCTAACACCATCCATGATTTTTCTCGGCATCTCCTAACCTTCCTTTACTACCAGGAGGAAACTCAAGTCTCCACAATACAGAGATCACCATAATTTGCTAAAAATTCCTTTTTCGATCAATATCAAACTGCATCCTTAACTCATTCTTTAAAATTCAAATTCTTGATTTAAAAATCAAGTTATAGTTGATGCTTTTAATTTGTGAAACTGAAGTTACAAAATTATCACGTTTGGTTTTTGGCAAAATTAACATGCACTGTTACATCTCATGTTTCCAGTGATGACATCTCATATTTAACTGCTTGAAACTCTAAATATTTACTGGAGATATTCCACAACCTCATTTTTATAAGTTTTATTCCATCAGATACTTGGTTAAATGATGAGTGTAAAAATAAAGGTTTGTGCCTGGGAAAATCAAAGAAACAGAACAAGCAAATGGAGTAACAGACATATACACACATATATATTACTCATAAATACATGAAATGTTTGTTTAACTCAACTTAAAAGCATGCAACCCTAGTTAGATTTTAAGTTTATAGAAGGTTACTCACCTTGCTTTTGAAAATGAACAGAGCATGTTGTCTTTTGAAACAGTTTGAATTTGAAATCTGGGAATATGTTTCCCACTTTAAATCTTTCTGCTACCCCTTGCTTTAATTTAGTTATAATTGCTGATGATGTTAGAACCTTGTTTAGGTCTTAAATGAAATTGTGTTTGCCGTTTACACTTGCTCGAATTGGAAAAGGAAGGTGATAAAGGCAGAGTTGTTCCCAGGCTTGTATAAAACAGTTTACAGGGTTGTATATATGTATATATATATTTTTTTAATGGTCAGAGATATTTTGTAAAATGTAGGCTGAAAATTACATTTGTATACACTCGAATGACCCTGGGTTAGCTGCAAGAAATGGAGCATTAATTGTTATGGTACTTTATGTCTCACTTGATACTTATCTATATTTTACTCTTGCCTGTGACTTATATTGCAAGCTACAACATTTATTTATATTTTGCTTTGATTCACTTTGTTCTCACGTTTACCTGCATGCTTATATTCGAGCATCTCTGTCTCCATATTTATGCAGTTTTGCTATGCTGAACTATATTTGAAACTGGAGACCATTCTTATGTATTTTATTTTAACTTGTTATTACAACACGTGTAATTATATTTGTTAATATTATAAAGGCTCATTTATCAATTTTAAAAATAGTTTAAATAAAAGAATTTACCATTACTATTCAAATCTTATTCACAATTATTGTCAAATCAATTTAATTTTCATCATAGATTATTAAATTGATATTGCTAAAATTTCCGGGATGTCACAATTCTGAAATCTATTCTCTATTATTCTCTGCAAATAAAAAGCATTCATTCTCATTCAATATCACTAGAATCCTTGAATTAATTCATATACTTCGATTCTACGTGATTATCTTCCTTCTAAATTTTCACACACTTATATACTCTTGAGGATTTGATTATAGGAAAGCTGTACTATCAAAAGACAATCAGTGTTATTCAGAACACATTCGTCAACCAGTTATTTGAATTAAGTTGAAGTCCTCTTCGGCTGTTGAGGTGGAAAACTTCCTGTTCGGCTGCTCAGGTGTCGTATACCTATTCCTCCGTGTTAAGTGAGGGGTTTAGTTTAAATCCAGAGGGTATTCTGGGACTGGACGTAGAACGGGAAGTTCGAACCAGTATAAAAATTCCTGGTGTGCTTACTTTAAATTTTATTTTACTGCTATTATCAGTTTCCGCATTTATATATCATATTACACGATCCTTAGTACTGCACGTACACTTTCATCAATAACCCTAACTATGGCATAGTAGTCGCTATTTTTTTATAACATCCAATATCAATGTTTATGATATTGGTATCGCATATTATCAGTGTTTTATGATATTGATACCACATGTTATCAATGTCGGCTACAAGTTATTTTCATATATGACATGCTATATTTAATAGGTACGACAACCTATAAATTTCTATGTTGCGACAACATTTACTTCGAGATTATAGCCTTTTGCTTTTATAAATCAAAATTATTTTAAAGGCTTTGATAGGCAAGGATACGATGTTCCATGTCGGCTATATCAATGCCGCAAGTTTTTAATGAGAATATATTCTAAATTTTGGCATTATGCCTCATAATGAAGAGGTCCGATAACCTTATATTATTTCCAAACGTACACATGGAAGTATTAAAATGATTTATAAAGTGGCATGAGAAATTGGTAAAGGAGCTATATTTTTTATGTTACAAATATGAATTAAGAGGATTAATCATATATAGTTATAAATGTTTTTAAGGAGTAAATTATTGGTTAGCCCAAGTTTTGATATGTAATTACCAAAGGGGTTATCACTTAAGGTTGAGTAAATATTAGATGCCAGTTGATTGAACATATTTGAATAATGAATGCTATATGTTCTTATTCTTATTTGATAAGTTATTTTGCATGATTACTATTATCATACTCACATCATCATGACCCATAACTGCATTTTGGGATATAAGGGGAAGAGTAACCAGCTAGGTTGACCCGTTAGTGAGTATAATCAGGTTTAACTCCTAAGTGAATATAAACAGAAGATTAGGTAGATCAGAAGAGTTAGGATCCCCAGAACTGATCAGAAGATTTTGATATGGTAGATGGTATTGGCAGGTTCCAATAGGTTCATAGTGATCCCATGGAAACAATGGCTTAAGTGATATTATTGGAGGATATCCAATAGGTTCCTAGTGATACCTTGAAAACTACGATTGGAAATATGATATTGGGAGATATCCAATAGGTTCTTAGTGGTCCCATGAAAACTATGATTCGAGAGATGTTATTGGAGAATCCACTAAGTTCACAATAATCCCATGAAAACTATGTTTGAAAATTGTTATTGGTAGAAACCAATAGGTTCTTAGTGATTCCCTAAATACCATGATTTTAGATAGATAGTCCATAAGAACGTTAACAGGTTATTAGTCAGCCCATGAAAACTAGTTGTTTTATAGCGATCCTAAGAAAATATGGATTGTGACATATAGTCAGGTTTGTAAAAAGGGTGAACTTAGCGTAGATATAATCTTGTGTTGACAGATGAGTCAGACTTACCCCCATTGCGTACTTGTGTATGATTACTTTATTATATTTTAACCATTGTGGATGCAGGAGCACCACATATGGTTGATATGTTTGTTAAGATACTAGTGAGGGGAAAACTCGTTCTGCTCAACGTTATGGTCTCATTAGATATATATTTGAATTGAGATTGTAGGTTATTATTCACACCGGACTGTTTGTCTGACCCAAAGTTTTTGTTTTTCCCCTTTAAACTCTTGGGGTACTCATTTGAGTTTGTCGGGAGTAAGGGTTCTTAGGTTTTCCAATTAGACAAATAAGCTTCCAAAGATGTGCAGGCGGAAAATATTTTAGGAGTTTCTATTTATCCGCTATGTTGTTTTGGATGTAATTACAACGTTGTATAATTACCAAGTATTAGACTGATCAACTAAGAGGGCATCTTCATATGTCGCACTTGGAGTATTTTATAATAATTATATTTTCTCTAAATGTAGTATGAGATTATGCAATGAATATGAAATGTTATTTATAAAATGAAATGTGAAAGTTTTCTATTAAATTGTGTTTATAATTTTTCATATTCATTTGCTTTTGATGTTACTAATATGATTAACATAGTCGCATTTTTTCACCGGGGATTAATAACTATAGATGACTGTAGCATTCATAGCAGTTATTTCCGAACCTCAAAATGAGGGATGTTACAATATAGGATTAGAGCATAGGTTTATGAAAAAATTAAAAGATTAAAATATTTTTGAAAACATAATCCAAATAAATCAAAGAATAAGATTGGGGTATGGGATAATGTTATAGTATGTACTTGTATTTGATATATATATATATATATAACCATGTATTCTCCCCTCTCTCTTAGACCATTCTTTTGTAACTTACTAAGGCTTGTATGCAGATTACAAGGAAGAAATATATGAAAGCAGGGAATGGAAGAGTGAGCCTAGGTGGCGAAAGCACCATAACAAATGTAATTGCTCTGCCCAACACTAGAAAGAATCCGGGTCAACCGACAAATGCTAACCAAAATGCCAATGCCAATGTAAGTGCTATGACCCCACCAGTAGATATAGGGACTATGTATCAGTTCTTCGTCAACCTGATGTAAGCTAGAGCAGCTGTAGGAGTAACTAGAGGAAATGCTGCTAATGCAGGAGTATTTTATCCCGTAGCACCAATTGGCAATAACTTTTCCAACTTGAGCCGAGATTACACCGGTCTTGGTGGAAAGCCTTTTCTTAGAACCAAGGATGCAATTGAAGTGGAGAACTGGCTACTACATTGCGAAATAATCTTTGCTGATTTAGACTTGAACGACGAATAAAAAAGGAGGTTGGCTTCGAGGCAATTACAAGGAGCTGCTTTATACTAGTGGAACGGGTTGACCGTAGGTGTACCGGAAGAGGAACTAACTTGGGATGAATTTCAAAGGAGATTCGAGGAAATATTTTTATCTGAAGTAGCCAAGTGAGCCCTGCTTAGAAATTTCATGGAATTGGAGCAAAGGGTAATGTCCATCCTAGAATATGCTACGAAGTTTGATGAGATGTCCAAGTATGGATATGCTTCCATCAATACAGCTATTAAGAGGAATGAGAAGTTCATCCGGGGATTGGGGCCGGAGATTGCTAGGGTGACAGTGCCACATCTTCAAGATCCAAGCAATACAGTAGTGGAGATTGTGATACAAAATGTGAAAATGCTTTCAACCTCCGGGAAGGAGAAGTTAGTGGAGACTCAAGGTTCCTAAAGTAAGAAGAGGAATTTCTTTAAGAAGAATGGTACTCAGAAGGGTGGAACTGCTGAGAAAAGGAAAGCAGATATTATTTGTTATAAGTGTGATAAGAAGGGGCACTATGCTAATTAGTTTCGATCTAGTGATGGCAAAATGGTGATGGGAAGGCAGTATGTGAAGTGCTTTATTGTGACCAATTGGGGCATTATAAGAGCAGTTGTCTAGAAGCGGCCAAGGCAGGAAAGGGAAAGGTCATAGCTTTGGAATCATCATCATCTATGAAAATCGTCGAGGAGAAGGGAAAGGCTGTTATGGGAGGTATGCTTTTAATTCATAGCACACCTGTTAGAGTATTATTTGATACTGGTGCATCGCATTCTTTTATCTCTTAGTGTTTGGTAAAAAAGTTAGATTTAAAACCATCACACCTTGTTACTTCCTTAAGGGTAGAAAATCTAATAGGATGGCATGCAACTCTAGGGATGAGATGTAACTATCTAGATTTGAGCTGCTAGGTTATACTTTTACCTATAGTTTGTTTGTGTTTGATTATGTGGGTTTCGAGATTATCTTAGGTATGGATTGGTTAAGCGGATATGATGCTAGGATATTTTGCTAAGATAGGAAAATATCATTGAGACACCCTGATAGTAGTGACCGAATAATATACTCAGTTGGAATTCGAGTTCGGAAGTTTGTGCTTTACTGGGAGCCATAGAAGTGGAAGATGAGTAAAATCGGGTTTATGTTGTAAAAGAATTTGCAGATGTTTTTGAGCCTATTACAGGACTACCACTGAAACAAGCTATTGAGTTTCATATAGATCTTGTACCTATAGCTGAACCTGTAAGTAGACCACCCAGCAGAATGACACCTACCGAGATGAAGGCGTTAAAGGTGCAGCTAATAGACTTAGAAGGAAAGAGTTTTATTAGACCACGCGGTTCGCCTTAGGGAGCGACCCTGGTGTTTGTAAAGAAACCAGATGGTTCGTTAAGATTGTGCATTGATTATCGTAAGCTAAATGAGAAGTCGATAAAGAATAGTTATCTATTTTCGAGAATCGATGATTTATTTAATCAGTTGAGTGGAGCCAAAGTATTTTCTCAGTTGGATTTGGCAACATGGTTCCATCAATTGAGGGTGGCGGAGGGCAACATTCCTTTGACGGCTTTCAAATGAGGTATGGTTCGTACGAGTAGTTAGTAATGCTATTCAGATTGACTAATGTGCCTGCTTTCTTTGTGGACTTGATGAACCAGATATTCTGAGAGTACTTGGATAGGTTCGTGTGGTGTTCATTGATGACAGTTTGATATATTCTAAGGATGAAAGAGATCACGAGATTCATCTTAGAATAGTGCTTGAGACATTTAGACAACATCAGCTAAAAGCAAAGTTTTCGAAGTGTCATTTCTGCAAGAGAGAGGTGAAGTTTCTTAATCATGTAGTTTCATAGAAAGGGTGTCAGTGGATCCAGCTAAGATCGAAACTATAAATGATTGGAAGAGACCCGAGACGGTGACCAAGATAAGAAGTTTTCTTGGATTAACTGGCTATTACCGAGATTCATCAAGGATTTCTCGCAGCCCAGACTAAACTAGCCAGAAAGGATGTAAAGTTTATTTGGTCCGATAAATGTGAGAAAGCATTCCTTAAGTTAAAACATTTGTTAACCAATGCATTTGTGTTAGTTGTTCCAGATGGGAATAAGGATTTAGTTGTGTATACGGATGCATGTGGAATGGGATTGGGAGTTGTGTTGATGCACAGGGGTAAAGTGATTGCCTACGCTTCTTGATAGCTCAGACCACATGAAGTTAGATATCCGACCCATGATTTGGAGTTGGCAGCAGTGATTTTCACATTGAAAGTGTGGAGACACTACCTCATTGGAAAACGATTCGAGTTTTATATGGATCACAAGTCTTTGAGGTATTTATTCTCTCAGAAAGAGTTGAATATGAGACGGCAGAAGTGGTTGGAGTTTTTAGCAGCTTATATTTTTGTATTGAGTATAAGCCAGGGAAAGGAAATAAAATGGCGGATGCACTTAGCAGAAAACATCATAATGTGGTGTTAGCTATGTTGGAAAAATGGAAGGATTTAGAGGCATTGATTACTTGTAGTGTGCATTTAAGATCGACTGCTAGTTCTAGTCAGAACAGTGCCATATTTTCATGTTTAGAAGTTCGACCAGTATTGGTTGAAAGGATTACTTCTAAACAAAGAGATGATCTATTACTAGCCTAAAGGATTGGAAGATTGGAAGGTGGAACCGGGATCGATGATCTAAAAGATTTTAGTCTTGACCAGAGAGGATGGTTAAGAAAGAAGGGATGGTTATATGTTCCAGATGTTAGTAACCTAAGAAAGGAAGTTCTTAAGGAGTGTCATCGATCAAAGTTTACTATACATCCTAAAGGAACTAAGATGTATCAGAATATGAAAAGAAGTTTCTTCTGGGAAGGTATGAAAATGGATGTAGGCTTATGGGTGAAGCAATGTTCAAATTGCCAATAAGTAAAAGTCGAGCATCAGAAGCCAAGTGGATTCCTTCAGCCTTTAGATATACCGGTTTAGAAATGGGATTTGATATTAGTGGATTTCATTGATGGGTTGCCAAGGTCGGATAAGGAAAATGAAAATATCTAGGTCATAGTGGATAGACTGACCAAGAGTGAATACTTACTTCATTCCCATTAAGTCAACTAGGACGACATCTGTATTGGCCAAGTTATTTATGAAGAATATTGTTAGACTGCATGGGATTCCTAGTAGTATAGCCAGTGAAAAATGCCTTGTTCACTAGTGAATTCTGAAAGAGTCTACAGGAAGTATTAGGTAGCTTAAGACGAGTACCGCTTATCATCCACAAACGGATGGGCAGACAGGGAGAGTCAATAAGGTATTTGAAGATTTGTTGAGAGCTTGTGTACTGGATTTTGGTGAGTCACGAGAAGACCATTGGCACTTGGCTGAGTTTTCTACAATAATAGTTATCAGATTATTATAGGAATGACACCTTTCAAAGCTTTATATGGAAGGCCATGCAAATCACCAACATGTTGGTTGGAGATCGGAGATAGATTGCTCATTGGTCCAGATATGGTTAAAGAAAACATAGAGATTAATTCGGACTAGGATGAGAGCAACTCAGTCTAGGTAGAAAAGTTACGCAGATAGGACGCGTAAAGATTTAGAGTTCTCAGTTGGAGATCATGTTTTCATTAAAGTATCAATGATGAAGGGTGTGGTACAATTCGGAAGGGAAACCGACATCAAGATATGTTGGAGTGTTCCCTATTATAGAGAGGATTGGGAAAATTTCATACGGAGTAGAGTTACCGAGTAGTTTGTCAGATGTCCATAATGTGTTTTATATTTTTCATCTTAGAAAGTATGTGAATGATCCAGATGCTATTATTACTCCGACTACACTGGAAGATTTAGTGGTGGAGCCAAATATGAATTTTTTTAGACATCCAGTCTGTGTTGTAACAAGAGATGAGAAGAGGTTAAGGAACAAGACAACCAAGTTAATGAAGGTCCAGTGGAGTGACAACGAGAAAGACTGTACTTGGGAAACAGAGCACAGGGTTAGAGATCTTTACCCTGAGCTATTATTAGGGTATGTTCTATAATTTTTGTATATAGACTTGTTGCTCGTCAGGTAGGCTAGTATTGTTATTATGTGATATTACAGATGATTGCATGATTGTTAGGTTTGATACGTAATCCTAGCTAAATTTCGATGACGAAATTCTTTAAGGAGGGATGCTTGTAACACCCCTAATTTTGATTAGTATTATTTAGGAGATTTAATCGAACAAATTAAATAGAATAATGTGATGTGTAGTAAGATTATGGTATTTGATAAATAACAAGGTCAAACCTTAACTAATTAATTATTAAGATTGTTTTAGAACTTAAAACATAAAAGAAAGTATGAGAGGGGAAAAGTAGGAATAGATCTACCTTTTTTCCCTTAAACCCTCACCCCTCATTCATTCTCATTTTTCAAAAATTCACTAAGTAAAAACCAAGAACGAGGCCAGCCATTAACAAGCTAGAGAAGAGGAAATATAAATGGGATTTAGGAGTCAAAGCTAGGGAAAACATTCTCCATTAAATCTCAACTCCATTATCTAAGGTAAACAATAATAGACCATCTCATTTTATACTTGTTGATTTCGAATCTTGAAGGATTTTGATTCATGATAATGCTATAATGTGCTTTGTTTGATTATATCATTGTTTGGATAGAATAATTATTTATTGGAATTTTTATGAAATTATTTTAATAGGTTTTAAGGGTAAAAACTAAGTTTTTAATCCCCAAACGATTTGATTTTTGGTGTAAAACATAATTTTGGAGATGGGCTTTTAATTTGATAATTTTCCAAATTAATAGGAATATTTTATAAATTTTCTAAGAGAGAAAAGGGCATTTGTTTCGGGTTTTAATTATTAAAATAATTAAATAATGATTTCGACCTCGAAATTTTGATATATTGAAGAATATGTTAATTCTAATTTTTGGTGAATTTTGGGGATTTTTCCCAAAAGACTATGATTTTATATGAATTTATTAAGCTAGAAAAGCTCATAAATAAGTATTAAATAATTAATATTATTTAAAGGGTGCAAAATTGTTTTGGGAAAAAATGGAATTGCAGTAGGTTTCTAAAAAGAATTTGGAAAAGTATGTTTTCAACCAATAGAAAATTGACAAAGAATAAGAGTTGGTGAAAATAAATTACTTTATATAGAAGTAAATCAGTTTTTACTGAAATTACGTCATTGCCATGCCGCAATATCAATGCCGACGCTCTGATAACGCCGCAGATATGAGTGCTGACACCAACGTGGAGGGAAGCATAAGATAACTAATCAAGTAGTTATAGAATGATTTAGTCCATGTTAAAGCGATCAAGTTCGGCATCCTAACATTGTTGGCTTGGTAATCTCGTAATATACCTAGGTAATACCAACCGCCCTTATTTCCTTATTTTGATAATATATGGCATTGATGATGTAATTAAGTAATGCCACGAACATTTAATTTCATTATTGAACTATTTGCGGCGCTACTGCCGCTATCTTTTCAGCGTCGATATGATGCCACATGTCGTCTTTTTTAATAACTATGATTTTAAGGCGATGATGCCGCCAACCTTACTTTTGATACCGATTGTTTTACGGTAATGACGCCACTATATCGTGGTCTCATAACCCTAATTATGGCCTAGTGGCTGTTTTTTTATAGCACCTTATGATATTGATACCGCATGTTATTAATGTCGACTTCAACGTATTTTTATATATAATAGGCTATATTTAATAGGTTTGGCAACCTATAAATTTCAATGTTGCGACAACATTTACTTCGGCATTATTGCCTTATGTTTTTTTTTAAAAATCAGAATTATTTTAAATGCTTTGATAGGAAGGGATACGATGTCCCATGTCGGCCATATTAATGTCACGAATTTTTAATGAGAACATATTCTAAATATTGGCATTATGCCCTATAATGAAGAGGTGCGATAACCTCATATTATTTCCAAACGTATATATGGGAGTATTAAAATGGTTTATAAAGTGGTATGAGAAATTGGTAAAGTAAGGGGCTATAATTTACTTGTTATAAATATGAATCAAGAGGATTAATCATATATGATGATAATTTTTTTCAAGGAATAAATTATTGTTTAGCCCAAATTTTGATATGTTATTACCAAAGGGGTTATTACTTAAGGTTAAGTAAATATAAGATGTTAATGGATTGAACATATTTAAATGATGGATACTATATGTTTACTATTATTTGATCAGTCATTTTGCATGATTACTATTGTCATACTCATATCATCATGACCTATAACTGCATTTGGGGATATAAAAGGGGCAAAGTAACCAGCTATGTTGACCCGTTAGTGAGTATAATCGAATTTAACTCCTCAGTGAGTAGAATTGCATCCGAAAGATCGGGTAGATCAGAAGATTTAGGATGCTTAGAATTGATCAAAAGATTTTGATATGAGAGATGGTATTAGAAGGGTCCAATAGGTTCATAGTGATCCCATGACAACAACAGCTTGAGTGATGTTATTAGAGGATATCCAATAGGGTCCTAGTGATCCCATGAAAACTATGACTGGAAATATGGTATTGGGAGATATCCAATAGGTTTTTAGTGGTCCCGTGAAAACTATGATTTGAAAGATGTTATTGGAGAATCCAATAGGTTCGTAGTAATCCTATGAAAACTATGTTTGGAAATTTTTATTGGTAGAAACCAATAGTTTCTTAGGGATCCCATAAAAACTATGATTTCGGATGGATAGTCCATAAAAACATTGACAGGTTATTAGTCAGGCCATGAAAACTAATAGGTTCATAGTGACCCTAAGAAAACTATGAATTGAGACAAATAGTCAGATTTGTAAAAATAGTGAACTTAGGGTAGATATAACTCTATGTTTACAAATAAGTCAGACTTACCCGCATTGCATACATGCATATGATGATGTTATTATATTTTAACAATTATGAATGCAAAAGCATAGCATGTGGTTGATATGTTGATTAATATACTAGTGAGGGGAAAACCCGTTCTATTAAGCGACGTGGTCTCACTAGATATCTATTTAAATCAAAATAGTAGATTATTATTCACACTATACTGTTTGTCTGACGTGAAGTTTTTGTTTTCCCCCTTAAACTCTCGGGCACTCATTTGAGTAGGTCGGAAGTAAGGGTTCTCAGGTTTTCCAGTTAGATGAATAAGCTTCTGAGACATGCAGAGGCAGATAGCTATATTAGGAGTTCTATTTATCCGCTGTGTTGTTTTAGATGTATGGAAAAGTTGTATAATTACCAAGTATTAAACTCTGATCAATCAAGGGGGCATCTTCATATGTTGCTCTTGGAGTAATTAATTATATTTTCTCTGAACTTGGGTTACGAATGGGATTATGTAATGAATATGAAATGTTATTTATAAAATGAAATGTGAAGGTTTGCTATTAAATTGTGTTTAATTTTTTTTATTAATGTGCTTCTGATGTTATTAATATGATTAACATAGCCACATTTTGTCGTTGGGGATTAATAACTATGGATGACTGCAACATCCGTAGCGGTTAGTTTCGGACCTAAAAATGGGGGATGTTACAACATACCCTTCGTATTTTCACCCATACTCATAATGGCGTCTCACATTAGTCCGACTATTCATAGGAACTGGCAGTCAGATTAGCTAGGTAGATTTATCCTACAGAATTTAGGACTAATCTCGCATCATTATAAATACTTATCATTGGAGATATTTCACAAAGTCATACTACTGTTAGCCAGATTAGCTAGATAGACTTCAGTGTGCCTTTTGACTTACGTCGCATTCCTATGACTTAGTCATAATCTAAATACTCTCTCTATATATAATACTCATCCAACCGTTCCATAATTAAGCCCTTATAAGGAATCTTCCTTATTATGCCTTAAAATATTAATTACTTTCCTAAAGGGGATTTAATGACAAGTATTACCTAATTTACTACACAATCATACGTTATAGCTATACATTTATTACGCTAATTAATATATAAATAAATATGCACTTATTATCATATTGGTGCGGAGAGTACGCCCTAACTAACGTTAAATGTCAATTTCTTTCTAACCATAATAATACAAGTCTTTCATTTTTTTTCCATTTTACCAATAATGTCCAAATTCCGATATCCATAACAAGGGATTCTAATATCCATAGCAAGGATTCAACACTCATACCCAAAATTGCAATAAATAGACATGTATATAGAATCTAAATCCAACTTATCTCATATTAAAACAATAAAATAAAACAAAAATGGAAACTTACGATTTAATCAATGTAATGCTCTATTCATCTTCTTTTTATGAATTTAGCAAGGGAAATTCTATTAAATTTTATTGAAATAGGAGGTGTAAACTAGGAATAAAGATTCATGATTTACACACCATTTCTCAATTAAATACCTTAATCAGATCTGGAGATATGGAATAAGAAGTGGAATAGAAGGTAGAATATGTAAACTGCAAAAATCCATAGAACTCTATTATTTTAAAACAAAACAATTAAGAATTCAATTCTAAAAATTGACATTTTGCTTTGGGGAAATTTAGGTATTTTTAATATATATTTTCGCAATCCAAAACTCCCCAAGGCATATGTCAAATCCAACTATACTATTCAACTACTAAAATAGAAAAACTAAGATTTCCACTCATAGTTGGTCCTTTGCTGTGTTTCTCTTTAGATTTGAAACGCTGATTATAATATCCTTCAAATCTCTTCTTTTTGATGTATAAAACAAGGGATTTGTATATATTAGATTCAGAAAGGTTGGAGGAGAAGAGGTTTAGAAATTAAATAATAAACAAAGATAGGTTCATAGGATTCCTTATCTGAAACTCTGATAGAGTTTTCTGAATCTAAGAAGAGATGAACTGATAGAGCTTTGCTTATGTTCCCAAAATATTTGTGAATAAAAGTGAGGGGCCTAGGGTCTTATTTATAGTGGTTGAAACGTACCCAAACCGTAGGATGAAACTAAGTTGAAAACGGATAAACCTAGGACTTTCATTAGCTAAAAAACTAGCATCCACTGAATAGGAGCAGTCGACCGCTCTTATATAACCAATCGACCGCTAGGGATCGACCGGTAGAGGTTAAAGGATCGACCTCTTCATTAAATTTAGGAACGTAAATTTTGTTTTCGTTGCCTAGTTATTTTATTCCTTAATTACTAATTAATGTTAATCGTTAATTTTAACGTTTACTTATCCCCAAGTAATTCTACAATTAATTTTTGAAATTCAAACTTTAAATTTAATTACTCATTTGAATTTGAACTAATTTAAATCTGAAAATTTCAAACGCTCATAACTTCTTCGTTTGAGCTCTATTTTCAACATATTATAAATGGAAACAGATCAGAATTCATCACGAACACAATGGAATAACTTTCGTGATCAAATTCCAACTTTTGTTAAATTTCCATTTTTATCACTATCTTATTTAATTACATTTCTCTTAATTTATTTATCTAATTATGGTTGATTTTACGGGGTGTTACACCTAAAGTGATATAGTGCTAACAAAAGAATATGTGTATATTATTGTCACTTTATGGTACCACTTAATGTAATCTAAAGTACGATTTTACCGAAAAAGTCTATATTAATAAATTCAACCAAACTGTCACACCATCAGCTAAGGTGATATGTGAACGTTTATATTTGAATTGTTCAATATTAATCGCTGACTAAATTAACATCAGTGAGTCATACAACCGCATCTATGAATTCGTCGAGATATCACACGATGTAATTAGTTTTCAAAGTATTGTAAATTAATTAAATTAATTAATTTTTAAGAAATATTAATTATTAGTGTATTTGATGTTTGTGTTATTTTTAGTAAATGTGGTAGCCCCTAGAAATTTTCTAGGTTCTATTAATAGTTATTTGGATGTATAAATAAACGTTATATGTCTAGATATCGATATACGATATATGTGTATATATATTCGAATAGGCTTTAAATATAAAAAATTACTTAAATATACTTCAATTTTTTTATCCCTATTTGACATGGTATGGCCGGCCTTAGTAAAGTGGAGATAGTCCTAGATCTAGGTTTGAATTGGTAAGAGAGAATAAGTAAAATGTGGTAGAGTTTTTCTTCATTTTCTCCCTATAAATACCAAGGAAACCTGATTCATTTATACCTCTTCTAGTTGTGTCACCCACTTGGCTGAACTTCCCTTTCCATCCAAACATCAAAAACAATTTTAAATGGTGGTTCATTCGATCTTGTACTTTCGAGTGATGAATCAAAAAGATTCCAGGAGCCTCCTCAGATCAAGGTGTTTTGGCAATATTTATTATTGTATTTATTTATTTTATTAATTCATATGTATACAAGTATAACTTCTTTGATACATGATCATATTTATGTATTTTATTTCTATATATCCATTACATATTATTCAGCATTATAAATCAGTTTGTTGAGATTATAATATAAAATTGGTATTGAAATTGTCCATCAAAACATCATATAATTTCAGCCTCTGTCATAAATTATTTGTGTAATTTTTTTTATTAAATAAAACATTAATTTTTTTAAATAAAATATTAATTTTTTTAGGTTTACATATGTTTTTATATATGTTAAAAGCAATAATATATATAATAGTAATATTCTCAACATGTTTAAAATATAGAAAAATTATGACATGGATTAATTTATATATATATTATATCTATTTTATAATATAATACGTATATATTTATATATTACAAAATATAACTATTTTATTTTAAATTTTAGGCCGAATATATATATATATATATATATAATAATAAACTTTTATAAAATTTTGACTTTGCCTTAATATATAGATGGATTTGAATTATATATATATGTATGGCATTTGAAATATTCAAACTTATTCAAATAATAGAAATTCTTTATCAAATCGAGTTTGATTTAAAATTAAGACATAAATACCCTATGACATATAAGGGGTAAGGGTTCAATTTTTAGTAAAGGGATACTTTGCAACCAAAGATGGAAGGGAAAGCCTAATAGAGTTAAGAGAGTGCCCTAGAGGTAATTATATAATTTGTTACGTAATTTATCTTTTATATAAGAATCTTGTTCGAAATAAAGTTTGCTTTTGGTTTTATTTTCTTTTATTTATGTCGTTATATAGAGATATAAGTAATGTTATCAACACATTAAACATATATGAGTAAGAAATCCTTAGGAGAAGTATTTTATCTATTACATTTACGAATGAACCATGAGTATTGGATTGATATCTAAATACTTATTTCTTAAATGTTTGTAATTAAAATGTATCAAGAAATAGACACCATTACCAGCAAATTTTCCATAATCTGATAATAGATTCAAACAGATAAACTGGACTGAAGAATTACAATGGAATGAGTGCAAAGACTAGGGGAACATCGAGAGTGATAAAAGAAAGAAGCACACAAAATTTAAATGAGTTTTGAACAACTCAAATCAACTCGGTACCGAGTTAGAAATAGGTTGGTACCGAGTTGATTGGTACTTTTGGATTCATGCTATTGGAAATGGGGATCCACCTTGGAATGAAGCTTGGGCACGAGGGCAACATAATAGGTCAATACCGACCTAATTGAGTTCGGTACCGAGTTGTTTTGGGTCACATAAATCAAGTCATCCTAACTCGATCTTTATGCCTACAAACTTGGATCTAGAAGCTTACTAATTCTAATACCGACTTCCTACTATAATGGAGGGAGTCATCTATAAATACCTAGTAAGCTATAACTAGAAGGGGGATTTTGGATCTTTCACTCTTCTTCACTGAGAAACTCTAGTAAATCCAAGTCTACCAGATTGTAGTCGGATTTTGGTAGTAATCATTGTACTCCAGAGGGAAAACATTAATAAAAGGATTAAAGTGGATGTATGCCGGATATTTCACCTAACCACTATAAAAACATCATGTTTTGTTCTCTTTCTCTTAATTTTCTTCATTCTTATATTTGTTTGATTCAGATTTCATTATTTTAGGTGTTGTGCCAATTTTTGGTGCAACATTTTTAATGCTTTTATCGAGAATGACTCAGATCTGAGATTTGAAGAAGATAAAGAGGCCTACTACAAGAGCTATTTCAGGATGAAGTCAACAAGGACATAGGACTTCCAAGAGGCATCCTCAATTTCAAATCCACCTTCTATTTATGTTACCAAAGAAGAGATCGAAGAGACGATGATAGAGATGAAAACTAGATTTCTAGCAAGACAATAAGAGATGCTCAATGGATTTTTCAGGATGATGGAGCGGTAAAGGACACCCGAAGCAGTTGGAACTCAGAGTTAGAGGCCAGAAGGAAAAGTAAATGGACAGGAAAATAGAGTGGAGCAAGATGGCACCAACCCCTAATAAGTAGAAAAACTCGGCACAACAACAATATTTCTAAGGGGGTACAACTAATATAGGCCTAGGACAAGCTAGGATGTTGGGAATGGGCAATGCTAGAGTCAAAGAAGCGGAACATAAAGTGAATGCACAACCATAAGGCATAGGACCAGAAACTCCCTGCAGGAATGGGGGCATGATGGATATTTGAGGCGAGGGTGCATTGAGCCCCATAGATTACAACTGAATGATAATAACAAGATTGCTGATATGATAAGATAGGTTTTGAGAGGTGGACCCCGAGTTTCCCCGAAACGAATAATTATTTGTTTCGAATAGATATTTTTGACAAATTTATAGTTATATAAAATAGAAAGTAATACATTAAAAATAAACTATAACAACATAATAAAATTATGTAGAATATAAAGTAAATATCCTTGGGCTTGCAAAATGATGAAACCAAACAACATAATAAAATGGAACTTCATTTCTATTTAAAGGAAACAAGGCAACAAGTATAAGTTGTAAACAAAATAAGAAACAAATGTACTTACCAGATTAAAATAAATATATTTGAAAACAAGATTTGAACCATGAATTTATGTACAAAGAGAAAAAAATCAAATGAAATGGTTCATGTAAACTAAAGAAATAAAACTTGTACCATTTGAGCCTACCTTTAACAAACAAAATGATCAAAGCATATTAAGTAAAACAAAATAAACAAAGCATCTATCAGCCGAGCTAAAAAGTAAAATCAAGTATAGGTATGAGCTGCAGTATTGTAAAATAAAGAACAAAGGAAATAGTAAAGTACAAAAGCTTGCAAAAGAGCATTATGAAACAAAGACAGTAAAATATATGGTCATGTACAAACTGAATTGCTAAGCAAGACAAAGTAATAAATACAAGTCTCTTAGCCACCAAATTGTCTTCAACCGAGTTAACAAACAATATATATATTTCAAATCTGTTGAAGTATGAACTCTTGAACAAATATATAAAAGATGTATTGAGTTGAAAAAGTGAACAAAAATAAATATGTATACATTAGCTTGTAGTAGAAGATACTAGCATATAGATAATTAATAAACATATATTTGTACAAAGGCAATTAATGCCATGTATCTTCAGCCACCAAAGCAAGATGTACATCAGCCGAAATGAAGAAAAATTATGTAAAAATGGTACCAAAGCAAGTAAGGCCATCATCTTTAGTACACAAGATACTAGTATTATATGTAAAGTTGTACAACATAATTAATGCAGCCCCAAAATGGTGCATATCAGCCACGAGACAAGGAAGATATCACTGATCTCATTTGTACAAACTCATTTTTTTACACCCTGTACACTTCTTTTCTCATATATCAACTTATCTCCATTTCAGTTCGTATATTCCAAACAAAGGAAATATCATTTCATATTCAAGTAAACTTCAACTTAAAAATATCTCAGTTCCTCCATTAAAACTGAGAAACAAAAGTAAGTCTCAGACCTAAGTTTTCAAGTTCCAGTTCAAAGCTTAAAACATCTGAAGTAATCACCACCTTGAAACTAAAACAAATTCAAGTTCTCAAAGCAAGTTCAACCAGAGAATCAAAGCTAGAAATTGCAAAAGCCTGGAAAGAAAAATGGAAGCAAACATCATCTATAAAACTCAAAAACAACATTCAAATACAAAACATGATTCAAGAAGAAAATCAATCTGAAGTTTCAAAACAACAGAGCTGGTCTCTGTCTTCAACATAAAGGTGAGTAACTTTTTCTTTAAAATACTTAAGTATCTGGATGGCTTGATTTCAGTAGGAAGATAATGATGTTTTTGTGTTTATATATGGATATAATTTTGTGTGTTTGTGAAATAGGATATCTGCATGTTATATGATCTTATAATACATCTCTGTATTTAAAATTTCAAACTCAGGTTTGATTTAAAAGTTTAATTCTGCTTGATCTACTTGTTGTTAAGACCCAGGATTTAAACAAGTTATGTTTGCTTGAATTTAAAGTTAAGTTTTAAAATTTAAATTAAGTTAAATAACATTAAATTTACTCTGGGAAATCAAAAACAACAGGGTAAACTTAAATAGAAGGAAACCCAACATTTTTATTTATTGATTCAGGATCACAAGTGAAATCTTTAGCCTATAATATGATTTTTAAACCAAACATTACGATTTTTAGATTAAGGGATGAGGTGCAGTTCATGTTTGATCAATTTGGGATTTTGGGTTGCCTCTGGCAACACAGTTGATCAGAATGTTTGAGGTTCGTGCCTGTAGTAGTGGAGTGATCAAGGGGTGAGGCAAAAAAATGCCTGGAGGATGATCAAAGCTCGGGGGTGGCGATGAGGGTTTGATGAAGTCTGGTGACCTAGTTTTTACTGTTTTGGGTGAATCGATCACCACGGCACGTGTGGTTGATCGAGTGCGGTGAGTTTTGGCGTGATGATAGCTGGGTGGTCGATGGAGTCGTGACCGGAATTTCAGCGCTTCCGGTGGTCGTGGTGGCGAGAACAACGCCGTGCCAGGGTTGGGAAATTCACTTCATGTTTCCAGTTTTGGGTTAGTATGCTCGATTTTGAATTTCGAGTTGTTGTCGAAGATTGGTGATCGGGTTTTGGTTGGAGGGTGATCGGCGACTGGTGAGGGTCACCGTGGGTGGTCGGAAGTGGGTGGATGGCCGGTGCATATGCACGGTGCATATCTGGGTGTTGTCGAAGTTGATGTGAGCAGGGAGATGAACACAGTCTTGTCGAGTAGATCCTGTGATTTACTCAAAGAAATATAGGGTTTTGGCTCGAGGAAATTTAGGTTGACTCGGGTAAATTGTTAGTTACAGGCTTTAACCTGTAAGTTTTAAAAAAAATTAAAACTGGAATGTAAAAAAAAAGTGAACCAGAGATTTAAAACTAGATTTAAATCAAAGTTTAAGTTGGATTCAAATGTAGATTGAATCTCAGTTTTAAAATAAATAAGTTTTTAAAATTTAAATTATTTGAACAACTTTAAAGGTTTATGTTGTATTTTAAATATGATTTGAATTTCAAAATGAATGTGGTTTTAAACTCCTTTAACTTCATTTATAAAATAAGTAATCCTTTAGCATATGGTTTAAAGGGTATTTAGATGGTTTTAAAACTTTGTTGAAGTTAAGTATATCTTCATTTTAAATCTTAAATTTAAAATGAGATTTGAAAACAAATTTAAAAATAAATTGTCTTAAAGTGTTTTGTTAAGAATAATGTAATCATTAATAAAGGGTCATTAATTAAGGGTTGATTTATTTATTAATGAATTAATTTAAAGGAAATTAATTAAAGGATAATTGAAAAATTAAAGGTTAATTATTAAATAAATTAAGGTTAATTAATTTAATTAATAAATGATTAAAGGATAATCAATCAAATGATTTGAAATTAATTTATGTTAATTAACCACGATTGATGACTTATCTGATTTAAATTAATCAGACAATTAAGTGATCTTATCTATGGATGTTTAGATTGTATTGGATGATTTAATTGTTTGATATCCCTTATATATGATGCTTTGTGATACACCCTGATTTATGTTGTGATCTGTGATAAATTATCTGTGATGTAATTTATTATCTGTGATTTTTATATATCTGTGATCTGTGCATGAACAATAAGCGTTATAGTTTATATCGCTTATCAACTATATCCTGTAGTTTGATCTGTGATGATTCATCGTGATGCACTATTGTGTTAAACCCCTGGACTACACTTTTATACACACAAATATGGATTTCACGTGGAAATCGGTTAAGTCACAGATAATTTAAATTTGATGTTTTTGAAATTGAAATTTTAATTTCAATTGATTTGAAATTTGAAATTTGGGTTTAAAGTGAAAAGCTTTTGAAATAGAATTTCAAAGATAAAAGTTATTTTGAATAACTTAATCGAGTTTTGAAAATTTAAATAATTTGATTTAAATTTGAATTCAAGTTTGAAATTGAATCCTATGATTTGAAACTAGGGATTAAAGATGATATAAATGTGTTTGTATGAATCTAAACCATTTAAAAGTAAAATTTTGGGAATTTGAATTTAACCCAAGGATTTCAACTCATATGAATGAATCAGATTTCCAAAATGAAAACTGTTGTTTTAAAAGAATAAAAGCTTTCAGATAAGAAATGAAATTCCAGTTTAGTTAAAAGAATTTCAAGATTGAATTGAAAAATTGTTTTTCCAAGTTATGAATGAATTGTTTTTGAAAACTATAAATTGAATCTGTTTATTTTTAACAGATTTAAAATGATGATTTGTTTAAACCATTCGAAATGAAATTGTTTTGAAAGCTATGAGTTAAATCTTTGATTTAAAGATTTAACAAGTTAATCAAATTGAAATGGAAATTGATTTGGAAAATCTGTAAATGAATCTTTGTGAAACTGGGTGAACTTTGTGAAACTGGGTGAACTTTGTGAAATAAATCTTTTTGTTTAAAAGATTTGAAATGGTAATTTGTTAAACCATTTGAAGAAAGATTTTGGGTAATAAGTTGTGACTTAATTGAAATCCTAATATCCATATATTTTTAAATATTGCGCTCACTATTCGGGTTAGCCGGGAAAAGACCTTTGTGTCATATAACCCATTCCGAATAGTGATACGTCGTATATGGATGGCATTTGAAGACCGGTGGTGAAGACCGGATATTTTCGAAAATGAAAGAACAACTTGTCGAATGTCTCTGCACTGAGTTGCTCCGGTATAGAGATTTATATCACTCTTTTTGTGATGGGAAGTCCGGACGTGATTAGGAAATTATCCGGATTTGCAAGGGCTTTTTCGGAAGTGCCTTCGGTTCTGTTCGATCCCGGAACAGACTTGTATGGTTACATGTCTGACATTACACTTTGAGATATAAAGCTGATTTCTTTCAAATACATTTCTGTTGGTGGCCGAGAATTTATTCTCTTAGCTTAACACCCTTCTCTGAGACGTACGAGCTCAGAGGTTATGTAGTTGAAATTTATCAGCGATATATTCCCAATTTGGTAATGTGGCATGCTGAGTGTTGCTGTGTGATGATCAGTGTTTGATCATTTGTGATATGATCATTTGTTTGATCATTTATCTTTGTGATCATAGGTTGATCATCTGTTGACCCAAAGCATGGCTTTGTGTCAAAGCGTAGCTTTGTGGACGAGACTTCGTCGAACCTCACAACCCGGTAATGGTCGAAACAGGAATTGTGCGGCAAGGTTTCAGGGGTAGCTTCCCTAGGGTATGACCATTCCTTCTGGAAAAGGGTAGTATCATGGTATGTAGCCCAGATACTTACTCATGTGGACACACTTTATTTATTATGTGTGATGTTGGATTAGAGGTACCTCGGTTAAAGGTCCTAAAGGACCGGGGGTGGCATATCTGAGGTTTTGTATATCCCTTGGGAAAGGGGGTAGCCGGCCTTGTTTGGCAGAGAATGGTTTGGTTCTCGGAGCGTCCCGCCAGAGGCGTTTCTTTCATGGAATAGGAAGTTCCTTAGCCTGACCATTTGTTGGAAATCCATCTTTCAAATACGAACCTTGTACGGTATTAGTTGTAGAACCTGCCATTTACTTATGGTGGCGCCCCACTGTTTAGATGGTAGCTATAGTAGGCATAGTTAGAAATGTCTATGCTGGCTAAGATTGATATTATACTTTCGAAATGTTTTCCACTATGCACTAATAATAATATCAAAAATGATTTGATTTTGCGTAGTAAGCATCTTTGACTATCATAAGGAGAAATCTCCTCCAATTCTGCGTTTGCATTGTGTGTGTGGCGGGAGGCCTTATGGTAGTTTCATTTTCCAAAAGCATTGCGAATTGACTTTAAAAATTCTTTTGTTGTTCGTTTTTAAAGATAAACTATTTTTGTTGCTCACACCAGTCCCATGGCTGATCCAGAGTTTATTGTTTCTTTCCTAAACTCTGGATGCTCGAATTTTTTCTACACGAGCAGTCTAGAGTTGGGTTTTTCAGATAGTCAGGATTAGTAGATTTTCTGGCGCTAGTTCAGTCTTTGGATATGGACTGCACTTGCTTATCTTTGTGCCTCGTTATTGGGAGTTCGAGCTATTTCTGGATTGGTGTTATGAAGATGGAGATTTTCCGCTGCTGATGTTATCTATTTTCTTTCCGCTGCTATTTCTTGTATCATATCTCTGATGTATATAGATATTCATTGTATCATCATTGTATCTGGATATTGTATCAGATGTTGTATATCTATATTCTTTTTCTTCCGCTGTGTTGTTTACTTAATGTTGTTATAAGCTCCGGCGACTCGGATTTGAACGGTCGAATCTATGGCATTCGAGTACGATGTAAAGTATGGATGTCGATTTTCGAGCGCGCAAAATTCGCTTCGTTACAATGAATCTGAATACACACACATAGGGCTGTTATGGTAATGGTTACCGTTACCATTTTGTACGTACCGCTTTTACTAGTAAACTAAAATTATTTACTGTTACCGATTGACTAGTATACCGATGACTGGTATACCGATAAACTGGTAACCGTTATTGGTAATGGTAAATTACCGTTTGTCTAGTAAACTAATAACTTAATATATTTTTACACTGAATGATGATTCATTATATATCTCATTGGGTCACTTAATAAAGAACATAGAAAAGAAGTGTATTTATCATCATTTGAGTTGAATTACAAAAATAAATTGAACTGTTTTCTTGCTTCTAAATGCCCATAATACAACATCTTACATGCATATCAATGTACTGCGAATGGACTGGTAAATTACCATTACCGTTGGTTTTAAAAAAATATTACCAATGTTTTACCGTAAAAATGGTAAATTTACCGTTACCGTACCGATTATGCTGGTATACCGACTTTAGTTTAAAATGCTAATCGATTGACTGGTAATGGTATGGTAATGGTAAATTTACCATTACCATAACAGTCCTACACACACATATCTATGTGTGGGGTGCAAAGAAGTTCATAATTGCAGGATAAGAGTTTATTCCATCGAAACGTGAAAAATTCAAGATCTTCAGCCATAAATCTTCTCTTCATTCTACAAATGCCCAACCATGCTGGATTCCAAAGTCTACTGTAGAATCTGGGGAAAAATCTAGTATAACCGAAACAAAAATACCAGAATAAGAAAATGAGCAACATGTTGATACATCTCAACAATCATAAGATGACTTTTTTTAAGCACGTGACACTAATTTAGATGAAAAAGAATAGATAAGTGAAAATTTAAATCATCAAAACATTTTAGGAAATACTGATAAGGAGGTTACACCAAACCTCAATGACCAACTGAACTTTCTCAACAAAGAATTACCACATTCTGTAGAAGATGACTCACTACAGTATGTGGCAAATTCAGTGGTGGAGGAAGTAAAGAGCGATGATGATCATTTGTCACAACTACAACTGAATATTTAGCGAAGCACAAAGGTAAGAAGACGGTTTACAAACAAGCTCTTTCTAAAATAAATTTAAGGAGTACTTCAAAAATTAAATGAGCCAAATCGCTTGGAATGTTAGGGGTTAAACACACCATAAAGAATGAGTGATGTTTTCATAAACACCCCATATCTATATTCATACCATCCAAGAGCATTTCTAAGTAATACTTTCAGATATACAGAGAATAAGGCTATATGGGATACACACATGAATATTCCCTTGGACTAACACTGGTACGTATTTAAATATTGAATAAATAAATCATCTATACGTAAAAGGTATCGACAAAAAGAAATAAATACGTATGCCTCCAGGATAGAACAATACAAAATATACAGTAAATATCAGAGATCATAGAGTCAATCGCAGCGATAATATATAATACAGCAATATACAAAGTATGGTATACATCACCACGTCATATACATACATGAGTCTATACAATACCAATTAATATACTACAACATCGAATAACTAGTCTCCTCTATGCCCAAATAATCAACCTAGTCTCAATATACCTGTAGCTGAAATGTCTTGGACTGACCCGAGTATTATATAAATAACATACAGATCAGACTATGTCTAAATCAGGGGTATAATAATATGATAACATCCATAATATCAAAAATACGTGGTAGTGTATGCATGGTATGTGTGTGTTTACACACACAGAGATTATATATATACATAACTAAAATATCATAGACAATCACAAACCATCACATATTCTCAAATATCACAGAACCATGCATAAAGATGTCATGGCCCATACAAAAGCACACCAAATCCTAAATCACAGAATCAATAACAAACGGGTGAATCATTCATATCTGAAATTATCATTAAAGTCCACAAATCATCAAATATGAGATGTCATCAAGTGTATATCTCAATATCAAATAATAAATTACCATAATCAAAACAGTGTAAAGTGGATTGTCTGACTATAAAATGTAGGTCACGTACTCAATAGTCAGAAATAATAAATACACAAGAATCCACTATACTCTGGACACATATCTAGATATAATATCATTCCTCATATATTAATAAATCAATATCATGATGGAAAATGACTGTACGACAGGCACGAAGTCTCAAGTCAAGTTATATATATACATGAACATGTGGATCACCTAACCTTAGGCCGCCTAACCCATATCTATATACTTATGTCAGGTGTATAAATAGAATATGCCAAGCTACCAATCAGTTAGATCTAGAAGGGAGGTTGGTGACCGTTTACCCGCTCCAGGAGCTCAGGGTCACCTAACCGAATTTGCTCCTACAATCTTCAATTACCTCGATGGACATCGTGACTCATATCCACTAATGGCTCGACAATGTGCAGCGTCTTAGTCACGACCCTACTTTGCCCCAATAGGTAACAGACTGCTGGCTTATGCAATATAACAAAGGGGCTATAGGGCACCTAACCTATAGGTCACCTAACCCAAATACTGTGATGTGGTGCACCTACCCCATCGGTCACCTAACCCAAATTAAGTAATGCATATCAAAATGAAATCTAATACGGTGTCACGGATCTGGGGCACGACCTCAAGATCAGCCCGCTAGGGTGGATTCTAGCCATCCGGTTCTCTCCAACGCTAATAACGTGAGTACATCATGATAGTCCCACATAGTATCAATAAATATAAGGGCACCAACTATGCTCACACCTACGAGCATTACCTCATGTAAGTATAATCTTATGATACTATTCCCATTATGTGAGTGTCATCTACTTACAATGAATAATCAAATAAATATCACAACAACGTCCCATACCACTACATGATACTCAAACGTTTATTCATTGCTTATAAGCTACACTCAATTTCCATATTATTCTATATAATGAGTCCAATGAATAACCAGAGAAATATTACCTAATGACCCATCCCAAACGGTATTATAACTCCATTTATTCAGATTTCTCGCTACATATAATTAAATATCACAAAATCAAAAAGAAGGATGTCATCACCATATCATATCAAAATCACAAATTAAATCAATAATAGTGGTGAATCATTCATGATATTGAAGTCAACATAGGAAAATAAGAAATTAGAAGATGTAGAATCATACATAAAAATCCTGATTTAATTCAGAAATGAAATAATAATAAAGTTCTACAAAATCTTTCGTTAAGCATTTAAATCAAATATATATAGCACACTTTAGTAATTCATAAGCAATCATATTATTAACGAAATACACTTTAAAATACCTAAAATATCAACCAGAAAATATTTCATATTTGAAAGTCTCATATTATAAATTGACATTTTTGTTTATTCAAAGCATATCCAAACTCTTATAGATTTTTTATAACAGGAATTCTTTGTTTTCCCATGGTTTGAAAACTCATTCAAAAATATTTAAATAACCTTTATAATAAAATATCACATAAAGGTAATATTATTATTTTTATAATATATTTTTTAAAATAGAATTATATTTTGTTTTACCTTTAAAGTAATTTCAAACTAATAATACAGGTGATATCAATTTAAAAAGTTTTATAACCAAAAGAAAGCTTTATTTGTATTTTTAATTCAAACTGTATTTGTAAGTATAAAAATAGCTAATTGAATAAAAGTTTGCAAATTATTTATAAAATACTTTCAATAAAATTTCAAAACCCTTAAATAGGTTCTTTCAAAGTTATTCAAAACTTCTTTTAAAATAAGAAAGTAAATAAAAATAAATATATATAAATGGTGAAGTAAAATTATTCCAAAAGTATTTATCAGAAATCACACTATAATTATATATATCGGGTGACCTGAGTCGAGTTCCGTTGAACCGCGGTCATCCATAAAGAACACACATTGACGTACAAACAACTATTTGGTTTTATTTACAAACGGACAGAGTTCCGTTTGTAAATTTGCACTTCCAACTAACATAAACAATCACTTTCACAACAACATCCAAATCAATATATCAACAAACAATTCAGCTACTCAATTAAGCCATTATTCGGGATTAATATATAAAGCGAGTAAGAGAAATCGATATAATTATGAGTTTAGAAACTCATCGAATTATCTAGCGAAGTCTATTGTCTCTGCCTTTCCCTTCAACTCCGCTACCAAGCTTGTCTTTCGTTGAATAGCAAGCCCGCATCTTCACCATCATTCGCATAGCGTCCCTCAAATATGCACACAACTGCGCTCCTTCACTTTCAACCAACGACCAATGTCCCACATCATCGCCACTACCATGCCCGAGGTCGACTGCACCAGCTACACAGTCAGGCTTCATCGTGCCTCAATGTCATCTCTATCTTCCGCCTTGCCTGCCCTA
Organism: Allium fistulosum; assembly: GCA_030737815.1. Lineage (NCBI taxonomy): Eukaryota > Viridiplantae > Streptophyta > Magnoliopsida > Asparagales > Amaryllidaceae > Allium > Allium fistulosum. The sequence goes on from CM060903.1 coordinate 995,088,799, forward strand.
ATGACATCATCCATTCACAATTATGCAGGCACCCATAACATTAAATGAGGTCGTGCCTCCTCCCACCATCGCGGCCATAGAACGTGCATCCCAAACTACATCGCGACCATAGGCTACTTCCTTACATGCTCGCTCCACTAAAGGTGTAGCTTTTAGTTCACACCGAACCTTCCTCACCCAAATTGCCTGCCTCGACAGCTCCACTCCACGTTGATCAAAATTGGCCTATATATATATATATATCTATATACACACACACACATACACAAACACATACATATATATATATATATATATATATATATATATATATATATATATTATCAATCGATGTCGGGAATTTGCATTTGGAGAATTCCGGAGGAGGGTTAGGGCCATTGGAAATGAAATATGGATTTAAAGGCTGAGTTAGGGAAATAAATGGAGAGGGGAAAAAAAGAGTACGGGCTAAAATAGTTTTGGCCTTGTTTAAACGAATTAATTTTTCCATTCTTTTTCTTTTAAATAACCACTATTATTTATTTGCAAACAAATTATAATCTAATATAAATTAATTTACATTTCATTCTACAATTTTTTTAATTATTTTCATCACATAACAATTATTTACCATTTTAAATGTTATATATTCAATTAAAACAATTTATTTGATTTCAATAAAATATTCTAAAAGAATTTATTAATTTATTTCAGTTTATAAAACCAAAAATCTTATATTAAATAGAACTAAATTAACTAAGAATTTGAATAAATTTTATTTTAGTTAAATTTATTTATTATCACAACGTAGAAAGCAGGGTCGTTACAGTGTTCAAACTCCTAACAAAATTTAAGCCAACAATTGTTGGCTTAGTAGAAAACAAGCTTAATAACAAAAACCACACTTTGCTTCGAAATAAAATCCTAAGAAATTGGGATATTATTACTAATAATACTTCACAGGTTAATGGAAGGATACTTGTTATTTTGGGAAACCACTATATGGTGCTTATCGATAAGATCTACATCTTCTCAACACATCACATCAACTGCCATTAATGTTGGAGGATTTAATACTTTACTATCATATATGGTAGTAATGTATTTGCAAAACGACAAACTTATGGCAACATATTATTAATGAAGCACCAACCATAACAGATTCTTAGGTGTTGGTGGTTAATTTTAACAATGCATTATCTGCTTTAGGTAAAGAAGGAGGTCTACCCATTCCTTTTTATCAATTAAGAGCTTTTAACAACTGTCTTATGCAGTCTGATCTAACTAAAATCAAGGCTTTGGGCTACAATTATACTTGGCGAAGAAGGGGTGTGGCAAATAATATTGACAAAATTCTTGTCAATTCTATCTACTTACAAAAATTCTCCTATATGAAAGCACTAGCTTTATCTTAGTTGTCAAGCGATCATAATCCTATACTTCATTTGGTCAAAAATTTATAAGACAAAAGACATCCTTTCAGGTATAACAATGAATGGCACTTGAAAGATGGCTATCAATCATGTATAACAAGGGAACTAAATAGTACTATATGGGGTTTTCCTAGTTACATATTTTTATACAAACTTCAAGCATGTAAACAACAGCTTAAGTTATGGAATAAAATAGCAAGCAAAGAAAACACTTATCTTGTAGGAGCTAGAAAGGAATACGAATCCTTGACAGAGACAGTCGACAATAATCCATCAAATCTGTAATTATATGATGACATGTTACATGCGCACCATAAATTACAAATTCAACAGCAAATAAAATTTTGAAGCTTAAAACAAAAGGAAAAAGTACAATGGTTTGCACCAGGATGACAAGAACTCTAAATTTTTTATTCTAAAATGTCATTCAGGAGATATACCAGTAATATACAAGTTTTTATTGATCTTGATGGGACATCTTATATACAAGCTAGAGGAAATCAAACATGAAGCTATTTCATATTACACTGATTTATTTAATGGAAGGTAGAACTTAACTGCCCTGAATTTCAAAGTATTTATATTATTAATGAGTCAGGATGGAGATACGTGACTAGAGAAATAACTATGGAAGAGGTTAGAAAGGCTGTTTTCTAAGTTCATGACAATAAAAGACCAGGGTCGAATGAAATAAACGCAAAAATTTTGAAAACACATTGGGAAGATATTAAAGTAGACTTACTACATGCTATTTTAGATATATTAGGTAAACTCCTGAAACATATTAATCATACTTTTATTTCTTTAATATCAAAAGTAGAAAGACCAAGCCACATAACACATCATCGACCTATCTCTTGTTGTATATGTATTACAAGATATTCGGTAAGGTGTTATATAACAGATTAAAGCACTTTTTGCCGCACTTAATATCAGAAAATCAAAGTGCTTTTATAAGTGGAAGATATGTTTGTGAAAATATAATATTGGCACATGAATTATTGAGATATTTCAACTAGAAAGCTATTGACAAATTTTGCATTAAAGTGGATCTCCAAAAAGCTTATGATAAGATCAATAGGAGATTTATTTGCTATTATGGGAAAAATGGATTTCCCTACTTACTTTATAAATTTGATATATGAATGTATCAACACATCAACTTCTTCAATATTGATGCAAGGAATTCCTCAAAGCTATATACAAAGTAATAGGGGTTTACATCAAGGTGATCCACTGTCTCCCTATTTATTTATAAATAGAAGATGACATTCTACACTTTCAGATCTCACAGCGGAAGAAATTGAAATATAAATACAGAAAGGTAGACATTTCATAAAAGCATTCTCCAAAATAATTGCTATAGAAAATACATTGTTTCCAAATTACAATATAAGTTTACATTCTAATACAATAAGCAATACGAAGAGAACAATGGAAAATACTAGAACTCCATCATTGAGCTCCTTTCTTTCCCGTATGATGTCCATTACTGCTAACCTGTCATCCTGCGGTGAGGAAAAATGGAAAGAAAGTAGGTGGGTCAGACATAAAGTCTGATGAACTAGAATAAGACTAATAAAATGATTAAATGTAATTAGTCCCAAATCTACTCTACGTGTCATAGAGTGTATATAGTATATCAGTGCATTCCTAAGGTCATACACCTAAGGATAGTTATCTAACTCACTGGGTCAGATCTACAAGTCAAAACTTCCCACCATAGATTGGCCAAACTAGGATCTACTGTCCCTTACCTGCTCCACTACGTCTGGAGAGGGAAAACGTGAAATGAAAACTCAAAGAGTGACTCATCATATACACCCGCGCTCATCTCTAGATCGCACTGGCAAACCACCTCTTATTGCCTAATCCGGTGTTCATCGCGTGCGAATCACCACTAGAACCGGGCTCCACCTAGTATCGTCATGTATCCTATGGCCACTTATTGTCCAGCTCCAATGTCCACCAGTACCACATCGCGTAAGAAAATGTGCCATACCTGAATCTCCTGTTAGGACTGGGCCCACTCAGGAAGTATTCCTGCCACTGCTGCGCCCATCCGTACGTAACACTCCCTGGAACTAATGCGAATAAATCACCCTCATTTCACTAAATCCAGTTTCTACATCCGCCTAATAGAACGCTCAATTGCCTACGTTTACGGATCTTTTGTATCGTATCCACTTAATGAAGCAAATTCACCCTACTACTCAGATAGGGAAATAACTTTCCTACTCCCTCACATACACAACAAAACTGTGTAGTACGCTATTTTACATTTCATCAATTTGATTAATTAATTGGGCCTAAAGCCCAAAAATCTCAACTAGTCCAATTAATAGGCTGGACGGTCGACCTGCAAGCACATAGGTCGACTGCCCATGGTCGACCTAGGGACTTCACGATCGACCATCTAGGTTCATTATCTTAGGTTACGTGTTCTTCTCATGCGCACTTAATTTTCCATTAAACTAATTCGATTTAGTTAATCCAGGTGTTATTAGTAGCAGTAATTATTCTAATTTTTTTATTCTAGCCTAATCCATATTTTAATATATCAAATTATAATTTAATTTGGGGTCTAGATTAGGGTTCCATGGTTTCAATAGTAAACTGAAATAAGGTTAATTGGTCCACAAGTTAATTAATCTTAGTTTTAGATTAACAATTTGAATTGGGGTGTTTAACAGTCTAATCAACTTAAAAATGAATTTAAAATTAGTTAATTTAACCACTTAATCAAATATGTGCCCACTCACCTCTGTCCTAAGCTTCAGATCTGGTCTCTAATCCGCGTATTCCCCTTAGCTCTTGATTAGCTTCCTCTCCAATTGCTTGATTCCCTCTTTGATTTGATTTTTGGTTGAGAACTGGGTTTGATTAGAGGACTAGGATTTAATTTGGAAATTAGGGTTTGAGGAGATATAAAATTTTGGCAGCACTTCGTTACTTTGTTTGAAAATTATAGATAACGGTTTAGGTTTAATGTTAATTTATAAGGATAATCAACTAACACTAGCCATTAGATCAACCCTAGAGCAAATCCTATTCCTCCATCCATTAACTTGGCCCATACGCATCATATCAGGGTCATCCAACCGAAGCGGCACGAACCAAAAATCGTTCGTTTTACCCATGGTCGGGTCGACCATCCGTGGGGCTAGGTCGACCGCCTATAGTCGACCCGACCCTATTGAGGGTCGACTGATGCCTTTGTATTATTTTAAATTTTATTTTAAATTATCATTTAATCTTCAAACACTCGTAACTCTCTTATACTAACTCAGATTAAGTTATATACGAAAATCGTCCATAAAATTGCCATATACACAATGGTGCAAGTCCCGTGGTCAAATTCGTGCATTTGTGAAAATTTTATTTTCAAGTTCATTCTTAACTTTCATTCATATTTTCTTATTTGTTTTAGAAAATTTTCATGGTGTTACATTCTCTCCCCTAAAAGGATTTCGTGCACAAAATCTCTAAGGACAGAAAAATGCAACTAATAATTAGCAACCAAAGTCCACAACCATCTACTCATCCATTATCCCGGCAACCATAGTCCTTAATATTTCTAATGCAATAATACATTTATGAAACGTGGAATGCATATGAACCTAAACTAATGTAAAAGAGTAGTCGGTCTACTGATTCAGTCGACCTCCTATTTATGCAAGTATTCTCATGCTATGCACCCAAATGTATGCAAGATCCTAATGACAGACTGATAATTCTACATGCATGCTCAATCATACAATCATATGCGACATCCATATGCATAACACCCATATGTAGCGACCAATCAAGAAACAATATGCACATGATATGAGTGTGTGTACCTATGTAGCCGATCTTTCTAATGTGTTCCTAAAGGACACAATATCCTAGTGCATAGAAATGAAACCATTCACATCCATATACATCCATTCATCACTCATAACATGTCCTATTGACACGTTACAACTATTCCTATCATCCAAAGATCTCTACGTAAAGGGTATACCACCTAAATCCTAAGTTCAAAGACAATCTAAGCTTTTCTAGCTAAAATGGCCCGACTAAGGTAACTATCCCATATACAAACTTCCACAAGTACATAATAACGGCTTCCCTATAATTAATCCATATCCTATCTCTCTTTGGGGGTTTTCTACTTGCCTGTTCTCTATCGTGGACCCGGCTTCACGGACTCTATATGGACTCGGCTCCATGGACTACCCCACGCCTCCTATCGGTACTTGCTTCCTACCTATTTGGTGCAATCCTTGTCTTTCTATCAATTGGATTCCGACTACATTAATCAACTGTTGCCATCATCCAAATTTTCCATTCTAATCATATGTGCATTGGTAACTTTAAACAATCCTTGTTACCAACTTAAATGGTGTCATCTTGCACCATGCTAAACAACTCGAGCATAAGTATGCTCTCACCAACTATAGCTCCATAAAACCTCCAATGCACAACATATTGTCTTAACTCTTTCAGTGGTGTACATAATCACCTCTACGCCTGATACCAAGTGGGATAACTGAACTGTGGATTTCATGTAACGATACGATTTTTCGACGCTCGAAAGTCGACATTAATACGTCCACTGTATCAAATGCCACGCAATCGAATGCCGGAAAACCGAACCATTAGGGTTTAAAAAGAAGAGGTAGAGGAAGACAGAAGAAAAGGAAAGAAGAAACACAAAAACAGAAACAATATCAGAATCTCACATTCGCAGCGGAACAATATATAATAGATAATCACTAGTCTTTTAAACAAAGAACTATATCAGTTTATACATACATCATCAGAGTCAATATACAACTCAATACAACAATGGACAGTTATATAAACTTGCCCACATACATGATATACAACGGAATAAATAAACAAGTACGGGAGTACGTCTCGCCATCCAGCTCATCTCCAAAGCTCCAGAATATCCAGAATATCCTGATAACATAACTCTAGGCTGCTCGTGTGGAAAATTATGGGCACCCAGAGTTTAGAAAGGAAACAATAAACTCCGAGTCAGTCATGGTGACTGGTGTGAGATCGTAAAATAGTTATTTTCACAAAGAAAATAAAATTTATTCGTAATGCTTTTGGAAAATGAAACTACCATAAGACCTCCCGCCACACACACAATGCAAACGCAAAATTGGAGGATATTTCTTTTTATGATAGTCAAAGATGCTTACTACGCAAATCATTGGATTATTATTAATGTCTAGTGTGGAAAACATTTTGAAAGTATAATATTAATCTTAGCCAGCATACGACCAGTATCGTATGCCTACTATAGCTACCATCTAAGCAGTGGTGACCACCATAAGTAAATGACAGGTTCTACAACTAAAACCGTACAAGTTCCGTATTGGGAAATGGATTTCCAACAAATGGCCAGGCTAAGGAAATTCCTTCCACCACATGGGATCGCCTCTGGCTGGACGTCCCGAGAGACAACTGCTCTCTGCCAACACAAGGCCGGGTTACCCCTGTAACAGGTAACTCACGAATATGCCATCCCCCGGTCCTTTGGGACCTTTATCCGAGGCGCCTCGATAAACACACAATCACACAATAAATGAGATCGGAGTATCCACATAGGTTAAATACCAGGGCTCCATACCTGATACCACCCTTTTCTAGAAGGAAATGACATACCCTAAAGGGCGCGACCCTCATTACCTTGCCGCATATTCCTGTTTCGACCATTTCCGGGGAGTGAGGTCTGACGAAGTCTCGTCCACAAAGCTACGCTTTTTCACAAAGCCGTGCTTTGATCATAATTGATCAATAAATGATCAACACACAGCAACACTCAGCATGCCACATTACCAAATTGGGAATATATCGCTGATAAATTTCAACTACATAACCTCTGAGCTTGTACGTCTCAGAGAAGGGTGTTAAGCTAAGAGAATAAATTCTCCGCCACCAACAGAAATGTATTCACAATCCCGATCGGACTTCCCATCACAAAAAGAGTGATATAAATCTCTATACCGGAGCAACTCGGTGCAGAGACATTCGACAGGTTGTCCTTTCATTTTCACAAATACCCGGTCTTCACCACCAGTCTTCAATACGATCCATATCGTCGTATCACTAATTCGGAATGGGTTATATGACACAAAGGTCTTTTCCCGGCTAACCCGAATAGTGAGCGTTTGTTTTTAAAAACAAATTCAAGTGTCATTTCAAAGGCAAATATTGATAGTCGGTGATTTAACTATCAACAATATTCACAACAATCATCAGATCTAAATAATTTTCCCAAATTATTTATTTTCAAAATATCTTCGCAAGATATATATTTTTCCACACTTCAACACTTTGAAAACAAATTTCAAATCAATTTTCATCTTTCAACTTTTGAAAATAAATTTCAAATCAATTTCCTTACGCAGAATATATCTCCAAATATTTCTTTTAAAAACCAGCTTAAGAACCTTTAATTTATATTTTTAAAAGCTACTTCAGAATATACTCGGTTTTATATTGAGAACACACTTTCACTTCAAAATGGTCCATTTAAACCAATTAAATAAATCTTTATCGATTTACTTTAAATTCACATTCAAATCTGTAAATTTATTTCTACACTTTAAAAATAAATCAGTGTTTATTTAAAAAAAAAAAAATTTCTCTTTCCTTTAAAAATTCCATTTTGGATTTACATTCCCAAATATTCACTTTTAACCCCAAAATAAATTCCAAATTGATTTCTAATTTTATTTCAATACCAAATCAATTACAAATTGATTTCTAAGTTTATTTCCAATCCCAAATCATTTTACAAATCGATTTCCAATTTGTTTCGACACAAATAAATTTTTCATTTAACATCAAATAACTTTTTATATCGATTTCCCAAAGATTTAATTTCAAATACCAAATCAATTTTTCAAATTGATTTCTAAAAATTTATCACGTTTAAATAAATTCCTTTACCCTTTCCAAACTATTCAAAATTCCATTTTTTTAAATGAATCCTTCAACTTTTAAACAATATTACCCGAAATCCATTTATTAAATCTTTTCACCATATCTTGGAATTTAATCGATAAGATTACAAAAAATCTCTTTTTAACGTTAAATTCTTTCTTTTAAATTTATTCAACTCTTAAAAATAAATTCATTTAAAATTTTCCAGTTTAATTTCAAAATCCAATTTATATTTATTTCTGGTATCCAGCGATACCAAAAATACATTCGGCTAAATTTTAGCCTTCAACAATTTCAATTATCAATAAATCATCCATAGATTATCAATAAATCACATCATTCACATATGAAATAATATTCAACAATTTGAGGAATCCAGTTGGATCCCTCCAACCTGTTTTCCTACATCCACAGATGTTAGCACAATACCAATTCCATTTCGAGGTGGAATATCGTGGTATATGGGATTTATAAAAATATCATCCGCTATTATGCGGCGCAATAGGGTCTCATCCGCTATAAAATGCGGGAAATCACAACTCCAATATATACATATGCCAATATATATATATATATATATATATTGCTATATACTACTATATATATAGTATCATATCCAAACAGTCAATCAATCAGTCAATAACTGCAAAATCCAACTTTTCATTTTGAGTGAGAAGATCTCACCTTTGCTTAATTTATTTTGCAATCCAATCCAATCCTTCTTTTGTTTTCTCGATTTTTAACCTTGTATAAACAATTTTATACGATAAATTAATATTTGAATTAACTCGAATAATCCATTACTATTTAATAAATTTAATTTACTAATAATTGGATTTAAACTATTTTCATTTAAAAATATCTTTTAGTATCAAAAAGAATTTTAATAAGTAGATTAAACAAGTAATCACTCAATCCATTAATTTAAAGTAATATCAAAAATATGTATACATATTTTATTTTCTGAACTACGCATATATATTTACTATAATTAACAGTGAATTCTTTTACTGTATAATTTTTTTTACTCTATATATATATAAATTTAAACTCTACAAATTTTGAAAACCAGACAGTAACATGCTTTACTGTAAAAACAAAAATATTGTGTTATATATATATATATTCTGCTTATCACAATATATTAACATACATGCGCATTTACGTATATTGATTTAAATTGAATTAAATAAAAAAAACGATACCTCACTGCTCGATAAAGGCCTCGCGACAGCAAACCCCTAAGTCGAGATCGAACTCGACGAGCTTCCAGTCGCCACTATCTTCACTCGCGACCACCGTTGCCAGCATCCTCCTCGACTTCGAGCTTCACGAGATCGCACACGTCGCCACGCCCTGATGCTACCCCTCGATACTCCACACACGCGATGCTCCCAACTTCGACCAAACGCGTCCCCTCCCCTTGCTATCGCGATTTTATCACGTGACGCTTGAGTCAAATGAATTTGCGAAGGGAAGAGACGTTCGATTCAAAAGGAAGGGGTTTGCGGTTCAAAATTGTGAAGGCTGCGATTTCTATTTATTTTGGAAAGGGGAACGAGAATAAACACAAACAGCTCTCGTTTATATGAACTGAAGAAAGTGAAAAGGAGAAAGAGTTTCGATGTTTTACTGATTCGAACTCTCGTTCGTTTTTTTTTCTTTTGAGAGGCTTCGGCCATTATTTAGTTTTGAACAAAGAAAATGTTTCGTTCTAACTGAAGATGAAAAGGAGAAGTATGGCGGCTAGAGAATAAACTAGGGTTTCATCCCTAAAACGTGAGTATATATACACTGATATATTAATTTAATAATATTTTCACAAATTATTAAACTTTTTAAACAAATTCCAATTGGAACGTGCCGACAGGCGTTCGTAATGTTATACGCCTATTCCGAACGCAATGGAAAAGGTTCCGAGTCCAAATTCGATCGTATGGAGAAGATAGCTTTTTGAACCAGTTATAATATTAAATTTTTCGATTTAATTTCAGCGCGTTTGCTTATCGTGCGGCCAAACGATCACTCCAAACATTACGAAAATTGAAATCCGATAATAGTACAATATTACGGATCCAATGGAACTAGTTTCGTTGAATTCCGAGACTGTGCCCCGAAACGCTATTTTTAACTATCGATTTAAACGATATAAATTCAAAACTGAACATAACAGTTCCAAATTCAATTCTGAAAGTTCCAATACCTTCAGAATTATCAATATAAATTTTCTAAGCTTTCAGATTATTTTTAATCAGCTTAAAACCGAAGATTCAAATTTTTACCCAATTTCAATAATTAAATTCAATAATTTAATCGCTAAATTCACTCTGATATTTGAATTTCAAATTAAACAATCATTCGAATATTTAAACTCAATTAAATATTCACATTCCAAATGTCAAAAATTCAGGGTCGTTACATTTCACTTCCTCTTTCTATGGTACTTTGCACTTATACCTGTGCTATACTTCTTTTTCCCTTAAGGTTACCCAAACCGATGATTTACTAAATATAAAAAGATATCACAACTTCTTTTTCAAATTCACTCAACTCAAGTCATTTCTCTTTACACTTGGATTGTTTCCTAAGCTCTCTAAAATCATAGTACCTACGTTTCATATCTACGGTCTACATGGATCTATTCCAAGTTCTACATATGGAAGTTTGGTATCTCCTTATAGCCTTAACAACAAACGTCCTCAAATTCATTAGAGTTATAATTTAAGATCATTCTAACCAAATAATATCAACTTAAGGGTTACTTCACTCGCGTGCGGTTAGTATGCACACGACTATATTTTATATGTCAGCCTTCCATAAATTTTCTTAAGAAAATAATCTTCTTCGAATCTAAGCGATGTTTGAGAAAAATATTTTTATCACCTTATTCAAATCTCACCCAAATTTTTTTTCGATCTTCTTTCACATGAGAATTTCCTTCGCATTCTCAATGCACACTGTAACAACACTTTTTCTTGACTGAGACCTAAATTCTTGAATTAACTATCCATTCCAAAATCTTGACTAAATTATCATTTAGGATACCCTCTTTGTATTATGAATTTTCAAAAAATTTCCTTTCTATTCCTTGTTGTTATCCATAAATGGGACTCTTTATCAAACATAACCTCTTATCACTTTATTCCATCCGTTTCATTTATTATATGGTTAGTACAACCTAATGTGGAACGGTGCTTTGCCATCTTAATCCAACAAATTACTGACTATTAGTTTAGTATATACTTAGGGATTTCTGCGTTTTAATGCATTGGAAGTACATCTTTTCCCAAATGGAAATGTGAACTTTGTAGCTTTCCATAAATTTTCTAAAAAAAAGGATCCGTGTCATGTTTTGAAATTACAAGGAATTTTCTTTTTTGCTAATATTGAAGTAGACAGTACAAAATACGATGACCATCCATATTTTATACATCTCTTTCTTTTGGGGCATATTCCTTGTTATTTCAAATGATACACTTTTATACCGAAACAGGATAATTTATAGAAATTTACATTGCTACATATTTCATTCCAATGAATTAAAATGCTACTTAAATCCCACTCCATTTTGTAACAACTTCTGATTTGGTGTTTAGTATGCCACATCAATTATTCAAAAATTTGTTGCGATGTCTAACTCTACATTTTTATTTGTTCAAATCATGTAGGTCTACAAATCTAGAATATTTCATACCATTTCCTTTATAAAGGTCCTCATTAGTTTAGGGACTACTTCTCTTCTTATTTTCCATATTCTAATATATGCTATACTCAACCCTAGAATTCCAAGATCTGCATAGGCATACGTGGAACACATCTACAATGATATAATCCAATAACATAAAACAAAAGGTATACTTTCCCATTCATGTCCACCTGGTCCGCTCATAGCCTTCAAGAGAGCAACATAACACCTGGACCGCTCGTAGTCTGTAGGTATCCTATCCTTACTTATATGGTATCAACCTCGTTGCTATAGTGTAAAGTCTTTACACTTACTGTTCCAGTTAGATTGCCTAATGTAATCAAGGTATGCCTATTTGTTACTTAACATTCTCTATAAGGATAAAAGTAGATCCTACTTTGCCCTCTTAACCTTTATGTTGAAAAAAATTTCGCATCTACAACATTTTTGATGTAATAAAGCATCTTAGCCTACTATTTCCTTACTTGGAAATATATTCACCGAAATCAAACATTTCAATCTTCTTTGTGCATGGATCCTACAACTCCAACCATACTTGGGCGGAAAGATACATGGTGGCATTTACTCTTCATTATTTCAGAAAGTTTGACTTGCTACTTTTAACTGTTGATTCAAAAGGTCATTAAATTCTCATGTTACCTTTTTATCTTTGTCTCGACCATTCCAATTCTTTCAAATTCCATAGTCAACCTTATCCTAGTGGGCTATTTAGTCAAGTTTATCTAACTCCAACTTACTTCTTTTAAATTTTAAGTGATAATCTAAACATTTTTATCTTTCCTTTTTAATCAAAATCTTTTTATTCTAACATAGTTTACGCAAGCTAATAAGTCTTTAAAACTGTAAAGTCCACTTTTTATCTTTACCGTTTAAATCAAAATGTTTGATTTTTTTTCCATTTTCACGGTACTTGTTAGTTTTCTATAACTTTAAAATCTTTTGATTTTTAACTTTATTTTCCACAAAACTAGAAAGTTTTAAAAATGTAGAAACTCTCTTTTAATTTTTAACAAGCGTTTCCTTTTTACTAAGATCATAATATTCTTCTTTAATCAAATCATCAAAATGATTGACTTAACTTAGTAAAAATATACATAATATACATCATATTAAAGTTCCTTTCATAAATAATTTTTTTCTTTACAAAACGTATTTTTAACTTAATATAATTACTTTATTATTCTCATTATCATTTTTAAAGTGTGAAAAAAACATTTATGAAGTATTTTCAAATACATACTCATTGCTTGATCACAAAAGGAGTTCAAAAGTAGTGCATTACAGACTTCTCAAAATTTTCTACAAGTTCTATTATTAAAAGTAAAGTGCACATTGGGGATAAATGCAACAATGTTCATAAAAGACAAAATAAAAGTTCTAAAACAGTTATTGAAAAATAGCTTTTCACCAATTTCTCTACTTTTTACTTCTTAAACAAATTCCCTAAAGTTTGTTTAACTATTTATGTAAAATCACAAACCAACCCCTTTTTTCTTCAAATGTATCGTTTAAAAGCACAGTGCACATTGAAGGTAAGTATAACAATGTGCCTAAAAGACAAAACAAAATAATTATTGAAAAATTTGCTTTTTATCAAATCCTTTTAATCTTCTTTTTTAAATAAAGTTTATATAGTTTGGTTGATTATTTTACTGAAAATCGTAAACCAACTTAATTTTTCTTTTTATAATATCAGATATCTACTGCTTTCCTTTCAAAAGTTTTCTTACTAAAAGAAAAATGCACATTGAGGGTAAATAAAATAATGTGCCTAAAACAAACAAAAGCTTTACAACAGTTTTTTTGAGAGAAATGTGTGATCTTCTAAAGTAGAGGAGAGCACACATGTACATATATATATATGTATGTATATATATGTATGTATATATATGTATGTATATATATGTATGTATATATATGTATATATATATATATATCACCGACGGTAAGGAGCTGCCAACATGCCTAGCAGGTGACAAATCATAACACATAAAATCAAAGATAACAACATCAGGTAACTTCTTAAATGAGTTCCAGCAAGGCTCCCTCCCATTACACCTCGGTATCGAACTCCGGCAAGGCCACCGCCCGATAATGAGGTGTTAGAAGTACCCAATAAAAACCATGGTGCATACAAGTGAACAAATGAGACCAACAAGCAGCTCTACTAGAGAATGAACGCCTCACAGCTAACGCTGATGATCCAGATCTAAAATGTGAAATCTCTCCTAACAACGATCCTACAAACAGTAATCCCGCAATCCTGGCAACAGCAACCCTGAAACCCTGCGAATAGCATACTAGCACCATATATAGCCTAAAACATGTACCTGAAGATGAAACTAAACAAAAAATAAGAATAACACACATACACATGTATATAAATAAAATTTATGTACATGTATATGCCTTAATGAAATAAAAGTAATAAAACTAGAGTTAAAACTATGAGACGGCAAAGAAAATAACAAAAGAGCTAAAATAATAAAAGGGTCAATTTCATTATGCGACATCATAACTTACTCGCATGGTATGAGATAGAATCAAGAGGCATCAATATTAACAAAATATGTAATTATATAGTTATAAAATTATAAAAAACGTAAAATATTAACATTATGCTCCTTCGATCAAAAGAACATTATGATAATCAGAAAAGTCTTCATTCAAATTTGAATAAATGCTAATGCTGTTGTTATAAATGTTAAAAATATTGTTTTTTCGTTTAAATAAATCAATGCTTTTCCTAACCTTATTAAGATATTCATTAAAATGATTATTTTTAGCCAATCTATATTTTGGATTTGAGATCCAATTGAAACAAAATGATGCTACTGTTACTACCAATCTATTAATATAATTATTGTTATTATTAAATAGTCTATGGTTTCTCTCAAACCAAATATACCAACATATTATAATGAATGAAGTATCTAATAAAAATCTATTTCCTTTTTTAAACTTAAATCTTAAGTTATTCCAATAAAAATCCGAATCGGTAATTTTAGTTATAAGAACAAAGTTAAAGATTTTAAGGGTATTATTAAGAATGTAGCAAGTATCCATACAGTCGTAATATATATGATTTATATTTTCAAAATCGAAGTTACAAAAAGTACATTCATTATCAAGTGGCAAATTCTTTCTTTTTAAACGTTCACTGGTGTTTAGCTTCTCATGCATGATTAACCACATATGAATCTTAGCTTTTGGTGGTGCATTTGCTTTCCAAATAAGATTAAAAATGTTATTAGAAATGCCCGAGAAACTAAGAAATTTATACAATGAATTAGAAGTGAATTTCATACTTTTATCTGATTCCCGGTTAATAATATCATTCTGTTTGTCAATATTATATAAATTCAATATTGCACATAATAAAGAAAATTGTCTAAGGGTCATCCTTCTAAAATTCTATTAAAACTGAAGTTCCAAAGGGGATCATTATCCGGAGAAATACATATTTAATTAAAGCATTTTTAAAGTTACAAATTTTGAAAAGCTCTTTAAATTCGACCCTTAGAGGAATGGCTGATATCCAATGATCATGCCCAAAATTTGTAATATTACCTGAATGAACAATCATATTAGTACCAAGGTTATAAATGTCATGACATTTTGAAATTGATTTCCAAAAATTAGACAATTTATTGTTAACTAAAGGTGTAATTTGGTATAAATTATTACTACCGTTATAATAATGCTTAGATACAGTTTCTTTCCAAAATGAATTATCATTTGTATCCTTAAATTTCCACAATCACTTCCCTAATAAAGGCAAATTCATGTTACGTAAATTAATAACACTTAGTCTTCCCTCCTTTTTTAATTTATAAATGGTTTCCAGTTAACTAAACATTTTAGACTACTGCTAGGATTATCACCCCTCCATAAGCAATATCTTCTTATTTGATTAATTTTGTTGATCACCCATTCTGGAAAAAGATGCATTGACATCCAATAAATCGGAAGTGCAGATAAAACAGAATTGATGAGAACTAATCCACCCGCTCTCGATAAAACCCTCCCATTCCAATTGGAAATTCTATTTTTAATTTTATCTATTATAATTAGCCAGCCATCATGTTTAAGTTTAGTTGGTCTAATCAAAAATCCAAGATAATCAATAGAGAAATTCATGGTTTTACAATTTAACGTATTAGCTACTAAACCCTCAACCTTATCAACGTCATTTAAAACTAAAATCGAACTTTTATCAAAATTATTTTTTAGTCCTGAAAGTAGTTCAAAGCTGTATAAAATAAATTTAAGGGTAATGACGTGATTAGGCAAACTGGAAGTAAATAATAAGGTATCGTCCGCAAATTGAAGAACAGAGAGCCCATTTCATGAAATTTCGCTACCAACGCACCCTAAAGCTCCATTTCCAATAGTTTTTTTAATTATCATAGCGAAAACATCAGCAGCTAAATTAAACAAGAGAGGCGATAAAGGATCACCTTGTCGTAAGCCACATTTTGACTAAATTTTATTCCCTAATATCCCGTTAACCATTATACTAGAATTACCAGTTTTAAGCAATGTCATAATCCAACCAATCAATTTACGACTAAAATCTCTAGCATGTAACATATCAATTAAAAAATCTCAATCAATCGAATCAAAAGCTTTCGTAAAGTGAAGTTTAAGAAGCGCACACGTAATGTTATTCTTACAACAGTGATTAATGTACTATTGAACAAAAGCCACTCCATCCGTGATATTTCTACCCTTAATGAAAGCAGTTTGTGAACAATCGGTTAAGTTATTCATTTTTATACTAAGTCTATTCACGAAAACTTTATAAATAATTTTAACAGAACAATTAATTAAAGAAATCGGTCTAAAAGCTTTACAATAGTTATTGGAAAATAACTTCTACCAAATTCTTTCATTTTGCTTTTTACGCAAATCCCATAAAATTTATCTGATTATTTTATATAAGATCGTAAATCAACTTCTTTTCTATTTAAAATATCAGATATCTACCATTTCTGACTTTTAGAAAACATTTCCATTAGTTTATCACTTAAATTGGAGTAGACAATAAGAACCTAATTACTTGAGCTCACTTCTATCTGGTAATGCCTTAAATGCACAAAAATTTCCTTTCTTCTTTCCAAATATGGTTATCTCAACTCTATTTCCCAGTACAACCTCAACTTTAGTAGGGAATGATTCTAGTTATACCCTTGAGTTAACATAAGTTTTTACAACTATTCCAAATATGAAGATAGGATTTCTATTTTAGTTTGAAAAATTCTCTTCCACTTTTCCCTTAGACAATCAACATCATATTTCTTATTTATATAGGTCCATGTTACTAACTTCCTTTAGTGACCTTTAAATCCCTAATTTATTTGTCACTTCTAGTTGATATAAGAAACTTCTATTAGCATTTCTTTACAGAGTAAACGAAAATAAATATGAATGGCTCATTTCCCATTTCAACAGTTAAAACCTTAACATTTATTCTAACCCATAATTGTTTGCTTAGTATAAGGGATATGTCAACAACTACTTTATGTGCTCACTTGTATAGGGTGTTCAGTACTATTACACATGTCAAAAAATCATAATTAGTTCCTTTATCAGACTTAGTTCATCCTATCTCATAAAACTTGTTCTCATTATCATTATTTATGCTTGAGAATTATTTTCAACATTACCACAGAGAGCATAGACACGAAGATATGTCGATATATAAATAAAATCTCTAGGAATCTCTTTGAAAATTATTATTATATATATATATATTTTAAAATCTATTTTTGAAAAACTTTTCAAAAAGCCATTTTGAAAAAATTCTTGAAAACCTTCTTTTTCAAAATATTTTCAAATACGTTCTCTCAATATGTGCCCAAATCCTAGGGAATCCTAAACCTAAGCTCCAATGCCAAATGTAACAACCCGCACTTCCTAATATGAATAATGCCGAGAAATATAAGTTGTTGGGATTTTAAAACATTAAAGAGCATAATTACAGAGATGGAGTTCTAAGGCATTCTACACTTTCAGATCTCAAAGCGGAAGGAATTGAAATATAAATACAGAAAGGTAGACATTTCATAAAAATATTCTCCAAAATAATTGCTATAGAAAATACATTGTTTCCAATTTACAATATAAGTTTACATTCTAATACAGTAAGTAATAATAAGAGAACAATGGAAAATACTAGAACTCCATCATTGAGCTCCTTTCTTCCCCATACGATGTCCATTACTGCTAACCTGTCATCCTACGGTGGGGAAAAATGGAAAGAAAGTGGGTAGGTCAGACATAAAGTCTGGTGAACCAGAATAAGACAAATAAAATGATTAAATGTTGTTAGTCCCAAATCTACTCTATGTGTCATAGAGTGTACATAGTATGTCAGTGCATTCCTAAGGTCATATACCTAAGGATAGTTATCTAACTCGCTGGGTCAGATCTACAAGTCAAGACTTCCTACCATAGATTGGCCAAACTGGGATCTACTGTCCCTTACCTACTCCACTATGTCTGGAGAGGGAAAACGCGAAATGCAAACTCAAAGAGTGACTCATCGTATACACTCGTGCTCATCTCTAGATCGAACTAGCAAACCACCTCTTATTGCCTAATCCAGTGTTCACCGCGTGCGAATCACCACTAGAACCGGGCTCGACCTAGTATCTTTCACGTATGCTATGGCCTCTTATTATCCAACTCCAGTGTCCACGAGTACCACATTGCGTAAGAAAATGTGCCATACCTGAATCTACTATTAGGACCGGGCCATCTTAGGAAATGTTCCCACTAGAGATGCGCCCACCCATACGTAACACTCCTGGAACTAAAACGAATAAATCACCCTCATCTCACTAAATCCAGTTTCTACATCCGCCTAACGGACCGCCCAATTGCCTACGTTTACGGTTCTTCTGGATCTTATCTACTTAGCGAAGTAAATTCGCCCTTTTACTCAGATAGGGAACTAAATTCCCTATTCCCTTACATACACATCAAAACAGTGCAATACGCAGTTTTACATTTCATTAATTTCATTAATTAATTGGGTCTAAAGCCCAAAAATCCTAACTAGACCAATCAATAGGCTGGATGGTCGACCTGCAAGCACATAGGTTGACCACCCATGGTCGACCTAGAGACTTCATAGGCGACCGTCCGGGTTCATTTTCCTAGGTTACGTGTTCTTCTCGTGCGGTCTTAATTTTCCCATTAAACTAATTCAATTTACTTAATCCAAATGTTATTAGCAGTAGTAATTAGACTAATTTTTTATTCTAGCTTAATCCATATTTTAATATATCAATTATAATTCAATTTGGGGTCTAAATTAAGGGTTTCATAATTTCAACAGTAAATTGAAATTAGGTTAATTGGGTCCATAAGTTAATTAATCTTAGTTTTAGATTAACAATTTAAATTGGGTATTTAACAATCTAATCAACTTAAAAATAAATTTAAAACTAATTGATTTAACCGCTTAATCAAATCCATGCACGCTTACCTCTGTCCTAAGCTTCAGATCTGGTCTCTAATCCACATATTTCCCTTAGATCTTGATTGGCTTCCCCAACAATTGATTGATTCCCTCTTTGATTTAATTTTTGGTTGAGAATTGGGTTTGTTTGAGGATTAGGATTTAATTTTGGAATTAGGGTTTGAGGAGCTATACAATTTTGGCAGCACTTCGTTACTTTGTTTGAAAATTAGAGATTAGGGTTTAGGTTTAGTGTTAATTTATATGGGTAATGAACTAACCATAGCCATCAGATCAACGCTAGAGTAGATCTTATTCCTCCATTCATTAATTGGCTCGCACACACCAATTCAGGACCATCCAACCGAAGCAACACAAACCAAAAATCGTTTGTTTTACCCGTGGTCAGGTCGACCATCCATGGAGCTAGGTCGATCGCCTATGGTCGACCTGACCCAAAGGGTCGACCTGACCCGTTTGTATTATTTTAATTTTTCAAAATTTTGTTTTTAATTTTCATTCAATCTTCTGACATTCGTAACTCTTTCATACTAACTCAGATTATGATAAGTTATGCATGAAAATCATCCAAAAATTGCCATGGACACAATGGTGCAAGTCCCATAGCCAAATTCGAACGTTTGTGAAATTTTATTTTTTAGGTTCATTCTTAACTTTTATTCATATTTTCTTATTTATTCCAAAAAAATTCCAGGGTGTTACACTTCCATAAAAAGATTCCACAAAGAAAATAAATTATAAACCATTTAAATCATGAAAAACAAGCCAAAATCTCGCATTATCACAAAATAATGCAACATGCACAGTAGTGTTGTAACAACATTTATAAATGCTATCTAAAGTTCTAGACAGAGAAATCAACATGTAAATGCTCGATCTTTATGATCAGTTTTAACCACTTAAATCAATGATTTAAGATGTGAAATTTTTGTAGTAAGTACTACACTTAGGGTACATAAAAACCATTAAAAGAAACCCCTTAGGTTATTTTTCAATTTAATTATAAAATTCCATAAAACAAGCTATTTACTAAAGTACTTGTATAGCGAACTTTTTACTCCAAATTTTAGCCACTTTGTTCAACCAATTATACAATCTTTCAACTCTAATTTTTTGCAATAATAAGTAAACATTTAATACTTATATAGAACCTTCTTCTCACATAACATTTTGCAACTTTATTTCACAAGTTAATGAATGATCTAAACTTTAATATTTTTCCAATAATAAGTACACTTATAGTACTTATTATAATAGAAAAGAAACCCATAGGATGTCTTTCATAGTTAACTTTACAAATCGCCAAACATAAGGCATTTTCAAAGTGCACCCATAGCGACCTTTTCGCTTTTAACTTTCACAACTTTCATTCACAAGTTCTACGAATTTTAGAACCATTTATTTACTATCACATATACCAAAATATATGTAGAGAACAACCAAAATATATCATGTCACGGTATATGAACATATCACCAATCTGAACAAGTTTACATCAAGGGGATTTCAAAGTGCACTTATAGTGACTATCGTTATACAAACACTTTCATATACACTTCCATTCAACTCAAAAACAACCAAACATGTAAACATAAACTCTAGGCCACACTACTAGTTTAAGAGGGTAGTAGAATTGATTACATACAATATAAAGTTATCTTTGCTTTCAAAAACAAGAGGGGTCCAAAGTTATAAATTTACTTAGTTAACTTTACTTTTAACTTTATATTTTGCAATCAAACATATACACACACACACACACAATATATATGCCATTCAATAGTGAGTAAACTCACCTAAAATCTATGCTAACATAGGCTCAAGCAGATACAAATCAAAGAGCACCACCTACCATCTCAAAACACCTAAAGGTCCAAGCTTTAGCACCAAAACCACAAGGCAACACCTCCCTTTCCGCTTTGATGCTTATGGCCTAACACAAGTCCCCTATTTTCTCTTCACTTATTCCACTTTCAACTTTATATTCTTGCTTCCTATGAAGATCTAAGGCTATTGTTGAAGTTTGGAGGAGATTTGGATTGATTAGAGAAAGACTAGTAAAGATATAAGTGGATTAGTGCTAATTACTTTATACCATTTTTGATCTTTTTATTTTTTTCCCAAGCTTTAAAATTTATGAAGTGAATTAAAAAGGACCGTAAGCCTCTCCTTTAACCTCCCATGGCCAACCACAAAGACCCTCCCTCTCATGATTTTCCTATATGCACTTTACACTACATCGCTTTTAAAACAACATCTAAAACACAACTCACCAAAATAACTTTCTTCTTGATCCTTTTAGAAGCTTTAATTAATTTAAACACAAAATATTTTTAGTTGCTAATTAGCTAAACATTGATTAATTGGACAAGTACAAAAGTCCGAAAAACTACTATGAAAAAACTGTTTATCGATAAAACGATTTTCGGTTATATTATCGATATTTCTTCGAACTATATATTTTTGTAAACATTTTTCAAAACCAAATTTGCCACCATAAGTTATTACTTAAAGGGGGTTAAAAAGTTTATTAAATCACTTTTATCAGATTTAATCTAAGGTTCAAATATTTAAATAATTCAGATATTTAAATACGAAGTATTTGAAATTTCGGGTCGTTGCATTCTTCCCCATTTAAAACATTTCATCCTCGAAATTCTAATTCGTGCAACAAATGATACAATAACATAATGATACTCAACAATATTCACAATCACTAGGAAACATAGCTCATGGATTGCCTAGGTTCAAAAACCTTCTCATCGCATAAAGATGATAAACAACCTACTAAGCATACCTTATGCTCAACAACCTCAGGTTATTACTTAGTCGATCATTCATACTTCCCCATAACAAATCAATGAGTCATTTCCTAAACTCTCCATAAGCTAACAAAACATAGTATATACATATACTAAAGCCCGTATGATGCATATGGATCATCCATACACAATATATGATCTAATCATTTGCTCAATTCAATAAATTTCACTTCCAAACTACTATAGATTACATAACCTCTCTAGTGCAAACTCTGATTAGGTTTCTTGATTAGAAATCTCTGTTCCCCTTAAATAGCCATATACTATGATAGCATACTTCAGAATCATATTAAGAACTTATATCAAGTGCTCTCCATCGAGAATTGAGTGAGAAATTCTTGTTCGAACCGGTGTAAATCACCTCGAAACCATGCATTCAAATCCTTGATTAAGAACTGTCATGCAAATAAAATGATCTACGTACAACTTATGCATTTTATCATATTGGTTTCTTTAACTCTACCAATTTGTTTTTATCACATTCTTTTACATAAATAGTATATCATTCAATGCTCAAATCATTTGCGAACCATTTCATAAAACATTACTTCAAGTTTATAAACATTTTATAACTTAAGTTCGTACTCATATAATACTCCACTAGCCAGCTCCTATAGTGTGACTGGCGGTGTGTACAAGGCCTAGGAACGAATTCACCACTGTATGGCTGATCGGCGTTTACTAGAGATTTCGGCTTCATGTGGGCTGCTTCCCTAAACCAATCCGGACTGACGACGGTTTTTGGAGCCATTGCGGGATCGTGACCCTTTGTCCTGCCCATTGTAGCATGTGTGTCGCCTAAGACATAAGTGGTATGATGACTTGACGTCATCCTCACCTTCCTCCGACCTATCACCGACGGTATGTTCAAGGTTCAAGAGTATATACAAACCATAATACTTATTTCACTTAACAAGGATGTTCAACAAATTTAAAACTTGTTTTAACTTACTACCTTCTCAATTCAAGAGAAAACTCAATTTTTATGTTTTCACAAAAACACTTAGCTTCAATTCTATAACGATTCGGAAGTTTCCGACTGTCAAAAATCGCCGAAAATCCTGTTTCATTTTAACTAACGGAGAATATTAGACAACATATCATAACATGATGCATATACCATACCTTCTTAATGCATAAGATACATGCGTCCACAAAATAATTTAGCAAAGTTCCAATTGTTTAGTAGACACACTTTACTAAAAAGGGAAAACATGAAAAAGATTTCATTATTTATTCTAGGCTATGCCACTACCACTTGAGCTCCCTTCATAGCATATATATAAAACTTTTCTACTCAGAAAGTTCATAACAATTTTCTTTAAAGAAATTTTTTAGAACTAAACACCCGGATTTTATTCCAAATCATTTGAAATAATACATATATATACCTTTCGTATATCAAATCATACTTTTGGGATTAAATCAAAATCTATTTTATGAAAGCTACTATGTAGCAAACTACTGTGGTAACATCACCCACTTAGAAACCCGAAAATGAACGCTGATGATGCTGCATTCATCACCAGACTTATCATCAAGCAATAGAAGTAAGATCAGTACATCCAAATCATACTTTTGGGACTTAACCAAAATCATTTCCAAAGCGGTATCAAATACTTCATATAATTGTACTTAGCATCACGATTTCAATTTCATAAACCAATTTCCTAGATATTTTACTTCAAATAACACTGTTATTATTTTCCAAAATCACATTTTCAAAGACAACAGAAAATAAGTTCTCAAAATACCAGTTTAAATCCTCTTCGTTTGTAAACCATATTTTATAAACCATATATAAAATCACTTTCTTAGAAAATTTATACTAAACTTCTTTTGTTGGAATAAGCTTCTAACCCACCACTGTCACCGAAAGCCTTATAGTCAAATTGTGAAACTTAATTCACAAAGTGTTCGTTTTCAATGCACCCACAAATACCGTCTATGCAACCCATGCAATAGAAGGCAAATTGCTCATAAACTGGTCGAGCATAAATCAATAATAAACAAACCATAATCAATGCTCAAAAACTGGTCGAGCATGACTAATCAATCAACAAATGATAACAATGCTCGTAAACTGGTTGAGCATAGTAAGCTAATCAACGAGGGATAATAAATAAACATCGTTAATCCCTACATTAATTAAACTACATTTTAATAATCCATACTTTATAAGTTACCTTATATAATATCTTTAATTTTTGTAGTTGGAATTCCCTTTAAGGCATACGTTTATACAATTATAAATACGCTCTCATATATATAATACAATCAACTCATTATCACTTACCCTGTCTCTAATGAGTCATACCCAACCAAAGCCAAGGTTTTTGCTTAACCTTCAGCTTTGATACCAAGTGTAACAACCCGCCTTTTCGACTCCCAAATTTCAACACTAATACATCCACGGTATTCTTATGCCGAGCATCCAAGTGTCAGAAAGATATATTGCTAAGGTAAGATAAAACGAAAAATAAAACAAAACAAGAAAGAAGGAACACAATATTAGAATCTCAGAGCGAAACGATAAAATATAATATCAAATGACAGTACAAAGCCGTCACTCTAAGATACACAGCATTTCAGAGTTACAATTCTAAATACCATCATTAGCCTGGACAGTTATAACAGCCTGTCTACACAGTTACTGATATATTTACATAATAGTAATGCAGCAGAAATAAGAATACTACGGTAGGTGAAGCATCCATCTCATCTTCCTAAGCTCCAAAGAGTATCTAGCTAAAACTTGCCTTTCTCAAACTGCTTGAAAGAGCATTTGAGCGATTAAAGAAAAAAATAAAACCATGAGTCAGACAAAATTCTAGTGTAAGAAACTCAAGAAATATGTGCGACGTATAACAACACCTTTTGAGACCAATCGAACCACTAGATTGGTTTTTCCCTCAAAAGAGCCAACCATCTAATAAGTACATATTGCAGTATAATAGATAGTGTCTAAATTGTATAATATAAATTAGAAAATAGCTATGTTGCATGTACGCCACTACAATATTAGGTGTACAATTAAAACTGCTAAGTTACATTCGTATGTGTGGATTTTCCGTTGGAGGTGTCCTCGGTGCATCGAGAACGGTTCTCCTGATAAGGGTCAGAGATATCCTTTCGAGCATTGTATATCTCTAGATAAGATATACCATAAGAAAAAACATAGATAGTCCACACCCGATCACGTGGCACCGAGTACCATCACTCTCGCATGCATGTCCGAAAGAGTCACTAGATACAGAGATGATATACCCTTAGGTTAGCTAAACCCCTTAGCTATGCCCCTACTCCGGTTTCTATCATTATCGATGGTGAAATCACATTCAGCATCTTATCACATGAGTCATCACTCAAACAAATCTTGAATCTCTCTCTAGATTCTAACATAAGTCCTCCGACAAATGCTAACGTTGTCCTCTCTCTTAGGATCACCCTTAAAATAGACTGTCCCACACGATAGCATCGTTCCAAATGTTAACGCTGACATCGCTCTTGGACTTAAACTTAGGATAGATAGTGCAACTTTATAACATTTCGCTTCTCAACCACTTCCAGCACATAAATCATGTTTACGGTTTTGAAGTGGTTACAGTTTCGAGTCATCTCATATAAGTACACTTCCCCGCTTACCGGATGCTCCAAAACTAATCGATAGATTTTCGGTTAACTTAACCCCGGTTCTTTTAGAAATAAATAGACAATACATAAGGGTGGAGATCATATCCTATCCGGATAGATTTCCATATCGTTTGTCTTAGAAAAGCGAGATGAGTTTATATGTACAGTATAATATCACTGAAGATAATTGCACCACATAACCCTCGTGTTTCTTATAGATATTTCTTATGTTATCTTGGTCCAATTTGACAATAATGAGAACAATCACATGTGGAAACTAAGTCTTGTATACTTATCACGTTTCCGACCTTCTCAACTCACACTATCCCTTGATCAAGAGTAAAGTCAGTAGGTTAGAGCACTATTGCTTCTACACCTTACTCGAACATCAATCTTTACTCTCATAGATAGAACAAATCTACTTCATCTGCTTTTAGTGCTAAATACATGACTAAATGCTTTCCATAGACAAGTAAACACACAAAGCACGATTAAGTCACACAAAGCACGATCAAATCACATAAGCGACTTCTAATCCTTTTTATTTAATTAATACTTTTTGTTAATTAAAACCTCTTTTATTAGTAAACCTTCTTTTTATCTAATAAAATTTCGTTTATCAATTAGTATCTCCTTCACTATTCATTTGTACTCTTTTCAATACATCAAAAGTATTCGTCTACTTATCTCAAATGATATAAATATATGCACAAATCATTAACATGATTTCTTATTTTTAAAATATAATCAAAGAGGTTAAAAACAATTATTACTATAAACCTCTTCTCTTTTATAAATTATATCTTTACTTTTTCTATCTTTTTCCAAAAGATCCCATACTTTTTATTATCTTTAAAATATCCATTTAAAAGGTATAAGTACATTCACAAATCTATTTCACAAGGTTTAAGAAAAATGCTACTTAAAAAATGTCACAGCAAACTCAAAACCATTTCACTTATAATTTATCTTTAAAATAATCTTTTCAAAGATCTAATTATATTCATAAGTATAATCAAAAGGGTTAAAAACAAATGTTATTCAAACATCGTTTGCGATAAACTTAAAACCATTTTATACTTAACATTATCTTTAAAACATTCATTTAAAAGATCTAAGTATATCTTTATTTATTAAATAAGGTAATATACTTTTATATAGCTTCACAAAACCACTTACTATAACATAAGCCTTATAACCAAAACCACCTATCCTTTCATAAAATACTTCACTTACTTCCAAACTTATATATATTAAAAATACTTATAAATATGTTTTAAATATCTATGTAAAATATTACTTAAAATAACACATTTAGAACTTTACAAAAATCAACAAAAAAACATGTTTTATATTTTACAGCACTTTACTTTAAAAATTCATCAATAACTATTAAAAATATATTTAAACTTCTACTCTTTTATTCATACTCATATTCATATTATTAGAACTTCCATAAAAAGATTCCATAAAGAAGATAAATTATAAACCATTTACATCATGAAAAACAAGCCAAAATGTCGCGTTATCACAAAATAATGCAACATGCCGAACAGTGCTGTAGTACACCAAATACAGCATTTATAAATACTAGCTAAAGTTCTGGACAGAGATTCAACATGAAAATGTTTGATCTTTGTGGCCTGTTTTCACCGTTTAAATTACTTATTTAAGACTTGAAATTTTTATAGTAAATACTACACTTAACATACATAGAAACTATGAAAATAAACCCCTATATTCATCTTTCAATTTAATTATAAAAATTCTCGAAATCAAGTTATTTACTAAAGTGCTCGCATAATGACCTTTTTGCTCCAAACTTTAGCCACTTTTTTCAACCATTATACAATCTTTTCAACTCTAATTTTTTTGTAGTAATAATTACACATATAATACTTATTAACTCAGCAAAGAAAGCCCTAGGGATGTCTACCGATATCATATTAAAATTCCCAAAAGTAAGACATTTCAAAGTGCTCATATAGCGACCTTCTTCTCGCTATAAATTTTTGCAACTTTGTTTCACAAGTTAATGAATGAATTAAACTTTAATATTTTACCAGTAATAAGTAAACTTATAGTACATATTAAAATAGCAAAGAAACCCTTAGAATGTCTTCTATGGTTGACTTTAAAAATCGCCGAACATAAGGCATTTTGAAAGTGCATCCTAGCTACTTTTTCGCTTCTAACTTTTACAAGTTTCGTTCACAAGTTCTACAACTTTTCAAACTATTTATTTACTATCTTGTACACTAAAATATATATGATGAACAACCAAAATATATCATGTCATAATATATTAACATACCTCCAATTTGGACAAGCTTAAAATAAGGGGATTTCAAAGTGCATTTATAGCGACTATCGCTATACAAACACTTTCATATATACTTACATTCAATACAAAAAAAACCAAACATAAAAACACAAAGTCCAGGCCATGTTACCTATTTAAGAGGGTAATAGAAGTGATTACATGCTTTTAGAAACAAGCATATGTTTTTGTAAACATTTTTGGAAAACAATTTTACCATCAATAGTTATTACTTAAAAAGGGCTAACAAGGTTATTAAATCACTTTTATCACGTTTCA
Organism: Allium fistulosum; assembly: GCA_030737815.1. Taxonomy (NCBI): domain Eukaryota; kingdom Viridiplantae; phylum Streptophyta; class Magnoliopsida; order Asparagales; family Amaryllidaceae; genus Allium; species Allium fistulosum. The sequence continues at coordinate 995,117,408 of CM060903.1, forward strand.
TCCATGGTTCAAATATTTAAATAATTTAGATATTTAAATACAAAGTATACGAAATTCCGGGTTGTTAAAATAATGTTATTAGACCCCGCATTGTGTTCACATGAATAATTAAATAATGCATAAGTAGTCACTTAGAGAAACCAATTAGATAGGCATCTAAGGAAAATATGCTTTAACTAAGTAGAATGTTACTCTAGTTATGGAACGTTCTTATGTTTGGAAAATTCTCGATCTCCTAGCCTTTAGCTGGCTTGTCGAAGTGGTCTATTTCAAGGGTATACCCAAGTGGAAGGCTCAAAAGAGTTTTGCACCTTAGGTCAATTCAAATAAATGTATTTGAATATAATAAAATTTATAAAGAGTTATGAAACATGAATTTAAAATTTTGTTTAAATTCAAATTTTAATTTATAGAGGTTGTAAATAATTAATTTAAAATTATTTAAAATTAAAATTTACAAAGGTTATGAATAATTTAAAATTGTTTTAAACTTGTATTTATAAAGGTTATCAATAAGTAAATTTAACATTGTTTTAAAACGTTTAAATAATAAAAGGATACATATGAATATATATACATACACACACACGCTTAATGAATTATAAATGTCATAATAAATTATATATATAACATGTGTGAAGAAAACGTGAGGTTTAAATGAATTAAAACCCATATAGGCTTAAGGGAGTATACAATGGACGTAGTGATATTTCTATTGTCTTTAGATTGGTAAGGATGCTATGTAACTTTGTTGAGCACCCTTAAGGGTTACATAATCACTCTTAGGCCATCGCAAAACGAGAGATCTAGAGTATATACTATACTTTATGACTTGTTGAGAACCCTCAAGGTTATAATGATTATTTATAGCAAATAAAAGCATGGTTAGGAATTATGTACGATATATGAGTAGTAAAGAGTTACCGATTACGGAGACTATAATTTGATAAGCACCCACAAGGTTGTAGTGACATGATAAATAGATCTTTAACACCCACTAAAGGAATTACAAAATTCCCATATCTCTTTTAGGCTCTTTGAGAGATGCAGAATTCAGTGGGAGCCTTACTATATAAATATGATAAACCGATCTAATAAGTATAAGAACATGCATGATATTATAATAATCTACTAAATAAATTTGCATAGTTAATATAATTGATAAAATTGTTTATCGACTAAAATATACTAAACGAATTGAATTAATGATTGGTGAAGAAATGTGAAATATACTTACTAATAAATCTTGTGGCATGTTGTAGCTTCAAGGCCCATGCAATAGCCAAATTATACAACCATTAAAAATATTCATGTTTTAGTCATCTAAGTAATAGTTTGCCCAAGATTGTGTATTGTCTTCTGTGAGTTTTGAACTCTAAAAAAATACAAGAGTATGGATATTTAATCCATATTTGATCACATACAAAAGTAGTAAAACAAATAGTTGCGCTCGTAATATACGAAAATTCAATGAAATTTTTTTCACTCGAAATGAGCAAGTAAACCATAGTGTGAGATCATGTGTTTAATATGATTTAATACAATAAGGATCTTGTTGTGTTAGAAATAATACTAGACCATGAATTAAAATTTATCAGATAATATATTCATCATCCATTGATAATTCATCTAAAATTGATCCTTCTAAAGAAATGCCCAAAATCGCACCTAAAATACCTTTACTAAATTGAATATCTATCCCTTTAACATTATTATGAAGAAATAGCCATTATCCTCTTGTCCAATTTCCAAATTTGCATAAAATAGGGCAATACATCTTGGATAGATATTTATCTTAAAATTACTCATATCCATGATATTAATAAGTTGGCCCCTAGTGAAAATATATCTAATATTGTATAAAAAAGATAATTAAGGTTTACCGGCCTTTCGCCAAGTGATTAATTCATTATTACGGCATCAAACCTCTTAATATTCTTCTTACTCAAAAGCCATTCCTTTACTTCATCCGTGAGTATTTCTTCAATTGATCCAAAGGATGTGGATGAGATAGACTTCTTTCCTCTTGCCATAGTTAAAAGTGGTGAATTTTAGTGGAAAAATCGAAAGATTCGGGGATTTTGGGAGATAGGGATTTTTAAAGAATGGGTAAAAATCGGAGTGAGAGAGTGAAATGAAGGAGCGAAGTGGAAATGCAGGGGTTAAAAGACTTTCGGTCTACAGAAAAATTAATGTCACCGGTGGATCAGTGTACAAAGCACCGGTGGATCGGTGTACATAGCACCGATGCATCGGTGTGTGTTTTTTCTGCAGATTATCTTCAAGTTTTTAAATGATATAAGTTTATATATTTAATATAAATTTTAATAGCTTATTATTATTAAAAACATGACAGTTTCTAGCTTGTTATTTCTTAGATTTTTTTTAATTTTAATATTAAAGAATTTGTACAAACTAAACACTTTTTGTTTTTTAAAGTATTTTTATGAGTTATATAGATTATTCGTACTATAACTTGATCAAAGCTACAAAACTTATTAATTAACAAGTTTATGAATTAATTTATATTTTATTTTTAACTTTAAAGTTTATCGTAAAAATTTATACTTAATATAATAATGTTATAATTATTGTTATTAAGCTTTAGTAATAAAATTTTAATTTCTTGAATTATAAGATTTTTTTATATAAAATAGACAGATTTAATGAATTTTTACGTTTAAAATTTATTTACAAGTAAATATCATTATACTTTGGTTAAATTTAAAATAACTGTGTTTAAAACTCATTATTATTTTAGAATTAGATTAAATCCATTAATGAATAAATTTCATGTTCTCGACGTAATCTAATATGCTTATTTTTATTTATTGGCATAGTAAATATATCTGCATTCTGATTTTCTGTATTTACAAATTCTAAGGAAATATTTTCTTTTTCAAAGTGATCGCATAGAAAATGGTGTCTTATATCAATGTATTTAGTTCTTGAGTGATTAATTGGATCTTTTGCTAAATTTATTACACTTGTGTTATCGCAGTATATAGGTGATTTTCTTAAATTTACACCAAATCTTTAAGTTTTTGTTGCATATAAATTATTTGAACGCAAGCTAAAGCGGTTGAAATATATTCTACTTCATAAGTAGATAAGGATACATAGTTTGGCTTTTTACTAAACCACGAAACTAAAGATTGTCCTATAATGTGTACATGCCACTGGTGCTATTTCTATCCATTGGGCATCCACCGAAATCAACATCACTGTATGACACCAATTCAGATGGCCATCCTTTGGATAGAAAAGACATTAATCTTTAGTTATAATTAAATATCTTAGAATTATTTTAACAGCATGTAAATGTGACTCTTTTGGATTAGCTTGAAATCTAGCACACAGACATACAATTATCATTATATCGAGGCAACTGGCTGTTAGTAAAGGCCCAATCATACTTCTAAAGAGTTTTTAATCGATATCTTTACCGTTTTATCTTTATCTAGGTGAACAGTTGTACTTATTGGAGTTGCTTGCTACTCATATTTTCAACACCAAATCTTTTAGTTAAATCTTTACAATACTCCTCTTGCAAAATAAAAATATCACTATTTAATTGTTTAATTTGTAAACCCAAAAAAAATTATTCTCTCATATGGGACATTTCAAATTCTTTTCTCGTTATTTTTGAGAAATCCATGCAGAGTTTTTCATCAGTTGATCCAAAAATAATGTCATAACCATAGATTTGGACAACAAATAAATGATTATTGTTATGTTTTATAAAAAGAGTTGAGTCTACTTTACCAATTTCAAATCCAAAATTAAGTAAATAGTTTTTAAGTCTGTTATACCAAGCACTTGGTGCTATTTTTAAACCATAAGGAGCCTTTCTGAGTTTAAAAATGTGATCAGGATATTTTTCATATTTAAATAAAGGTGGTTGTTTAGATACATTTTCCTTTATAAAACCATTTAAGAAAGTACTTTTAACGTCCATTGGATATAATTTAATATTATGATGTCAAACAAAAGCTATTAATATTCTAATTGCTTCAAGACATGCGACATGAACAAAACTTTCATCATAGTCGATTCCTTCCTTCTGACTGTATCCTAAGCAACTAGTCTAGCTTTATTTCTAACAATTTCTCCATTTTCATCACTTTTATTTTTGAAAACCCATTTTGTTCCTATTACGGATTGATCATTTAGTTTAGGTATAAATTCCCATATATTATTTATTTCAAATTGATTTCGTTCTCCTTTCATCGCTAAAATCCAGTATTCATTTTACCGGCTTCTTTAGAGTTTTTAGGTTCTATAGTTAAAATAAAGGTCATGTGACTCATTTCAATTAATTTTCTTTTTGTTAATACTTTTGTACTTACATCTCCTAAAATATTTTTGATTGGGTGATCTTTTAAATTCGAGGGGGATCTTTGGTTGTATATTGTTCTAAATGTTCATTTATTTCTTGAGAATTTTCTTTAAGTTTATCTTGTTCTTTATTTTGTGTGATATTTGTAGATTGGTTTATATTTGACATTTTAGTATCATCTGTAGGATCTAGATTAACCCTAGAGGGGGGGGGGGGTGAATAGGGTTATCGCAAATTTTCTCAAATTAAACGCGGAAGCAATCAACAGATAAATAAATATGCAGTAAAGTAAATCACACACAAATTTACCCAGCTTCGGCAACCCCTGCCTACTGCTGCATTCCCAGATTTCTATTAGAATTAAACAGTCTCCCGCTTACAAACACTCTGACAGACTCGCAGACACTCGCTCTCGCTCACAAACACTCCTACAGACTCGCACACCCTGCTCCGCCTATAGAGTTTCGTTTACTCGCAAACTCTGCTCCCGCCTATAGAGCTTTGCAAACTCGCAGCCTCCCTGCTCACCGAACTAATTCTAACTAGACAATCTGACAACACCTAAACCCTAGGTGGTGATTCACTCTGACTGGACTTTGAAAAAACAAACTGAAAATACAAAATACCGTTTAACCCCAAGGCAAAATTTAGATCGACAATTTAAATCTATTTTGCCCTCAATAGACTAGGCCTAAAAATTATATCAATAAAACCCGGCCCAAATTTTAAACTTTAAAACCCTAAAACAAAACTAACCCCTAATTAAAATTAAAATCCTAATTTTATAAATAGGCCGGCCCCTTTTATATTAATCAAAATGTCGGCCCGCTGTTTTATTTCTTCGATCAATAATATCTCTGGCCCGATTCCCTTTATCTCCAGCCCGATCTTCAGAAGAAAAATATGCCGACTCAAAATTAGGGCTTTAGCGATTTTTGTTTGATTTGAGAAGAAATCAGAGCTTCGATCAGTTGCTCGTCACTTGGCTTATGCTCGAAACTCTTTGCTCTGGAAATTGCGACATCGATTTCTCTAAGCTCTGGATTTTTAGGGTTTTGATGATTTGGGGTTTTGTTCCCTTGAGCGCTCGGCTTTGCTTGAGGTTTCGATCTGTGCTTGGTTTCGGCTTTGCGCGCTCCTTAGGGTTTCTGAAACTCCTCGATTTCAGGTGCGATTTCTCGTTGCTCGATTCTGTTTATACTAGCTTGTTTGAGCTTTTGTCGGTGATGATTGGGTTTTCTTTTTCTGCTCTTCACCACACCTGTCGATGATGATTTGGGTTCCTTTTTATAGACGTCTGATTTGATTTACGTGTTATTCACGTTGTTGAGACTTTCCGATTTTACTCTCTCATATTTTTGGAAATTCCTTTATGCCCACGGTTTCGATTTTGAACGTGCGATTTTCTCTTGAGTCCCACGGCAACGAACTTTCCTCTTTTGTTCTACTTTGACTATTTCAAAGATAACAGATACGCACTTGATTTTTGACTTGGTCATCTCTGCACTGTTGAATTTCGTTCATCCCTGTAGCATTGATTTACACAGCATTGACTTACGTCTGCATTTTTATTCTTCGACTTCGAACTTGTTTATTTCTGGTTTGACTTCGAACTTATCTTCTTGTCTTTGATACATTTCACTGTGTGTTCATCCTGTAGTTGATGACACTGGTTGCTTCATGCATTTTGCTTGACCTGCTGTAGTTGTTCATATGCCACTGTGTTACATTGTGGTTTGTATTCATGTTTGATCACTGGGCTTTGCTTTGTGTAGTTGCCTTATCTTGTGCTCGAGCTCTTTGCATACTGATGCACTTCATACATGCACTGTGTTGATCTTGCTTGCTACCTGGTTGACACTTGATGTTTGTAACTTGGTTTGTGTTGTTTCTGTATTTTTGCCTTCCACACTGTTGCACTTGTGTATTCTTGTATTGGTATTTTGGTTCATGCATTCCAGTGTATATTCTAGTCTGTAATATTGGTTGAGTCTTCACTTTGCAGTTTTATTTGAACATCTGTGTTTGGTCATTTGAGTCATTCACTAGACACTTTCATGTAGCTGTAGTCTTTGTATATGTGCATGCTGTTGTGCACTTCATTGTTTCACTATGGTCTTTGATCTTGAGTCAGTTGCCTGCCTTCACCTGTTGATCTTGTACATGTTCATAAGTCTGGTCTGATTGTATAGCAGTTGTACACGTGTCTTGTGATCTTCAGTCTGTGCATTGACCTTGTGTTGATGATGAGATTTTGAATATATTGCACTTGTGTTGAACCTGATATTGATTTGACCTTGTGCACTCGAGTTGGTGAGGCAGTGCACACGTGCATACGTGTGTACTGCAGCCACTCGTAATTAACTGTCCCTGATATGAATACTGATATGCACAGATATTACATAATCAAAGATGATGACGTTTATCCCATATATCTGAGACAGCTTTAAAAACAAATTTTATATTTTTGCAAATTAAATTCGTTTCTGTTCAGATTACTGCTGTAGATTATCAATTATACAGGTACACAGGAGACAAGACACATACTGGAGCTGGACAATGCAGATGAGTGTTTGAGTGATGTAGTGAGGTAAAAAATGTAATAGCATGAGTGAGAGTGAACTATAAATATGAAATCAGTGTACTATAAACATTGTACTGAATAAAATATTATATTGAATAAATTACTGTTTGAATTTGTTAAATTCTGTGCAATAGCATTATTATTCAATATTTATATTTATTCTTGTATGTGTAAAATAAAATCTGCAAACACATCTATAATTCGATATATATATTTTGTTATCATCAAACACTAAACACACATCAAACATCATCTTCAGAGTTATCAAAATTTTTGTCAAAGGAAACGTGTAGAGTTTCTTCAATAGTATTTGTCCTTTTATTGAAAATTCTTTAACCTTTACTTCTTTTTGAATAACCGACAAAAATACATTTGTTGGCTTTAAAATCAAATTTTCCTAAATTATCATTAGTGTTTAAAATAAAACATTTTGCTCCAAAAATTATGAAATAAGAAATTTTAGGTTTTCTTTAATTAAAAAGTTCATGTAGGGTACATTTTGTTTTAGGTCTTATTGATATGCGATTTAGAACATAATATGCAGTAGTGACTACTTCTGCATAGAAATTCTAAGGTAAGGTAGTGCAATTTAGTAATGTTCTAGCGTATTTGTGATGACCCACCTTTTTGGATGATTTAAGTCGATAATAAATCATACATGTCTAACTCAAACCATTCAAAAGGGAGGATTGTCAATGGGATAAATAAGAAAATAAGAGAAAAGAAGGGAAACGAAAAACAGAATCTCACAGCGGAATGACAAAATATAATTATCAAATAAACAGTTCATGAAGCTGTTTTACAATATACATTTGATTACGCAACTTTTACAACAAAATCAGAGTACAAACAACAACATACCAATAATGATACAGCGGAAAAATACTAATAATATAATATACCAAACTTCGTCTTTGTCATCCAGAAATAATGTCTTCAAACACTAAAATGCTCATGCTGACCCGAGCATAATGAAAAGACAAAACACTCAAGTCAGAACTAAAAGTTCTTATGTAAGTTAAATCAACAACAAGTAAATATGAGTGTAATATCTTCAGAGATGTTTACGGGATTTTACATCTCCTATCCAGTGTATAACGTGAGTGCAATAACTCAAGAGATGTTACGGGATTTTCTATCTCTTAAGAATCCGTTAAACTATCTATATGTAGTAAGATACGTTGTATAAATAGTATATATCAGTAATATAAAGTATTAAAATAGCGTTAAGGCTTTACATTGATCCCCTTTAATGCATTTTTAAGCATTATCCTACAGTTTGCCTTTTTTAGCATCACCAGTAACGTCGGTAGCCAGGGAGGCGCCGTGATAAGACAACATTAAAACAAAGTCGTAGTGGTCGCGTATAAAAATAAAAGTATGACCAGGCATGTAAGGCAATGCCCAAGGTAGGATACTACCAGTTCGGGTCGCAGGGCTGGTGGTAACGCATCGTAGCCATGACCACCCACCACTTCCAGCACCCTTAAAATCAAATCAAATCAAGGTGCACCGATCAAGCCAACATCAATATAGTAATACGAAGAGGTGTATTCGCTAGGGGTAGCTAGCCCACTTGGCCCTGACAAGCTGTCCTGTTTTAGTTATTTCAAATTGGCACAAGTGTCGCGGTCATCCATCATCGTTCTCTTTCTTCAAATCCAGCAAACGCCTCCAATTCAACCACTTCATTCTGGATCATCCACCACATACACAGTTGTTAAAGTGGTTCAAATATTGACAGAGAGTATGCCAATAAGAGGCCCCGGTCTCTTTAACAACCAAACATCATTTTTCACACCGGTTGGTTCTTGTACATTTCAAAACCGATTAACATTTGATATCAAAATATCATATTTACTTCAAAATATCCTTCATTTCAAAATCATCATATTTACTCGAAATATGTCATCTTCACTTGAAAACATCATTTCAAATTCCAACTTAAGTTATAACCCCATTTAACCACATTCACATTTAAATCAACAATTTAAATGTAACCATTCCAACTTGCACAGTTTGAAATTTTGGAAAATAGTTTAAATAGTTATAAATAGTTTAGAGATTTAAAACAGTTTTAATCTAAAATGATTTGAGTATTCAAAATGGTTTATATAGTAAAATAGTTTGGAAAATCTAAATAATTTAAATATTAAAAAGAATAGATTTTTCAAAAGTTTATATTAAAATAATTTATTTTGAAAATACTATCAAATCAAACTATTTCTTTCCATTTCAACAAATCTGGGCCATATCCAATTTCAAGTCAACAAAACTAAATTTCAATCCTTCAATTCAAATGACTCAAATTCAATTTAGCTTCAAATCAACTTGATTTAAATTTCAATTCGAATTAACTTCAATTTTCGAAACGTTCATTTTTAACTTCAAATTCGATTCAACAATCCAATTCAATGATTTAAATTTCAATTCAATTTTATTTTAAACCATTTCAATTTATATCAATTTCAAGCCCAATTTCAATTTAATGATTTAAACCATAGAATCAAATTAAACTTCATTGTTCAATTTTAAGATCCAAATCTTCAAAATAATTCAATTTTCCGAATTAATGTCATATATCGATTATAACTTTACATTTTCAATTTTATTATTTTAAACAATTTCTTTTAACCGATTTCAATTTCAACATTTAAAAGCTTGAATTAGAAAATAATTTAATTCATATAAATCCACAATTTATTTCCTTTAAAACAATATCATTTAATCAAAATCCAAATTCAAGCCTTTAAAACCATTTAATTTAACCAATCCGATGTCTGTATATAATTTTCTATCATGTAGTCAAGTGAATAGTTATTTCAAATTTTAATTTCAGGGATGGATATATATCATTTCAATCGAAATCAAAATGTCATAGGTATATATCATTTCAACCTATTTCTTAATTCATTCGAAGTAATTCAAATAACAGTTTATATGCTGTCACTTAATATACAGAGTGATAACATGGATATATAAAAATAAATAAACATCCAATCATCCAAAATGTCAACAAATAGACATCCATCACAATTAACATCCAAACCAGCCAATAAATCACAATAATTATCTGGTTATCAATATCAGGTATTTAACTAGCAATTCAATTTTCAATTTCAAATTTAACCGACAATTTAATCCAATATAAAATTCAATTTCAATTAAAATATCAATTTAACTACCAAACGTCAATCGATAAAATTCTTATCATTTCATAAATTTAGTTTAACTAACATAAGAAGATTTAGTATTGCATGAGTGGGTTTAATCACTCACCTTTGATTTATAGCCGATTTAAAATCCAATAAAAGCCCAAAATTTGAACAGTCTTCAAATTCAACCAAACTAGTTTCATGTTGTTCGGAATTTTTGTACGATCCCAATGGAAGAAACCGCATCCAAATCCGGGTTCATATGCAAAAGTTATTCACGTTAGAAGTTATAAGATTTTAAATTAAATTAAAAAATAATCAAGGAGAAAAACGTAAATTGGCTCACCACGTTCAAATCCTTAAGCGAACAGACTCGAGCATGAACCCTAGCCACCGACCTAAAGCTCGTCGCCGCAAGCAACCACGGCCGCCACACCTGATCTCACCCCACCGCTGCCAAGGCCACCTCCGGCCGACCCCACTGTGGTCGCGCACGACCTCCACGTCGCCTGAGATGGCCACGGCCGTCGCGACAACTACGGTGATCTCTGGCGAACTCGCTCGTCTCCAATACAAACGAACCCCATGGATCCTTTCTGCTTCGTCTCCTCTTTCAGACGCCACTCCCCGATCGTCGAATTGTCAACGATCCACCGTTGATCGCGAAACCCTAGGATGGGCGGCCGAAACTGTTTCACTGATTTCTGCCCAAACCGAACCTCCAATCGAAAAACGAATTCTAGATGTAGATTACGTTCGTCGAGAGCTTCGCGGTGATATATTATATGATAGGGTTTGAGCAGTTTGAATTTTTGGAGTTTGATTTGAAATTGTAATTAGGGTTTGAAATGTCTGCCATTGAGAAGGAACAAATGTGGTAGAAATTGTATGTATAGAAAATGAAAAATGAAAGCTACTAGGGTTTATAATAGCCTATATATAGACAGAGATGGATAAGAATGGATGGAACCGATCGAATGGATCGAAACGATAACAATAGCCCGAAAAGCCTGTTTTTCCGAAACAAAAATAGGTCATTCAATATATTGAAATATTGGTTTTTGATATTTTTAAACTCAATAGAAATAGTTTCAAACCCTAATTCCATTGTATATAGAAGTTAGCTTTTAAAATCAATTTATATTCATTTAAATTACTTTAACTGATTTCTACGCATTTCGAGCTCGCACGATCAAACGGTAAGTCCAATCGCTACGAAACTTGAAATCATATAATAATTCACCAATACGGATCCGATGAAACTGGTTTCGTTGAAATCCGAGAAAGTGGCCAAAAATGCTAATTTTCACGTTAATTAAATGAATTATTATTTTGAAATCAATTTAATCACTATTAAAATTAAATTTAAAAGTTAACCATCGTCGTTCTTCATTACACAGAAATTAATAATATTTTAAAATTAAATTTTCCATGTGAGTAAATTTATTTTGGAAATTTCTCATTTTAATTAATGTGTGAAAATAGTCTTTTTGGGCACTGTTTCGAATTTCAATGAAACTAGTTTCATCGGATCCGTAATAGTGAATTAATTATAGGATTTCAAGTTTCATAGCGATCAGACTTACCGTTTGGCCGTGCGAGCTTGAAACGCAGAGAAATTAATTAAAGAAAATTAATTAAAATAATTTGATTTTGAAAACCTATCTTCTGAATATGATGGAACTGGCTCCCGAGACTAGTTCCATTGTGTTCAAAATAGGGGTATAACATATAGAACACCAGACGACACACGTCGTTTGAAGTTTTAAAAATGTATGTGTGAATAGTGTTGGATATTTATATAATAGGCCATACTATATCTTCATTCGCGCAATCACAAACCCAAAATCACCAGCCGCTTTCATTTAAAATATTTCAATGGCCGAAATTCATTTTCTTCCTCCCTCGATTTTTCCTCATCCACTCATCGAAATCAAACGACTCCAAAAGGAAAGTTGAAGATCTCGTCGATCTCAACATTGTGGATGGTTGGATCGTCTTGTTTCGTCGCGTGGTGATCGATATCTGCTCGCATTCGAGCTGCTGTACATGGGTTTCACTGCATCGTTCGAGCGCTGGTGAGGGCGCTGGTGATGGGGGCGCAGGCGTGCGTAAGGTAGGGTGCAGGCGCGGTGGTCGGCGATTTTCATGGAGGTACTGGCGTTCGATCGCGTTTTATATAAAAAAATAGAAGGAAAATAAAACAGGCGAAGTCGTGCTCAAGCTGGGAAGGAAACGCGACCTGGGAAGAATGATAGTGAGAAGGTTTTTTTTTTTATTGTTAATTATCTTTGTTAATTAAGTTTAATTATATTCAAATGATAATTAGTTCATATCTTTTTCATGCAAGGTCCGTTTCGAACGAAACAAGTCGCATTGCGATCGTATCGACGAAGGCTACGATATGGAGTTGGATTCATATTTATTTGAAGCTGAAAAATTTTTAGTATTCAAATAAAGGTGAGTGTTTTAAAATGCTCACGAAATACTAAAATATTTCTGATGTTTGTTAAATTGATATCATGAAGTAATTTAATTTCAGTGTTGTTTGGTAATTTAATCGACATTTAATTTGACATATGAATTGAGTGTGACGAATTAAAATTGACAGTTAAAGCGAAATTGAAATTAAAATGCAAGTTAAAATCTGATATTTAATAACTAGTTGACTGTTGTGATATTTTGACTGATTTGGATGTTGATTGTGATAGATGGCTATTGGTTGATATTTTGGATGATTGGATGTTTATTTATTATATATATATATATATATATATCATATTATAAATTTGTAAATTATTTGACAATATATAAACTGTTATTTGAATTATTCGAATAAATTAAGAAATAGGTTGAAATGATATATACCTATGACATTTTGATTTGGATTGAAACTATATATATCCATCCCTGCAATTAAAAATTAAAATAACTGATCACTTGGCCATATGATAGATAATTATATATGGACACCGGATTGGTCAAATTAAATGGTTTTAAATTCTTGAATTTGAAATTATTTAACTGATTTTGTTTTAAGAAATAAAAATCGAATTATAAAGATTGAATTAATTTCTAATTCGAGCCTTGAAATGTTGAAATTGAAATTGGTTAAAATGAATTGTTTTAAGAATTTATTTTGAAATGTGAAGTAAAAATCGACATATGACTTGAATTAAGAAAATTGAATTTTTTTTTAAAGATTTGAACTTTTACTCGAACTTCAAATTTGTCTAAATAAAAGTGGTATGAATGGATGTTTCAAAATTTGAGCTAGGAATTGAATTATTTTGAAGATTTGAATCTAAATTCGAACATTGAAGTTTAATTTGAATTAAATGATTTAAATCGATATTCTAAAATTGGACTCGAACTTTATATAAATTGAAATGGTTTAAAATAAGAAATGAATTGGTATTTAAACCATTGAATCAAATCGTTGATTCGAATTGAAATTAATTTGAATGAAATTGATTTGAATTGAAATCGAAATTGAGTTGATTTGAATTGATTTGAGATTTAAGATGATCTGAATCGGAAGATTTAAAATTGAAATGGTTTGATTTAAATTTGAACCTGAATCCAGATTTATTGGAAATGGGAAGAAACAGTTTTGAATTTGAAATTATTTTCACTATAAACTATTTTCCTATAATCTGTTTTAAAATTCATCTTTCTAAATTTCCAAATTATTTAAATTTTCAAATCATTTAATATATAATCTATTTTAATATTTTAACTATTTTAACTATTTAAACTTTTTAAACTATTTAATATTATTCAAACTATTTTCGAAAAATTGAAACTGTGCAAGGGTGGAATGTTTATATTTAAATTGTTGATTTAAATGCGAATGTGGTTAAATGAAGTTATAACCTAAGTTGAAATTCGAAATGATTATTGAAGTGAAAATAACATATTTTAAGTCAATATGATTTTTTAAGCGAATATGATATTTTGATATCAAGTATGAATCGTTTTCGAAATATAAAAGAACCAAACGGTGTGTAAAACGACGTTTGGTTGTTAAAGAGACTGGTGCCTCTTATTGGCATACTCTCTATCAATATTGGAACCACTTTAACAACCGTGTACGCGGAGGAGACTCCAGAACGAAGTGGTTGGATTTGGTGTACATTTGCTGGATTTGAAGAAAGAGAATGATGATGGATAGACCTCAGCACTTGTGCCAATTTGAAATGACTAAAACATGACGGCTTGACAGGGCTAATGAGGCTAATTACCACTAGCGGACATCCATTCTTCAATTTTCTTCTTGTACTTGGTCCATACTATTAATTTTGATGTTGGCTTCGATTGGTGCACCTTGATTTGGGATGACCTCCCTTTGACTTGATATGGGATGGAAGGACGCGGAGGGAGGTCGTGGCTACGATGCGTTACCACCAGCCCTACGACCCTAACTGATAGTATCCTACATTAGGCATTGCCTCATGTGCCTTGTCATACTTTTATCCTTATACGAGCCACTACGAGTTTGGTTTAATGTTGTCGTATCACGGCGCTTTCCTATCCCCCGACGTGCTACTGGGGCGTTATATGCAAATTGTACGACAATTCTTAAAAACACGTTAAGGGGGATTAATGTAAAGCCTTAACGCTAAGAAAAATATTTATTTTACTGGTTAGACATTACATATATAGCGTATTCTAATATATAAAAATATTTTGATGGATCCTTAAGAGATGGAAAATCCCGTAACATCTCTTGAGTTATTGCACGCATGTTATACATTGGATAGGAGATGTGAAACCCCGTAAACATCTCTGATGCTATTACACTCATGTTATACGTGATATTGATTTGACTCGCATAAGAATATTTTAATCTTGAATCGAGTGTATTATTTTACTTTATGCTCGGGTTAGCCATGAGTTTTCAGAGCATTGAAGATTATTATTCTGGAGGACGAAGACAAAGATTTGGTATATTATTACTACTAGCATTATTCCCTGCATTATGTGTTCTGCTACATTATTCTATTGTTCTGTTGTATATATAAATCTGATAAATATTGTAAAAACTTAATCAAATGTATAGTATAAACAGCTTCATGAACTATTTATTTGATTATTATATTTTATCGTTCCGCGGTGAGATTCTGTATTTGTTTTCTTCCTTTCTTATTTTTCTTAAACCCCATTGATTATCTGTGTTCTGGATTATTCTGAGTTGGACATGTGTGGTTTATTGTTAACTTAAACCTTCCGAAATGTGGGTCGTCATCAGAGCTTTGGTTTAGCGATAACCTTAGCTTTGTGAGGTTTGACTCATTAGAGATAGGGTAGTAATACCCTAGAATGAGTTTGTTTGAAAGTGTGTGTGTATATATATATATATATATGAGAGCACGTACTTGTTAGTGTTATAAATTGTTTTGTATTGTGTTTACTTTTCTGTTGAGTTGTTTATGAATTCTGGTCGGTGCGTGAGACGCCATGTTATCGATAGGGGTTTCTAAACACTTAAACGAGGCAAGTCGACATAATATTGTTTTAAAATCAGGTAAATAAAATAATTTTACCTAAATTATATCTTATATGTAAAATGATAACTTTCGTAAACCTGTATGATTATTTATGGATGTTACTTGTTAGGAGATGATAATATTTAGTTATCATCGATTATTGGTTGAATTAAACTAAAAAAAATACTTTGTGAACTCTATTTCACGAAGTGTCCGATAATTAAATTAAATTGAAATCTAATTACAATAAGAATTGTTTGCAATAACAAAGATGTAAATTAATGAAATGTTTTCATAATAAGGTAATGGAATTGTATAAGTATATTTATAATATAGCTTATATATAGAAAGGATTTAAAAGCTGAGAATTTTAGAATTTAAATCTCATTGCTTTCAAAATAGTTTTCAAAGCCTTCAAAATTAATAATAATATTATTTGAAAGTGTTTTGACTAGAGATATATTTTTAAAAGATTTTTGAAAGAAATAAAAGCATTGAACTCGCTTTAGTCGCTGGGAAATAATTCTGGGGATGATTGCAGCATCGCCAGTATTCATTTTCGAGTTTCTGAGTGAGAATTGCTACCAAAAGAAATTTATTTCCGGTTAAAACAAGTTTGATTGTGAAAAAATATTCCAACTATGATTTGATAAATATATGAAAATATTTTTGAACTTATAAATTGAAAATAGTATAGATAAGAAATAAGTTTATTACTTATGAATTTGAACAGGAAAGTAAGATCGAATTTTAAAACGGTTGAACATTTTGGTTAAGAAAACAAAAGAAAATTTGAATTCGAGATATGAAATAAAGTTTAACTTAATAAATATTAAATGAATTGAATTGGATTTGAATGGAACTAGATGAATTAGTAAAGTGAATTAATTCCAGTTAAGTTATAAAATGAGTTAATAGAATGAATACGAACTTGAATTATAAAATGCAATTTGGGTGTAAAAAAAACTGAATGAGAATAAATGAGTGTAAGTAAAATTGATATGAGTAATTGAATTTGATTTAAATTGGATGTAAATAAATTGAATGCAAATGGAATGAGTTTTAATAAATTGAATGTTAACTAATAGAATATGAAATAAGAGAATGTTAAATAAAGAAATGTTATACATTTAGTTAATGTTCTAACAAATGTTAAATGAATAATTTGAGAAGTAAAAAGAAAATACTATTTAGATATATGAACTAAAGTTATGAAGTAATAATAAACATGATTTGTGTTTTACAAACTGTTTATAATAAACATAAATGGTTTTATAAAATGGTTTATAAATGATATTAGTATTAAAGAGAATATACTAAGTGGTAATGAAATAAAATTTAACTTAATTAAGGTTAAATGAAATGATTTATAAAATGGTCCATAATTGAATTTAGTATGAAATGCATTAGACAAAAAGTGAAATAATTGAAATTTGAATAAATTGAATGTAAATGAAACAAATGTGAATAAATTTGAAGTAAACCAATTAAATGTTAATAAAGAATGGATGTTAATAAGAAATGAAGTGTATAAATTAACTATGGACATTGAATAATGTAAATTCATATCGTTATGAATTAATTGGATGAATATTATTTGTTGGATGGTTTCTTTTGTTGTAAATCATTGTTATTACTGCTTTTGGCTGCATATGATTGTTATGTTGTGTATTTGTGCTCGTGTTTGTGGTTTGGATTCAGAATTTATGTTATACGGTTCTACTAAACTTATACATGTTTCAATATATTTTTATAAGCAACTAATATTCTAAATTGAGTTGAGATAGGTACATAAGAAGACTGTTTGGATGTATACGCGGTTTGATTTACTTTTGATTGCTTAATATGAGCGGACTCGCTCGTATTAATAATAATAAGGTACATATCTCGGATTACATACCATACTTTTATGTTTTTTTTTCTACGGGATACCTCATCATTGAGATGAGATGTATACTGATATATATGTGTATGGTAAATTTTTACGATCGAGCCGTGCAAAGGAGGCGCTGTCAAAATTTTCCGTAAATCCAGATGTTGGAAATTTTTTGAGATTTTAAATTTTATAACTTTTTTTATAAATAAGTTGTAATTTCCGTAAAACCGATATCAGAGTGGTGTAGTAGGAGCATAGTAATGATTTTCTAATAAGACTTTTGTAACACCCCGAATTCCGGTGGGTTCGGATTTTTCGCAAAATGCTAAAATCCAAGCCCACTGAAGCCCAAGTTGGGTATCTGGTATCCTATAAATAGGCAAAGACAAATATGTCAGAGCTCAAATCAATATCTCACAATGGAACTGACTAAAATATAATAGTAAGTAAATAATCACCAAGATAATAACACTTTCTAAACAAGTGTCTCAAAGCTGGAAAGTCTCCGTCATCTACCTAACCTGTGGGATGTTATGAGGAGGGGGTCGAAACTAAAGTTCTGGTGAACAGACAAATTATACACTTCTAAGCTTAATTTTAAATATACCGTTTTATTTCCATTTTCTGTTATATTAGGTTTATTGGGTTTATAATACTCTCGCCTCTATGCGTGCATCGTACCCATTTACTCCCTGGTATATTAAAACCTAATAACTAATATATATGTAGCTACATGCCCAAAGACCGCATCGGTCTTAGGTACTACCCAAAGTACCTTCCGTATCCTCCTCAAAAAGGACTCCATCGTCTTGCTCCTAGAGCGTTCTCTAACTACATCTGTAAAGGACAGCTTCGTGAGGCCTACAATACAGATGTTCCGTCGTCTACTATGAAAACGTAAAACTGCATCCGCACTAGCTTATACTAGTGCTCGGACATCCACAATGTACCACCCAGTGCGTACCTTGAGGACTATACGTAATCGTTTTGTCTACTCCTTGAATTCCGCCAACAAAGTCTACCTTTTACGGAACTCATTCGGGGATTTTCTATATCTGTAAAGGTCCGCTTCGTTAGGCCTACAATACAGATATTCTACTTGGTCTGTCTCCTTTCTCATCGTGGCTATGGCCCTACACAGCCACCCCTCAACTAATCGAAAGACCTTTCAAGAGCCAAGCGGTTGTGCCCTACTACAAACAATCTAAACATCTAATTAGTTGTGCCCCTCATCCAATGTCTCGATAGTGAAAGAATCATTGGCATGTTGGTTTAACTCTAGTCTTTCCTGAACTCACTTTGACTGATGATGGTTTGATCTCCGCATGCGACTATCCTTTTGGGTCCTGCCTACTATAACCTACTTGCAATCCAGAGTACAGTGTCATACGAATATCCTACTCCATCATCAACCTTTTGACTGCCTACAAAGGTCCGCTTCGTTAGGCCTGCAATGCAAAAGCAGTCAAGGCATACTCTCTTGATGGAACACCTACAGACCTGCCTCCGGGGGTGCAGCTTTGTTAGGTCTACCCCAGAGGGCCATTCTAGAGTATCCTCACGTCCCGTTGAAGTCTCGTACATCCTTCTAGCCCGATCTAACTAAGTTGGACGTGCTCTTTCTGTACTAAAATCTGCGATGAACTGCTTCGTTAGGCTCTTATCCAGATTCTCTTTCAAGCTGCTCCAAACGCACCTTACCATTTTATTAGACCCTACGTCTAATCTTTTACATGCGTTTAGTTTACCCTTCTTATTCTGTTGGCTGCTTATTTACCCTAATCAGCATGCCCAGCCCCACCTATGTGTGAGACCATCAGTCCTAGACCTGAAAGGGAATGCTGCCGGTACGGGCCAGTTCTATTATTTTGCTTATTAACTTAATCCCAGATCTAAGTTTGATAGAATAAGCCTCTTCTATTTCTTTCTTTTTAATTATAACCTACGTGTTACAATTATACTTGCAATTGTTACCTTTATATTCTTTTCTTTCTTTCATAACCTACATGTTATAAATGTAATTGCAAGTGTCTCTTTTCTATTCTAGTCTATCTTCTTTTATATGATACTAAATTCTCTTAAGTTCTCTTATATTATATGATAGTCTTAGCTTGGGACTATGTCCAACTATCACAAATTTACTTATCATAATAACTACTTTACCTTTTATTCTACTATCTGCGCAGTAAATGCAGATCTAGTCACATCTTATGTTTATTATTTCTAGTCTTGTCACATAATTAACTTGATTACTTCCTCTTCTTTAATTTCTTTAACGCTCCACGTTATTCTCTTTTATTCTAGAAAGTAGTTCTATTCTATTTGGTTAGTTACAAAGATTGTGCTAAAAATCCAGTTCCATATTTTAATACTAAGTAATGCTATAAACAATAATCTGTAACTGCAAGATATTTCTTTTATTGTTTCTTTAATTTTTGGATAATGCAAAATACAATAATGTCTCTATTTTGCACTAATTCCATTTTTCTTGCTTTTATTCTTGTAATTACGTTTATCATTATTCTTACAATATTAAACTATGGAAATGTATTCCTTTTTCTAAACCAACCAACTAATCTATCACTAACTTCCAAATTAAGTTATTAGATTTTCCTCTTTTTAGTTCATTTCTTCTGTTTTAACATAATTTACTGTAAATTTCTCACTTTTAGGCTTATGCCTTTCTCTACAGCTTTTAAGCATAACATTACTTATATTTAATTAGATTTCTTTCTTTTTCCATATAAATAACATTTAAATATAAGTATACTTCTCTTATAAAATTTACAGTATTAACATAACTAACTAGTAGAACTAATTACTGAAATAAATGCTGAATTAAATATTTAATAGGAATCTAACGATATTATATATCATAAACATAAAAGAGATTTAATTTAAATCCACTCACCTGTTGTCCTTAGCTTTACTCCATGGCCTTCCCGGATCCCCTTCTAAGGTGTCTAATATTTTTATTAAAAAGATCTGCTCCCCAGAAATATTTTCTATTTAGGGTTCAGCCTCAGGCAATGATTCCAATTGGGAGAAAATCTGATCGTGGGAAAATAGCTAGGCTTAGGGTTCTATTTATAGTGGAGTTTGGGGATCTCAGACCGTCGGATCTTTGGATTGAATCAGGTGTAACCACGTCACAGGCTCGCTGCGAATCCTTGGATCCATAAAACAACGCTTCAGATTGCACAAAAATTGAATCAAATAAGTTCAGCACGTCCCTAGACGATTTAACGTCTATGGCAAACGCGGGTTGACCTATAGGTCGACCTGTGTTCTTTGCGGATCGTCCTTAGGGTCGACCATTGTGCGTTGCCGGTTGACCTGATGGTCGACACGTGGGGTATTTTTATTTATTATTCTTTTCGTTTAATTATATATATATATATATATCTGATTTTCGTTTCTCTCGTAACTTCTTCTTATTAACTCGTATTTCGACAAGTTATATATGAAAATTGATCAGAAATCACCATGAACACAATGGTATAAGTTTCAAGGCCATATTCTGACAATCCCAAAAATGCTTATTTTCACTGTTCATCGTTATTTGATTATTTAATTATTTAAAAGTGCGGGGTGTTACAACTTTAATATTTTATAATTTGATTATTTTGAATAAATATACCAAATGTAAAATTCCTTATTTAACCCCTTTTCGAGGATGAAAAGTTTAAGTGAGGGAGATTGTAACGACCCGTGTTTTTAACTATTTTAAATTATTAAATTTAATACAATTATTAAATAAAAATGGTTGGAAATAAAAATTTATGTTTTATTTATGTAATTTATTGAATATGAACTTGAATAAAATTTTGAAATAACCAATTTCGAAGATTTTGGCAATAATAAGCATAGAAATGAAATTCTGTGTATTGAATGTGTTTATAATCAATAGTTGGAATTGAATAATAAATGTTGATTTACTGTAAAATGGAAGTGGTTGTTTTATTATTTGAATTCATTTTAAAAGTAAATTTTACAGGTTAAATAACTTATATTTCAATTATAGTGTTTTATCGAATGATTAAATTATTTAATTTTGATATTGGAATTATTTAAATAATAGAATTCTGAATTTAATATAAATGAAAATGATGTTGAAAGTTGATTTAAATTTTATATAAACAAGAATGAGGATTGTTAACTTTTAAAAATTGAATTTAAAAGTGAATAAATTTATTTTAGAAATTTCTCGTTTTAATTAACATGTAAAAATAGCCTTTTTGGGCATTGTCTCGAATTTCGACGAAACTAGTTTCATCGGATCCATAATAGTGAACTATTATGGGATTTCAAGTTTCGTAGTGGTCAGACTTATCGTTTGGCTGTGCGAGCTTGAAACGCGGAGAAATTAATTAAAGGAATTTAATTAAAATAATTTGATTTTGAAAAGCTATCTTCTGAATATGATGGAATTGGCACCCGAGACATGTTCCATTGTGTTCGGAATAGGGGTATAACATATAGAACGCCAAGTGGCACGCATCGTTTGTGAAAGTTCCATAGGGTGGATCGTGTAGTGTATATGCAAGTATATGTGGCAAAATATATGATGCAACTAAGATAGGATTAATCTAAGTAAATATAGAATAAGCACACCAGGATTTTATACTGGTTCGGACCTCCCGTCCTACGTCCAGTCCCGAAGCACCTCTTCGGAATTTCCTTTCACCAAATAACCCTCACTTCACCCGGAGGAACAGGTTTACAATAGCAGAGTTTCTTTGTCAACTGTGTGTTCTCTATTACACGGATTTTGACTATATAGTACAAATGCTTCCAATATATATCTAGAGAGTATTATCTATGAGGAACTGTATATTTGGAAGAGTAGAATACAAGTATAGATTGCTAGAGATCAAGAGTATATGGTAGAGTGTATAATCAGAGAGCATAAGTAAGTAAGGTTGAGTCTTCTCTTTGATTCTTGATGTTATTTATAGTGGTAGAGAGATTCCTTGAGTAGTTGCATCCATTAACAAGTGTTCTATGGTCGCTTCTGATGGTGATGAAGAGTTGCAGCGAAGAGAAGTGAAGATGTCTTTTCAAATGCGGCATTTGTAATTTGAATTTTCAAATCCGAGTTCTGCACTAGACGTCTGGTATTTGTTTCAGACGTCTGGCTATACATATTTTTTTGTATACAGTAGCCTTTCAGACGTCTGAGTGCAACAACCAGACGTCTGATCCTGTCTATTTTGTATTCTAGAGGATTTCTTCAGACGTCTGACTTGTGCACTCAGACGTTTGAAAACTGTGCATGTCCCTTTTGTGCATGTTTCTTGTTGCTTCTTTGATCTTATCGACTTGTAGTCTCTTGTATTGTTCTTTGCACCTTGTTCTTGTCTTTCTAGTGATGTTGTTCTAGCAAGTTCCTGTATATATACATATATATGTACATTTGATT
This sequence comes from Allium fistulosum, assembly GCA_030737815.1. Classification (NCBI taxonomy): domain Eukaryota; kingdom Viridiplantae; phylum Streptophyta; class Magnoliopsida; order Asparagales; family Amaryllidaceae; genus Allium; species Allium fistulosum. Next base: position 995,140,273 of record CM060903.1, read on the forward strand.
TTCATTGTATAGTTGTTGTCATTAAAACCATGAATTTGATTTCCTAACAGTTTGGAGTTCGGAAAATGTATGTTTGAATAGTGTCGGATATTTATATAATAGGCCATACTTTATCTTCATTCGCGCAATCACAAACCCTAAATCACCCGCCCCTTTCGTTTCAAACATTTCAATGGTCGAAATTCATTTTCTTCCTCCCTCGATTTCTCCTCATCCACTCATCCAAATCAAACAACTCCAAAAGGAAAGTTGAAGATCTCGTCGAGCTCAACATTGTGGACGGTTGGATCGTCTCGTTTCGTCGTGTGGTGGTCGATATCTACTCGCGTTCGAGCTGTTGTACATGGGTTTCGCTGCATCGTTCGAGCGCAGGCGAGGGCACTGGTGGTGGGGGTGCAGGCAGGCGCAAGGTAGGGTGCAGGTGCGGCGGTCGGCGATGTTCTTGGAGGTGCCGGCGGTTGATCGTGTTTTATATAAAAAACAAAGAAAACAAGCGAAGTCGCGCTCAAGCTGGGAAGGAAACGCGACCTGGGAAGAACGACAGTGAGAAGGTTTTGTTTTTTTATTATTGTTAATTATCTTTGTTAATTAAGTTTAATTATATTCAAATGACAATTAATTCATATCTTTTTCATGCAAGGTCTGTTTCGAACGAAACAAGTCGAATTGCGATCGTATCGACGAAGGCTACGACATGGAGCTGGATTCGTATTTATTTGAAGTTGAAATTTTTTCAGTATTCAAATAAAGGTGAGTGTTTTAAAATGCTTATGAATAATAAAATATTTCTGATGTTTGTTAAATTGATATCATGAAGTAATTTAATTTCATTGACTGTTGTTTGGTAATTTAATCGACATTTAATTTGACATATGAATTGACTGTGAGGAATTAAAATTGACAGTTAAAGTGAAATTGAAATTAAAATGCAAGTTAAAATATGATATTTAATAACTAGTTGACTTTTGTGATATTTTGACTGATTTGGATGTTGATTGTGATGGATGGCTATTGGTTGATATTTTGGGTGATTGGATGTTTATTTATTTTATATATATATATCCTATTATAACCCTGTAAATTATTTGACAGTGTATAAACTGTTATTTGAATCGAATAAATTAAGAAATAGGTCTAAATGATATATACCTATGACATTTTGATTTGGATTGAAATGATATATATCCATCCCAGTAATTAAAAATCAAAATAACTGATCACTTAGCCATAGGATAGAAAATTATATACGGACACCGGATTGGTTAAATTAAATGATTTTAAATTCTTGAATTTGAAATTATTTAAATGATTTTGTTTTAAGAAATAAAAATTGAATTATAAAGATTGAATTAATTTCGAATTCGAGTCTTGAAATATTGAAATTGAAATAGGTTAAAATGAATTGTTTTAAGAATTTATTTTGAAATGTGAAGTAAAAATCGACATATGACTTGAATTAAGAAAAGTGAAACTGTTTAAAGATTTGAACTTTTACTTGAATTCGAATTGGTCTAAGTAAAAGTGGTATGAATGGATGTTTCAAAATTTGAGCTCGAAATTGAATTATTTTGAAGATTGGAATCTAAATTCAAATATTGAAGTTTAATTTGAATTAAATGATTTAAATAGATATTTTGAAATTGACTCGAACTTTATATAAATTGAAAATTTCGACCTGAATCCAGATTTATTGGAAATGAGAAGAAACAGTTTTGAATTTGAAATTATTTTCACTATAAACTATTTTCCTATTAACTGTTTTAAAATTCATTTTTCTAAATTTCCAAATTATTTAAATTTTCAGATCATTTAATATATAATCTATTGTAATATTTTAATTATTTAAACTATTTTAACTTTTTAAACTATTTAAAATCATTCAAACTATTTTCTAAAAATTCAAATTGTGCAAGGATGGAATGTTTATACTTAAATCGCCTATTTAAATGCGAATGTGGTTAAATGAAGTTATAACCTAAGTTGAAATTCGAAATGATTATTGAAGTGAAAATAACATATTTAAGTAAATATGATTTTTGAAGCGAATATGATATTTTGTTATCAAGTATGAATCGTTTTCGAAATGTAAAAAACCCAACCGGTGTGTAAAACGACGTTTGGTTGTTAAAGAGACCGGGGCCTCTTATTGGCATACTCTCTATCGATATTGGAACCACTTTAACAACTGTGTACGCGGAGTAGACTCCAGAATGAAGTAGTTGGATTTGGTGTACGTTTGCTGGATTTGAAGAAAGAGAACGATGATGGATAGACCCTGGGACTTGTGCCAATTTGAAATGACTAAAATAGGACGGTTTGACAGGGTCAATGAGGCTAATTACCTCTAGCGGACATCCGTTCCTCGATTTTCTTCTTGGACTTGGTCCATACTATTACTTTTGATGTTGGTTTCGATTGGTGCACCTTGATTTGGGATGACCTCCCTTTGACTCGATATGGGATGGATGGACGCGGTGGGCGGTCGTGGCTACGATGCGTTACCACCAGCCCTGCGACCTGAACTGGTAGTATCCTACCTTGGGCATTACCTCACGTGTCTTGTCATACTTTTATCCTTATACGAGACCACTATGAGTTTGGTTTAGTGTTGTCGTATCACGACGCATCTCTATCCCCTGACGTGCTACTGGGGTGTTATATGCAAACTGTACGACAATGCTTTAAAACGCATTAAGGAGGATTTATGTAAAGCCTTAACGCTAAGAAAAATATTTATTTTACTGATTAGACATTACATATATAGCGTATTCTGCTATATATAAATATTTTGACGAATCCTTAAGAGATGGAAAATCCCGTAACATCTCTTAAGTTATTGCACGCACGTTATACACTAGATAGGAGATGTGAAACCCTCTAATCATCTCTGACGCTATTACACTCATGTTATACGTGATATTGATTTGACTCACATAAGAATATTTTAGTCCTGACTCGAGTGTATTGTTTTACTTTATGCTCGGGTCAGCTCTGAGTTTTCAGAGCATTGAAAATTATTATTCTAGAGGACGAAGACGAAGATTTGATATATTATTATTACTAGTATTATTCCCTGCATCATGTGTTCTGCTGCATTATTTTATTGTTCTATTGTATATATAACCTTGATAAATGTTGTAAAATCTTAGTCAAATGTATAGTATAAACAGCTTCATGAACTGTTTATTTGATTATAATATTTGTCATTCCGCTGCGAGATTCTGTATTTATTTTCTTCTTTTCTTATTTTTCTTAATTAACCCCATTGATTATCAGTGTTTTGGATTGTTTTGAGTTAGACATGTGTGGTTTATTGTCAACTTAAACCTTTCGAAATGTGGGTTGTCACAATAGTCTTGTTCTTAATTTTCTTAAAACCCAAACCATTTTTATTATAATCTGGTATTGAAATTTTTATCAAATTTGATAAATTTTCTTTTCCTTTATTAAATTTTTGAAACATTTGTCGAAAGCTTTTCTAATTTTTCTTTAAAGTCTAAATTTTTAGATTTTAGAATTTCTATATTTGAAGTTAATTTACAATCTTCTTTTGATAACTTGATGTTTTCATCTCTATAAATCTTACGCTCATCCTCAAGTACAAAAATTTGATTTGTCAAAATTATCAAATGAATTTTGTCAAATTTTCAAATCTTTAATTCTATTAAGTAAGTCAATATTTTTATTTTCTAAAAGATCATTTTTTTTTAAATAATCAATTTTAGAGTTTAAATTTTCAACAGAAAATTTTAAATCTTTATATAATTTTTTTAGTAAATCACATTTTTTATATAATTCTAACTTTTTTGAAACAATATTAAAGTTCCATTTTCAGAGTTAGACTTTTCTAAAGGTTGTTTTTTATTTTCAATAACTTCTTCAAAAACAGTTTTTTCATCTCTTAACATAGTTATTTCTAATTCAACTTTACTTAGATTTACTAAAGTTTCTTTATGAATTTTTTGAACATTTCCGAACTTTTTCTCTAATTCTATACAAAATTCAAAAAGCTCATTGTATGTTAAGTCAGACTATACCTCATCCTCTGTAGCCATGAAAAAGACATTTGCTTGCTCATTATTGCTATCACTTTTCGAAGACAATGAGGAATTAGAGTCATCCCATGTTCGCTTCTACTTCTTGTTGTATTTTTCATATTTATTTTTTCTCCATTTTTCAACTTATTCTAAGTCAGACATTCCTTTATTATGTGACCAAGTTTACTGCATTTGAAGCATTTAAGTCCAGAATTATTGTTCTCATTGTTGTCTCTCTTTACTTATTTCTTAAACTTTTTGTAGTTCTTTGCAATGAAAGCCATTTCATCTTCATTAAGTTCCGAATCCTCTTTAATCTAGAATGTGATAGTTTTCTTCTCCTTATTTTGCATTTTTCTAGCCTGTAAATTCACTTCAGAAGCCATTAAATTTTCGACTAACTCCTCAATCTTGAGTTGTAAAAGATTGTTATCCTCTTCGATGGCAAATACTTTTCTTTTCCAATCATTGATTAAAGAGTTTAATTTTTTTGTGACCGTGTCAAACTAAGATATAGTCTCTCCTAAACCAATAAGTGCAAGAGTGATATCTTGAAGACGAGAGTACATATCTGGTATATTTTCATTTTATTTCATTTTAAAATTTTGGAACTGACTTTATAACTTAGTGATTCTAGATTATTTAGCCCTATTTGTGCCTTGTTGAGTGACTTGTAATGTGTATTAAATGTCATATGCGGTTTTGTAGATCATTATTCTAGTAAATTCAATTTTGTCTAAGCATAAAATAATATATTCATAGCTTTTGAATTATTGGTAGGAGTTCTTTTGGTCAGAAGTCCATGTGTTTAATGGTGTTGTCGGAGCTACATATTGAGTTTGTGTAGTGTCCTAAATTTCAAGACCGTTTGCTTCAATATAATTTTCATCCTAGTTGACCAAAAATTATAGTCACTTCTAGTAAGTAGTAGGGCTCGTGTAGTAGATTGACCTTCAAGAAAAGTTTTTATACGTGCCATATTAAAAATTATTCAATAAACTATGTAATGGTTTATGAATGATCCCAGTCTGATACCAAATGAAAGTCTAACGGATCATATATATGGCTAAACTAACAAACTATGAGTATGTATATTAATAAGTTAACTGGAAATGATAAAGTAAAGTAAATAAAAGAACTTGCACACCAAGATTTTTATATTGGTTCAGAGCACTATTCTACGTCCAGTCCCAGAATCTCTATTCTGGTTTTTCACTAACTAACCCCCTCACTTCACCTAGAGGAACGGTCTTTCTAATAACTCAATACACAAGCAATCTTCCACAGTAGTTGTGTCTAAATACACTGATTTGCCGAATTCAGTACAAAGGTACAATAACTCACAAGAATCCTTTTAGAATTGAATGTGCGAGAGTCTTAGGACGTATATAAATCAGAGAGCTGATTTTGATAGTTGAATGAGTATTGATTTTAGAGAGATTTTAGAAATCAAGGGTTTAGAGATTATATAATAGATTTAGAGATCAAAAGTTGTTTTTCACTTTGAAATCAATGCCTATTTACAGAAATTGAAAAGTTATGTTGAAGAGTAATATCATTTTCCATTGGAGTTTGAAAAGAGGGTCGCAAATGTTTGAGGAAGAAGAAACACGACTATTGAGAAATCTTTTCATGACACTTAGAATACTACATATTTCGCATGCACCGGTGCACCGGTTGGCCACACCGATCCACCGATGTACGTGAAAACTGCAGTCTTCCGAAGCCATCAAACAAGGCCTTTAAAAATTATAATTAAATCTTAAAAAATTATTAACAATTACTTTTAGGAGCATTAAGGCCTTAGGATATTAAGATGGTATTCTTATGAGTTTTAATAAAGTATATCTAAGACAAACAGACTCGCATAATTAAGGTCTTCAAGTATTTCTTCTTTGACGATACACTATAGCAAGCAATCTTTAAGTCATTTTGAGGTTTGTTGAAGTCGCCTCTTTTGTTTTCCTGCTAAGACTAATATATGAAGTCGTTGACATCAAAATCTTGGAAATCTTTTTATAACAAATATTTATATTTATAAAATATAATATTACTTTATATATATATATAGATATATACTATAATATATATTCGACACACACACATATATAAAATAGTTTATTTGGATTCAATAAAACATTTATATATGTATTAAATTCAAAAGAGTTTAGATATTTAATAATTTATAATTTAAAAATGTTTAAACAAGATATATATTGTTTTTATTTTTTTTCATCTCAACAAAACTAGAAAATATAAAAATAATTATTAAATAAATCTATGCGGATATAAATATAAAATTTAGTTTGAAATTTTCAAATATTTGAATTTTAAAATTATTTTTTCTTTTTCAAAATAATAAAAGAAATGTTCTTTGGAAGCTTTAAGTTTCAAAATAAAATAACATACATACATATATATATATATATATATATATTAAGAATTTCCATGTAGAAACTATATATGTGTATATATATACACACACTTATAATTTTTTTATAAATATGAAGCTGAAAGCAAACATGAATTGGTTTTTACACATTAAAACCAAAAACTAATTTAATAATTTAAATGTATAAAACACTTAGACTAATAAATTTTTGTGTGTGTATAAATAAGTTTTTAGATTTGAAAATAAAATATTTAAAAAGGCCAAACTAAATTATATATATATAATATTACAAATATTTTATTTTATTTATTGATTATTAAAAATAAATTTTGGAAATAGTTTTTCTCTTAATTATGGCATATATATAAGGGAATTGCAAGCATACATAGGAATATATTTATATTTGCATATATATATATATATATATATATTTAAATAAAGAAATTACCTCATTTTTGCAATCTTGTCGATTGTCAAACATTTTGGTTATTGGTTATTTCCCTTATCCCCTTGACTATGAGTTGCAACGCCGTCTCCTTGGCTACGATTATCTGCGGGAGGCTAGGGTTAGGTCAGTTGAGTGTAGAGATAATGAGATGGGGGCTAGCTGTTTATAGCTAACCAGATAACAAATATCCACACCTTTTTCAATCAAACCCTAAGAGACTATATCCCATTTGACCCTTCTTGCTATGGACAACCCTATGAAGATCGATTCTCTATGATTAACATACCTAGTCGACTTAGTTGAATCAATTTTTAATTATTCCAATTAAGCCCTTTTTTTAATTAAATTGACATATAACTTTTATACGTCGTTTTATTTAGTTTTTAGTCTTCAAATAAATAATTAAAATGCCATAAAAATTTAATACAAAATTTGTAGTAATCTTATTAATTTAGAATTATAAACTAATTTTTATATTGGTCAAATTCAAGAAATAACTAACAACTCGGTTGTGCTGACTCTCTATTGTAAACTCGGTCCTCAATCAATATTCAAACAATTAAAATACTGAAGCCTATTTGGACTTTGCTAAAGTATAGTATATGGCACAAGTTCAACGATTACAGGTCATTTAGGTGAATCTAATTTCTAATCTATAATAATTAAGCTCACCTAATAACGATATTCTTATACACATTCTTTTCATCATCATTATATCACTTAGATATCTAGAGTTTGTTCTAAGGTTAAAAACTCTATTAATATCCATATTTAATTATGTAGATCACTTTAAAGTCCTTGGTTCAATCAGATAACATTTATCGATTAACCGATTTACTTTGGCTAGAGATTTTGACTTTCAGTTGACTACCAATTACAATGATACTAGCCTTCACAATGAAGGAGATGGATCCTCTCTTAGGTAGTGTTTCATTCAAAGTAGTTCAGCATATACCCAACACGTTAGTGAAGCCAAGGAGACGACATTGCAAATCGTAGCTAAGGAGATAGAGGAAACAACTGATAACCAAGGTGCTAGACTTTCGGTAATATCGCAAGAAGGAGGTAATCTTGTAATTTAATCTATGTAATCATACATATACTATTTATACTCGCATATAGACAATATTATTTTTACCCATGTTAAAAAAATTATTTTCAAATTTTTTTTTGAATAATTGAATAGTGTGAAAACACTTTATATATATATGTATATAACTTTTTTCGGTTTAAATAATTAAAATTAACTTTTTATTTCAAATATGAAATAATCTATATATAGACATATTCTTACTATATATAGTTTAAATATTAAACTATCAAATTATTTTTCGAGTTAATCTTTCAAAAAAAAATGTTTCCGTTCTCTTGTTTTGTTTTTTGGAAAAATATAAAAATAATAATTTCATATACATATATAAATTACAGCATGGAATTCAGTATTAAAACAAAAAACTATGTTTTTTATTTTCTTGTCTTGGCTTATAAAAAAATCATATACATACATACATACATACATACATGTATATATATATATATATGTTTAAAATCAAAATCACCGGCTATAGGAAATCATCATATTAAGTTAGTTCCTAAATCCTAAACACTTGAAATTGCCATCTTTGTTTTCTTATCTCTCCGATTCAGTTCCTAAATTCGATTTCAATCCCTCCTTTAATTTTAGAAATTAATTTCGCATGTATGTTCAAGTAGTAAATGATTCACAGAACCCGTCTTCTCAGTTTTTCAAGGTTTGATTGGGCCAGACTGTCTTTAATTGGCTTGCTAACTGCTTGCGAGAAAATTGAGCAACATTTTATCCCAAGTCCGTATTTGCTTACGGGTGTGAGCTTGAAATATCACACAAATCCTACTGATTGACAGCTCTACAACACATTTAATGGCTTTTAAAATGGCTTTGTACAATTGGCTATGACGATTTGTTTTTCCAGACGTGCCAGAGACGTGTCACGTCTTCCCACGTGCATGACTTGACTTAATGATGATCTCTTTTGAATGGTTGGGATTCTTTTTGCCTTTTGAGTTCAACGCTTGTGATTGAAGGTGCGGTTATATAAATACCCCTTCTTCTTCTTCTTCTTCCCTAAGCCTATAAAATTGCTCTTTATGAAAAAAAATTAAAAGCTTGTGAATCATTAGCAATTCTTTGCTGGCAAAAAATCGATGGTTTCATCATCTGTTTCCTTTCTAAACTCTTTTGTATGTATGCCTTTTTATCAAATTTAGTTGGGATGTTGAGAAAGGAGAAAACAGTTTGGTGCTTGAACTATTGCTTGTTGGTTGTAGTTCAAACCATTGGCTGAAAACTTCTGCTTGGTGCAGACTACTCCTTGCCACTTGGCTTGGACTCCTGCCTTTCGATGAAGGTTCTGATAGTGGCTAGACGTCAGTCTTGGACTAATAATCCATGTGAAGCTAGGGCGCTTCCTTGCTTTGAGGCTCTATCATTTCCGACCTCAGGTCGGTTTGGATGCTTCCACGCTTCTTTAGAAGGAGTATGGGTTGTAGCCTCTACTTCTTCTGTCATGGCCGAAGCCTTTGTTTTCTCCTCAGCAAGGTTGTCTGGAAGTTTCTCACGACCCCTTATGGGACTTGATGGGGAGGGCGTTGGTATTTGGTAGCATGCTCTGTTTTCTTCAACAAGTTCTGGATCAGTCGAAGTATCTGAAGTGCTTCTCCGACGAAGCTAGAGGCTTTCTGGGTGGTGAAGAGTGCAAGCTGGCCTACTTTTGAAGAGCTGTTGACATGCTTCTTCTGCACTTTTTCTCCTTTTCAACTAATTAATGATAAAAATATCATTGTAAGCCTAGTGGGGCGGGCATTGTGCTGTCGTACTCTTTTGAATTGAATGAAATAGATCTGTTGTTGCAAACTCTGATTTGAGAAATTTGTTGCGTTGCTTGATCATCTATGCGACTTGTTGAGCATAATACATTGGGTATCCAATAGTCCTTGTATTTATTCTATAGATTTTTTTTTCTTTTTAGTATTATCCTAACTATCAATGTGGTATTAATGCGAGCTAGATACAACCGTTAATGCAGCCAAGTGACGACCGAATGTAGGGTGGCGGTTTTTCCAACATGAGCTGAAATGCAAATTTGCTCACGGTTTCTCTTGGACGGCAAGTGGTCGAGCGTAGAGTGGCCGAAGAAGTAGGACCCGAGCACATGAGGTTGTGAGGTTAAGTTGGGTGACATGTCGCCTGTCATGAAGCGACCGTTGATCTCGAATTGAACCAAAGTGCATTTGCTTAGCTCAGACACTTTAGTGTACGTGAGTCACGTGATGGTGAGGCAAGCTATACATAGCCCGCTCACAAGGACTTGATGGTGAGACGGGCTATACGTAGCTTATTTGCAAGGAATAGATAGATGAAAGAGTACTTATGTTATTTTTTTTAAAGAACTTATCTGTAATGGTGAGTCTGACCCAAGGTTGTGATGCCTTCGGCTTTTAGAGGAGGCAGCCAGTTATAGAGAGTAGGGGCCGATGCCAATGCCTCGAGATTGGGGGCAGTCTTGGAAAGAACTAAGGCGTTGACCGGCCCACTGGATCTGTTGAGGGACCTACCATTAATGGTAGAATGTTCTTGTTGCAGCATGAAAACACCCTTCTTTGCTTGCCCGAGGGAAATTCTATAACAATCCCTTGCTTTTCATTTATTTCCCCTGATTTCACCGACCTCGTCTTGGACGGGGAACTTCATGACGAGGCAGTTGTCTGGGACGATGGCATCTAGCTTGGCAAGCGTCGGTCATCGTATTAATAAGTTATAAAAAGATGGGCGATTAACTACTACAAAGTTTACCTGGATCTTTACAGCGAGAGTCTTTTGACCAAATGTTGTTACGAGCGAGGTTGTACCCATCCAGAGAATGCCTACACCCCTAAAGCCATAAATGGGCTAGGTGCATGGTGTCAGGCTAGAGGCAGGAAGCCTAAGAGCTTCAAAAACGTTCTTAAACATGACGTTGACCGAGCTGCCACCATCCACGAAGGCCCGATGCAAATTGGAATTGGCCATGTCAATAGTAATGACCATGGGATCATGATAGGAGCAGGACACTGCTTCCTTATACTAGGCCGTGAAGTTGGTCGATCGTTATGATACCAATCGGGGTGCCTTGGTCGCCTGAGACTCCAATGAGTAAACCTCCCTAGCAGTTCCCACTTCTGTTTGATACCAAGACTGGGCACCCCGGTTGCTGCCGACCACATACGGTCCCCCGTATATAGTTAGGATCTCAGTGATGGCTTGACACGGGCGTTATTGGGCCGAGGTGGCTAATTTTTCCTTTCTTCACCCTTTTCCCTTATTTTGACTTAATGTCGAAAAAAAAATTAGGAGTACTCCTTCCCAGATGAGCCTTTCAATCTAATCCTTGAGCACATGGTATTCTATTGGGGAGTGGTCATTGATTCGATGAAACTCGCAGTAGTTGATGGAAATAAAATTATACTTCACATTAGAGAGCTAGATTATACTTCGAATTAGAGAGTAAGATTATATTTCACGAGATGGACTTTATTCCTACTTGAGGATGTGATGGGGTGTCCTAATGCGGGGCATCAAGCTAAGAGTGGAGGCATTTCTAAACTAGCTCACTAGGTTAAAAGCATTCTCTGTCCTAGACGATGCTCACACTTTTATCTACTTTTAATAAGAAAATTAATATTAAAATGTTTAAATTTCGTATTTATCAACATTGTTTTACAACCTGAATTACCTTATTTTTACCATAGAAAATTCATAATGAATCTACTCATGAGAAAATTATAAAATTGAAAACAAAATTTGATTTAACACTAAAGCACCATACAAATTTAAAATCGTTTGAAGATGATTTACTCTTATTTCTCTCTTACCATGGTCATTAACTTAAATATTTACCATTAAATCTAATTTTGATCCATTCAAACGGTATACAATTATATTTCTCATCTTGAGAATATTGGACAATAACTAAAACCGAACCCAACAATGTAATGATAGAAAAATGTTATAATATTACTAGGCTACATGAAGAATGCTGATTAATTTCTTCTCTTCTTTGTAAATTTGAAAGCTTTGATTTGCAACTAATCTTTCACATCTCTCTCTCTCCTTAGAAAAATGGCGCCTTCCTCTTTAGGTTTAGGTTCAATTGTTTTTCCTTTTTAATAAAACGAAGAGAATAGAAGTGGTATAAGAAGTATTACAGTTAAAATCTTAAGCTTTTGGTTCTTCATTTGCTAATCTATCGAGTCCTTAACATTTCTTATTACTAATATTCATACCATCCCTCTTAATAAAAGTTAACTTACATGGTCGAAATTACTTATATAATTTATTTTTCTTCTTAATCATTTTATTTCATTTCATTTTTATTTATTAGCCAATATTTAATTTAATTAACCATCGAAGTGTCATTCACTTTGTTAATTAAATTTCAGTCATGCAATTAAATTTACTTTTCAAATTAAACTAATTATTTAATTGAATAAGTTATTTATTTATTTAATATAACATTCTTAATTATAATTGGACTCTCCAAAATACAGGATGTTAAAAGTACTCTGCTGATCCCAAATGTGTATGATACTTTTTGGTCCTCTTAACGACATCATTAGATATAGTTCCACATTCAGCAAATATCGCTCATCAAATATCACATATCTTAGTCACAATACAGTTAGGTTGTTGGACACCACAACCTATGCTTATTCACTCCTTCATTACAGCCTAATAAAATGCAAATGTTTCTCCTAAGCTTCAAGTTATCTTGTCTCTCATTATGTATATTAAATAAACAATCAAACACGATAAAGAATGAAACGCTCACATGCTTACCTTTTCATATCTCCTCGACGATCTTTATATCTATAGCAAAGGAATATGAGTGATCGATGAGAAATACTTCCATAGATAAAACTTTTGCCCAAAACCTCTTCCAAACCAACAATCAATCTCAAGCTCATAGCTCTCTCCCAGAAAATTCAACTCAAAGGAAGTCTAGTTATTCTGAGGTAAGTACAAATAATGAGAGAAGTAGTCTAGTTGACCTTGTTTCATCATTAACTCGGATTAGCTCAATAAGTCAAAACCGATCTTTGTAATAAAAATTCCTGGATGTTATTGGGTCTACAGATCAAAACAAATGATTAGTTTCAATATTGATAAAGCCACTCACGTAGAAATATCAAAATCTTTGACTACACCATAAGACCTACAATAGCCAGTGAATTCTTGTAATGCAAATTCACTATTATGACTAAATGTAAAATTTTAAAATGCTTCCTCAATTTACAAGAAAAAAACTACGGGTCCTTGTTTTTGATGTTGTTATAAAAAAAGTTCATGCAAAATTAAATATGTAATTTAGGCAGGAAATTATTGTTGAGGACAAAATTTCTCAACGTTTTAGCCTCAAGTACGGACCTTTAATATTTTATCCTGAAGGACAACTTTCTTTAGGTATAAGTTTTTAGTCATTGATAGCAGTTTTTAGGTATCAGTTTGTAGTTATCGATAGCAGTTTTTAGGTATCAGTTTTTAACTTAGTAGCAGTTTTGTTGTCCTTATGAATAATTTTAGAAAATGTTTGTCCTTATGAATAATTTTTAGGAGAATGTTTGTCCTTGTGGTAAAAATATTGAGGTTGTGTCATTGAGGCAAAAAATATACAAATCTTTATCCTTTAAATTAATTCCCCCTAATTTAGGTGTTTATTTTTGAAAAATAGAAAACGCAAGATAACTTGCACTTTTTTGACACAAAATGCAGACGAATTTGCGGTTTTCGATAAAAAATATATAAAATTCGATAATGGTAAAAAACTATAGTTATTTATTAAAATTATATTTAAATAACAATTATAATTATTTAAATATATATAGAGCTGTGGTGGAAAGCCCTTAATTTAATTTATTATCTACTCTCCCACGTAACAAACTGGAAAAATGTTTTAGCTTTGATTTCATTAAAACTATCAATCAACCGTACAAATAACAAGCTCCACTTATCACGTCTAGAAGTGTTATTTTGTTCACATCGGTATAAACAAAACACGATCCCCCATTGGTTGAAATCAGCGGGCTCCATGTAGAGCCCGCTGATTTCAACGAATAGGAAGTACTATTTTGTTCACGTAGTAGGAACAAAACAGCACTCCCACGCCTATCGCAATTTGCTCAAACAGTATTATACTGCCTTCTCACAATCCGACAGCTGGAAGGGCTCTTAAACGGTAAACTAGCATCATCCCCATAAACTAGAATCTACAAAGAAATGCCTTATTTTACGTCCTCAACTCAGTTAATTAAACTGAGATTACCCATTTATCATGCGTACACAACTCGTCTTAATTCAAAACAATCCGTTTAATCATCAGTATATTACACCATAATCATAGTTCAATAGCTAATGATGATTCCGCATCATCAACTGCTAGCAGCAATACTGTTGTTTATACTTGTGTGTTCCGGCAATTGCAATGGCAGTGGTGTAATAACCTCCGGCGATCTCAATCGGTACTCATTTCCAAAGGGGTTCGTCTTCGGTGCGGCCACCTCCGCTTACCAAGTTGAAGGCATGGCGCTTAAAGAAGGACGTGGCCCTAGTATCTGGGACGTCTTCGTTAAAATTCCTGGTTCGCCTCCCCTTCTTTCTTTCTTTCTCCCTTTCTTTAGGTTTGGTCACATTGCATCGCCTAAAATGAACATATTATTGTTGGGAATAGGAAACATTGTGGATAATTCTACGGCTGATAGGACTGCTGACGAATATCATCGTTACAAGGCAGGTAAATATTATGACTTGTAAACAATTTATATTTGCAAGTTCGCTTGATGTAGAGCACATAAATCTTTTAGTTGTTTTGATCATAGGAAGATGTAGACTTATTGAAGAAGATGAACTTTGATGCCTATCGCTTCTCAATCTCTTGGTCGCGAATTTTCCCAAGTACATACATACATAATTTGCTTGCCGTTTTACATTTTTCTCCAAGTACGTATATGATTATTGATTCATCTTTATCGCATTGTTTTCCTTGCTACAAATAGATGGAACTGGCAAAGTAAATAGGAAAGGAGTAGCATATTATAACAGATTGATAGACTACATGATGAAAAAAGGTTAGCTCCATGGCTTTCTTCTCTAGGTAATATCTTCATATAACTGCATATGTATACTATACAGGCATCACCCCATATGTTACTCTCTGTCACTACGATCTGCCTGAAGAGCTTGAGAAGAAGTATACAGGTTTACTGAGCCGCAAGATTGTGTAAGTACTAAGCAAATGCATTACGAATATCATTCTCAACGTTTTATATAATCTTATGGTTATGCTCTCTTCACTAATATTATGTAGGAAGGACTTTAAACACTATGCAGAGTTCTGTTTCAAAACTTTTGGAGATAGGGTAAAAAACTGGATGACATTTAATGAGCCAAGAATCGTTGCTGCATTTGGTTATGATGAAGGTAACTTTGCACCATCAAGATGCACAGGCTGTAAAGGAGGCGGCAACTCTGCTACAGAACCTTATGTTGTTGGTCATAACATATTATTATCTCATGCTGCTGCAGTTAAAATATACCGGGATAAATACCAGGTAAAGTTCAGTGTTCAGTTGAATGATATAATGATTGAATGCAAATCATAGTTGTCCATATAAGTAATAAGTAATTATTGCTCCCATGCAATCTGCTTCCATTTTTTTCATATCCAAGTGAATCAGGCATAAACTTTATAACATGCATGAACTCATGCAATCTATCTATGGTGTTAATGAAATTCTAGGCTACCCAGAGAGGAAGAATAGGGATTATATTGGACTTCATATGGTACGAACCGCTAACATATTCAACCGAGGATCATGACGCAGCTAAAAGAGCTAGAGACTTCTCTATAGGATGGTAATCCCAAATGATCTTCAATTATAAATTAACTGTTATTGAATACATTTCTCAAAACGTGGGAATCAGAGAGAAGAACAAACTTTGAAAAAAAATTAGATTGAAGTACATCCACTTTTATTTTTGGACTGAAAAACAGAATGCTAGCTATAACTAGCATTACATTCCATTTTTACACTATACATAATGCTAGTTATAACTAGCATTTTTCAATTATACACTACATATAATGTTAGTTATAATTAACATTGTTCTTGCCAAAAGAAAGAAAAAAAACTTCTTGTTCTCCAACCTAGTTTTTTTCTTCAAGATTTGTCCTTTTGTCTATTTTCCTCTTGCTAAATTAGCACTTCACATTAATGTCTCCTTTAGGTTTCTCCATCCTCTTACGCGCGGTGACTATCCAAAACTAATGAAGGAGATAGTCAGAAAAAGGCTCCCGAAATTCACTGCAGAAGAATTGAAAATGGTGAAGGGTTCTTTCGATTTTGTAGGGATCAACCAATATACAGCCAATTATGTGCATCATACTAATGTATCAAAGTCATCAACTCCAGTCAGATATACTAATGACTGGAATGCTGAAGTCGCCTGTACGTTCAACTGTTATATCTTATCTTATTTCACTGATAAATATTGATATATGTTATCTTATGTACACTAAAAGAATGATCTTTTGTGCAGATGAGCGAAGTGGAGTACCGATTGGTTCCCAGGTAATCAGTGTAAACCAATAAAATTATAGCATGGTTAAAATCTAATTTTCTACTGTAAATGAGTGTTTATATCAAATTTCAGGCACACTCTGGTTGGCTTTATGTTGTGCCGTGGGGAATGTACAAATGCTTGACATACATAAGGAAACACTATGGCAACCCTGCAGTCATCCTCACTGAAAATGGTGATTTTCTTTGATTACTACTGTTGTAAATTTTTACTGCTTGTGTAACATGTGGAAGGTAATGCAGGAATTGATGACCCTGGTAATATAACAATTGACGAAGGAATGCAAGACATAAGAAGAATAAATTACTATGAGAAGTACATCAAAGAGGTAAAGGATGCAATTGATGATGGAGCAAATGTACAAGGTTATTTTGCTTGGTCTTTGCTTGATAACTTTGAATGGATGTCTGGATACACTTCAAGGTTCGGTTTGATTTATGTCGATTTCAAAAACCTTAAGAGGCATCCAAAAATGTCTGCTTACTGGTTCAAACGCATGTTGCGAAGGAAGAAGGATAAATTTGGAAGTTTTGTTCAGTTTCATCATCATTGAATAATCATTTTTTTCATGACAATTGTTTAGTTGGTTTTGAGAACGAAATGTATTCACTCCAATGTTAGGACGCCGTTGGCTGATACATGGCCGTAAAGAAATTAAAGTACAATAGTGATGGCCATAAAGGCATATCCTACACTGCATTATTCAAGCTGATGGGTTCTGTGCTCAAATGTATCTGATTTTATGTATATGTTCATTTTGTAGTCCTTATCCAGGTGAACTTGTGATATATTGACACCAAAGTTCAAATTTTCGTTTTTAGTTTCTGTTCCGATCGTTGGAAAAATTGGAAATTTCAATTTCATTCTGAAATTTTCAAGAATTTTGCTTTAATTCCAGATTTGTGAACGTAAGGTACTTATAGATCTAATCAGTAGATAACTAAATCTATCTCCAAACACAAATAAATACCAATCAGTTGAAGCGCTAAATGGATCAACATAGATGGTGCAAAACGATCAATCGAACCATTTCTCAACCAACAATCACAATAACAAAGAGAACAATAAGAAAATATCATTAAATAAATAACACCGAGATATATAGTGGTTCTACTAACATCTTGTTAGTGTACATCCATTTTGGAAAGAGCTTTTATTAATATCAAAGAAAGTGAGATTAATTACAACAAATTTTCCTTTTAAATGATTTTTGTGGAGATAAGAGATGAAGAAATTGTAATGGCAGAAACCCTAAAGCAATAGAACAAAGCCTAACCACCAATAGATGCCTTCATTCTATCCCCATATTCTCTTTTATAGTGCAAGAAAATTACAACTGAAAATGACGAAAATGCCCTTGAAAAACGTCATTTCAGATTTGTTCTGAAAAACCCCAGAGCTAATTAGTTGACTGACCAAGAAGATTAATCAACTGATGGAATCAAGCCAAAGTCACCATCAGCTAAACGGTCGATTGTTCGGGGCAAACAGTCGACCGAGGCCATTAAATAGTCGTTTGTTTGCCCCAAAACAGTTGACTAAATATACCAAAATATACTCTATTTTATCTGAGGATAATATACAGGCTTTTCCCTTCAACCAGTCAACTTTTTGATAGCAATCAGTTGACTGATTTGCTGTAGCCAATCTTCTCAGTCCGTTCGCAAACTTCTTCTTCCATTGAATCACGATAACTCTTCCATACGAGCTCCAAATTGTAAATCGTTCAAACCTTTATAAAGCTTATGTTGTTATCTACATTTTCACATATATAGTACCTTCAAAATTCAACACTCCACCTTAATACTATGTCCACATATCCATCTCAACTTGATGCACCAAATAACACCATGCCATCGTATCAGTCTCCACCTTCATTCAATGACCATCTCACCAAAAGACAATCACTATCTCACATCTACTCTTCAATAAATAATTGTTATTACCCAAACCGTGTCACTAAGTGACACCTAGCAATTCATCAAGCAAACTAAGTTCAAGCAATGCTCGAACTTCACAACCGGCAATGCTTTTGTCAACATATCCGCCGTATTATATTTTGTGTGAACTTTTTGAATATAAACAAGCTTATCCTCATCCATGACAACTAAAAATTATTCTCTCACTTCAATGTGCTTCGTCTAAGAGCTAAACGCCAAGTTTTCCATCAAACAGATATCACTGTAGCTATCACAATTCACATCAACAATATTATGCACAAAATCCAAATCACACACTAACCTCTACAAATAAAATGTCCCCTTTGTCGCTTCAACCACTGCAATCCACTCAGCTTCCATGGTCGAAGGAGTAGCCATCGTTTGCAATCAGGATCTTCAACAAATGGTCGTGCCACTAAAAATAAATACATACCCGGAAGTTGATTTTTGTCCGATCTCTATCATTGACATAGTCTAAATCACAATAAACAACCAATTTACAATTCATACCAACACTACCATCGAACACAAGACTATGACAGAAGTCCCCTTCAGATATCTCAAATAACTTTTACGGCTTTCCAATGCGATTTACCTAGATTAGCCACATGCGACTAACCACCCCGACGGCGTTTGTAATATCTTTTGACGATGACGTACATTAAGCTACCAACTGGACTTGCATATGTCACTCTTTGCATGTAGGCTTTGTCCTTCTCCGAAATTAGCAAATCTTTTGATGAAAGCTTCACTGTAATGACCCGGTATTTCGAACCATTCGCATCCGCACATGTCGGACTTGAATTGCTCAAAACAACAGATTGTTAATTTATATTTGGCAAAACTCAGCATATAAGAGTATATAAATCAATCACAGAATCACAGACACAAAGTAATGTAACAATAAGCAGCGGAAAAGATAAATAGTAGTTTATGAAGCTACTATATAAACATCAGGGTCTGAAACAAAATACAACAGGAACTTGAATACAAATGAATCTCTAATACATAAGCAACTGACGAGTCTGAACATAAATGACTGAAATAAACTAAAACAACTGAAAGCTGGATAGATAGATCTTCAAACAAAGCTCCAATCTCCAAAGTCGAGTCTCAAATGCTGTGACACTCAGTCTGACCCGAGCATAAAGCAAAACACAAAACACTCGAGTCAGGATTAACATTCTTATATTAATAAATTCAACTCAAGTGAAATGTCAACTGAAATACAAATAACTTAAAGGATGCTTGGGATTCCCATCCTCTAAGGATCCGTGGAACTATCTACTATGTAGTAATATACGCTATTATAATATGTCTATAGTAAAGTAAAAGTATTAAAATTGTGTTAAGGCGTTACCCATATCCCCCTTAACACATTTTATATATTCCCGTAGTCTATACAATTCCGTACGCTCCACCAAACCGATGGTTTACCCAGAGGACACCACATAGGTACGGTACAAAACAAACTCGTAGAAGGCACGATAGGGCATGCGATAAGGCACTCGAGGCAATGCCAGGGTAGATATACCATTTGCACTCCCGGACTGGTGGTAACGCATAGCAGCTACTACCGCCCACCTCGTGACACACTCCCAAATCAAAGGTGTACCCAATCAAATCATAAAAGCAATAGAATGGTATCCAAGAAATGTGTCCGATAGGGGAAATGACCCCACTTGGCCCGGTATAGCTCCTGTTTTAGCCACATCAAGCTGACTCACGGGAGTCAGGGCTGCGCTAATACCTCATATAGAATCGTCACCAAACCATCATACTTTGTTCTGGAATCTCCACCACGTACACAGTTGTTAAAGTGGTTTTCGGTATTGGCAGAGAGTATGACAATATCCGATCTCGGTCTCTTTAACAACCAAACGCTTATTTCACACCGTGGTCATTTCATTTCAAATAGTTCATACTTCATATAAAATTATCAAATTCATTTCAAAACTATATCAATTCAATATCATTATTCACTTTAAATAATATTCATTTCTAAAATCGTAACACTTTCAAAATTATAACACTTTTGAAATCATAACACTTTGGAAATCATAACACTTTCGACTTAAATAGTTTAGATATTGAAAACAATATATATTATAATAGTTATAAATTAAAATAGTTTATATATTAAAATAGTTTATATATATTAAAATACTTTATATAATAAAAATAGTTTTCTCCAATCTCACAAATTGATTCAAATCAGCTTAAATCCAAAAATTCAATTTAAATCAAACCCTGTTCAACACTTTAAATTTAAAAAGGTTAAATATTAAATTAAAATTTTCAATAAACCATTTCAATTTTTATCGATTTCAAATCCAGGTTTGAACTATCATTTCGATTCCACTAAGATTCAAGGTTTACATATTCTAACATTTACAATACAAGTTTCATTTAGATTTCAACATTTAACTTTAATTTTATTCAAATTGGAAAATATTCACATAATCATTTTAATAACAATAAAATCTCAATTTATAAATTTAAATCAATATTAAATATTCAGTCTCAATTTTATTTAAAATTGAGAATATTCATTTAATCACCTTTTTTATCAAATCAAGTTATAAATCATATCTTTCAAAACCTCAAAATCAATAAGTTTAAATCAATTCTTATTTAAATTCAATTATTAACCAATTTAAATTCCAAGCCAATATTAATTTATCTTCCCGACCTTTATTACATTAAATTATTAAAATTTATTTTTAAAATATTAATATAAATTTAAATAAATATTAAACATATTATAAACCAATTAAATTAAATCTTATTATTAAATTTATTTTATATTAAAACTTATTTTATATATTTTCAAATTAGTAAAATATAAGTAAAATCTTAAAATTTAAAATTTAAAATTTCAAAACTAACTTATAACTTTAAAATTTCCAAAACATATAATTTTAAAAATCTAAAATTTAATATATATATATATAATAACATATATATATATAATATTTAAAATCATATTAAAACCACATATATATTTCTTTTCAAACTTAGGAAATCATTTTCAAAATATATAGACCAACGGTGTCTGTATATAATTTTCTATCCTATGGTCAAGTGATACAGATATTTATCATTTCAATCCGCAATTTAAATATCTACGGGTATATATCATTTCAACCCGCAATCCCAAATTCAAATCAATTGAAAATCGCTTGGGTTTATCATTTCAACCCATAACGATTTTCTCCTATTCTAAAATATCGTTCGGGTATGTATCATTTCAACCCATAGGGAATTCTAAATTAACAGAAAACTTGCAGAGTGAGAACAATTATGATAATAATACAACATATCAACAACAGGCATATATCATCAATGATAAATTAAATATAAACAATAGGATATGGTGTCATATGTCACAGGTGAACAGTTACAGATAATGGCATATCATATACAGCAATTATATAATTAACAGTTCAATTTAGCAGCATATTTCAATTGTCGTTTCAAATGAAATCAAATTTAATAAATATAAGAATGTTAATCGTGAGTTATTGCTCACCTTTCAAGGCTGGAGAACGATAAGAATGGGAACAGTGACACGGACACTCACACGGACATGGGCACGACAAGCTAGCAATTGCTGCGACAAATTCGATATTGAGAAGGTAAGTCAAGATGGGCTAGGGATCAATGGAATAAATATATGTTATATATTTATATATATTTATTTGTTTCTAAAATAAATTTCAAAACATATATTTTCAAATCCATATTTAGTTCGAACACATATAAAATAAAATTCCCATATATATATATACATATATATATATATATATCTCAAAACCAAATTCACGTATACCTATAGATAAACCAATATATAAACATATATACAACCTACATACAGATTACAATTTTAGAACACGTATCGAAGTGAATATATTTTCCATTGTTTATAAAATTGCATATTTAACATCAAAATATTCTATATATCTATTTTAAAATCAATATACTATTTTAAACACATATTTTTCTTCAAAATAAATGTATATTGCATATTCAAAACTGTAAGATATAAACAAAAGAAAACAAAGCAGCTTTTAGATTGAAAATATATGCGACTACCCAGCTTTATATACGAAATAACATATATAACTAATATAAACTTATACTCATATATAAACAACAAATTCTGTATATATAAACTAGTATATAACTAATGTACATATTATATCAAAATATCTTTATATATAGGAATAACATCAAAATATTTATATAATGTATATTTAAAACTCTATATACACTTTTCAAATATCGATATATACTAACATATTACACTACAGGTTATACAACCCGAAAGACTATTATAAACCTATACATACAGATTACATATATATGAACTAACTATTAAATTATATAAAACATACACATAACTTACTTTATTAAAATATATACAACTTAATAGATCAAATATAACCTTTTATAAACTCATATCTTAAAATCCGTATACATTTCAAAATCAAAATATCCATGTATATTATTTCAAACGATACTTAACAATAAATGAAAAATTAATATATACCCATATAAATACTATATATAAAACAAACCCAATGATCGAAACTTACACGTATATGCATAATACCCAGTAGTATATACTGTTCTTTCATAATATAATATAAATATTATAATATATACCTTTCTTTAGTGCAACCGAAGGCTACAGTTCACTGAACTTATGAATACGAACATGCAGCTTGCTTCGAAAGTATATATAATATATTTTCACGGTGGGAGGCTTACAGCTGCACTTTGGGCAGAGGATGGGGAGGACCAGGTGGCGGTAGTGGGATCTGGTGTGGTGGTTGTCAAGGTGGGGTGTGAAGCATGTGGTCGGGAGAGAGGGCTGCAGTCGCGCTCAGGTGGGTAGTTCATGGTTGCACGGCAGTCAAAATGGTGGGGGGTGAAGGTCGGAGCAAGTCGGTGGTTGGTGCTTGCGGATCGGGTTTAGGCAAGCAGTTGTCTGGTGGAGAGGTGATCGGTTTTTGAGGGGAGGTGAGGTTTGCTGGCGAGGGCATGATGGTGGGTACTCGGAGGTTGGGTCGACTAGGGTGTGGGAAAGCGGAGGGCTGTTGAGATGGAAGGGCAGCAATGTTGACGTGGAGTGAGGAGGAGGCCGGCTTTGGGGCTTTGGCATACGGTGGTGATGGGGCTTCAGATCAAAAAGTGGAGACACGAACAAGTTCGGTTGTGAAATTATGGACAAACGAAGAGAACAACAGTTTTTATATGGCTCAATTTCAAAGGACATGAACAAGAAGTTGTATAAATAAAACTAAGTGTATATTCTACATATGTATATAGACGAACGGTTGCTTCAAGAAACAGAGAGATGTGTGCAACTTAAATTATATTATATATTATAAATTATTTTTTTCAAGCTAAAACAAAATAACCAGAAGCCGAGATGAGAGAGAAAGGTAGACGAACCGAAATAAAATGAACCACCAAAATATCGAATAGTGGGATAACAAAAGGCAGTGAAATATCAATAGCTATTGACTATTGGTTGTCTCGGGATACAAACTAAAGGTCACCAAACCCAAAAGGTCCTAAACACGTACCGATACATCCACTATTTCACAGATTTCGCCGTCCATCCGACGCCGAAACACACAAATGAATATACTACGGAGATCAGCACAACAAGATGAATAGAATGGTACACAGATATAAGTGATACGATCATCCTATCAAAAGTCGATATTTCGCTGCTAAAAATGCTGCAAATTTGCCGAAAATATGATAAACGAAGCTGGAGAAGTCAAAATTTGATTAAACGAAAGATGAGTCTCACTCAGAAAATATTAACCATTTTCATTATATAAAAATATTCAGGTTTCAATAATATTTTATTTACATCAATTTTAACTGATTTGAATTGAAATTGAAATTACACAACAAAACTAACATCTAAATTTTCCAATAAAATTTTACCAGTTGCTATGTTAAAATAGACGTATTCCAAATATCAAATTTTCATTGCCAAATTTTATAATAAAATTTCAAGCAAATTTCAGTTAATTACGTTATAAAAACTGTTAAAATTTTACTGGTCGTTACATTCACATACAAAGGTAATGGTGCACTAGCTACCTTTGTTGTATACATGCTAAACTGAGAAATAACTTTCTCAATATATGCCATTTGAGTTAATTTCAATTCACATCGCTTACGATCCCTAACAGTTTCTGTAACGATCCGTATTTCACATATCGGAGGATTGTAAAATATTATTTTTAAATTCATATCTGGTCATTTTTGGTCGTATGTGGCTATAACTTTGGGTGATATTGAGTATTTACATTTTTGACCCTTATTAATTTTACTGGATGATTTTAACCCTGACTTTTATATAATATATGTTCCACCATTTTCGGTAGTTATATGTATTTCACAGATATACGTGCATTGATAGGCATAGGAGAATTTGGACGAATGAAAATTGTCCTTGGGTTAAGAAAAAGTGTATGGGTCGCGCAATCGAAGAATTTTCGAGACGGAATGTTCTTGCATCTCATACGACTTAAAATTGTCCAAAAAATAGCTTTTCAGAGCACATTCTTATATTCTAACAAAATTTATACTCTCGAAACAGGAAAAATACGACGAGTCGTGCTATCGAAGAATTATCGCAATCTGACGTTCTTAGAAGCTGTACAACTATAAAACATGTATTGGATTTACAGAAATAAAAAAAATCTGGTATTTACAAACCCCTAATCCTACCCAGTATCCTATGAATATCAAACACTTACTCTAACCGCATATTACTCCATCATTCATGTTATCTTCCCCTTCTTTTTGAAAACTTCTCACTTCCTTTCTCTTCCTCTTTCATGAGAAAATGATCACCGTTTTGACCAAAATAAAACTTGGGTCCCTCTGTTTTTTCATGAGCCACACAAATATGGTCCTGGTTCAATTTAACTCCACTTGTGGTGGTTGGAATAGGCGAATCCTACAAAGAGAGTGATTTTGAAGGTGAACCAATATGGATTTGGATAATACGGTTATGTTCGTAGCAGAAAAGCTCAAAATGACGTTGGAATGGTTGTATTTTGTGCTATAGTGAAAAAGAAATTAGAGTTGAATGGAAAGATCGCCAATAGCGAACTTTTTTGCGATCTAACCGTAGGGGAAATAATTTATATGGGTTTGTTCACATCGACGAGGGGATTAAGGAAATGTAGATGAACGGAGCTGGTGCTGGATGGAGTGGCGCGAAATGGGGAAGAAGAACCCAAAAATAATTGGTTCAACCACGTTTTTTTCATGTTGATGTATCGTTTTCAGGGTTTTGGGGGTGACCGGTGGAGGTGCGGCGTTGGCGACAGTCTTAGGCGAAGTGCGATGGTTTGGTTGTGGCGTGCGGTGGTGAATGAGGTGCGTGCATGAGTGGATGCCATAGGGAGGAGGTGAGTTGCACGTACACGAAATAATTTAGAGAGGAAGAGTAACTATGATAGGTAATTAAGTGAATTAATTAATTATTAATTTGGTAATTAATCAATTAGTTTTTATATATATATATATATATATATATATTACATCGTCCAGATCTTTTGCATACGAGGTCCAATTTGAACGCGGTTTCTTGCGTTGTGCTTGTATTAGAGTCTTATATGACTTAGCATTGAGTTTGGTAGCTTTCATTATGGTGAGTGATTTTGTCTCCCATCATAATTTGATTGTCATTATAGTATAAAAATGATGTTTGAAATAATTTCCAACTTTAAAACATGGTTTTTAATAAATATAACGCACACATGATTTTATAAATGAATTTTAAAGTGTTTTAAAATGGTTTTAATTTAGATAGTATGCATGTTTTTATGGATGTACCATTTTTGAAAATTGCCAAATTTAGGCTCTTTTTGATATGAATACAAAATTGGTCAATACATGCGTATTGTACATGTTGTATGTATGCTATGTTGGTGTATGTATGCTTGTTTGCTTGTTATGGTTGGAAACGCCGATCGATATGTGATATAGTGTTTAGGAAACATCCTATGGGATAGAGTTTCATGCATATCTATAGATGCACACATTATGGAAACTCGAATGGATGGGATATACATGTAGAAGAGTGCTGGAACATACTAACCGATTTGGAGACAAAAAATGATGAACTAGGGTATGTGCTTCGGGCTTCAGGAGGGATGCAAGATGTTTTCACTTGGTTTGTACTTCGCCATTTTTTTCTAAGTACAAAACCAAAGTGGTCGGCGCTGACCACTCTGAAATGGTCGGTACCTACCACTATTGATGGTGGCTGATTTAGCCAATTTGTGACATGAAAGATAAATAGACTTTGGAGAGCGTGATATGATGGTTCGTACGATCGTTAAATGCTTTATCTTGATGATAAGGCTCTATGATGAGAAGTTTTGCATGTAAAAGAAATAAAGTGTATTTGGCTTGTTAACTTCAGCACATGCTTAGAGAACCGAGGGGATGACTTTGGGACTTTCCTAGGGATTCTATGGGGTGACTTCATAACTCACTGATGATGACTCTATGACCTAGGATATTTGTTTGGAGATGTTCCAATAATGATGACTCGAGGATGGACTCGTGATGATGAACCACAAAGACAAGTTTGAGGATAGGAACTTATGGGTAGAACGACGAGGACAAGTTCTACTACAGGAATGAGTGGAATGAAACAAGGATGGGTTCTATTATCAAGACGTGTGCAAATGGTCCGTTGATACTAGGACATTTTGGGTGTGCTCGTAGAGAGGGGGTATGTGGGTGTCCATTTGTATATGAGGACATGATATCCCGGATCGAGGACACGAATCTGCGTCCCTGGACCAGGAGGATACGTTGGTCCAATTTCCTGGCCTTTTTAAGTGGCGTGGACTTGAGCAACGAGTAACTGGGAATTTCCATTAGTCCCTTGCAAAGGATTGTCTATAAGGATGAGCATATATCGAACACACATGAGTGATTGTGAGGATTGTTTGATGGATACTATGTTCGTTATACTTGTTAGGTTTGTTTTTTATCACCCTAGGGATGTCATATTACATAGGTATTATAGACCTAGATACTCGAACAACCGATATTGTACTTAGACAAGTAGCATATTTATAGGATAATGCTGATAGTTGTTTAACATATAACATTATGTGCTAACCTTTTAGATGCAGGGACAGGTCAAGTATGACTCTTCATACTTAGTGTCTCTATTTTACTATATTGACTTTCGTAGTATTTTGAGATTGTTTATCACTCACACCAGACTTTTGTTTGACTCAAGCTTTTATGCTTTGATTTTTATCAACTCGGGTACTCTTAAATGCTTAGATTATATAGCAAGTTTGGTACTAGTGCATAGAACTGTTTAAATTGCAAGAAGAAGGCTGGCGCTATTATTATTTATTCAGTTAAGTTTATTTTCTTATTCCGTTGTGCAACAATGTGGAGTTTTATCGGTTCTTTGTTTATTTGGAGGCAAATATCTATGTTTATTTATCAGTTGTATAAACTCTATTACCATTTTGTACACCTGTATTGAACCTGTGCTTTGATCTGTGATGGTTTATATGGTTATATTTCTATCTCTCCTATTTTTATATCTGTGATTACTATTATATTTTATCCTTGTACTAGGGGATATACGATATGTTCATGATTGTTTTAGTTACTTTACAAACTTGATTATCACTCTATATCAGTCGGGTATCGTTACAATGCACTATACAAGTATGTTAGGTACCGGAGGTATAGGGCAGTTATCACATTTGGTATTAGAGCTTAGGTTAACATATTTGATGTAGGTTAACTTACTTAATCCTAAGTGATATCGAGATCCATCAAAGGTTAAGTATGAGTTATCCCTCTAGGATGGATCGAGCATATACGAGGGAGCATACTAGTTATATATTTTTGTTTTTTAAACTATATGGTAGTATATAGTATAAGCCGCAATACACACACGAGTACCATTGATGCAACTTTTTTTTATGAAAGAGTGATCATTCCTATTACAGATAAAGAATGAGCCAGCATACAAGAAACAATGCTAGAAACTCCATCTCTGGAGTTGAGGAGGGGGCAAGATCGGGGGATCATGGGGAAGCCAACCTCGATTTGCAGAAAATGATTGTCGAGATGGTGCAAGACATGGTTCAAAATGCCCAAGCCGCTCCCAATGTTGATGGTACTCAAGTGCAAGCGTCCAAGGTCAACTTTACTAAGTTGAATAAAGATTATTCTACCTTGGAAGGAAAAATGTTCCTTGGAATGGAGTCGATCGTGGAAGTCCAACATTAAATCGACATTTGAGAAAGGATCTTTAATGACTTGGAGTTATATGATGTTATAAGGCAGAGGTTGGCTTCTAGATATCTTCAAGGAAAGGCTATGAACTGATGGAATCCCCTTGAGCCGTGACCCTTAGGATCATATTACTTGGGATTAGTTCAAAGTTTATTTCAAAAAGAAATTTGTCTCGGCTGCTCAGAAGTCGGTTCTATTTAGGAAGTTTTCCAACTCGAAGTAAGGCGAGATGTCTATGTCGGGTATGTGGTAGAATTCAATATGTTATTGAAGTACGATCTATCTTTCATTGATACTCAACTCAAAAATAATTTTCATCGGGTTAAACGATTATCTTGGGGAGAGATTGATTGGTCACATTGACGAGAACTTTGAAGAGTTGGTCAAAAAAACTTTATGACATGAGAGTCTGTACCCAGTGTTGATGGCTGTTGTTTCCAAGGATGAGCCAAAGCCGTAATCAGGTTAGGGCGGCAAGAGAAAATGGAGGAGGAAGAAGAAGAAGGTCAAGGCATATGTATTGAATTTCATCCCGACTTCGTTGAGTGTGCCATCGATAAAGGAGAAGGGAGTATAATTACTATCCAATGTATGCCTTCCA
Source organism: Allium fistulosum (assembly GCA_030737815.1). NCBI lineage: Eukaryota > Viridiplantae > Streptophyta > Magnoliopsida > Asparagales > Amaryllidaceae > Allium > Allium fistulosum. The sequence goes on from CM060903.1 coordinate 995,169,666, forward strand.
TTTATGATGTTCATGCGTGTTTTATTTGATACCGGGGCTTTACATTCCTTTATATCTAGTGAACTAGTAGATAGTCTAGGATTGAGACTCGACTTAGTAGACATACCCTTAATTATGTCAAACCCAACATGAGGATCGATTAGTTTAAGTATGGTTTGTCATGATGTAGTCTTATCGAGTCATAGATGTTCTTTTGTTTGTGATTGCTTTGTTTTAGGTTTTGTGGGGTTTGACATTACTTTTGGGACGGACTGGTTAAGAAAGTATGTGATAGTGGTGGATTGTGAGAGGCCATTGGTGATGATTGGGACTGGGGTTGGGCGAAGGGTGGAGTTAGGCTGCCTACCACAGAATGGGGTGATGGTTAGCTTTCTATATTCGCTAGAGATCTTGTAGGATAACTTTTCATCTATGCCTATAGCTAGAGAGTATTCGGATGTATTCGAGGAGGTCACCGAATTACCACCACATAGGCAAATAAATTTCTGCTTAGATTTTGAGAAAGACGCCAGATCAGTCATTATGCCTTTAAGGTGTATGAGTCGTATGGCACCCAAAGTGCAAATAGAACTAGAGGTTCAAGTGAATGATCTATTGAGAAAGGGGTTCATTCGTAAGAGTAAATTTGAGTGGGGAGCACCTACAGTATTGGCCACTAAGGCTGATGGCTCTTTGAGGTTGTATGTTGATTACTATAAGCTGAATAAGGTGATGAAGAATAACAAGTATCCACTCCCTCGTACAAATGACTCGTTCGACCAACCCCATGGTGTGAAGGTGTTCTATCATTTGGACCTTGCAATAGGGTATCATGAACTGAGAGTGGTAAATGAGAGTGTGCCGATTATAGCATTTCGTAGGTCGCCTGGATTTTATGATTGGTTGGTTATGCCGTTAGGGCTAACCAACGCATCGACATACTTTGTTGGTCTCATGAACCTTGTCTTTACAAGTCAGTTAAATAAATTTATGCTTATATTTGTGGATGATATTCTAGTCTTTTATCGAACAAAAAATGAACACATGACACGTTTGAGGATTGTAGTGGAGGTGATGAGGAAACACCAATTGAAGGAAAAGTTTTCAAAATGTCACTTCTAGAGGAGGGAAGTGAGATTCTTAGGTCACATTGTTTTTGAGAAGGGTATTGCAGCAAACCCTGGAAAGGTAGCAGTAGTTCCGAATGGAAACCAACCCAAGAATGCTACGGATACGAGGAGTTTCTTTGGCTGACGAGATATTATAGTCACTTTATCAAGGACTGCTCTAAGATAACAACACGGTTAACCAGTTTAAGAAAGAAGAATTAGGCTTTTGCTTGGGACACGAGGTGTGAGCATGCATTTTTAAGTTTGAAGGTATAGTTGCAATGCACAAGTGTTAATCATTCCAGGTGGGAACGAGAAGTTGAGAGTATAGATAGACACCTATGGTACTGGACTAGGTGCGCTGATTATGCGAAGGAGTAAGTTTGTTGTATATGCTACTTGATAGTTAAAAACTGCACGAGAGGAAGTATCCGAGTCACGATTTGGTGTTGGGCTGATTATGTATGCATTGACGACATGGAAGCACTATCTATAAGGAGAGAGGTTCGAGCTATTCAATGGCCAAAAGTCATTGAAGTACCTTTTCTCCAAGAAAGATCTCAACATTTATCAGTAGTGATGGTTGGAATTCTCGGCCTCCTATGACTTTGGCAGTTCCTATATGCTCGGTAAGGGAAGTGCAATTGATGATGCTCTAAGTAGAAGACATGCTAGTTTGGGATCGATGTTCCTAGAGTGAACGCAGCTTGTATTTATTACTGGTTATGACTTCAGACCTCAAGCTAGAATCAAATATACTGGCTAGTTTGACTATCAGACCTACTTTGATTTAGCAGATCGGTACTAGTCATAGGCATGACAGTAGACTAGTGGAGATCATAACTAAGTTAGAGGAAGGAGTAAAATCAGAAGAGATGAGGCAGTATGGACTCGACCGGGATGGTTGGCTCTATAAGGATGGGAGATTGTTTATGCCTGATGTCGAAGGTTTGAAGGATGAGGTGCAACGAGAGTGTCATCATTCAAGATTGACTATACATCCCCAAGATAATAAAATGTATAGAATTATAAGATAGAAATTTTATTGAAAAGGGGTGAAGAAGGGCATCAGGGCATTCATCTCGAGATGTATGAACTGTTAGCTAGTAAAAGCCGAGCAAAAGAAGCCAATGGTTCACTATAACCGCTTGGAATTCTCGAGCGAAAATGAGAATAGATATGAGATATCAATAGACTTCATTGATGGATTGGCGAGGACCAGAGGAGAGCATGATAGCATCTTGGCCATTATGGATAGGTTGATGAAAATTACTCGATTTACACTTTGATATTCATATTCTATCACTCATATTTTTGGTTATCGCATATCTCACATCATTTCTGAATCTACCATTTGATATTCATATACTATTAACTCTTATTTTTTAGTTTTATGCTAGTGTTGGCTAACTTGACATACCCAAAATTGATTATAGAGAGTTTTTGGAAATTAATAAAAATAACGCATATGATATAACAAACTCCCTAAGCCCTTCCGACATGCCTATAAAATAGTAGTGTTGGTATTCATTAAGTAACGTCCATTCTCATCTAAGAGACCTCGTACAAATGCATGGATGGAAGGCTCTTGATCTTATTTATGATCATGAGTTAGGGATAAATTATTCTAACTTAATTTTTTAGTCACATCCGTTCTCATTTAAGAAACCTCATGCCAATTCATGGAAGGAAGTGACTAGATTTCATAAATAATAATAATAAATAAGCTAGTAAATTATGAAATAACTTATGATTTATGTCATTTGAACCTAACTACGCTTATTTTGTCACCCTCTTTTCAATCCTGGGATATGACTTGAATCAGTTACTAAACTATGATTTATGGTTGGTTTTTCATTATTATTTTTATTGTCATATTTTGATCAAGTTTCATCATTCACTATCACGTTTTCATTGTATAAATTTGATATTTATACTTTTAATGAGAACAAAAGGGGGAGAGAACAGTTAAGATTTGGTGACATTATGAATTCAATGTCAATATTTTGGAAATATAATTTGTTTTAGCGTGCACGCGCGTGTGTGTATTAAAATATTATGCTATGATTTTTTATGATATCAAGTATAAACTCAACAAGCGTTATACTTGTCAAATCTTAACATGTTGTTTGTTATCATCAAAAGGGAGAGTTGTGGAGTATACATCTTGTTTGATGATAATAGATATATTTTCTATTTGATTTTTTCAGTGTGTGTTATGGTTTAAAAATCATCACAGCATTTTTTCCAATTAACTTTTTTTATCATATCACATACCAAACACGTCTATTTTTTATCAGTAAAATAATATATGTTTATTATTATCAAAGAAGAAATATTATAAGATATTGCAATTAATTTCAGTTTTGATATTAATAAATATATTGTATTTAATGTGTTTGTTTAGTGTTATGTATTTACAAGATTCTGATTTCGGTAAGAGATTTAATTGGATTCACTTTTATATCTCATCAGATTTGAGTATCTTATATATATAGTACAAAACCTCTTGTTATTATTTAAATGGAAAAGCACAACCACTCATCAAATATTTTCATTATCAGAGAAGGGAAAATGGTTCATTTCTTTCATTGATTTCAATCAACTCAAAAACAAGAAGGAAACATTTCTAACAGAAGATACACTTTCATATCAAAAGACAATACCATGGAGAAGAATTATTTAAATAAAGATTTTTTAAGAAGGAGGTTCTTAAGGAAATCAAGTACAATATATTGAAATATTTTTTTTATATAAATGTAAAGGGAAAAGTATCATTCAACAACAGAAAAAAGGAAAGATATTTTCTAGAATCATTCAAACGAAGCAAAATATCTCTCACACAGATTCATTCATACGGTGAATCGGTCAAGCTCATGCAATAGCACATGCAAGTTTCAAGTCTATATATGTTATAATATTTTTCTTTTAAAGATGTATGGGATTCAAACAAACAAAAATATACAGAGCCTTCATCCCATCATCAGCTAACAGTTAATCCAATAGTACAACAAACCAAACCAGAACAAAATCAATAGAGAGACTATAACCAAAACAAACACACACTACTTCATCTTCTCGAACTAATTACACAAACATCTTTTTTCCTTAAAACCATAGTTTTAGATACTAGACCATAAGTCGTAGCGTAATAGCTCATGGTCAAGGTTTCGAAGGTCGAACCGATCGAACCGTCGAAACCGTGCACTTTTTTTAATTAGATAAATCCACAAAAATATGTATATAATACACTAAATCATATAAATATGTCACTAAATCATGTAATATATACAATATCAAATCTATTGTTAATGATATGAAGTAGTATCAAATTGCCTCATTTAGATCTTAACTATATAGTGGTAGTAGTGTATTGTTACTAAGAAGGATCACAAAAGAGCAGTAACCATAACACGAATATTATTCATGATACACATAACAAGAGAGCGGTGACTGTACCATAAAAAAGCAGTAACCATAATAATATTAACTATATCAGTTACAATTACAACCAGAGAACTCAAAGTACAACCATATCCACTACACTAACATAAAAACAATACTTAATGTTTGCATTTCCAACTAAAAAATAACAACAGTAAACTAAGATCAAATGTTCATCATCCATGGCGATGGTTTAATACTAGCTCTAGCATCTTCAGCTTCTTGTAGTAATGTTGTATATGACAGTGATGGATTGAGATTAAACCTTTCTGTGTCGTTGTTATCTTCTTGTAAACCTGCTTCACTACCAACCATATCAATGTCACTAGCTACTATAGTATTATTTCTATCAGCAATATCAACCTCTAAATCATCTAAGGACACTTCTAAACCAATACTATCATGTTGTGTGTCAGCACTCCAATTAACATCTATAAGATATAAAACATATATCCATCATTATTTAATATATCTAACATTAATGTTTGTATCAAATTTTTAAGTGCTCATAACATAAACAAGATATTACCTCCTTCATTATACAAGGCATCGATCTCCTCAATTGTTGACAAAGGAGGTTCTTCATCCATGACCCATATGTCGTTTTCGTCAAACACTTGATATTTAATGGGAGCATAGTTTCGTCCTTTTAATTCATGCCTAAACAAACAACATAATAAGTTAATATTTTACTTGAGTTTATGAAATAAGATAACTAACAGTTTATGGAATATTGTAACATACTTCTATCCAAGTCAAAGATTATAATGCATGAAAACTAAATCATTCAACCTTTGATGGTCTAAATGATTTCTTTTTTATCTGAATGAATGTATTCAAAAACACTCCAATTCCTCTCACATCCGGAGGAGCTACTGGTTTGACTCAACACTCGAATTGTGAACTTCTTCAAATTTGGTTTGTGTGTTCCATATATAGACCACCACTCATCTAGATTTAAATCATATTAAATATTATTAACATGGTATTATAATTTAGAATATTTAAAGTTTAAGTGTTTACTAGGAAGCATATGTGAACGATTGTGAATGGCCGAGTTCCTACTAAAATCACCCTCTGCATTCTTATAAAATTTAATTTCTTTTGTAAGATCTCTATTCAAATCTGGATTGCCATCTAAATATTTCTCAATAACATCTAAAATAGTAGAATCGAAAAGGATATTCTTCTCTATCAAGTGGACATTATATTGATACTCTGGATTGAACCGAAAACCAGTAGAGTGTAGACATTTATGCAATTGCCTACACCAATGATTATCAATAATACTGATAAATGGTTGTAGTATTCTTTTGTTCCTAGAGAATCTTTTTCATATCTTCTCTTGCATTGTGTATAGCTGCATACAAATAACCCATTGCAGGTCTTTCATCACTATCAACAAGTCTAAGAACATGTACAAGAGGCTCGGTGATACTAACAATCAAGGAACACTCTTTCCAAATGTTAGGAAACTTTTTACCCTTTAGATCTCTTGCATATGATGATACTTTCCAATCTTGACTTGCTATCTTTGTGTCTCAAAATACTTTGTAATGCAATGAAGTTCATCGCAAATCTATTTGGAGCTAGACAAAGTATATTTCTCCCATTTGCAAACCATCACATCATAGACAATACAAACCAATGATTATAGATAAACCTTGTTATCTTTGATGCTTGATCTATAGTTTTAGAGACTCGATCAAGTTTTCCAATGTCACTAAACATTAAAGTTAGAAAATAAGCAACACATAGGGACCATGAAAGGTAGGAAATTCTGCTTCGGTCCATCTTCCAAGAGTTACATAGTTTGCAGTGTTATTTGTCGCTACTTGCATTATGTTTTTAGCTCCTATTGATATAATAACTTCGTTAAATAAGCGAAAAAGAATTAACGTTGTTTTAAAAGCAGCCGATGCATCAACTGATAATGTACTTATAGAAGAAATATGTACTAGATTATTAACAATCATAAACTCAATATCAAACGTTATAGAACATATGCAAGGTAATAATTATGAATTTGAAATTAATTTACCTTTAGGAGTGTAAACCAAGAAGTCAATCAAACTTCTACCATTTTGACCCGACCATCCATCAGCCATTAATGTACAACTAATTTCCTTCCATGCATCGAGATGTTTGTTGATCACATCATTGACTTGTTCGACACAATTCTTTAATAATTTTCCATGCAACGCATAAAGGTTTGGTCCTTTATATCCTTTTTCATAGCTAGCAATGCATTAATCATTAGTTAATACAATACAGAGTCTACAACGTTAAAGGGAATTGATGTATCATAGAACTACTTTGCAATGGCTCTATCCACAACATCTTTTAATGCTTGACCTTGAAGCACACTTTTTATAGTTGGTTGACAACCAGAGCGGTTCTCGGCATAAATCCAAGACTCAAAAGATTGATAGAACCTAGAGGTTATACGGTAGTAGATGTAATCTTATCCTTGAACTAGAAGGTAAATCTTCTTCTTCTTCATTTTGAAAAGTACAAACCCTAGCATTTTTGTGGCATTTTGCTTCTTTGAAGCATATCTGCTTTCAATATTCAACTTCATTAAATGTTTGACCTCATCACTCACACGTGTACAAGACCCACATCCTCCTCTAAATAATTCAGAAATATGATATTTGAAGCGACGAATCCCACCTCCTTGCAAAACATATGCTTTATTTCTGAATGTCCGTCTACTATTATTTCTGTGCAATATTGTCATGCGGGATCAGTTTTAGCTCTACTTGATTAATGAATGGTGCTTTCAATGCTATGAAGGTTAGATGCTTCGGTCGAACTTGGATTAGAAAATATTCTGTTATTATTAAAGAAAAGCTATAACACTATCAAAAGTTGCCAAAGTGAAGTATACTTGTAACGACCCTGAATTTTTGACATTTAAAATGTGAATATTTAATTGAGTTTAAATATTCGAATGATAATTTAAATTGAAATTCAAATATCAGAACGAAATTGACGATTAAATTATAGAATTTAATTATTGAAATTGGGTAAAAATTTGAATTGACAGTTTAGGCTGATTTAAAAATAATCCGAAGTCTTGGAAAATTCATATTAATAATATTGAAGATAATAAAAGCGTCGGAATTGAATTTGAAACTGTTTTGTTCAGTTTTGAAATTTTATCGTTTAATCGATGTTTAAAAATAGCGTTCTGGGGCACAGTCTCGGAATTCGACGAAACCAGTTCCATTGGATCCGTAATATTGTATTATTATCGAATTTCAATTTTGGTAGTGATTGGAGTTGTCGCGTGAGCGTACGATAAGCAAACGCGCTGAAATTAAATCGAAAATTTAATATTTTAACTGGTCCAAGAAGCTATCTTCTCCATACGATCGAATTTGGACCCGAAACCTTTTCCATTGCGTTCAAAATAGGCGGATAACATTATAGACGCCTGTCGGCATGTTTGATTCGGAGTTCGAGATTTCGCGTATTGCGAAATGAGACAGTTTGAAAATAAAAATAAAATAATATAATGAACGGTCAAAGTCTATAACATCTCCATCAGCCACCCTACCTTCTGAACGCGCAGTGATATTTTCTCCTTCGTTTTGAATCACCCTACCGAGATTTTAAAACTTCAGTGAAAATAAAAATTTAAACCAATGGCCGAACAGAGGAGAGAAAAAAAATATAAATCAGCAGTTAAAAATCAAAACCCACCCAGCTCCTTTCGAAACCCTCGTGCCTCCCTCTTATGCGAACGAATCGTTCGAAACTGAAATAAAAAAAATAAAAATAAAGAAGGCAATCGTCATCGCAGAAGCATAGAGGAGCTCGAAGTCGAGGTGGGGGGGGGGGGGTCTGGGCGAACGCGTGGAGTGGGAAGTCGCTTGCCTGTAATTGCGTTCGAAGGTGTGATCGAAGGATGGTATCGGAGCATCGATCGAAGCAAAGTCGCGATTCGTCTCGGCGACGAGGGTTCAGGCGTGGGTTCTCGGTGATGGCGGCGATGTGATTGGTGGTTCGCGATGTTCGAACGCGAGAGATTTGTAGGGTTTCGATTTGGGGAATTTGTCGTGACCTGGGAGGTATCGCGAGGGGGATGCGAACGCGGCGGCGGTTTTGGGATGAAGTGGAGACGGTGAGCTTCACGATGGTGAGGCTCGAGTCCAGGGTATGTCGATGTTGCATTGGAAGGTTGTGTTCGCAATCATGCCAGGAAGTGGCGATCACGGTGACGAACTGGAGTTTGCAATGTCGAGCAGTGAATTGTCGCGATGTTCGAGTTTGGTGATTTCACAGTAAGGTAATTCCAGTTTCACTTAATTTGATTTATAAATAAATATATAGATTTGAAAAAAAATGATGAATGAAATTGATAATAACAGTAAAAGGAATTTCTGTTTTACATTTACAATAGGAAAATATATATATGTCAAAAGTTGTTTACAGTAAAAGTTATTTACTATGGGAAAAATAAAACAAATGTGTGAAAATCAAATTTGTTAGTTAATTAAATTTATCAAAGGAAAATGAGTTAAGAGCAAAATTATTAAGTTAAGTAAAATTATAAAATGGAAATTTACTGGTTCGATTTATTCGAATATTGATAAGTTGTATAAATTATTTATACAAGGTTTGAATCAAGAAATCAAGCCGAGAATGGAAATGGAATGTAAAATAAAAAGCTAAGGTGAGATCTCCTCACTCAGATTTAAATTTGTATTGCAGTTATTGATTTGATTGCTGTTTGGATTGTGATATTAGATATGATAGGATATATCTATATATATAGCAATATATACGTATTGGCATATGTATATATTGGATTGATTGATTTCCCGCCTCGTATAGCGGATGAGACCCTATTGCGCCGTTAGTAAGCGGATGATATTTTTATAAAACCCATATACCGCGATATTCCACCTCGAAGTGGAATTGGTATTGTGCTAACATCTGTGGATGCAGGGAAACAGGTTGGAGGGATCCAACAGGATTCCTCAAAACATTTGAATTGATTTCATATGTTGTTTGATTGATTATTTATAATCTGCATATGATTATATCTGTGATTGAATGTATTGAGAGCTAAAATTTAGCCGAATGTATTTTTGGTATCGTTGGATACCAAAAATAAATGAAATTGGATTTCTGAAATTAAAAATTAAATTTTAGATGGTTTGGAAGAATAAAAGAATTTATTTAAAAGGAGATAAATTTGTTTGAAATCAAATTGATAATTGATCGGGTATTTGAAATAAATAATTTGTGAAATCGATATAAAAATCTATTTGGTGTTTGGACAAAAAAAAATTGATTCTTGTGTTGAAAAATAAATTTGGAAATCGATTTGTGAAAACGATTTAGTCTTTGGAATTAAAGTTAAAATCAATTTGAAATGTGATTCGGTGTTGAAGTAAATTCAGAAATCAATTTGAAATTCGATTTGGGATTTGAAATAAAATGGAGAAATCAATTTTAAAAATTGATTCGGGGTTGAAAATGAATATTTGGAAAACGATTTGAAAATCGTGTAAAAGTGGATTTTTAGGAATGTAAATTCCGAATAGAAGTTGTAAAGGAAAGGGAATATTGTTTTAAAAATAAATATTGATTTATTTTTAAAAGTGTGGAAAATATGATTTGAAATCGGATTTTCAAAGTGATGAAGTGTGGAAATAAATTTACAAATTTGAAATGTAAATTTGAAATAAATCGATAAGGATTTATCTAATTGGTTTAAATGGACCATAATATGATTTGAAATTGATTTTCAAATGTGAAACGTGAAAAATGATTTGAAATTGATTTTCAAATGTGAAACGTGAAAAATGATTTGAAATTGATTTTCAAATGTAAAGTGTGGAAGAATATATATCTTGTGAAAAGATTTGAAATTAAATAAATAATTTGGGAAAAATTATTTGAATTGGATGCTTGTTGTGAATGTTATTGATAGTTAAATAACCGACTATCAATATTTGTCTTTGAAATGACACTTGATTTGTTTTTAAAACAAACGCTCATTATTCGGTTAAGCCGGGAGAGGACCTTCGTGTCATATAACCCATTCCGAATAATGATACGTCGCGAATGGATAGCATTTGAAGACCGGTGTGAAGACCGGATATTTGTGAAAATGAAAGGACAACCTGTCGAATGTCTCTGCACCGAGTTGCTCCGGTATAGAGATTTATATCACTCTTTTTGTGATGGGAAGTCCGGACGTGATTAATGAATATCCGGATTGCAAGGGCTTCTTTGGAAGTGCCTTCGGTTCCGTTCGATCCCGGAACAGACTTGTATGGATGTGTGTCTGACGTTACACTTTGAGATGTAAAGCTGGTTTCTATCAAATACATTTCTGTTGGAGGTGGAGAATTTATTCTCTTAGCTTAACACCCTTCTCTGAGACGTACGAGCTCAGAGGTTATGTAGTTGATGGTTACTAGTGATACATTCCCAATTTGGTAATGTGGCACACGAAGTGCTGATGATCATTTGTGGATCAAAGCGTGGCTTTGTGAAAAAGCGTGGCTTTGTGAAAAAGCGTAGCTTTATGGACGAGACTTCGTCGAGCCTCACAACCCGGTAATGGTCGAAACAGGAATGTGCGGCAAAGGTTTGTAGGGGTAGCGCCCCTAGGGAATGCCATTTCCTTCTGGATAAAAGGTGATATCATGGTATGGAGCCCAGATATTTTACCTATGTTGATTTTATTTTGTGGCTGTTGCTTTTCGATTGAGGATCCTTGGATAAAGGTCGGTAACGACCGGGGCATGGCATAGCTCGGGTGTTAGTTACCTAGTTACAGCTCGGTTAGAGCGTGAGGTAGCGTCGGCCTTTTGTTTGCGGAGATCCGGTTAGGATCCGGGGCGTCTTTCCAGAGGCGTTTCTATTTCGGTATAAGGAAGTTCCTTAGCCTGACCATTGTTGGAAATCCAAAGAAACAATACGAACCCAGTACGGTTTTTAATTGTATTACCTGCTATGGAATGTGGCGGTAACCTGCTATTGAACGTAGTAGCTATAGTAGGCATACAACAATTGTTGTATGTTGGCTAAGATTGATATTATACTTTCGAAATGTTTTCCACACTAGACATTAATAATAATATCAACTGTTTTTGCGTAGTAAGCATTTTTGACTATCATAAGGGGAAATCTCCTCCAATTCTGCGTTTGCATTGTGTGTGTGGTGGGAGGCCTTATGGTAGTTTCATTTTCCAAAAGCATTGCGAAGTTGTTTTATCTTCTTTGCGAAAATAACTGTTTTACGATCTCACACCAGTCACCATGACTGACCTGGAGTTTATTGTTCCCTTTCTAAACTCTGGGTGCCCATAATCTTCCACACGGGCAGCCTAGAGTTATTTTATCAGGATATTCTGGATATTCTGGAGCTTTAGAGACGAGCTGGATGGCGAAGCGTACTATCGTACTTGTTATTTATTCCGCTGTGTATTCTGTATGAGGACAAGTTTATATAACTGTCCATTGTTGTAAACTCTGATGATTGATGTATGTATAAACTGATATAGTCTTTTGTTTTAAAGATTATTGATTTATCTATTATATATTGTTCCGCTGCGATATGTGAGATTCTGATATTGTTCATGTTCTGTGTTTTCTGTGTTGTTCTTCTTTTATTTCTTCTATCTTTTCTTCTACCTCTTCTTTTAACCCTAAAGTTTCGCGTTTCCGCCATTCGATTTTTTCGACATTTGGTACAGTGGACGTATCGGTGTCGAGTTTTCGGAAGACGGATTTGCGGGTCTTTACAAGTGGTATCAGAGCATCCGGTTAAGCGACAACCCTGCTCTGTTGGGTGTTACTCATTAGAGATAGAGTCAGTAGTACTCTAGAATGAGTGTGAGAGTAATAATAGATATGAGCGCGTATTTGTTAGTGAATACAAAATTTGTTTTGTATTGTGTTGACTTATCGGTTGATTGTTTATAGATTCTGGTCGATGCAGGGTGGCCAACTGTAATCGATAGGGGTTTCTAAACTCTTAAACAAGATAAACTGACACAGTATTGTTTTAAATAGGGTAAATGAAATAATTTTTGCCCAAAACTATTTTTGTATAAAAAGGAAATGATTTTCTATGAATTATCATAGTATATGGATGCTTGGTTGTTAGGAAGAGATAATATTGAAATATTATTATTGTTATATGGAATTGAATAAGAAATTCAAATAATAACCAAAGATTTGAAGATAAATTCATTTAACAAATGAAATTTATAAATATGAATTGAAAGATAAGGAAATAGATCCATATACAAATGAGATTTGGAAATGTGAATTGTAAAGGTAATTTACAAATTGAAATACAATTTCAGAAAGAATATTTGAAATAAATTCATTAATGGAATGTAAATAAGTTTGATAACTTATAAAATATTTGAAATCTAATTGGAATGAGATTTCAAATTGAAAATGAATGAATTTGTGAATGAATAAATAAAATTGCAACTGCAAGTGCAAGAAAATGAAATTGAGTGTTAAAATTCATTTTGAATTTGTAAGTAAATAGAACTGGAATTGAATTTGATTTGTGGAAAACGAAGTGATGTATTAAACTAAAATTAGTAAGTGAAGCTAATTGAAGATTGACCAAATGAATAAGGTTCGAAATGAATTGAATTCAATAATTATAAATGAAATATTGATTGGATTTATATGGAATTGGTAATCCAGTTTAAATATAAGTGGTAATTGAAAATTAATATCAAAAGTATGGAAAATACTTGTATTGAACTTAAGAAATAAGTGTGAAATTCTTAAGTAAATTTGATATTGAAAATATTCTAAGTTGGTGAATGTGAATATGAATTGCCAATTAAAATTGAATGGAATCAATTGGAAATGAAGTACTATACATATATGACATATGTTTTCCAAACTAAGGATATGAAAAAGTACCTTCCATTAAAAAAAAATTGTGGAGGTGTTGGAACTCAGTATGAGTATCCGTTTGATCGTGATGGGATCATATTGATTGATCACGACGTATGCTAGCGAAATTCGAGGGGCGAGATGCCTATGGTTACAAGCGATTCCACTGGGATAGTGGTGTAACCGCCGTGTGAACTACGATCTATGGCAACAACCATGGCGAAATTTAAGAGATGAGAAATCTACGGTTACAAGCGACTCTACTGGGATAGTAGCGTAACCGCCGGGTAAACTGTAATCCATGGGGGAACGTGCTTTCCATATCCATTTTTTTTAAAAAAGGACTTTTAAGTGATTTCAAATTGGAAATTGAGATAAAAGTGAATGAAGCTCAATATTCGAAATAAGAAGATGAATCGAATTCAAGTAAAAGCTGAATGAAAATCTGAATGAAAAATCTGAAGATAAAATGAATTCAAATTGAATTGAAATAGTAAAGTAAATTCAAATGAAATTGGAAATGCAAAATTGAATGAAAATAGATATGTAACTTCAATAGTGAAGTAAAAATGTATAAGAAGCATACATTGAAAATTGTGTAATGGAATTTGCAAAATGGTTTGAATATTGTAACTAGATATTATGGCTAGTAGGATATATACAGGTGTATACAGGAATTGGAATTTTGATTTCAAAAATAAATTTGAATTGCTCGACAAAAAGGTACGTATTTGAATTTCAGTATGAAATTTGATGAGATTCTGACTTTTGCCACTTGGCATTTTGTTTTCTTTTGTGATCTGAGAGTCCGTAGGGACGTTTTGTAGCCGTACCGTATTAGCCGCGCAAAGGAGACGCTGGCGAAATTTTTCGAAAATTTCGAGTGTTAGGAAAATTTTTGAGAAATTTTGGAAGTTTAAAATTTGAATTTAAACTCGAATTTGAATTGAGAAGTTAAACAAGGTTGTTTGAAACTTATAATTGAAGTTGGAAGTTTAGTTGAATTAATAACGAATCTTTAGTAGAAAGATTTGTTTGGATAAATTGATAAAACTATTTAGATTATGGAAAATAGTAGACGAGTTAAGGACCATTTTTCCTAACTTGTAATTTCGGGACGAAATTCTTTTAAGGGGGGAAGTTTGTAACGACCCTGAATTTTTGACATTTAAAATGTGAATATTTAATTGAGTTTAAATATTCGAATGATAATTTAAATTGAAATTCAAATATCAGAACGAAATTGACGATTAAATTATAGAATTTAATTATTGAAATTGGGTAAAAATTTGAATTGACAGTTTAGGCTGATTTAAAAATAATCCGAAGTCTTGGAAAATTCATATTAATAATATTGAAGATAATAAAAGCGTCGGAATTGAATTTGAAACTGTTTTGTTCAGTTTTGAAATTTTATCGTTTAATCGATGTTTAAAAATAGCGTTCTGGGGCACAGTCTCGGAATTCGACGAAACCAGTTCCATTGGATCCGTAATATTGTATTATTATCGAATTTCAATTTTTGTAGTGATTGGAGTTGTCGCGTGAGCGTACGATAAGCAAACGCGCTGAAATTAAATCGAAAATTTAATATTTTAACTGGTCCAAGAAGCTATCTTCTCCATACGATCGAATTTGGACCCGAAACCTTTTCCATTGCGTTCAAAATAGGCGGATAACATTATAGACGCCTGTCGGCATGTTTGATTCGGAGTTCGAGATTTCGCGTATTGCGAAATGAGACAGTTTGAAAATAAAAATAAAATAATATAATGAACGGTCAAAGTCTATAACGTCTCCATCAGCCACCCTACCTTCTGAACGCGCAGTGATATTTTCTCCTTCGTTTTGAATCACCCTACCGAGATTTTAAAACTTCAGTGAAAATAAAAATTTAAACCAATGGCCGAACAGAGGAGAGAAAAAAAATATAAATCAGCAGTTAAAAATCAAAACCCACCCAGCTCCTTTCGAAACCCTCGTGCCTCCCTCTTATGCGAACGAATCGTTCGAAACTGAAATAAAAAAAATAAAAATAAAGAAGGAAATCGTCATCGCAGAAGCATAGAGGAGCTCGAAGTCGAGGTGGGGGGGGGGTCTGGGCGAACGCGTGGAGTGGGAAGTCGCTTGCCTGTAATTGCGTTCGAAGGTGTGATCGAAGGATGGTATCGGAGCATCGATCGAAGCAAAGTCGCGATTCGTCTCGGCGACGAGGGTTCAAGCGTGGGTTCTCGGTGATGGCGGCGACGTGATTGGTGGTTCGCGATGTTCGAACGCGAGAGATTTGTAGGGTTTCGATTTGGGGAATTTGTCGCGACCTGGGAGGTATCGCGAGGGGGATGCGAACGCGGCGGCGGTTTTGGGATGAAGTGGAGACGGTGAGCTTCACGATGGTGAGGCTCGAGTCCAGGGTATGTCGATGTTGCATTGGAAGGTTGTGTTCGCAATCATGCCAGGAAGTGGCGATCACGGTGACGAACTGGAGTTTGCAATGTCGAGCAGTGAATTGTCGCGATGTTCGAGTTTGGTGATTTCACAGTAAGGTAATTCCAGTTTCACTTAATTTGATTTATAAATAAATATATAGATTTGAAAAAAAATGATGAATGAAATTGATAATAACAGTAAAAGGAATTTCTGTTTTACATTTACAATAGGAAAATATATATATGTCAAAAGTTGTTTACAGTAAAAGTTATTTACTATGGGAAAAATAAAACAAATGTGTGAAAATCAAATTTGTTAGTTAATTAAATTTATCAAAGGAAAATGAGTTAAGAGCAAAATTATTAAGTTAAGTAAAATTATAAAATGGAAATTTACTGGTTCGATTTATTCGAATATTGATAAGTTGTATAAATTATTTATACAAGGTTTGAATCAAGAAATCAAGCCGAGAATGGAAATGGAATGTAAAATAAAAAGCTAAGGTGAGATCTCCTCACTCAGATTTAAATTTGTATTGCAGTTATTGATTTGATTGCTGTTTGGATTGTGATATTAGATATGATAGGATATATCTATATATATAGCAATATATACATATTGGCATATGTATATATTGGATTGATTGATTTCCCGCCTCGTATAGCGGATGAGACCCTATTGCGCCGTTAGTAAGCGGATGATATTTTTATAAAACCCATATACCGCGATATTCCACCTCGAAGTGGAATTGGTATTGTGCTAACATCTGTGGATGTAGGGAAACAGGTTGGAGGGATCCAACAGGATTCCTCAAAACATTTGAATTGATTTCATATGTTGTTTGATTGATTATTTATAATCTGCATATGATTATATCTGTGATTGAATGTATTGAGAGCTAAAATTTAGCCGAATGTATTTTTGGTATCGTTGGATACCAGAAATAAATGAAATTGGATTTCTGAAATTAAAACTTAAATTTTAGATGGTTTGGAAGAATAAAAGAATTTATTTAAAAGGAGATAAATTTGTTTGAAATCAAATTGATAATTGATCGGGTATTTGAAATAAATAATTTGTGAAATCGATATAAAAATCTATTTGGTGTTTGGACAAAAAAAAATTGATTCTTGTGTTGAAAAATAAATTTGGAAATCGATTTGTGAAAACGATTTAGTCTTTGGAATTAAAGTTAAAATCAATTTGAAATGTGATTCGGTGTTGAAGTAAATTCAGAAATCAATTTGAAATTCGATTTGGAATTTGAAATAAAATGGAGAAATCAATTTTAAAAATTGATTCGGGGTTGAAAATGAATATTTGGAAAACGATTTGAAAATCGTGTAAAAGTGGATTTTTAGGAATGTAAATTCCGAATAGAAGTTGTAAAGGAAAGGGAAATTTGTTTTAAAAATAAATATTGATTTATTTTTAAAAGTGTGGAAAATATGATTTGAAATCGGATTTTCAAAGTGATGAAGTGTGGAAATAAATTTACAAATTTGAAATGTAAATTTGAAATAAATCGATAAGGATTTATCTAATTGGTTTAAATGGACCATAATATGATTTGAAATTGATTTTCAAATGTGAAACATGAAAAATGATTTGAAATTGATTTTCAAATGTGAAACGTGAAAAATGATTTGAAATTGATTTTCAAATGTAAAGTGTGGAAGAATATATATCTTGTGAAAAGATTTGAAATTAAATAAATAATTTGGGAAAAATTATTTGAATTGGATGCTTGTTGTGAATGTTATTGATAGTTAAATAACCGACTATCAATATTTGTCTTTGAAATGACACTTGATTTGTTTTTAAAACAAACACTCATTATTCGGTTAAGCCGGGAGAGGACCTTCGTGTCATATAACCCATTCCGAATAATGATACGTCGCGAATGGATAGCATTTGAAGACCGGTGTGAAGACCGGATATTTGTGAAAATGAAAGGACAACCTGTCGAATGTCTCTGCACCGAGTTGCTCCGGTATAGAGATTTATATCACTCTTTTTGTGATGGGAAGTCCGGACGTGATTAATGAATATCCGGATTGCAAGGGCTTCTTTGGAAGTGCCTTCGGTTCCGTTCGATCCCGGAACAGACTTGTATGGATGTGTGTCTGACGTTACACTTTGAGATGTAAAGCTGGTTTCTATCAAATACATTTCTGTTGGTGGCGGAGAATTTATTCTCTTAGCTTAACACCCTTCTCTGAGACGTACGAGCTCAGAGGTTATGTAGTTGATGGTTACTAGTGATACATTCCCAATTTGGTAATGTGGCACACGAAGTGCTGATGATCATTTGTGGATCAAAGCGTGGCTTTGTGAAAAAGCATAGCTTTATGGACGAGACTTCGTCGAGCCTCACAACCCGGTAATGGTCGAAACAGGAATGTGCGGCAAAGGTTTGTAGGGGTAGCGCCCCTAGGGAATGCCATTTCCTTCTGGATAAAAGGTGATATCATGGTATGGAGCCCAGATATTTTACCTATGTTGATTATATTTTGTAGCTGTTGCTTTTCGATTGAGGATCCTTGGATAAAGGTCGGTAACGACCGGGGGATGGCATAGCTCGGGTGTTAGTTACCTAGTTACAGCTCGGTTAGAGCGTGAGGTAGCGTCGGTCTTTTGTTTGCGGAGATCCGGTTAGGATCCGGGGCGTCTTTCCAGAGGCGTTTCTATTTCGGTATAAGGAAGTTCCTTAGCCTGACCATTGTTGGAAATCCAAAGAAACAATACGAACCCAGTACGGTTTTTAATTGTATTACCTGCTATGGAATGTGGCGGTAACCTGCTATTGAACGTAGTAGCTATAGTAGGCATACAACAATTGTTGTATGTTGGCTAAGATTGATATTATACTTTCGAAATGTTTTCCACACTAGACATTAATAATAATATCAACTGTTTTTGCGTAGTAAGCATTTTTGACTATCATAAGGGGAAATCTCCTCCAATTCTGCGTTTGCATTGTGTGTGTGGTGGGAGGCCTTATGGTAGTTTCATTTTCCAAAAGCATTGCGAAGTTGTTTTATCTTCTTTGCGAAAATAACTGTTTTACGATCTCACACCAGTCACCATGACTGACCTGGAGTTTATTGTTCCCTTTCTAAACTCTGGGTGCCCATAATCTTCCACACGGGCAGCCTAGAGTTATTTTATCAGGATATTCTGGAGCTTTAGAGACGAGCTGGATGGCGAAGCGTACTATCGTACTTGTTATTTATTCCGCTGTGTATTCTGTATGAGGACAAGTTTATATAACTGTCCATTGTTGTAAACTCTGATGATTGATGTATGTATAAACTGATATAGTCTTTTGTTTTAAAGATTATTGATTTATCTATTATATATTGTTCCGCTGCGATATGTGAGATTCTGATATTGTTCATGTTCTGTGTTTTCTGTGTTGTTCTTCTTTTATTTCTTCTATCTTTTCTTCTACCTCTTCTTTTAACCCTAAAGTTTCGCGTTTCCGCCATTCGATTTTTTCGACATTTGGTACAGTGGACGTATCGGTGTCGAGTTTTCGGAAGACGGATTTGCGGGTCTTTACAATACTAAATTGCATAGTCATGATTACATAATGCATTATCTTAAAGGGAAAATTATAACCTAAATAAGAAATATTGTATGCTTAAAATGAGTAGAAACAGAGAGCTTGCTTTCATTTTGTGTAGGAACTAGGAATTGTGACAAATCATGTTTGCACTTTTGTGCTTTCAAGCAAATACTTCATCTCATAATGTTTGCATTTATGTGCTTTCCAGCGTATATCTTCCCCATTTTATTTTTTCTTCTTCCTTTTGACTTATAATGCCAATGTTTATTAGTTTAGGAAAAGTTAATGGTCACTAATGATAAATCAACTTTTACCTTTTGCCACTTCTGTGTTACTGGTAAAAAATTTGGTAACAAATTAAACACCCTAAAATAAATATCAGAAGATAAAATCCACATTTTTATAAGTTTTATAACTAAACAGATAAACATTAACAACAAAAATAAAAATTGCAAACAATAGTAACAACAATGTGAAGATCTAGAATTGGATAATATTAATTACCACAATGATTAAATCAGAAGGCCTAATACATGTTAGATCCTGAAGTTCGATGATGACGTTGGTAGTTTTAGTTGTGATAGCCGTCAATTTAACATCTAAGGTTTAGAAGTTAAAGAATTAAGTAAGAAAATGATAACGATAGGAAAGTGAGAACTCGGTCCATATTATTTTATTTTTGGGACCTGCAATTTTTTAGGATAGGGTTCAAAAGGACTTTTCAAGGTTATAAGGTTAAACTGTGAGTTCACGCACGCACATAGTTATTTCATTTTAGGACTATAACGCTCCGAACTAGATGTTGTGTTGGTTAGTTACTTGTTGTTTGAAGCTGTTGGAATTGGGCAAGCCCACAACGGAAGTTATGGTTGAATTTCAAAAAAAATCCCTTATTGGATCTTTATTAGCCCTATGAAATCTAGTTTATTTATAACATTTCTAAATATTATTTAAGTAAAATCTTTTATTTTATTTAAATTTATAAATTATGCAGTTTTATTTAATTTATGTTTTGATATACACACACACACACATAAACGTATATCATATACATATATACATACACACACAAACACGTATACATATATATATATATATATATGCATATGTAACACGATATCTCATGCAAGGTTAAAATACCCATGTATTGATGTTGGGATTTACATCGCAACAGACACGTTACCTCATCTGATATGTATTTTATGTTTTCTAAATATATTTATGTATTTAAACTTGTTACTTATATAAATATTATAAATCTATATATAAATAAATTTATATGTTAATTTTGTTTAAATAATTTTATGTATAAGAAAATATTTAAAATATATATTTATATTTTTCTATATGAATATATATAAATATATAATATATATATATATATTTACGTTCCCCGCTCTTTTGATATTATTGAGGAGAATGGTGTTATGGTTCCTCCGCTAGAGTTTTTTTGAAAGCGGGGACTGATTTTTGATCAGAGTATTTAGTTGGCTTCTATCTAGAAACTAATCCTTCATATCAAGAGGTACGTGATCATTGCCATGATCGATGGAATTTAAGAAGAAGACTACAAGTTCACTTTGTAATCGCATGTTCTTTTTCAAATTTTCTAGAAAAGAAGAAAAGCGTAGTGTGCTTGAGGCAAATCCCTCCATTATAGCAGGGCAACCTTTCATTATTACCCCATGAAGTCCTATGGTGGACAAGGCTAAGAAACATATTCTATCTATTCTAGTTTAGGCACATATCACTCACATTCCATCCATATTGTAGCCCATGATTGGGCTAAATTGGTAAGCGAGTATTGTTGGCAAGCTCAAATGTTTTTGATGCTAATATTGTTGCTCATAATAGGCAGGTGTATGTTAAAGCACTTATTAAAGTAACTCCCAACAAGCCTTTACCTTCCAAGGTTCCTGTCTGTATTGTTGAGGGGCATGTCTCTATTGTTGATGTCTGCTATAGTTAAAAACCTGATATTTGTATGTCTTGTCACTCTTTCGGTCACCTCATGAAAGCTTGTACCATGCAATCCGAGACTGCTCTGTTTTCGCTTACTGATAGATCCCACTCCCTTGTCCTCCTGCCAAGAAGTGGGTTCCGAAAAGTTGTTCAGTTACTGTTGTCTCTTCTACTGAGCTTATGCCTTCGCACTCTGTTGTTCCCTCTGTCCAATTACCGACGCTACGTTGTATGTTCCTACAACGACCCTTCCTTCCCATGATATCTTATGGGATGCTCATGACCAGTCTTGGCTTCATAAACCTTCTAAAATGTGCCTTGACCTGTCAGATGGTAGTTTTTTTAAGTTTGTCGGTAGTGATGTGGAAGGTAGGAGGTTATTTTATCATGTTGAGGGGGATGGACTTTCCCTCATTGAGCTTGGTCATTCTAGTGATTCGAATCACCCTCTTCTGGCGGATGTCACATGGGATAGGAAATTCATTTATTGCCCTGGTTCAAACGACCATATTCCTACCTTAGCTATTCTTTTTTTAGAGTTCCATCATGTTCTCGGGCATGTTACTTCAAATGAGGAGAGTGTCTCATCATCTTCAGAGGGGGACTAGTTTTCTTTGTTGTTGTTTAGTAGTTTGGTACTTTTTCCAAACTCCTATGTTTCAATTATTTATAGCCATTCTGGTGCATGTACCGAACACTTGTTCTCTTATTTCATTTATATACGTGGACAGCCATGAAGACCTACCTTTCTGACCCTGGGAACGACACTTAATATATCCACGGTATTCGTGTGCTATTGCCCAAGCATCCAAAAGACAAGTTTTCATAGGGTAAAATAAAAGAACAGAACAGAAATCTCACAACGGAATTGTTAAGTATAATATAACAATAAGATAGAACTTAAGGTTATTCCCCAACATGGAGTTATCAGAGTTACTGTAAAAGTACTACTATCATCATAGGCAGTTATAACAACCTATCTCTACACTTGCTAATACAAAATATACATACATAGAACCAACATCTCATAACAAAGGAAATAGATAGCTAGATAGATAAGGAGCCTCTTGCTCGTCCACCATCTTCAAAAGAGCCTAAAGAAACCTATCACTTCCGGACTACTCAAATATAAAAGAGTACCCGAGAGTTTAGAAAAAACAAATAACTCAGGTCAGACAATAAGTTTGGTATGAGTAAACTCCTAAAAAAATGGAAAACACAAAACAAATTGTGAGACCATGCCGCATAACATGGAACGGGCTTTCCCCTCAGAAGAACAACATCCAACCATAAAAGAATGGAAAAAAATAATTAAATATCGCGAAGAGCGTAAGACGCTTCCCGATGTAATGAAGAAAGAATCAATCGAAAGGTTTGAATCAAAAACAAGGAAAAGGAATTTTCCAACAACGACTAGGAAGGTGCACCCTCTTGTCGAAAATATAAGTTTAAAGAATATACTTGAGAACTACAATGGCTCTCGAAAACCTTTAAGCTGGACCTCGCCAACCTTTCTGAGTATCCGAGTATTTCACATCTTCATGCACAGACAACCGAAACCAATCTAGAGTAGATGTGGTAATACCCTAATGAGAGCAACCCACATAGCTTGGCCCATACTCGCTCTTTATCTAGTCATTTCCAGTAAAGGATATCAATGCTCCAAATGAGCAACAAATCGTCTTAGATTGATGAAACAAAAAAGAAAGGTATCAAAATCGATAATCAAGATATCAACTATCGGGGATTAAAAAAACGATCGTATATGGAAATTAAAACTCATACTCTTACCACCACTTGTCGATTTCAAACTTGTACTATTCCTTGGTTAAAAATGAAGCCAGTCTGTAACGACAGACCATTTAACTATCAAAAGTCAACACTAATACATACAAGGCATTCACGTGCCGAGCATAAATCAAACAACACTAATACTATATATACATACCACCATATGATCATACAAAACATATGCACTAATATTTACAACATCAAAACGTTCACTTTTTAAAGTTATTGCATAGTAAGATATATTCACTTAGAATCATTTATTGAAATGTAAACTAATTAAAGGAAAGAGATTAAGATTACACTCACTTCCTATTTGCCTTGTTAAAGATTTGAAAAACTTAGTCTTTGATAATAAAGATGAAATTTGGTTTCTTTCTTTAGTTTGTGGATGAATGAAAATGAGATATGGACTTGGGTATTTATAGATGAAGAGAAGGTAATTTAGTAATTACCTAACCTCCTATAACCTAACCTAATTCGACTAGATTTTGGTCCAAGAGAAAAAGGAAAGCTTAAATTGTAAGCTTAAATATAATAATTATATGGATAAGTATGCAAAGTCTGGTCCAATCAGAAAGTAGACAAATTAAACTTTTCTTTGAAATGTTACTTTGCCTAAAGAAATAAGACTCCTGGTTGTTCCGCGAACTTAGGCAGAAAGAGAGTAAGTAATACTGGTGAAGCTACTACATTTCATCTTGGATTCGTTCCATTAGTTCACTGAAATGAGCGAACTGATCAGTATTAATGAAATCATGGGCTCCCGAAACTACAAGAGTATACCATTGCAACAAGAGCACCCCTTAAGGCAGCAACGATTTCTATACACAAATCTAAATAGTATACTTTTGATCCGCGAAGAAGACACCAAGTCGTCTTACCTTTCTACCAAAGTCCCAGTATCAATGAAAGAATAACCAAAGGACACATAGCGGTTGACGAAGGTGTAAGGAACGATGGGATATATTACTACAACAGCTTATGTATCTAATTCCTCTCTTTATCGTCTACTGGGAACGATCTCACTCATGGCACATGATTAATAGGAACTGCTCTAAACCACTACTCTGAAGGGCAAAGAAAGTAAGCCATCAGCCTAGTGTGTGGTTCATTTAGCACCACAGTCCTGAATGTGCAATCTGGCCCCTTACGAATTGGTCACATTGGTCTTGTCCCCCCCAATCTAGTTTTACGCAAAACAACGTAAGTCTTTCCCCTTTGGTAGTGCTCATAAACCCTTTCCCCCTCATATCTTGTTAAAGACTCATGTCTGGATAGTTAAGGAAGGCAGGGGGCCTAGAGTAAGTGAAGTACCCTTGTAAGCAAAGTTGAACTTTCCACCGAACTATTTCGAATGAATCTAAGGGGAAAGGAAATCTACTGAACTATATGGATAAAACATATTATTTTCTCTATCTTCTTTTTCTGATTCATTTCCCAGTAGCCAAACTCCAAGTGGTGCTACCTAGATCTTCAGTCATGTTGACTTCTAGATTAGAACTGCAGAGTCTGGGACAATGTGCACATGAAAGATAGAATCACTTACGGAATCGGAGGTAGCCAAGATACCAAACTGAGCCAGGGAAGTTCTTAGGAAAAGCAAGTACTCCTCTATAGGAAGGTTCAATCTAAGAAAGTGGAAGCGCTTATGAGCTTTAAGTCATTTCTTTATTAGTACCCTTCGAATTGGAGGTGAACGAATCACAATTCCGAAAATAAGCTTGGTTGAGTTGGAACTGTAGGTAGATGACTTTATTTTAGCACTTCTACCTACTTGGAATGTGAACTTAACTACCGGACCTTCTATTGTGAATTCTGGGCTCCACCTGAATGTACAAAACAAGGTCTACTCTACTCTTGAACTACTTCATTTGGATAGGGAATTTCCCGGTTATTCTAGCATGAAATATAAGATCCCTATCCACCAATAGTAAGTAGATGAGAAGAAACTGATGTAATAAAAATGTTCCAAGCATGATCAGATGGTACAAATCACTAAAGCTGCATACATATTTCATGTCAAATCAGCAAAGCAGCCGCGAATGCAAGTTTACTCCTTTTTTGAAACCTGAATTATTATTCTCCACTTTCTGAACAGAAGAATTCAATCAGTGAATTATGGCAGTTTAGGTTTACATAAGAAATGAGAACTAGGAGCTTCAATCTCCCTAGTTTAGTATTCTTTACTCAACTCAAAGATAAGATCACGCGAGTGGATCTATGGCATGAATGTAAGGAGTGGATCTATGAGAGCACAATGGAGTGGACGTTGAAGCATCAATGACTGATATACTAACTTAAATCAAGATTGGTTGGGTGTGAAGCATGTGTCCCCATGGTAGGTTATATCCACTACCTGACACGTAATATCTCTCTTTGTAGGAGTCTGTTTACACCTTGACTCGCCACACCTTTTATAGAGAAAGAAGACCAATCCAGTATACTTAGACTAGTGCTAGGATATGATGCACCTGACTCGCTAGTATATTAATTGATAGGTCAAGTATATTGATCCTGGCAGGATGAAGGTCGCTAAGCCAATAAGGGTATCTGGACTATGCGGGTAGTGAACTTCCTTATGTTACTAATTATTATTTCGAATGAGTAGTCAATTGCCATAGTGACTTAACAACCAGTCATCGCATTGCACCTCTTCCTATAGAGGTCACCTGAGGGAATTCTGATGAAACCAAACTAAGGAGCGACGTCGAGTCCCCTCTTCACAGTAAGCTGAGGCCAATGTTTTTACTGGGGTGGGCTAACTTGCATCAATGATCATTCCATAGGTGATCTGGTCCCTATTGTTGTTGCCTTAACATGTAGTCCTAATACTAATTCCTGTAACATATTGAAAAGGCCGATCGATCTGCATTCGTCAGTTAGCTCGATTCTTTTCATAGCACCGTACAATTTTCTATTCGTTTTCTACCAAATGGAATCAAAAAGAATAGCAGACTACCAATCCTGAACTAGGCTCCTTTCTTTTATACTTTTTCTTGCTATGCTCCTTACTTAATAAAACTGGGAGTGATTCCCAATAGATACATCATGCCACATGAGTCGGAAAATTCCTCCCTAATCAGCCAATGCTATTACCTGCTCCCTTTGGGCTAAGAGCGGAAGCGGACGGCTCCTTCAGGCTCCTCTTGCAACCAAGTCCCATTCTCCCTCCCAATTAACATACCTCCCCAACATTTATACTGGCGCCTTGCCCCAATAAATATACTTGCATTGCTTCGTAATTTGGAAGTGACTTTTTCAATCTCGATATGAGGTTTTTATCACTCTCAAGATATTAAATCCTCACTAGAGGTCTCATGCGCTTCATTTTTGTCCATGTTACACATTTCCTGTTCCAATAAGACCCAAGATAGATAGGTTCTCCATCTTTTGAGTGACACATCCCATCAGTAGTATGCTTCCTTCACTTTGGGAAACTAGTATTTGTTGTTCCCATAGTGATTGATAGGTTCGTGCATACTCTTATATAAAACCAGTTGCTTGCTTTAATCTACCTTCCACTCTCATTCACTACATACCAAACTACTTAGAAACATAAGGGCTCATGAATAAAGAACCATTTTCACTTTCAAAGATAGATGGGCTATAGGAGAGTTTCATTCCATCCACCTTAGTCACTGTAGTTAGGGCGACGTAGCCTGTATTAGATTGGTCCCTCCCTTGTTAAGGCTGGACTTGGTATCATAACCCCTCTCCTTTTCTATATGCATAGATGAGATCAATAAGACTCATTCCTATCGAAATGCACGACCGCACTGCAAATACTAGTTTGGTTCATTATTGCCGAGACAATGGTCTACTTCTTTACATCTACCACGCAATGAATATAGTTATTGATAGACAAAAAAATCAAACAGGTAGTATGCTTAGTTAGGTGCTTTGGCCTTCTCTTTATAGCCCTTTATTTAAAGCAATGCTCTTCATCATTGCAAGTATGGAGGAGATACGATACCAAGCGTCATGAGTGACTACCTATTCCGGTCTCTAAGACCCTTTTAGTATTCCCTTGCATGAGAATGTTGTTGTTGGGATAATAGGACAAGTGAAATAGTTATTACCTGGTATCTTACAACGTGCCCTGCTTGCCTACTATTCCCCAGATGACGCGGGACCCGACATGGAAGGCCTTACCTACCCATAGGATTCCAGAAAAAATCCTTAAACTACATGTTTTCAAGAGGAAAGGGGCTGCACAAATGCTCATTCTTTACCTCATTGGCTTACGAGTTCTCAGGGTTTCAATTCCTTATGCAGTGGATGCCTATGACCAGCAATGGTCTATGGGTATACCATGTCCACATAGAGTCTGTTACCTAATGAACTGTTTTTGTCCGCTTAACCATTTATTATAAGACCACCTCACTAATTAATATACTAGGAAACCCCGAAATAGGCTTTGGTTAATTACAATGTTGGATTCCAATACAGGCTTTATTGCATTATGAGAACATTCCCATTTTTATACTAGTCCCCTGAACTAGAAACCGAGATTGAAAACTAATAGAATTGGGGCGGGGATTATTGACTTATTTCTAATGAACCCAACACCTTTGGTTTCATAATATACCACAGAACCCCTCATCTTGATGAACTACATCAATCATTTGAATTGCATTCGTTATTCCTATGCCAGTCACCATATAAACCTTCACACCTTAGTTTAATTCCCCTGGCCAATCAATCCTATTCGACAATACTATTGCTAAGCAGTTCTTCCACCAATGTCATGAACAAACCTATTACCTACTTCCTTTAGGCTAAGAGCGAAATCGGGGAGGCTCGGTATATTAATTGGCACCAGTATAAACATTAGCGCCTAGTATACCAAGTCCAGTATAAACATTGGGAATCCAAGAATTAATATACAGGGTTGACACAACTCACTAAAAAAGAGGATCTTTAACTTACATTTATCAAGGGTGCATTAAGCCGCTAAAAGGAATGAGGACAAAGCCTTAGTTATCGACATTTCCTCCTAACTAACTAGGTAATCCATCTTCGCCTTATTGATTGTCATATAATGGTTCTTAACTACTATTGCATGGGGAAGGAGTTTCTTGCATGGTTGATCGGGCAATAGATCCAGCCAAAGGTTTTTCCAATTCTACAGCCAAAGTAAGGTATACTCCATTGGCTATTGACCAATAACGATGCCTTAGATTCAATGGTACTCTGCCTAGTTTTCCCCACCTATTTGGTAAGTTGGTTATGTATTCAATTAGACATTCCTTAGGTCGAAAGTGTGGAGTTCGTTGGAACATTCTTCGCTTGGGACCCCTTGAATTAATGAAGACTGATCAGTGCGCTCCTTCCTTCTGAGCGTATCTAAGCATCTCAATAGGTTCTTCGGATGGAGGCCCACTAGAATGGGATTAGTCGATTCCAGGTAGATTGGAATGCTTTGATTGATGGCCAGGAAATGGAAAAATAGTTTGTCGGGTTAAACCTTATTAACCCCCCTTTTATGAACTCTTATTCCCTTTAAAACCTCCATTATTGGGTCCTTAGATTTCCAGTAAGAAGGAAGAATTCTTATCGCTTAGCGCTTGTGCTAAGGAATTGACTCGATAGTGGAGGGAATGCACTATCCAAAGATAAGGCTGACCGTAATGGACATAAGAGAATCCGCTCTTTCTTTCACGGAATAGAAACCCGATCCCTTGAATTCACCACTCCAACTAGCTCGAGGCTATCACTTTATTATACTCTTTTGCTCCCAAGATTGATGTTCTCAATGACGAAAGCTAGATCTAGACAATCATTATGCTCGTCCTCAGTAATGGATAAGAGTGGTTCGGTCTCTCAAGAGCTGAACCCGGGACCGCCAAAAAGTTTCATGATCACGAGTTGGCCCCACGGAACCAGATCCATCCGAACCAGATGTGGCTAATGGGGTCGAACCCAATGGTTTCGCCAGTAGCATAATCATCATTTAGGCACTCAAGCAGCACAACACAACACCTAAAGCAAAGGCTAGAGAGGCACCTGTTCAACTAACCTATCAAAGATGCTCTTGGGATCGATGGAATGGAAGCTAACTGCTACTAGCAACTGCAACTATCGATACGATAGGAATGGGGGTATGAGATCAGTTCCTTGGATCTTTTGTCGTCCAAGGACCAGATTTTTTTTGTCATAAGATATCATCATCTCATGATTCCATATCAACTCCCATGGTCTAGCGGCCATGGTTGCTTGTACCAGTATGGCATAATCTTCTTCCAAAACGAAGGTTCCTGGCTTAACAAAACTGAAAGCTGGCCACCATACTTTGAAAAAGCAGTCTACCGTGGAGTCATTTTAGAAAAGCACTTCTAGATAGAGTGTCCAACAATGATTACGAAAGTCGTTATCATATAGGAAAGCTTCAAAGAAACCATCTCTTTTATAATTTCGAAAATACAGATCTCCAAGTCCAGTATATTAATAGGGAGGCAGATGACAAAAGCCTCTTGGCTATACTCTACTATCCGTTGGTTCTTTCCTTTTGGCTCGACGGAGTTGGGTTTCATTGCACTCTATAGGAAATGCATAGGAAGTCCACGCAGCAAACCGAGGCCCTGCGTGCGTCGAACCACCGACAAATAATAGGTATCCCCACCCCAGACAGAGTTTGTGAGCCGCGTAATAGGCGACCATTTCATACGGTTTGGGTGGAACTTGAGTAAGCCCCTAGTTGCATCTTTACCCCTATCCAATTTTTGTGCCAAATCCCCTTTTTTACTACCTAAAAATGAGATCCTTGCTGAATCTGGGTTTGTTGCTCCAACCATTACAAAACTAATACCTATTCTGTTTAGTACTTCAGGTGCTTCTCTAGCATATAATGTAAATCCTGTAGCGGATCAATTCCAATGAACCCTTTAAACTAGTACTTTTAGTAATCTACTCTATTGCTTCTTCAATAATCACTGGTTCTTCATTCAAGTTTTGAATGACTTTCTAGTCAAATTGTTCCTGCGTTTCGGATATTCAGTCTTATTCGAAGCTTTAGACAAGGGTGCTATTGAGATATTGGGCCCTTATGTATCTCGTACACATTCTGACGATTGGCCAAGCAAATAAGTCAACTTCAAAGTGGATCTGTTGTGCAAAGAGTGTGTTATGAACTGTGGCCGCCTGCCTGATGGGGGAGGCTCCTCCATTGTGGGTAAATGGGAAACCCGACTCTACGAACCCGAGGAAAGGCTGCACCGCTTTCGTAGGGGCGTTAAGACCGGAGCATTATGTAGTGCTAGTAGAAATACAAGTGTCGGCTTATCTATTTCCCATCCCCTATTGAACTTTAAAGAAAGCGAGGCCAGTATATTAATTAGGGCTGGTTTACACCCAGTATATTAATTATTGCCAGTATATTAATTGCAGCGACAACTAACCCTATATCAATTGGGTCGGCTGTATATTCAATCAGAAGCTTCGACAACCAGAACTTAGACAATCAGGAGGTAGCTGTATATTGTTGTATATTCGTGCCACCTCTTTCGAGCGATAGGGAACTCTAAAAGAGGTCCAGTATACTTTGACCGCTTCACGCGTAGCAACAGCACCTTAAGAAGTAGGGCACACTACAGCAATACAGTACGGGGTGGGGGCTTGCTATCTACTTCACGAGCCTTCGCTGCCATGTTCTATAACTTCCCTTCTTTCGTCCGTCCATGAGGCAATCAAAAGAAAGGGGCGGCTATAACGTAGGAGTCATGGTAGTTATATGCTACGAACTCCCTATAGACAAGGGGACAAGTGAATCATCACTTTTGGGCATAGGCAACCCTCTACCATCCATCCCATTGCATTCCTCTCGTAGAGCCGTCTTAGACTAAATACATTTATGGATTCTATAAAAGAATCTTCATTTTTCTATTGATAGGGATCCCCATTCATTCCGTTATTCCCGTTACTACAGATTGGTTGTCCCTACCTAAATGGTGGTGGTCTAGGGAGCGCAATTGCTAGAGCACGGGAAAATAGTAACGATTTAAGCAAGAGCAGCCGGACGGACTACTATAGTGAGTCCAATGACTATTAAAGTCTTTTATTTTTTTGTAGTTTAGTAATAATGTTTGGTATAGTCTGAGTGAGCCTCTAGGATCTCCTGTAAACCCCCATTCTATTAATTGGTTAAAAGAGGATATTAAGGGAAGAAGTGAGTGGAGATTCCTCTGTGAAGAGCCGAATGAGGGGAGACCCTCACATCTGGTTTAGAGGGCGGAGATATCCCAACCCTACTATCATTATGCCTTTACAATGTTACTTGGTTCAACTCCATTTGTGACCTTTTCTCGTATGTAGGAATCTCTATCTTCTAGGATAGATTCTAGATCGTCTTTTATTTTCATTGTGAGTTGTTTTCTTAATAATAAGTCAAGTCAAGAATAATAATCGAATTGGAGGAGCTTGCTAGGATGGCTTGGTAAGTAAGCAACCTGTTATGTAGGTTCCAACTCCTAGTTCTTTTTTTTTTTTTTAGTGACAGTTCATCAAAGCAATTGTCTAAGGATTGCTAGACCGACCACGAAAAAGATCACCAAAAGGGGTCATCTTCACCAGGAAGATGATACGCAGAAAGAAGAGATTAGAAAATCATTATCACTCGAGGTTTTCTGACTGAAAGGGCCAACATCGAGACCGACAATCAAGACTCACGTCCAATGTCACACCCATGATAGTTTACTTGTCAAAAATATCTATGGAAAAGAATTCCAATATCATACGATGGAATGGGCGACAGAGAGCATCTTTAGTCCACCTGACGTTAGAGTAATAAACAAACGAAGACGTCTACGTAGGTTTACATCGTAACCCCATAGGGATTTCAAACAACTTAGAGACATCCCCTAACTCGACATAGTGTGCTCTAAAGTCGGTTAATAATTCTACTGGGAATGGTAAAAAAGAATAGAATGGATTTGATTATGGTCGGGTTTGAAAAGAGATTCTGCATCTCCATTCTCTTAGTGGATAGAAATCCCAAAGACTTCGACTCCGGTTGACTAATAAGCCCTTTCGAATTAGTCTAGGATAGAAGCCGTACTCCTAGGGACAAATCCTTCGCTCACTGAGTTATGAAAGCCTGTGACTATATCGTCCTGAAGTAAGTGAAAGAGAGAGATCCGGATGTATAGCATTACCAAACTAAGGATAGGCCCAGGAACATCAAATAGTAGTTTCATTTGATCCAGTTAATCGAAAAGACCATCTTTTTGGTAAGGCAACTTAATTTCTCCAATGAGAAAGGAATTTCGTAAGCCAAAAAAATAGTGAAATAGTACCATGGATAAACACCCGTATTATTTATAGACCAGCTCACACCCTACTATTGCTTACACGGTCTCACACAATCAACTATCGATCACTTCCAATTACCTTTGATCAAGCCTATTTCCAATTGCGGGTATATTATCTTAGTTGAACAAATGCTTGGACTAGTATATTAATTGGGCGAATGTTAAAGCTAGTTAAAAGAGCTAAGTATATTAATTTGAGAATCTTCTTCCCTACCATAATGGCTATTGGGGCATTATAAGCTCACTAAGCGAAGTCATCTTAACATTTGAATCCATAAACGACTTTAGAACTTTACCAGAATCAAAACTATTCTCTACCCTAGAAATTGAGAAGAAGCTAAGGGCCAGTTCTCTACCCCGTTAAGGGTAATAACTTAGATTCGATACCATCAAATTAGTTAATTAGAATCTTATTAGATTCTAGATAATTGGTTAAAGTTCAATATGTGAATATCTTATAAGTGTAATTCTCTATTAGTAGATTTGATTCCATCATATTATAGTTCTCTACCAACTATTAGATATTCTATTTGAATCTTTAAGGCCATCAAATTGGTTAAGAAAAGTATAATATGTTCATACCAGGTATATGGGGCATATCCGTATTTGGTGGAGTAACGTACTCGAACTCTACATGGGGGTAATTAATGACAAAAATATTGCAGAATCAAAGCTCTAGTCTATGAGTTCGGGAAGGGCGCCACTGAATTAGTGCGGATGTTGCCTCAGGGAGAGGGCTAGTTAGATAGGGCGAATAGGGATCGACCGTTAAGTCTCTAAGGGAAGGTGGCGAATCCTAATCTCTTTCAATTAAGGAACTCTATTTTCTCCTTTTACTCAAGTGTCTCCTATGGCTGGACTGGAGTCAGTTTGATTCCTGTTCGCCTACGATAAACAAACCAGCGAAGCATGACGAGTAAATTCTCAAATGAGAGATTGTCCTCGGGCTGAGGAGTGTCCTAATATTGATTCCCATAATCTATTGAAAAGGCTGATTGATTTGCATTCATCAATTAGCCCAGTTCTTTTCATAGCACCGTACACTTTTCTATTCGTTTTCTACCAAATAGAATCAAAAAGAATAGCGGACTACCAGTCCTGAACTTGGCTCCTTTCTGTTATACATTTTCCTTATTATGCTCCTTACTTGATGAAACTGGGCATGATTCCCGATAGATACATTATGCCGAGAAACTATAGAGAGCTTAGCCCCAGAGAGATGTTGATTCTTTGCTTTGACTAAATGAGAGTTGGGGGTAGTTCCAATCATCCTCATTGAGCCACATTCGATCTCCACCTGGATAGACACCAGGTCGTTGCTTTCGACATAGGGTTGCAAAGCTAGCTTTGTTATGTGAACACAAACAAGGTGTGTAGCAATTTGGATATGTATGGCATATCGAACGTCGAACTCTCATGACTTGATGAGTAAGATAATATACCTTTGTCTTCTTGTTGCTATAGTCTGCATTCCTAAACAGTAGAACAACAATATTTCCATATTTTATCCCCATATATTAATTAAGGTGGAGGTTTGTTGTTTGCTAACGCACCCGTCTTACCAGTTTTCTTTCTCTAATTACTTAAATGTTTATACTGGACTTGGTATCCCAATATACGCTATGCAACTCCCGTTTCTCTTCCCGAGTTGTATAATGGATCGATCCCCACTCACTTCGCTCACCTAATCTTTCTCTGCTTCCTATCCAAGACAGGAAGGAAAGTAGTATAGCGATGGAACAATAATACCGATAAGGAAGGCCATCTGGATGGTAATAGCAATAACCAATAGTATTACTCAAACCCAGTATAAACATTCGGCTTATAATATAATGCGTCAGAGACCCCATCCTTAGATTGTTTGTCTTACCAGGGCGCTACGCACCTGATATCCTTCATGGACAGCTGAGTCTCCTTATAAGTGACTTTCATCCTGCCCAATTAATATACTGGGCATTGGGATTTCATTTTGGGGATTTTGAAAGCTGTTGAACTTCTTGCCCATCTGATTGAATGCATTGCGGCTTGTATCACCACCTATAAGTTCTCGGTCTCCATCAATGGAGGGCTTGAGGGCTATTTAGGGATCCACTTTCCCCCTATCTGTTTGTTCTTGCTATGGAATTTCCAAGATCCTTGTCAAAGCTTCTAGTAATGGAAGGCCACCCGAGATGTGCTAAGCTGGATTTGACTCGCCTTTGTTTTGCTGATGATCTCCTATTATTCTGCCAAGGCAATCAAATCAGCCTCTGTCATTAAAGAGAGATTTTATTCCTTTTCTACTCTCTCAGGGTTGA
Source organism: Allium fistulosum (assembly GCA_030737815.1). NCBI lineage: Eukaryota > Viridiplantae > Streptophyta > Magnoliopsida > Asparagales > Amaryllidaceae > Allium > Allium fistulosum. The sequence goes on from CM060903.1 coordinate 995,204,443, forward strand.
TGGAAAATCCTGACAAAAACAAAATTCTCAGTACTGGGGCTATGCACAATGTTGAGGACCAGCTTCAGGGAGCTTGCCCATCAAGTTTCTTGGAGTGCCCTTTATTTCTACTAGACTCACAGCCAGAGCTGGGCTGTTAGATAGGCTCTCATTGAGAAGATTACTAATAAGGTTGAGGACTAGCAAACGACTTTCCTATGCGGGTAGACTTCAGCTCATCTGATTAGTGTTGTTTAGTATTTAGGTCTACTCGAGTAGCATTTTCATTTTGTCGAAGGAAGTGTGCAAGGTTATTGACCAGATCCTCAGATCTTTCCTCTGGCATGGTGCAATTGGGATCTCTGAAGTTGCATGGCTTGTAACATGGTCTGCCAAGGAAGGAGGGCTTCTTAGACTCTAACCTTCTATAGAACATCGCTTAGAATAACAGCGGATAGTGAAACGCTGCTAGTATCTGTTGCAATCAAGAGCTAGGAGTTCTTTGACAACCGAGAGCATCGAATGGCCTACCAATAACTGTTTCTCAAACGAGCTAAGCCATGTGCAAAAGAGGAGTCATTGCAAAGGAAAGGGGCTGTTGAACTGGGGAGTGCCTTCTTCTAAGAGGCTAGATGGAACAAGAAAGATTCGCTTTCATCACCTAAGTATATTGGGGTTTTGGAGTTCGCCCATTCTCTTGTGAATGAAGCTGATGCTCATTGTTCTCATAGTAAGAAGAGTCAACCAGGGAAAGTCCCATTAGGAAGTGCAAGAGGTGTGACAGATGACTTCCTTAGTCTATTTCCGTGTTATTCCCATTAAAAAGAAGAATCGCAGGAAGAGAGGTTAAGATCCGTCAAAACCAAGGGTATGGCTGCTGCTTCTGGTGCCGCTGGAAGGGCACCATTTGTTATTGTTAATCTTGGCATTGAGAGGGCGGTGAAGCTAGTCTTGTGGAGCACCTTCCTTCCCCTAAGTATATTGGTGGTGTCCCGTTTTCAATTTCATAGCTATATACTTGCTTTTCACAGGCAAGTTGGCATGGTTAATACTTGCCTTTGCTAGAGGTATGAAGCATAACACCACCTGTGAAGAGTAAGATTTCGATCTAGGGGAATAGCTTTTTCAAAGCTTTTGTGTGGTGGGTTTTGTCTCTAATGAGATGGGAATGTAGCATGCTAAACCCCCATTACCTTAGGCTCTTCGAGGGGAACATGTCATATCAAATTCATACTAAGCTGACCATCTACCTGCCCTAAAAGCAAGGGAAAATGGGTTCCAACAGTTCAGTTGGAGCTTAGAATTAAGTAGTAAGTAAATATTTAGGCTTTTTCCTTCTCAATTGATTTTGAATTACATGGTTGGCCATTCATTGGTGGCCAAAAGGTGTATCTGTATTTATATTCGCTTTCATTTTTTTGCTTATCCCAATTGTTGGTTCTGTTTATGCATGGCGAAAAGGAGCATTAGAATGGTCTTAACTGAATATTCAGACAACAAAAAAAGAAAAAGGAAGGAGCGTAGCGAAACTATTGACACAGTTATTAATTTGATTGATTTTCCATCCAAGCAACCCTAAATTCCATTATTTCAATTACATCGAATGATCTTTCACTTACATAGAATGATCTTTCAAATTGGTCAAGACTCTCCAGTTTATGGCCAATTCTCTATGGTACCAGTTGGTGTTAGCTTCACTAACTGAGATTCATAAGGCTCTCGAACGAACTCGGTCTCTATCACATTGGCTTGTCCTAGATATGTGGAACCCACATCAAATAAGGAGAATGCCTAGAGAAAATGATTTCCCAGGAGAAATCTTAAGGGAGGACTGCTATCCAACTAATTTATAATCACCTGCTTTTGATTTGAATACCCCTGCTCTCTCACCGGTTTACGAGCTTGACCTTTTTACGCCTTGCTCCTTCTTGCCCGTTGGATTCACTCACTTTTTTGAGAATTTTCATAGCCACTCCAACGTAACGTAAGTAGTAAACCCAGATGGCTCTTCTAAGAGGGATAGAGAGCTCATTTACTTGATACTTGAAAAAAGAAATTTTCAATAGAACAACTTTCAAACGAAGTAGATTGCTTTTTGAAAGACTTTCACTTGCTCTCGGGAATGAGAGTAGCAGGAATGGTAGTTACTGGTACGAAGGCTAAGGGGTACTAAGATTACAGAGAAAAAATGACTCGCCAAAAGACTCAAACTACAACTGTTGACCCCTTTCACCTAGATGCACTCCTTTTCTCTCCAACCAATTGGGATCAGATTCCAAGACCGGGAGCAATACGCCCATGATAAGACGTTACTCATTTTACAGACCTTCTCGCAGTGCCTTTTATTACGTCAAGTGGAGTAAGCATTTCTATGCTCTAGTTTAGAATCCTATATAGGCAATGTAATTGTTGTTGTGTATAAGTTTGAGTTCGATTCTTCTATTATCATTTTATCTACCCATAATATACTAAATAACGAGAAGTACAACCGAACGTAAAAGAGCTAACAGGCATGTGGCTAACTAGAATTCTTTTTTCAGGTATTATTTTTAAGGCCACATATAAGAAATAGACTTTCTCACCTATAGTTTTTATACGGATACGTGGGACAACTATAGTATACTTTCCTTTAGTGATTTCATACCTTCTTCCTTATTTTGATCATTTGTATCCTTCCATACGAAGCAACTAAGAACAGGGGTTATGTGGGCTTCTTTCACTTGAGTTGTTTCAGTGTGCCATTGGATTTTGAAGGTGTTCTGTAACTATCAAAGAAAATGAATGAAATAGGAATTCTCAAAGCCTCATAACCTTCATAAAGTCTTATTTTATTACACTAGCATTCCGATGCAAGAACGAAGGTGCTTGCGATTTCTATTACTCACAAGATGGAATGAGCTTGTTCGGAAGCTAATGTCGGTGAATCATTAGCCAGCGGGGTATAATCGTTTAGTTGATCATTAGTTTCTTGTTTGTTACAATTTGATACCAATTCAAACTATGAAATAGGTGCATAGCAAAGAAGCGTATGCGTATTTCTATACCAAATCAAATGGACTGGTTTGTTTAACATTCCATGAGCTTGAACTCTGGTATAGCGTCATTGTCCTATGAATTGGTCCTTCCCTTAGCGTACCTTGTTAATAAAAAAACTTTTCATTCAGAATAGTGAAATGGGACCCTGAGTTAGCGAAGTAGTTATCAGAGGTTGCGAAGCTAGTACTTATCAAGTCAGCCAGCGAAGCAGAATAAACTTACAGATCAAAGGTAGTACAACCAAAGCTACACTTAGACCAGTAGTCTAGGTTGTGGGTTTGCCTTACCTTATTCAAGGAATGACCAGAACGACCCGAGAGAGGGCTAACCCATATTAAATGGGATGCATTCCCATTACAGGAATCAATAGACTCTTTTAGGTATCCAGGAATTACGAGGTTTCCATCAAGAAACTAATGAGGCAAAGGATGCCAGTATAAACATTCAGGACGCTAGATTGACCTATTACATGGCGACTATGAGTTTTCTGAGTTGTTTAAGATGTTACTTTCCCTGCCTTGTTGTTATTTTCTTACGTCGGCAAAAAACTCCTTTTTGTCCTTCAAGTACAGGGCTTTCTAGACATTTAATAAGCCAATAATCTTATTTACAGTAACCTGTAATGCAAGCGTTCGTGCATTCATCGATAGGCGTAGTGAATAGGCAACTAGTTCTTTCAGGTAGCAGTTACTAGTGGTTACAAGGAAGGAGCCAAGCTCTAAGGGAAGAGGCAAGCTAGTCTGAAGGCAAGCAGCATGCAAAGAGTGTAGCTATAAGAATAATGTAGTGGTAGCCTTAGTATTAGTAGTGTCGGCTAGTAAATGCAGCTTTCGAGATGTTTGCTATCATAAGAGTGAAGCGAGTTAGTAAGCAAGCCTTGGTTCAAGCATCTCCAAGCTTGTTCGTTAAGCGGTATGGAAGCGAAGCAGCTTATGAGGCGAGCGAAGTGAGGAAGTGGGAAAGACTCAAACTGGGTAGCAGGAGTCGAATGATAACGACTATTCCACTTTTGAGTAATAAGACAGGTAGTCAGCAACATATATTTGAAGCATATGGCTTTCTTCAGTTCAGTAAGAGAGAGACCTGTTCACTACCTAGCAAGCAAGACAAAGACCACTTCGAAAGAGCAGTTATCGAATAGGAAAGGTTAGATGAATGGTTCTATCTTCGGCTAAGGAGCTGTAGGAGAATTGGAGTGGTAATGAGTCCCATGGCTTTAAGTGAGATGGTTCTGAAGTCCAAAATAGAATGGCCCTTCTAATTCCCATAGTAACTCCTTCTCAAGTCTTGCCGAAATAGGATTTCCTTTGAGTGCCATATGCGCTTAGACTGATCCCCTTATTCTGGTCCTATCTAAGTTCTCGAAGGTCTTAGTTTCCATGTAGAAGCAAACTCTCCTTATGACCAAAAAACAGTTCCCTTCCAAGCCCCCAGAAGAGAAAGCCAGAAGGTAATAGCTGATTGGAAGTATGATTGTAAGAAAGTCGCCGACGCTGTATTGTTGATTTTAGAGTGGAGAAATTGATAAACCATCATCTAATCTATTCACTTGGAGATTTGTGGAAATATCACATGCCTTGAGCAACATCAAAGAGGTGAAATTTTCGGCCGAAGGTACGGAAGAGAAGGTGATATGGAATCAAACTCCTCAAAGGGAATCTACATTGAAATCCGATTGGAATGCGTAGAGTTGATCGGAACAAGTTGCTTTGTCATCGTTAGGTGATTCCTATACATAATAAATGGTTATTGTGTTTGAAGCTAAAGGTGAAGCTTGCACCATTGAATTGATCCCCTTGCTTAATCAGATGCCTTAGCCCTCCGAATCGAAGAATGTGCTTTCAGTAGGCTTTCTCGGAACAAAGAATCCATTCTCACTTTTTAGAAGATAACGGACTTGATGAAAAGACGAATATAAGCTTTTCTTGCAAGCACTATATGGTGCTTCTTTTGGTCTAGAAAGTAAATATGGAAATGGCTTAGGTTATGTTCAGATATTTCATAATGAAGCAAATGATTGAATTGCTTCTTTTATTAAGAAAAACATTCATCATGTGACTTTTTACTTTACTCATGACAAAGAGATTTTACAATCACATAGTGAAAGGATTAATCTCATGAAGTACATGAATGTCAAAATTAAGATTTATACACAAGATCAGGAAGACCACCAACAAATTATTCTTCTACATTGAAGCCCTAAGAGTGGAACATAGGAGAGTACCACCTAATGGCATGTTTCCTCCTCTCCTTGTGGGATGTCTTTGGTGCGACTACAGTGCTTGTAAGACTAGCTTCCCCGGGTTGACTTTGATACTCTATCAGATGCAGTTGTTTCCCCTAACCAATCTATCTATGAATCGACCTGCAATCGATGCAACTATTGTTAGTTGGGGCTGGGCTAGTGAGCCTTATTTACGGAACAAACTGGTTGTGGTCTAAAATGCATAACGAGCTTTGGAATTCATCATGCCCATAGGATATCTAGTCATCCCACAACACCGTTTCTAAATCAGTATGACAAGGGCCTCACCTATTATTACCCTTAATGTCCTACTTATTTCTCTATCATTCTATCTAAAATCAGTAGGACACCCGAAAGCCTTTCCCAATTAATATATTGGTGAGACCGGACTCAAAACATCTAGAAAGAGCAGCTCACCTACGGTTCCCGATGTTATACTATATATCCATGGTATTAAAAAGACAATTCAATAGTGGAGTTGCTTCCAAATGAGCATCAAGGCAAGGCTCCACCTAGGAAATTCCTCTTTAAGTAGCTAATGCTATTACCTGCTTCCTTCGGGCTAAGAGTGGAAGCAGGCAGCTCCTTCAAGCTCCTCTTGCAAACAAGTCCCATTCTCCCTCCCAATTAATATACCTCCCTAATGTTTATACTGGTCAGTTGAGTCACTATTTTCATATAATCATTATATAGTTTGACTGTTTCATTAACCTTCTTAGTGATTTGATTCACATGCTTATGTTTAAGGCTGACTTGATGAATTATCAACTCTTTGAGATTGTTGATAGAAACTACAAATCGCAAAAAAAAACTAGAGATGCTTTGGAAACATTATTGTGGTACGAATGGAAATATGCAATTGCCAGAAAGTTTCAAAGGCTTAGTGGAACATGCCTTTATTATAGATGAGAATATACTAGATCAAATTCTCGGGCTAGAAACAATATCTAGTTTGGAATGGCACAGGCTACTTTATTCAAGTTCTAGATACGTATGGCAATATTTATGGTATGTAGTTAGGACTTGGTTTTTACTATGCTATGTATGAATGATCTTTTCTTTTTTTAGGGGATCTTGGTGATTCTATCTTTGATTCTATGCTTAGAAGCAAGAATTAGTGCTGAAAGGAGGAAAGAGTACATCCACAGCCCAGTTGAGCAATTTTTCATTCACCCATTCATTCCCATGAAGATGGGGAAGTTTTATTTTTAATTCACAAATCCATCCTTTTATATGCTGCTCACTCTCGGTTTGGTCCAACATATGATTTTATTGTTATGGAAAAGGAAGGGGGAAATTCAGTGCCAAATGCTTGGCAATCCTTGGTAGAGCTTATTTATGATTTCATGTCGAACTGAGTAAATGAACAAATAGGTGGTCTAGATGTGAAACAAAAGTTTTCCCCTTGCATCTTGGTCACTTTTACTTTTTTGTTAGTTTGTATCCCCATGGTACGTATGATACCATTTAGCTTTACAGTGATAAGTCGTTTTCTCATTACTTTGGCTCTCTCATTTTGCATTTTGATAGGCAGTACGATCATTGGATTTCAAAGACATGGGCTTCATTTTTTTAGCTTCTCGTTACCCGTAGGAGTCCCACTGCCATTAGCACCTTTTTTAGCACTCCTTGAGCTAATCCCTCATTGTTTTCGTGCATTAAGCTCAGGAATACATTTATTTGCTAATATAATGGCTAGTCATAATTCAGCAAAGATTTTAAGTGGGTTTGCTTGGACTTTGCTATTGTTGAATAATCTTCTTTTTTTCATAGGAGATCTTGGTCCTTTATTTATAGTTCTAGCATTAACCGGCCTGGAATTAGGTGTAGCTATATCACAAGCTCATAAAAACAAGGAGCATTAATATAGGGCATTAACTTCACGTTGTTTTTAGAAGTTGAAGGAACTCTATTTGCTCCTTTCACTCAGGTGTTTCCTATGGCTGGACTGGAGTCAGTTTGGTTCCTGTTTGCCTACAAAAAAACAACCAGCGAAGTGTGACGAGCAAATTCTCAAATGGATAGTTGAAAGCATATTAATTGGCTATATTAATTGGGACTTGTGGGAGAAATAAGTATGGAAGTTGCTCCAGATAATGAGCAGTAGGAGGAAAATATTTGAGCAATAAGACTCGCATGTATGTGCCCATAGCAAAATGTCCTTAACACTTAAGCATTCCAAAAATGGAATTTATGCACTAATCCTTAATTCTTTGATCGCACATTTCTTAGAGAACTGTACACGAAGAAGGACCCACAAACATTCCTTATTGTTCATCTCCACAGAAGTTCAATAGCAGGAGTTTTCTCATTGGATAGTGGTACTACATTAGGAAAATTATGAACTGTACACGAAGAAGGACCCACAAACATTCCTTATTGTTCATCTCCACAGAAGTTCAATAGCAGGAGTTTTCTCATTGGATAGTGGTACTACATTAGGAAAATTATGATCTGGAAGAACGCCAACCCTAGACCGATAGAAGATTTTAAGAAGATAGGATTGGCACTTGACCTAAGAAGCTTTGAGACCCGGTATATTAATTGTTCGATAAGAGTGAATTAATCCGCTCACTCAGTCTATAACCAACTACATCTCCCTCATTCAATGACTTTTATATTATATGTGATGGAATAATTAAAGCAAGCCCTATTTCTTTGACTGTCCAGACTCTAAGGGCGCCTAGGTTGAATGACTTGATTCTGATCCAGTTCACTCAGGCTATATATCTAACCAAAGTTTGACTCTGTAGAAAGTCATTCATGGTAGGTTATTTCAATCTTTTGAAAGAGAAAGAGCGAGTCCACGATAAGATAGTCCTGACCCACGAGAGAGGTAGTCAAAGAAAGGAGGAAAGGAGACCTCTTCTAAAGGTTCATACCTCGATCCAGTATCTTAATTAGAGGTCCAGTACACCCAGTATATTAATTTTGACGTTATGGAGGGTTGATGAGTTTTGGATAGATTGTTAAGATCCTCATTTGATAGATCCAGATTCTTAATAAAAGGGATTGTCAACCGAGTTTTACTTGAGGCACCCACCAATATATTAATTGGAGTAGGGAGTGAGCATAACTGATGTAGATTAGCGAGAGGTATAGGGTATGATGGAAACCATCACAACATGGACGTACCCAGGGTGAGATGGCATTATTTTGGTTAGAGCTAGTTGTAGGGTAGCATCAGTATGTGACAGTGGATCATTCGGTAGCTAGGCTACTTTTCCCATGCGTTCACATAAGAGATTTCTCTATCTCAGAAAGAAGAGGAGGTATTCTTTTGAGTCCCTAGACTGAAGCTTTCTACAGAGGCTCTTCTCCCAAAATCAACTCCTAAAACCCTCAGATGCTCTAGATCTTATGGTTTGAGAGTGTTCACATAAAGCCAAAAGAGATTAGATTGAACCAGTATATTAATTGGGCGGATGCTTGCTTAAGTCAGGAATAAGAAAGATTCAACAAAAAGAGTTCTTATCCCGTACATAAATACTTCGTCGTCCCCCATGGAGCTATCCAAGGGGCAGTTATTCCTATATGCTGGAAGAAAGATTCTCTGGGAGCATAGGTTCTCAAACTTCCAATAGATGATCTACCTTCCAGTATATTAATAAGGGAGAAACGGAAGAGATTGATGCAAATCAAAACCAACATCTTTATGAAATGAGATTCTATTACTAGGGGGAGAGAGAAAGATCGATTGCAAATCTTCTAGATAGAGATTATGGCTAATTGATTGATGATCTTCTTGGGCTAGAGTAAAGAAAGAGATTATAGCTAATTGATTCTCTGGAAGATAGTTAGCTAATTAGCAATTATCAAAATCTTATTGATTCTAAAAAATAGATGATTCCCAGGCGCAGAGCGATAGAGAAGAAAGAAGAGAGATTCACTAGTCGTAAGGGTAAGATATTCTACCTAGAATCAAAGCCTTAGTGCCACCTAAGGCTGGATCAGAACCAAGAAAGTAGGTTTTAGATTGACTCCGTACCTAACTTAGAGGCTAGGTGAATAGGCTACTTAGCTGCACCCAAGAATCAATCTTACCTCGCTCTGTGATTGGATGGTGGCATTAACAAAGGTAACCTATCCTAAATAGTTAAGCAAGTAGTTCATAAGCTACCCAACTGGTTTGCTACCTTGTTCAATTGATTGGGGTCGCCTTGCCCATGGCGAAATGTAGCCACTGAACTCATGAACGAGACAAAAGATTGACATGTCCAGTATAATTAGACCAATGCTAGGATACAATGCCCCTGACTCGCTAGTATATTAATTGGTAGGCCAAGTATATTAACCTGAGTAGGAGGAAGGTCGCTAAGCCAATAAGGTAGGGTATCTGGACTATGCGGGTAGTGAACTTCCTTATGTTACTAATCTTAGTTATTCTCATACAATGCAAATAGGGATAAGACATGTGGTCAATATCAAAAAGAATAATGAATGACCATCTATACCCATATACAAATGGATGTTTTCATAAGGAAGCCATTGAAGGCTTTCCACAAATTGAGATTTGGCCATAGAAGAAATCAAATTGTATCCAAGGAACATAGGGATACAGAAAAAGTAATAAGAGAAGCGCACAGACCCATCAATCGTATTGGTCATGTTCTTGAATTTGGAATGAAAAGAGGAGTAATGCTTCCTAGCACGGGACACCGAATAGGATCACTTAGATCGGAATAGCATTCACAGAAATGTTCTAACATAGATGAAAATCGAACATGGAAAAGATTAGTTGACAACAATAAAAAGATGGGGCGTAGAATTACTAAACAATAGGGGTCATTCTATGCAAGTGAGCTGAACCCTAACGACCAAGGGATTGATGAGTGGGTAGATAGGTTACGCGCACCTCTCGCCCAGTGGGAAGTCATGAGGCCCTCTGAATGAAGAAGTAGTGGGCCCCCCTTCCCGCCCATGTATGCGCCTTGTTTTTTTTCGATTCGAAATATTGGACTTTCGAGTCTTTCTAAAGAATCCATCTAGCAAAATGAAATTCGTCGATTTTAGGTGCACCTTGCCTCTGGTAGCTTTGTTACATGTATTCAACTAGGTGGGGCATTGGTCATAGCCGAAATTCAGAGAAAACATCAAATTGTAATGATCTTGTGCCATCAAGAAGAAATAATATTTTATATTCAAAATAAACAAACCAATGCCCCGAAATATTCCAGGACTTCCTTTTACTAAAGCCGGAGTGAACATAACATCTAGTAGTCCGTTAGGTGATACAATGTGAAGACTATTATTTGAAGCTAAGTATACCTCCCTAAGTATACAGCTACATTACCTCTGGTTACCTTTTCCTGTTAGTAAGGTTTCTGGGTGAAGGGAGAAGGCACATAGTGATGATCTAAGGTGTCTATAGAGACATCAAATCACTCTTTCTCTTCTGGGTACAGTACAGGCAGGTGCTTGCCTTCTTATTCGTGCGAGTATTGACAAGATGAGACAGCTGATACCGAACCATCACTTGCATATTTAGTCCTTCAGAACCTCCTTCAGACCTAGTTTTTGAGATAGGATTAGGGTCAGGTGAGTGCGGCCTACGTCTAGCTTTAGTCCTGTCCTAGTATAAACATCCCCCAACTCGACACAGCTTGCCCTAAAGTTGGTTAATAATTAGACTGGAACGGACCCAAAGGCAATCGTTGAGTGAACTATATCTTATTTTTATTAGTTGACCTAAGCCGCACCATATTGCCGAGGGGTGGGGCTCAACCTCTGAACCGTACATGGGACGAGTTTTTTCCTCATACAGCTCGGGCCGAAGAATGAGGGAAGTTGAGGTACCTAGTATACCAAGTCCGGTATAAACATTGGGGAGACCCAACTGCTACCAGCCGGGATGGACAGGAAACAGGGCAGGGATAAGCTTGTGAAGAAGCAAGCTTATTCCCCCAACCTCAGAAAACCGACCCCCTTCGGGTGTAAAAGGTCGAAGTTAGACCTCTAATTAACTTCGGTCTCCTAGTCCATTTTGGTCTAGGATAGGCGGTTAATACTAATCTCATAAGTGCAGTAGTTGTTGTCTGACCAATCGGTTCGGACACTAGATCGCTCGTGCCCGCCCAAACTATGATCATGCTCGCCCTCAATGGAATGGCTCTCTTAGTTACGTTGCGCTCCAACTCGAGTCCCCCGTCCACTTTTATCCGATCGCAACCCTCTTTGCCAACACAACTTTAGGGTCATCCCTTCATTCTATGCTGACCCCCACCAGGGCTAGCTTTTTGGGAAGCCCTTTCCCACCGCGCTCATGGCCCGGCCTGCCAGTGGTAGTGGGAATTCTCCTATTCCCTAGAAAATGGAAAAAAAGGGGTTGGATGCGGAATCTACTCCACGAGGAGCAGTACAGATGTAGATGGTATCATCATGACCTCTCTTTGCATACCACTAGGGATGCTTAATGCCACTTCGCCAACTGGCATTACCTGCGCTTTCGTCTCTCTCAGTGTGGTTAGCGTTGGGTGTTTCTGAGCAGTGAGGCTTACACCCATTCACATTAGTTCATCCAAAGTGCCTTACCCTTATGCACTCATTTTTGAATAAGCCGTCTATCTTCCTATCAAGGTTAAGGAGTAAATTGAGCATCTCAGCGGTGGGATTGAATACCCGAATCGAATCAGAATTCATGCCGCCCACCCTGAACAAATAGAAGGCATGGGCCACAGGTCACACATAAGCCACTAGGTCGCATGACAGAAGAACACCCAACATAAAGATGTACACTCCTACATGTGAAATAGAAAGATTCATCTTTACTTTTTTGTAGTAGTCGTGACCAACAACCATCAGCAGTGGGCTCGTTGGTAAGGCAAGAGCTTCAAGCGCGATTTCTAGCAGCACACCCCTCAAACAAGCACCACTTGATGAATGGAGGCAGGGAAAGCTATAGGCCCAAAACCTTCAACCCTTCTTTCTATATAGGGGTGCCTGAGGCACCTTATCTTGTCATTTCATCATTGCTTATTCCCCCGAAGTGTTTGGCCTTTTCTTCTCCGCGACCGCTCATGCTTCAATGACGTATCACGGGGTAAAGAGAAGAGAGTACAAAAGAATTGTAAACAGAGCAGACCATAGAAAGATTCTAAATATGAAAAGTTAAGAAGAAGGAAACAAAGAGTGAGGATGAAGCGAAATAAAGCATTTCTAGCGGATGAGCTTCTACCAATTATATTATTTAATAATAGGACGACGGTTTGCTCAGACCAACACTCCACTTTTTGCTCTGTCCATGGAGCATATAAATTTCCTGGAATGTAGATGACCAAAAAAGGGAATTTAGGGAAAGGAATAAGAATTATAGTACCATTGGAAGAAGGGGCACCAGTGGAAACATCTCTACTGATGAACCGTTTCAATAGTACGGGTGCTATTGCCTCATCATCTTTGACAACAAATCTCTCTTGCATGATTGGACTTGATCGATCAACTAGACCTATGTAATATAGGGTCCTAGATGGCTCAGCTTTTACAATTCTTTACATCTGGACTAGTGCAAAAGTTAGTGAATTTCCACATTTACCAGGGCAGACCAAAGGAGCATTCTGAAACTGTGTGAAGGACAAGTAACCAAGGAGGTGCTTGCCAATATGCCTCCCCCTTTAATTCCTCTCGCTTTATGAGCCAAATCGGTAATGTCCACTCCTATATCGATGCTCACCCTCCTGGAAGTGGTTCGATCCCTTCTCTTTCTTCCGAATAGCTGTCCATGACTCATCTTTCTTACTAGTAGTCAAATTATGAAGCGTCTTTTAAGACATAACTAATTTTGAGCGCTACTTGAAACTTTCAATCCCGACTGAGCTTTCTTTTTCTTTGAGGCTTTCCTTTGGGATGTAATCCTCTATGTTGGGAAAGGTCAGTTCAATCTGGGTAGGCAAGAGGTTCTGGGTCAAATAGGTAGGCGAAGCCAATTTCGATGTGTTCCAGATGCCCGGATCAATCGTTTAGAATCCACTAAGGTCAGAGTCAGTCAATTGTTGGGTTGTGAAGCGCTCTGAAAGAGCAGGATAGACTAACGAGACGTATGGGTCTTGGTCTGCAAGTAACGTGTAATGGCTTTTTATGTAAAAAAGACATGCATAGTCTTCACTACGATAGTAAGCAATTCATCCATTTTGGTTAGTGGTTTTCAGTGTTATATGCCAGAGGAAGCTACTAAGATAGTGGTATTCTCAGCTAAGAAAGTGGAAGCGATTTTTTTATATAAGATAGTGAGGGAGAGAATGCCCAGGTAGTCTTAATAGAGCTAGAATTGTCAGTTCCCGGATAAAGGCATATTTCGCTACGCTGTTGTCTACTGATTGATTTTTTGACTAAATGACAGAGGGTTGAATCGTTGCCTAGATTCCTCGTCAAGTACATAGCTCGAATTGAGTTGGGTAGGTTCAAAATCGAATTCCAAAGCAAGGGGCTAATAGCTGTTGCTTCAAGCAGAACAGAAGGAAAGGAGTGGAGCTTAAAGGAGGTTGGCATTTCTCCATGTGCTAGGGCCATTCACCATGACATCTGCATACATTAACCTAGGAAGCCTTCTTCTCATGTCGGATGGCATTGAGAAGCTGCAGCGGTTCTATTGAAAGAAACGTCTCTCGCTCTCGCATTCATGGAAAACATGAATTCTCTCTTTGGTCTCTTCTAAGCTCAACATAGCTAAACCGAGCGATTCTCATTTTTCTTCCTTCAAATGTCTTACCCGAGCTTATCGCTTGGGCTTCGGTGATATGGGAGAAAGAAAGAATGATTGGAGAGAACATTCCAATTCGATCTAGCTTATTTAAGAAATACCATTTCTTTTGTGAGAACTATGCGACCCAGCTTCTAAACAGAGGCTTGCAAAGGGGAACTAGATGTACTATTGCCCAAACATCAGGCTAGTAGGTGTGATCGATAGGGTAAGGCGACCTCAATCAGTTGGGTTAGGGAGGAATCGATATAACCATTAGGCTCTGTTAAATGTGCCAAAGTGCGATCACCCGTGGCCCTATAGGGAAGGTTAAGTAAAGTAGTTGCTCGTACTCTTGAATCAGCACCCCTCAATCTCACGCACATTTTCTTGTATTCGGTGGTTAAAAAGCTCTTGGTCCTAAGGGGTAGGTATAGTTGTGAAAAAATTGACACAGTGTGAAGGAAGAGAGAACAATTGTGTCTAAGGAAGTTATAAAAATTAGAAGTATGAATACCAGGGATAGGAACAAAATGAAGAACTATGAAGATGTTTCATTCCGTGCTTTGTCCCCCTATGTAGTAAGTATGTGGTACCTGCGAATGCTTATGGAATTAGAGCTCGGTAAGCTCTGGTCTAACTAGTTTCTTCTTGCTACCCTATCACCCTAAATCTAAGCACCGGACAAGGCACACAATCTCAGACGTCAAAATCTCTTCTTATCAGATATTTGAAGCAAGGAAATGTTGATCTGTCTTTATCTACTAGATAGCCTCATCTTTCCCCCTTCCCGGAGTCGATGCATCTAGGGTTTTAGAGTGGCTTTGTGCCCCTATTTTATATTGTTGTTATCTTTACTGAGGTTTTTCCTACCTATTCACTCTGTGTAGATTGCATGGAAAGAGAAGTCAATTTTTATGGAAGACTATGTATTGCTAATCTGCCTACGCGGGAAGCCTGAGAGGGAGAAGGCTTTTTGTAATGGTAGATTATGCAGAAAGAAATCTAATAGAACCCATGTCTTTGACTTCTCTATATATATGAAGAATGCCCAAATTAAAAATTAATAAGTAAGGGGATTCTAAATTATTGATTTGTTGATTTAATTCAAATTATTCATAAATCTGAGTTCGTAAAAGAAATAATTAAGTTTGCCTAGTTCAAATGCGCTTTTGCCTCATGAAATGAATTTGGAAATGCCTCATGATTAGTTTCCTCCCAATGTACTTTTTCCCTAGTAAAACAAAAGGAATTTCTTTATTTAATTATTTCATTAGGAATTGTGCATTATCAAGCCAGAGAAAGAGGGGTTCGGGTTGACCAGAAAGTCTTTCCTGCTACTGCCGAGGCTGCTGATGCCACGGCGGTTCCTTCCTTTGTGTTTTGTTCCGTCGATTTGACCCTCTTCTGTAGCACGACTTCTTTAGATTCACTTAGTTCTGATTTGACCCTAAATGGGCCTGCTGACACGACTGCTTCAGATTGTTCTTCTTATTTGCCAGCTATTGGGACTACTTTTGATGATGAACTACTTTCTGCCTCTGCTTACACTGTAGATGGACATTGTTATGCCCTTATCAAATAGAAATGAACCCATTGGAATGACTTCCAATGATGAACTACTTGATGCACTCGCTAACACTGCTTTTTCAGATTCGCTTAGTTCTTCCCTAGCATTGACTGTAGATGAACTTTCTTCTGATTCCGCCACCATGGACACTGATTCTTCTTCTTCATGAAGTTATGCCCCGTTAATAGAAGGGAATCCCGGCCAGACAAGCTAACTAATCCAAACTTAACGAGGAACTTAGGGGACTTTATGTGCATCCTTTCAAGAGGTTTCTGACTCAGTCCTGAACTGCTTCCCCCTAGGGAGATTGGAAAATTCATTCACTTTTGCAGATATATGTTTCGCTAAGTTAATAACAAAATATAGGATAATCCAGGCTCATTTTCACTAATTGCATAATATATGTCAGATTGAGAAATCCTGAAAAACTGGACAAAATCATCCAAAAAAGCCAGAAAGTAGCAAAGTTTTAGTCACCTCATCTGAACACATGTATCATGCATAATAAAAGAACAAGTTGAGAGAAACCAGGGAAGAAATAGTATTATGATGATAGTTCTGGTTCAAGTCTATTGTCATTTTGCTATGCACCTTGATCTTACATGGGGAAGGGGGTGAAGGCTCACTAGGCCTTCTTTCATCACTCCGGGAAATGATAAGACCTCAATGCTAGTATATTAATTGGGTAGTGAAACCTAAGGTGTGTAGTGATGGTCAGAGAAGGGCCGAAAGACTCAACTTATGCGGTCGCGGGTGTAGGAAAATCAAAATTCTTTTGTTGCATGCGGACCTTGAGACTGAATACAAATTGAAGCTAAATAACAATATGCACTACTTGCTTACAGGATTCGAACTGTGGACGTGTTTTACCTTTCTATCTAGCTTTAGTAATTTGATAGTTCTCTCTCCTCGGCAAAGTGGATAGGAAAGAGTGAATAAAATCATCCCAAGCGCTGCAAATGTGGCTACTAAGCTATTTCTTTAGAAAGCTCCTACTAAGATAGGAAATTCCCATATAAAGCTACTAGTACCAGGTGAACTCATATTGGCTAAAGTGGAAGAGAAGGAAATGGTAATGTCTAAACCTAATGATTTTTAAAAGTAAAGAGAAAGAATTCCGGAACAAGGAAACACTATTTTCAATTGTCTCAATATTTTATTTTTAGTATAATGATGGATATTAAAAAAAGATTCCAGAAGGAACAAACAAATGAGGTTAGAGACGACTTAAGAAATGCCTAAAGATTTACCTTCAGACTTTTTCAGAATTACCCAACTTGAGTTATGAGTACAAATGATATTTCTTTATTTTTTTCTTTTTTTATGTAAGTAAGAATAGAAAAACTTAAATCATAGTCTAAGTCATAATTTATATATATATATATATATTACATTGTATATAGAAATATTAGAATCATTTTTTCTCGAGCCATATGAGGAGAGAACCTCTTATACGTTTCTAGGGGGGTTATTTATTTATATCTATCCCAATGAGCGATCTATCAAATTGTTGCAATTGATGTTCGATCCCAATGAGAAGGAAGAGATCTTCGAAAGGTGGGTTTTTATAATCCAATGAAAAATCAAACTTATTTTAATATTCCTGCTATTCGTTATTTCCTTGAAAAAGGTGCTCAACCTACATGAACTGTTCATGATATTTTAAGAAAAGCAGAACTTTTAAAAGAATTCATTAAAAAATAATAAAAATTTGAAAAAGAAAGGTAACTAATATAAATTTGTGTGGTAATTATTTACTCACAATTGCTCTTTTCTTGTTCTATATTATTTTTTATATTTATCATATTTATTGTTGTGCCAATCCAACACAAATCCTTATTTTATTTATTTTTTCTATTTCATTTATTTCTCAATAATTTATTCATATTGACAATGGTGTGTCGAACAAATATAATTCGATCGTAGATAAATAGATCTGTTTATTTCGATCCTTATTTATTTATGGGTTTTTCCTTTACTTCATTCAAATTATGGGTTTAAATTTACTATTTGTTATATAAGAAATTTTTTAAAAGATAATCAATTTTTTTTCTATTTTATAAAAAAGGGGGACGATCTTTAAATGTAAGTTTTTACATTTTTCTCTCTCTGTCTTTAATTTAATCCAATCTACTTTGTTATTTTGTTTAATGGATTATCTAATCTTTCCTTTATATTTCTTTTGAATTCAAAGTTCAATGTTTTTACATAGTTGTATAGTTCAATTCCATTTCCACTTGTATATACATATTTATCTGGGTTGCTAACTCAATGGTAGAGTACCCGAATTTTAAGTGCGATTATGGTTTTTTACACATTAAAATGAAGTAACGAATTTGTCCAGACTTTTGGTAGAGTCTATAAGACCACGACTGATCCTGAAAGGTAATGGATGGAATAAACCACATGTCGTAATAAAATAATAAGAAAAATAGAATTGAATTTTCATTTTCAATTTCTTATTATATTGTTTCTTATTTTTATTTTATTTTAAGAAATTATAGTTAGAGTTTGATCTAGTGAATAAATGGATAGAGCTCTATAGCTCTAATTCTGGTAAAAAAAGCAGTGAGCTTTTATTCATAATTAAAATAATTTCCCGATTTAATTAAACGTTAAAAATAACTTAATGCCTGATGTGGGAAAGGGGCTCCTGTAAATGGACCTTTGATTCTTTTTTTAAGAATACAAAAAATTCCTTCCTATTTTCTATTATGTATTGGAAACTAATGTGTAGAAGAAACAGGATTCCAATAAAAATTCCAAAGCCAAAAGAGTGATCTGGTTGCAAAAATAAATGATTTTTTATCCTCTAATAATTTATTTAATAGAACGAAGATAAACCTATTGGGTAGTAGAAAGGGAGAGGAAAAAGATTTGTTGATTGGACTTTGTATTTCTGGGGTATATTATTTTTTTGATACATGATACATACTCTTTTCTGACCGTATTGCACTATGTATAATTTGATAATACAAGAAATACCTATTGTTTCTGGTTCAAGTAGAAATTGAAGTCAATGGAAGAATTACAAGGATATTTAGAGAAAGGTAGATCTTGGTAACAATATTTCCTACATCCGTTACCAATTCTGGAGTATATTTATGCACTTGCTCATAATCATGTTTTAAATGGTTTCATTTTTTATGAACCCGTAAAAGTCTTTGGTTATGATAATAAACCTAGTTTATCACTTGTAAAACATTTAATTACTCCAATCTATCAAGAGAATTCTTTGATTTCTTCGGTTAACTATTCTAACCAAAATTTATTATTGGTCACACTCACAACATTTTTTCATTCTCTTTTTTATTCCCAAATTATATCAGAAAGTTTTGCAAATATTTTGGAAATACCATTTTCCTTGCGATTAGTATCTTATTTAGAAAAAGTGAAATACCAAAATATCATAATTTACGATCAATTCATTCAATTTTTCCTTTTTTACAGGACAAATTATTGCATTTAAATTATGTTTTAGATATACTAATACCTCACACTATCCATATGGGAATCTTGGTTCAAATCTTTTAGTGCGGGATTCTAAATGTTCCATTTTTACACTTATTGCAATTCTTTCTTCACGAATACCATAATTGGAATAATCTCTCCATTACTCAGAAGAAATCTATTAATGTTTATTTGAAGAAAATAAAATATCCTTTTGGTTCCTACATAATTCTTATGTATTTGAGTGCAAAATTTTATTAGTGCTTATTCGTAAACAATCCCCTCATTTATGATTAAATTCTTTTAGAACTTTTATTGAGCGAAGCATCCCCGCTACGTAAGCTGCATTGTTCGCCACCAGCAAAAGAAAAGAGAGTCAAGGCCAAAGGATACGAGCATAGTGGTCTAATGACAAGGGCCCGACCTGCTTCCTAAGAACCGCTCACTAGCTAGCCGGATTAGTGGTAGGACCTTCGGTCAAAGAATAGTTTGGATCAATCCCTAATTAATATACTGGGGTTGGATCGATCCAATTAATATACTGGCCCCCCAATTGATCAGGGTCGCCAATGAATATATGGGGCCCTTATTAATATACTTGGCCTAACGGTCGCCTTGTTGGTTGTCCCTGCTCACTTCAATTGCCTCAACTATGACTACTGTGATGCGAGCGCCAATTGGTTTAATCTTTCCTCTTGTGATTCATGCGGGACCCCTTTTTGATCTTCATCTTTAAAACCCTATTCTCGAACCCTTTGTCGAGCTCTACCCTGCCCGCATTTCTTTAGAAGGGGGCCATAGAAATGTCTCCACCTGCTGCCTTAAGTCTTTCTTCGAAATTCGCTACACGCCTCTCAGAACCACATTCTGGGGCTTTTTGCCATACCTGCACTGTGGAATCCATTGTCGTAGAGATTTAGAGCATACCTAGGCCTTTCCTTCGGTTAATAGAATGGATCGATCCCCAATTAATATACTGGCCAGACAATCGAGATGATAGAGGTATAGCTCTCGGTCAAGGAAGCTCTGATTAAGCGCTTGAGCGGAATAGGCCAAGCTAGTTTCGAAATGGGATGCCAAGGTAGCGAAGCTAGTGGATGATTTGTTATGGAAGATGGAAACTAGACATATGACTTGTTGTTGCCACATACGATCCCTATTTTGAATAGAGGGGAGGCATATGTATGCAAGGGCACCTCCAGTTATGCTCTCTATGCTAAAGACCTTTTCCAGCTAAGTGAGAGGCGAGATATACTTCTCAGGCGAAGTCCAAGGTATTTGTTGAGCTCAAAGTGATTTTGTCCCTTTTTTCCCAAGAGGTCATTTGTCTTACACCATTTGTAACATCCCCTATCTTAAGGCCCGAAGCTAAGCGCTACAGGTGCTGTAGTCATCCATAGTATTAACTTTTGGTGACAAAATATGGTAATGTTTATGGTATCCATAATATCAGAAGCACATGAATATGAAATAAAATCAACACAGGTTTAAAACAACTTTTCTGATTACATTTCAAATCAATGTTTCATATTCAGATTACATAATCCCAAAAAGATTCCTAGGTTTTGATCAAATATAATCATTACAAATTACGCCAAAAGTGACATATGAAGATGCCCCCTTAGATGATCAGAGTACTAAATAGACATACCAGTCTTAATATATCACAGCGGAAATAAAACTAAATAGCTCATATATAGCTAACTTTGCCTCCTACACGTCGTCGAAAGCTTATTCATCCAACCTATTAAACCTGAAAACTTTAACTCTCAATCTACTCAAATAAAATTTTGGGCGTCCGAGAGTTTAAGGGGAAAACCAAACTTCGAGTCAGACATAAAGCCTGGTGTGAATAATACTATACATCTCAGTTATTTGATATTAAGTGAGACCACGCTGCTTAGTGGAATGGGTTTCCCCTCACTAATATCCCTTTTAAAATATATTTTTGCAAATCAAAATCCTGCAATCAAATTGATTAAAGCAAGAATAGCAATATCATATATCCATATAAATTAGGAAATCAATGGACTATCAGTCCCAAAATATAGTTTTGTTTGGCTAACTATTAACCATTGGCTGACTCGGTCCAACCAAACAGACTCAGTTATCTAACATCTGTTAGACATACTACTGGACCATCTGCCCTTAATTTTCTTCTTCTAGGGTCAACTGAACCTAATGGTTTTGTGGGCTTACCAATAACCTATCTTTCTCTCTTTCTCCAATCCACTACATACCAAGGCATCGATCCATATGTATTGGTTTCGACTTGGTAGGAGGCTATTGTATGGTGTCGAAAGGTGACTGCTGTAAGCGGCGAAGCAGTAATCTTTTACAAAACTGATTTTTAACTTTTTAAAGTAATATCTTTCCAACTAAATTGCATTATTTGTCAACATATAATTGGTTGCCAATTCTTTTTATGGAACCTTTTTCTAAAAGTGCTGCCAAATTCAGTAATTAACCAATTTAAAACATTTAACAAATTGCCCCTTCTGCTTTTATAAACATATAAAACATTTAAGTCTCATAACTTAAATAATTTTATATCTTTAATAAAATACTTAGGAAAATTCTCCAAAAATTCCCATAAATCACTTTTAATACGTTTTCTAACATATTTAAATTTCTGACCCAAAGCTAACATATAATAGCCGAAATTAATTTTAAACCCAATTTAACAATTTTCTTTACTAAAAATTCATAATAAATCCTCAACAACTTAGAAAATTATGAAACTTGAAACCTATCTCTAAAATAATGTTTCTAACCTTATATTAAAGATGCAAGCCATTTGGATGTCATTTCATGAGTTTTCCAAATAATTTCTATCATAAAATCTATATGAAATAACATAAATCGTCGACAAGCATATATATCCATTTAAACAATCAAAACATGGCAATATTCTTGCAAAATAAATTCAGATCTTATCTAGGAACCAAAAACAATAAAGATGAGATGTAATCTATTATTCAGCTTATCTTGTTGTTAAGGAGTTTGAGATTTGCCCTTGAATTGATTTGATTAAGCTCCCTTCTTGAATTCTTGCTTAACTTCCTCTTGTTTTCTTCTAATGGTGGCCAGCCAAGCTCTAGATTTAGTTTTAGTTTGTGAATATTGGAAATGAGAATGAGATAAGGGTTTAGGGTATAAGAATATAACCTATTCCTATTTTGCCCTTATCTTATTACCTTTACTTACTTCAATTTAAGTTCCCATTTGTTTATTCAATACTTATGGCACGGCTACCTTATAATTATAAAAATCTCAATCTCCTAACCACTTTAATCTTTACATGATTCTATTTAACTCCTGAATAATGTTATTTAAAATTAGGGGTGTTACACCATTGTCCGACTTCGAAGAAAGTGTTTTTCATACACGAGAGACCTGTCTGAAAACTTTTGGTTGAGATATCTTCCAAGATCTTAGGGTCCTTAAAAGGAATTGGGTTCTCCAGCTATGAAAGAAGTAGGCTACCTCGCCTCACTTCGCTCGTCTGGCTCCCAAGGTACCCTTGATCGGGGTCGCAATTGATATACGTGGCTCCCCGCCTTGTTAGTAATTCATTCTTAATAGGCCCCTCTCTTAGCCATAGTATATGGGGTGGTGCATGTTTTCTATAGGTTTCTACTTCTGCCTTGCCATTTGTTCTCTTGCACTCGGGTGCCCATGTCTGATGTCCTCTATGATGAGTAACTATAGGGAAGAGGTCGTTTTACCCAGCTCGTTGTTAATGATTAGGTCTAGGAGAACCTTTTAGGAATTCCTGGGTGATTTTAGGGCCTTTCGAATGCAGTACTCTTTTGGAACATATCCATAAGTTCAAACTAGATTTGATTAAACGAAAGACCGAATCAAGACTAGACATGCTTTGGAAAGAGTATATTAAGATGAATGTGAATAGTGAATTGCCAGAGGGATTTAGTTTCAAAGACATCCGCGGATTGCTACCTGGGGTGAGGCGTGCCTACCACTTATTGTTTGACGGACAATGGGGCCTACTCCAAGACCTGGGCAACACAATGTTTCCTCCACCCCGAAGGTCACACTTGCCCTCTAAAAGCCATTCGTGAGAGGCCGTCCACTACACTCTCTCTCCCTTCGAGCCTTTATTCGAAGGAGGATGGCTTGAGACCAAGATCTCACCCCCAAAGGCCGATATCACGTAACCAAAAACCAACTGCCGATCTGAGCCCGCTAGAAACCGAAGTAAGGTATATCATATTGGTTGGATTCTTAATTAGTTCTCTACCCGATAAAAGATCAGGGTGACCAACGGAAGGAGAATTTCCTGCGTTAATGATAGCTATACCACAGAGTTTTCCATTAAGGAAAGACAATGCCTTCTCTTCTCTCTATCCCAAGGTTCGAGGTAATGTTTCATTAAAGAACATAAAGCTACTCACTTTCATTGCAGTAGTTTAGTCTAGTGGCCGAACCTTCCTTTCCTCTTGAATTGGATTTGAACCAATATCAAGCCCATCAATAGGGGACTATCCCATAACATAAGAAGTTGCTTCTTGGAAATCCTACGTTCAAGCACAGGCTGACCACTGATTCAATCTTCAAACCAAAAGCCAGATCTTGCTACTAGAAAGCTGAAGGAGCACACAAAGCAAACAAAAATTGCTAAGCAACAATTACATTGTTTATGAAGGTGGAATCAAGTTTCAAATCATAAGATGACGAATTGACTGCACCAATGAATCAAGCAGAACATATGTTTGATCCACTCTACAAACTAAAAGCGTAATTTTTTGAACAACCACACCCAGATCAGGGTAGGAAAAGAATCATGAAGTTAGTCCTCAAAAAGTGCCTTTTTCATTTGATTTCGTCCGAAATCTATGCCAATTCTTATCTGAGGGTGAAGGTACTCCATTATGGGTGTAACAGAGAGAGGAACTCTCTTTCTAGAAGAGGGATTGGTAGTCAAAGTTTTCCCAAAAGATTAGGCATGTTGAAGTTTTTGGTCTAGCATTGGTATTGATCCTTTCTATGGGTGTGACTAATTTAGCCATTTCACAAAGAAAGACAGACTCTCCTACTTGAACTGATAGCTATTTCGAATCAAGCTTGAGAAATTCAAGGCTTTTGTCTTGTTCATTCAGAGTTCTTTCTGAAACAGAATATAATTCCCTCTTTCAAGGACAACTCACTCCTCTATAATTCTCTTTCACTCGGGCTCATCCTCATTCTTTCGCACCCCAGCGTCGGTAGGAACCCAGAGAGCTACCTTCGCTTTTGGTGTTCCTTCGTAGATCTACAGATTTCACCTAGGATTCATTTTGTAAGGCTAAAGTCAAGCAGAAATGATGGAAAAAAAGAACACTTTATTCCTATCCCTTTCGGACTAGCAGGTGCCAGTATAAAACATTCAGGAGGTGGTGAAATCTCAATTCTTTCACTTATCCACTATCAGATTCCACCTTTGAAGTAGGTGACCTAAGTTACATAGGGAGGGAGGAAGCGGTGCACCCTAGGCGGGAATCATCAGTTAGGGAGGAAGTTCTTCTATCTTCTTTTTGTGCCTGGGCTTGACTTACCGAACCTAGGCAAAGAAAGAGCCATAGAGCCTCCAATACCCACCTTGTTTACTCCGTGCTCTTAAGTCTCCCCTAAGTCTCCTTAGGTTACCAGTTGTTTTCACCAATCAAGATGTGTCCCATACATTGTGTTCTCGCTTGGTCGTCTATTATTATTCAGAATAGAGGTGCTTAACAAGATGAGCATTGGCTTGGCAGTTTAAACCAATTATTATACAGTTTACCTCAAACCTATTCCCGATTACAGAAGCAGAAGGGTGGACAATTGGAGTTGCAAAACAGCAAATCGAATGAATGAAATTCAGGGTACGAAAGCGCTATTCGTGGAATGAGCAACGGACATATAGATTTTAGCTATACAGATCGATTTGGGAAAAGGTGAGACGAATTTGAACTATTTAATCATTACCTTTTGTTGAAAGGAGGAGTGCTATTGCTTTGGGGTGGCTTTTAGAGTGAGGAAGATAGACCTATCCTCTAAAACAATGCCAACAAGAACTATCTCAGACAAAAGAATGAAAAAATGATAAGACGTACTCTACCTTCTAGCGCAAATAGTAGTTTACCTGCCTTGCAATCTCTTTCTTATTTCACAAGCATCTTACTTCGCTGAGATTGATCCCAGTCCAGTCCTTAGCGAATAACCAACTCAACTTCCCTCGGTCTTCAGCCCAAGCTGTATGAGGCAGAAACTCATCCTACGTACGGTTCGGAGGCTAAGCCCTACCCCTCAACAATAATGGTGCAGCTTAGGTCAAGTAATATGAATAAGATACAGTTCATCGAACGTTGCCTTTGGGTCCCGAACTCCATATGGGTAAGGAGTGTTGTTGTTTGTGAGGTCTCGATCATTTACATGGACCCACTTGCCATTCCATTTATGGTAATTTCAGGGAGGTTAAGAACCTCTTCCATAACAGATCGTCCACGAGCTTCACTACCTTGGCATCCCATTTTGGAACTAGCATGGCCCGTTCTACTCAAGCGCTTGATCAGAGCTTCCTTGGTCGAAAGCTATACCGTCAAGCTCTTAATCAAAGCTTCTCCTACTGGGATAGAAGGGAGAAGGTTGCATGAATGCTTAGATCCAACGCAACGAAAAGTGGACATCCTACCTCAACAGATCCCATAAGGAGGTTTGAGGGGGGGATTCTACCCATAGTAAAGACTCATTAAAATGGAACCTTTTCATCAAAAAGTGACATGGCTCCTCTCTCTCCTTCGGAGCCTCCTCATTACTTCTGTGACAAATGTTGGTTCTTCTTTTCTTCTTAGAAGTCAAGTCACTAAAATACTTACATGGTACGACCCGTTTAGCCTCCTAGAAAAAAGATAGACCCTTCTCAACCAGGAGATCTTGCTTCTCGAGATTTCGTACGAACTGATGGTCTAACACTTTCGCCTTTCCTCCTGTTAGTTGCCTCAATCCCTAATTGACTCGTTTAGCATTCTGTACAGCTGGTTCAATTCTTTAGTTTTCAAGCCGATCTTGTACCCCGACATGAATAGCTCTTAACATCTGAGCGAAACACAGATTATTGGCTTGTGTTCAAAACAAGTGACTGAGCTCGTTGCCTTGCTGGTCGGTAGCATGAATGGTAGGAGTCAATCATTGCGCCTGCACTAAATGCATACGGGCCACTATATCATAGGTCTTTCACTTTCTTGAATCGAAATGGAAGGAGAACTCACTGTCCAAATGGAGGGACAGGGGATCGGAGAGTTCCATGTTATTTTCTTATTAAGCCATTTGGCTAAAAAAGATAAAAGATCTACAATGAAATCTCTACTTCGAAATAATGTGCTTTATGAGATAGTTCTCTATGAGCGCCTCTGTAAAGGTGCTGGTAAAGTTGTCTTACGTTTTCGAGATTCATTAACTCTCCTACCCGGTAGCCTTGCTTCTTTGGGATCTACTTTCTGCCCTTCATTAGGCTCTAAAGAATCATTTAATCATAAATTGGTTAATGTCAATAATGTGATGGAAAAGAGAAACCAGGTAATTCCATATATGAAACATGATATTTACTTGTTAGCAGGTATAATGCTCAATGCACAAGATCTGTATTTTAGGAATTATAAAGTGGATATCACAACTTACTCGATGCTATCATCACTTACCATAACTACTTTTCATGGTAGTTATTACGATTCTAAGACTTTCCCTCTCTCTATATCCCTAGTGGAAATGTCGATATGTTTATTCGAAGTGGTTACTATAGAAGTTACTTTGATGTTTATAAGCCTTATGGTGAGGATCTATACTTTTATGAAGTCAACTCACTCTACGCATACATTATGAAAAACTACCCAATAGTGGTTGGAAAACTGTATGGCATAGTATTTATCAAGGAGAGAGCTTGATGGCCTATTTGGATTTGCCGAGGCATATGTAGAGTGTCCTCAGACTATAAATCATCCTTTCTTACCATATAGGGAACCCAAGACTCAAACTTTAATCTTCCCAATTGGTAAATTCATAGGGGTATTCTTTAGTGAGGAGTTGATTTACGCTAAACCATAGGGTATGATATTCATCAACTTCACGGATACTTGTTCTCTAAGAATGAAAACAATCTCTTCGATCGTTTTATCATGGAAACCTACAAGAAAAGGGTAGAGGCAAAGAAAAGAGGAGATAATGCATTGGTCTTTATCTATAAAATATTGATGAATTCGTTATATGGAAGATTTGGTATCAATCCTCGACAGTTAGAGAGGTATATGAGAAAACACGACATGATAAGCTACTAGAAAAAGGAAATGTTCAGCTTTCAACTCAGCTGGGTGATAAATACTATATGATTTCCTATATTTCCAATCCAACATATGTTTATGATGAAGATTGGCCCCACTTATCGACTGTGCAAATCTCAGTTGCTATTACTAACTACACTCGTATTTGTATGTACAAATATATCTCCAAAGATGATTGTTACTATATCGATACTGACTCTGCAATTCTAGGACACCCACTACCTGACGATGAAGTTTCCTCCACCATCCTAGGTAAAATGAAACTGGAAGATAAAATCAAAAAAGTATACTTCTTAGCTCCAAAGAGCTATAACTATATGAATGATAAAGGTAAGGAAGTCATCAAGCATAAAGGGAGAGCACATGATTTGGTTGATGGTAAATGGTTTGAGAATCAATATATAGATGCTGATAAGAGTGAAATCAAAATCATGGAAGATAACTTCAATCGCAATTGGGAAACCTTATCGATTCTACGAAAATCCTAGCATGTCAATAGGAGAATCAAATTGACAAAAAAAGAGCACTACTATACAATAAAAAATATGTATGGATAGACACAACCCAATAAAAGTATTTGACTATGGTGATCATACCAGACTCATGAAAAAGGTCGTGGAATTGGTAAATATCGAAAAAGGTCAAGAAATCTTAGAACAAAGTAAGGAAATAGCTTATCTACGGAACCTATTAAACAAAAGAGATAAGAAAGTAAAAAGAGAGAAGAAAATCAAAACCATCAAATCAAACAGCAATAAGAAGCTTCAGACCCACCAGTGGCTTCTCCTAAAGGAGAATCCGATCTAGGTCACCAAAGACTACCTAAGGGAGATGAAGAATCAGGATGTAATAGGCAGGCCTCTAAATATAATAAGAAAAAGAGACCTCCATAAGAAAACCAAGCTATACAAGGAGCACTGAATAACTAAAGTGCCAAATGTGGGAGCTATTAAACTAATTAACACTAGAAGCCCTATTCTTACATTGGCCCTGCTATTTGATTTCATAGGAGCATTCTATTAGCTTACGAACACACTATGGGTCTTCTAGTCTAAAGGTCTTAATGTTATCTTCGAATTGAGTCTGTTCATCTAATTCACTCTGTTCACGGGATTTATGAAATAATAACAACCCATTTTGGTCAACACTTAGTTCTCCACCATAACATTTTGTTAGAGACTTGATTACATGAAAACTGCCAGAGAATGAGAGCATTAAAGAATTGAATACAAGTTTGTTGTCTACTGTTGATTGATTGAAGGCAGGATATTCTAGATCTTCTCTCTCAATCGGGAAATTCGATGAGATAACACCCTCATGCATATACCTAGTATAGTGAGATGATGGAAATGCTTTAGCGAACTCGACATCGTAAGCTTGATAAAAGATGTTCATCAGAACATCACTAAAGAATCCTATAGGGGTGAAACCAACAAAGAGTGATTGACCTTCTTTATAGAGTGATTGATCATCTAGATATATAAAATCTTTGATTAATAATAATATATATTTATCCTAAACAAAATGTGATAAAAAGAATAAGATTGTATCATGCTCAACTCTTTCAAATGTTTAGGATAGGTTTATTAAATAATGATATCTAAAAGGTTGATTACATACGACCGAATAATGAGCATCGACTTCTAGTATCATATGCTTATAATAAAGACTAAAATAGAAAGATGAAAATTGTGAATAGAGAAGATAAAGTAAAGAAGTAAGAACTAGATCATCCTTTAATGTCGGTCTTATATAGTAGTAATGATCATCAATACTATGAAATAAGAGTCTGCGACATAAAGGAATATCATGTGGTAGTTTCACTACTAGTTTGAATACCAGAGGTGAAAGAGAGTACTTACCTAAAGATACATTATACAAAATAAGATTAAATCTTTCCTCACTAATATCATCATAAACTAATTTTTTTTAATGAGTAAAAGGTAGTAATTATTCTATTTCTAAGATTAGCATGTGTTAACAATAAATCATCAGACTCCTTAGTTAATCTATTCATACACTTATTGTGCCCATTATTTCTCATCATCATTCATGTTGGAAATGCCAATTGAGGATCAATTGGGCTTACTCCATCTGTTGAAAGACATAACCATATCATTGTTAATAAAGCAATACCTTATAAGATCATAGACTTAGCACCATAACCAACAAAAATATCATTCACAATAGGGACATGAGCCTGACAGCCTATCACTTCACTATTAAATGGAACTTGAGAGCCTGTTACTACACTATTAGATGGACCAGGAGGTAAAATGTCTGCAAGAGCTATGTCTGGAAAAGCAACCAGATTATAAATTATAATACTCAACGTCACACACAACGAAATAAACTCAGGTGAAGGCATCAATTCACGGAAAACAAAAGGATATGGCTCCAAGCAGTCAGATGAAATAGAGCGAAAGGAAGAGGAGGAGGAAGGCGACGTAGGGGACTTTGAGATAGAAAAAGATTGATGGGACTGAAAGGTGGTGATCTCTTGAGTTAAGTTGCCTTCCCTCGACCGATGGGACTGAAAGGAACTAAGGTTACCAACAGTATTGGAGCTCTATGGAGTGAATTTATCTTCCACTGACTGAAGTAATGAATAACTTGAATAGAATTGTTATGCAATGAGATTTTACACATTTGGTTCGTCTTGTAGTGCATTTTTTATATAATGCCAACCTATAGTCCGAATAAGTGTAGGCGGGTGTCCAGGAGTTTCCCTTTTCGGGTTGAGGTGGGTACACGTGTTAACAATGAGTACGGAAGCGCTCGTAGGTCGAGTATATAAGCTAATACCTATTTCGGACGGGTCTCTTCTTGCCTTTGAACAGTACAGGATAGCGCAGCTAAGACAACAGTCTGAGTTTGCTGCCCCA
Organism: Allium fistulosum; assembly: GCA_030737815.1. NCBI lineage: Eukaryota > Viridiplantae > Streptophyta > Magnoliopsida > Asparagales > Amaryllidaceae > Allium > Allium fistulosum. The sequence goes on from CM060903.1 coordinate 995,234,594, forward strand.
TAGATGACAACTCCTTAACTGTTCCCGTATGTCTGGTACTTCCAAGCCTACTATCTGAGCCTTTTGACATTTCTGGAGGATGTAAACCTTTCTCTTGCTATCGTAGCCTTAGTTGGAGAGTCAACCTAGAGCTTCCTCTCTCTTCTTTCGGGAAAGCGCGGTAGCCGGAGATCAAATCAATCCCTTATTGGTTGCTGCATCTTAGAAGAAGTGTGGCCTAAGCACTAAAGACCTTTCTCTTATATAAGATAGATAGTTAGGTAGCCCTCCATCTTTCTCATGGAAGGAGGAAAACTGACCTGAGTATGAAGAGCAACTATTGTATAAGTTGGTGCTCTTGGATGTGTTCTCTTCTTTGATGAAATCCGTCTAGTCCTTCGCTTGAACACTCTATTTTAGGCTCTGCTCTAACGGAACTTCTGCCTTTACATGCCTTCTTTCTCTCATTAGTCTTCTAAACTAAAGAAGAAAAAGTCAATCTCGATCTTCTTTTCCCTATAAAGCTGAGGCCTTCCATGATTGGTTGGAGAGTTTACACTTTCTTGCTGCTCTACTGATATCGAGAGTTGACTTTCGAGAGATAAAAGGAAGGACTAAGCATTAGCCCTTCTTCACTAAAACTTACGTTCTTAGTGGCCATGAGAGTCCTAAGGAGGCGTAAGCATCAATTAGGGTATTTGAGTCCCTGTTAGCTCAATGACAAGTACAAATCATGGCATGGAATTGATCAACAACATTGCCAAAGCTCATGGGGTGTATCCGTATTTGGTGGAGTAGGTGAATGTACTCGAACTCTACGAAGGGGTAATTAATGACAAAAATATTGCAAAATCAAAGCTATAGTCTATAGTCATATGAATGAACCATCAGGAGCTCGTATGAGAGTAGGTTTGCCTAGTATAAACTTTTCTAACCATGGCAGAATATTTCCGGGATGTGAATGAACAAGACGTGTTTCTATTCATCGATAATATCTTTCATTTCGTCAAAGCGGGATCTGAAGTATCCACCTTATTAGTTATTAAGGAGAATGCCTTCTACAGTGGGTTATCAACCCACCCTTAGTTTAGTTTAGTATAGTACCGGGTTCTTTAAAAAAAAGAATGACTTCCAGAAGGTACTTCGATCCAAGCAGTTTATGTACCTATGTTTGACCGACCCTGCTCTTGCTACGCACGACATTTGCACATTTAGATGCTACTACCATACTATACTATCAAGAGGATTAGCTCCCAAAGGTATTTATCCAGTGGTCGATCCTTTAGGTTCAACGTCAACTATGTTACAACCTCGGAGTAAGTAATTATGGGGCGAGGAACATTATGAAACTGCGCAAAGAGTTAAGGAAACTTTATAACATTACAAAGAACTTTAGGACATTAATATTTGATTACTCGAAGAAGATCATTTCTAACAAGAGCACGAAAAATGGAACGTTTCACAACCACTCTTCGTGGCAGAAGTCTTTACGATTCTCTAGGGAAATATGTTGGTCTCGCCAAAACAATTATGGGGTATCAATTGATCCTTTCTAGAGAATTAGACACCCGAGTCACTTTTTATTCTCGATAGGATGCCTATGCAAGCACATTAATTTCCGTTTGCTTAAGCTAAGATTTTGGCATGGACTTGGCTTGACAAGTGTGGGATGCACTACTATTAGTTATAACTAGCTTATCTTATTTTCACCAAATAAAGGAACGTCATCTTCTCCTTTAATACTTGAACGCCCATTTGTTCGTATCTGACTTTCACCCGCACCTGTACCTAGATTCCCCATCCCGTACCTTAATCAGCCCACGACGCGAGTGAATGAATCTCTTTCTCGCACGACTAGCTTCTTAGCAGTAGAAAGGGACTCACTCAGATGACCTTTTCGCCATCTTGGTTCATCTAGCTACGGATCTACTGCTTCTGTCCTCTCTCATTCTCGGAATCAAGCTGTCAAACAACGGATGAGCGTACTACTAGCTCTAAAGCCATTAGCATGAACAAACATTTTCTTGCTCCCATGCACCTACGACTACCTTCACTCTTCTCTGTAGTAGCATCCTTTGATTTGGACAGAGAAAAAAGATGGGGAGCTAACGGCAGTACGTTCACGACTTCCTTAGCTCAAGCGCTCAGTGATTCAAATTCCGTAGCACTAGCACGAAAGCCCTTAAAGTGATAGGGCTAATAGTTACACTAGCACATATATCTGTTTTCTTGCTCCCTTCGGCCACTCTTCTCTCTCTCCCGTTTGGTCACCTCACCAATTAATATACTGGGAAACTGCGAAACATTTATTATATTAATTAGGAGCCCTGGTCCTGGATCAAATAGATAGAAAGCAGCCAAGTGAACAACTATTGGTTGTAGAGTCGGATAATGAATATACTGGTCGAACGAAAGGAAGTAAATGATCTAGTCCATAATCCTAGTGAGGGGAGCAATCCATTCTATCATCGCTAGTTCGTTGACCCTTTCGTTTTAGCCCTAGTAAGTGAGAGAATGATGTTCAAAATGAATCAAAACCTTGGGAATACAATAGGTCGCTTCTTATAATAAATAGCCTAGAATAGAAGACCACATGCAATTTCTATCAGCATTCGTCCAACTATTTAGGTCCATGATCCCTCGCCCCAGTCTCTAGATGATAAGATTCCTTTCCACCGACACCAGATCCTCTTGGCTCAGACAACCACATGAGTGTACATCAAGTTTCATAGTCACTATTCACATACAAGGCAGCTAGAGTAGCGCCTCTATTTATGCAAGCCCTATCATTAAGGCAATGGTGGCTAAATTAATATGGCGGTTGTGACTAAGAGATTTCGTTGTGCGTGGTTGTCAATCGCACTTACGCCCATTGGCAAAGTTTTGGGGAAATCTTCAAAGATTTCAATTAAAGACAATCTTTTGGTTAAATGGGTCCAGTGGTAGGTTCAGGAATTCCTGTTTCCATAATCTTATTGCCTGTACCGCCGAGTTCCATGAACAAAGAGAAGGAATGATTTGTTTGAATAATCGCCCACATAAAGAAATGTTTTAAAGAATTTTCTATGTCATTATGGAGATGCGTGGCTACATCTTGAATATGCGGTTGCGTGGGCAACTGAACACCCTGTGACTTAAAGAGACCTTCCAACTGATTGTCAATAAGTTCTTTCAATGAGGTGAAATCGGGCACTTTTTCTACCATGTTCGCAAACTAGAACGAGGTTTTATTTCACCTTTAGATACCGAATCAGATCAAAACGAGGCCATATCGAGTATGAGCCTTTGCCGGTATTCCCATCCATAATCACGGCATCCACTCACTTCGTTTGAATAGTTTGGACCATTCGGAGTGAACTGGACCTCTAATTAAGATACTGGGGTCGCCTATGGTCTGGTCATGCCATTAGCCTTGTCCGTAGTATTGGTTCAGAGAATGACTAATTGAGCTAAGAAAGAACAGGGCAAACCGCATGTGGGACTCTCTTTAATAGTTCCCTTGTTGCCGTTGGTAATAAGACAGGACTATTGTTCTATTAGTAGTGAAGTAAGCTTATGACGTATGAGTAATGCTATTGTTGCTATAGTCTATAGTAGTTTACCTACCCATAGTGCTATTGCTACTAGAAAGGTATTATTGAAACAAGAACAATATACTGGATGTTAGTTGCCTATAAGTATATTGGGTTCATACTGGACCTCTCTTACTAAGATACTGAGGTCGCCCGGTCTAATATACTAGATCGGTCGCTTATGTTTATATGAGCTAGGCATCAGACTTCTTTCAGGGGTTCCTTTCACGCCTAGTTCTCTTTGTTGCCTGCATTTCGGGCTAGTTCTCTTGCCCGCTTGTCGGGCTTAAAGTGGAACTTAGCTTCTCGCTAACAGAATTGTAAGCATCATTTCATCAAATGAGACTCGGATCGAGAAGCAGAAAAAAGCGCTACAGGTGAAAAATCCAATCCTGCAAATAAGGAGTGTGAAACGTCGATTTCTCTGGTCAGACATATAGCCACAATTTTGAATTCTTAAAATTGCTAGGACCGGGAACCATTGAGGATTTCTAATCCTAGGATCTTGAAACTTACCTGAGACGAGTCCTATCTGTATCCCCCTGCTTCATTAAACCTTGACGCCGAGTCGATAAGCATCTCGAAGCGAAATACCACTTGTCCGGTCAAATTCGAGCGTAGGTGAAGCCTTGCTAGAAGCATGACTGCTTTAAACTCTCGTTCTTTATCTCTTACTTCCCTTGGTTGGCTTTGGGCCTCTGCCTATGTTATGTATTGTATGCTTGTAATTTTCGATTAGGGGAACTACTCCCTCCCTCTGCCCCTATCCGAGGCGTCAAGAGCTTCCTCGTCTGTGCAGTCAAAATGCCTTTCTTATCCTTATTTCTTTGTTCTTAAGATTAGAAGATTAGTTCCGCCTTATCACATAATAGGTTCTTCCGTTAGTTCGATGTCGGTTCGTAACCATGGGTTCCTGGGAAAGAGGGATCGCTATCGGGCTCGCACTTAGATGTTCAATACCCGCTATTCTCTAACCAAATTATGGTGAGTGAGCTGCTCGTTGCTTAGGTTTCCCCTTCCTCAGAGGAAAGCATGGAGGAATAAGATGGATCAGATTTACCCATTTCGGATGCAGCTTCTCTAGTTGGAGGCCCGCTAGAATGGGATTAGTCGGTGCCAGGTGGATTGGAATGCTTTAATTGCTAGACCAAAATATTAATTCTTGTTATGTACAAGCAGAGCATCAACGATCCTTTTCGTTTACAATTAAAAATGGTATAAACTAATCGAGATGCTTCTACACATCCATTCTTCGTTGAGATTAATACAAGTCGTAAGCACTTTTCCCGGCCCTTCAATCTTTTTAATCGGTCTAGTCCACGCGTGGACTTTAAGAGACTGGGGTGAAATCCTCTAGCCAATTACCTGAGCGACTACCTATCAATCGTATTAGCCCAATTCCAGATCAATAGAATAGAAGAATATTCAAAAAATTCCTAAGGCCTCTGCCTATTTTATTATTTTCTACTGATTGCTTGTATCAAGTAGGACGTCCACATGAGAGTTGTACCAAGAAAGTGTTATCCCTTCAGACTATCGGACCTGCTTCTTACTTATTTGTTAATAGGCAGAATCAAAGAAAAAATGAATACTTTGGGCTTTCACCACCTGAAAATGCCCGAAGATCATTCAAGATTATCCAAATTTTGTGTATGCAAGAGAAGCAGTCTTAGTATTAGGAATAGCTAGTTATCCCTCGCATCTGCTAATGCAACTGAACCCTTCTCTACTCCTTTTTTTATGTGCTAGTAAACTTACTCTCTCAACCTGCTTAATCTCGAATTTCATATTGAAAAAGGAGGAGGCAACCCCGAATCAATGGGGGAGAAGGTAGAAGTCGAATCAAGAAAAGGTCCCCATTATATTAATTAGGCATTAAATAGTAGCAGCTTTCATGAGACTTGCACTTGAACTTGGTTCTATTTATGCTATTTCCATCCACTTGGCCATAACTTTTCTTCGCGAGTCCCTTACGTCTCTTCTTGGGAATCCAATGCATATAATTCAAGGAAGAAGAGTTCTACCATTAGATTGGGAGAAGAGTGGCAAGAAGTGGATCTATATGAAACCTTGCCTGGTGGCTTAGGCAATTAATATACTAGGCCTCCTAAGTACATCATCCGAACGAACTATATTCTATTGATTTGTAGGACACTTGATCTGTTTCAGCTAAGCCAATAAAATATATAAAAATGAAATAAATAATGTAACTTTTAGCGAGTTAGGAGATTCACGTGCTACTGAGAACCATGTGAGACCTTTTAACATCAACTGTAGAGAGAATAGAGTAATACAGGCAGGTAGCACTGGAAAATATATTTCTTGGCAAGTCACCCTAGTAATAACTAAGGCTCTCTTCGATCGAGCCCCTTGTATGCCCTATTCATACCCCTCCGTAGAGGGAATAGGAAGAAACCGTCCCTAAAGAAAAACAAGAAGTTAGCAATCCAACTGTGTTACTAGAGGTGGAACTATACGTTTCACTAGGTGAAAGGTCAATTCTGAAAAAGAGTCATTTCTCCATCTACAATATACTATGCTCAATTCACAAGATATTCTCTCTAGTGCATTTGCTAGTTAATGATATCATCTCACTCTTGCAAAGAGATTCGCATCTATCACACATAATGCATGGGAACAACTGTTTTATTCACAATTAGATGGGAGTATGAAGGTCTATAGCTGAATAACATGCCAACCACTCTGTCTGTTAGGGGAAACTCAAGTAGATATAGAACCTGCTGCGGACAGAAATCAACTAGCTCAATCAATCACATGGATCTTTTAATGAGCAAAAAGATCAATTCAAAGTTCAGTCACAAGCAGGATCAATAGTGGACTTCGCATTGACTTCCAAATGATGTCGAGTTTGATACCACTCCTTAGTTCCCCTTAGTAACTCATTAGCTCCTTGCCCCGACCATTCATGTCATATCTTATCTGACTTATGATTATTCGACGAAAGATCAAACTAAGTATGTTGTATGGGGGCTTAGGTTTTTCTTCAGGGGAAACTAAAGTGGTATATTTATACCAATAGGGGTCGACAAAGAAGCTAAATGGGTAATCAGAGTATCATTCATCTCTAGTCCATGTGGTAGCCGACTTTTTCTTAATACCCACACAGGATCACTCACTCCTTTCTAGTTGAACAATCCCTTTGAGAAAGAAGAGTCTATGTTATCAATACCAATAAATATAAAATGACAGGTGCACAAGTGAGAACTACTTCGAATTTCTTTCAGACTTGATTGATTGATCTATGCTAGTCGGGACTACCTATCGTTCAACCGGTCCAGAAGTTATTCTTTTATTTCAGATAGCTAGAAGATGGGAGAGAAAGCTCAAACATAGAGAGAGGGCATGAAGTTGATGTCAGAAGCGCAAGAGAGACTTATTTTCTATTTCATTCTTTTCTTGAGCAAAGAAATGATTGATTTTGACCTGACTTGACATGTTTATCGGCTTGAAATACATCTAACCTATGGCAGAGCAAAAGGTCTTTATCTGGTCTGGCTCGGGAAAAGGTGTCCAGAATTAGTGAACTTATTTTTGACTTCCATGGTAGAAACCAACTTCCCAATAGTAGTCAATCCACACCCTCGGAGTTCTTTCTCCTCTTAGCGATTGGTTATATCAATTAGTCTGGTGACCCATGAAAGAAGGATCATACAATAAGCGGAGTCGATTGGAACATGGAAGGTATATTTCTACCATTAATCTACTGATGAAGGGGGGCAAAGGACCATAGATTTGTTGAGAATTAATATACCAAGCAATTGAATTACAGATTTCTATTTGGATTGAATTTCTAAGGGATATTGACTAAAATGAATCTAACCATCTAAGGTCATACCCCAATTAATATACTGGGACCTAAACTCTTGATTGTTATAGCACCCTAGCCGCTTACTTTGCTTACCTTGGCTTAGCTTTCCCGACGTACTTGTTTCAATAAAATAATTAGATTCATCTGAACCCTAGTCGATTAGGCCCAATGAACTCTCATGCAATAATTGGCACACTACTCAAGAGGTCATGGTCATAGCGAATTTCCATCTTTGGTTAGCTGATCAGACTAGTCTTTTATTTCTAAAAACCAAATGATTTAGGGATCGGCCTACTAATATTCTCTACATCCAATAGGGAACCTAAGACTAATGACTTGTAGCTAAGATCTATGCACCTTTAATTTACACCTTCCTTTGTCTTATTGATAGAATGAAGGTGTATATATAATTTGCACGGCCCCTAGTATCTTAATTAGGGGTTCCTCTCAACTAGATTGGTTTCAATGGATAGTTTTTTACCTACTAGGAAAAATGACTTATCTTCCTCTCCTCTTTGCACAACCTCACTCCTCGTTTGGCGAGTTAGATTAAAAGTACAAGGGAGTGGTGTGACTATTCTATGATCATGACTTGGGTTTTTGTCTCGACCATGGTACCTGAGAGAAAGAAAAGTCTTAGTTAGCACCTCACTAATGCTCGCCTTCTCTTCGCTTTGGACAGGAGCACTAATGGACACGGGGAGGGAGCAGGTGAAGCATATAATTCGTAATGGAAAGAGAGCTTCCTTCTGGCGCCCGCCTCTTTGTTGGACAACGAACACAGTGATCTCTAACCAGGACCAGGAACCAATTCAAATTTGGATCTTGACATGTCGGTTGTTTTTACCGTAGGCATCTCGCCAGGAAGTTGGTAGGCTCATTATGAATTAGGTCGGGGTGGCTGGTGGTTTCAGGATCCCGTAGAAAATGCGTCCTTTATGCCTTGGGTATTAGCCACAGCTCGTATTCATTCAGTAATTCTACCTCTTCTTCATTCTTGGACCTCACTTAAAAATATTTTGACTCTTCCATGTCGTTTCTCAGGAACCTCTTCAATACGGTCTGGATTGCTAGCACCCGTTCATAGTTCTACTATAGACGATACATAAGGAAGATTTTTATGGTGGTTCTTCCTTCTAATTATAGGCATATCTATGTATCTTTTCTACCAGATGAAGCAGCAGGCATCGGTTCGTAGACCCTATAAAAAAGAGATGGTTATGGCGCGAAGTACTCTTGTGCACCTACGTCACTCGGATCGCGCGCAACCCCGCCCCGTTATGTTATAGAAGAATTGAGCTTATTACTTGTTATTCAGAGCCAGCAATTGGCCATCGAATTTTGTCCCATCCATAGCGCTCCAGAAGTCACAGTGGCGTAGCTAAATGTAGAGCAGTCCGCGATGGAAGTCTTTGATCAGTAGATTATTTAGAACTTCGAGATGGTCAAGGTAGCTTGCTTCCAAGCCACTACACTAGATGTGCATGTAGTCGTAGCTGCAGTCCTGTCAGTAGCAAAACAAAAAGAGTAGCATAGACAACCGATTTATTCTAGCATTCTCAAGATGTAGCCACGCATCTCCATAACAACGTAGAAAATTCTTCAAAACATTTCTTTCTGTTGACCTAGGAATCCACAGCCAATATTATATCGAGGCCTTGAGTTTCTTATAATAAGAGGTTGCCAATGTTTATACTAACCAATTAATATACCGGGCTTGCCCTCCTGCTCACTTCGCTCGCCTCACACAAAGAAAAGTCCGCCTAAGTACCCGCCTCCAGCTTCCCATTCTGTCTGATTCCTAACAAACCCAGGGAAGAGATTTATTTGCTACGCACCTGTTTGTTTGCAATAGAGCAACATAAAGCCTTTATATCCAAATTTATGGGGGCCCAACAACCTACTCACCAATGCTGGTGATCCTTAATACCTTCAGTCCTGTGCACTCTCTGTCCCATATGTTCGCATTATCGGAGCAACATAGAAACTCTTCTCATTCATTATGTCTAATCACTAAGCTACTAACAGAGTGGAGAGTCTCTTTCGATAGGTAGGTACTGTTCAATTGACAAAAATGGGGCTTGCATCCATGGCCTCCGAGTAGGAAAGGTCACTCTCACTCTAGGGAAGAAGAACGCACCTAAGACCTAGGGGAGTATCCTTATCTAACCTAAGCCTAAGGAGCAGCTAAATTTATTATTAATTGCTCCTAATTGATATACTGGTGCACCTTAAAACAAGCAAGAATTACGCCAGGGACAGGCAACCCGGCTACAAGGGAACGATCAACAACCATTTTAGGAAGCTAGAGAAGATTCACTCTTAACAAGGACTCCAGCAAGCTACAACTCCGCAGATCAAGCATGAATCATAAGTCAACGTCAGGAAGAAGATCTTGATTACTTACAGGGTGAACGAACTCATAGCTAAGATGGGCGGACCCGACAACCTACTTATAGACTCCGGCTAAGTAACTTACTTCCCAAGACTCTGACCCTGCAACCCACTCACCAACCCTGGTAACCCCTGAGATGTCCTAATCAGTAAATAAGGGAAGAGGAAGAGATGTATTTTACGTCATACGGCCTGCCTTAGACAACAGAAAGCCTGTATACCTAACTCCGGCTAAGCAACCGGATCGGCCAGGTCACTCACCTAAAAACAGAGTCATACCCAACTGCCTATTCATATACCAGGTCCCCCGTTGGTAGTCTCCCCACTTCGCTCGCCCCAGCTTCCTTAGACTGATGTTGTATCGGAGAACCATGGGTGCATAGTGGAGATGCTTTTTACCTAAGTGTTTGTTATAAGGACAGAGTAAGTAAGCTACTTCCCAAGCAGGTAACTCACTCCCCCATTATTCCTGTCTCATCGGACTCATATGTGCATCTCTTCCCTATAATCTTCTCGTTAGTCACTTCCTACCTAGATATTAAGGGCTACAGCTTTGTTCGGTATGAATATGAAGCTCCCTAGATCGCGCTTCAACTTTCTTTTGTCCATCACATCTCTATTAAAAGTAGTCAAAGTCACACTTTGCTACAACCTATGTTAATGACTCGGTCTCTTAAGGTCTTATATAATAAGCTGGCAATGATTGATTTTGAGTCTCAAATTGACATGAAAATTAAGAAAATTTGACGTGTTTATTGATTTGTTTGATTCCCCAAGGAGATCCTATTGAGTTTCAACCAGTTGGAAGCGTATGAATCAATATTCGATTGATTGGTCCGAGGTGCATAGCCAAACATGTCTAAGTCACTTCCCTTTTTGTCCAAATCACTTCTCCTTTTCTTTGTGAGTATCAGGAATACCCCCATTCATAGGTCCGAGATCCGCATCTATGAATTGAAAAGTCCAAATGATCAACCCTGCAATCAGCTGTTAGAATCAATAGGTGTTCAAATCGTTCATTTGAATAAATTGAAACCCTTCTTATTGGATGATCGTGATACTTCCCAAAGACCGAAATTCTTGATCAATGGAAGAACAATATTACCATTTTTGTTCAAAAAGATAACAAAGTGGATGATTGACTCATTCCATACTAGAAATAATTGCAGAAAATTCTTTGATAACACGGAATCCTATTTCTCAATGATATCCCACGACCAAGACAATTGGCTGAATCCCGTGAAACCATTTCATAGAAGTTCATTGATATCTTCTATAAAGCAAATCGAGTTCGATTCTTGAATGATCTGTAATGACAATATAGTATATTAATTGGAGTCGATAAAGAATGTTTCGAAAGCAGCCTCCCACTCACTTCGCTCGCCTTGGGCTTCACTTTCCTTGACTTTAGAGGGGAATGGTTTTCGATGAACTACTCCCTTTACCTGTGGATGAATCATGCTTCAAACACCTAGACCAGTTACCGCTTAGTCATGTCTGCGCATGATGTGAACCTGCATTCCTTAATCAATAGATAGGATTTTCTGCTCGGCAAATACTATGACCCATTCCACTCTCTTGGTTGTATCTTCGTGAGATAAACTTTTTATTATTATATAACTTTTATATTTCATATTACTTATATACTAGTCTTAATTGTAATATTATGTTAATTAAATCTTATTTAATTAACTTTAATTAATTACATTTTAATTAATTTAATATAACATTTAGATTTAATAATTATTATATACTATAACCTTTATAGTATAACATATATATCTCATATATGTGTATTTTTTATTTAATTTATTTAATTAATCAATTAACCTTTAATTTATTTATTTAATTAATTAACCTTTAATTTATTTATTTAATTAAATAATTTTAATTAATCTATATTAATTTCGAAAATCATATTATATACATACATGTATACTTATGATATCTTAAACATTTTAAAATATTGTAACATGTATCAAACATATATAATATATGTACATAATTTTTCATTAATTAACTTATGTAATTTATTTATTTATTTTATTAATCTTATTAACAAATTTAAAATTTTGAAATTAACATTTAGTATTTTCAAGCATTTTGAAAATTTTATCATATATATAACTTTTATAATATATGTATATCTTATTTTAAATTTAAAATCTTATATTTTAATTTTCAAACAATTTCGAAAATTAGCCCGATGCTTAATTCAAATCATGCTCTGATACCACTATTGGAACTAGACCAGCCCGCAGCGGAAGTTATGGGTAAGTTTAAAAAATTCCCTTATTAGATCTTTATTGAGCCTATAAAGTCTATTTTCTTAGAACATTTCTAAATATTATTTAAATAAAATCTTTTATTTTATTTAAATTTATAAATTATATAGTTTTATTTAATTTATGTATATATATATACGTATATAATATGCACATATATATGTGTGTGCATGTGTAATAAGATATCCTTTGTAGAGTATAACATGCCCGTGTATAGATGTTGGGATTTACATTGCAATACACACGTTAGCTCATCCGATATGTATTGTCCAAATTTATGTATGTATCTAACTTATTACTTATAAAAATTATAAATCAATATATAAATAAATGCATATGTTAATTTTGTTTAAATAATTTTACGTATATAAATATATTTAAAATATATATTTATATTTATATGTATGAATATATATATATAATATTATTAATATATATAAAATATTATTAATATACACACACACACATTCATACTATTATAATATGTATTAAAATAATATATATACACATAATTTATTTTATTTTATTTTTAAATTATGAACCAAATATATATGTGTATATCTATAACAATGGATTAATAATAATTTTTTTTATTTTATAAAAAATACAAACACACACATACATAAACATATTTATAATAGGGACAGTTTGGCTAAAGTCCCTATTAAGTTTCAAAATACACCAAACATTCTTGCCAAAAAAGTATGTAAATTAGGTCCCTAGAATTAAGTTACTGAATAATTACATACATTTATGCAATTATATCCAAAAATTGCAGACATTTCCGCAATTATTTACTGAAAAATTACGGAAATTTCTGCACTTATTCACCAAAAAATTGCGGAAATTTCTACAATTATTCACCAAAAAATTGCATAAATTTCCACTATTATTCACTGAATTATTGCAGACATTTGTGCAATTTTAGGATATAATTGCATAAATGTCTGCAATTATTCACTGAATAATCGCATAAATGTATGCAATTATTCAGTAACTTACTTCTAGGGACCTAATTTACAATCTTTTTATTTGGAGGAGTTTTCGTGTGTTAAGTTTGATTTTAAGGCCTGAGCATATATATATATATATATATATATATATATAAACAATTTAAAAAAAAATTGAGATCATAAGTACAACGCTATAAAATTTTATTATTTAAAATATAGAGAAATTTTGGCCCACATCCCTCCATTTGAAAATCATTAGGCCAACATCTCTTCCATTTACAAGTTATAATCTAGATCCCTATTTTTAAATAATTTAAAGAAAATTTTGACACATATCCCTCCATTTGAAAATAATTAGGCCTACATCCCTTCCATTTACAAATTATAATCTAATTCCTTATTTTTAAATAATTAAAAACCATAAACCCGTATAACCCTATCCACTTTCTTCGTTCAATTGATCGAACCAAACAAAAACACACATGAAAGCTAGAAATCGAACAAAATACCTAATTTGCAAATTAGGTTTTCTTTACACTTTCGATCGACGGAATAGAAATAAAACTCGCCGATTACAGTTTCAATCGAGCAATTGTAGGAAACAAGAAGAAATTGAAGTGGTTTCCCCAAAGAATGGAAAATATATGCAAATTTGTAGAAAAGGATCTTCAATGTTCGAATATAGCAACCAAAGTTGACTAATGTGAAGGACGTGCATCGGTTCAAGCTAAAAATCCATAAAATAAAGTACAAAAAGTAATTTGATTTTGCTGTACATTATAAGTGAAAGGGAATTCATGGAAAATATTTGACATGCATTATTTTAGTACTTGATAGATTGAAATTGTAGATTTGTGTATAATGAAATGAAAAATTACAAATGGAAAATATTTTCCATAAGTTATTGTCACTAACTGCTTTTATATGTAGATTAACTAGCTAAATAATTGTAAATATTGTGCAGTAATATTTAACTGGAAAATATTGTGAGATCGATATGGGGTGATAAGGAAATATTAGTCGAAATATTTACCTAGCAGTTTTGATTGATGATAGATTCTAACTGTAGTGTAAAATTAAATGATTAAGTAAGTATAACAAAAATTTGTATTAATAAATTTATTTTAAAAATAGCGGTATATATTACAAAAACCTTTAACACAAATGTGGAGAGTGTCAAATGCTTACTATATGTAGCTCTAAATCATTGAAGATTGAAATTAGTGGAAATTAGTATTAAATACAGTTAGACGATCAATTAAGGATGGCAAATATTTGCCAAACAATTTTTGATTGTAATTTTGCGCATTTAATTCTTTTACTACAAATACTAAAAACATTAAATATTTGTAAAACAAAGTTTAGATTTTTGGTAGATTGAAATTTTAGTATATATACATTTATATAAAAATCATACAATAAGAAATATTTGTTATAAATATGGGAATGACAAATATTTGCCAGGCAATTCTTTGCCATGCCCATACCTGCTACTTATATATATGTGACACTAATTTCATAATTTTAATACCCTTACAGGTGGTACAACGATGAAGACACAAAGTTGTAGCACAAAAAAGAGTAAAACCATTTACAATGAGGAAATTTGCAAATTTATCTAAATCTTCTCACAAATCCGAATAACTTCACAACACTGAATCCTTAAAATCTGAAGCTGCAGCAACTTCAACTACTAAATCTTCAAAATATCATAAGATGATGTTCCTCGTTTATCCCTTAAGAGAAAACAACCAGAGGTAAGAAGTAGTAGTAAAATAACACATGCAAAGAAACAGAAAAAAGAAGCATCAAAAGAAAATTCAAAAAGCTATAGAAGTTGCTTTATGTCTTTCCATACATTTGTAGAAAAATTAATGGAAGAAAAGCTACTTCGTGAAGCACACATGGAATTATTGAAGAAAACTCCATTCTTCAACATCATTGATCTGATCTTCAAAGGAGCTATAACAACTAAGGATATATCAAAAGAACTAGCTCCTATACATATGATAATATATATTTTTTCAATTGAAGAATACTGTTTTTATTTTGGAGACATGAAAGCAATTTTAAAAGAAAGCGACATCGCAACAATTTTCGGATTCCCAAATGAAGGCATCACTATCAACAAATCATCTCATTTGAAAGAATCTAACATGAATTCTAAATAAAAGCATTCAAACAGAAATATTTAAGCAATTAAAAAATCATCAAAGCAAAAGATATCGAAATAAGCATATGGTTAGCTTTATAAAGCCAAAAAACAAAAAAATTAATTGATGTTGTAATGTTGCTTATTATGTTTTTGATTTCAACATACTTATTTTCCAATCTAAACCCGGCATTTCCTTTGGTGCTACTACCATTTGTTTGTAAATCAAAGCAAATGAAAACTATTTCTTAGCCATCAACAATAGAAAAACATTTGATGGAGCAGGTGAGAAAAAATAAAGACAGTCCAAGAAAAATACGTGCATGCATAACCCTGCCATTGGTAAACTTTAATAACTCATTTTATCTTTTTTAATTTCTGTATAAACTAAACTAACACCTAATACTTCTTTGTGCAGTATTGGTTCTGTGATATTACAGAAATAATCCCTTTAAAATTAAGTTATTAACAGATTGAACCAACTTTTTCTAAATGGATGGAAGTTAATCTAAGCAAAATGAAGTGCTTCCTTGACAAAAAGGTAAATCTTGTAACAATACACAGAAATGCAGTTATGAAAAGTGAATGGAATATATTTGCCTGGCAAATAGTTTCCTGCCCAATACTTTCCGAGCAAATACAAAAGTTAATATTTTTTTCTAATTTGCAGAGAAAAGTAGAAAAACAAAAATGTAAAAGGAGCTAAAATCTACCAAAGCTAAATCTCCTGAAGAAAAAGCTTCAGTTGTTGATTAAAAATATGAAAATATCAACAAACAACCGAAAGATATAAAATTGGAAATGAAGAAGCTGAAAGATATAAAATTGAAAGTGTCAAAACTTGGATGATAAATGTTAGATTCTAGATACGTAATCTTACTTGTTCATGTTGAATGTTTATAAAATACTTTTGGATGATTGTTAGAACCTTTTATGACAATGTAATATATAAGTACTTAATGTCTAAATTGCAATGTCCTATATAGAAAATATGGTTGGTGTAATATATAAATTTGATGTTTAACTCAACTATGTTTAATATTGAATGCTATATACTTTTAACATGATGTAATGTGTAGTATTTTATATCCTAAATGTAATGTACAATATTCAAATGAAGTTTTTTATTCTCATACAGTATAATATTATTTAATCTCTACACTAAACTCAAATATCTGGAAAATATTTGTCGGACAACAATTACACAAGCAATAGAAGTAATGACATTAAATATTATAATATTGATTAACCAAGGTTATAGCCAACACCATAACATAATAAACTACATACTCTAATCGAATTTCTAAAAAAATTATATAATTAAGATGTATTGTTTAACAAAACAAACTACGAAACGTAAAAGCTAAATAAATGCACAACTTAAAAGAGTATGTATGGATACAAAAGCTAATCGAATGCCAAACTTAATTGGGTATGTAGGAAGCAAAAGCCAACAAAATGCCAAACCTAATTGGGTGCATATGGATGCAAATGCCAATCGAATGCCAAATCTAATCATTATGGATTCGGTTATGCGCTCGATCATAGGCTCAGTTATGGGCTCAGTCATGGGCTAGGTCATGGGCTCAGTCATGGACTCGGTTATGAGTTTGGTTATGCACTCAGTTATGGGTTCGATTATGCGCTTGGTTATGCGCTCGATCATGCGATCGGTCATGGGATCGATCATGGGCTCGATTATGGACTTGGTCATAGGCTCGGTTATGCAATTGATTATGGGCTTGTTTATGAGCTCGGTCATGGACTCGTTCAAACGCTTTATCATGGCGTCGGTCATGGGCATAGTATAGGCTCAGTCATGCGCTCGGTCATTGACTCAGTCATGAGCTCGATCATTGGCTCGGTCATATGCTCGATTAAGGATGCATAACCAAGATATATTATTTAACCGAGCATATAATGGAATGCAAAAACTAAGCGAATACCAAACCTAATCTGGTAATATGGATGCATAAGCTAACTGAATGCCAAACCTAATCCAGTATGTATAGATGTAAAAGTCAATCGAATGCCAAACCTAATCGGAAACATATAGATGTAAAAACCAACCGAATACCAAACCTAATCGGGTACATATGAAAAATGATCTATACCCAAGATACATTGTTTAACCGAGCATACAATGGAACGCAAAGGCCAACTAAATGCCAAACCTAATCGGACATATAGAGGCAAAAACTACCCGAATGCCAAACTTAGTCGGGTACATATGGATGCAAAAACCAACTAAATGTCAAAACTAATCGGGTACATATGAAAAAATAATCTGTAGCTGAGATACATTATTTAACCGAGCATACAATAGAATGCAAAATCTAGTTGAATGCCAAACCTAATCGAGTACGTATAATCCCAAAAGCTAGCTGAATGCCAAACCTAATCGGGTACGTATGGATGCAAAAGCCAACTGAATGCCAAACCTAATCGGGTACATGTGAAAGCAAAAGCTAGATGAATGCCAAACCTAATCAGGTATATATGGATGCAAAAACAAACCGAATTCCAAATCTAATCAGGTACATATGGAAGCAAAAGCTAGCCAAATGCTAAACCTAAACAGGTATGTATGGATGCAAAAACTAACCTAATGCCAAACCTTATCGGGTATGTATGAAAAACAATCTATAGCCAAGATACATTGTTTAACCGAGCATACAATGGAATGCAAAAACTAGTTGAATGCCAAACCTAATCGGGAACATATGGATGCAAAAGCTAGCCGATTGCCAAACCTAATCAGGTACATACGGATGCAAAAGCCAACCGAATGTCAAACCTAATGGAGTACATATGAAAACCGATCTATACCCAAGATACATTTTTTAATCAAGCAAACCATGGAATGCAAAAGCTAACCGAATGCTATACCTAATCGGGTACATATGAAAGCAAAAGCTAGCCGAATGTCAAACCTAATTGGGTATATATGGAAGCAAAAACCAACCGAATGTCAAACCTAATCGGGTACATATGAAAACCAATCTATATCCAAGATACATTGTTTAACCGAGCATACAATGGAATGCAAAAACTAGCTGAATCCCAAACCTAACTGGGTGCATATGGATGCAAAAGCTAGATGCATGCCAAACCTAAATGGGTACGTATGCATGTAAAAGCCAAGCGAATGCCAAACCTAATCAGGTACGTATGGATGAAAAATCCATTCGAATACTAAACTTAATCGGGTATATATGGATGAAAAGCTAGCCAAATGCCAAACTTAATCGCATACGTATGGATGCAAAAGCTAATTGAATGCCAAATCTAATCGAGTACATATGGATGCAGAAGCTAACCAGATGTCAAACCTAATCGGGTACATATGGATGCAAAATCAAACCGAATTTCAAATCTAATCAGGTACATATAGAAACCAATATGTAATCTAGATATATTGTTTAACCGAGCATATCACCAAATGCAAATGCCAAACCTAATCGGGTACGTATGAATGAAAAAGCTAGTTGAATGCCAAAACTAATCGTGTACGTATAAATGAAATAGCCAACCGAATTTTAGTTAATGCCAAACCTAATCATGTATACAAAATAACAACAGTTAAGCAATATGATCATGAAAGAAAAACCAAACATTTGTCAGACAAACATTTTCCAGACAAATATTTGCCAGCAGATATTTGGCTGGCGTAGAACGTAACAAGAATCATGTGAATGCAAAATCTAAAAAGATATGAAACATAATCATATACTTATGGATGCAAAAGAAACCAAATAGACATCACGATCAAGTACAAAAATATAATCATTTTTAACATTATTATAATAATGACTAACCAAACTTATCTTCAAAAACAACTAAAATATATTACAATGAAAAAAACATATTTATATTCATCACATATGTATAACTAGAAAACTTAAACTACTAAATAAACCACTAGCAAATATTAGCTTGATAAATAAGTAAAATAAAAAAATAAAACATTTAATTCAAAACAACAAAGCATGAAATTACATTAATAGTTTCATAATAAAAAGCCAATAATGTATAAAAATTACACTTTATTTCTTAACAAATAAGATCTTTTGTTATGACCCAATTTCTTACACAAACTACAATGTTTGTACTTATTCACCTCACTAGCTGACTTAATCCATTCAGAAGAAGGAGGCCTTCCTACACCACATCTTCTCTTAGGAGGATGAACTTCAACATCTTCAAGTAAAACATCTTCCATTTGAAAATTAACAAGTGATGAATAGGATGATAATAAGGTGCTCGAAAAAGGACACTTTGAAATAGTCCTCAATAAAGGAATAAGCATCCAAATTAAAATCAAGAATACATCTAACAGCATGAGCACATGGAAACCCAATAATCCACCATAAGTTACACTACATCACCGAACACTCAAATCTACACGAAAAGATTGAGTTGATTGAACTTCATAAACATCAATATTAGATCTAGTAACTTTCCATTGAATACCCTCAAGGTATAAATCCCTTAAACACTTATCCATAATAAGGCACAATTGATTATTCCAAGTTTTACATAACTCACGTCTATCAGACATAAGTTTCATGAGCTTCAAACGGGTTCTATCTAAAAATGCAGTGACAGGTAAATATCTTTCCTCTAAAATCCATCGACTATAACTTTCTGTACAATTAGGACTCATTTCTGCATATCAATTACCAATAAAAAACATTAGCAAACATTTTAAAAGGCAAACCATGCAAGCAATTTTCTACTTCAACCCCACTAGTACTTTTAAACTCAACAAACCTTGATTAAATACATCTATTGTAGCAGTATTAGCAACTCAATAAAACAATGAAATAATCCATTTATTTTTACCTTAAGGACAGTTTTTTGTTAAAAAAAACTCTTCAAATTATTCTTCAAATGATATAACAAGAACCATGAGCTGAACCTAGAAAAACTTGAGGAACAACAAGCAAAAGACCACGATGACGATCAGATATGTAGGTGAAATAACGACCACCATGACATAACATTTCCTGAAGCTTCGTCAAAAACCAATGCCAATTAGGTTCATTTTCACCAGATACAATCCCAAAAGCCAGTGGAAAAAGACCAAAATAAATAAAAACACTTTTTTCATATAATCAAAATAGAAATAAATGCACAAATCTACAAACTGCAACATCGAAGGTATGTCAAATATTCGCCATAAGAATATGGCAAATATTTGACATTGCAATATTTAACAACCTAAATCATCCAATATAACGAAAAAGTTAAACCATTCAAAAAAGTTTTCCAAGTAAATAAAATAGCATATACAATGTTAATTTAACAAATAAGATAACAAGAAAACAAACATATAGAATAAAATGAAACAACATAGGAATGTCAAATATTTGCTATAAAAACTTGACAAATATTTGACAGTCAAATATTTTCCATAAAAATATGACAAACATTTGACATGCAAATATTTCACTAAATGAAATACAAATAAATTATATTCTAATTTTCAAAACTAAATCATACCTCGATTACCATTCTTAACCGTGCAGATATAATACAACCTTGTCCTCTACCTCTCATAAAAGTCCCATCCAAAAATATCAAAGGACAACAATAATCAAATCCATATTTCCTTACTTCAAACCTAATAAAAACCCTTTCAAATTCATGACTAATGGAATCACCTTGAAGTTCAATAGTACTAGCAAGATTACACTCAACCACAGCTTCACAAAAAGATTTCAAATGATGATAAGAAAGAAAATCATTGCCACATATTTCTTCCAAAGCTAATCTTTTCCCCGTATAAGCAAAATAGTAATTTAACACAATGTTGTACTCGGTCTGGAATAAATGAACAATATCTTTCATTTTTCATAAGAGGATTTGAATGAATAAAATCAATAACCAACTTCTTAACTAATCTGCTAGAAATAGGTGGATGGTTAAAATCTACAATACCAGCTCCATATTAATGAGTAGACTGCACAGCTTTGGTAACAAAAAACCTGGTAGGATAAATTTGCAGGAAGCAATAATACGAAAAGTACAACCTTCCTATAAACAAACAGTTGTAACTCGCTCCCTATCATTTTGAACAAATTAAATTTATAAACATTTTTAGTACAGTATATCATAAGATAAAATGAGAACTCCTCAATGCCACCAGCAAATCTTTGACTATCACCGGTAAATACTGGATTTCTAGAATCATTTATTAACAACCGTTTCATAGTAGAACTACAATCAACGGAAGAATAAACCATTGAAGAAGTAGATGAGCCACACTCAGCAAGTAGAAAATCAACCTCAGCTGAAATACTTTTACATCACTTAGATATAACCGAAACAAGTAGAAAATCACCATGGCTTTGAGCAACAAGCAACAATATACTCTGAAAATCAGAATTAGTTTCAATAACTCTTTTCATTTTATTTCTTTCATAAACAAATTCAATAGAACCAGGTGTTAACTCAGGCCAATGTTCACAAATATCATTTCTCAATTTCAACACACAGTCCCTCAAACCAAGACACCTACTATAAGTATCATTACCCAATAGAAAAACAACAAGAACATCAACAGGATAAGACCCGAAAACAAATATAATGTTAGAATAAAAGTACAACAACATAAAAAATAGTAAAAACTACTATAACAATTATTTACTAAATAAATATTGTTAATGGAAAATAATTGCAGGACAAATATTTGATATAACAACAATGTCCTGCATAAAGCTTCGCTGCCACATCCAACTGATATCATATAATTCAACAACAACAACATGAACTATAATAATAAAAACATGACCATTACAAGCAATTGTAATGATAACAATAACAAACATAGTAAATTCAACAAACACAAATGTATGTTATATCAATAATTGCCTCCACGTTAGAAAAAATTTGAAGTTGTTGAGTAGGAAGTCGAAATTAGGTATATAGAAGGGTAGAAACGTAAAGACGAAAGTGAACATTAAAAGGAGGGATGTGAAACATAAGTGGAAACTGGGAGGGATATATTTTATAAAATTACGAATTTCTAAAAACCTAGTGCTCTGACACCAAATGTGGGTTGCAGAATTATGGATCTTAAGACTAATTAAACACTAAGGGGGGTGAATAGTGTTTTCTAACTTATGTGAATCTTTTTATTTTTTTTCAAATTTGATAGTAAATCTCAAATTAACAACACAAAATTGTACTAACAATCAATCACAAATTCAACTATGGATAAAAATAAGAGCAATAAAGTAAAGTAAAGAGTTAGAGATATAACATCAGGGATTTATACTAGTTTAGATTTCTCCTACATCCAGTCCCATACAATTGCTCGTACAGATTTCTTTTCAAATGCCAATCTTTAACCGGATAGAAGGAAAATCCAAATTCAATCTCAATTTCAAGGCTACGAGACACACCCTCCTAAATTTTCAAGCTCAGGATAGACTCACTTGATTTGACCGGGCTACAAGCACACCCATTTGATTTGAATCGGGCTGCAAGTACACACACTTGATTTGAACGGACTACAAGCACACCCAAGCAAACATAAATCGACTTGATAGTCTCTCTAAAGAAAAATTCTTGTACTTTGGATAAAACGGATCTAATGGTCTCTTAGATAGCACTTTGATCTTTGAAATGAGAGAGAAATGTTTCCAAAACAATAAGAAAATAGTGTTGAAGGAATACAATGAATTATGAATATATTCTATATGATTTTGAGGAGAATAAAGTATACTTTTCATAAGTAAGAGGAGGGAAGAAAGTAAATAATTAGTTGCGAACAAATTCATTTGCAACCCTCTTTATATAGTAAATGAACAGATGTGTCCGTTCATGAAGAGTTGTGTCGAATAGACACTGCAATTCAAAATATGAAAAGGCAATTGGTGGTGCATGTCGACATATATTGTCTAGGTATGTCGACGTACCTTAGTTAAAAATGAAAATTGTTTTCTTTAAAATAATTTGAAAATTCTGTACATTGTAAAATAATTTGAACATAGTTTTTAAATATTTTAAACTCTAGAAACACTTATAAAATATTTAAAGATATGTATTAAAAGTTAAATAATTTATTTTTATTTAAAATATCAAAGATCATAATTTTGAGATGAAGATCAGAAATTGCTATCAAGGACTTTAAAAATATATACTAATGACTCTATAAACTAAATTATAACCTTGAGATCTTCATATCTTTGTCTTTGAACTCATGAGTCTTTATCTTAATCTTGAGGCTTTATACTATACAGTCTTTGATTTAGCACATATGCAGTATTCTGCACTATATACTATATAACTTGATAAAAACATTAGTATCTATATTTTATATAATTGTATATGGTTGCTGTCATCAAAATCAATAAATGAGGTATTAACAATCTCCCCTTTCTAATGACAACCATTAAATATTCATGTATATAAAATATAATATAACTCCCCCTAAGTTACATAACTCCCTTAAATATGTACATGTATATTTATATTTTTCTCCTTCTTCATCATTAACAAAAATGGGTGAAAGAATAAAAACTCCCCTTAAATGAAATACTTATAAACTATAAGGTCAATAATCAATAATTAAGTAATATACTCGTCAAAACTTGTTTATCTATTTATTTGGACTAAATTAATTAAAGTATATTTAAATGAGATATAGACCCAAATGCAAATTTTATTTATTTGAGACATACAATCAAATCAAATAGCAATCTTAATAATTTATACAAACCATACTATATCACACTAATAAATCCAAACTTTAAGAGTTTTAATAAATATACACACTTACAAATTTAAAATAAGTAGAAATCTAGACATTCCTAGGAACTTCAACCCAACCTTCAGATCCAAAGATCGGATTTACTTTGATGGCATCCAAATCTTCATTGTCCTTGGTGTTTGAGCATTTCGGGTTGTTAGTTTGATCATCTTTGATCAGGGAATAGATTAACCACTAAAGAGCATCAAAATATCTCTTGTTCTTTTATCATTTACATTTGACTTAATTCCAAATGCCTTTGTGTCCTTAAAATAAAAGAGAGAATATCTTTGAATGATTGGAGAGTTTCTTCAAGGCCTTCACAAATTTTTTGGTGTGGAGAAGACATTTTTATTAAAAATTGCTTTAGAATAAAAGGAGAATAAAGAATAAAATGATAAGTGACATTTTCTGGAAGAAATGGGCTTAAGTAGGAGCGCATTTGGAATGTTTGAATAAATAGTATTTATAGTACTTTAAAATTTTAAAATTTTGCCAAACGGCTAGGATATGTGTAACATCCCCCATTTTTAGGCCCGAAACTAAGTGCTACAGATGATGTGCCATCTATAGTATTAATTTTCGGTGACAAAATAATGACATGTTAATGGTATCCATAATATCAGAAGCACAATAATATGAAATAAAAGCAAACTTTCACATTTCATTTCAAAGTCATGATTTCATATTCCATACATAATCTCAAACATTGCCCATGTTCAGATAAATTATAATTATTACAAAATACTCCAAGAACGACATATGAAGATGCATCTTGGTTGACAAGAGTTACTAAACAGACAGATACATATACTGTCAAAACATTCATACAACAACTGACATAACATAGTGGATAATAGTAATAGATGGACTCCTACATAGCTAGCTTTGTCTCCTGCACGTCTCCAGAAGCTTTATTCGCCAAAACCTACTTAACCTGTAAAGCCCTTACTCCTGATCTACTCAAATCAAATTTTTAGCACCCGAGAGTTTAAGGGGAAAAATATAAACTTCGACTCAGACAAAAAGCCTGGTGTGAACAATGATATGTCATCTCGATTTATAGATAGTAAGCGAGACCACGCCGTTGAGTGGAACGGGTTTTCCCCTTATTAATATCCCTTTTTAAAATATATCTTTTGCAAATCAATCCCTACGACCAAACTAATTAAAATAAACAATATAAACAATAATGTGCATGCATGCAACATAGGTAATCATGATTATCTGTCAAATCAATGGACTATCTAGCCCAATGTTTAGTTTTCACAGGGTAGTTACCAACCTATATGGCTAACTCGAGTCTACAAGATATGCCAAATGTTATGACCGACTGTTAGAAGAAAACTGTCTCAATACACTTATCCTGGTATTTACCTAACTACCTGTCAATCTCATAGTTTTGCTAGGCTTACTATGAACTAAAGGTTTTGTAGGCCAACCTATAACCTATCTTATCTTTATATATTCCTCCGTGCATAAACCTACTTTTTGTCTTACTCTCGACAAAGCTCCACACATTGGAATTTTGGACTAATATCAACTTGGGGCTAACAGTTAAAGCATAGGATGCTACCCTACACCAGTCTGGTCTAGTTTTCTAATCTTTGAGTCAATTCATCCTATCCAATCTAGCCAAAAGTGATAAGAACAATGGTTTTCTTTAGTAAAATTCTAGGCTAAACACCCTTTTCTATTTCCTTGAAAACACTTTCTTTATAAATGATTTAACCCCAGAAATCCTTCTTTCAAAACAAGGAAAATATATCCCTTTACTTTATTCAAAATAATTATGTCATGATATATGCTTTTATAAAGTAATATTGATGTAATTCAAAATCATTTGAGGTCATCGCCTCTCAAAACAATGGGCCATAAAGCCAAAACAATGTAAAACCTTTACAATGATAAAGCTCGGCAGGCCATTAAGGGTCTTTAACCTTCTTTAGTATAAAAATAATTTAAAGTCTTTAACTTTTAAAACATAAGGCCATAAGCCAATGACACTACGTCGTACTTCATAGGGTGTCGACGTAATATAAAACATGGGTTGCATAGTGACAAGCCTTAAAAGAATATAGTCAACATAGGTAAACTTTGGCATTACTGCCTTAAGGAACACAAGCGGCATCAATAGGGTCGACATGATAATAGGTGGTAAGGATTAAAGTCAACAATCATTAATTAGGGTTAAAGTTGTAAAATGCGGCATCATATATTGCCGAAGTCAATAATAGCGCCATAGTTGCTGATGGAGTCGAAGTCAACAGGTATAAAACATGAGGCATCATTATCACGACTATAAACTACTTCAAAACCATTAAGGTTGGCGACTTTGTGGAAAGCATGCGGCATAGTACAAAGTGTGGCATTAATAAGTTAAACAAAGCGGCCTCATCCACTTCGAAGATCACGATGTCGGCATTGTTGGTGGCTTCCTACTTTGACCAAACCGATGCATTTCTTATCAACCTAAGTTGATACCCTATGCATTGCTCTTAATCGACGTCAAGACCATAGAGGCGGTGAGATAAGGGCGACATCATGAACTTCGGCTTGACAAGGTTGTAATTAACAGGAAAATTATTTTATTACCATTAAAAGTAATTTCTTTTCACCAAACCCCAATTATGTGTCAAAATTTTATTGGAGAACACTTCCTTTGCCACAATCATTTCCAAAAAACTACTAAGGAGCAGATTTATCATTTTCAAAGTACTTAGCAAATCTTGCATTTTATATTAATATTTAAATATACTAATTAAGCCTTTTTAGCTAAAATAATTCATATTAAATCATAAATAATTGAGAAAATCCCCAAAAACCATAATAAATCCAATTTATTATCTTATTTAACATATAAAAATTTCGGGGCCTAAAACCTAATTTAATTATTTTTTATAATTAAAACCCGAAATAAATCATTTCCAACCTTAGGAAATTCACCAAATATTCTCATTAAATCAAAAAATTAAAAAAAACACTTCCAAAATAATGTTTCTAACATCATATCAAAATCTCAAGTCATTTGGATGTCATATGATAGGTTTTCTAATTCAATCATATCACTTAATTTCATAAATAAATTCCCTAATTTCACCAATAAGCATATAATCATTCAAACTATCATAGCATGATATAATATAAGCAAAATAATTAGATCTATACTTAAACCCGAAAATAATACTTTGAATATGAGATGCATATCTTATTATTCACCTTGAATGGTTTAAGAAGGTTGAGAATTGCTTTTGATTTGATTCCCCTAAGCTTTGCTCTTGTTTTCTCTAGCTTCACTTCCCTTGAAACCCTTGTTAATGGTCGGCCTAATTCTTATCTCTTTTTTGTGTAAATGAAATGAAGGAGGAAATGAGAACGAGTATATTTGTTAAAGAATCATGCTCCTTTCCCATTTTTCCCTCCTTATACAACCTTCTTCTTATTGATCCCTCCTTATACAACCTTCTTCTAATTGATGTTCTAATTAATTCCATTAGTTCATTAATTAAGGCTCAACCCATACTAATTATCAAATCTCAATCTCCTTATAAATTTACATTATTTTATTTTTCCAATTAAATATTCTAAATAATGTTAATTAAAATTAAGGTTGTTCCAATATGTCTACATATCCAATATATGTATGTCGACATATATGCCTGAAATTGCAATATTTTTGTTTCTAATATAGTTTTTGTTTTAATTTAACACGATTATATTTTTATAATTTCCAAAGACTAATAGAACCATATAGAATAGTAAGAAATAAATTTCATTACTTAGAATAGAGAAATACAAGGATTTCAATGAAAAATAAAAGAAATACATGAAAATGACATGAAATAAAACTAGAAAAACACATAATAAGAGTAAAAAAGATAGGATAACTAGATCTGAAAGGATGATGATGATTATGAAGAGTTTCCCCAAGCTTACATTTGATTTTTCCAAAGTAATTCTCACATTATTGGAGAGAGAAGTGAACTTTTTACTAAAGAAACGTTTAAGCTTCTTTTAGTTTTTGAGAAGCATCTCTTGATTCTTTAGAATCTCTTTGTTGGAAGGGTGAGAAGGTTTGTTGAAGCTTTCTAAAGATGTATCCATTTCCTCCTCTTCCTCTTCTTGATTATCCCCTTCTTCAATTTCCATTTCGTCGCCTTCTTCTTGTTGTTGTTGAATTTTTTGCTCATCTTCCCATGCCAATCTTTCTTCATTTTCAGCAATAGTTTCATAGGGTTGGAAATAAGGAGATGCATGAGAGAGATGTCAGCCTTATTGAAAACTTTCCGAGGCAAAGTGGGTTCTCCTCGTAAATCAACCCCAAAATATTCGAACACTCTAGTAAGACAAACATCATGATAAAGCGTGTTCTCATATCTAGAAATATTTTTGAACAAAATCATCTAAAATGACTCATGCCCAATTGATGTAGTTTCCGTAGATGGAAAAAAGGGCTTTAAAAACTTTTTGAATTGGGTTATTGTAATTTCCCATCCTTGAGTGATGCTTTGTTGTAAAATGAGACTCAAAAGTCTCTATTTGATCTAATATTTTTGTGTTTGAAATCAAATTCTTCATCACTTTTAAAAATATCATGAAAAACTTTAAGATTATGATTTTATCAATTTTAAAGGTGGAGAGGTCAATCCCACTAAATTTGCAACCAAGTATTTGACCAAAATTTCACAATCTAAAATAATAGTAGTGCCTTTCACACTACTCTGAACTTATCCCTTTTCTCCTTGAATTTTTTTTTCATTTAAATTTGCATAAAACATTTAAATTGGGATAACACACAAAATTATTTTGAGAAGAGTCGACTAAACCAAGAATATTATTTTGCAAACAAAGACCTTGAAGACCATAAGAAGAGAATCATCAAACTTCACAAATCTTCCTGGAAAAACATTTCTGAAAGTAGCATATTCAACATAAGTATCTATGGCTTCTTTATCATTGAAAAGAAAGCCTTTGATTCTTTTTGAGAGCCTTATGGTTTTTGATGATTGACTTGAGGAGGCCATTGTTGAGTTGTTGAAGAGATAAGAGAGAGAAGAGGTAATTTTTAATTTGAAATAAAGTGAATGAATAAATGGATAAAGATATGATGATTTAAGAGAGAGAACTGACATTTTAGTTTTGAAAAGATGTATTTTCAGTTATTGGAGTTAATGCAAAAGAGAGAGAAATTTGAAAATCAATTTTAAATGAGATATCAAAATTCTGGTATGTATGTTGACATATGGGCTATGGTATGTCGTCATATGGGCCGTAAAATCCAAATTTAAAAGTAAGGTAACATACAATATATATATATATATGTATGTATATATATATATATCTGTATGCATCGAATATTATTATTAATTTATATTTTACTCTTAAAAAACAAAAAAAACAAAAATTAAATGTAAAAATAACCACTTTTTGCTTCTTTCTTTAAATTAGTTCTGATTAGTCTACTATTGTCATGAAACACATGCTTGCATCCTCAATATCTAGTTCGTTATCACTTGAAGTAGTATCTGAATCATCTAATGTTGGTGTGTAAGCTTTCTTTCTTTTTCTGGATGAATCGGTAACTGACGATATTTTTGATTTATTCTAATGCAGGCAGTCTCTTTGAAAATCACCAAGTTCATCATAGTTGAAACATCTGGTCACAGTACCAGTTCCAAAAGTCTTGTTTTAAGGTCTTTGAAAGTTTGTGTCTATGTGGATCGAGTAATATGATTATATCTACTAAATAAAAACATCAAACTAGCAGTATAAAAATTGCAATAAGTAAAGTGCACCGGAGATTTTTTATACTAGTTCAAACTTCCCGTTCTAGTCCAGTCCCAGACTCCTTCTGGATTTACGACTATACCCTCACTTAACCCAGAGGAATAGGTTTTACAAACCACCTGAGCTGCCGAACATGACTTTTATATTACAAACCGCCAAAGCTGTCGAATATGATTCATGCTTGAAAAACTCCTATAGGACTTTAACTATGAATGATAGTAAGTTTCTTGACTGATTGTGTTCTAGATAACACAGATAAGTTTATTAAGTACACCCTTCCTATAATCTCCATGAGAGATGATTTGAACGTGTAATTGTAGGAAGTAAAATTTTGAGAATATTGATAATTCACAAGTGCGTATAGATTAGAAAGATAGAAAGAATTGATTCTTGGTAAATGTAGAAGTGAATTCTCAACTCTATTTATAAGTTTGAAAAGTTTTAATTGAATAGTAGTAACCATTGGAGAGAACTATTCAAAGCAAGGGATGCAACTGTTGAAGAAGAGGGGATATGTCTTTTTAGAAATTCAAATAAAAAACCCGGCTATAGACATCCAGACGTCTGGATATTTTGTTCTAGACGTCTACATACCATAACATACATTTATGATAAATATTCCAAACCTATGTTTATCAAGACAGACGTCTGTTGTAAAAGCTCTAGATGTTTGGATTTTGCCTATTTTATTCCTTTATGTGCCTATTTCATAGTTTTTTATCATGGCTTATTTTGTTTAAGAAAATATTTGAATCATTAAATAAAAATTGGTTAAAATGATAACTTTACTTTAAAGATGGATTTCAAAATGTATTTTTGTGTGTGTGTGATCGTTAACTTGGATATTTTACGTAATATCTAAAACGAGAAAAATGATAGACAAACTCTATTTGTCTTCTACAATTTTAGCTTTGATGTCAATGTTAATCTTCATATCTCCTTGTATATATTCCTTCGTCTTGTTTCCGTCATGTATATCTCTTCTTGTATCTTCATGTATATACTTTTATCCTCTTTTGTACTGTGTATCTTCACGTTGAACTTATTTGTTTGTCTCTTTTTGATACTTATGTACCTGCAAGTTTAGTGGTTTTTTGGCATAATTTTATAGTTGTTGCCATTAAAATCCAACAAGAGAGGTTCTAACAAGTTGTTCATTGTAACGACCCAGAATTTTGAACGAATTAAATTGAAAATATTTAATTAATTTTAAATATTTGAACGATGATTTAATTTGAATCCCGAATATAACTTTGAATTTGGCGATTAAAATTATAAAATTTAATCTATTGATAATCGAATAAAAATTTGAATCTTCTATTTTAAGTTGAAGAAAAATATTTCGAAAGCTTTCAAAATTCATAAAGGTAATACTGAAGATAATTAAGACTTCAAAATCGAATTTGAATAAATTTGTTCAGCTTTGAAAATTATATCGTTCGAATCGATATTAAAAATAGCCGTCCGAGGCACAGTCTCGGAATTCGATGAAACCAGTTCCATTGGGTCCGGAATATTGTATTATTGCCGGGTTTCAAATTTCGTATTCTTCAGAGTTGATTTGTGACCTTACGGTGAGATAACGCGTTGGAAATTTGAATTGAATTCAATTTTAAATTTAATTTTTAACTGGGTCAATATCACACCACCACGTTGTCTCCCATTTAATACGCCTATAATCACGGAAGGAATCGTGAAGGCATGTTCCCCTGTCTTCCCCCTCTCTTTTTAAATCACGCAACTTTCTTCTTTCCCTCATTCCTCAGTTCCAAATCAAATGAAAAACTCTTCGTTCCCATTCAAATTATAACTGCCGACCTTTCTCTTTTGCTTTATCTAATCGAAACCCCATCGAAAGAAAAAAATATATAACCGAAATTAAATCGCGAGCTCGTCGCACTCCTCTTCAGTTGAAATCGACTTCACTTTGGTTCGCGGTGAAGTTAGGGTCTCTTCGTTTCATAAGAGATAAGCGATTATAGCTAGTCTTCAGTTCGACAAAGCAGGGAGGCGGCGATCAATGATTTGGGGATTGCGATTGTCAGGGGGACGCTCGCGAGCATGGAAATGAAGGCGCAGCTTTGGTTCGTCTTCTCAAGGCCACGGTCGAGACTAGGGCAAGAGGCACGCGCGTTGTGCTGGGGGATGTCGAGAGTTAGGGGTAGTTGCGGCATCAGGCGATGACGATTTGGGGCTCGAAGGCAGTTGGAGGTTCGCGATGGTGAATGTCAGAGGGATGCGCGCGTACTGAGGTAATGGTTGTCGTGGGTTAAGTGCAGATCGACTTCTGCGATCTGGGAGAGTCATCGGCAACGATTCAGGCAGGATGGAGTTTGTTTTGTGGTAAGAAATTTGTAGTATTGATTTAATTTAATTAAATGGATATATATATACATCCACAAAACATATTATAAATTTAGACAGTAAATTTTAGATGTGTTTAATCCTAATTTAACTATATATATATATATATATATTTATAGGGAGTAGGAAAATTATTTTTTTTAAATTAAGTTTGAAAAGAAAACATTTGTTTAAATTTAAATTGTTAGTAAATTTAATTTGTCAAATGGTTAGAAAATTAAATTTATTAAAGGAGATGTAGTTTTTAAATTTAATGTTTTGTTAAATAAATTTTTAAAGGGGAAATTGGTTAATTAAAACTATCAAAACGGAAATCGATTTATATAATTGGTTTGAATATTAATAAATTTGTATAATTATTTATACAAGGTATAAATCAAGATAATTGGGTCGAGATTGGATTGGATTGCAACATTTAAAAAAAAAGCTAAGGTGAGATCTTCTCACTCAAAATTAATTTGGATTGCAGTTATTGATTGCTATTTGGATGTGGTATTAGATATAGTAGGATATATCTATATATATATAGCAATATATACATATTGGCATATGTATATATTGGATTGATGATTTCCCGCCTCGTATAGCGGATGAGACCCTATTGCGCCGTTAGTAAGCGGATTTTTATAAAAACCCATATACCGCGATATTCCACCTCGAAGTGGAATTGGTATTGTGCTAACGTCTTTGGATGCAGGGAAACAGGTTGGAGGGATCCAACTGGATTCCTCACCAATATTATTATTTGCAGATATTTGTTGTATATGTTGTTATCATATTGATATATGATATTGAATGTTGTGATGGACTAATTGGTGCGTTGCATCATCGGGTTCAATTTTAAAGTTTAAAAATAAACGATTTTTACTTTAAAAGGGATTTTGAAGTGATTTTTGGAAAGTATACGATTTATTAAATTTTGAATTTATTTATCTTAAATAACTAAATGTTATAAATTTAAAGTTATGAAAATTTTAAATTGTGAAATATAACTGAAAGGTGATTTTGAAATAAATAGTCAAGTAATTTATAAAATAGTTTAAGTTTGGATTTCTTTTGTATTATTAAAAATGATGTATATAAAAGATGTACAGAATTGATATTTATCAATTAAAAGTATTGGAATTTTAAAACGAGTTTTTATAAGTGTTAGAAATTTATGGAATTATAAATTGTGAAGACATGAGATTTATAGAATTATAAATTGTGAAAATATGAAGTTTATAGATTTATAAAGTGTGAAGTTATAAAACGAATGAAATTGTATAATAAAAGATTTATAAGAGATTCACTTATAAATTGGATTTTTGCCTTTAAGTGGAATATTGATCGAATTGTTAATAAAGAAGATCTATAAGTCAAAGTTGTTATAAAAGAGAAATAGAATTTATGAACGTGTTTGTAAATTCGAAATAGATTGAATTG
This sequence comes from Allium fistulosum, assembly GCA_030737815.1. Lineage (NCBI taxonomy): Eukaryota > Viridiplantae > Streptophyta > Magnoliopsida > Asparagales > Amaryllidaceae > Allium > Allium fistulosum. The sequence goes on from CM060903.1 coordinate 995,268,092, forward strand.
GATAAATTAAATATAGAAGATTATCAAAGAAGATATATTCGCGTTTTTGGATAGCGAATTTTTATTGAAATAAAATGTGTAGAAATGTTGAATTTGGATAACGAAGTATATTCACGATTTTGGACAGTGAATATATTATTAAATAAAATGGATATGTTTTGGAAAAGTGATATTACGAAATGAAGTAATTGTTTTAAAAGATGTTTTAAAACGTGTTAAATATCGAAATCATAGATTCCAACATTTATTGTTGAAATAGACGTTTTCGAGAAATAAGGAAATGGTGGACTATAACACTATTGTTATAGTAAATGATTTCCGAAAGGAAATGTTTTATATAGTATTGGGATTTATATATATCTATCTAAATTTTCGAATCCCTATACTAGTGATTTTGAGTTGTCGTAACGATGTTTTACGTAACATTCGTTTTGACTCAAATAAAATTTGTGAAAGAGAATGATTTCCTTAGAGGATGAAATATATACTTAATTATAATTTAAGTATATCGAATATTTTCCAAGTGTTGAAAATAAATGATTTGTGAATTACTTATTATTTAATAAGTATAGAAATGCTTTTCCAATATGAAATGAACTGTTTTGAGATTTTATCTTTTAAAGATAAATTGAAATGTGGAAGTTGATTTGAAATTGTTTTCAAATGGTTAAGTGTGGAAATAATATACCTAGTAAAGATATTTTCGGAAATTAAATAATTTGGAAAATTATTTGGAATCTGATGATGTTGCGCATCTTTATTGATAGTTAAATAACCGACTATCAATAATTACCTTTAGATAGGTATTTGTTGTGAATTGGATGAATTTGAATGCCACACTTATTTTTGAATAATCGCTCACTATTCGGGTTAGTCGGGAAAGGACCATGGGGTCGTATAACCCATTCCGAATATGTGATACGTCGTTATGAATTCATTTGAAGACCGGTGTTGAAGACCGGATATTTTTGAAAACGGAAGGATTACCGTCGAGTTACTCTACATCGGCCGATCTCCGGTTTAGAGGTTTTATCACCCTTAGTGATGGGAAATCCGGACGTGATTAGAAATTTATCCGGATATGCAAGGGCTTCGTGAGAAGTGCCTTCGGTTCTGTTCGATCCCGGAACAGACTGGTATGGATTGTGTGTCTGACGTTACAATTTGAGATATAAAGCTGATTTCTTTCAAATACATTTCTGTTGGTGGCGGAGAATTTATTCTCTTAGCTTAACACCCTTCTCTGAGACGTACGAGCTCAGAGGTTATGTAGTTGAAATTTATCAGCGATATATCCCAATTTGGTAACGTGGCATACTGAGTGTTGCTGTGAAATGATCAGTGTTTGATCATTTGTGATATGATCATTTGTTTGATCTTATATCTTTGTGATCATAGGTTGATCATTTTGTTTGACCCGAAGCAGGGCTTTGTAGAAAGCGTAGCTTTGTGGACGAGACTTCATCGAGCCTCACACCTCGGAAATGGTCGAAACAGGAAGGATGCGGCAAGGTTCTAGGGAGTAGCGCCCCTTAGTGTATGTCATTCCTTCTGGATAGAGGTGGTATCATGGTATGGAGCCCAGATACTTAACCTATGTGGTTGCTGCATTATTATCTATGTGGTTTGTTGGAAATCGGGGATCCTCGGGAAGATCGGTTACGATCGGGGGATGACATACGCGTGTCAGTAGTTACCTACTTTTGCAGAGGTAACCCGGCCTTGTGTTGGCAGAGATCTAACCGTAGTGTTAGGTTATTTCTCGGGTCGTCTATTCCAGGGACGTACCCATCGTGGATAGGAAGTTCCTTAGCCTGACCATTTGTTGGAAATCCAAAGAAACAATACGCGACTTGTACGGTTTTAGTTGTAGAACCTATCATTCACTTATGGTGGCGCCCCACTGTTTGGATGGTAGCTATAGTAGGCATAGTTCGAAATGTCTATGCTGGCTAAGATTAATATTATACTTTCGAAATGATTTCTACACTATGCACTAATAATAATATCAAAAAGGATTTGATTTTGCGTAGTAAGCATCTTTGACTATCATAAGAAGAAATATCCTCCAATTCTGCGTTTGCATTGTGTGTGTGGCGGGAGGTCTTATGGTAGTTTCATTTTCCAAAAGCATTGCGAATTTGTTTTTATTTCCTTTGTGAAAGATAAACTGTTTTACGATCTCACACCAGTCACCATGACTGACTCGGAGTTTATTGTTTCCCTTCTAAACTCTGGGTGCCCACAAATTTCCACACGGGCAGTCTAGAGTTAGATTATCAGGATATTCTGGATATTCTGGAGCTTGGAGATAAGCTGGATGACGAGACGTAGTATTTATATCTGATAGTATTTATTCCGCTGTGTATTCTGTATGAGGACAAGTTATATAACTTTCCATTGCTGTATATTGACTCTGATGATTGATGTATGTATAAACTGATATAGCTCTTTGTTTTAAAAGACTAGTGTTTATTTATTATATATTGTTCCGCTGCGATATGTGAGATTCTGATATTGTTTTCTGTTCTGATGTTGTTCAGTTGTTCTTCTCTCTTTCTTCTATCTTCTTCTTCTTCTCCCTTTTCTTGTTCTTAAAACCCTCACTATTGGAGTTTCCGGCACTCGATTGCTCGGCAGTCGATAAAGTGAGTATCGATGTCGAATTTTCGAAAGTCGAAAATTTCCGTACGTGACATTCATCTTCCTGTGCTTCAAGAACTTTTTGAATTTTTTGGTCATGAAAGCAATCTCCTTATCATTATCATCATCTGAATCATGATTGTCAATTATTGCGTTGAAGGCAATGGTTTTCTTTTCCGTTGCCTTACTTTCTCTTCTGCCCTGCAATTATGCTTCGTAGGACATTAAATTACCTAGTAACTCTTTAATTTTTAGAGTGCTAATGTCATTAGCATCTTCAATTGCTAGTGTCTTTTGATCTCATTCTGAAGAGAGCGAATTGAGGATTTTTTTTAACTCGATCCTCTTCAGGAAAGTTTTTACCCAGTGATACTAAAGAATGTACAATATCTTGAAATCTACAATACATGTCAGAAATAGATTCATTCTATATAATTGAAACTGATTAGTTAACATGGAAATCTAAGTCTGTTTGACTTTACTAGTGCCCTCATGAATGACCTGCAATGTTCTCCAAATATCATATGCAGACTTACAAATAGAGACTCTATTTAATTCATTTTTACCTAGTAAGATAAAATATTTATAGTCTTAGAATTATTAACTACTTGTGTCTTTTTGGTCAACTGTCCAAGTTGAAACGTCGGTCTGGGGTTCAGTGTACTCATTTTGTGTAGTATTCCAAATATCTAAGCTATTAGACTATAAATAAATCCTCATCGTACATTACCAATAAGTATGATTAGCGCCATTAAAAATTGGGGGTCTAGCAGTAGATTTTCCTTCGACAAAAGTGTTAACAAGTGTACCAACAGTGTTGCTAGTCATTTAAACTTTTTCAAAAATCAAATTTTGAGTTTTTGAAAACTTTATGCTCTAATACCAAATGTGGGATGTAGAATTATGAATCTTAAGGCTAATTAAACATTAGATGGGGGTGAATAGTGTTTTATAACTTATGTAATCTTTTTAATTTTCTTTCAAGTTTGATATTAAATCTCAGATTAACAACATAGAATTATATTAACAATCAATCACAGATGCAATCAAAGATAGCAATAAAAGCAATAAAGTAAAGCAAAGAGTTAGAGAGATGACACTAGAGATTTTATACTAGTTTGGATTTCTTCTACATCCAGTCCCATAAAATTGCTTGTACATATTTCTTTTCAAATGTTAACCTTTAACCGGACAGAAGGCAAATCCAAATACAATTTTGATTTCGAGGCTACGATACACACCCTTCCGAATTTCCAAGCTCAGGTTAGACTCACTTAATTTGATCGGGCTACAAGCACATCCACTGACTTGAATCAGGCTACAAGCAAGTCCACTTAATTTGAACAGGCTACAAGCACACCAAAGTAAACACAAATAGAGTTGATAGTCTTTCCAAAGACAAATTCTTGTACTTTGGATATAATGGATCCTATAGTCTCTTGGATAACACCTTGATCTTTGAAATGAGAGAAATATTTCCAAAACAGTAAGAAAATGGTACTGAATCAATACAATGAAATATGAATTGATTCTATATGATTTGGAAGAGAATATAGTATATTTTTTCAAGATAGTAAGAAGTGGGAAGAAAATAAGTAATTAGTTACAAAAAAAATCGTTTGCACTCTCATTTATATAGTAAATGAACAGATGTATCTGTTCATGAAGAGTTGCATTGAATAGACACTTCCATTCAAAATTTGAAAAACCAATTGGCAGCATATATGTCCATATATATTATATAGGTATGTCGACACACCTTAGTTAAAAATGAAAATCTTTTCTTGAAAATAATTCGAAAATTCTATACCTTGCAAAATAATTTGAACATAGTTTTAAAATATTTTAAACTCTAGAAAGCCTTTATAAAATCTTTGAAGATATGTTTGAAATTTAAATAATTTATTTTTATTCAAAATATCAAAGATCATAATTTTGAGATGAAGATCGGAAATTACTATCAAGACCTTTAACAATATATATTAGTGGCTCTATACACTAAATTATAACCTTAAGATCTTCATACCTTTATCTTTGAACTCATGAGTCTTCGTATCTTTATCTTGAGTCATTATATTGTACAGTCTTAGATTTAGCACCTGTGTAATATTCTTCACTATATACTATATAACTTGACTAAAACATTAGTATCTATATTTTACATAATTGTATATGGTTGCTGTGGTCAAAATTAATAACTGAGGTATTAATAATATTAACTAACAGAAAACTATGGAGTGAGTCATTCCATAGTTATCTAATAACTATCAGTATGTAACCCTTAGGATCCCAATAATCATGAGTAATACACTGTCCAACATTTGGAGAGCATTACGTACTCTAGCCTCAACGTATTCATCGATATCTAGTCTCATGCATCTTGACTATGAACATTTAAAATGATATATTTGTTTTCATTGTGACAAATTACTCACGGTCACAACACTTTGTAACTACTATCACTAAACACATTATTTATGGATTTTCTATTAGATATATTTTTGATTAAATTAATTAATTAATACAACACATTATATCAAGTATATAATAGAAAGATAAGACCTTTTATTTCAAAAAATATTGGTTATCGAGTTTTTTATATGTAAAATATTAAATAATTGCCCCTAAGGCATACCTCTAACTCTACCAGAAGCAGTCTTTTAAAGATCCAACCCAACCTCGATTCAATCTCGATTAACCTTGAACCCTAGAATGGTAGTGGATTTCTTACCTTTAAACAACAAGCAACTAACCAACACAGCGTCGGGTCTAGGCAAACATACGCATTCACACTATGGTAGTAAATTTCTCACCTTCAAGCACACACGTGCATTCACACAATGGCAATGAATTTCTCACCTTCAGGCATTGCAACTCATTCACATCTCATATCCGGGTGCAGAAATTTCTAAATGAAGCAACCGTGAGTTCAAAGCCATGACAACGAGACTGCTCACGGTAGCAAAGTTCATCTCTTCTGGACAAACAACAAATTAAACCAAAGGAAAAGAACTCAACGCCGTAATCAATATTTTTCATCACTCAATCACAATAAAAAAACAATTTTCAATCATTAGAAAGCATCATCTCTGAAATAATCAATGTTTGTTCTTCAGCGAGGCAGCGAGACAACATGAACGCAACCCCTGGTCTCTGCCTTAGCAACTCCAAAAAGACTAGCCTAGGAAATGAAGACATCACCATCATTCTTTGGACTCCAAAACGGAAATAAAGAAGCATACGTCATCGTAGCCATCTCCAGGCGAGAGCTCTTCATCCAAAGTAGTCAAACAAAGCTATCGGCCATCTGAAGCTTTTGACGGTGAGAATTCGAGCGACGTAGAACGAGATCTCACCAACTCCAGGCACCAAAACAACATAGCAAGCATATTTGATCGACTTGCGCTTTAGAGCAAGGTGGTGGGCCTCTGACGTTGGGAGTTCAGTGAATCATTGCAAGGTGGAGTATTTCAACTTTGGGTAGAGGAAGGATTGCGTGGGTCTAAAGAGGAAGATTGGATTAAAAGGAAACGAAAGGTGATGACCATACCCTAATAAGTGCGACTCGCATAGCCTTGTGGCATATCCCATGTTTTAGTCATTCCCGGTTGTGAGGCTTGAGGCTACGATTTAACTTTTATATAGCAATCCCACTTAGAATGCTAACACTGCCATCCAGGCAAAAAAGCAATGCCAACATTCATCCATACAAGTTATTCTGGGACTGAAAAAACCGAAGGCACTGCTTCTACTACATCCTCAGGATTAGTAGCAAGTAGCCCTTGCACTTCAAAAAACTTCGTCTTCGATCATCTTCAAGATGTCTTCGATTTGAATGCGTATGCCGGTTCGAAGTGGTTTTAAGATAATATATCTGATCCTGGTCTCTCTTCGAACCGACAATGATAGATCAAAATTGGTCAAGATTTGATAGTTGGTTATTTAACTATCAAATAACAAACAATTCAACCAGAGAATTAATTCCATAAAGGAAACAACACTGGTTAAGCACATAAGCCACCACTAAGCCTCTTTAATTAATTCTTTCGTTAATTAAAACCACATTGTAAATTCTTGTATTAATACTTTTACAAAGATATATCCACAAACCCTTCTCTACTCTTTTCAATACTTGAAAAATATTGATATACTTATCTCAACTGTATAAGTACTCACAAAACATTTAACTTTCAAAACTTAGAAGACTTTTCCACATACATATCTCAACTGTATAAGTATATTCACAAAACATTGCACTTTCAATACATAGGAAACTTTTCCATAAACTTATCTCAACTGTATAAGTATATTCACAAAACATTTCACTTTAAATACTTAGGAAACTTTTCCATATATTTATCTCAACTGTATAAGTATATTCACAAAATATTTAACTTCTAACACTTAATCGGATTAAAATAACTATCATTTAAAAGATTGTTAATAATAAACCCCAAAACATTTTCCTTTTGGTGTAAGTCAATAAATCATATAGAAATTAGACCAAATATACTTACCATCACTTCCTACTTTCAAACAGTACAATCTCTCGATTAACAATGAAATTGGAAAAGTTAGAAAATTATCCTTGCCTTGATACATGTTCTTAATTCTAAAGATAGAAACGAGTTTCCATACCTCAGAACCTGGTGTTAAGTATGAAAATAATACTTTCCATACCACCGAAATTTAAATTGATCATTTATGGAATCGAGTCTCGTTCTATTTTTAACAGTTCTCTTTATAAATCCTTTCATAAAATTCCTTATAAAACTTCTTTCTATTTATAAAACTCTTTTGTATATACAAACTACTTTAATAAAAGATCATTTATAAAACTTCCTTTATAAATCTCCAAATTTATTTCTAACTCATTTTATAAAACTTCAAATTCATTTATAAAACTTCTTTTATAAAATATCCTTTTTATTTATAAAACTTCTTTTATAAATCTCAAAACATAATTATAAACTTCTTTTATAAATCTCCAAATATATTTATAAAACTCTTTTTATACTTAACACAAATCTTCATTTTCAAAATAAGACAAAATACTTCCATAAACTGATCATTTTATATATTACTATAAATCCACAAATGTGAATCATTTCCCAATTCCTCAAAATGGTATCATTTCCCTTTTAAAAATATTATTTATAAATTCATTCTTTTTATCTATAAAATACTATTTATAAAACTATCCCTTTATTTAAAAAAATAACATTTATAAATCTATCCTTTTATACAACATCTTATATAAAACGTTTCACACATATTTATTCCAAAATATTTCTACCTTCTTTTAAAAACTAAATCGCTTTAAAGTAAAAGATAAACGCCTTTTATTTTCTTATAAAATAAGCATTCATTATTATAATAAATTTCTATAAAGATAAATACTTTTCAAAAATAATTTTAATACATTTACATATATACATATATTAGAAGAATAGGAAAAGAAGTTGAAGTAAAATAGAGAAGTTCAAAAACCCATTTTAAATTAAATATCACAGAAATTCCAAAAGAGTCAGATTTAAAAATCATTTCCCAAATCAAAACCATTTCCAAATCAAACAGCAATTAATAGTATTTCAAAATACTATAATGAAGCCAATAGCTACTATAGCACTCAACCAATGATCTTACTACCTTTTTCACTAAAATGGTTCAGCTTTTAACATATATCAATGTCATATCCAATATGCCCAACTACCAACTTTTAACATTCCACTATTTATATAATTGGTATATAACTGAAATTAAAATCACAACGGCGAGAAATCCGGATTTCTCTACAAAATTCCCTGTATTTCATTTTAAATGTCATTTGCTTTTTAAATTGGAAATTCAACCAAACCAAACCAATAATTCATCCAACCACAAAACAATAATTTATACATATTATATATCATTATAGTAATCATTCAGAGGTGATAAAATCATTGAAATTCCAGTTGATGCTTAAGCGTTCTGCTTTGATCTAAAATTGAACGATGTTCGATTTTAGCTCAAAATTTCATTTGCTCCAAACTTGATGAAACCAGTTCCAGCACATAGGTATCGCTCATACGAGCGCAATGCAAAAGACCCATCTCGATTGGACATCGTATGAAATAGTTACTCAAGTTATAAGTTTTAAGATTTAAAAATATTAATTACATAATTAACTTTAATTAATTATAAATTAATCATGCTCATCTTCTTCCCTAAATCTAACTACTCTCATTGCCTGCACATGTGCACGAATGTGCACGCACCTACACCGATCCCCTCCCTTCTCAATTCTCCATGAAATCGTCCTAAACCAACTTCGTTGCACTCCATATCTCATGAGCCACCACCCCGACCAAAAAATTTGAAGCTCGATAGCCTCCTTAGAGTTGCGACCTGTAGGGTTTCACCTACGACATGGAATTGTATCATCATCCAAACGACCACTGCTCCACCTCAGACTCCCCCAAATGATGCTCCTCCATACCACAAACCCGATGCAACCAACGACACATTTAACCATCGCCTAAATCAAATATAGACCTAAACCTTAGCTCCCCGTCAAACTGTCGATCACCCTAAACATCTACCGCACACCACCAAATTACAGGGATTTGAAAATCTAGTCAATACGAACCCAAAGAACCTTGCTTTATATTTTTTCGTTGAATAAATGAATTGATATTGATTTTTGAAGTGGAGGATTTAATTTTGTTTTAATTGCATGAAGTGATAAAAAGAACAGTGAAAGAGAAAAAGAAAACTCAAGTTTGTTGAAAATCTAAGTGTAAATGACAGTTTAAAATTTGATTTCCAGCAAGTCACTACACAGAATTTCGTTTGCGAACGAAACAGGAACAAAACAAAATACGATCGTGCATAAAATTGCGACATGATCTCAAAAAAATAATAATATACACTGGTTATCTTTTTTTGTATAACTTCAAAAGTACCATCGTTTGCCGTAAAATACGTCAATCGATAATTTAAATATTTTCCATATTAAAAATTATGGAAAAATCAAATAAATTAAATTAAAAATACTATAACAAAAATCGAGTCATTTCGTAATGATTAATTTTCTAATTATTTGTTAAATTTGAATGAAACTTGAATATTTAAATAAATTAAATATTCTCACTTGAAACGTTAAAAATTCTAGGTCGTTATATTCTTCCCTCCTTAAAAGAATTTCTTCCTTGAAATTCCCAAAGGAAGAAAAATGCCTTTACACCCTTAGAATTATAAAATATCGTAAATAAAATGAGTTATTAATCCTTTAATATCTCATATATTCTGGAAAAATTTTGATAGCACCTCCTTTGCGCGGCTTGATCCGAATTTTTTTTAAATTGCCACAATGGCCAAAATAAATATAATAAAGGCCCAAAAGTGGTCTCCCGATATATACTTATTACATATCTTATAGAGTATGTATGACACATAGCAAACACAACCATTAAGTAATAAACGTGTACCTATTTGTCGAGCAATCAAACTCTATCAACGAAACTAAAAGCAACTAGCAAGCTTTTGCTTCCATGAATCTGTATCCCACTTACAAATTATAACAAACCTTATAACTTGCATTTCTAATGTCAAAAACATACAATTATATTAAAGCCCGTATAATGTACGTATGCTATCGGTACGCACTATCAAATACGATCACTCGCTCGATGAAACAAATTTCACTTCCAAACTAGTATCGCTCACTCGACTTCCCTAGTGCGGACTCCGATCAGGTTCCTTGATTAGAAACCTCTGTACTCCTTACATAGCCATATACTATGATAGAAAACTTCAAAATCAAATCTAAAATCTATATCAAGTGTTTTCCCTCAAGAATCGAGTAAAAAATCCTTGTTCGAACCGGTGTAAATCACCTCGAAATCATGTACTCGAATCTGGATCAAGAATAGTCATGCGAATAAAATGATCTACGACTTACGTATTTATCCCATTGGTTTCTTAACTACATCAATTTGTTTTCATTTTAAATCACATTCATTTTTACTTATAGTAAATTTCCTTTTAATACTAATCATTTATGAACCATTTCATACTTCTCTTAAGTTTATTAATGTTTTATAAATCAAGTTCATATTCATATAATACTCTTCAACATCCTAAGAGTATATATACAATATCGGATTTGTTTTACTTAACCAGGATGTCCAACAAATTTAAAACTTGTTTTAACTTATCTCCTCGAATTTATAAGTTACAAAAACTCATTCTTCTTATATTTTCACAAACACTTAGCTTCATTTCTGAATAACCCGGAAGTTTTCGACTATCCAAACTCACTAAAAAATCCATCTCGTTTCAAAAAATGAAAATTACCAAATAAGATATCATAATGGGATGCACAACCCGAACAATCCTAATGCATATGATATATGCGTCCATATGATAACTTAACTGAAAACTTCAGAATTAAACACCCGGGTTTTATTTCAACTCTATTTGAAATAAAAAATATATATCTCCTTTTGTATATCAAATCATACTTTTAGAATTAAAAAAAATTGTTTTCCAAAACAACTCTATTACAAATCACTATGGTAGCATTTCCTTACTTAGAAACTCGAAAATGAACACCGATGATGCTGCAGTCCTCAATGGAATTATTTTCCAGCGACAGAAGTGAGTCAGTGCTTTCTGTCTCCTTCAAAATCCTTTTAAAAGCATTTCTATTAAAAATACTTTCAAATAATACAATTAATATATTCTCCAAACTTTTAAAAACAATTTTCAAAACACCGGGATTTAAGTTCTCAAATTCTCTGCTTAAATACCTTTTTATTTATAAACCATACTTATAAAATTTCATTTCACAAATGTATATCCTTGTTTAGAATATAATAAAAACTTTTATTAAAATTAAATTTTTAACCTAACATTATCATCGAACGCTTTATACAAAAAAGTGAAACTTAATTCACAAAGCATTCATATTTAATTCAACCAAAATAATAAATGTTCATAAACTATCTGAGCACAAACAATCAATCAACAAAAAATAGTCAATGCTCCTAAACCGAATGAGCATGACTAATCAAACAGTAAATGATAATAACTGAATATTATCATTTTCTAACAAACAAACACACTATAACCAACTATATCAATTTCTGAAAATTATTCTTTTATATATATAATATAAAACCTTGATAAAATTATTTTATTTACCAATTTCAAAACAATACTGTGTCGGTTTGCCTTGTTCAAGTGTTTAGAAACCCCTATTGATACAATTGTACCTTCGGTATCGACCAGAATTCATAAGTCACTCAATAGATAAGTCGACATGATATAAAATATTTTAGAGCACTAACAAATACGCACTCTTCTATATATACACTCAAACTCATTCTAGGGTATTGCTAACCCTATCTCTAATGAGTCTACCCCACCAAAGCCTAGGTGTTCACTCAACCTAAGCTCTGATACCACTTGTAATGACCCGCCTATTTGACCCTAAAAAGTCAAGACTAATACATCCACGGTATTCATGTGCCGAGCATCCAAGTGCTGGAAAGATAGATTGTTAGGGGAAAAGAAAGAAAAATTAGAATAGAGTCTCACATCATAAGGAGTAACATATAATATACAACAGATCTTTATAAAAGAAAAACTGTAATATACATACATCAATTAGAGTTAACTAACCAATCATCAGTCTGGACAGTTATAACAACCTATCCTCACAAATGCTGATAAATACAAATAGCCAATGCAGTGGAAATAAAGATACATAAATACGTCTTGGAGGCATCCAACTCATCTCCTGAAATCCATACAACATCTGGAAAACATGTTCGGGCTGACTCGGGCATTATAAAAAAATAACGTCCGGATCAGTTTGATAAACCAGCATGAGAAACACACATCAAATGGATTTTAATGTCATAAAAACTTCAAAAATAAAGGTATCTCATAAGACCGCGTCGCATATGAACACAAATGGGTTTTTACCATATGATAACCAAACCATTTATAGGAAATCTTGTGATGTTATAATAATGTCTAGGGTTTAAAATAAATATTGAATCATAGCCAAAATTGTTACATTAATTAAATTCTAGCATAATAGGTATACAACTAAGTTCGAAAGGCACTTATTGGAGAAAGGATTCCATAAAATGACAAGACTACTGGGGTACTGCCTATCACAGTACACCTCTAGACAAAATGTACCGAGAGGCTCACATGGACACCCTGCATCGTAAGACCGGCTACCCCTTGCTGGATAGTATCGAATGTCATCCCGGTTGCTTTACAACCTTTTCTTGAGAGCTCTCATGCACATACCAAATCCATAAATATTGATGTAGAAAGGTGATGAGCATACCCGAATGGGTGCGACCCATATAGCTTTGCAGCATATCCCCTGTTTTAGTCATTCTCGGTTGCGAGATTTGAGGCTACGATTTACCTTTTATATAACAATCCCACTTGGAATGCTAATACTGCCCTCCAGGCAACAATGCAATGTAAGCATTCGTCCATAAAAGCTGTTCTTGGATTGAACAAACTGAGCCTTCTACTACATCCTCAATATTAGTAGCAAGTAGTCATTGTACTTCAAATAACTCTGTCTTCGATCATCTTCAAGATGTCTCAATTCTAACGCGGATGCTAGTTTGAAGTAGTTTTCGGATAACATATTCGATCCCGCTCTCTTCGAACCGACAACGATAGTTTAAAACTGGCTAAGATTTGATAGTCGGTTATTTAACTATCAAATAACAAATAATTCAACCAGAGATTTAATTCCATAAGGGAAACAAGACTATTTAAGCACATAAGCCACCCCTAAGCCTCTTTAATTAATTAAAACCACATTGTAAATTCTTGTATTAAAATACTTTTACAAAAATATATCCACAAACCCTTTTTTTACTCTTTTCAATAATTGAAAAATAATTATATACTTATCTCACGACCACAACAAAATACACTTTTTACAACGGGCAATACCCGTTGTAATAGGGGTTTCGCAATGGACCAGTGTCCGTCGTCTTATGCGATGTTGTAATAGACCCAAATGATTTTACAACTATTTTTGACAGTTGCAATAGGGTCTTTTGCAAATGTTTTTACCCGTTGCAGTAGAGTTTTTTGCAACTGTTTTTGCCAGTTGCAATAGAGTCTATTGCAACTATTTTTTCCAGTTGTCAAAAAATTCAAATGAGAAAAAAATATAAAACTACTGCAGTGCACCTGTAAATTTAAAACTAATTTGCAATTGAAACCAAAATATTATACTAATAACAACCTATTTATTCATATTTATTAAAACTAACCAAAAAAAATCATGTTTCAAAATACTAAAAAAATTCATGTATTCACAACATTCATAAAGTTTTACATAGTTACAAAACATCGTATTCAAGCCTAAACTAACATAACATGTACTACATACTAAAAATAACAAACAAGATTTAAAATTTAGACCAAACGACATTGAAGCAAACCCTGAACCATAATACTTTAGTTAATTAAAACCCACATCATACCCTTTTTTCTTCAAGAATTCCTTTGCTTCTGCTATGTCCTGAAATACATACAAATATAATGTAAACTACAAATATAATGTATTGTCTACTTTATATACAAATATATATATATATATATTGGTTAGAATGACAAACATGCGTATCCTAACACAAATGAGTAATTTCCAAAAATGAGCATATATAGTGTATGCATTGCGGTAGCCTGCTACTGCATTACAGGTAACCTTTTTTATATAAATAAAACGAATTAGTATTTAGTTATGTTAAAAATCCATAATCATGGTTTCTACTTTAAAGTTTGAACTATCTTTTGTCACTCTAGATTGTTCATAATTTTATTGATTACATGTTCCAATACATTATGATCACTACTTAAGTGTACATGACATGAGTGTCCTAAAAAGACTTTAGAAAAGTGAGATCACTCCTATAACTTACAAGAGATGAATACCAAAATTGTACAATAATATGTTTTTGTATAATCTAAAAAGTCTGAATATCAAAACTGGAAGACATATCCCTTCATGAAGAACTAAATGCTCTAAAATGCATAGAGAGAGTTTCGCCCATTTTAGTTTCATACCCATTATTGACCTAATGAAGCGTAAAAGTCATGTTGAAAAAGAAACCGAAAGGGAAAAAGGACACTAAATACATATTTCATCACATAAAGCAATACATACAGATTGGTTATCTAAACAATTACATGTAGTAGATTTTCTTAAACAATTGCCTTAATATAACTTGTACAACACGTTTTCTTGGTTTTAAAGCATTTTATTTTGGACAATTTTTCAAACAGGTCATGTAAAAAAAACAAAACATGAAAATAGGCTTCATAGAAAACTAATTGCAAAACTAGGTCACGTTTTGTTTATTACTTGCGTAAATATGGATTGCACAAGTAATAAACTATTTTTTATACGTAGAGCTTGTGCAACCCATAATTGCACAAGCTCTACTTATAAAGCTTGCGCAATCTATAAGTGCGCAAGTTTTATAATTAAAGCTTGTGCACTTATGTATTGCATAAGCTCATTTTCGAGCATCAAATAGACAAAGAGCCGGATCTGAGCTCATAATCCAACATTTCAACCTTCTTTCCAAAACTCTCCCCATTCCCCATTCCAAACCCATTCCAAATCCAAATCAAAATCCTAAAAAAACATTGTTCTTCCTCTATTCCTTCAAGCAACAACTCGATTACACATAAAATGGAAGCAAGCTCTTCATCTACGTCGATTAGAGGTAATAATAATTTGATTGTAAATTGATTACTACTTTACAAGTGATTGTTATTGTTAATGGAAGAAGTAGTCTTGATGATGTCGATGTCACTTTACTCATATGGTTGGTTTCTTTGTTGAAAATGCAAAAATAATTGAAGTATTCATAAAACCAACCCCCTAAATGTTGAAATAGATGTATGTTTGCTAATTGGTTGTTGTTGTTTGTTATGTAGAATTGGCTCTCGAACCCGAAGATAGAAGTGTTCTTTATCTTCAAGAACATCATAGAAGCAAAACGATGCGCTAATGGAGGTAATTTTTCTATGCACAATGCGTTAATGGTAAACCAAAATGCAAGTATGAAATACTAATTTTAATTCATTTATAATTATCAAGATGTGGAAACAGTTAAGCTATGCGATCATTCGAGCAAGCTTAAGGAAATCGACTTTAAAGATCTAAGATTGGAGCAGAACCTAAGAATCGCCAGATTTTGGAAAGCTATGCAAATCGACTACATTCGACTCGATCATCACCTTATTACAGCTTTGTGCGATAGATAGAGGCTGGAGACAAATACTTTTCATATGAGAGTCGGTGAAATGACGGTAACTCTAGCCGATGTTTATATTCTTTTCGGTATTAACGAAGACGGTTTTCCAGTATGTACACAAAATTTGGATATGGATTATTTGGAATTGGCTCATGACTTGCTTGGTATTTTTCTGCCTAAAGAGATCGTTAAGTCTAAAAGTGAAATAGCAATTACATGGTTTAAAAGCGAATTTTCTGAACCACTACCTAAAGGGGCGACCGATTTAGATATACTTCGTTGCAGTCGGGCCATGATATTGTACTTTTTGAGTTGCCGGCTATTTCCCGATGATTCGAAAGGTAGATTAAATTTTAAATTTTTACCATTTTTGGATGCTTTAGCAAATTGTGGTTATCATTCTTAGGGCAGTGCCGTACTATGCTATTTGTATAGTGAGTTGTCAAATGTTGCCTTGCAACGAAGAAAATTTTAAGGGGTTCCGCAACGTTGTTGCAAATATGGTCATGGTCGCATATTGCTATTGGACGACCGTCGGTTAGAATTCCTACCGACTTAAATCTGTATCTTCCATTCAGGTGTAGGTGGAATTGTGCTAGGAGTTGGCGTGAGGCGCCAAAATATGTACAGTTTTACCAAAATAAGTTGGACTTGTTGGTGGATGACACCGTTACATGGGAACCATATTCGTTGGTGAACAAATTTGGGCATCCGGACATTGACTATATCTTCGCTGGTTGGATCGCTAAGAGCCGACTGATTCTATTTTTGGACTTTGAATTGTATGCTCCTGGCCGAGTAATGAAACAGTTTGGCTTTGATCACCAGTGCATTCCCGATCCTGTTGTGCCCTTAGACCCAAAAACAACTAGTTGGATGACATTTCTGCAAGAAAGTATTGTTGTTTGGGATTCCAGAATAGATCGTGTCGAACGAGCACTTGAGCCCCCGACACCGTTGAGCGAGTACGAGTATTGGTTTTGGCAAATTACTCGCCGTTATATTCTAAAAAAGTCGGCAAGGAAGTTGGTTGTGTACATTCCTCGTGCACCTTTCGAACGTGATGTGGTAAGTATTGTAATTTCTAAATTTTAGTTCAATTTTTTAGCTCATATTCGTTGATACATTGTTATGACTTATGGTTTGGGTGGATGTGATCGACGAAATAGAAGATAGTCGTATGGAGCCGGACAAGGTGAAAAGCAAGTGCATCGACCTACGATGTATACTTGACACGATTTTGGGTCGAAACAAGCTAAGAAGGCCAGCCAAACCGCTGCACATTGAAGAACTACCACGTTCTACGGAGGAGACACATACTACACTAGTGGGTGGACAAACTCGATGGAGGATGCACATACGGAGGGGGAGGGTTCACAGCAAGCCGTCGAGGAAACGCAAGCTCAATGGCCTGCTTAGCCCGAAGTAGAACAATACACCAACAGAGAAACTCAGGCTCAATGGCCCGTTTGGCACGAAGAAGAACAACACTTCGGATATATTGGACAATCCACACACGAGTAGACGGAAGAGCGGCCGCAGTGGGAAATACAACAAGAAGAACTAATTTTCGGGCCGAGTCAACAACAAGAAATCTCACTTCCAACACCCGCTCCTACATTTGAAGAAGGCTAAGGATTGACTCCTATCGTGTATAGAAGGAGGAGGAAGAAAAGAGACACACCTATTAAGCTTAGACGGATTCGGGATTGAGGTGTATTGTTGTTTGGCCGACATATGTTGTTGTTTCTCGTTTGGTCGGAAAGGATAATGTGGATGTATATGTCGTTGGTTGGTTGTATATATTGTTGAACCTACTTTCGGTAATTTTCAATTGCGCTTTGGTTCTTTTGTTTTGTTGTTGGTGATGTTTGGTATTGGTGTTGATATTCTATTGCGTTTTGCATGCTACTTATGTTGTTGTTCATAGTTTTTGTTGTGTATTGTGGGGGTGGAATGTGTTGCAGCAACTCCCTGTCTTTGACCGAGAGCTATTACTGCTTGCGCAATTATGGAATGCGCAGTATTTAGCAATATAGCTTGCGCATTCCACAAGTGCGCAAGCTATATAGCTAAATAATGCTTACGCATTCCACAATTGCGCAAGCTATAATTTTTTCTGGATCGCTTGTTGAAGCAGCTCTCTGTCTTAGACAAAGAGCAGTTACTGCTTGCGCAATTGTGGAATGCGCAAGCATTATTTAGCTATATAGCTTGCGCACTTGTGGAATGCGCAAGCTATATTGCTAAATGCTGCTTGCGCATTCCACAATTGCGCAAGCAGTAATAGCTCTCTGTCTAAGACAGAGAGTTGCTGCAACACATTCCACCCCACAAACATTCCAACATTCACTTCAATCAACAACAAATATAGCAACATACGCATAGACATAAAGATTTGTAGTTAAAAATTAACAGGGGAAGTAAAAAAACAAACATATGCAATAGCAAGTTAACACACTTCTTCCGTTACAAATACATAAAAATATTGAATAACATAGACGTACAACAACTCATACAATTCAACGTGGACAAGTTTTTTTCTTATGCCTAATAGAACCACATTTGCTACAACTGTTATGGCCGGATGAAGATGGTGGATTCATGAAACCTTTGATTCGAGTAGACCGCCGATGTCCAGAATTTCTGCGCACTGGCGGTGGTTGTATAATTGGACCATCGTAGACATCCCAATGTCGACTATCTGGTACATGGTGGAATAAATGAGCATAAACTGCGGTATACATAGCCGTTGTGTACCACGTGGAGATTAAGTCAAAATGCGCTCTATTAGCACCGCCCGAACCACGTGAACAAGCTGCTAATACATGGGAGCACGGAAAATGATCTAACGTTGGCATGTTGCATGAACATTTGGCAATATCTTCGATATTCACCATATAATCAAACATATGCACATCTTTCACCTGCTATTCAACAAAGCCATATCTCTCTATAGACATGAGCCTTGATTCTTCCATTCTTCTCCGAGCTAATGCTTCCCACCTAGGTGTGAGCTGCGACGTCCACTCTTCTCCTTGAGTTCGACGTTCGACAAAGTAATGGTTCAATCGATGAAACGTACGTGCAACCAATGATCTAACAGGTAAATTCCTAGTTCCTTTCAGCACACCGTTAAAGCTTTCGGAAACATTAGTCGTCATCATATTGAATCATGCTCTGCCGTCGTGAAAAAGAGTCCAACTTGATTCCTGGTTTTTCAAACTTCTTTCAGTCCACACATCGGGATCTCGATTTACATCCTTCAATTGTTTTCGAAGTTCATTATATTTTACAACCTCTGATGTCGTGGCACATGCATGTAACAAATTTTGTAGCTCATCCATGCCAAACCACGCTTTCTTGAAAGCATTAATATGACGAATAAAAAGCGATGATGATGTTCAATTGGCCAAGCTTCTCTAAGCACACATGGAATTCCTTTCATATGATCCTAGATAAAGGTAATACATCTGGTATGTACGAATTGAATATAATTCCATATGCAACGAATAAACCAACTCCACATTTCCACGACTCTGTTTGTACAACAACAAAGGCTAACGGAAATAGACCTTGGTTTGCATCCACCCAGTAGCTACTAGTAATGTATCCAGATACTTCCCGTATAAATGAGTGGCATCAATAGACAGTATAGGTCAACAGTGGTTGAAACCAAGAATAGAAGGTCCAAAAGCCAAAAAAGCACCATTAAAAACACCACGACTATGAATAACATTATATACGGTTCTGGGGTTGGTACGTTGTAGGGTTTCTAAGATATTTTGGCAATTCCGCGTATGACGATTCCCAATCTTCAAAAATCATTGCAACAGCTTTTTGTATTCCGTTCCAGGTTCGAGAATAACTCGCTTTAATATGAAACATATTAGACATTGTCTCTTGAACAGTTCTTGCAGTCATGTTTGTTTCAGCTTTAATCAACGGAAGTATTTTGCTGCATATAAACTTGCAGTTGCCTATCGATGGTTTGAGTTGATTGTTGCATTTAAACAAGTGTGATCGCCACCATATGTAGTTATCTTCCACCAATTTGAATTTTTTCTAACTAAAAGGCTTGCATACACTCGCCAATGACATGTTTCATAAACATCACAACAGACTGTGTACCGATTCGCACGGGATTTCAGAACTTGAAATGAAACTGAATATTTAATCGCCCATTCACATAACTGTTCAACAAGATTCTGCTTACTTTCAAAAATTAGTTATCATCAACCTCCTCAATGTCTGCATATATGATTGCATCATTGTTAACTTCCATTTGATAGATCCAAGTTCTATCCTCATCATCCGCACAAGCTACTTCCATGCTATCCAATTGCCCACCGATCTCGTGTGGAGTATCAACATGATCATCACCGCCATCGTTATCACAACCAGTCAATGCTTCTTCGACACTACGAATACAAAAAATAACGGTAAGATATTTTGCATTAACGTAAGTCAAAATGCAAGTGCCACAGTATAATAGTACTCACTTTTCGAACGCTTGCGATTGATTTGGATGTATAGAGTTATGCATCATATTTTGTTCCTGACTAGAAGAGATTGTTCCTGACTAGAAGAGACTCCAACCATTCTGTTGTACCTGTGAAGTAAGTTTGTAAACTCTCCACCTTGATGGCTTGAAAGATATAAAGGATACGCCGACCATTATGTTTCTTGTAACTATGTGGTGGGTACATACTCATCCGCAGAAATTACTGTCGGTTGTGTTTCGACCACATTATCATGTTCCACTTTCGCAACATATATTTCTATCACTCTCATTCCAACCAAAAATGTAGAGTTCAAATCATCGTTGTCTTCCGAATCAATAGCGGATGCACCATCATCCCGAAACCATTTCACCGCTAATTTTAAATCATATATCACAGGATTTTCTTTTGTCACTTAAAATGCCCTTTGTTTAAGCTCTTCAAAACTACAATGATTTTTTATTGTCGATCCATTTCGCTTTCCTCCAACATATCTTGGTTTACCTTCATCTTCAACCAACAGTTCCCCATCAAAGTAAAATATAGTCGAAACCGTTGACATTATCTACAAATACAGTTGCAATAGCACATTCACAATCTTGATTTTGTGACATAATTCTAATCATTAAAATGTTGAATTAATACCTTCCTTTCCTAAGTAGATTTTGCTACCGTAGGCAATCTTCAACCAAAAACAGTCAAATCAATCTTTAAGAAAAATCAAACAAGCAAATCAATATAATAACGTAACCAATATAACTCAACAACAAAATCAACAATACCAAATGCACTTCACCAACATATTCAACTGCTTAAATAGCACACAGTTAGGGTTAAAACAAAAACAAACATTTTCGGAACATCATATTAAATATACTACATTTCAACATTAAAACCAAATATGACAACGTTAACCTAGTCCAAACATCTACCAGAATCTTGGCCTCCCATTGCTTTCCCTTAGTTCTTCATTCACCTTTTTCAAACGAATTATTTCGACATGCAATTCGTAGGCATACTCGAGCCCCCTTTCGCATAGTGGTTGATCGATCCATTTAAAATAATTACAACAATCCACTTCACGAGGATTCAGTCTGTGTTCGTTGTACGAACTACAACCAAAAAATCTTCGCCCGACATTCTTTTCCTTTCCACAAACGACCACTACACATATATCTCCATAGTAACAATTTGGATATGGTCGTTGTTCCCGTGGCATGGATGGACCAACAGGATGTACAGGCGTTAGCTTATTTTCATCAACGCTAATTTGATGACCGGGTCTTTCGGTAGAAACAACTTCACGTAAACAAGTGTGTAAGGTTGGTGGTCCAGAATGGAATTTACGCGGTATTGTTTCGAACTGTGTTTCCGGAACATGAACTATAACGACCCCAGATTTTAATTTAATTTAAGTTGATAATTAATTTAACTTTTGAATAAAAAAAATTGTGAAATTCATTGATTCGAGTTTCCCCAAATCCAAATAAAAATATGTTAAATCGTTTAAATTTAAGAATTGTATATATATATGTGAATGTATATAGTTATGCCTATATGAGTAGATTTGAAATTATAAAATTTTATTGAATTTGAATCTAAATCTTAAATAAATGGTTTAAGATTAAATATAAAAATATATAGACTTTTGACACAAGGAAATAAATAAATGATTTAAACTTAGAATTGATGGTTAATAATGATTTGAATTCACAAAATAAATATAAGACAATAAATATTAAATAAAAATAAAAATAATATCTGAGCTAGAAATAGAAATAGAGATGAATAAAAGATAAATTATGAAAATAAATAGATAAAAATAGAAATTTATATTATACAGTAGTATTACAAAGACAAGTTAAAGATAAAACAAAGGAAAAAGAAATTCAAACAAGTAAACAAATGAAACAAAGAAAATAAAATATATAGTATAGAAGCTTGTAAAGGAAGATAAAGCAAAGGAAGCCACATTTAAACTATTTCATTTTTTGTACAGCCGAGATGGAAGAAGGATACTATAAAAATATAAATATGGTACAAACTAATTAATGCTAGCACACTAAAGTAAACATCTCAGCCCCAAACGAAAATATCCCTACTTATAATTGTACTAGAGAAGAAAAATATATCATGTTGTACAAACCAAATTATATCAACTTGTACAAAAAAATACAACATCACCTGTATACTTCATTTCCTTATCTCAACTTTTCTCATCCCAGTTTCGTTCCTTGAAGCTGAGAAAACTTGAAGTAAAAAAAATCATTTTTAAACAAACAAACTTCAGATTAAAACATCAAAACAAAACTTACACAAGCCTGAGAAGAAGAAGCTCCAGTATCAAGTTCAAAACCAAGTTTTCAACTTTGCAAAGTTAAAAAGATTTCAACTTGAAGCTCTGTTCTTCAAATTGAGGTGAGCAAACTACCACTTTTATTTGAATCTGTTGTGAATTTTGATGCTATGATTAATACTTGAAGTCGTTAGTATAAATGTTAAGATGCCTGTATATCTGTATATATGCAAATGTTTAGTGTGCATGTCTGTTACAAGCATGCATCTTTTTGTTTAAAAACATTTACAGGTTTGAGTTCATAAAGAATCAAATCCTCTTTCCTCGATCTGTTTTAGGTCATGATATCTGAATGAAAATTTGTTGTAAATCTACAACATCAATTTTAGAAACAGTTTCGAAAATTTATATTAAGTAATTGATTCGAAAATAGGAAAATACAGTGAAAGTTTTATATATGTCAAAATTTGATCATCATAAATTCGTGTTTGAATTTCATAACCATATTCGAATTAGTAAATGATGAATTTAGATAAAGGTTTCATAATTTTTAAGTAAGTAAATCAAGTGAATTATCGAGTTGAACGGAATTGACATTTTCGTCAAATTCCGGTGATCGTCAACGAACTAGGTGACGCGGTTGATACTGGAGGTGGCTGGAAGGTTGGGTCACTCGAGAAAAATGTTGATGGATTTTATTTGTGGCCATGGTGGCGGGTATGGGGTGATCTAGGGTTTAGTATTGGGTTTTGGATCATCGATGTTGTCGAGGTGTTTCTGAAGATTGAGATGGATCGGGTTAGATCGCGATGGGGGGAAATCGAGGAAGAAGTAGTGACGTAGTTTCTGGTTGATGGGTGAGGAATCTCATGGTCGAGATCATCGGAGTGTGGAGATTTTCCAATCGAAGGTTGCTGTTTCTGTTCGTCTGATTTGGCTCGATTTTGATTTCGAGATTGATGATCGAGTGGGATGGTCGGAATCGAGTGTGGAGTGGATCAGTGACTTATCGACAATAGGTGGTGGAGTCAGATCGCCGGCGGCCATCTGTGTACGTGCACTGGTGCACAGTGTGTCAGTTAAAGATGAGTTTTTGGGAAGAAGTTTTGATCACGGGTTGGACTCGAGACGATATTGGGTTTGTCTCGAAGTCATGCTCGAGAAAAATTAGCCTGGGCTCGGGTAAATGTTGTCCAGGGTTTAAGAACAGAAATCTGTTCTGTTTTGGTTTTGGAATTTTAAAATTTTAAATTTCAAATTATAAAACAAAGTTTTAAACTGAGTTTAAAATCAGAGTTTAAGTATAACTTCAAGTCCGTAAAGAAAGAATTAGTTTTAAACTTTATTAAAAATATCAATTGGTATTCATTTTGAATCTTGGAATTTAAAATGAATTTAAAAAGTGGATTGAATATAAATGTCTCAACATATTTATAAGTGATAACAAAATCATTGATAAAAAATGAGATTTGTTTTAAGTTAATGAAGATACAATGTTGATTTGTAATTCATAAGTTAAATAAAAATGGATAATTTATTTATTTAATTAAGTAATGATTTAGATTGATTAAATAAGTAATTAAAAGGTTAAAATAATTAATGAAGATTTAAAGATTAATTAATTGGTAATTAAGGATTATTAATTAAATGTTAATTTGTAAGCAAAGTTGATTAATCAAGTGATTAAGCAATAATGAATTAAGGCAATCAATTTGAGGTTAATTTATTTAAATTAAAGGCTAATTAACTAATGAAATGATTAGAGATAATTACTTAGTTAAAAGAAATTAACCGATGGTTAAGTTAATTAAGTAATTAGGGAAAATTACTTATTATGATTTATTAAGGATTATTGATCAAATGAAGATCAATTAAGAATAATTTAAATTAATTAAGATAATTGATTAATTAATTAAAGTTGATTAATTTATAATTAAAGGTTAATTAATTAAGATGGGCTGTAATTAATTAATATTAATTAACCATGATTAGTGTTTATTCATAAGTAATTAATCTGATAAATCAGATAATTAATTGACCTTGCTCATGGACGTATGAATTGTATGAATGCTTTGAGTTGATCTATAATGATTCTGTGATGTGGATTGTTTTGATTGAGCTATGTGTGTATTATCTGTAATGTAGTTACATATTTATCTGTGATGCATTTACATATCTATCTGTGAATCTGTGAATGATGATAAGCGTTATTAGATTATATCGCTTATCAAATATTGCTATGCTTGAATCTGTGATGGTTGATGATATTGCACTATTGTGTGAAACCCCTGGACTACACCTTTACACACACAAATATGGATTTCACGTGGAAATCGGTTAAGTCACAGATGATTCAAAATTAATGTTTTTGAAATTAAAATTTTAATTTCAATTGATTTTGGAAATGGATTTGGGTTAAATGTTAAAGCTTTTGAAAGGAGTTTTAAAGATATTTTGAATATTTTGAAAATTTAAATAATTCAATTTGAATTTGAATTCAAGAGTTTGAATTGAATTCCATAATTGGAAATTATGGTTAAAGATGTTATAAATATGTTTATATGAATTTGAACCATTTTAAAATATTGTTTTAGGAATTTGAATTTAACCCAAAGACTTTAACTCGTATAAATGAATTAGATTTTCCGAAATGAAAACTGTTGTTTTAAAATGATAAAAGCTTTCATATAAGAAATGAAATTCCAATTTAAGTTAAAGGAATTTCGAGTTTAAATTGAAAAAATGGTTTTCCAAGTTATGAGTGAATTCTTTTTGAAAGCTATGAATTGAATCTGTTTATTTTAACAGATTTAAAATGGTGATTTGTTTAAACCATTCGAAATGGAATTGTTTTGAAAGCTATAAATTAAATCTTGATTTAAAGATTTAATGAGTTAATCCAATTGAAATGGAAATTGATTTGGGAAATCTGTGAATGAATCTTTGTGAAACTAAGTGAAATTTGTGAGATGAATCTTTCTATGTAAAAGATTAAATGGTAATGTGTTTAAACCATTTGAAGAAAAGTTTTGGATAATAAGTTGTGACTTAACTGAAATCCCATATCCATATGTTTTTAAATATTGCACTCATTATTCGGTTCAGCCGGGAGAGGACCTTTGTGTCACATAACCCATTCCGAATAATGATACGTCGTATATGGATCGCATTTGAAGACCGGTGTTGAAGACCGGGTATTTGCTAGAACGATAGGATAACCTATCGATTGTCTCTACACTGAGTTGCTCCGGTATAGAGATTTCCTAAGTGATGGGAAGTCCGATCGGGATTGTGAATACCCAGATTGCAAGGGCTTCTTTGGAAGTGCCTTCGGTTCTGTTCGAACCCGGAACAGACTTGTATGGTTACATGTCTGACATTACATTTTGAGATATAAAGCAGATTTCTTTCAAATACATTTCTGCTGGTGGTGGAGAATTTATTCTCTTAGCTTAACACCCTTCTCTGAGATGTACGAGCTCGGAGGTTATGTAGTTGAAATTTATCAGTGATATACTCCCAATTTGGTAGTGTGACATGTTGAGTGTTGCTGTGTGATGATCATTTGTGGTCAAAGCACGGCTTTGTGAAAAAGCATAGCTTTGTGGACGAGACTTCGTCAGGACCTCACAACCCGAAAATGGTCGAAACAGGAATGATGCGGCAAGGTTATGAGGGTCGCTCCCTTTAGGGTATGTCATTTCCTTCTGGAAAAGGGTGGTATCATGTATGGAGCCCTGGTATTTAACCTATGTGGATACTCCAATCTCATTTACTGTGTGATTGTTGTTTGATCGAGGCGCCTCAGATAAAGGTCCCAAAGGACCGGGGGGTAGCATATTCGTGTAGTAGTTACCTGGTGTCAGAGGTAACCTGGCCTTGTATTGGCAGAGAGCTAGTTAGTTCTCGGGACGTCCCGCCAGAGGCGATCCCATGTGGCATAGGAAGTTCCTTAGCCTGACCATTTGTTGGAAATCCATCTTCCAATACGAACCTTGTACAGTATTAGTTGTAGAACCTGCCATTTAACATGGCAGCTATAGCAGGCATAATATAATGGTACATATACTAGCTAAGATTAATATTGTATTTTCGAAATGTTTCCACTATGCACTATTAATAATATCAAAAGAGTTTTATTGCGTAGTAAGCATGTTTGACTATCATAAGAAGAAATCTCCTCCAATTCTGCGTTTGCATTGTGTGTGTGGCGGGAGGTCTTATGGTAGTTTCATTTTTCAAAAGCATTGCGGATTTCAATGTTTAAAAACTCTTTTGTTGTTTGTTTAAAGATAAACTGTTTTTGTTACTCACACCAGTCCCATGACTGACCTGGAGTTTATTGTTCCTTTCCTAAACTCTAGGTGCCCACAATTTTCCACACGGGCAGTCTAGAGTTGGGTTTTTTAGATAGTCAGGTTTAGTAGATTATCTGGAGCTAGTTCACTTCATCGAAGTGGATAAACTGCACTTATTTAGCTTGGTGCAACGTGATGGTGGTTCGAGCTGATATTGGAGTTGTTGGAGTCATTCTCTTTTGTAGATCATTTGGAGTGATCTCTTCTATTGTTGTTATTTCCGCTGTAGCATTGTATCATATCTCTGATATTGTTGTATCATATAGATATCATTGTCGTATATAATTCTAGAGATTGTATTCATTGGAGTTGTATATGATATCATTGATTTCTTTATTCCCCTGTGTTGTTATACTTACTGTGTTATAAGCTCCGACGAGCCAGATTCGGTGTTTGAATCTGCAGCATTCGAGTACAAGTGAAGTACGTGTGCCGATTTTCGAAGGTCGAATCAGGATCATTATATGAACAACATCAAAGTAAATATGACTTGAGCTTGCAACATCGATTTTCGCTTCAAGTTCATCGCAATGTTTCATCAACGTTTCATCGTCTATCTCTCAAACATTCTTGTCTACCGTCAAAATAAACAATAAAACATTAACGTATCAATTAGGGTTTTCAATTTACTAGTACTTAAAAAAGGGTTTCCTAGCTCATTAAACATTAACAACTAATTCAACAATAACAACATCATTGCCCTGTAATTAACATTTCTAACACCAATAACTCTTCATTTTCAACACCATCAACAATAGCAAAATTTGATCTTAATTTTCAACAACATTAATTATTACCTTTGTTTTGTAACGATGAAGAAGATGATTCCACATATAGTTTAGCAACTATTTAGTTGATAAGGTGATTGAAGATTTGGATATGGAAGAAAAATGGGGAGGGTTTTTTGGAAGAAAGTAGAATATGAGTATAACGAGATCAAATTTGTGCTCTCTGTCTATTTGATGCTTGAAAATGAGCTTGCGCAATCCATAATTGCACAGGCCTTAAATATAGCTTGCGCATTTATGGAATGCGCAAGCTTTAGTTATCAAAAAAAATTAATAATTGCACACTTCATTTTTGCGCAAATATTATCTAAACAAGGCCTATTTTTGCAATAAATTTTTGTTGAGGCCTAATAGCAGAATAAGTTTTTTCTGCGGGTGCTTTATGAAAATCTGTCCTTTTATTTTTTTACTTAAGACACTCTGTCAAAGCAGGCCTGACCATCTCTTGTACTTCTGTGATGAAATCGGGCAAAAAGAAATCCTGACACCATACAAGATAAATCAATGAGCTGCAAAAATATAATCACCTAATAATCACATGAGTTCAGATAACTTACAGATCATGGCATTGAATTTTCTTAAAAGATAAGCCAGTAGCAGTTTCCCCAGAAACTGTTTCATTCAGGCTGCGATAATAAAAAAGATATTTGTTATGTTAACAAATTTTCACCTTTTCTCCTCTATACCATAATATAACGATATATAAAATTTATTAGATATGTATGTTTATAACTCTGTCTTGGAAACAAAACGAAAACATGTAACATAGATATTCAAAACTGATATTATTCAAATCTACATCAACTAAATCACCATCCAGTCAATGACATATTACATCAAGCTAAAATTATATCAAGCATCAACACTTTTGGAATCTAAACTAAATCTATTTAACCAAATTTTACATGATTCCATCAAATTATTTCCCTAATTATTTTGACCCAAACAAGCATATTACTGTGTAATCATTTTTTTGAATCAAGTAGAATTGTTTAAACAAACCAAAAGGTATAATACATCAAATGACTGCAAGCCGGTTCAGAATGGTGTGTTGGAATTCCTAATACTAAATTGAATGAAAATAACATAGTCCCGCATCGCCAAAAATTGCAAAACTATTCTAGTATATTAATAGCTTTGTAATGAAGGGGTTGGGGCCTTGGGGCACCCAAATGTTTGCTTCGTTGTGAGGAGGGAGATCATGCATCACCACCACACACGTGCGCGCGCAGCCGCCGCCGTCCGTCTGACCGAACCGGGTCGGGCTCGGGTTTGGATCTAATATGATCCTATTTTTACTGCAAAACTGGGCCGAGTTTTTTGATAGTTGCAGGCTGTACGAACATGTGCGGATCTATTCGGAAGCGGACGCAGATTGACTGAAGAGGCGCGGGCGAACAGATGCGAGTAGCAGGCGGGTGCGATCCGACTGAAGATGCACGGGCGAACAGAAACAGGTGCGACGCGAGCGGATGCGAGTAGCATGCGGATGCGACCCGTTAACAAACAGTAGCAGTCAAAAAGGCAACGGGTGCGACCCATCAATCGGACGCAACTGTTTGAAGGGATGCGGACGAAATTATAAATAGGAGAGAATACTGATCACATTCTCATTCGATTTTAATTTGATTCCTTCTGCTTCTTCTTCTCTACTGCTCTATATAATAAATCACAGAGTTGACATACTCATTACAATCTTGTGCAGATTACGTCTGTTGTATCTTGGGAGAATTTGAATAAAAAATTCTTAAGGAAATTTTTTCGACAAGCCTCGGACGGAATTTCCTTAGTTAACCAGTCAGGTTCTAGTCTATTTGTATATTCTTATACATCATTCTTTTATCTTTCCGGTTTCTACGTTGTGCTATTCTTTACGATAGTATAACGTTGTTGTTGTAATTTAACTATGACATGCCTATTGCTTAAATTAGCTAATACAGACTTCCAGAGCAGTGGAAATCTAATTGATAAACTTGTGAGATGAGTTTATAATTGATTATTCTCTGTTTTGGTATACTAGACTTATAACATCTTAAGAATTTTTTATTCTTTTCTAAAATAGAGATGGCAACAGTAGAGCTCTCAACAAAGGCTACTACACACAACAGACCTGATCCTTTTATAGGAGATGGTGACGACTTTCTAACATGGCAGAATCAGATGTTGTTTTATCTCACCACACTCGGTCTGCAACGGCATCTCGAGGAGGAGGAACCGATTCCTGCACCAGGCAAGGAATCGGATGTTGATACGTGGAAGCATTCCGATTTTCTATGTAGAAACTATATTCTGAATTATCTCGACAAAGTGCTATACAAAGTATATCAGCCTCTAAAGACAACTAAAGCACTCTGGAATGCACTTGCCACGAAGTACAAGACGCAGAATATCAGTCTTAAAAAATTCATTGTAGAAAAATTCATGGACTACAAGATGGTTGACTCCAAACCGGTGACTGCTCAACTGCATGAACTGCAAATCATCATTCATGAACTCGAAGCGGAAGGTTATAAGGTTGGAGAATCGTTTTTGGTTGAAGCCATCACGGGAAAACTGCCGCCGTCATGGAGACACTACCGCAACTATCTAAAGCATAAAAAGAAAGAGATTTCTTTGCAGGACCTCATCATACGATTAAAGATTGAGGCAGATAACCGCGGAATTACCAAACAAAGCGAGGAGGCATTGGTAACAGAAGGGTCGAAGAACGAGAATAAAGGCTACTTCAACAAAAAGAAGAATTTCTCAAAGAAAAGGAAAGCTCCTGAAAACAAACCCAAAGATAATAAAACCAAGAAGTTTAATGGCGAATGTTGGGTTTGTGGCAAAATGGGACACGCCGTTAGAGATTGCAGACACAAGAAGGAGCGCAACTCAGAGGCAAATATAGTTGACAACATGGAAGTGGATGAGTCCAATTTTTCAGCAGTTATATCTGAATGCAATTTGGTTCAGAATCCTAACCAATGGTGGGTGGACACAGGAGCTACTCGTCATGTCTGCTCTGATAAATCCATGTTTTCTACATATCAAAAATTCGATCAGAAAGAAAAACTCTACATGGATAATTCTGTTGTTTCCATGATCGAAGGCAGTGGCATAGTAATCCTCAAGTTTACTTCTGGAAAAACTGTCAAGTTGAATGACGTGCTCCACGTTCCAGACATACGCAAGAATCTGATCTCTGGCTCAGTACTATCAAAGAAAGGATTCAAAATGGTGTTCGAGTCAGACAAGATGGTTCTGTCCAAAGCTGGAATGTATATCGGTAGGGGATATTTATGTGATGGCCTATTTAAGGAAAATGTAGCCATTATCGGCAATAAAACTATGTATTCTGATTGTGTTATTAATAAAATTGAAGTTTCTTACTTGCTTGAGCATGAAATTTTACTATGGCATGATAGATTGGGACACATAAATTTTCGAAAAATGAAAACATTATCAAACTTGGGATTAATTCTGAAATTCCAAGTAGATAAGAACTACAAATGTGAGACATGTGTAGAAGAAAAAATGGTTAAAAAACCATTTCAATCTGTTGATAGAAGCACCGAACCACTAGGTTTGGTTCATACAGATTTATGTGATTTTAAATCGTTACCTACAAGAGGTGGGAAAAAGTACTTTATCGCGTTTATTGACGATTATACGCGATATTGCTATGTCTATCTTTTGAATAGTAAAGATGAAGCAATTACATCATTTATAAAGTACAAGGCTGAGGTAGAAAATCAGTTAAATAAAAAGATCAAGATATTGAGATCTGATTGAGGTGGAGAATATGAATCACCATTTGAACAGTTCTGTGCCGAAAATGGTATAATTCATCAAACAACAGCTCCATATTCACCACAACAAAATGGTGTAGCCGAGAGGAAGAACAGAACGTTCAAAGACATGATTAATGCCATGCTTTTAACCTCTGGTCTACCGATGAACTTGTGGGGGGAAGCCTTAAATATGTCTAATCGCATATTAAACAAAGTCCCTCACAATAAAACAGGAACAATTCCTTATGAGTTATGGAAAGGACACAAACCAAGTTTTAAATACCTCAAAGTGTGGGGGTGCTTGGCAAAGCTTCCAGTTCCGCCTCCCAAGAAAGTCAAACTTGGACCAAAAACAGTAGATTGTTACTATCTAGGGACAGCCCAAAATAGTAGTGCCTACAGATTTTTGGTATTCAAGTCTGATATAGCCGATGTTCATGTAAATATAATCATGGAATCAAGAGATGCCTCGTTCTTTGAAGATGTGTTCCCACATAAAAGAAACGATGGAAACCTTGTCCTAAAGAGGACAAGAGATAACAGAGATGAGACATATGAAGATGAAACTCATTAGGACAAAGATGAAGTTGAACCAAGAAGAAGCGTAAAGGCAAGAACTTCCAAGACATTTGGTTCGGATTTTTTAACTTATATGTTAGAACACGAACCTCAAACGTACAAGGAAGCAATGTCATCTTCTGAATCTTCATGTTGGAAAGAAGCAATCCAAAGTGAGATTGATTCAATTCTAAGTAATAAAACTTGGGAAATAGTTGATATTCCACCTAGAATAAAACCAATTGGCTGCAAATGGATTGTTAAGAAGAAAATGAAACCAGATGGCTCTATTGATAAATATAAAGCTAGATTAGTAGCCAAAGGATATCGTCAAAAAGAAGGTGTAGATTTCTTTGATACCTATTCACCTGTTACACGAATAACCTCTATAAGAATGTTAATAGCAATTGCATCCATATATAATCTAGAGATTCATCAGATGGATGTAAAAACAACATTCTTAAATGGAGATCTCAATGAGGAGATTTACTTGGGGCAACCTGAGAGTTTTATTTCCAAAGGAAATGAAAAAAAAGTATGTCGGTTAGTAAAATCACTATACGGACTCAAACAAGCTCCAAAACAATGGCACGAAAAATTTGATAGTGTCATGATGAAAAATGGTTTTCGTATAAATGAATGTGATAAATGTGTTTATTACAAACAAGTTGGACAATCATATGTTATGATTTGTTTATATGTAGATGATATGCTAATCTTTGGTCCTAACACTAAAGTAATAGAGACCATAAAGAAGATGTTAATCAACAATTTCAATATGAAAGACTTAGGAGTTGCAGACGTTATTTTGGGAATCAAAATAATAAGAACGCCTACTGGAATTGAATTGTCTCAGTCATACTATGTAGGCAAAGTGATTGAAAAATTCCAAGACTATGGAACTAAAGGAGTGAGAACACCTTTTAATCCATCAGAACTACTGCATAAAAACACTAATGTGAGTGTAATGCAACTGGAATACTCTCGTGTAATAGGATGCTTAATGTATCTCATGAATTACACTAGACCAGATATCGCTTACGCAGTAAGTCGACTAAGCAGATATACAAGTAACCCAGGGAAGGAACACTGGAAAGCACTAATGAGAGTGTTGGGATATTTAAAGAATACCACTAATTTTTCTTCACATTATGGAAAATATCCTGGGGTCTTAGAAGGGTATAGTGATGCAAACTGGATCGAAGATTCAGAGGAATCAAAATCCACAAGTGGTTATGTTTTTACCCTTGCAGGAGCATCAGTGTCATGGAAATCTACTAAACAAACATGCATAGCTCGATCCACTATGGAATCTGAGTTTATCGCATTAGATAAAGCAGGCGAAGAAGCAGAATGGCTTCGTCAATTCTTAGAAGATATTCCATTTTGGCCCAAACCTGTAACGGCCATATGTATTCACTGCGATAATCAAGCAGCGCTAAGTAGAGCGAAAAACTTTGTGTATAATGGAAAATCACGACACATTCATCATCGCCATAACACAATTAGGCAGTTACTCTCTAATGGAACAATTTCCATTGATTATGTGAGAACAAATGATAACCTAGCGGATCCATTTACTAAAGGTTTATCAAGAGAAAAAATTGACTGCACATGAGGGGAATGGGTTTAAAAGCCTAAACCAACAAGAGTTACCTTATACGGAAACCTATCCTAGCAACTGGAGATCCCACGGACTAGGATCAATAGGCAAACCAGTTATGAGTAACTCAAGAAGCAATGCATTTGTTTGGACTTAGTCCTACTCCATTCCTATGGTGCAAAATATAATGCATGCCTATGGAAGTAGTTAAAGGTTAAAACTATGTTTTTTAATGATGACCATATCTTGGAAATAACAAGTGGGGTATATGTAGGATACTCTTAATGGTTACAATCATCTATGTTAGTGTGAGCTGGGTTGGTTCTATGAGAATATTAAAGGCTTAAATTCTCTATAACAATCGTAGAACCAAAATGTGCTCAGGACCAAAATGAACACAACCAAGAGATTGGATGAGAAGGGAATCAATGCTTCGTAAAGCTTATTGTCTGGATATACAATAAAGGCCGACGGTTCAAGATGAAATAATTCACCGATTAGCCAAGTAGATCCGATAAGTTTTAACTAGGGAAAGTTCAAAGTGAAATATCTACTTATCCACGATAAAGCATTATTCCAAATGTAATCTGTGATATTTCGCTTTGTGTGGGGGATATGTATATTATCATTCATATGGGGGATTATTGGAATTCCTAATACTAAATTGAATGAAAATAACATAGTCCCACATCGCCAAAAATTGCAAAACTATTCTAGTATATTAATAGCTTTGTAATGAAGGGGTTGGGGCCTTGGGGCACCCAAATGTTTGCTTCGT
This sequence comes from Allium fistulosum, assembly GCA_030737815.1. Taxonomy (NCBI): domain Eukaryota; kingdom Viridiplantae; phylum Streptophyta; class Magnoliopsida; order Asparagales; family Amaryllidaceae; genus Allium; species Allium fistulosum. Next base: position 995,302,689 of record CM060903.1, read on the forward strand.
TGTGAGGATGGAGATCATGCATCACCACCACACACGCGCGCGCGCCACCGCCGCCGTCTGTCCGACCGAACCGGGCCGGGCCGGGCTCGGGTTTGGATCTAATATGATCCTATTTTTACTGCAAAACTGGGCCGGGTTTTTTGACAGTTGCAGGCTGTACGAACAGGTGCAGATCTGTTTGGAAGCGAGCGCAGATTGACTGAAGAGGCGCAGGCGAACAGATGCGAGTAGCAGGCGGGTGCGATCCGATTGAAGATGCACGGGCGAACAGAAACAGGTGCGACGCGAGCGGATGCGAGTAGCAAGCGGATGCGACCCGTTAACAATCAGTAGCAGTCAAAAAGGCAACGGGTACGACCCGTCAAGCGAATGCAACTGTTTGAAGGGATGCGGACGAAATTATAAATAGGAGAGAATACTGATCACATTCTCATTCGATTTTAATTCGATTCCTTCTTCTTCTCTACTACTCTATATAATAAATCACAGAGTTGACGTACTCATTACAGTCTCGTGCAGATTACGTATGTTATACCTTGGGAGAATTTGAATAAAAAATTCTTAAGGAAATTATTTCGACAAGCCTCGGACGGAATTTCCTTAGTTAACCAGTCAGGTTCTAGTCTATTTGTATATTCTTATACATCATTCTTTTATCTTTCCAGTTTCTACATTGTGCTATTCTTTACGATAGTATAACGTTGTTGTTGTAATTTAACTACGACATACCTATTGCTTAAATTAGCTAATACAGACTTCCAGAGCAGTGGAAATCTGATTGATAAACTTGTGAGACGAGTTTATAATTGATTATTCTCTGTTTTGGTATACTAGACGTATAACATGGTGTCTCCTGTTTCTTACCTGATCCCCTTCAAAACAACGCTACTTATGCCATAAATGCTTATTATCAAGCTTCTAGCAGCCGTCAACGTGATTTTAAGCGAGGTCCGAGTTGGATTTGCACGTGGAAGTCGGAGCTTGAAAAGTGGTTGGTGAGGAAGTGAAAGCGGTCCGAGTCAGATGGGATGAGGACGGCGATGCGACAGTTGAAGATTGGGGCAGAATCAGCATTGGAAGAGGCGGAGAATTTGACAAAAGAAGCGGAGGAAATGACAGAGGAGGCAAAATTAGTTGGGATTCAATTTCTATTTTGTGATTATTTTTGGGTGAAACGAGGGAGGAGGTGGAGGAACAGGGAGAATGCAGGAGAAAAGGAAAAATCAAGGTGTGTTTGGTTTGCCGATTTTAGTTTTGGATTTTTGTCCATACAAAAATGTGTAAGACGCGTTTATATTATCGAAAACGATCAATTTGGAAAATGAAATTAACATACAAAATAGAAAACAACTTTTTTTGTTTTCCGTGTTTTTGAAAATAACAGAAGCACGAGTAATAATCCATCCTTCCGTCGTCCTTCCATTCCCTCCGTCATCCCTTCATTTTCCTTTCATCGCCTCCGTCATCATTTCACTTCTTCCATATTTGACCTACATGTTTGAAAATAGAAAATCCAAAATTTGTTTTTAAACCAAACACTACCTAAGACTTTGGTTTAAAAACAAATTTTGTCTTTTCGGTTTTCAATATGTATCTCAAATATTAGGTGAATGGAGGAACGATGAATGGAAGGACGAAGGGGATAGAGGGACGATGGAAGAATGAGTTATTTCACGTGCTTGTGTTATTTTCCAAAACGCAGAAACCAAAAAAAATTGTCTTCTATTCTGTATATTAACTTCGTTTTCTTAATTGGTTGTTTTCAACAATGTAGATGTGTCGTCTGCATTTTTGTATGGACGAAAACCCAAAACTAAAAATAAAAAACCAAACAGTACTTTAGATTTTCATTTAGAGCCAAAATCCTGGGCCAAAATTTTTGGATGGAGCCAAAATTTCATTTGCTTAAAGTAGACTATTAATTGAAAATTTTAAGTGAATATGAAGGATACAATTTGAAGTATTACACGATTGAATTAAACTTCTAACAAAATTACTATATGAAGTATTTATTCAAATTCAAACAAGATATATCGTTTTTGAACATTTTGAACTATCCTATTTTTTATTATATTTTTTCTAATTTTTAACAAATAATGACATTATTCATTTATAATTTAGTATTAATTTCAATATTGAACTTAATATCCAATAAAAAATTATAATTTTATATCAATTTAAATATCAATTTAATATAAATTTAAAAAATACTTAAAACAAATTAACAACAATACCATCAACAATTATCAATAACAAACAATTAATTAATTGATACAAATACCACTTTCAAATACAAATTATTAATCAATTCACACAAATTTATTACTATTAATTACTGATTGCTATTTAATAATAATAATTTATTAATTATCACTTATTCATGTATTATTAATTAATTAATTATTATTTATTATTACTACAATTCAAATTAATTATTAATTATTATACATTAATTTTTAATTATTATTACTTAATTATTATTATTTAATTATTATTTGTTATTATTCTTAGTTATTATTAATTAATTAGCTCATTATTAATTAATTAATTATTAATTATTATTAATTAACTAGTTAATTAATATTAGTTAATTTTTAATTAGTAATAAGAATTATTTCATACTTCAAATTAATTATTAATTTGAAGTACTTAATAGTAGTTATTAATACTTATATATTGATTCTATTATTTAAGAATTATTTATTTGATTATTTATTTTTTAATTAATCATTGATTATTATTATTTAATTGTAATTATTACTGATTACTTATTAATTATTCATTACAACGGGTAAACCAAAAAGGTTGTAATAGGTATCTATTACCACTAGCAAAAAAAAGTTATGAAAATTGGCATCTATTACAACGGGCAAAAGAAAATAGTTCTAATAGGCATCAAATATGATGGGAAGGAAGATGTATTGCTGAAAATTAGTATTTATTACAACTGGTAAAAAACTATTGTAATAGGCATCTATTACAACAGACAAATGAATAACGTTGTAATAGACATCTATTACAACAGGTAAATGAAAACCATTGTAATAGACATTTATTGCAACAAGCAAAGAAAATGAGTTGTTGAACAATGATATCTATTACAACAGATAAGATAAAACCATTGTAATAAGTTTCTATTACAACAGGCTTTTTTGACCGTTATAAAAATGTCGTTATAATTGGGTAATTTTGTTGTAGTGCAATTGTATAAGTATACTCACAAAACATTTAACTTTCAGAACTTAGAAAACTTTTCCATATACTTATCTCAATTGCATAAGTATATTTACAAAACATTTCACTTTCAATACTTAGAAAACTTTTCCATATACTTATCTCAACTATATACGTATATTCACAAAACATTTAACTTCCAATGCTTAATGGAGTTAAAACAAATGTCATTTAAAATATTGATAATAATAAACCCCAAAACACTTTCCTTTTGGTGTGAGCCAATAGATCGTATAGAAATTAGACTAAATATACTTACCACCACTTCCCGATTTCAAACAGTACCATCTCCTGATTAACAATGAAATCAGACAAATTAGAAAACTATCCTTGCATCGATACACATTCTTAATTCTCAAGATTGAGACGAGTTTCAATACCTCGTAATTTGGTGTTAAGTATGAAAAGAATACTTTCCATACCACCTAAATTCAAATTGATAATTTATGGAAATCGGGTCTCATTCTATTTATAAAAATTCTCTTTATAAATCCCTTCAAAAAAATTCCTTATAAAACTCCTTTCTATTTATAAAACTCTTTTATATTTACAAACTCCTTTAATAAAATATCATTTATAAAACTCCCTTTATAAATCTCCAAATTTATTTCTAACTCTTTTTATAAAACTCCAAATTCATTTATAAAATATCCTTTTCATTTATAAAACTTCTTTTATAAATCTCCAAATATATTTATAAAACTTCTTTTATAAATCTCCAAATATATTTATAAAACTATTTTTATACTTAACACAAATCTTCTTTTTCAAAATAGACCAAATACTTCCATAAAACAATCATTTCATATATTAATATAAATCCATAAATGTGAATTATTATCCAATACTTAAAATGGTTTCATTTCCCTTTTAAAAATATTATTTATTAATCCATTCTTTTTATCAATAAAATATAAATCCACAAAGGTGAAATCAAATTCAACACGATGACAAAATAAATGATTTAAAAGTAGAACTTTGATAACCATACATAACCCAAAAATATACAAGGAGAAGAAATAGAAGATGAGGAGAATTACAGGCATGTGAACATGATAATTTATATATATATATAAATTACCTTTCAGATGAAGCCTAGAGAATACATCTTGAATGAAGGACTCCTAGATTCTACTAATCGATCTCCAAATCTACAATTATCTAGAGACAACCATTTTTATTTTTTGTTTTGTTTCAATTTTATTTTTAATTTTTAGAACCTTATCCCAATGAAAATTTCAACCTTGAAAAGAGAAGATAAGAATAAGAAAGGTAAAAACTACAAAGAGAATTTTTTATTAAAGGATGAAATAAATGTGGCATTCAATATGCCGATTCCTCTCATTTTAATAAGGTTTTCTTTTAATTTCAAAACAAAAGACCTCCCTTATTTCTCAAAGTAAGACCGGCTATTACATGGGTTATTTGTGCTCCAAAACATTCCAAAAACCAATTAGTATTATTCCTATTTAAATCTAATTTAAATTTCCTATCGATATCGTATACCGATACGTGCGCTTATAACTTTTATACACACTTTATTTAATACTAATAGAAATCAAAAAATCAAATAAGAAATTGTTGGCAATTAATATTTCACAAATATTAATTTAATTTATTCAAAGCCCTTTTAGTATTGATTCTGTTAAATCAAATTTAATCATTCTACCAATATCGTATATCGATACGCCCATTTATAACTCTTATATATGCAGTTTACTAAATACTAATGATATACAAATAAATTATATTTAAAATTTAATAATCAATATTTCATAAATATTAATTAATTTAATTACTTTTCAACTTTAAAAAATCAATTAAATCACGTGGTTCATTGAAATGTTCATCATTTCAGTTGTATGACTCATTGGTATGAATTCAGTCAGCAATTAATATTGAACAATTCAAATAATAACGTTCACATGGTCACATTAGCTAGTGGTCTGAAATTTTGGTTGAATTTCTTCCCATTTTTGGTAAAATTCAAATTTATTTATTATAAGCGTTACCCATTAGTGGCTATTATTTACAGTGATTCTCTTCATCAAAACTATATCACTTTGGACCCATGGAATTTGGTTATGGTCAAAATTCCAACATTGTCCATATTTAACTCTATAGTCCAAATACAAAGTCCTTGGTTCAATAATAACAATCGAACTACCCTGACCAGAGATTTTGACTTTGAGTTGACTTTACTTGACTGTAATACTAACCCCACATAATCGAGGAGACAGATCCTCTCTTGAATAGTGTTTTAGTTCCAATACTTCCACTCGACCCAATTGTGGTCATTCGATGGACTATGTTTCATGATTGACTATAATCAAAGTGGAGTTTTCATGTTGAAGATCGATGGTATTCTCAAGTCAAGAGAACAGTGTAAATTAGTCATATCAATATTTTCTGTTTGACCTTAATTATATTAAATAACGAAAAATTATCGAGTGAGTGATAGCTATCCAATAACTATCAAATCATAATACCTTGGTTCACCCAGTAGTCATGAGCAATACACCGTCCAACATTCGGAGATCAGTACGTACTCTGGTCTCAATGGATGTATTGATATCCAATCTCGATACATCTCGACTATAAAATATTTGAAACGGTATATTTATTTTATTGTTATAAATCACTCATGATTACAACACATTGTAACTACTATCACAAAACATACCATTTATAGATTTTTTATTAAATATATTTTTAATTAAATTAATTAATTAATATGACACATTATATCAAGTATATAATAGGAAGAAAACACTTTTTATTTCGAAAAAGATTGGTTATCGAGTTAGATATATGTAAAAATTAGATAATTGCCCCTAGGGCATCCCTAACTCTGTCGATTAGTGTAATTTTTCTTTTTGGAAACATAGCACGATAGTATTAATATATTTTTAATTTTTACAAAATAAGTTTAGTTTTATTGCTAGTTTTACTAAAAAAATAGACATATGTGTTTTAAATATTTTATTATTTACTTTTAAAATTTTCAATTTCTTATTATTTGTTTTATTAAATAAATAAAATAATTTTGGCGTCAACACGTCGACCGTGTTGTCCTCAGACGGTTCAATTTTCTTGCGCTTTAGCTATGAGTCAAATGAGGCATTGCCACGTTCAGAATTTCCGACGTGTTAGATATGTTATAAAATTGAACTAGTCAGACAAGTTTTGTGAACGCACCCTTAAGCTTCTTAACAATACATTCGTTTTGAGTAGTTCATTTAACATTGCTTGCTTAAAGTAAGCATTACCTCAACAAATTTGATGTGCTTTGCTCTTTCAGTTGCGCTTAACATTAAGAGAGGGGTTGTTGAGACACAAAATAAAATATAGAATTGATACAACAAAGATTGACTATTTGATACATTTGTTTGGTAAGTTTTATATGAATCCACATTTTTAATCTTCTAATCCACCTACAAAAATAGCATCTTCGACCTTTTATGTAATTTTAAAAAATAATTAGTTTCTCCACGGGCGTATATTTCTTTCTACTCGTCTTTTGTACTATACATCTATACGCAAACTACCACAACTGTACAGCTAAATCAAATATACTACTTTAAATAATTTGATACTTCAACCACTCCATTGAATCACATAAGATATTTTTGTGCCATCAAGTGTAATCCAATATTTGATTTAAGTCAATAATCAATATTAATAATAGACATATAAAATATTGTTTAACTCATTATACTTTTTATATGTGCAAGGAAAAAATGTTTGAGAAGAAAAATTCAAGTGATCTCGAGGGAATTATTAATCTTACTATGAGTTAAAATGAAGGATATCTAGATTTTTATTGGAGGATAATGAATGATGAAGAAGAATGGCTGATTGAAGTCTTAAAAAAAAGACAAAAACATTAAGGGTGATTTAAGACAACGTTCGAACAATCCTGAAAGATTGAATTCTAATATGATAAAGATAGTAATTTATATTGTCATTACTTATTTGTACAACTTTATCTCTTCATTGTAATTTTATTTTATCATTCAGATTAGGGATATACAATGTTTAGAAGATCAAATACTAGAATAGGATTGCACATTTGCATTTTTAAATAATAAGGTATATGATTTTTTTTCTGTAAGTGATAATGGTACTCGTGAGATTGAAGAGCACTCAATTTTTTATATGTAATTTAGATATTTCATTCACGTGATGAACTTACAAAATGGTGTAAAACTATAGGAAGTCTTATAGGGGTAGTTTATTGTTATCAAGTAAAGTGAAAATCCAAAAAATGGTCGTAGAGATTGAGTATCATATTGGTGCAAAAGAAGTGGTATATATGTTGAGAAGAAAGAAAATAAACCAATCAATAATCAGATAAAGTCTAGAAAGATGAAAAATAAAAATTATGGATGCCCTTTCTTACTATAAGGAGTTAAACTACCAATGTTGGAATAGTGGAGAGTGGAGGTTATTTGTGGACTTCATAATCATCCATTGGAAAAAATATGAAGTATGAAGTTTATTTATGTATTAGAATACTTCTAAAAAAAAGAAGATGTAATCAAAATTAGCATATGTAGTGTAAAAGCTAGATAACTACTTCGCGTTATAAAGAAAACTACTAGAACAATGCTTAGACAATCCAAACCATTTACAATTTCAAGTCTAAACATCAAATTAAAGAGATGGAAGGAAGGACTTATATGCAATAAATGTTAGATGAGAAAAAATATATTGAATTCCATCGCAGAGATGAAAATATAGAAGAAGTACATTAGATATTTTTTTGGACATCCTTATTCCATGAACTTATTAGATGTTTTCCACCTGTTTTTTGTAAGCACCCTCACCTATATACCCATACTATTTAAGAGTGTTACTGAGTAATACCGTCGAATAATACATAGAATGAGGTGATATAGGGTACACACATGAATATTCCATTGGAGTAACACTGATATGTATTTAAATATCGAATAAGTAACTCACCTATATGTACACAGTATCAGCACAAAGACATAAACATGTGTGCCTCTAGGATAGAATAACATAAAATATACAGTATATAACAGAGAACACGGAGTCAAAATCGCAATGACAAAATATAATATACAATATAATACATAGGTCCAAAATACAACTTAAGTATATACATACACGAATTACGTCATATATAATAATAAAATGTAACTATACAACTAGCCTCTACCATGCCCAGTAAACATAAGCTGGTCTCACTGTCCCTGTTCTAGAAAAAGACTCGAACTGACCGAGTATTACGTAAATAACACATGAGTCAGACTATGTTTAAATCAAGGGTTGATAAATATATGCGACAAAGTTTATATTAGGAATAATAATACTGGCACGGTAACACAAGTCAACGATCACAGTGTCAATTTATATATATATAATAACGTAAGCATGGTATATGATTGTAATATCATACAGAATCATCGAAACATCACATACACAAATATCATAAAGTCATGTATAAAGACATCATCAACCACATAGATATCAAATCAGACATCATGAGACAATGTCAAATGGGTGAATCATCCATATCTAGAAATCATCATCAAAACCCATAAATCAATAAAAAAATGAAATATCACCAAGAACAGTTAGGCTAGCACACAGCATTGCCCTAATATCTATCAATCTCAAATAATAAAATATCATTAGTAATATAAAATATAGAAATGCAAGTCGTTTATCAAAGAATCGTGTATATATATACATATATAACAAATGATACGAGAATCCACTATATTTTGAACACTGTCATAAGTATAATCTCATCCCCTCATATGAAATAACATAGAATGTATTGTGACATGTAAACAACCATACGTAAGACCCAAAGTCCTAGGTAGAGTCATATCTCATAAGAACATAAATAGTATATGCCTATCTATCACACATACTAGGACCAGAGGGGAGACTAACAACACGCCTTCTTGCTCCAGGAGTCTCACATGTGTCCATTAGGCACTCCTCCTATAGTCATCGTGACAAGATCCACCTGAATGCTCGTCTACGCGAGGACTCTACGCGGTCACGATCCGGCATAAACCCCTTTAGGTAACTAACTGTTGGCCTATGTGACACGAGGGAAAACACATATATGCCGACGCATGGTAAGAGGCTGATACATGGCCAAATATATAAAATGGTATCACAAATTCGGGGAGCATCCACCGCGATCAGACCGATAGGGTGGGTACTAGCCAATCTGGTTCACTCATGTTAGTGCAGGATTTCTCCAGCACCAACACTTCGAAGACCAAAGGTAAAGCTTTAGAAGTTAAATGGGAGTATTGAGTTCGGTGAGGTGACATCGAGATGTGTTTTAGTTGAGCATGGAAGGTGAGGTGTTAAACAATAAGGTAATGGCAGGAAATTCTAAAAAGGTAAAATGCAAATAGTAAATAATACCAAGACTTTTGTAGTGGTTCAGGCCTAAAGTCCCTACGTCCACTATCCTTTCCTTATTTAGTCACTCCGATATAGCCGAGAAGCTTATTAAATTGAATCTAGACGTTTTCTCCATTAATGAGTTTTTGGACGGAGCTTTAATATAAAAAAGTACACTTATGATTTTATATCAATTTTTGTTACCAAGTTGTGATGCCCTATTTTGACATAGCAAATGAAGATGAAATGCTATGAAATTTGGCATGCATGTAATACAACATTCAAACTATGATCTAGAAAAGATTTGGCAACAATTCATCAAGATATCAAGGAGTTATCACTACCCAAAATTGCAACAGAAACAAGATTATATACTATAAATAAAACTTGACATAATTTGTTACAGTAAGTTATTTTCTTCTAGATCTTTTTATTAGCAGTCAAGATTCAGCTAGAGTTGTGAGTTAACAAACTCACCTTGCTGTAGAGAAGGTAAAAACTTGAATTTATTTAGAAAGAGGCAAGCTTTGAGAAGATTCTAAGTTTCAAATAGCAGAAGATCCCTTGTGCCTTGAAATTACTGCCTATTTATAGCCAATAAGCCGTGACCACATTGGTTGAGCGCCTTCTCTTTGGATTTATGAGCAATCTTGATTTTAACCCTTGTCATTATCTGGTTGAGTTTAACTTGATGCAGACTGCTGACGTGTTGCTTTTATATATAGGTTTTGGAAATCTTCCATTCAACTTGACTGTTGGTCTCGGCCGTGGCTATCTAAGCCATTGATTGCTATAATTTTTTGAATTGCTTTGGCCTTTGTCAACTGATGCTCTCTGTCAAGCTTCTTATCTCGGCTGAATAATGATCTTGGACTTGGTTGACACTTTGATTCATGCTCGCGGATTGCATGCTCTCGTTAGAAACTGAAAGATGGGTCTCGAAAGTACAAGCCAAGGAGATTTCCTTTCGAATATTAGCGATTTGTACTTTGTAGAAATTATAGTGTAACACATGCGCCCCCAAAGTTCACCTCATATGATTGATATGGGGTGAATATTGTCATATCAGGTACAATACTTGGCTTGTAATTTTGTTCCCATCAATAAGTTAGTTCTAAGCTTTCGAGGGCACTGCTTCACTTATGCAACTCATAAAAATCTAACATTAATGAGAGAGTTTTGAAAACAATTTGAAATCAGTGCCTAAGGGTGAAGGCTAAGCTGGTTGCCTTTTTCAAGTGATGAGTAATTAACGGTTTTGAAAATTGAAGGGGTGAAATTTTAATTTCGAATGTGAGATCAAAACTTTTAAAATCATATTTTCCACTTAAAGTTATCTAGGCTAGATGATAAGTGAAATTGCTTGGATGTAGAAAAGCGAAATCTAAACCGGGACTGTAAGGTCGAAACTTTTGAAAATCATGCTTTCCGCTTGAAGTCATCTGGACGAAGTGAAACTGTTTAGGAACCCAAGGGCAAAATCTAATTTGAGACCATAAGGTTGAAAATATGCACCTTCCATTTGAAGTCATTTAAACTAAGTAGGAGGAAAAACTGTTTTGGTGCCGATAGGCAAAATATTACTTGGGATTGTAAGGTCACGTCTTTTCTAGAAAACTATGCTTGTCATTTGAAGCATCCTAGGCTAAGTGGTTAGCGAAACTATTACGGTGCCGAAAGGCAAAATCTAATTTGGGACCATGAGGTAAAAACTTTTTCGAAAACTATGCTTGTAACTTAAAGCCATCTAGGCTAAGTGGTAGGTGAAATTGTTACGGTGCCGAAAGGCAAAAGTTAAAATCGAGACTGTGGGGTTAATTTTTTCTTTCACTTAAAGCCATCTAGACTAGGTGACAAACAAAACGGTTATAGTGCTAAAAGGAAAAAGTCTAACTTGAGACTGTGAGGTCTAAGAGATACTTGTCTTGTGAGATCTAGAGGAAAATCAAGGTTTTATCTTTGAAGGGATGGGTCCTGCTTTTGCAGTAAATGTCTATGCCAACTTTCAAGATTCTATTTGTTTCTCTAGAAAAAAGGATCCCTTTTTTTGCTCTAGGACGATTCATATTCTGACACTACCTCTTTCATTTATGATTAAGATTTTGATAACTAGATAATCCTCACCATTGGTTCCGGGGTTTTAATAAACCCTTTCTTTTCTCCTCTTTCTTCTTACTCACGATATTAGAAACTACTACTATCGCCACTAGAGCTAAGAGAACTTCCCAGATTACTGCAAACTTTCGATTAGTAAGTTTTCAGTCTTTCTTATAACTTTATTAGCTTCTTTTATAGCTTTTAGTGTTTTTCGAGCATTCTTCTTTTAGAAATTTGATTTTGCCTATCATAATACCAATGTTTGACCTTGATTTTGGGGTATTGTTCGATTAGCTAATCTATGATAACCATTATCTATTAAACCAGGATTTTGCCTTCAGATCAAATCTTTCACCTACTTAGGTTGAATTGCTTTATTGATAGGATGGTTCTTTGAATGAATAGAATTTTGAGTTTTGGGCTATAGAATGTGGTTTTAGGCCCAATTTCCTTTTAGACCATAAGACTTTAAATCTTTTTGGTAGGAGTTTTGGGATTTCTATTGAGTAACTAGTTTAACATTGGTCCATTCTTAGACCTTTCAATGGACAAATTTATAACTTATCAAGGAAAACTGGAGAATTGGATGGAGAATTACGGAGTTGTGGGAGTCAAAGTCAAGGCTCCTAGTCTAGAAGATGACTGGAGTGAGCCTCCCGAAGGGTTCTTTACCTATACCTTAGAGCATTTGGCAATGGGATATCGCTACCTCTTGCTCCTGTATCTTGAAGTTCTACAGAATTAGCCCAATTCAACTTGGGGTGGTCTTGTATAACACCTTGTCAACTTTAGCAATCCTGTATTGGAAGAAGGGTACCGCAACATGACTACTTCCGAGATCCATTACCTACATAACTTACATAGGTCAGCTGGTAGTTTCGAAGCTCCCTTGTATTTCCTTCAATTTTGGAAGAAGATGCCTCTAATCAAGCCACTTAGTAAGGTAACAGCCACTCACTTGTTTTTATGAAGGCAAAAGATCCTCGAATTGTTACCGAACTATTAGAGACTTGTAAGTTTCTGAATTTTTCTTGTTTAGAATATTCTTGCTTTTAAGTTTTGATCATATTATTTCCTAATATCTTTTCCTCTGTTATTTCTCTATTTAAATTTGGAAGGGACAAGGCCCTAACCCTTAAGGATCTTTTCGACGCTAGGTATGAAAAGGTCATGAAAATTCCAAAGAGGGAAAGGCTTAGGCATGTTGTTCTTTCCGAGGCCAATCTCAAGGTTTCTGAGCTGCTATCATCTTCGGCCAGATTTCTTGAATATGATCCCCCTTCAGCCGAAGCCGACCCCTAGATGTGAATGATTTATGTAATCTTCGGGAATCCTCTCATCCTGATCCTAAAAATGCTGAAACCGAAAGACAGGGTGCTACTCCCAAGGGTAGACCTTGGTTAGGATATAACCTTTATGAAAGATAAGTTGGTTTATCTAACCCGCTTCTCTCTTTTCATGTGGTGTGGCTTCTGGAGACGAATTCGAGATAGGTAAACTGCTTTTAAACAAATCATCTTCCTCCACTTCCATTCGACCGAAACCACCTCTAAAGGACCCCTCTACAACCAAAAAGCACAAGAAGAACATAATCTCTACCAAAGTCATAACTTCCATGGATGCCCTTGTTCTGACTTCTTCTTCTTCCAGTGACCAGGTGGATCGGGTGATTGATGTTTCCTGTTCTGCTACCAATGATCACCTACCCAAGGTTATAAGGGAATCTAAGGTGGAATTAGCTGATGACATTGATAGCTTTTGGAGGATGATGAGCATAGGGATAGAGGACCACCTCAGGGTAAGCACTTCTTCTTTCTTATTTATCTCTTTATTTTTCATGATAACTTTCTTTCTTCAGGTCCTAGCTGACTTCTTGGTCCTCCACCGAGGTTTCAAAAGTTGAAAGGAGAGTTGGTAAAGGTTGATGCTGCTAGGAGCCTATTGGCAGAATACAAAGAAAAGGTTGAGTCTATTGAGAAGCAGTTTGCTGAGTATAAGGAGAAACAGAAAAGAAAGCCCAGAACAAAAGGGAAAAGAGGCTTATGGAGGTGAAAGCTACTGAGACCAAGATTATAGAGTTGGTGAAGGCTTTAAAAGATCAATAGGCCAAGTATGAAGAAGATTTAGCGAAGGTTAAGAGAGGGGTCTTGGGATTGGTTACTAAGGAAGAGGCCGAGAAGGTGGCTGCTGGTGAAGCTTTCAAGGTCCTCTACAATGTCTATGGGTTCAACCAGGACAAAGGAATAATTCTCTCTATGGGCTTCAATTCTAATGGAAAAAGGATTGAAGAGAGCTTCTTTCAAAACTATAAGAAGGCTCGAGCCTCGGCAAATATTGACAATCAGATCTGAAAGGGGAAGCTAATAAGAGGAAAGAGGTACGCTCTGACTCTAAACTCCAGGAATCTTCTGTTAAAGATGTTTAGATTTTGGCTTGTAATAATTCTGCTACATTTCCTTTTTGCTTGTTTGTTTGTGGTGGTTGTGACTTTGATGATACCTTTTGGGTTTTTGGCGAATTATTATTATTTTTTATTGACTTTGTCACGTTTATTCTGAAAAACTTTTTTCTTAACTATGTTAAAACAGAGAAAATCCAGTTTTACCTCTAATTATGAAGTATTGTGGAAGAGGAGTCAAGCCAGAAACTCGAAGTTGTTAGCAACCATAGACTTCAAATCCCAACTAACATCTAGTAGATTAAGGAATGTAAGATTATCCAATAAGATCAAAGAGGTATAAGAAACAAACAATCAAACTTTTTCCAAAACAATTAAGTCCCTTAGGCTTAGAGGCACTAGAATAACTAATCAAGTCTTGGATCTTAGGGGTAAATTAAAGCTTGCTTTAAATGACCAAGACGAGGTCTTTCAAGAGTTTGCCTAACTCTCTAAAATACATCCAAGAGACCCTTAGTTGAAAAATAAAAGGCTATCTTTCCTCAGGAGATTCTATGATCCAAGCTTAACTATAAATCCAGAGTTTCTACCTGGTTACCGAAGTGTGACTCCATCTCCCTCTGTTATCGCTGAAGGGGAGAGTTCTGAAAGTGAACATGTTTTGGAATACGTTCCCCAATATGTTTTGGAAGCTAACCTTAATCTATCCATATGGGATTCTTCTCCTTCAGAACTTTCTAGACCAAAGAGTGGTTTAGGGAAGGATATTTCTTTCTCCAATAAGGCTAGACCCTCAGAGTCTCTTGTTGACACTAGGATTAGAGGCCTTAAGATTATTTTCACTACTACGGAGAAGTTTGCTCATCTTAGAGGATCGTAACTTTTGTGTGTGTGTGTATTTATTTATTTTTATATCTGTACTAATATTTAATAGAATGAAATAGAATTATCTTTACTGTGATTTATCTTTCTGGTTATAATTCGAATTTCTTTTAGGGACAATCAAGTCCCAACTAGGCCTGTCAATGGTACGGGTTTCGGCCCGAGCCCGACCCGAACCCGCCCTATTTATGCGGGTATGGGTTTTGCCTTTTACTACCTAAGCCCGACTCAGGCCCGATCCGGGTCGGGTACGGTTTTATTAAAACCTGACCTGGTTAGAGCTTGACCCGACTATTAGTTTTTCGTCGTATCAAAACATGAGTGTATATGTTATTTATTTACCATTTTGTTTGTTTACATGTAGATGTTTGTGCATACTTTTATTATGAGCTTGACTACATCACCGTCCAATTTATATGTTAACATTGTTTGTATACAAATTTTACCAAAGTTGCAGTTTTAAAATATGGTTTAACATAAATATAGGTATACGGTTATTACCCAATGGGTTTAAAAAGCCCAACGGGTCGGGCTCAGATATTGGGTTGAAATACCTTGTGAGTTCGAGCCGGGCTCGGGTTTTAATTATTGTAATTGGACCCGGGTTCGGGTTTTATAATACCCGGACCGAACCCTACCCATCGACAGGCCTAGTCCTAACTGCTTAGAACTAGAGAGAGACTAGGCTTCCATGCAACAGAGTCTGATGATAAAATAGCTGAACTAACTAAGCGTAGCCCTGATCTCGGTATCAATATTAATTCTACCTTGAAAGATAATGAATACTTAAAGCAAACTCTTGAAGAATTATCCAAAATGATGTCAGCTATTCCAGAGGCAGTGTCAGTTATAGGTTATGTAACATCCCGTATTTTTGAGCCAGTGAATTTTGAACATTTAATTCATTTTAAATGTTCACTGTGGGTTTCTAATTAATTTTGGAACAAAGAGAATCGAGTTCAATTTATAAAACGAGTTATAGATTTTAAAATATGATAATTCGATTCAAATTTGGAATAGTAATTAAATATTCGAAATTTAGATAAAAGGTGAATTTGGGGTAAATGATTATAAAAATGGTGTTTAAATGTATTTTTAGGTTCAATTGGTTATAAATAATATTATTGGATTTTTAGATGAATTTTAAAGTTGATAAATTATTATTTGGAATTTTATATTAATTTAAAAATGAATTTAATATTATTAAAATGCAATTTAAGCAGATTTGGGTCTGGCCTGAGCCAGAATGATTTTTAATGTGTTTATAAATTTTATATGATTTATTGTTAAGTTAATAAAATTTTAAAAGTGAAATTTTAAACGTTTTCGTCAATTTTGAAAATCCCTCGATTTAATAGACGAGTTAAAATAGCCTTCCGGGGCACAGTCTCGGAATTCGAGGAAACAAGTTCCATTGGATCCGTAATAGATAGTTATTATCGGATTTCAATTTTCGTAGCAATCGGAGTTGTCGTTTGACCGTGGCAGCTCGAAATGCATCGAAATCGATTTAATTTTAAATTGACCGTTTAATTCCGTATCTCGCGCATACGATCAAATTAGCTTACGAAACCTATTCCATTGTGTCTGGAACGCGGGAAAACCCCAGGATAGCCTGTCGGAACGCGTAGTTTGGAGGTCGTTTGCGTAAACTGTCGATTTGAGAAATCTTATTAATTAAATAATATTATATATATATATATATATATTAACGTTTTCATCTAAACCCTAGGAGATGAGGCAGCCGCCGTTTCTATTTTTTTTCAATGGCCAGTTCGTTCCCACTTTCCCTTCCATTTTTCTTCTTATCCACGCAATATCGTCAAAAGTTTTCAACTAGGGAAATGTTGTGCTCGCCGAGTTCGACTAGATCAACGGTAGAGATCGTTAAATTCGCAGCGAGGTGGGAGTTGTGGCGTGGGGAAACGATGGCCGTTCGTTCTCGATTTTTGGGTGGGAGTCACGACCGAGCTTGGCCGCGTTCTGGCTGTGGGGGTGTAGCGGCGTGCCCTTCGAGATGATGGGTGCCGATCGTCGTAGAAGATGCCGTGGTGGTCGTGATTTTTGGGGTAACGTATGGCGATGGTGGGTTCGGTTTTTACTGGGAGGGTTGCGTTCTAGAGCGGGAAGAAGGAGGCGGATTTGATTTCGTGATGAAGGGCCTTGATTTATTTTTGGTAAAATAAAAGAAATTGTTTTGTAATTTTATTTCAAAACTTTGTAAAATCGTAACTTGTTCATACGTTCTCAGAATTTGACGATTCTCGAAGCGTTGGAATCGCAGAAACGAGTGCTACGAGATGGTGCAGATCCGGAGTCATTTCGGGCAAGTAGAAATTTGGGTTAAATCGGACGTCGTCCGATTTAATTTAAATTTCGAACGCTCGCCGAAACTCAAAGTGAGTTTTTCTCACTCACATCTGGATGCTAGACATTATAAATAATTGATATTTAAATATCTGTGTGGTTGATTGTCTATATTTGTGTTTATCTGTCTGGATTGATATTTATATTGTGATGTGCTAACATTTGTGATGCAGGAAGAAACAGGTTGGAGGGATCCAACTGGATTCCTCAAAATGTAGCAATTATTTATAGTTGATAGTCATACCTGTTTATATGTTGTGATTGATAAATCTGGAAGTTTAATTGTACTGTGAAATTGTTGTATAAAGTATAATCACAGAATTTAATTATAAATGGATAAATTGTGTTTTTACGAAATAAAATGAATTGTTAAATTTAGAATTTCAAAGAATAAAATTTGAAATCGGATTTGAAAAGAAAAATGTAAATTGGGTCAAATTGGGATTTTGAATATAATGGGAAGTTTATGAAATGGGTAAATGGAAAGTATAGTTTTCTGGAAATTAAATTTATGAAATTATAAATTGTTTAAAATAACGATGTTTATTTTAATAATGGCTAATGTTATCCGAAAAATTAAAATATGTTAAATGGAGTTTCCGAATATAAATTAACAAGTTCAAATGAAAAATAGAATGTTTTGAAATGCCGTATTTCACTGGAATTTAATTAAGTGAATTGGAAATTTGGCTTCCATTGGAAATTCACCAAAAATGTTTAATTTAAAATGTTTTAAACTATGATTTAAAAATGAATTTCCGGATATGGGAAATTGGGTGTGAACTTCGGATGAAGTCATAGTTAAATATGGGATTTGGGATTTATGTTGTAAAACATAATTGACTTGAAATAAATCAGTGGATTTATATGAAAGAGTACTTTGGAATGTTTAGAAACGGGAAAGTGTTTCCCTGGGAAAACCAAGTAAATGTTTATAAAAAGATTTTTATTTAACTAAGGTTAAGTTTTAAATCGTTTTAAAAGTATTTTTAAGAAATCGTTATTTTTAAAGAAATAAATTAATAATTTTTAATACCGTAATAATTTGGGAGTATATTAGCAATTATTTTACAAATGGATTTATTTAAAAGTTGGTTTTAGCTTAAGTTGTTAAAATTAGCATTTTTCTTCTTATAACGCTATTTTGAATTTAGTTAAACTAAACCCTTATTTTTAAATCAAAGTTTATGTGGTAATGACTAGTTTTCTTCACATATTTTAAATTTATATTTTGAGTAAATAGATAGAAGTAATTTTCATATTTTAAAGTATATTTTAGTATAAATTATTTTAATTGTTTTAAATGCAAATTGTTTTATACTTGGTTATTCCCGATGGGAATAAAGGGTAAAGGATTTACCTTGTAAAGGAAGAGTTTTGGAAAATTGTTTTCAAACGAGTTTTGAAAATGTGAAAATATATCTTTGAAAGATATTAAAAGAAAATAAATAATATGGAGATTATTTATAGTGTGATGGATGTGTATGGATGTTTGTGAACATTAATTGATAGTTAAATCACCGACTATCAATATTGGCCAAATGCGCTGATCGTTTCGAAGAGACCGGGATCGAGTTTCCGTATACCGGGATTCTAGGTCTGGAGACTCGAAAACCACTTCGATCCGGTTTGTACGTTTCGCGAAAACGATTTCGGAGTCGAAGATGGAGCTGTGAAGTGCAAGGGCTAGTCGCTACTAATCCTGAGGATATTTCCAAAATGGATGTAGTAGGGGTAGTGCCTTCGGTTCCGTTCGGACCCGGGACGGACTTGTATGGACGAATGCTTTCGTGACATCGTCAGGTGGACGATGGGCATTCTAAGGGATATGTGCTATAAAGGTAACGCTTAGCCTCAAGCCTCATCAACCGGGAATGACTGAAAATCAGGGGTTATGCAGCAAGGCTTCGTGGGTAGCCCCCACTTGAGAGTAAGGTCATCCCTGTCTAGATGTCCCTTTTATTTCGGCTTAGTGGTGCGGTTGCTGATCACAACCGTGGGGTGATTTTACTTGGAATTATCCAGTAAGGGATGATTCCGGTCTTGTGTTGCAGGGGAGCGGGCGTACTCCTCGGTACTGTGATCTAGGCCACGTACTGTGACAGGTGGTACCCCAGTGCCTAGTCATTCGTTGGAAATCCATTCTCCCTACGTGCCTTGTACGAGTTTTGTTTGTATTACCCACGTTGTGGCTAGTATGCCGGAATTTAATAGATGTAACAATTTCGGCTATTTTAATAAGTATTTGTAAATAGACACTATTATAATATCAGAGGATTTTTATAAAAAGTGTTTTAGCTATCGTAAGGTAAAAACCCGACATGTTTATTTGTGGCGAGGTCTTACGAGATGCTTTTGTTTTCAAAGGATTTTTGAAACTTTAATAATAAATTGGGTGTATTTATGATGCGCTGGTATTCCAGACTGACTCGGGTGTTATTTTATTATAATGCTCGGGTCAGACCGAGTATATTTCAGGATAGATTGCTATGGAGCTCAAGAGAGGAGCTGGAGTCCGAGACGTATTTCTCGTACTTGTATTATTCCGCTGCTGTGATTATCTGAGATTGTTTGACTGGTTATTGTTGATTGTATTGGGATATACTCTGATGATGATGTATTGTATATAAACAGATATAGTTTTCATTTGTGTAAAGATCTGTTCTATATATTATATTTTATCCGCTGCGATTGTGAGATTCTGATTTGGTTGGTTCTTTCTTCTTCTTCTACCTTCTTTCTTTTCCTACAATCTGTCTTTTCCGGCGTTCGATCGTCGGCATATTATACTGTTGAGTATTTTGTGTCGATTTTCGAGGGTCGAGAAGGGCGGGTCGTGACAGTTGGTATCAGAGCCAGGTTGGCGACAACCTAGGCTTTGGTGGGAAAATTTCTCATTTTAAATAGAGTCAGAAGTACTCTATAATGAGCTGAGTGTAATAATAGCTATGAGAGCGTACTTGTTAGTGGATATAAAATTGTTTTTATACTGTGTTGACTTATCGGTTGAGTGTTTATGAATTCTGGTCGGTGCGGGAAGTACAACCGTATCGATAGGGGTTTCTAAACTCTTAAACAAGATAACCCGACATAGTATTGTTTTTAAAGTGGGTAAATGAAATAATTTTACCCAAAATTATATTTTGATATAAAGAAATAATTTTTTTTAATTATTATATATATTGGATGTTTGTTTGGTTGTTTCTTCTATAATCAAGTAAGAAATTAAAATATGATTTAAAATTTGAAATGATTTATAAGCAAATAAGAAGTTAAAATATTAAAATGGTTTATAACCAAATAGAGTTAACTCAATATGTTTTAAATAAGAAAAATAAAAATTAAAATTTGATTTAAACTAGAATTTTGACCCCGGAAATTTTGAAAGGGATTTCAAATGGAATTAAACAAAGTTTTGGGAGTTTGACTTTGTGGAAATGTTAGAAATGTTTCCAAAAGCATTTGTAAGAATGGAGTATATTTTGGGGAAATATTTTTGAATAGAAATTGTTTTGAGGTGAATATTGGAAGTGGAAAGCATTGAACTCACTTCAGTCGCTGGAAAATAATCCTGATGATGCTGGCCACATCATTAGAATTCATTTTCGAGTTTCTAAAGTGATGGATTGCTACCAAAATAGTTGGTTATGACATTGTTTGGACTTGTTTGGGAAACAAGTAATTTTAAAATTTTCAAAAGGAAAATTGTTTGGTAAAAGCAGTTTGTTTTGGAATTTGGTATTTGATTTGAATATCAAAGAGAAATGTGTTGATTTTTATTTCAAATTGGTTTTGAAATAAATCCGGGTAAATTGAATTCTGGGAATTCTATTTTAAAATAAAAATGTGAAAGTTGAAATGATTCAACTATATAACTTATAAAGGAAAGTTGATTTAAAGAAGAATTGAGTATATATGGAATGTAAATTTACTTTGAATAAATGAAGGTGAATGGAATATATCTGGATTTAACTTATGATAAGTTAAATAAAATTAAGAATTTGAAATTGAATTAAATCTAAATGAATTGGAATTAAATGGAAGTTGAGATAACGGTGAAATGTAAATGTTTATGATTGTGCAAATAAATTCATATTCTTAAGTTATTAAGTGTTAAAATTTGACATTGTGATTATAAAAATGTGGATTGGTTTGAAATGAGCAATATAAACTTACAAGTAAATAAGTTGGAGAACTTGAATGGAAGATTTTATTTTAACTCAAGTAAAATGGAATTATAATCACAAATGGAAATAATAAGTGGAATGGTGAATTCGAACTTAATTTTAAATGGAATGCAAAGTAAGGTGAAACAATTATAAAATATAAAAGAGGTAAGTGAACTGAAGTTAGTAAATAAGTTGAACTTGGATATGGAGAATTAAGATTAAATTGAATTTGGTCTAACTTCGACTAAGATGGAATTAAGCTGAATATTAAAATTTCTGTTGTGTTATGAATAAGAATGAATGTAATTAAATTCTTATTTAAAGTTGTAAAGGAAATGGTTTAAATTCAGGTTGGCTAAATAAAATTTAGATGAACTTGAATAAATTCTGGAAAGGAATTAAATTGAAAATGCATATATAATTTAGTTAACCTTGAATTAATTTGGGATAAGAATTTAGTTAAATGGAAATTTCATTTAGTCGAAGTGATGATGAATGAAGTAAATGCTTACTCAGTAAAATCTAGAATGATTGTTTGGGATTGAATTTAGTATGAGCTAAATTAAATGGAATTTGTATTGCAATAAATAGGATTTTGATAGTTGGTCAAAGTTTGAAAGGTAAATAAAATCCAGTTTTGGGATGGAATTTAAGTTTGGCAATAAATGTTGGAAGTGAGAATGAATAATGTATTTAGCTTATGATAGTGATGGTTTGAATTGTAAATAAAATTCAAATAAGTAAAATAATTTAAAGAGGTTTCTTTGTTAATATAATAAATCTAAAATGGATTGGATAAGTAGTCAGCATTTAGATTTATAAATGAATTGAAATTTGATTTGGATGAGAATCAAATGAAAATAAAATAAAACCGATTCAAGAAGAAATGGAAATGTGTAGATACTTGAGAGAAATTAAAACAAATGATTAAGTATAAGCTTTATTGAGTAATCTTGAATGGAGTTGTTAGGAAATAAACTGAAATGCAAGTGAAATGAGTTTTAAATTAATTAATGTGATAAGTTAAAAATATAAGAGTTGAAAATAACTCAGGAATGAATGATATTAATGTAAACTTGAGTTGGTTAATGAAATAAAGATGTAAGGGAAATTTGCATGTATTTGCAATTGAGTGTTTAAAAGCAATTGAAGTTGACCTTTGAATAAATTGATATGGATTGGAATCTAATTCAAAAGTTTGTATATAAATGCAAGTGAATTGATTTAAAGAGAGAATGGAATTAGTTTTGAATCAATCAGAATGGGTTGCATTTTAATAAGTAATGTTTGCATATGAATGGAAATGGATTATAAAAGAAATGCAAATGTTTCAAGTTTAAAATAAAATTTGTTTGTAAATCAAATTGGAAATGTAAGTTAAAACAAAAATGTAAGAAAGGCATATGTAATCATGTTGAAGTGGAAATGAATTGGTGAAATAAATATGAATGGTATATAGTAAATTTGAATGTAAGTCATTCAAGTGAAATAAAATGAAGTTGGACTTGAATAAGTAATTTGAAAAGTGATTGAAATCTTTGAATTGTTGATAAGATATGGTTAACATGGTTAATGATGAATTTGCTTGGTTTGGTTATGAAATGGATATGTTTGGCTTGCATTTGTGTTGGAAATGTTATTAAAATGCTCATATCATTGAAACTGATGAGTTTGTTGAGCTTAGTACAGGTACGAGAAGCGTTCGAGAGTGTTGGAGCGCGTATATGCGATATATTAGCCGCTCGCTATTAAAAATTGCTTAAAAGGTACGCCTACGCAAATATAATTGGAAAATGATATATATATTGTGATATATTTTGGTTTCCGGCCATGTGAGCCGATGTATATATATTTGTGTATCCTGCGATATCGCAGAAGCTCCTCCGTGCAAAGGAGACTCCGCCAAAATTTTTCAGAAATTTTGGGAGTTAGAAATTTTTTGGGGTTTTGGGAAAATTTTTAATAACTAGTAAAGTTATTTTGAAATAAAGTTAAAATAAAGGCTTTAGAGTAAATGGGTTTGGAATTGAGTTAAAGGATTTTGGAAGTGAATATAGCTTTTAACTAAGCAAATGGGATAAGTGAGTTGAGTTGGAGTACATTTTTTACCTTAGCAAATTTCGGGGACGAAATTTTTATAAGGGGGGAGGAATGTAACATCCCGTATTTTTGAGCCATTGAATTTTGAACATTTAATTCATTTTAAATGTTCACTGTGGGTTTCTAATTAATTTTGGAACAAAGAGAATCGAGTTCAATTTATAAAACGAGTTATAGATTTTAAAATATGATAATTCGATTCAAATTTGGAATAGTAATTAAATATTCGAAATTTAGATAAAAGGTGAATTTGGGGTAAATGATTATAAAAATGGTGTTTAAATGTATTTTTAGGTTCAATTGGTTATAAATAATATTATTGGATTTTTAGATGAATTTTAAAGTTGATAAATTATTATTTGGAATTTTATATTAATTTAAAAATGAATTTAATATTATTAAAATGCAATTTAAGCAGATTTGGGTCTGGCCTGAGCCAGAATGATTTTTAATGTGTTTATAAATTTTATATGATTTATTGTTAAGTTAATAAAATTTTAAAAGTGAAATTTTAAACGTTTTCGTCAATTTTGAAAATCGCTCGATTTAATAGACGAGTTAAAATAGCCTTCCGGGGCACAGTCTCGGAATTCGACGAAACCAGTTCCATTGGATCCGTAATAGATAGTTATTATCGGATTTCAATTTTCGTAGCAATCGGAGTTGTCGTTTGACCGTGGCAGCTCGAAATGCATCGAAATCGATTTAATTTTAAATTGACCGTTTAATTCCGTATCTCGCGCATACGATCAAATTAGCTTACGAAACCTGTTCCATTGTGTCTGGAACGCGGGAAAACCCCAGGATAGCCTGTCGGAACGCGTAGTTTGGAGGTCGTTTGCGTAAACTGTCGATTTGAGAAATCTTATTAATTAAATAATATTATATATATATATATTAACGTTTTCATCTAAACCCTAGGAGATGAGGCAGCCGCCGTTTCTATTTTTTTTCAATGGCCAGTTCGTTCCCACTTTCCCTTCCATTTTTCTTCTTATCCACGCAATATCGTCAAAAGTTTTCAACTAGGGAAATGTTGTGCTCGCCGAGTTCGACTAGATCAACGGTAGAGATCGTTAAATTCGCAGCGAGGTGGGAGTTGTGGCGTGGGGAAACGATGGCCGTTCGTTCTCGATTTTTGGGTGGGAGTCACGACCGAGCTTGGCCGCGTTCTGGCTGTGGGGGTGTAGCGGCGTGCCCTTCGAGATGATGGGTGCCGATCGTCGTAGAAGATGCCGTGGTGGTCGTGATTTTTGGGGTAACGTATGGCGATGGTGGGTTCGGTTTTTACTGGGAGGGTTGCGTTCTAGAGCGGGAAGAAGGAGGCGGATTTGATTTCGTGATGAAGGGCCTTGATTTATTTTTGGTAAAATAAAAGAAAAAGAAATTGTTTTGTAATTTTATTTCAAAACTTTGTAAAATCGTAACTTGTTCATACGTTCTCAGAATTTGACGATTCTCGAAGCGTTGGAATCGCAGAAACGAGTGCTACGAGATGGTGCAGATCCGGAGTCATTCCGGGCAAGTAGAAATTTGGGTTAAATCGGACGTCGTCCGATTTAATTTAAATTTCGAACGCTCGCCGAAACTCAAAGTGAGTTTTTCTCACTCACATCTGGATGCTAAACATTATAAATAATTGATATTTAAATATCTGTGTGGTTGATTGTCTATATTTGTGTTTATCTGTCTAGATTGATATTTATATTGTGATGTGCTAACATTTGTGATGCAGGAAGAAACAGGTTGGAGGGATCCAACTGGATTCCTCAAAATGTAGCAATTATTTATAGTTGATAGTCATACCTGTTTATATGTTGTGATTGATAAATCTGGAAGTTTAATTGTACTGTGAAATTGTTGTATAAAGTATAATCACAGAATTTAATTATAAATGGATAAATTGTGTTTTTACGAAATAAAATGAATTGTTAAATTTAGAATTTCAAAGAATAAAATTTGAAATCGGATTTGAAAAGAAAAATGTAAATTGGGTCAAATTGGGATTTTGAATATAATGGGAAGTTTATGAAATGGGTAAATGGAAAGTATAGTTTTCTGGAAATTAAATTTATGAAATTATAAATTGTTTAAAATAACGATGTTTATTTTAATAATGGCTAATGTTATCCGAAAAATTAAAATATGTTAAATGGAGTTTCCGAATATAAATTAACAAGTTCAAATGAAAAATAGAATGTTTTGAAATGCCGTATTTCACTGGAATTTAATTAAGTGAATTGGAAATTTGGCTTCCATTGGAAATTCACCAAAAATGTTTAATTTAAAATGTTTTAAACTATGATTTAAAAATGAATTTTCGGATATGGGAAATTGGGTGTGAACTTCGGATGAAGTCATAGTTAAATATGGGATTTGGGATTTATGTTGTAAAACATAATTGACTTGAAATAAATCAGTGGATTTATATGAAAGAGTACTTTGGAATGTTTAGAAACGGGAAAGTGTTTCCCTGGGAAAACCAAGTAAATGTTTATAAAAAGATTTTTATTTAACTAAGGTTAAGTTTTAAATCGTTTTAAAAGTATTTTTAAGAAATCGTTATTTTTAAAGAAATAAATTAATAATTTTTAATACCGTAATAATTTGGGAGTATATTAGCAATTATTTTACAAATGGATTTATTTAAAAGTTGGTTTTAGCTTAAGTTGTTAAAATTAGCATTTTTCTTCTTATAACGCTATTTTGAATTTAGTTAAACTAAACCCTTATTTTTAAATCAAAGTTTATGTGTTAATGACTAGTTTTCTTCACATATTTTAAATTTATATTTTGAGTAAATAGATAGAAGTAATTTTCATATTTTAAAGTATATATTAGTATAAATTATTTTAATTGTTTTAAATGCAAATTGTTTTATACTTGGTTATTCCCGATGGGAATAAAGGGTAAAGGATTTACCTTGTAAAGGAAGAGTTTTGGAAAATTGTTTTCAAACGAGTTTTGAAAATGTGAAAATATATCTTTGAAAGATATTAGAAGAAAATAAATAATATGGAGATTATTTATAGTGTGATGGATGTGTATGGATGTTTGTGAACATTAATTGATAGTTAAATCACCGACTATCAATATTGGCCAAATGCGCTGATCGTTTCGAAGAGACCGGGATCGAGTTTCCGTATACCGGGATTCTAGGTCTGGAGACTCGAAAACCACTTCGATCCGGTTTGTACGTTTCGCGAAAACGATTTCGGAGTCGAAGATGGAGCTGTGAAGTGCAAGGGCTAGTCGCTACTAATCCTGAGGATATTTCCAAAATGGATGTAGTAGGGGTAGTGCCTTCGGTTCCGTTCGGACCCGGGACGGACTTGTATGGACGAATGCTTTCGTGACATCGTCAGGTGGACGATGGGCATTCTAAGGGATATGTGCTATAAAGGTAACGCTTAGCCTCAAGCCTCATCAACCGGGAATGACTGAAAATCAGGGGTTATGCAGCAAGGCTTCGTGGGTAGCCCCCACTTGAGAGTAAGGTCATCCCTGTCTAGATGTCCCTTTTATTTCGGCTTAGTGGTGCGGTTGCTGATCACAACCGTGGGGTGATTTTACTTGGAATTATCCAGTAAGGGATGATTCCGGTCTTGTGTTGCAGGGGAGCGGGCGTACTCCTCGGTACTGTGATCTAGGCCACGTACTGTGACAGGTGGTACCCCAGTGCCTAGTCATTCGTTGGAAATCCATTCTCCCTACGTGCCTTGTACGAGTTTTGTTTGTATTACCCACGTTGTGGCTAGTATGCCGGAATTTAATAGATGTAACAATTTCGGCTATTTTAATAAGTATTTGTAAATAGACACTATTATAATATCAGAGGATTTTTATAAAAAGTGTTTTAGCTATCGTAAGGTAAAAACCCGACATGTTTATTTGTGGCGAGGTCTTACGAGATGCTGTTGTTTTCAAAGGATTTTTGAAACTTTAATAATAAATTGGGTGTATTTATGATGCGCTGGTATTCCAGACTGACTCGGGTGTTATTTTATTATAATGCTCGGGTCAGACCGAGTATATTTCAGGATAGATTGCTATGGAGCTCAGGAGAGGAGCTGGAGTCCGAGACGTATTTCTCGTACTTGTATTATTCCGCTGCTGTGATTATCTGAGATTGTTTGACTGGTTATTGTTGATTGTATTGGGATATACTCTGATGATGATGTATTGTATATAAACAGATATAGTTTTCATTTGTGTAAAGATCTGTTCTATATATTATATTTTATCCGCTGCGATTGTGAGATTCTGATTTGGTTGGTTCTTTCTTTTTCTTCTACCTTCTTTCTTTTCCTACAATCTGTCTTTTTCGGCGTTCGATCGTCGGCATATTATACTGTTGAGTATTTTGTGTCGATTTTCGAGGGTCGAGAAGGGCGGGTCGTGACAGGTTAGGCTTCAGAATCTGTCGTCTTTAGTTTATGGGAGTCCACGTCTATCTTCCAACAACAATTAGACAAAGCTCACCAAGAGCTTTCGACAATCAAGTTACAAGAACTCGAAACTAAAAATAAGCGAACTAACGTGGTTACGGTTGCGACCCCTCTAACTCGAGGAAGGGGTAGAGGCCGTGCCGGTATGGGGCTTTCTTCTTCTTATAGAACCACTATTGTCCCTTCTGGGTTTTGTTCTCAAACCGAGAGGAGTTGTACCTCTGCCCTAGTTCTTAATACATCAGACTTTGTTGTTAGCACTAAGGATAGTCGAAGAATCTCATTTAGGTAGTTCAAGAAGGAATGGGCATCTAAGATATACGACAAGATGAAAGAGCATTTTAAATCTCGCCTGGAGAAGGTCGTTAAGGAGGTCGAAACTAAGGTCAAAAACATATATGAAGGCTTATGAGTCGTTGCCCCTTCCTATTTCTTTCTTGTATATTGTATTCCAGATGTACTAATAATCACTTGGATAATCTGTCTATAACAGTGATGCCTCATTTTGTCTTTTTGGTTAACTTAGTTCTTTCAACTCAAGTCATTTTGCTTGTTCTTTTAATTCTGTCTTGGGGTGCTTTTGTCCCTCGGTACCTTTTCGTATCACTATCTTTGGTATCCTTATTCTCTAATCTTGATGCCATCCTTTTAGCCTTAATTGATATTATTACCCAATGCTCATTCTATTTTTGGAGCTTTCCTCCTTAGGTTTCGTTATTATTAGGAATCTACTCGTTATTCTTCTTAATTGGGAATCTACCCAACACTCTAATCTAGTTAGGAATCTATCCAACATTCTAATCTAGCAGGGAATCCACCCAATACTATAGTTGGGAATCTACCCAACTTCTAATCTAGTTAGGAATCTATGCGACACTCTAATTTAGTTGGGAATCTACCCAACTTCTAATCTATTTGGGAATCCACCCAACATTCTACTCTAATTGGGAATCTACCCAATGCATGGTACCACTTGGTCATGGCTCACTACTATTGGGAATCTACCCAACATCTATTCTAATTGGGAATCTACCTAATGCATGGTTCCTTTTGACCATGACTAACTATCATTGGATATACCCAACGTCTAATCTAATTGGGAATCTACCCAACATTCTAATCTAATTGAGGATCTACCCAATGCACGATTTCACTGATCATGACTCCCTATCAGCATGCATTCTACTTTTTGGTGTCTTTTTACACCCAGGTGATATTGGCCTTATACTTTGTTGCGCATCACTGTGGGGTGCTCTTATGGCGAGCTCTACCAATTTTATCATTGGGTCCCAATCTACAACCACTTATGGCCGGTGTCGGTCATTTATAACCACTTTTGTCTGGTGTCAGCCATTTACAACCACTTTTAGCGAGCGTCGGCCATCTAAAGTTACTTTTGGCCGGTGTCGACCATCTAAAATTATTTTAAGTTAATAGTTATACTTAACGCTTGTTGTAACTCAAAGAAAACTATAAATTCTTTGAAAAGAGTGCTCTCAGATTACTTTGTAAAAGAATTTTGAAATCGAACAGTTGGTATATTCTATTGCTTGGTAGGAAACATTTCTACTTTAATTTTGGGAAAGAGAATTGTTCAGAGAATTAGTATTTTTAAGAAAAATTAAACTCTTTATTTATCTCGTCAAATCAATAAGAGAATTTCGGCCTTAGGACTTTTAATATAGACATAACATTTTGTAACTAAAAGGAAGATACACTAAGTGTAGTAAGAGTACCGAGACTAGATTATACTTATCGAAAAAGGAAAGAGCTAACCATGAAAGAAGCATTCCGGGGAGGCAAGAGACTTCCTTAAATGTAGTAACCCATATTATTGATAGATGCATGTAGATATGATTGGTCGACAGGCTTTCATTATACGAATTTCTCCTGAAACACAGAAGCAAAGTTAGATATTTATAAAAAAAGATATTAAACTAATCATTTAATAAACTTAGTCAATCTCCCTTTTTGTATAAATTTCTCTACGACTTGAGAAAGACTCCAACACCCATCTGTTTCATGCCTGTTAACTTGATTATAAACACAATAATCCCATCTTTTTGGGTCTTCTTGAGTAGGAATAGTTTGGGTAGTGAAGCTCTCCACGAGTTTCTAGAAAGACCCAAGATAAGCTTTAATTAAGAGGAGTAAGGATTCGAACTCGTTTGATCTTCTTTCGAGGTAAAGGAGTTGGGACAAATGGAAAGGCTCTTTTAGTTGGGAGAGATGAACCTTTATTTGCCATTACCATGATGCTCAAATCTTGATTTTGTTTTCCATACCATTAACCATCCCTTTGAGTTGAGCAGATACTTGGTGGGACTACTTGAGATATTCTGAAAGTTGCCTAATCTAGAGAGCTTGAAGTTCATAAACGAGGTCATATTCATGCCTATTATCTTTCTCTGAAACGAGAGTGACTAATCTTTCACTGTTGTCTTCTTCAATGAGCTGAATGCGGAGGCTGAAGGGTGACTCTAAGGTTAATTTCTTATTTTCTAGATTGGTCATGGTCAGAAGGATGCTGTCGCTAGACCTTCATAAAGGGAACAAATGACGAAGGTTCAGGGCCCT
The DNA here is from genome assembly GCA_030737815.1 of Allium fistulosum. Classification (NCBI taxonomy): domain Eukaryota; kingdom Viridiplantae; phylum Streptophyta; class Magnoliopsida; order Asparagales; family Amaryllidaceae; genus Allium; species Allium fistulosum. The sequence continues at coordinate 995,333,360 of CM060903.1, forward strand.
CCTTCTAGCGCCAAAAATGTTAGTGTAGGATTTCGCCAGCTCGAACACCGAAGGTAAAGCTCCATAAGTTAAATGGGAGTGTTGAGTTTGGTGAGGTGACTATCTTGATGTAGTTTAGTTGAGCTTGAAAGGTGAAGTGTTAAATCATAAGATAACAGTAGTAAATTCCGAAAGGGTAAAATGCAAAAAGTAAATAACACCAAGACTTTTATAGTGGTTTGGGCCAAAAATCCCTACATCTACTGTCCTTACCTTGTTTAGTCACTCTTATATAGCAGAAAGGCTTATTACATTGAATCTAGATGTTTCCGCCATTAATGATTTTTTGGATGGAGCTTTAATATAGGAAAGTACACTTATGATTTTATATTAATTTTTATTATGCCAATAGATCTCTTGTGCTTTGGGATTACCGCCTATTTATAGCCAACAAGCTGTGATGCCATTAGTTGAGCACTTTCTCCTTGGATTGATGATCTGGCTTGCTATGAGAGGTCTTGATTTTAACGCTTGTCATCGTCTTGTTGAGTGTAACTTGATGCGGATTGCTGACCTTTTGCTTTTATATATAGGTTTTGGATATCTTCCATTCACCTTGATCGTTGGTCTCGGTCGGGGCTATCTAAGCTATTGATCGTTGTTATTTGTTGAATTGCTTTAGGCTTCGACAACTAATGCTCTCAGTCGGCTTCTTATCTCAACTGAATAATGATCTTGGCCTTGGTTGACACTTTGATTCATGCTCTCGTTAGAAACTGAAAGATAGTTCTTGAAAGTACAAGCCAAGGATTTCCTTTCAAATATTCGTGATTTGTACTTTGTAAAAATTATAGTGTAACAACTCCCAAAATATAAAGGAAGTTAGATAAGATAGATTAACATTTAGTATCAATATTCAATAGCTAACACATAACTCCACATAAATTTTGACACATGACCCATATATTGCCGACATATGGTTCGATACGAATCGCCAACACACAACTCAAAATAATCACCGATACATGGCTCGATAGAATCACCGACATATGGCTCGATACAAATGCTAATACATGGCTATATACTTGACTCACCACAGCGAGCCTCACCACCAATCCGCATTATGTTAATGCAATGAATAACTGAATAAATATCATAACAATGTCCCATACCACTGTGTGATACTCAAACATTTATTCATAGCTTATAAACTACACTGAATCCTCAAATATTCTATATAACGAGTCCAAAGAATAACTGAAGAAATATTACCGAATGCCCCATCCAAAATGGTATTATAACTTTGTTTATTCAGATTACTAGCTACACAAAACTAAAATCATCATAAACCAAAAACATTACAAAAATACAATATCATGAATCCATATAGAAGGATGTCATCACCATATCATTTCAAAACATTAATCAACTCAATATTCACATTGAATCACTCATATATCCTAAATCAATCATTAAAAAGTATGTGATGAATATAAACTAAAATATTCAAATGAATATTCACATCAAATAGAAATAAATAACTCTAATTTAACATACGATGATTAAATAAAACCTTTATAAAACTTACTTAAATAAATAGCCTATTTTATATATAAATTAAAATAATTTTATTATTTATAAATTACTACCAAAACACCATTACCATACTAAATCTTTAAAATTATCTTATAAAACCAAATATTACTTATAATAATCATTTCATAATTTTCTATAATTAATTACGATTTTTAAATCATTTTTATAACATTCAAATCAATTAATTTTATCCAAAATTTCATGGAATACACAAAGAAAATAAAAAAAATAACTAGTCATTATTTTATATTTTTCTCAATATTTTATAATTTTTATATAATTATTTCAAATTAAAAACCCAATTTTATTTTAATACATAATAACTATAATTAAGTAATAAATATTTAATTTAATTAAAAGTTTTCTATACTCATAAATATATACAATTCACCTTTTCTTTATAAACATCTTTATTTATAATTATTATTAATAGATATATATATATATAATTAAATAAATACATAAATAAAAACATACACATACGCATAAAAAAATGGCACGGCCAGTCGCTACCATAGGTCGATTGGTAACCCTAGGCAGTCGACCGGTTGGTCGCATACCTGTGCAAACGATTACCGATTCAGGCAATCTACTCCTCATCCTTCAATAATATCTCATCCAATTCAATGCAGAAATAACGTATTCAGTTAAGTGACAATCTAAACACATCTTATCCAATGAATTAGATGATATAAACATAGATTGGTGAGTGCGTTTACTCACTTGATGCTCATATTCTTCTTCCTTTTGGTTCCTAGACTCCATCATTCTAATAGATGATCGAACCCTTGCTTTCTTTGTTGCCATAGGTATATGACAACGCCGAGATGCTCATAGTTGAATGTGAAAATTTATGATAATTTACTTTATTTTTGTATGATTATTGAACGAGGAGGGTTTAGGTAAGATTTTTGATTTTCTAAAGTCAGAAATGTCAACATAAAGGTTTTATTTATAGTTGGAGAAGAAACATCAGCAGAAAGAAAGTTCTGGAGATAAAGAAATCCTGAAACTTAATTTGCTTTTAGGCTTAAATACTATTGGGCTTCCTTTTCTAATTTAATTCATTCCCTTTCTTGTCTAACTTTAATTCATGAAACGATTACAATTTCTAGCCCAAAAACAATTCATTTATACTACACTAATTATTTTAATAACAATCATATTATTAAATATCTTATAAAATTATTTTTTCTATAGTCTATTTATTTAATTAATATTTTTATTTAAATTCGTTTACTAACTAAATTCAAACCTCGTTAATAAAATACTTTTAATGAATAAATAATTTAATTTATTTATTTCACATATCCTCAAACTATTTAATTTCATCATAAATTAACTTGTTATAAAATTTTGATACTTTCAAGTAAATTCAAATTATTCATTTTAATTTTAAAAATCCAATTTAATTAATTAAATAATTTTATTAGTTATCCTTAAAAACCGGGTTGTTACGGAATCTCCCTTAATAAAATTACATCTCTCGCAATTTCTTATGAAGAGTCTATAAGAAAATTAATAATTCCATTATCAACTTATGTTCAAATATAAATCAAACAAACTTTAAAACAAACTCTGTATCAGTTTATTTTAAATGAATTCTTTTCCAAATACTTTCCTTGATTTAACACTTAGTTACACTAATACTTTTTCATATTCTTATATACATAACCAACATATTTCCAAATTAAAACTTCATTTTTGAAAACAAAATTTCACAAACTTCAATGTATAATATTCATATTAAAAAGATTTCTTTATAATTAAAATATACCATTTAATAACTTTTAATTTTGAATATATATATATATATATATATATATATATATATTCTCATATGAATAAGCCTCATTATCCCAATCATAATTTTTAATGTCCATAAAAATTCAAATCAAATTCATATATAATTTTTCAAAAAATTCACATAATATATTACAATACACATCATGTATCAAATTATCAATACTATAAAATATAATGATGTTGCCTTGCTATATATTTTAGTGATTCACTAGTATCAATTGGTTGCAATATTAACCACATAGTCAATATTGCATCACCAACAACTTCAGCTATTCACTTATATCCAATGGCTGCACACATCACTTAAACATATTCAACTTATAAAACACATTTTCCCCGAAATACTTTAATCTCCTCAAAAACATTTATATCTTCTCAAAACATTATGTTCAAATGTCTCGTTATAGTGTTTAGGAACCCTTATCGAATATATGTGCAGCCGCATCGACCGGAATTCTTAAAGAACTTAACGGACAAACTAAGACGATTCATTTCAAAAATTTCTATAACAATATTTATCCAAATCCTTTAACATACTTACCTTTATAAAATAATTATCAATTTATATCAAACTTAAGCAAATACCTTATTTTATCATAATATTTCTGATTAAGGCATTTGCTTGTTTTCCAAAAAACATTTTATAATACGCATCAAAAGTATTTATTTCTAGTAAATACTTTGTGACTTTAAAATATTTTCAAAAACTCATTAAATATGTATATTAAACCATAAACCATTTCAATAATCATTATATAATATCAAATAAACACCATACACGTTTATCAGTAGCAAGCAAAGATCAAAAATTGAGTTTATTCCATAACTTCGATAAATACATACAAATATTAATCGAACTATAATCAAAACTGAATTCAACACAACAATTATTGATAACTACATAAGTATAGGAAACAATGACTGATGCACTTAACATAAAACTGATAAATAGATCTCTCGCTACGCACTTTGATTAAAATTAAATCAAAACATAATAACTCAATAATAAGCCACCCAAGGTCAATCATTTTTATTTTCATACACAAAATATCAAAAAATCCAAATATCTTATACATATAGAAGATAACAAATATGCCCCCAGACGATTACCATAGTAATCGTCATATACATATACTATCCCTAATTAAAGGGTAACTGCCCAACACACTCAAGGGACAAGGACTTTAGTCTCATCTAAGGTCCTGACTTGTGTCTCTTATATATGATGTATTGTTATGAACCTCCTTTGATACCAAATGTAAGCATCCCCACCTCTATACTCATATCATCCAGGAGTATTATTGAGTAATATCATTGGATAATACGAAGAATGATGTGATATGGGGTGCACACATGAATATCCCTTGGGCTAACACTGGTATGTATTTAAACATTGAATAAGTAACTCATATATACGTACACAATATCGACATAAAACCATAAACACGTGTGCCTCCAGGATAGAACAATACATAATATACAGTATATAATGGAGAACACGGAGTCAGAATCGTAGTGACAAAATATAATATACAATGTAGGTCCAAAATACAACTTATAAATATACATACATGATTGTATATAATAATAACATGTAATGTAACTAAACTATATAACTAGCCCATACTATGCCCAGTAAATATAAGCTGGCCTCACTGTCCCCGTTCTTGAAAAAGTCTTGAACTGACCCGAGTATTACGTAAATAACACATGGGTCGGACTATGTCTAAATCAAGGGTTAATAAATATATGTGACAAAGTTTATACTAGGAATAATAACGACATAGTAACACAAGTCAGTGCTCATAGTGTCAATATATATATAGTAACGTAGTATATAATCATAACATCATACACAATCATTGAAACATCACATACACAAATATCATAAAGTCATGTATAAAGATGTCATCACCCATATAGAAATATATCAAACCAAACATCACAAGACAATGTCAAATGGGTGAATCATCCACATCTAGAAATCATCATCAAACCCTAAAATCAATAACAAATGAAATATCATGAAGAATAGTCGGTCTAGCATGCAGAATTGTCTAAATATCTCAATCTCAAATAATAAAATATCATTATCAATATAAAATATAGAAATATAGGTCGTCTTTCAAAGAATCATACATATATAATAAAAAATACGAGAATCCACTAAACTTTGGAGACTGTCACGGGTATAATCTCATCTCCTCATATGAACTAACATACACCGTATCATGATGGGTAAATGATTGTAAGTAAGACCCAAAGTCCTAGGTAGAGTCAAATCTTATATGAATATAAATAGTATATGACTATCCATCACACACACCAGAACCAGATGGAAGACTGACATCACATCTGCTTACTCCAGGAGTCTCATATGTGTCCATCTGACACTACTCCTATAGTCATCAGTTACCTCCCTCTCGACATCGTGATAAGATCCACCTTCGTGCTCGTGTATGCTAGGACTCTACACGGTTATGATTCGACACGTGCCCCTATAAATAACCGACTGCTGGCCTAGGTGACATAGGGGTAAACACACATATGCCGACACTGGGCAAGAGGTCGACACACAGCCAAATATATAAAATGGGGTCACAGATCCAAGGCGTGACCACTGCGATTAAACTAATAGGGTGGATATTGGCCAATCTGGTTCACTCCCGAAAAATAAAGGAATCTAGACAAAATAGATAGACACACAGTATCTATATTCAAAAGCTAACATATAGCTCCGCATAAATGCTGACACATGGCCTCATATATTACCAACATACCGCTCGACATGAATCTCCGGCACATGGCTCGAAATAATCATCAACACACGGCTCAATAAAATTTCCGACACATAGCTCGATACAAATGCCGACACACGACTATATACGTGACTCACCACAGTGAGGCTCACCACCAATCCTTGTCACTTTAGTGTCATCTACTTACAATGAATAACCGAATAAATATCACAACAACGTCCCATTCAACTGCGTGATACTTAATCGTTTATTTATTGCTTATAAACTACACTCAATCCTCAAATATTCTATATAACGAGCCCAAAAAATAACCGAAGAAACACTACCGAATACCCCATCCCAAACAATATTATAACTCCGTTAATTCAGATTCCTCGCTACACAAAATTAAAATCATCATAAACCAAAAACATTACAAAAATACAATATCATGGATCCATATAAAAGAATGTCATCAATGTATCATTTCAAAATATTAATCAACTCAATATCCATGGTGAATCACTCATCTATTCAAAATCAATAATTGAAAATAATACGATGAATATAAAGTGAAATATTCAAATGAATATTCACATCAAATATAAATAAATAACTCTAATTCAATACACTATGATTAAATAAAACCTTTATAAAACTTACTTAAATAAAATAGCTTATTATATATATATATATATAAATTAATATAATTTTATTATTTATAAGTTACTACCAAAATCCCATTACCATACTTAAATCATTAAAATTATCTTATAAAACCAAATATTACTTATAACAATCAATTAATAATTTTCTATAATTAATTACGATTTTTAAATCATTTTTATAACATTCAAATCAATTAATTTTATCCAAAATTTCATGGAACAGACAACGAAAATACAAAATAATAATCGGCAACTATTTTATATTTTTCCTAATATTTTTAAAAATTTTAAATAATTATTTTAAATTAAAAACCTAATTTTCTTTTTATAAGTAATAACTATAACTAAGTAATAAATATTTAATGTAAAACTTTTATATACTCATACATATATACAATTCACCTTTTCTTTATAAACATTTTTATTTATAATTATTACAAATATATATATAATTAAATAAATATATAAATAAAAACATACACATGCACACTAAAAAGGCACGACCGGTCATTGCCATTGGTCGATTGTAAATGGTCGATGGTAACCCTAGGCGGTCGACCGGTCGGCCACATATATATAAGTAGACTTACGTCATGCCAAGGTTTAAAAACCTTGAGAATGTAGTAACGACATTTATGTATCAAATTTTAATGTCCCGACACTTTTATTTCGAATAACAGTGTTATATCAAATTGTCTTTATCAATTTTTTTAAAAGTTATATCATCTTTTTTTAAATTATAAAGTTATATAGTTCATTAATAATTGAAAATATAGATCATTGTGATTGATTTATAATGTAATATATAGTATTTGACAACAAATTATAGTGATTTTCAAGTGGAAAAACCGGATACATTCATTGTACATGAATTAGCCTTCTTCTTGTCCAGAATTCCAACTTTGATTTTTGAAAGATTCAAGCTTTTGAAATTGCAAAATTTAGGTTCATCTTCATTCTTCATAATCTCAATCCTGATGCACTTTATAACTATTTAAATGGTCTATATGTAGTATAAACAATGTTGGACAATTTTGTAGAAAAAGAACAACAATGCAGCTGTAGAATGGAAAAGCATAATGAAGTTGATGGTGTACCAAGTATGTGTGAATTTGCCAACAATGTTTGCTTCATATCCTGCTTTTAAATTAACGAGCTTCAGAAGCACTCTTTCCTTGCTACGCTGGCATGTGTGTGTCTGCGTGCGGGCGCACACACATATTCTCCCTATTTTGTTCACAAATAGATATGGAACTCTAGAGCAAAAGGCTTAATGACTCCATCAATTGGTGTATTATATTTTCTTTACCATTTACATTATATATAGGTGTTATGGTGAAGAAAATATATACAGTGTAAATAATTGATGGGATAACTTATTCCCATTTTATTGGAAGTTATGTCATCTTTCAGCTCAATTTAGGTTTAAATTTAATAGACCATCTTTTTATTCTTTAGCATATCTGTTAGCGCCAAAATTGGTCACTAACACCCAAATCCAGATGAAAGCACCAAATACCAATCATAGCTCACAGATAGATTATATGTGGAGAATATTAATATGAAGAACAACAAAAATTAAAATGAAACCAGTAAAGAACAACAGATTTTATAGCGGTTCGGCTAACTCCAGCCTATGTCCACTCCAGAAGTTTCTTTTTTATTGCTGTAATAACTGATTACAGTTACAAAATGGCAGAGTTGCCTTAGCCATAGAAAAGAGAAAGTAAGAGAGTCGAAAGGAAGATCCCCTTTTCTGAAGCCCTACATGCTGTATTTATAGATAAATCCCGAGTTACTGGGCTTCTTGAGTAGTCCGGGTCCATCAGGACCATAGCCGAGCCAACATCCTTCATCATGGTACGAGCGACTTCCTATGGCGACTTCCTGTGCCGAACGACTTCCTGTGCCGAGCGACTTCCTGTGCCGAGCGACTTCCTGTGCCGAGCGACTTCCTGTGGAGAGCGACTTCCTGTGCCGAGCGACACTTATGACGAGTGACAATGCCGGCCGCCCTTACTTCCAGACCGAGCCGTCCATGCCGAACGACCCACAACTTTCAGACTGAACGACATATCCAAGTGGACTTCATCCTTTTAAACTAAATCCATCATATTCCAGCCTCGATAATCGTGAAGTTGGTTAGGTTGAATCCGCCTGTTTATGGCCTTGTAAAAAGGTGGGTTAACATTTGCCCCCCAAAACATGCCTTGCTATTAGAAGGTGTGTTTTGAATAGTCTCTATCCCAATATCCAAGGTCCATGCTACATTCGTTATCAAACGAATCCATCTGAATCTGATAGTTTATTCCGCGACCGTTCCAAGTCATTATCCAATTCCGAATTCGCCTCTTGGAAGTCAGCAATCGAATCCTACGATCTTTCCAGACCGTTGACGGCCTCTCCGGACCCTTGCTAAGCTCGATCCAAACTTAACGATTGAATTGGTAGATCATGTCGCGCTTCGACGAAGCAACCTATCCCTTGTGCTCCGGTTCAGCGTCCCTGAACATTAAGCGATGCCCTGATCCTCCTGGACCAGTGGCAGCCTCTCCGGGCTCTTACTGGATCCCATCCTGTTACTCTCCGGTGAAGGGGAAACAGCGTTGAGTGAGCCGATCCTGTCGCTCTCTGGCGAAGCAGCGTCACTCCCTACACTCCGGTTCAGTGTCTCTAAACATTAAGCGATGTCATGATCCTCCTGGACCGATGTCAGCCTCTTCAGGATCTTACTGGATCCCGTCCTGTCACTCTCCGGTGAAGGGGAAACAACGTTGAGTGAGCCGATCCTGTCGCTCTTCGACGAAGCAGCGTCACTCCCTGCACTCCGGTTCAGTGTCCCTGAACATTAAGCGATGTCATGGCCTAAATCCTTGGCCGATTACAGCCACTTTGGGCTCTTATCGAACCCCGATCCAATCACTCACCGATGAATGGGGAACGGCGTTAAGTGAGTTGATTCTGTCACTCTCCGGCGAAGCAACTCACTTCTTGCACTATGGACCCCGTCTCTCCGGGTAGGGTCATAAAGCGATTAATTCCAAATTGACTTCCAATATTCATCCTTTAACTCTCCGGTCAGAGGTTTATTTTATGAAATTCAAGTTCATTTATTAATTTAAACTTTCAAGTGTTCAATCACAAACAAAGGAAAAATCTAGATACTGCCACTCTGGGCAGAGCGGTCTATTACCATCTCAGAGCATGCCTGGGGATCTCCCCGGTTCCCTTACATGTGTAAGTGGAATAGCCGTTTTATTTTGAAATCAAACTTAAGAATTTTAGGTAATCGACCAAAGTTCAAGTCCTGAACTTGGCCCGTTCCATCACGATCAATTGATGATGAGTCGTGATCCTGATCCATGATTAGTTCTATTGGGTGCAGGCGGTAGTTGCTTAGGTCTTACGGCCGCTGTCTGATTTCTCACGTATTGTGGAAATCTACCACTTCTAACATGCTCTTCCACCTCATCCTTCAAATGGCGGCACTCATCAGTAGCATGCCCTTCCAGCTCATGGAATAGGCAGTACTTTCCACTTCTACGTTACCGTTCCGTGGGATCTCTCCTGGGTGGTTTCCAATAGGGGAGCTGCCCCGAGTCTCCGTGTAAATCCATTCCAGGTTTGCTGTCAAGTTAGCATATTGTTTGAATCTGGGTTCTCGTAATTTCTTCCGTTTGTCAGGACCATCGTATCTGTCATCCTGCTTCCGCTTTCCTTTGTCTATTCCAGACTGTTCCTTGGAGGTTCCTTCGCCTTGCACGGCATTTATTTCCTGCCTCTCGGCGCGTGTATCTTCCAGCCGAATGAATCTCTCAGCCTCATGATAGAATTCTCCAAGATCCTGAGGTGGATCCCGTGCTAATGATCCTTGAGTTCCGTGCCTTCCGCAATCCCTGCTACCGCCGCCATCAAAATCATTGACGGGTCCGGGCGATCTACCGAGGCCACAGCTGCATTAAATCGCATAAGAAAACCTCTCACGGACTCTCCTGACCTCTGCTTCATCGATGCCAGTGTCATTACACTCTTGGGTCGCGTCACATGGACCCTGAACTGTCTCATGAAGCGTTCCACTAGCTCGCCCCATGTCCTGACCGATCCGTTTTCCAGTTGCCTAAACCATGAAAGTGTACGTGCAGTACAAAGGATCGTGTAATATGGTATATAAATGCGGAAACTGATAATAGCAGTAAAATAAAAATTAAAGTAAGCACACCAGGAATTTTTATACTGGTTCGAACTTCCCGTTCTACATCCAGTCCCAGAATACCCTCTGGATTTAAACTAAACCCCTCACTTAACCCGGAGGAATAGGTATACGACACCTGAGCAGCCGAACAGGAATTTTTCCGCCTTAACAGCCGAAGAGGACTTCAACTTAATACAAATAGCTTATTGACGAATGTGTTCTGAATAACACTGATTGTCTTTTGATAGTACAACTTTCATATAATCAAATCCTCAAGAGTATATATGTGTGTGAAGATTTAGAAGGAAGGTAATCACGTAGAATCGAAGTATATGAATTAAATCAAGGATTCTAGTGATATTAAATAAGAATGAATGCTTTTATTTGCAGAAATAAATAGAGAATAGATTTCATAATTATAAACAAGAAATCGGTTATTGTAGAAGTGAATTGAACATGTTTATATAGTTGTAGAATAGTTACAATCTTTCATGAAGAGTTTCAATCAAGAGTTGTGTCCATATCTGTTGGATTAAAGGACATTCCTCTTCATGAACAATTGCACCTCTTCAGAAAACTAGCCGTTATGTTCTGGTCGGTTGACCGAGAAACCTGGGCCGGTCAGCTGAGTTTACTGACATGAATAAAACGGTGCATATCTGTGCACTTGACACAGAGTCAGTCGGCCGAAGTTACTGGTCGGTCGGCCGACCTGCTGTTAATTGCACAGTGCACACTTATTTTTGTATAAATAAATTTGTGTGTATGTGTGACTACTTGAGGAATGATTTTAACAATATTCTAAGACTCAATAAAATAAAATATTCATACTAATATCTGGATTGTAGTCTTGTTTCCTTTGTAGTGTACAATATACGGTTATTCTCCTTTTTGTCGCTTTCATATAGTATTCTTGTCGTATGATATTGAAGCTTGTGTCATGAATCAAAACTCATGAATCAACATTCTCCCCCTTTTTGATTGATGACAATACTTATGTGACGAAATAGTATTATAATTCTCCCCCTGAATATATGGCGACTTTTCTGCAAAGAATTTGTTAGTTTTCATATATTTCTCCCCCTTTCTCATCGACAAAAAGGAATACTTATTAGATGTATTATAAAAAATATGGAACATGTAACACAAGTAAGAAAACATCAAGTTTTAAATATTACATAGTTAAACAAGATAGGAATATTTTCATAGTTACACAGCATTTAACAATAGACATATTGTTCATAAATAATACTTGAAATTAAATTGAAAAAAAAAATATGATCACTCTTCATCATCATCGAAATCCCGAAATTCTGGACGAATATTTTCTTCCGGAGGAACATGTTCCTTACCACGTCTTTGAGTGTGAGGAGCGTGAGTTCCTGATGTACCGGAACTTGTGTTATCTGAAGTAGACCAAGAGAAATTTGGTGCCGGTCTTTTTCCGGGAGCAACAAAAGAGGCACCGGCTTCGGAAAAACATGATAAGGCATCCCATAAATTCACGAAGAAACCCTTGATTTTCTTGAAACGACCATCAATCTTTCATAGCCGGGCATCCAAGGCTAGTTGATTTTGAGCCAAAATATCAATGGCTGCTTCCGTACTCATTCCGGGAGTTGGTCGTTGAATTGAGGATTGGCGGGTTATACGTTCCGTAGCATGAGTAGATGGTTGAGGTGTAGAATAGCTACGACGTAGTTGTTCTCTCGGAGTATCACTCCATTGCTCAAATCTTATAAATCGAGGTGGAGCATCAGGCAATTTCATTAACTTTATGGTCCGTGAATCAAAAATACGGACTTTGGAGGTTTCGGATTCCGGAGCATTGATGATGAAGCTACTGATCAATCTCATTATGTATTCTCCATAATATATATGGAGCATCTTTCCTTGGTTAAAAGAGAGAAATTCATCCATAAGAAGTTGTGCCCAATTAACTCGTATTCTCCTACAAATAGCATTCAATGCCTTAAAATTTTCGGGATATACGAGATGATATGAGCCACCTCTAGGAACTAAAGATTTCATCATGAATCGATGAAGAAGTCGAGCTTTAGGTCTAAGTGACGATGTTTGCCTAAAATCCGTAGCATCATCTTCGAAAAATAAATGGCTTATCCAGTCACGACTTGATATATTACAATCTACATTGTGTAATGAGATACCACCCGGTCTAGCATCCAAAATGTGGTTAATTCGATCAATGGAAAGGAAAATCGAAGTGCCACAAACCGATGTCCAAATACAATTTTTAGTGTTTCTCAGCGGATTGACAAGATTGAGGTTTGCTAGAAATAACTTGACCATAATATGATTGATTTTTAAGTTATTTTTCCTATGGTCAAGGAATGTGTCAAGACCACTCTCAATAGCTGCATTTTCAATACCGTAGGAAGCAAAATCAGGATAACTTACAAATGATTCTTCAAAGATTTTGGCATCTTAAAGTTGTATCTATCGTTGAAGTGCTACGTCATTGACAAGCCATGAGGCAATTTGAGTATCTACGAGAGTTGATGAAGATGAGCCACCGGTAGTCTTTGATTTCTTCTTGGTAACCATTGTTTTTTGAAGAAAAGATAAAAATTTGAGAAGTTTTAATGGGAGCTAGGTTAAAAAACTGTAATTGGGAAAGTAAGAGTGAAGAGGTAGCTTGAAAAAGTGAATGGATGGGTTGTTAAAAAAGAATATAAACAGCAGATTTATACGTTCGGTCGACCGGTAGTCTAGGTCGGCTGACCGATCTGGTAATCTGAAAGTTGCTGAAACTCTCGGGAAGGGTTCGGCTGACCGACTCAGGGTCTTCGGTCGACCGACCCTGTTGGAAATGTATTTTTGAAATTCTCGGGAAGGGTTCGGTTGACCGATTCAGGGTCTTCGGTCGACCGACCCTATTGGAAATGTATTTTTGAAATTTTATAAAGAAATATATTTTATTATCAATGCACTATATTTATACATTTTATTGAAAAAACAACAACATATATATATGCATAAAAAAATTTAGCCACTATTCGTTAAAATCTACGTTCCCATGAGTTTGGGGACGGAACATCTTCTATAGGTGACCATCTTGGAGTTATTGGAGTTTGAACAGGGTTTGAAGAGGATGAGGGTCTATAAGAAGGTTCAGTAACATCATCCTTCTTTGATGAACAAATTTTCATGGCAATCTTTTCTAGAAAACTTAAACGTCTTTCTGTGACTTTTTGTTCATAGTAGAGTTCCCGTTGCATATCCATTTGTTGTCGTTGGTAGTGATGTATTTCATCAAATTTTTTTTGGTGGTTGGAGATATTACCATCGTATTCTTCCCTTTTTTCTTTTCAGGTGTATAGCCTGTATGGGAGTCTTCCCATGGTTTCCACCCATGTCGGGGGTCTTTATCCAGAGAAGAGAATTCAAGGACACGTTTAGGCATGGGAAAGGTAGGATAGGGGCCATTTTCAGGAATGCGGTCGGAACCATCATCGTCCGGAGATGTGTATGATAGATAGGAGTTTTTGGAATTATAGTAGTCATTGTTTGAAGACATTTTTCAAGTTTTGCTTTTAAAATTTTCTTAGTATATGTTTTGAAAAATAAGCATAGTATATATAAACATCTGTTTGCTGAAAAATTAGTGGATAGAAACTAATTTTAAATATAATCACAGAAGTTTAACAATAAAACTATTTTTAAATGTATGATTTATAAGTTTAGAACTAAAAATAGTTTTTCTGAAAACAAAACAAATAGAACAAACTTTAAAGAAAACTGAGAGAAGAAACACCCATAGCTCAAGTAGCTATAACACAACATTTAACAAGCAAGTCAGAGGTCATGAGTTCGAGTTCCGCTTTGGTCAGAAATAAAACAATTTTTGTTTTTCAATATTTTTTGCCTATTTTTATTTATTAATCTTTTAAAGACATTATTCCTAAGTCACGTCTAAGTTTTATAAAAATATTTTCATTTAGCGGTTTAGTAAAAATGTCAGCAATTTGATTTTCAGTATTAATAAATTCTAAATTTATTAATCCTTTTTCCAAACAATCACGAAGAAAGTGATGACGAATATCGATGTGTTTTGTTCGTGAGAGATTGACCGGATTTTTAGAAAGATTTATTGCACTAGTATTATCACAATAAATTATAGATTTTTCAAGATGACAATTAAAATCCTGTAGTGTTTGTTGCATGTATACGACTTGTGCACATGCCAAAGCGGCAGATATATATTCTGCTTCACACGTCGATAAAGAAACACAGTTTTGTTTCTTACTAAACCAAGAGACTAAGGAACGTCCAATGAAATGACACGTTCCACTCGTACTTTTTCGATCCGTCCGACTTCCTCCAAAATCAGCATCGCTATAGGAGACTAATTCGAAAGGACATTCTTTCGGATAAAATAGCCCGAAATCTTTGGTTTTAGTTAGATAACGAATAATACGTTTAACTGCTCGCATATGTGATTCTTTGGGATTTGCTTGAAATCGAGCACATAAACAAACACTCATCAAAATATCGGGTCGACTCGCTGTCAAATATAGTAAAGATCCAATCATACTACGATATAGTTTCTGATCAACACTTTTGCTCTCCTCGTCTCTATCAAGATGAGTAGTTGTACTCATTGGAGTTGGCTTGGCAGAAGTGTTTTCCAGACCAAATCGTTTAATTAAATTATAACAGTATTTTTCTTGATTAATAAAAATTCCATTTTCAAGTTGTTTAATTTGTAATCCAAGAAAATATGACAGTTCTCCCATATGGGACATTTCAAATTCATTTGTCATTATAGTCGAAAATTCCTGACATAGTTTTTCATTTGTCGAGCCAAAAATAATATCATCAACATATATTTGAATTATTAAAATATCTTTACGAGTTTTCTTAATAAAAAGCGTTTGATCTACTTTACCAATTTCAAAACCAGATTCTAATAAATAGCTTTTAAGACGATCATACCAAGCACGTGGTGCTTGTTTTAAACCGTATAATGCCTTTTTGAGTTTATAAACATGATCTGGATATTTTCCATGATTGAAAAGTGGTGGTTGTTCAACAAAAACATTTTCTTTTATATAACCATTTAAAAAAGCACTTTTAACATCCATTTGATAAAGTTTAAAATTATGAAAACACGCAAAAGCTAATAAGATTTGTATTGCTTCAAGTCGGGCGACTGGAGCAAACATTTCTTCGTAATCAATTCCTTCTTCTTGATTATATTCTTGTGCAACTAATCTAGCTTTATTCCTGGTTATATTTCCTAGTTCATCTGCTTTATTTTTGAAAACCCATTTAGTACCGATGACTGATTGATCACTAGGTCTAGGAACGAGTTCCCATAACTTCGTTTCGTTCGAATTAATTTAGTTCTTCTTGCATGGAAAGAATCCAGTAGTCATCAGTTGAGGCTTCTTTTATATTCTTAGGTTCTATGTTAGAGAGAAAAGCTACATGACCAACTTGATTTAATTGATGTCTGGTTTTAACATTCGTATTAACTTCTCCAATTATATTTTGCACGGGATGATCTCGTAAAATTCTAGGTGGAGATTTTATTATATTAGGAGTAATATTCTCATTTTCAGTAATATCATGATCATTAACGAAATTTTCTTTAGTGTTGCTATTTTCATTATGAGTAGTTTCATCATCAGAATCAATAGTAATATTTGGATTTATATATTTAAAATTTTCGTCAAATGAAACATGTAAGCTTTCTTCAATAATTTGAGTTTATAATATTTGACAACATTTCTTTGTTTCCAGTCATGTGTTTGAGCAACCGCTATCTAAAATCCATTTTCCTCTCTTCTTATGTGGTACCTGCAAAAGGTTTATAAAAAGTTGGTACCCAATCTTTTTAGGGTCCTAAGAGTTAGATCTTAGGAAGCCAAACCCATACGGGTTCAGAATTCCCTTTATAAACATAATTCTTGTTATTATGAATAGTTTCCATAAACACTTTGATATGTTTATTCCTTATCAAAATGTTATTTGTTTTTGGAATCCATATCTTGATGGTTTTAGTGTTTGGGTAAACTGTTTTCTTAATATCCTTCTTAATATTATTATTAATCCTACTTTTAGCAAAATTATTTTGTTTCTTAAATCCTAGTCCAGATTTATTGTTAGAGGATTGAGAATTTTCAAGAATTCTAGAAAGATTCTCTCTTCCTTTATTGAAATTAGATACATTTTTAGACATATCATCAAATTTTATTTTAAGACTAGATTTTTCTAACTCTAAATCCTTAATTTTAGAGTTTAAACTATTATTTTCGAAAAGTAAAACATCATTTTTATTTTTCTGAATTTCTAGTTCTTCAGATATTGACGAAATTTGAGAAGATAAGTTAGAATTTGATTGTTGAGAATTTTCAAGTTCTTCTTCTAATATTTTCTTCTCATCTTTCAGCATATCTACTTCTAAGACTGTTCTATCTAACTTTCTTTGCAACTCCTTATTTTTCTTTTTAAGTTGCTTTGCTAAAATTACTAATTCAGAATTAATTTCAATTAAATCTTCAAAAGTAAGATCACTTACATCGTCTGACGAAGCCATGAAGCACACATTTGCTTGTTCATTATCACTTTCACTCTCTGATGAGGATGATGAGTCAGTGTCGTCCCAAGTGACAGAAAAAGCTTTTCGTTTGGTTTTGTCCTTCTTGACATTATTCTTTTTACGCTCTGGACAATCCTTCTTCATGTGTCCTTTCTTATGACATTCATAACATTCCATTGCTGAAGATGATGGTTTGCTGCTATTGGAATTGTTGTTGGAATTATTTTTGTTTCCCTTGAATTTGTTTCTGTTGAATTTCAAAAACTTTTTGAAATTTTTAGCGATCATTGCCATATCTTCATTATCTGAGTCGGAATCATCTTTTTCTGCTTGAAATGCCATATTTTTCTTTTCTTGTGCTCCATTTCTTTTTTCCTGCAAATTTACTTCGCAGGACATTAAATTACCTATCAATTCTTCTGGTTTTAATGTTGACAAATCACTTGATTCTTCAATGGCTAGGACTTTTCTTTCCCATTCGTCCGTTAAAGAATTTAAGATTTTTGTAACAACATCAAAATCAGTAAACTTTTGTTCTAGTGATAGTAAAGCATGATAAATATCCTGGAATCTAGAGTACATGTCATTTATAGATTCATTTGGCCTCATTTTGAAATTTTCAAATTGATTTTTCAACATAGAGATCTTGCTTAAGTTAACTTTGTTCGTTCCTTCATGTGTTATCTTAAGAGTTCTCCAAATTTCATAACCAGAAGTGCACATGCTAACTCTATTGAATTCATTTCTATCTAATGCACAAAATAAAATATTCGTAGCCTTTGCATTTGATGTAGCATCTACTTTTTATGTGTTACTCCAAGTTGAGTATTCTCTAGTAGGAGTTGTGTACTCACTTTGTATAACATTCCATATATCAAATCCACTAGATTGCATATAGATTCTCGTTCTAGTTGACCAATAATTATAATTTATACCATTAAAAAGTGGAGGTCGTGAAGTTGATTGACCCTCTGTGAAACTAGTACTAGTGTTAGTGTCAAAATCGTTAGTATGTGTTGTTGCCATATTACTAGAAATAGATGTCAAATAACTTTGTGATGGTTATAGGATTTCCTTGCTCTGATACCAAATGAAAGTGTACGTGCAGTACTAAGGATCGTGTAATATGGTATATAAATGCGGAAACTGATAATAGCAGTAAAATAAAAATTAAAGTAAGCACACCAGGAATTTTTATACTGGTTCGAACTTCCCGTTCTACATCCAGTCCCAGAATACCCTCTGGATTTAAACTAAACCCCTCACTTAACCCGGAGGAATAGGTATATGACACCTGAGCAGCCGAACAGGAATTTTTCTGCCTCAACAGCCGAAGAGGACTTCAACTTAATACAAATAGCTTGTTGACGAATGTGTTCTGAATAACACTGATTGTCTTTTGATAGTACAACATTCCTATAATCAAATCCTCAAGAGTATATAGGTGTGTGAAGATTTAGAAGGAAGTTAATCATGTAGAATCGAAGTATATGAATTAAATCAAGGATTCTAGTGATATTAAATAAGAATGAATGCTTTTATTTGCAGAAATAAATAGAGAATAGATTTCATAATTATAAACAAGAAATCGGTTATTGTAGAAGTGAATTGAACATGTTTATATAGTTGTAGAATAGTTACAATCTTTCATGAAGAGTTTCAATCAAGAGTTGTGTCCATATCTGTTGGATTAAAGGACATTCCTCTTCATGAACAATTGCACCTCTTCAGAAAACTAGCCGTTATGTTCTGGTCGGTTGACCGAGAAACCTGGGCCGGTCAGCCGAGTTTACAGACGTGAATAAAACGGTGCATATCTGTGCACTTGACACAGAGTCGGTCGGCCGAAGTTTTTGGTCGGTCGGCCGACCTGCTGTTAATTGCACAGTGCACACTTATTTTTGTATAAATCAATTTGTGTGTATGTGTGACTACTTGAGGAATGATTTTAACAATATTCTAAGACTCAATAAAATAAAATATTCATACTAATATCTGTATTGTAGTCTTGTCTCCTTTGTAGTGTACAATATACGGTTATTCTCCTTTTTGTCGCTTTCATATAGTATTCTTGTCGTATGATATTGAAGCTTGTGTCATGAATCAAAACTCATGAATCAACAAACCAAAGCGCGGCCAAATCCGTCAAGTATAAGGGGAAACATCTTGCCATCACCTCCTCAGATGCCCCCAGCACTTCCATATGTCTGATGCATTTAGTTACATGCATAGTTGGATCTGATTTTCCATCATAGGCCTCTAGTGTTGGCAGTTTGAATTCTGGAGGGTTCCTTGCATTCCTGATTTCCAGAGTGAACGGACTTCGACTGACCTCCTCCAAGCCTCTACTCGGCAGTCCTCCTCTCATAATCCTTCTTATTAATCTTGCCATCCGCTCGACTTCATCTGGGGATAGTCCCCTATTTGCATCTCTACCTTGCCCCCCATGTCCTAGGGGGTACTCCGGGTAGTACTCTTCATGTCGGTCATTTACGTTCACGTTGGTCTCTGCTTGCTGAGCTTCATTCACCGCTCTTCCAGTATCCAATCCTGGAGGTCTGCCCCCAGGCCTTGGCTGATTTCCTCCAACCTCTCCAGTCTGGTTCTGGTTTTGACCTCCAGAAACTTCTACAGCTCCGGTTCCTGGTTCTGCATTGCCAGCAGCCTCGGTTGGTCAATTCCCTTGACTTTGTGTTCCAACTTGTCCAACCTGTCGAAGTAGGTTCTGTATCATGTCCTCCTGTGTAACGACCCGTAAATTTTAACTGTTTTAATAACGTAATTAGTTGAATTTTGTAAAATTTTAAACGATAAAATTTTGAAATAAAAATTTAATATTTGAAATGCGTCTAGTTAAACATAGCAATTGGTAAATTTTCGTCCGAAAATATGAAAGTTTATTTCGCGCGTAAATTTACTTCAATTTAATCAGTTAAAAAGCGATGAAAATAAAATGTTTCCGAAACCAAAATATTTTTACATAGAAAAATTCTAAACCGTCTTCTGAGCAAGCTGTCAGTTTGTCATTTTTCCAAATTTGGACATCTTTGACTCCGTCGATCTTATTTTTCAGTGTTTTTCTTGCATTTTTCGATGGTAGAAAATTCGAATTTTTATAAGTCAATCGTACCACTGATATCTATATACCGTTTTAATCATCTCATCTTGCTGATCTCTATGGTATATTCGATTGTCAATTTTGATGTTCATACACGACGAGAAACGCGAAACCGGTAGCCATATCGGTATTGGATCCAAGGCCTTTTGTTTTAATATCTTTCCATATTCACTGTTCAATGCCAACAGCTATTCGCATTTATATTTGCACTAAAATTCTCGTGCTTGACCTTTTATTTTCCATCAGTTCAAATTTTAACTTAAGGCTATACATATTCTTTCCTCTGAACCAACGTATCATTCCCCTTCCAATATTAATTTGTGAAACCTTACAGTTGGCCTCAGTTTCATTTTCATACAAAGCCTCTAACCTTTTGAAGCCATCTCCTCCTTTCATTTTCTTTACACCTGTAGCATAACCGTTCTTTCCCGAAACCCATGCACCCTTTCCAAGCAAGCACAGACGCATTTTCCCTTCCCTCTTTCTTCCCCTCTTCGGCCATGGCAACCGCACACACCTCGACCCTCCTTCTTCCCCGTGAGACCCGCTCCGGCCTTTGCCCTCCTTCGATGGTCGACAGCCATCACACCGTGCCACACTACAGCAGCACCCTGCAACCCATGACGACCACTTACTCCACCTCCGACCGACGACACATCCTCTCCCTTCCTCTCCGCTCTGGCCACGAGCAGCGATCAAACTCACCAACACGCCATCATTCTCGGCCCGCTACCTACACGCAAGCGAAGTCAACCGTGAACCTCTTGTCCGCCACTCCATCGATTCCTGACCACAGCCCAATACTCCGCCTCCACCATTCCTCTGTATCCTCTCCATCATGCTCTGCCTCCACCCAAGCAACTTCACAGTCGGCTGGCCGAACTCAACAGCCTACAACCATGCTCCACCACATCGACAGCGCCTGTCACTCTTCTTATTGCAACAACGTACGACATCTCCTTCTCTGTTTTATATATATATATATATTGGTATGTATGTTTATATATTTTATTATATTTTTGTTTAGGTATATAATATTATAAGTTTTAACCGTGTGAGGTATACTGATTTACGTTATATATGTTGCAGCATAGTTAATGGGTTGCTTAAAGGTATATACCTCTTTATATATAGCAAAGTATATATATATATAAGTTTTCAAATTTTATTGCATATAAGTTATAAATCTGGTTTTCAAAGTCTGTTAATATTTTAAGCACATGTGGTATGTTTTATATATGCAGTTATTACGGTCTTATAACGTGATATGTCTTGATCTGTTTTAATAACTATAATATATAATAATGTGATTGTTATATATACTGTTATAGAAGTGGTTTCCCGTGTTGTTGAATTTATATTAATATATATATATTGTTATATTCACGTTTATATTAACATTTTGGAAAAGTGTATATACAGTTTATATAAGATGTTATAAGAAAAGTTATATAGTTGTATATATTTATGTAAGTTATATAACCTGTTAGTTGTATATAAGTCATGGTTTATACGAGGTATAGATTTCATAACTATGTTGCAACATCGAGCAGTTTCTGATCTATTTTCATCGATCTCTATTTATCAGCCCTGTTCGTCCAATTCGTGCCAATCTTGTTCGTTTGGAAATTCGCTCTTGGATTCGTAACCCATTTCAAATCTCTCTAAGCCTCGAAAGGTGAGCAATCACTCACGATTAACGCTCTTTTATTTATTAAATTTGATTTCAATGGAAATGACAATTGAAATATGTTGTTGTTAGTTATTTACACTGTTAAATATGTTATTACCTGTATCGGTTCACTTGTGACATCTGACACCATTATCTGTTAATTATTTATGCGATAATAATCCAGTTTGGTTGATATTTGATTGATTGATGATGTTTATATTGGACGTTAAATTGTTAATGTTAAAGTGATAAATAATATGCAATCAAATTGATATAGGATAGTCAACAATTTAAATTGGATCTATATGTTAAATTTGATTTGTTAAATTTGTATAATATGACCCCCTTTAAATGTTTAATTACTCGACACGTAGTAATATGGTTAACTTCACTTTGAACCATTGAATGTATGTTGTATAAAATTAATGTTGTATGAAATTGAATAATTGATATCAAATGAAGAACCGTATTAATATTAGTGTAATAATCTTTAATCTACAAGAAATGATAGTGTAGATTCTAGAAATGATAATATTAATTTGCACAAACAACAATGTGAATTAATACGATTATTTAAGGATTATTTGAATTGATAATTGGATTGATATTGATTGTTGTTATTGCTTGTTTATTTACTTTGACACCATCCCAGTTATCACACTGCAAGTTCCCTTTTGTTATGCTCTGATTTTTGAATTGAAATGGAATCGGGTTGAAATGATAAATACCCAAATTAAACTTTGACCTAGGATCGAGAATTAAATAAAAACCCGATTGGTCAATAATTTGATTTAAAAATAAAATGAAGATTTTATTTGAATAAATAATATGGTTTTGAAACGAAGTTGGAAATTAAATTTTAATGAAATTTAAATGTGAATATTTAATAATCTGAAACAAAATATTAATAAAGAAATTGATGGAAGAATGTTGTTTAATTAAGAAATGATTGAATTAAGTTTGGAAATTATTTAATGAGATTGAATTATTTAATAATTAAATAAAATTGAATCCTTTGATAATTAAAATTGAACTTTTTAATTAGTGAAATTTAGTTCTTTATTAATTGAGCTTTGAAATTGTAACTAAGTAAATGAATATGTGAAATTGAATTTCTTTATCAAGAAATGCAAATGTGATTTTGAAATTAATGTAAAGACTTGTAATTTAAAGGGATGATTTGTCGAAGCTAATTTAATTAAATTTGAAGTTTTGATATAATGAAGTTGAACTTAAGTAATTGATTTAATGAATTGGAAATTTAATAGAAATTGTTTTGAATGACAAATTAGCTTAAAAAATGTTGAATGAAATTGATCAATGGATTTAAATTGATTTGAATGCTAAATTAAATTAATTGAAATGATTTCGGAATGGAACTTATATACGAATTTAAATGAATATTTGAATTGTCTTAAATCAAATATTTAATTTGAATTATAAGATTTTGAAATGGAAATTTGGAAGTTTGAAACGTAAATGTTGGAAATTGTTTAGAAAGACAAATGAAATGTTGATTTATAAATTCTAATTGAAATTGAAATTGATTTGGTTTTTGAAATTTATTAAACGACCAATCGGTGTAATAATTACCAAAGTTATTAAAGAGACCAGAATCGGTTAGGGACATACTCACTGTCTAAACCGAAAACCACTTTAATAACTATATGCGGAGTATGATCCAGAATGAAGTGGTTGGAATGGTGTACGTGATGACTGAAGAAAGAGAACGATA
Organism: Allium fistulosum; assembly: GCA_030737815.1. Classification (NCBI taxonomy): domain Eukaryota; kingdom Viridiplantae; phylum Streptophyta; class Magnoliopsida; order Asparagales; family Amaryllidaceae; genus Allium; species Allium fistulosum. The sequence continues at coordinate 995,357,429 of CM060903.1, forward strand.
ATGGATAGCCTTGACACTTGTGTCAAATTGGAAATGACTAAAACAGGAGCCGTGCCGGGCCAAATGGGGGCTAGCTACCTCGAGCGAACACACTTCTTCGAAACTACTCATTACTTGTTGTCGATTGGTGCACCCTTGATTTGGGAGTGTTGTTTCGCGGTGTTGCGGTCGCTGCGGCGATGCGTTCTCACCAGTCCGGATCAGGCAAACGGTAGTTTCACTACCTTGGTTATTGCCTCATGTGCCTTGTCATACTTGTATCCCTATACACGACCACTACGATTTGTTTTGTGTTATACCTATGGAGTACTCCCTGATATCCCACTAGTTTACGGTGGAGTTTACAGTGCTGTATAGACTATAACGCTTATATAAAATGTGTTAAGGGGGATAATGGTAACGCCTTAACACTATTTTGATATCTTATACTACTGATAGACATTATCTACTTATCGTACACTACTACATAGTAGATAGTTTAACGGATCCTTAAAGGATGGTTATTCCAAACATCCTTTGAGTTACTTGTATTTCAATTGCTATTTCACTTGAGTTGGATTTATTGATATAAGAATGTTAATCCTGACTCGAGTGTTTTGTGTTTTGCTTTACGCTCGGGTCAGACTGAGTGTACCAGTATTCGAGACTCGCCTTTGAAGTTGGAGCTTTGCTTGAAGATCCAGCCATCTATTCTACTTTCAGTATTCGATGATTCCAGTGATGTATTCTGATTTGTATCTGATGTATCGTATTACTCTTCCGTTGTATCTGGTTTAACTCTGATGTAACTTATACATTTATATAGTAGCTTCATGAACTACTATCTCGTTTATTTCCGCTGCATTTATTACTCTGTGTTTGTGATATGTGATTATTTATTTACTGTATATGCTCAGTTTTGCCAAATTTAAATTAACAACGCGGTATCTTGAATTATTCAAGTCCGACATGTGCGGATGCGAATGGTCCAAAATAGCGGGTCGTTACAGTTGGTATCAGAGCTTTGGTAGCTCTAGGCAAAACTTAACATATAGGGTAAATGTATTTACAGAATCACTCTCATTCGAGTTTCAATCTCTTCCTTTGACTCGATTCCTTTGAATTTTGGAACGTTCCTTGCGGTTCCAAAATTCATTTGTGTCCCTCACTATTCTTCTTCTTTCAATTCTGGAGCATCTCATATATCCATTTTGAATGATATCTATAATAGGTCGGCGGTCTCGCCAATCTTCGAATGATTCGTAAAGGAGCAAAACTCCTTTATAATAGGCATCGATTTACCGGAGATTTATGTATCCTCGGTTACGATGCTATCTATTCCCAGCTGTACCTGAATTCCATCTCTTGAGATCAAGTGTTGATTTACCTCGGAATTCAGCATCGATCTTATTCTTGAAGTTACGGACGACCCGGTTAAGGTTACCCGTGAATTAAATAAACTCATCCATCTCCCGATTGTGGTAATTGAATTATCTTATCTTCTGTTTCAAACTTATTTCCGAATCAAAATTCTCTTTGATTTGATTTCCATCAAATTTGAATCGCTATACATGTTTTGAAATCTATTCTTGTATCGTCGAGCGAGGAATTGTATTTGTAAAATTATATTTAAATTTTTTAAAAAAAATATATTGTGTTGTTTGAGTTGTTGATGTTGATTTGGATTTTCGATCGATTTGTCTGATCAACGCTATTGATAGAATTTCCAAAACACTTTAACAGAGCAAACCGACACAATATCGTTTTCAAATTTGGTAAACAAAATAAATTTTTGAATGATTATATTATATATACAAGTATAAAAATTTTCTGAAATTAATTTGTTAATGAGTTGTTGTCCGAAATGATAATATTTAATTTTCATTTATTATTTCATAAACCATTGACTATTGGATAATATAAATAGATGAATTTATAAAAATGGGTTAAAATTGATTTTAAATTTAAATGGATTTAAACTAAATTTGAGAATTTAATATTCGGTGGTATCAAACTTTAATTTGAAAGTTTTAAAGTGTATAGTAATTAAATATCTTCAAAAGGAACCATTCCAAAGAATTTTAAAATGTTGAATCAGTGCTCTTCTCTTCGTCGCTGGAAAATAATTTTGGTGATGGCGACCGCATTATCGACATTCATTTTCGAGTTTCGAAGTGGAGATACTATTCTGTAGCTTTGCTACGGTTTTGTTTTGAAAATATTATGATTTGAATTTCTTCAGTATAATTTGATTTATGCATCTATATGTATCTTATTTTAAAATTTAATTTGATTTGATATAAATATATTATATATATCTCTAAATTGTTTAAAGTTAATCAGAAATCTAATTCTTAAATTTTGTTAAAGGATGATTTTGATTATAAATAAAACCAAAATTTGGAATAAATATTTAAACTTGAATAATTGAATTGGGAAAATTTTATTGTATATTGTTCAACTGCATTCTAATACAACTTACCTAAATCATTCAGAAGTTGAATATGTAATTGGATAATATACAATATAAAATGATTTTATAAATAAAAATTTGAGTGTTTATAATAAATGTTATACACTTAGATTTAAAAAAATGCTAATAAAGATGATAGAATAATAAGTTTATTGAATGAGATAAATAAAGTAAATTTTGTTCTGAAAGAATTAACAAATTGAATTGAATCAGCTTAATGAAATACCTTGAATTAAGATCAATTATTGAATATTAATTAATTCAAAAATGAAATTTATATGATTAGAATTAACAGTTGAACTAACAAATTTAAATCAAATTGCAAATGGATTTAACCAAATTGAAAAAAAATATAAATTAATTTAAATTGAAATTTATATGGTTTAAATTAATTGATATGTTTTAAATATATGTAATAAGATATATTAAGTGAAATAAACTTATTAATAATTTGGAATAAAGAAAAAATAAATTTGATGAATAAATATTATGATTTTATTAAATGACTATTCTAATTTATGATTTTAGAAATTTGTTAATTAAACATAATTGGATAATAAGATAATAAATTTAGAAATAATTAAGGTTGATTTCACTTAAGTGAAATCAAATGGATTAAATCAAATTATTGAATATTAATTAATTTAAGTTGAAATTTATATGGCTTTAAATTAGTTGTTTATTTTATTTTCAAAGCCATTTTTCTTTCTGGTTGGTTCTATTCTCCTACCTCCTTCCTTTTCGGGGACGAAAAGTTTTGAGTGGGGGAGAATGTAACGACCCGTAAATTTTAACTATTTCAATAACGTAATTAGTTGAATTTTGTAAAATTTTAAACGATAAAATTTTGAAATAAAAATTTAATATTTGAAATGCGTTTAGTTAAACATAGCAATTGGTAAATTTTCGTCCGAAAATATGAAAGTTTATTTCGCGCGTAAATTTACTTCAATTTAATCAGTTAAAAAGCGATGAAAATAAAATGTTTCCGAAACTTAAATATTTTTACATAGAAAAATTCTAAACCATCTTCTGAGCAAGATGTCAGTTTGTCGTTTTTCCAAATTCGGACATCTTTGACCCCGTCGATCTTATTTTTCAGTATTTTTCTTGCATTTTTCGATGGTAGAAAATTCGAATTTTTATAAGTCAATCGTACCACTGATATCTATATACCGTTTTGATCGTCTCGTCGTGCTGATCTATACGGTATATTCAATTGTCAATTTTGATGTTCATACACGACGAGAAACGCGAAACCGGTAGCCGTATCGGTATTGGATCCGAGGCCTTTTGTTTTAATATCTTTCCATATTCACTGTTCAATGCCAACAGCTATTCGCATTTATATTTGCACTAAAATTCTCGTGCTTGACCTTTTATTTTCCATCAGTTCAAATTTTAACTTAAGGCTATACATATTCTTTCCTCTGAACCAACGTATCATTCCCCTTCCAATATTAATTTGTGAAACCTTACAGCTGGCCTCAGTTTCATTTTCATACAAAGCCTCTAACCTTTTGAAGCCATCTCCTCCTTTCATTTTCTTTTCACCTGTAGCATAACCGTTCTTTCCCGAAACCCATGCACCCTTTCCAAGCAAGCACAGACGCATCTTCCCTTCCCTCTTTCTTCCCCTCTTCGGCCATGGCAACCGCACACACCTCGACCCTCCTTCTTCCCCATGAGACCCGCTCCGGCCTTTGCCCTCCTTCGATGGCCGACAGCCATCACACCGTGCCACACTACAGCAGCACCCTGCAACCCATGACGACCACTTACTCCACCTCCGACCGACGACACATCCTCTCCCTTCCTCTCCGCTCTGGCCACGAGCAGCGATCAAACTCACCAACACGCCATCATTCTCGGCCCGCTACCTACACGCAAGCGAAGTCAACCGTGAACCTCTTGTCCGCCACTCCATCGATTCCCAACCACAGCCCAATACTCCGCCTCCACCATTCCTCTGTATCCTCTCCGTCATGCTCTGCCTCCACCCGAGCAACTTCGCAGTCGGCTGGCCGAACTCAGCAGCCTACAACCATGCTCCACCACGTCGACAGCGCCTGTCACTCTTCTTAATGCAACAACGTACGACATCTCCTTCTCTATTTTATATATATATATATTGGTATGTATGTTTATATATTTTATTATATTTTTGTTTAGGTATATAATATTATAAGTTTTAACCGTGTGAGTTATACTGATTTACGTTATATATGTTGCAGCATAGTTAATGGGTTGCTTAAAGGTATATACCTCTTTATATATAGCAAAGTATATATATATAAGTTTTCAAATTTTATTGCATATAAGTTATAAATCTGGTTTTCAAAGTCTGTTAATATTTTAAGCACATGTGGTATGTTTTATATATGCAGTTATTATGGTCTTATAACGTGATATGTCTTGATCTGTTTTAATAACTATAATATATAATAATGTGATTGTTATATATACTGTTATAGAAGTGGTTTCCCGTGTTGTTGAATTTATATTAATATATATTGTTATATTCACGTTTATATTAACATTTTGGAAAAGTGTATATACAGTTTATATAAGATGTTATACGAAAAGTTATATAGTTGTATATATTTATGTAAGTTATATAACCGGTTAGTTGTATATAAGTCATGGTTTATACGAGGTATAGATTTCATAACTATGTTGCAACATCGAGCAGTTTCTGATCTATTTTCATCGATCTCTATTTATCAGCCCTGTTCGTCCAATTCGTGCCAATCTTGTTCGTTTGGAAATTCGCTCTTGGATTCGTAACCCATTTCAAATCTCTCTAAGCCTCGAAAGGTGAGCAATCACTCACGATTAACGCTCTTTTATTTATTAAATTTGATTTCAATGGAAATGACAATTGAAATATGTTGTTGTTAGTTATTTACACTGATATATATGTTATTACCTGTATCGGTTCACTTGTGACATCTGACACCATTATATGTTAATTATTTATGCGATAATAATCCAGTTTGGTTGATATTTGATTGATTGATGATGTTTATATTAGACGTTAAATTGTTAATGTTAAAGTGATAAATAATATGCAATCGAATTGATATAGGATAGTCAACAATTTAAATTGGATCTATATGTTAAATTTGATTTGTTAAATTTGTATAATATGACCCCCTTTAAATGTTTAATTACTCGACACGTAGTAATATGGTTAACTTCACTTTGAACCATTAAATGTATGTTGTATAAAATTGATGTTGTATGAAATTGAATAATTGATATCAAATGAAGAACCGTATTAATATTAGTGTAATAATCTTTAATCTACAAGAAATGATAGTGTAGATTCTAGAAATGATAATATTAATTTGCATAAACAACAATGTGAATTAATACGATTATTTTAGGATTATTTGAATTGATAATTGGATTGATATTGATTGTTGTTATTGCTTGTTTATTTACTTTGACACCATCCCAGTTATCACACTACAAGTTCCCTTTTGTTATGCTCTGATTTTTGAATTGAAATGGAATCGGGTTGAAATGATAAATACCCAAATTAAACTTTGACCTAGGATAGAGAATTAAATAAAAACCCAATTGGTCAATAATTTGATTTAAAAATAAAATGAATATTTTATTTGAATAAATAATATGGTTTTGAAACGAAGTTGGAAATTAAATTTTAATGAAATTTAAATGTGAATATTTAATAATCTGAAACAAAATATTAATAAAGAAATTGATGATAGAATGTTGTTTAATTAAGAAATGATTGAATTAAGTTTTGAAATTATTTAATGAGATTGAATTATTTAATAATTAAATAAAATTGAATCCTTTGATAATTAAAATTGAACTTTTTAATTAGTGAAATTTAGTTCTTTATTAATTGAGCTTTGAAATTGTAACTAAGTAAATGAATATGTGAAATTGAATTTCTTTATCAAGAAATGCAAATGTGATTTTGAAATTAATGTAAAGACTTGTAATTTAAAGGGATGATTTGTCGAAGCTAATTTAATTAAATTTGAAGTTTTGATATAATGAAGTTGAACTTAAGTAATTGATTTAATGAATTGGAAATTTAATAGAAATTGTTTTGAATGACAAATTAGCTTAACAAATGTTGAATGAAATTGATCAATGGATTTAAATTGATTTGAATGCTAAATTAAATTAATTGAAATGATTTCGGAATGGAACTTATATACGAATTTAAATGAATATTTGAATTGTCTTAAATCAAATATTTAATTTGAATTATAAGATTTTGAAATGGAAATTTGGAAGTTTGAAACGTAAATGTTGGAAATTGTTTAGAAAGACAAATGAAATGTTGATTTATAAATTCTAATTGAAATTGAAATTGATTTGGTTTTTGAAATTTATTAAACGACCAATCGGTGTAATCATTACGAAAGTTATTAAAGAGACCGGAATCGGTTAGGGACATACTCACTGTCTAAACCGAAAACCACTTTAATAACTATACGCGTAGTATGATCCAGAATGAAGTGGTTGGAATGTTGTACGTGATGACTGAAGAAAGAGAACGATAATGGATAGCCTTGACACTTGTGTCAAATTGGAAATGACTAAAACAGGAGCCGTGCCGGGCCAAATGGGGGCTAGCTACCTCGAGCGAACACACTTCTTCGAAACTACTCATTACTTGTTGTCGATTGGTGCACCCTTGATTTGGGAGTGTTGTTTCACGGTGTTGCGGTCGCTGCGGCAATGCGTTCTCACCAGTCCGAATCAGGCAAACGGTAGTTTCACTACCTTGGGTATTGCCTCATGTGCCTTGTCATACTTGTATCCCTATACGCGACCACTACGATTTGTTTTGTGTTATACCTATGGAGTACTCCCTGATATCCCACTAGTTTACGGTGGAGTTTACAGTGCTGCATAAACTATAATGCTTATTTAAAATGTGTTAAGGGGGATAATGGTAATGCCTTAACACTATTTTGATATCTTATATTACTGATAGACATTATCTACTTATCGTACACTACTACATAGTAGATAGTTTAACGGATCCTTAAAGGATGGTTATTCCAAACATCCTTTGAGTTACTTGTATTTCAATTGCTATTTCACTTGAGTTGGATTTATTGATATAAGAATGTTAATCCTGACTCGAGTGTTTTGTGTTTTGCTTTACGCTCGGGTCAGACTGAGTGTACCAGTATTCGAGACTCACCTTTGAAGTTGGAGCTTTGCTTGAAGATCCAGCCATCTATTCTGCTTTCAGTATTCGATGATTCCAGTGATGTATTCTGATTTGTATCTGATGTATCGTATTACTCTTCCGTTGTATCTGGTTTAACTCTGATGTAACTTATACATTTATATAGTAGCTTCATGAACTACTATCTCTTTTATTTCCGCTGCATTTATTACTCTATGTTTGTGATCTGTGATTATTTATTTACTGTATATGCTCAGTTTTGCCAAATTTAAATTAACAACGCGGTATCTTGAATTATTCAAGTTCGACATGTGCGGATGCGAATGGTCCAAAATAGCGGGTCGTTACATCCTGACTTTTCAGCATTGTCTCCATCTCGTCTCTAGTAATATAAATCGAGGCCTGATTAGCTCCAGAGGAAGCCTCTTGACTTCCTTCATGCTGACTTCTTTCTGTCACTTGCTTCCTTGTCGATGCCCTAGCCATTGCTTCCTAGAATCCAAGTTCCTAGCTCCAAAATTCCTGAGTGCTTGCCTTCTTAGTGAAAGCACCAAAATGTTAGCACCAAAATTGGTCACTAACACCCAAATCCAGATGAAAGCACGAAATACCAGTCACAGCTCACAGATAGATTATACGTGGAGAATATTAATATGAAGAACAAAAAAAATTAAAATGAAAGCAGTAAAGAACAACAAATTTTATAGTGGTTCGGCTAACTCCGGCTTACGTCCACTCCAGAAGTTTCTTATTTATTGCTGTAATAACATATTACAGTTACAAAATGGCAGAGTTGTCTTAGCCTTAGAAAAGAGAAAGTAAGAGAGTCGAAAGGAAGATCCCCTTTTCTGAAGCCCTACATGCTGTATTTATAGATAAATCCCAAGTTACTGGTTTTCCTGAGTAGTCCTGGACCATCAGGACCATAGCCGAGCCAACATCCTTCATCATGGTACGAGCGACTTCCTGTAGCGACTTCCTGTGGCGACTTCCTGTGGCGACTTCCTGTGGCGACTTCCTATGCCGAGCGACTTCCTATGCCGAGCAACCTTTGATAAGTGAAGTATGCCGAGCGGCATATGCTGAGTGAAGTAGGTCGAGCGACACTTATGACGAGTGACAATGCCGATCGCCCTTACTTCCAGACCGAGCCGTCCATGTCGAACGACCCACAACTTCGAGACCGAACGACATATCCAAGTGGACTTCATCCTTTTAAACTGAATCCATCATATTCCAGCCTCGATAATCATGAAGTTGGTTAGGTTGAATCCGCCTGTTTATGGCCTTGTAAAAAGGCGGGTTAACAATATCCAACTTTGCATTTGCTAACATTGCATATAAGATAAAAAGTTTATATTTCTGTATTTTTCCACTGTCATAAGTCAATTAGAAGTTTACAAAGGCATCTTGTGACTAATTTTCTTTTGACAATTTACAAAGAATTTGCTGACATATTTACTATACTATATTGTCATATTTCTATTTAATATATATTATATCTTCATACTTCTCTTAGTAAAAATATTTAATCTTTCATCGTTGTTTTTCTTTTTTATTGCCTATTTTATTGCTCTTTGTAAAAATGGTTTTAGTTTTAAACATTTCACTGTGTGTGTTTATTATTTACCCAAAAAATTCTTATTGGCATTTGCTTTTACAGATTTAACATACCCTTTTTTGACAAAATATAATGCATATTAAGTAACTGAGTACTTACGATTCTTATTGGCAAAAAATAACGCATATAACATACCCTTTTTTGACAAAAAATACTTATTGGCATATAAGCCTCAATGATGGTCTCTGATCCTGAAAACTTAGTACCACCTAACTGGGTGAACTCCTTACAGAGAGTAGTAAACCTAACTGGTGCAACTAGTGCTGGAACTGGGGCAACATCACAACCTCTGGCATTCCTACGATTCATCCTGGAAATTCAAGAATGAATTTTAGGACAAAGTTAAAGGAAAAGATAGAAGAAAAGATCCAACTAGACTGGAAATCCTAATCAAAGAATTCTATAAACAAGGTGGATTCGAAAGGATGGAAAAATTCTAAGAAAAAGAATTTTAAAACAAGAAATTTTTTTATATCCAAAATAATCTTTTAAAAATCATTTAAAATCATTTTATACTTGAAAACACGTTCTCTCACAAAGAATGATTCTAAGATTGATTTTACTCATTCTAAGGTATTTCTACCCTATCTCTAATGAGTTTTTGCCCCTTAGGCTAAGGTTTGCCTAAAACCAAAGCTCTGATACCAACTGTAACATCCCGCCATTTTGGACCATTCAAATCGACAATAAAACCACACATGTCGGACTTGAATAATTCAAAACAACAGATTGTTAATAAAATTTGGGGCAAATAAAATCAATCACAGAATCACAGACACAGAATATCAGAATAACTTCGCGGCGGAATAAATAAACATAGGAGTTCATGAAGCTCCTAGATACAAAGTTTCAAAACTAATACATAACACCAAGTCTAGAAACAAATATACTTGTAAAGTTAAATACATAAGTTGCTACTACAAAAGCAAAAGTGGCGTGGAAATAACTGGAATAAAATATCAAGTAGACGACTGAATCTTCAGCGGATCTCTAGCTACGAAAGAGGATGAAACCAAAGCTGTGGAACTCAGGCTGACCCGAGCGTGAAGCAAAACACAAAACACTCGAGTCAGGACATACATAATTATAAAATGTAAATCAACTCAAGTGAACTGTAAAGGAATGCATCAATAACTTAAAGGATGCTTGGGATCGCCCATCCTCTAAGGATCCGTTAAACTATCTGCTATGTAGTAATATACGCTATTATAATAATGTCTAAAGTAAAGTAAACTACTAAAATAGCATTAAGGCGTTACCCATATCCCCCTTAACACATTTTTAGGTATGCCAATAGTCTATACAGTACCATAGCTCACCGTAAACTGGAGCCGCCAGAGGATACCACATAGGTACGACATAAAACAAACTCGTAGAAGGCGCGCTAGGGTAGGTGACACGACACAACTAGGCAATGCTAGGGTAGATCTACCAATTACGCATCCAGGCTGTTGGTAACGCATAGCCACAACTACCGCCCAACTCGATCCACACTCCTGAATCAAAGGTGCGCACCAAATCAATCACAAGTAATAGAATGGCTAACGATGAAGTGTGCCCGATTAGAGGAGCTACCTCCTTGGCCCGAGAATCGCTCCTGTTTTAGCCACCTTATGCTAACTCACGGGAGTTAGGTCCACGTAAATATACCTTTCGGTATCGATAGAGAGTATGCCCATATCTGATCCTAGTCTCTTTAACAACCAATCGTTATTATAACCCGTGGTTATATAAATTTCAAATGGTTTATATTTCATATCAAACATATTCCTTTTAAACCATATAAATTCCATATCATTATTCTTTTAAAATAATATTCATTTTCCCAAAGTAGTAATGCTTCCAAATTCATTTAATTATAACCCTTTTTAAACATAAAAGTTTAGAGATCATAGCACTTTAAGAATGTAACTTTTAGAACCATACATGTAACCTTTAAGAAAATTGTAGCATTCAGAAAATGTCACCTTTAAGAAAATGCAGCAGTATAGAAGTGCTACTGTAAGAATTCCCAGCAGTGTAGAACCGTTACGGTAAGAATTCGCAGCAATGTGGATGTTACTGTAAGAATCCGCAGCAGTGCAGAATTGTTACAGTAAGAAACTACAGTAGTTTTTAATTGCTACCGTAAGAAATCGCAGCAGTTTTGAATTGTTACTGTAATACTTCCTACTACAATAGTCTATAAAATCAAATAGTATATATATATATATATATTTACAGTTTTTATCAAAGTCATTCTATTCTTCCTATTATATTACTCAAATTTAAGCTATTTAGCCACTTAAAGAAATCACGCCTTTGATTTAATAACTTTGTCACTAAAACATCAAATTTTAAAGCATAAATCTTTATACCAAGTTAAAAGTATTTTTACTTACCTTTTTATTTCTTTTCAGTAAATGACATTTATCATTTTTATTTCCCAAATCATACCATTTTCATTTGTTAGAACTTACATGTCAAATGTACGTTTTAACTTACATTTCTTTTCACAAAACATTTATTATTTTCACTATTACATGAATTAAAACTTACAATTTATAGGTTAGAATAAAATACTATTATTAAGTCAAATCGGCTTATAAAATTTCAATTAATCTTCATACTGTAAATTAGATTCCAAAATTTACATTTCCAACTATTTATTTCTTATAAAATTTTAACACATGTAAACAAATTCATAAAAATTATTACAATAAATTTTAGTTGAGATTCATATATAAAAATCCAAAATACTTAATAATTTTTAGAAAAATCATTTTAAATCAACCACGGAGTCTGTATAAAATTCTCTACCCTAGGGTCAAGTAAATATGGACATATATATCATTTCAATCCGCAATTTATAAATTTTCCGGGTTTCATATCATTTCAAACCCGCAATCCCAAGTCAAATAAAATTGCTCAAGCCTATCATTTCAGCCCATAACAATTTTCCTTAATCTAAAGATCATTCGAGTATGTATCATTTCAACCCATAGTGAAGGAACTTGCAGTATGATTTTAGAATATTAAATAAACATAACAGTATACAACATATCATGGCATATGATCATAATAGGTAAAATATGATATGAAGTAACATAACAATATTAAATAAATCATGGCATATGATCATAATGGGTAAAATATGATATGAAGTAACATAACAATATTAAATAAATCATGGCATATGATCATAACGGGTAAAATATGATATGATGTAACAGAATAAAATCATAATTGAAATTCCTTAACTTGCATATACAAATCCATACAATTCCATCGTCATCAATTGTGACGACCCTGAATTTTTTACATTGGAAATCAGAATATTTAATTGATTTTAAATATCTGGAAGTTAGTTTAATTTGAAATTCGAATATCAAAATGAATTTGGCAATTTAATTATTGAATTTAATTTATTGCAGTTGGGTAAAAATATTGAATCTTCAATTTTTAAGCTGATTAAAAATATTTTCAAGGCTTAGAAAATTTATATTAATAATACTGAAGGTGATAGAAATTTTGAAATTGAATTTAACAGTGTTTTGTTCAGTTTTGAAATTTTATCGTTTAAATCGATATTTAAAAATAGCCTTCCGATGCACAGTCTCGGAATTCGACGAAACTAGTACCATTGGATCCGTAATAATGTGTTATTATCGGATTTCAGTTTTCGTAGCATTCGGAGTTGTTGTGTGAGCGTATGATATATATAAACGCGTTGAAATTTATATCGAAAATTTAATATAATAACTGAATCCAAAAAAGCTATCTTCTCCATACGACTGAATTAGGACTTGAAACCTTTTCCATTGTGTTCGAAATAGGGGTTTAACATTATAAACACCTAGCGGCACACCTCGATAGGAGTTTAAAATTTTAAGTTGCATTTGAATTTGAATTTAATTAAGAATGTATATATATACTTATTTATACCAGTCGGCTTCAGCCGAATTTCCATCACATCTGAACCTTTTCAAATCACTGTCGCCTTCACCCTACATGCAACCATCTTTACGTGTTTCCTTTTTTTCTATCAAAGCATGCTTCTCTCTTTCAAAAAAAATCAATTCGTCTCGTTCGAAAAAAAAGCAGCCGTGCTTCCCTTCAAAACCAAAGAAAAAAAAATCGAATGCAAATAAATTTAATTAATCGATGGCCGCTCTCATTCATTTTCAAATCGAGCGATCGAATTCAATTTCCTCTCTCTCTCTACAGTCCAAAACCAAGCCGATAAAATCCCTAAGTTGAATTTCGAAAAAAAAAATGGCTACTTAATCCAAATCGAATCAGTGTTGCATCTCCCTTATGTTTGGATCTAGAATCCAGTTCGTCGAAGGTTGCGATGGTTGCTCCTCTCCTCGTATTCAATCGAGCACGACAGCTCACGCACTTAGAGCAGCGGTGCATGATTGTTGGGAATTGTGGCGACATGAGCTCGAGATCTGGAATCAAGGAATCAGCGACTAGGGTTTCGGCAACGACATGAGACTCGAGTTCGAATGGCAGGCAGCGGCGATGCGAAGGCAGGGGAGTTTGGGTGTCGCGACGGTGAAACGAAGCTGCAGGCGACGTTCGCTTTGAAGATTCCGATCGCCGGTGACTTAAGGCGTTCCATTCGAGTTCGAACTCGACTCGACAGGAAGGTATATATATATACATTTTATTTATTTTAATCCAATAATGTATATATATGAGTATATTCGGTAGAAAGAAAATAAATATAGGTTAGAAATTTAAAACAGTAAAGGAATTTTCTGTTTTTTTTACAGAGGAAAAGATTGTAGTAAGATAGGAACAAGTTCCATTTTTATTTTTATTTAAAGTTAATAAGTTAATATATATGTATAGGGATAAGATATAAAAATAGAAAATTTGTTTGAGATTAAATTAATTTGATAAAATAAAATTTATTAAATGGAAATTGATTTATCGATTGTTTCAGATATTAATAAAATGTATAAAATTGTTTATACAAGGTCTAATACAATAAAGCAAACAAGCCGGAATGGAAATGGGTTGCATGCATAATCAAAGGTGAGAACTTCTCACTCAAAATTTGTTGCTTGGTTAATTTTAAGATGAATAGATCTAAAAATTTTGATTGTGTGCTTGGATGATATTTTATAAATCCCATATACCGCGATATTCCACCTCGAAGTGGAATTGGTATTATATATGTATTTGGAGTTGTTGACTTCCCGCATTATATAGCGGATGAGACCCTATGTGCCGCATAATAGCAGATGATATTTTATAAATCACATATACCGCGATATTCCACCTCGAAGTGGAATGGGTATTTAATTGTTGTGCTAACATCTGTGGATGCAGGGAAATAGGGAGGGATACAACTGGATTCCTCAAATTGTATGAATTTGTTTCATACGTTGTGTGATGATTTATTGATAATCTGTGAATGATTATATTGATGATTGAATTTGTTGAAGGTTATAATTTAGCCGAATGTATTTTTGGTATCGTTGGATACCAGAAATAAATAAAATTGGATTTTTGAAATTAAAGTAGGTAATTTTAAGTAAATCCCTTTTAAAAGAATTGGGTGAATTTAAAAGAAGGAATGTAAAAGCATAAAGTTGATTTTTGAAATCTTATCGAATTATTTCCAAAATATGGGAAAAGATATTAATAAATGGGTTTTGAATAATATTGTTTAAAAGTTGAAGAACTTATTGAAAATGGAATTTTAAATAATTTGGAAAGAATAAAGGGATTTATTTAAAAGGTGATAATTTTTTTTTGAAATCCATTTGATAATTGATTTGGTATTGGAAAATAAATCTTTAGAAAATAAATATGAAAATTGTTTCGGTGTTTGAATGGAAAATTGATTTTGTGTTGAAAATTAATTTGGAAATCGATTTGCAAATGTTTGTTATTTGGAAATATTTATACTCTATCTACTAATTTTATTAGTTTGGACTTGAAGTTTTATATGAGATATTAGTATAATATTTTCATAACTAATATTTAAGTAAGAGTTTAAAGATAGTTTTATTTTAAAATATTTCCAAGTATATTTTGGATAAGTGATTTAAATTACTTTAAAGTATTCGGACTTGGCAGATTTCCAGTGGAAATAAATAATATCGGTAATTTTATTCCACGAGTGAAAAGTGATTTGAAATTGGTTTTCAAAGTGATGAAGTGTGGAAAATATATATCTTGCAAAGATATTTTGAAATTTAATAATTTGGAAAAAATGATTTAGATTGGATGATTATTGTGAATACTGTTTGATAGTAAAATATCCAACTATCAGTATAAACAATTTGGGGAAATTATTGAGGCTTGATTGTTGTGAATGTTGTTTGATAGTTAAATAACCGACTTTCAATATTTGCCTTAGAAATGGCACTTGAATTTGTTTTTAAAACAAGCGCTCATTATTCGGTTTAGCCGGGAGAGGACCTTTGTGTCATATAACCCATTCCGAATAATGATACGACGTTATGGATTGCAATTGAAGACGGTGATGAAGACCGGGTGTCTTCGAAAATGATAGGATAACCTATCGAATGTCTCTGCACTGAGTTGCTCTGGTATAAAGATCTCCACATGTGATGGGGAGTCCGATCGGGATTGTGGATACCCGGATTTGCAAGGGCTTCTTCCTTATTTGGACGAAGTGCCTTCGATTCTGTTCGAACCCGGAACAGACTTGTATGGTCGTATGTCTGACACTACACTTTGAGATATAAAGAAGATTTCTTTCAAATACATATCTATTGGTGGCGGAGAATTCATTCTCTTAGCTTAACACCCTTCTCTGAGACGTACGAGCTCAGAGGTTATGTAGTTGAAGGTTATCGGTGATATACTCCTAATCTGGTAGTGTGGCATGCTAAGTGCTGCTGTGTGTTGATGGTCATTTGTTGATCATTCGTGATCAAAGCATGGCTTACGTGTAAAGCTTAGCTTTGTGGACGAGACCTCATCGAACCTCACACCCCGGAAATGGTCGAAACAGGAAAGATGCGGCAAGGTTATGAGGGTCGCACCCTTTAGGGTATGTCATTTCCTTCTGGAAAAAAGTGGTATTATGGTATGGAGCCCAGATACTTTACCTATGTGGTTGCTGCAATCTCATTTACTGTGGGGTTGTTGCTTTGTGATTGAGGGCCCTCGGATAAAGGTCGCAAACGACCGGGGGGTGGCATACTCGAGTAGTAGTTACCTAGTTACAGAGGTAACCCGGCCTTGTGTTGGCAGAGAGCCGGGTAGGTTCTCGGGGCATCCCTCCAGAGGCATACCCATGTGGCATAGGAAGTTCCTTAGCCTGACCGTTTGTTGGAAAATCCAAAGAAACAATACGAGCCTTGTACGGTTTAGTTGTATAACCTGCCATGCAGCATGGCGGTAACCTGCCACAAAACATGGTAGCTATAGTAGGCATACAATAATGGTTGTATGCTGGCTAAGATTTATATTATATTTTCGAAATGTTTTCACACTAGGCACTAATGATAATATTAAAAAGATTTTGCGTATCAAGAATGTTTGACTATCATAAGTAGAAATCTCCTCCAATTCTGCGTTTGCATTGTGTGTGTGGCGGGAGGCCTTATGGTAGTTTCATTTTCCAAAAGCATTACGGATTTCTTTTTAATACCAATAACTGTTTTTAAGATCTCACACCAGTCCCATGACTGACCTGGAGTTTATTGTTCCCTTTCTAAACTCTGGGTGCCTATAATTTTCCACACGGGCAGCCTAGAATTAGGTTATCAATTGGATCTGGATGGATTGCTGTGGAGATCTGGAGGCGAGCTGGATGACGAGACGTATCACTTATACTAGTATTATTCCGTTGTGTATTCTGTTATGTGGACAAGTTTATATAACTGTCCAGTGATGTGTGTTGTTGTTGTAAACTCTGATGATGTATTGTATAAACTGATATAGTTCTTTGTTATAAAGATTATTCATTCATCTATTATATATTGTTCCGCTGCGAATGTGAGATTCTGATATTGTTTCTGTTTCTTTCTTTCTTCTTCTATCTCTTTCTTTTTTTTAACCCTAACAATTCGGTTTTCCGACATTTGATAGTTCGACAGTTGATACAGTGGTTGTATTGATGTCGACTTTCGAAAGTCGAAAAAAATCGGGTTGTTACATCAATTCATAAAATTATAAGTACGTTGTCAAGAGTGATTACTCACTTTCTTTGGTTAGAGAGGTGATTCAAAGCTCAACACAAAGACTACAACAAGCACGACTAATTACGAACTAGCTTAAGTGGGAGGAGAATCCAATTTCGTCGCTTAAACAAAATAAAATGAATTCCATACGTAAACAAATAATTCACATAGAAAAATAAAATAGAAAAATATATAGATATAAACATGTGAAGAGGGCTTGACTAGGGGTGCATAAGCTTGGCTATAAGCTAGTTTATTAGTGTTTGGGTTCAGTCGTAGGGGTTTTGGGTGAAGGGGGTTCGGCCATAGGAGTTTGGGTTTGGTTAGACTAGGTTTTGGTAAAGGGGTTTTCGGCCTAGGGTTAGGGTTTTGGTAGAGGAGGGCTCGGCCTAGGGATTAGATGATGGAGGAGGTGGTCACGGCCAAGGCAAGGCAAGGGGAAGGGGTTGAGGAAGTTCGGCCATGGTGTTTTGGTGGGAGGAGAGGAGGTAGAGGCTGAAAATTGTGAAGAAGAAGAAGGAAAAAAGGAAAGAGGAGAAGTGGTTTTGGCTAGAGTTTGGTGATGGAATAGGTGTGGCCAAAATTTCAAGGGAAGGAGGAGGAAAATTTTAGAGGAGAAGAGGGAGAAGGTCTAGGGTTTTGAGAAGGAAGATGAAGGAGAAGAAGACTTACATTTTTCTATGGAGACACAAATGAATGGATGTGGAGGCTAACCAAAATCCTAGGATCTTATATAGTCATCTCAACAGGTGGCCTTTCATTTACTAAAGAGGTTTCTAGCCCATTAGTACAAGCCCAAACAATCAACATGTAAATAAGATAGAAGTTATAGGGAAAATAAATGCGTGTAATACGCCAAAAGTTGCAAAATTTGAGAAGTAAACATCAAAATTTAACAAAACGAAAAACTGAGAAAATGTTAAAATTAAATTCATCTTCATAAAAAAAGTAAAAGTTAAAAATTCAAATTTTAAAAATTTCACAGAAAGTCAAACTTTGACCAAAGTTGACCGAAATTTGCATTTTAAGAAAAATCTTTATTTTATTAAATTTGGAAGAACATTTCACATCAAAACTCAAAATTATACATTAAATTTTCCCAATTTATCAATTTTAAAATAATTATACTCAAAATTTCAAATAAATTTTCATTTAAAATATTTTCAAAATTTGCGGGTTATTACACTCTCCCCCACTCAAAACTTTTCGTCCTCGAAAAGGAACAAGACCCGAAAATAAAGAAGGATAAGGTAGGAAAACAAATAGTACCTGGAATAAACAATTCCGGATTTGAAGCACGAATGCTCTCTTACGTTTCCCAAGTACAATCCCAATCATCAGTGCTCCATTGCACTTTGACTAGGGCGACAGATTTTCTCCGAAATTGCTTCGTACCTCTATCGATAATACGAAGTGGCTTCCTCTCGATTGTAAGGTTTGTCTCAATATCCAAACTCTCGAGAGCAGAAGGCTGAATAATCAAGGATGGGTCATGGAGATACCGATGAAGATGCGAGACATGGAACACATTATGCACTCCAGAAAGTTTCTCAGGCAATTCCAAATGATAAGCTAAGGAACCAACTCTCTCTAAGATGTGAAAAGGACCAATAAACCTAGGAGCGAGCTTCCCTCTCTGACCAAAATGAATCACATTTCTTAATGGAGAGACCTTAAGGAAAACCTGATCACCAACCAAAACTCCAAACTCCTCCTACGCCTGTCAGCATACTTCTTCTGTCTATCCTGCGCAATCCTCATCTTCCTCCTAATCTCCTCAACCTTCTAAGAAGCCTCTAGAATCATATCCGGACCAAGAACCAAACGATTACCGAATTCAATCCAGCAAGATGGAGATTTGCAAGGTTGTTCATAAAGAGCAGCAAATGGAGCCATTTCGATACTAGCCTGAATTCAAAAGATGGAATAAGATAGATAAATGTTTAAGACAACCTTAAACAGATATTCGAGATTATACCTGATAACTATTGTTATAGGTGAACTCAATGAGATGGAGATGATCTTCCCAAGATCCTTCATAATCAAGGACACAAGCACGAAGAAGATCTTCCAGAATCTGATTCACTCTTTCCGTTTGACCATCGGTCTACGGATGGTAAGCAGTGCTCAGATTCAGACGAGTACCTAAAGATTCCTGAAAAGCTTTCCAAAACTGACTGGTAAAGATGGGATCTCTATCACAGACAATACTAACAGGAACACCATGAAGACAAACTATCTCTCTCATATAAATCTCAGCCAAACTAGAAGCAGAACGGTTGGACCTAACCGGAATGAAATGAGATGACTTGGTCAATCTATCCACAATCACCCAAATACTTTCATTACCTCTCCTAGTCCTCGGTAATCCATCAATAAAATCCATAGAAACTTGTTCCCATTTCCAATTGGGGACTTCAAGAGGTTGCAATAATCCAGCGGTTTTCTGATGATCAGCCTTAACCTGCTGACAAGTCGCACATATACTAACAAAAAGGGAGATATCACGCTTCATACCACTCCACCAACACATCTTCTTCATACCATGGTACATCTTCGTCACACCTGGATGAATAGAAAGTCTGGACCAATGATTTTCCCGAAGTAATTCTTGCCTCAATCCATCGACATTCGGGACACAAATCCGATTATTAATCCTCAAAATCCCTCTATCATCGATTTGAGCTCCACTACCACTAACCCTGCTACGAACATTTTCCTTAATAAGCCTAAGCATCTCATCCTCGTCTTTCTTAGCAATAATACGATCCATAAGAGAAGAAGAAACAACAAGCTGGCATAACATCACCTTCTTCCTACTCAAAGCATCGGCTACAACATTAGCTTTCCCTGGGGTATAATTGATGTCGAGGTCATAAGAAGCTAGAAACTCAAGCCACCTAACTGGCCACAAATTCAAGTCCTTCTGGGTGAAAATATATTTCAAAGACTTATGATCCGTAAAGAGCTCAAACTTAGTTCCCAATAGATGATGTCTCCAAAGCTTCAAAGCAAAAACTATGGCAAGCAATTCCAAATCATGGGCTGCATAATTGGCTTCATGAGTCTTCAACTAGCGACTAGCATAAGCGATAGCCTTCCCATCCTGCATCAGAATGGCTCCCAAACCTTCACGACTAACATATGTGTATACGGTTAATCCCTCATTTCCACTTGGAACTGTAAGAACTGGTGCGGAAGTAAGCTTGCGCTTCAACTCATTGAATGCAGCTTCACACTTATCATTCCATCTGAACTTAGTATTCTTACGAGTTAGAGAGGTGAGAGGTGCAGCAATCCAAGAGAAATTCTCAATGAATCTTCGATAATAACCGGCAAGGCCCAGAAAACTACGGATATCAAATGGAGTCCTAGGAGTTTCCCAATCCTGAATAGGGAAGAATAAGAACAACAGAGAAAGAGATAGAATAATTAAATTCACAAAAGGAAGAGAAGATAGACTTACATTGATCGCAGTGATCTTAACTGGATCAACAGAAACTCCATCACCAGAAAAAATATGTCCAAGAAATCAGACTTCATCTTTCCAAAAATGGCATTTCGAAAATTTGGCTTTCAACTGATAACTTCTGAGAGTCTCGAGAATAGAATTTAAATGGACTTCATGTTCCGCCTTAGACTTAGAGAAAACAAGAATATCATCGACGAAGACTAGAACAAACTTATTGAGAACATCACGAAAGACACGATTCATAAGGTTGACAAAGAAAGCTGGGGCATTAGTCAAACCAAAAGGCATAACTAGCCATTCAAAGAAACCATCCTCAGAACGGAAAGCAGTTTTGGGAATACTTTCCTCGGAGATTCTGAGCTGGTGGAAACCGGTGGCAAGATCAAGTTGAGAGAATACAGTAGCTCCATAAAGCTGATCGAACATATCATTGATATGAGGCATTGGATAACTGTTTTTCATAGTGAGCTTGTTCAGCTCCTTATAATCAACACACATCCTCAAAGAACCAGCAGACTTAGTGACAAAAACCACTCCTGCTCCCCATTCGGAATGACTGGGTCTAATCAAACCTTTGGAGAACAAGTCTTCGATTTGCTTCCTCAACTCAACTTTCTCACGGGGTGCCATTCTTCTAGGAGGAAGAACTACATGTCGAGCTCCGGGAATGAGATCAATACAGAATTCAATTTCCCGTTTAGGAGGTAAAGAAATGACTTCACCAAAAACATCGGAATAGAGTTTGACCACAGGAGTAGAATCAAGATCACTAGGGAAGGAATCAAGAGAATATATAAAATTGCCTGCAAGATCTTGAGGCTTTCGGCACTGAATCACCAAAGGGTTTCCAAAATCATCAACAAGAGAAACAGTCTGGTTCTTGCAAGAGATAACAACTTCATGCGTCTTCAGCCAATCTCCTCCAAGCAATAGATCAAAAGCATCGAAACCAAGGACATAGAAATTTCTAGAAATGCGATGGTCAGAATGGCAGAGTTTCACATTGTTACAAATCCTACTAAGGTTTGTGGGACCACCAATAGGATTAGTAACACATAAAGGGTCGGATGCAAACTTAGGTGAAAGGATATGCTCAACTTATCACAAAGATCCACAGAAATGAAACTATGCGAAGCTCCAGTGTCAAATAAAACGCGAACATGAAGTTTGAACAAGGTAAAGGGGCTTTGAAGAGTACCTTGGGTATCACTAGGAGCAGGTGGAGTAGGCGGAGCATGAGTGGAAGAAGTCATGGCAAAGACTCCAGATGTCTTGCCCTTCTGATACAAGGGACAATCCTGCTTGAAGTGGCCAGGCTACAAACAGACATGGCAAAGATCACGCCTAGTCATCTGAGTTGCAGGAACAGCAGCTTCGGCTAAAGTAGGACAACTATTGGCATAGTGCCCTTTCTGATCACACCTAAAGCAAGTGATGGAAGAAAGATCAATAGGCTGCTTCCGGGAAGAAGAAGATCCTAAACCTGGATTCTTGATCCAATTCTGCTTTTGACGTTGGAAATTTAACTTTCTCTTCTTAGAGTTGCTAGAAGACTGCTGAGATGAAGGTGCACAAGCAACAGATGATTCCTTAGAAGTGGGATTCTCATATCTAATGGCCATATCCATCAATGCCGTAAATGGGTTGTGCACATGAGAAATCAGTCGATCATAAAACTCCGGGCGAGCTCCATCTATAAACTTCTCATTCTTCTTAAGAGGGGTATCAATCAAACTAGGACCAAACTTGGAAAGCTCATCAAACTTCCTCTCATACTCAGCAAATGACATATCCCCCTGCTTGAGGTCCATAAACTCCCTGTATAGCTGAGACTTCCCAGCCTCTGGCATCCACTTCGTCACAAAAGCCTCCCTAAACAAGATATCCAAACATAAGAAAGATTCCACAGGGATAACCTAAATCAAATTCAAAAGGACTAACTCAAGACAATACCTAAACTGATCCCAAGAAATATCCGCCTTAACAGTGTTGGCTATAATAGACTCCTACCAATCTAGTGTTGCCTCCTTCAACTGCCATGCTGCTAACTGGCGCTTCTGAGCGTCAGTGATCTCCAAACCAGCAAAAATCTTTTCTAAACCTCTCAGCCACTGTTGAGCCTCAATGATGGTCTCTGATCCTAAAAACTTAGTACCACCAAACTGGGTGAACTCCTTACAGAGAGTAGTAAACCTAACTGGTGCAACTGGTGCTGGAACTGGGGCAACACCACGACCTCTGGCATTCCTACGATTCATCCTGGAAATTCAAGAATGAATTTTAGAACAAAGATAAAGGAAAAGATAGAAGAAAAGATCCAACTAGACTGGAAATCCTAATCAAAGAATTCTATAAACAAGGTGGATTCGAAAGGATGGAAAAATTCTAAGAAAAGGAATTTTAAAACAAGAATTTTTTTTATATCCAAAATAATCTTTTAAAAATCATTTAAAATCATTTTATACTTGAAAATACGTTCTCTCACAAAGAATGATTCTAAGATTGATTTTACTCATTCTAGGGTATTTCTACCTTATCTCTAATGAGTTTTTGCCCCTTAGGCTAAGGTTTGCCTAAAACCAAAGCTCTGATACCAACTGTAATATCTCGCCAATTTGGACCATTCAAATCGATAATAAAACCACACATGTCGGAATTGAATAATTCAAAACAACAAATTGTTAATAAAATTTGGGGCAAATAAAATCAATCACAGAATCACAGACACGGAATATCAGAATAACTTCGCAGTGGAATAAATAAACATAGGAGTTCATGAAGCTCCTAGATACAAAGTTTCAAAACTAATACATAATACCAAGTCTGGAAAGAAATATACTTGTAAAGTTAGATACATAAGTTGCTACTACAAAAGCAAAAGTGGCATGGAAATAACTGGAATAAAATATCAAGTAGACGACTGAATCTTCAGCGGATCTCTAGCTTTGAAAGAGGATGAAACCAAAGCCGTGGAACTCAGGCTGACCCGAGCATGAAGCAAAACACAAAACACTCGAGTCAGGACATACATACTTATAAAATGTAAATCAACTCAAGTGAACTTTAAAGGAATGCATCAGTAACTTAAAGGATGCTCGGGATCGTCCATCCTCTAAGGATCCGTTAAACTATCTACTATGTAGTAATATACGCTATTATAATAATGTCTAAAGTAAAGTAAACTACTAAAATAGCATTAAGGCGTTACCCATATCCCCCTTAACACATTTTTAGGTATGCCAATAGTCTATACAGTACCATAGCTCACCGTAAACTGGAGCCGCCAGAGGATACCACATAGGTATGACATAAAACAAACTCGTAGAAGGCGCGCTAGGGTAGGTGACATGGCACAACTAGGCAATGCTAGGGTAGATATACCAATTACGCATCTGGGCTGTTGGTAATGCATAGCCGCAACTACCGCCCTACTCGATCCACACTCCCGAATCAAAGGTGCGCACCAAATCAATCACAAAGTAATAGAATGGCTAACGATGAAGTGTGTCCGATTAGAGGAGCTACCTCCTTGGCCCGAGAATCGCTCCTGTTTTAGCCACCTTATGCTAACTCACGGGAGTTAGGTCCACGTAAATATACCTTTAGGGTCGTCGCCACCATCATACTTCATTCTGGAATCTCCACCGCGTACACAGTTGTTAAAGTGGTTTTCGGTATCGACAGAGAGTATGCCCATATCCGATCCCGGTCTCTTTAACAACCAATCGTTATTATAACCCGTGGTTATATAAATTTCAAATGGTTTATATTTCATATCAAACATATTCCTTTTAAACCATATAATTCCATATCATTGTTCTTTTAAAATAATATTCATTTTCCCAAAATAGTGATACTTCCAAATTCATTTAATTATAACCCTTTTTAAATATAAAAGTTTAGAGATCATAGCACATTAAGAATGTAACTTTTTGAACCATACATGTAACCTTTAAGAAAATTGTAGCATTCAAAAAATGTCACCTCTAAGAAAACGCAGTAGTATAGAAGTGCTACTGTAAGAATTCCCAGCAGTGCAGAACCGTTACGGTAAGAATTCGCAGCAATGCGGATGTTACTATAAGAATCTGCAGCAGTGCAGAATTGTTACAGTAAGAAACTACAGCAGTTTTTAATTACTACCGTAAGAAATCACAGCAGTTTTGAATTGTTACTGAAATACTTCCTACTACAATAGTCTATAAAATCAAATAGTATATATATACATTTACAGTTTTTATCAAAGTCATTCTATTCTTCCTATTATATTACTCAAATTTAAGCTATTTAGCCACTTAAAGAAATCACGCCTTTGATTTAATAACTTTGTCACTAAAACATCAAATTTTAAAGCATAAATCTTTATACCAAGTTAAAAGTATTTTTACTTACCTTTTTATTTCTTTTCAGTAAATGACATTTATCATTTTTATTTCCCAAATCATACCATTTTCATTTGTTAGAACTTACATGTCAAATGTACGTTTTAAATTACATTTCTTTTCACAAAACATTTATTATTTTCACTATTACATGAATTAAAACTTACAATTTATAGGTTAGAATAAAATACTATTATTAAGTCAAATCGGCTTATAAAATTTCAATTAATCTTCATACTGTAAATTAGATTCCAAAATTTACATTTCCAACTATTTATTTCTTATAAAATTTTAACACATGTAAACAAATTCACAGAAATTATTATAATAAATTTTAGTTGAGATTCATATATAAAAATCCACAATACTTAATAATTTTTAGAAAAATCATTTTAAATCAACCATGGAGTCTGTATAAAATTCTCTACCCTAGGGTCAAGTAAATACGGACATATATATCATTTCAATCCGCAATTTATAAATTTTCCGGGTTTTATATCATTTCAAACCCGCAATCCCAAGTCAAATAAAATTGCTCAGGCCTATCATTTCAGCCCATAACAATTTTCCTTAATCTAAAGATCATTCGGGTATGTATCATTTCAACCCATAGTAAAGGAACTTACAGTATGATTTCAGAATATTAAATAAACATAACAATATACAACATATCATGGCATATGATCATAACAGGTAAAATATGATATGAAGTAACATAACAATATAAAATAAATCATGGCATATGATCATAACGGGTAAAATATGATATGAAATAACATTACAATATTAAATAAATCATGGCATATGATCATAACGGGTAAAATATGATATGAAGTAACAGAATAAAATCACAATTGAAATTTCTTAACTTGCATATACAAATCTATACAATTCCATCGTCATCAATTCACAAAATTATAAGTAAGTTGTCATGAGTGATTACTCATCTTTCTTTTGTTAGAGAGGTGATTCAAAGCGCAACACAAAGACTACAGCAAGCACGACTAATTACGGACTAGCTTGGGTGAGAGGAGAATCCAATTCCGTCGCTTAAACAAAATAAAATAAATTCCATACGTAAACAAATAATTCACATCGAAAAATAAAATAGAAAAATATATAGATATAAACATGTGAAGAGGGCTTGACTAGGGGTGCATAGGCTTGGCTATAGGCTAGTTTATTAGTGTTTAGGTTCGGCCATAGGGGTTTTGGGTGAAGGGGGTTCGGCCATAGGAGTTTGGGTTTGGTGAGACTAGGTTTTGGTGAAGGGGTTTTCGGCCTAGGGTTAGGGTTTTGGTAGAGGAGGGATCGGCCTAGGGATTAGGTGATGGAGGAGGTGGTCACGGCCAAGGCAAGGGGAAGGGGTTGAGGAAGTTCAGCCATGGTGTTTTGGTTGGAGGAGAGGAGGTAGAGGCTGAAAATTGTGAAGAAGAAGAAGGGAAAAAGGAAAGAGGAGAAGTGGTTTTGGCTAGAGTTTGGTGATGGGAAGGTGATGGAATAGGTGCGGCCGAATTTTCAATGGAAGGAGGAGGAAAATTTTAGAGGAGAAGAGGGAGAAGGTCTAGGGTTTTGAGAAGGAAGATGAAGGAGAAGAAGACTTACATTTTTCTGTGAAGGCACAAATGAATGGATGTGGAGGCTAACCAAAACCCTAGGATCTTATATAGTCATCTCAATAGGTGGCCTTTCATTTACTAAAGAGGTTTCTAGCCCATTAGTACAAGCCCAAACAATCAACATGTAAATAAGATAGAAGTTATAGGGAAAATAACTACGTGTAATACGCCAAAAGTTGCAAAATTTGATAAGTAAACATCAAAATTTAACAAAACAAAAAACCGGGAAAATGTTAAAATTAAATTCATCTTCATAAAAAATAAAGTAAATGTTAAAAATTCAAATTTTAAAAATTTCACAAAAAGTCAAACTTTGACCAAAATTGACCAAAATTTGCATTTTAAGAAAAATCTTTATAATATTAAATTTGGAAGAACATTTCACATCAAAACTCAAAATTATACATTAAAATTTCCCAATTTATCAATTTTAAAATAATTATACTCAAAATTTCAAATAAATTTTCATTTAAAATATTTTCAAAATTTGCATTGTTGTTACAATAACTTTTAGAAACAGGGGTGTGACCACCTCATTAAATCATACTAAGCTTTATTCATTTTAACTTGTCCAAACAAGATATGAGAATGATTTACAGTTAAATTTATCAAGTGTTATTCTAAAAAAAGCAAAAAATCAATATTTTATGCTAGTTTATAAAGAATAGTAATTAATGTTCTCAGACTCAAAAGTTTATTGCATATATGATACAATACTATCAAATATTACATTTCTATGTCAATGACTAACTCAACAAAATCTTAAGCATTGAATCTTTTATGAGCCTAAATATTTGACAACATGCGTCATAAGTCATAAACCTATCATATGTTGTGCGAATTTTAATTATTGCCATAATTTCAAAACTGTTGTAGAATACTTAGGCATGGAAGCAATAAAAATGATCTAGCTTGTTGACTAATTATCAAACGCCAATTCAATGAACAATAATCACCGAACAAAGGAAAAAATAGAAGAGTGGAGAATACAAAGATTTAACATGGTTCAGCCAAATCGCCTACATCCACATAACCAACAACCATTATTTATTTTATTGAAGAACGAATACAAGAGAGTGATTACAAAATTATAAGTAGCAAAGTGGAGAGACTAACCTATAATTAAAAATTGAATAATCAATTTCTTCAAAGACTTATTTGCGTTCAAAACTCCTAATTTGATTTGACTGCAAAAAGTAGGATTTACTGAAAAGTAGGGTAATGGTGGATGCTCTTACACACACACTATCCGTTTGACCAATTAATTGATTAGCTAATTACTTAGTTTCCTTTCTCATAAATAATCACATATACCTTTCCTCTTTTTCTTTCCACATATATCCTAATTGATTGACAAGATCAATTAGCTAAATTCTTTTCTTCTTTGAAAAATATTTGAATCACCCAAAAATAACACTCCACCTTGATTCAAATATAATAATCTCTCTTTATCACCACATCTTAACAAATTATTGGGTCTATGCCACATGACGTCAAACTCAAGATGAACAAGTTTGGGCATTGTTTCCCAAACACAACTTTCAAATCTTTCCTAAGCATAAGAAAGAAAATATGCACATCAACAAACAAAATGCATATGAACATATACCAAAAATTCTTCAACATATCCGATGTAGGAGAAGAAAATGTAGATGTAGAACTTTGAGAGACCAATGGAGATTTAATGGTGCACTTCACCTTCTCCATTTCATACCGAATGAGGGCATACTCAATATTATCTACTTCAATCTTCTTCACAAGAATTTTGCTAGACTTTCCTAAGTCTACACCAACAAACTCACCAATAAGCTCTGCAACGTTTAAAGTATAAGGTGAATAATCATCGGTATAAATATGATTACAAATAGAACCATCTGAATCAAAAGGTCTTGCTTGCGATTGAGCTCCACATAGAGTCTGAACCTCTGAAATCTTCCCATCAACTATGGTATCACCGAAAATACCAATATCCCTTCGTATATGGAAATAATTTGATGACTCCAAATGTGTTTGGAAATTTTGCGTCCTATTAATGTCATCACTTGATAAAGGCTCCACTTCAACAAAGACCTCTCATCAAATATCACATGCCTGCTACTCACAATTCTCCTAGTTGTTTTACACCACAACCTATATCTCTTCACTCCTTCTCTATAGCCTAACAAATGTGATTTCTTTCCCTAGGCTTCAACTTATCATGTCTCTCATCATCTAAATAAGTTAAACAACCAAACACTTTAAGGAATGAAATACTCACAGGCTTATCTTTGCATATCTCCTCGGGAATCTTCATATCTATGGCAATGGAAGATCTGTGGTTGATGAGAAATACCGCCATAGATATCGCTTCTGCCCAAAATTCCTCTTCTAGACTAGCAACCATTCTCAAGCTCATAGCACTCTCCCATAATATCTGACACATGCTCTCCACTACTCCATAACATTATGATCAACAAAAACAGAAAAATTTCTAACTACATACTCGGATCCATAATAGTTAGTGAATTCTTATGACATAAATTCACTACTGTTTTCAACTTTGAGAATTTCAAACGCTTCTTCGACTGGTACTCTATCAAAGTCTTCTACATACAAAACCGAACAAATATTTCATCTTTGGCTTTTAAGAAATAGACCCAAATCTTATGTAAGAAATCATCCACAAATAAGATGAAGTAACTGGCTCTACCTAAAGATGCAACTAGGATGGGTTTCCACACATAAGAATGAACAAACTCTAGAAACTTTGCAACTCTAAGTCTCCAAACATCAAATGTGGCATGTTTCTTCTTCTCAACGGAACAATCTCCATAAGATCTAGGCTTCGACTGACAAACCCTATTATTCAACCCCCGCTTCTTTAATACTTCAAGACTATCCTCATTAACATGACCTAAACGAAGATGTTGTAACCGAGTAGAATCCAAAACACATGAATTAGTAAAAACTAACGAATCTTCTAAAATTGTCTCTCCATGAAGCATATAAATATCATCAGCTCGCACCCTATTCATCAGTGCTAAGGAGCCCTTCCCCATTCTCAATTTCTCTCCGTCTGTTATTATCCTCATACCAAGTCTACGCATAGCTCCAATTGAGAATTAACTTCAATACAACATCGGAACATGTCTAACATCCGTGATAGTCCTAACAACATCATCAAACATTATAAACCTCACACTTCCAACGCCCACAACACGACAAGATGTGCTATTCCCCATATGAACTGCTCCACCATCAATCTTTCTATAATTGACAAAATGGCTAAGATCTAGCGTCATACGACAAGAGGATCCCAAATTAATCACCCAACATGTACTCTCTAAAGGTAAAATACTGGCTAAAAATAACGATGTATCACTATCGCACCTATCTACATCCGATTTAACTGTTACTGAGACTAAAGCTTTCTCCTTCTTCTCTCTCTTCTTTCCGAGAGCTGGGCTTTCCATGTAAAATGCTCCTTCTTCTTACAGTAATAAGAAACACCCTTTTTAGGTCCCATGAAGTGGGACCTATGCATATATCTCTTACCTCCAAAGTTCTTTTGGCTCTTATCTCTTCTTTTAAATAAATCAAGTTGTTGTCGAAGAACACCATCATTAGTCTTTACCTTCCATGTTCCAGAAACTCATTTTCTAGCAAATTCGGTGACACCAAATTTTCATACTAGTACTAGAAAAATCTACCATTGATAACTAATCCAAAACAAAACAACTAGCTCTGATACTAATCTATTGTGCGAATTTTAATTAAGTTGCCTAATTCCAAAACTGTTATGGAATACTTATGCGTAGAAGCAATAAAACGAATCTACGTCCAAGGAAAAAAAAATAGAAGAGTGGAGAATACAAAGATTTAACGTAGTGTAGCCAAATCGCCTACGTCCACGGATCCAACAACTATTCGTTATTGTATTGAAGAAAGAGAATACAAGAGATATTACAAAATTATTTGTAGCAAAGTGAAGAGACTAACCTATAGTTACAAATTGAATAATTAATTTCTCCAAAGACTTGTTTACGCTTAAAAACTCCTAATTTGATTTGACCGTAAAAATTAGAGTTTACTGAAGAAGAGGATAATGGTGGATGCACTCTCAAAAAGTCCTTTCCCATAAATAATCATATATAATTTTTCTTCTTTTCTTTCCACATATAGTCTAATTGGTTGATAAGATCAATTAGCTAAATTATTTTCTTTTTTGACAAATATTTGAATCATCCAAATATAACATCATACAAATCAGGTATAACCATGAAATTCAGGTATGACACACCTTTCCTTACCATTTTAGGTTAAGTTTAAGTAATAGAACTGTCAATAAATTCAATCTCTTTAAGAGTATTACCAGAGCTTTGGAACATCGACATGTTAAATCTCTTTAAGAGTATTACCACCAGGATTATCAATAAATTCAATCTCTTTAAGTTCACTTACATTTTCTTTACAATTTGCATCATATAGAGGTGTTATGAAGAAAATATATGTAGTGTAAATTATTAATGGGAATAACTTATTCCCATTTTTTTAAAGTTATGTCATCTTTCAGCTCCACTTAGGTTCAAATTTAGAAGATCATCTTTTCATTATTTTGGCATATCCAACTTTGCATTTGCTTACATTATGTACAAGTTAAAAAGTTTATTTTTCTGTATTGCAAGATTCCACTTTCTTAAGTCAATTAGAAGTTTACAGAGACATCTTATGACTGATTTTCTTTCGACAATTTACAGAGAATTTGCTGACATATTTACTATGTTATATTGTCATATTTCTATTTACTATATTATATTGTCATATTACTCTTAATAAAAGTATTTAATCTTTCATTATTGTCTTTCTTTTTTATTGCTTTTTTGTGTATGTTAAAACTAGTTTGCAATAGTCTACTTATATTGTGAATAAAATTTAAAACTAACAAGAAAACCAACCCTTTGCCAAGTCTACCAATCGTGTTTATCTGAATATTCTATCAAGCCTATAGATTTTTTTAATGAAAAAATAGGTTAACTCTGTTGTTATTAGTCTAACATTGGTAAATTTGGTTAAGCTGTCGTATATAGAATCAAAATGGATAGCTTCCTCAGTTCCACATACAGCTAAAATAACATGATGTGCCTTGGGAAAAAAAGTTATATTGGTTCTTATACTTCTTCACAGGCAATGTATTCTAAAGATGAGTAAGACGTGCATAGTTCTGAATCTTTTGAATCATCAGGAGGGATCAACCTTTCGAAAGGATTTGATGGTATAACACCTTATCAACCTTCAGTAGAATTTGGCTTTTGAGTTGAATCAAGCTGATTAGAAGATGCAGACGGGCATGGATCTTTTGTTTCTTTTGATACTTTATGGGAGTTCAAATTTGAAAATGATTCAAGCTTTTTAGGATATGTAGATGGTCCTGAATCTTCTGATTTTTATTGTAGTCACATTATATAGAGTATGATATTTGAGTTTATATATAATCAACAATGTGTAATCTTGCAGCTAAAATCTTATTTTATGACACCTAGTATGTTTGGTTTGTATCAATTGCTTTTTAGCTGGCTATTTGAGTAGCTTTTCCCATAATTTTGACTGTAATTTATAGATTTGGTATTCTACAAAGAGGAAATTAGTTAAAAGGACAAACTTATTAAAAAAAGTTGTTACCAGACCACGAGTTTAATTATTTGGGCCGAAGGACCCGCCTTTTCAAACTAACCACGTGACATTGTTTTTGTCTCTAGGGTTTTACCAAATCAGGGTTTTACAGTCGTTTTCATCTGAAATCATTTCAAATTCTTCATCCAGAACAAATTCACATCGACAAAGACATTCAAAACGATAAATCAACAAACTCATTTAAATCGTTCGTACATTCTAATGGAAACTAGATCAAAATCTTCTCCATCGACCAACAATCAGTCTCCTAGTTCTTCATTAAAATTGAAATCCCAAATTGTATCGTCAAAATTATCTTTAGCAGCATCAAAGGCTAAGAAGACTAGAGAAATGGAGAAGAAAATGCAAAAACAGGTATAATACTGAATTATTCTGTATATATTGCCGATTTAGAATTATTTTATAAGAAATGCTATATTATTTTTCATCCTTTTTGTCTACCGAACGTTTTCTGCTGTGGTTTTATCTTTATTGTCGAAATCTGTAAAGTTACTGAATAATTTTGTCGAAATCTGTTATGATTTTGTGTTGTGGTTTTATCATTGTTTTCTGACTTCAGCAACAACGATTATGTTACTATTGAAGTTTGTTATGACTCATTTGATCTGAATTCAGATTACTGAAATCAGTGTATTTTAGTAACCAAATCAGATCAGTCAAAGTTATTGTTGTTATCTTTCATCACTTTAAACCTGTTTTGTTTTCTATTAGTTGCATTTGACTAATCTATCAGATTTTACTCATTGATTTAATAAAAATGCTAAGACTAGTATCATATTAATTCAATTGGGTAAACATATTCTAATGGTGTAGAAATGCTAAATAACTCTAGCATTTCCAATAAAAATTAGCATTCATTAAAAAAAATGCTAAGACTAGTTACAACCATATCCAATAATGCTAAAGAAATTAGCATTTAGGAAAAATGCTAAGACTATTTATCATCTTAATTTAATTTGAAAACAAAATTCATTTTTACAAAAATATGCCAAAACATTGTAGCATTATGATTTAGCTATTTTATAAATTAAAATCATTTTTAATTATGCTAAATAAATTAGCATCTGGTAAAAATGCTAAGACTAGTTATTATATTAATTCGATTGGGTAAACATATTCTAATGGTGTAGAAATGCTAAATAACTCTAGCATTGCCAATAAAATTAGCATCCATTAAAAAAATGCTAAGACTAGTTACAACCATATCCAATAATGCAAAAGAAATTAGCATTGAGGAAAAATGCTAAGACTAGTTATCATTTTAATTTAATTTGGAAACAAAATCCAGTGTTACAAAAATATGCTAAAACATTGTAGCATTATGATTTAGCTATTTTATGAATTAAAATCATTTCTAATTATGCTAAATAAATTAGCATCTAGTAAAAATGCTAAAACTATTTATCATCTTAATTTAATTTGGAAACAGAATCCACTGTTACAATAAATGCTAAATCCACTACATCATTATAGTTTAGGTATTGCATAAATTACAATCATTTCCAAAAATGCTAAAAAAACTAGCATCTACTAAAAATGCTAAGACTAGTTATCATCTTAATT
Organism: Allium fistulosum; assembly: GCA_030737815.1. NCBI lineage: Eukaryota > Viridiplantae > Streptophyta > Magnoliopsida > Asparagales > Amaryllidaceae > Allium > Allium fistulosum. Next base: position 995,391,546 of record CM060903.1, read on the forward strand.
TACTTTGGTAAACATATTCTAATGTTACAAGAAATGCTAAATCACTGTAGCATTATTGTTTATGTATTGCTTATTGATGTTAAATACTTGCTTATTGTACAATCATCATTTATTTACTGTGCAAGTCTACAAAATAATTTTCCATAAATATAGCTAACACTGTTTCATTATTTGTATTTTGTAGAGTACAAAATCTTCACTGCAAGCAGAGAACAGTAAAACACCTAAAAGAAAGAGAGTAGATAAGGAAACTATGCAGCATAGGTGTAGCTTATCCGCCTTGGTTAAAATGCATGAAAAGATTAAAAAAGAAAAGGTTTTACTGAAAATCAGTTGAATTTTTCAAAACAAACACCTTTCTACAACTTTTTTAATGCTTTCTTTGAAGGTGATATAGGAAGCAAAAACATTAGAAAATGTTCAAAAAATTTAGATCATTTAATAGACTCTTATTGTGTTGAAGAAGAGTGTTTTATTGTAGGAGGAAAAAAATTACAGATAACAACAGCAGACTTTCTTTAATTTTTGGTTTACCAATGCAAGGAAAAAATATTTTTCCACTTCCTAAAGTTTCTTTTCAAAGCACCCCTGAAAACTGCCAAGAATTTGTTTTAAGAAACTTTGGCATAATTGACCATATAACAAGAGATATTATTATTCAAAAGATAAAGAAAGAATTAGACAAAGAAATTCAAGAAGAAGAAAACGATTTACCAAAATTTATCATCATTCTTTCTTTCATTACATTTTTTTCCCTGACAATCAAAGAATGTTAAGTTGGGGATATCTCAAATATGCAATTGATTTGAAAAAAATGAATCAAGTTTCATGGCCTTTAAGCATTCACTATTCTTTGATTAAAGCATTAAATTTTTTCAAGCAAAATCCAAGGAATATGTCAGGTTGCTTGATGATACCATTGGTAAAAAAATAATTTTACATTCTACTATATTATAATAAATTGTGAAATAACATTTTTGTTTTTTATATATTAGTATTTTTTATGTGAACACGTGGACATGATGAAGCCAAGGAAGGAATGGTCGAAGGACTTAGCAAGATTTGCTAAATGGTCACTGAATGGGATGAAAAACATAGTCTCAAAAGACTATTTAAAGAATGTGGAAAGCAAAAAGGTATATACATCTAATATTGACTGTTACTTATTTTTTACATATAAACAAGAAAAAATGCTAGATAAAAATAAAATTATAAAAAAATGCTATATGGTGTTAGCAATTTTTTTGGTTCACTAGATTATGCAAACATACATATAAATGGAAAAAAAATGCTAGATGATGATAGCATTATAACATAATACATGTTACCGAAACAGAATCATTAGTAGAAAATGCTACATAATTTTAGCATTAATAAAATCTGTGATGCTCATTGAATACAGATCTCAATTGGACTAAAAAATACAACAGTCAAAGAAAGGCTACTGCTTGATTCTTCCAAATTGCAATTGGCAATTATTGAAACAAAAAAAAATGAAACAGATGCTGAAGAAGAATCAGAATTGAGTGACAAAGAAGAACAAATTCAAACACAAAGCTACCACATTAAACAGTTGGAAAACGATTGGATCAAACGAAAAGAGATCTGGAGAAGGAAAAAGAAGTAAGAAAACAAAGGGAAAAAGAGTTAACTGTAATGGAGAAAGAAATGGAATTGTTGAAATCAAAACTTCAACAATTTGAGAAAGAGGAACAAAAAAGAAAACTAAAGGAAGCTTTTGAAAGTATTATCCCTCCATCGTTCAAGCTGTTGAACACACAAGATTTTGAAGTACATCAAGAAAAAAACAAAGAAGAAGATAAACAAGATGATAAGAATGAAAAAAGAAGTCCGCGATTGAAAAATATCTCACCTCCTTCAATGATTAAAAGACTAAAATCAAAAAAAAGAAAGGTAAAAGTAGATCCTCATTATCAGTTTGAGATAGTGTACCACAAGAAAAGAGTGAAAAGTGAAGATGACAGTGAAAAACAAGAAGGAAAAAAGGAAGATAAAACAAAAAATGAGGATGAAGGAGGAGAAGAAAAAGATGGCCACAGTGAAGAAACTGAACAAGTAAAAACGAAGACAGGGAAAAAAAAGATGAAAGAGAAGACAGTAAAGAAAATGATGAGGTGAGTGAAAACAACAGCGGAGAAAATGAAGAAGAAACCAGTGAAGAAGACAATAAAGAAGGTGAAGATTATGAAGGAGAATATGCAAAGGAGAATGAACAAAATGAAGAAAAAACTGACACGGATGATGAAGACGAGAATGAAGAATTTGTCGATGTTGATAATTACTCACCTCAAAGAAAGCAATATCGTCAAAGAAACATAGTAAAAAGCCACATTTTTCAAATGCTAGAAACACAGAAGAAGGATATAATAAGAGCTTTTTTTGCATGTGAGGACGCATCAAAGTAAGTAGTTCATACCCAGTAAAAACTTAAATAATTTAATTGGAGTTATAATTTTATAATAATTTGAAATTTACAAATTATATAGCACGGTAGCATGGCACAAAGATGATGGTAAGAAATGAGGGATAACAGTGGTTCAGTCCATGCTAGAAGCTTTGCTATTTGAAGAATTTATAGATGGACATGCATGACATTTAAAAATGCTAACAGTATCAATAAATTTTGACATTAGGAAATGCTAACTAGCACTAGCATTGTGACATTTGAATTATAACAACACACCACTAATATAAATTTTTGTTTTGTTTTTATTTTTGTTAGTAAAAACAGTATCAATAATTTTTTTAATGCCAAATGTATAATATTAGCCTGAAAATGTAGAATGACTATAAATATTTTGATTACACAACATAGACCTTACAAAATGCTGATTTTTCGTTACAGTATATGAAATTATTAAAAGATGGTAGCATATATCTATCACTGTCTCTATGTGTGTGTGTGTGTATCTCATAGTGTATAATTATTATAAAATGTTTATAAAAATTCAAAATACTTGATTACTATATGCTTAACCGATATTATTTTTCTAATGCAGATTATTGATTGGTTTGTTGAAAATATACCACCATATGAACATAACTACACTTTCAGCACAATCATGACGGTAAACAATGTTATTTTGCTTTGAAATTTAATATAATAGAAAAACAAACTAATATTCAATTTTCATTTGCAGCATGCATTACAAACAGACACTGAAAATGTAGTCCGATCATTGGTGTACCATATGGTACAAAATATAGTCATGGATTCATTTACAGAGATGATATTTTTCCCCTTGCATTACATTAATCATTGGACATTGCTAACCTTGGATTACAACCAAATGCAATGGTGCCATTATGATTCTTTAAGGCCTAGAAGATCAACAGCGGCATCAAATCAACATTACAAACAAGCTCAGCTACTTGTAAGACCATATTTTATAACAAAAAAAATGAAAAAAATCTAACTCTACTTTTTTATTTTCTGTAACAGAGAAAAAAGGTGGAAAAAATATTACAAGAAAACTGGAGAGAGAACAAAATCTTAAATAAGGAAGTTGGTACGAAGATGATAAAGCAACCACGGTGTCCACAGCAAGACCTTTCCTCATAAGCATAATTAAGTTTTTAATCTTCTTCAAGTAAACTGCACATGTATTATATTAAAAATTGCAATGCCATAATGATCAATGCATCAAAAAATGAAAAAAAAGACGAGGTACACTGTATGTTAAAAAAGTGCTAAATGGTAATAGCAGTAAAAAAGTATAATGTATTACAGTGTTCAATAAACCGAAAAAAGTGACAGGTTGCATTATGATTATGCAGTTCGAAATGTATGTTTATTGATACACATAGTGTTAACAAAATAATTAATGATAATAGCAGTAAAAATGTATAATATATTTTACTGTATATTTTTTTCTAAATGCTAAATAACCATATCATTATAACATTACACCACTGCACTTTTAGTCCACTGATCTGAAAAAGTTCTTCATACATTCCTATATGAAGCCCAATTTTATATGTTAAGAGAAATACTAAATGGTTGTAGCATTACATCTTTTATACCACTGCTCTTTTACTCTATTAATCTAAATCTCCATAATAAATACCCATATAAGTCCTTATGTATCCAGCCTATGTTACTCAAGCTGATGTACAATTCTTTTAACAGATCACAATTATTAAATACTTACCATGTACAAATATTTTTAGTCTGTCTGTAATGATAAAATTGTTAGCATAAATTGATAACTAGTTAACAAATAATTTTTTGTGTTTTTTTTCTTTTTTAAATCAACAGGGATAACTGTGCTCTATATGTCATGAAATTCATTCAACATTTGGACAAAGACTCAAACCTCCCCACCGAATATAGCAAAAAAGATATCAAGCTCATGCGAGCTGAAATGGTGTATAACATACTAAATGATCCACATAGAAGTTGGAACGTCATGACTTTCTTTACAAATGCAACTCCTGAAGAAGCTGAAAAAGCAGTGAAGAAAAAGAACTAAAGTAAAAAAGAAAAGTTGAAGACTTGGAAAATTTGAAGAAGTGATAATTGTAGTTAAATTTGAATTACCTCAATTTTAGTTTAAGTACTAATTATAGTTAAATATGAATTGACTGAAATGAAGATGAAGTGCTAACTATGGTTGAATTGATACTTATATTTTACTGAACTTCAAATTCAAGTGGAATAGTGTTACTACTTGCACAGCTGTAATTTGTTATACGCATGTTCTCTTAAAGGTTTGATTCTTTTGCTACAGATGTCTTGTTATATTGCTAATTGAAAAAATGTAATTACTTAATCTCTATTTTGCTCTGAAAATTTTATGCTTGCTGTGCTTGTATATCATAATTGCTAACTGTAGAACTGCTTTGAAATATTTCTATACATAATGATTTTGGACAAAAAAAACTGCATTGAAATGCTATAATGAATTAACATCAATGTTGGAAAATGCTATATTGAATTTGGAATAAATTTTTTCTACTTGAATTATACCACGTCTATAAGAAAACAGCATAGCTAATTCTTTCAAGTGTTCAAGGAATAACAGCTAATCAATAATCTGAAGAACTACAACCAAGTAAAATAAATAAGATTTAGGACCTGAGCATGTGGTATATGCAGATCTAGTAGTTGTCCTATTTATCAGAATGATTTATTTTCTTTCCTTGCCTCTCTTATAGGGAAGTTAAAATTGATGATAATCATCTGTATATTACTATCCCTTTATTTCACTACTGTGAAATTGCATTCCATGCTATGCTATGACATGCCACAAATTTATTTCGTGCCAGTTTTTTGATTGACTGTACATGCTTTTGATTACATCTTGTAAACAAAAATTGAGGACTCACTATTTTCTCTTAGCAACTTGATATTAAATTCAAATGAAGAACCAATGTAAATTATGAACATTGAATTAGAAGAAAGAAAACAGACAGAAAGAAAAAGACAGAAGATAAACAACATTAATACATAGCTTCCAACATGGACAAAGAAGAACACTCGTTTATTTGACCTGAATGTCAATGCTCACAACAACACTTTATTGAAATCTATTGCTGTAATTTTACCTGAAGCAGCATCACTGAGTTTATTAATATATAACTGATAACTAAATTTGCCAACCTTTCTAGTCTATACTAAATAAAAAAAAGCTAAGTACAAATAGCATTATTCTAATGAATTGCTAAATTAACAGAAAACATCTGATACTAACATAACAATATTTTTTCCTCACAATACAATATTACAGTAAAAAAAAGATAATATACAAATGAAAATAATATGCTCCACAGACAAATAAAAATCACAAAAAATCCACAAAAAAAAGTAAACTTCTTATTAAAACAATCAATCATCACAGTACATGTACTAGTATCAGAAATAAAAAAAGTATGACTATACCAAATAAGTAAACAGTAAAGAAATACAATGAATAAAATGACAGAAATAAAAGAAAAAAATAAAATTCAAATTTAAATCTTTATTGAAGCTTGACAATTCCTCTTGTTATGTCCAACTTGATTGCAATTACTACATTTATTCCGCTTACTCTAAGAATAAGAAAAACCGCCACGTCTTTTAGTAGAAGGTCTTCCAGCACCTCGAATTTCTTTAGGCGGTTTAATTGTGACTTCATCTCCACTAACAATTGGCTTATCAACATTAGGAATTGGATTAATAGCATATGCATAACTCGATCTAAAAGCATCAGCTGTAAAATAATAATCCACATAGTCATATACTGACTGCCTTGATTTATTCATACACTTGATGACATGTGCACATGGAAAACCGGTAACTTTCCACTGATTACAAGTACACAATCTTTTTTCAAGATCAACATGATGTGATATTGGAGATCTAACTTCAAAAACATTTTCCGAAGACCTATATGTATCCCATCCAAAACCTTCATTAACTAATTGCGACAACCGTTGCTTCATAACCGAACATAAAGTAGTAGTCCAGCGATGACAGTCTTCTCTCCTCTTCGCCATTTGTTCCATTATTTTAACCCGGATTCCATCTAGACAAGACGTAATAGGCATAAATCTATCATCCACAATCCAAGAGTTAAAGCTTTCAGCCACATTAGATGAATATTCTCCATACCTCTTGCCTTGAAAAAACAAATCAGTCCAATGTTCAAAAGGTTTACCATTTAAAAAGTTAATTGCAGCAACACCACCAATTTCTTTAAACTTTAACATATAGCGATCAAAATCATATGGATTTGAAGCTCGAGTCAAAAGTTTAAACAAATCAACAATAGAAGTATCGCCCTTGCAAGCTTTAACTACTGAACCAATGTTTTGCTCCATATGAAATGTGCAATAGCTATGAAAAGAAGATGGAAACACTTTTGGAACACCTAACAACAAACCCCACTGGCGATCAGATATGAAAACCAATTCGCGATCCTCATTAAGCATCTTTTTTAAATGCTCCAAAAACCAAGACCAATTTGACTCATTCTCATGTGAAACTACTCCCATAGCAAGCAGAAAGAAACCTTAAAAAAACAGTAGTTTTTTTTCAAATGCTAATACAAGAAAATAGTATACTACTATTAGTAAAGTATATTACTTTCACAGCATAAAATTTCAGATATTTACATGAATGCAGGAGTGAAAAATAATATATATGATTAATCCTAAATTAATATAGCATTATGTGTTTGATAGTAGAGTCATATAATATACAGAATAATAAATGCTAAAAAATACTAGCACTGTGACATATAATACAATATCAAATGTTAAATTCATGTAATATTATAATTTCATATAGAGTAACAATACAGTCAGCATATGATTGTTAAAATGACAATGGAATGCTAAGATATATCAAAATCCACCAAATGTTACCATACTACATAACTAAAACAATATACTAAATAACACATGGGAAAAAAACAGAACAAAAATCAAAAGTCAAACCTTGATTGCCATTTTTTGCCGTAGCAGCTAATAAAACACCTTGTCGGCCCTTCAAAAATGCCGCATCTAAAAATATCATGGGACGGCAATGCCTAAATCCAAGTAAACAAGCACCAAACCCAATGCAAATTCTTTCAAATTGATTAGTTGACGAATCCACATCCAAGGCAACATAACTTCCCAGATTAGTTTTTTGTATAGCCTCTAGATACCAATTCAAATCATTATACGACATTGCATCATCTCCATAAATTTCCTTCAACGCCAATTGTTTCCCGATGTATGCATAATAATAAGAAGGAGTGAAATTAAATTCTCTTCTGAAATCATTAATAATGTCTTTCGGTTACTTCATTAGGACATCTCTAATTTGATCAATAATTAGAGATTTTACAAATCTACTAGTTATATGAACTTTCTTAACATCTCTTAACCCAGCACCACATGAATGTTCAAACCTGTAAGTCCTAATAAAAAAACGAATAAGATGTCCAGGATCTGAAGAAGCATACATGGTGAACTTACAACCTTCTTTAAACCATGAACAAATAATAGATATTCTTTCTGGACAATTCTTAACAAAAATCAATTCACGCCCTTCTTTTATTTGATAAGCCATCAGAAATTCTCTAAAATCTTCAGCACCATTGAAACAATAACCAATAAAGTCCGCAAGATTTAACTGAGATCCTTTCTACATAATATCCTTCAAATAAGAACTTGACTCACCACAAGATTTAATATTCAAACAACCACTAGAAACTGAACTGCTCTAATGATCAGAAGTAATTGATAAACTATTACCCAAATTGAACTCCAGTGCACAAATGCTTGACTTAACACTAAAAACAAAATAAGAACTTTTCTTGTATATTTGAAAGCATAGTATGGTATGCAAATCCGAATCAGTATCAACTATGATAACCTTATTTTCCAAACTATAGGATATACCAATAAAAAGGGGTAAGATGTGGTCAATGTTCACATATACTATTTTTAACACCAATCAAAGAACAAGTCATGTCAAGTCGAATAGAGTAGCTGTTTTCATCAACTAAAAATAATACAAGAATATTATCATCAACATTCCTGCCAAAGAAAAAAAGAGTGAATTAAAAAGGCAAAAGCTAACTAAAATGTAAAAGAATACTATGTAGTTAAATATAAACGGTGTTATGCATAAAATACACTCTGCACGAGACAACAACAACAGAAAATGGTAAAAATGCATATAAATATTGTTATAGTTTCAAACAGTTTGAAAATGCTAAATGAACATAGCATCAACCATAATGAAATCATACCCGATTTCGCCTCCCAATCTTGTACCCAGATCAGACATATTACATGCAAATACTCTAAGAATTTCAAAACGGCGGTAAAATAGTAAGAAAAGAAAAGAAAAGTAGCCAGATCAAGCACAAAATTCAAACCGACATCGAAAAATTAGGTTAAATTTACCTTTGTTGCTATACAGTGAGAACAAAAGAATAAAAAAAGACAAGAAATCCAAATCGGTACTGGTTACTCAATGACATCTCAGAATTATAATTTGCATCACGATTTGAAAGAGAAAGAAACGAGGGAAAACGAGAAGAAAGTAAAGAGGAAAAAATAATGTTTGCTCGACAAATAAAATAAAGATGTTTGGACTTCAGCACACAAATTTATACGCGCGTTTTTTAGCCCAAAAAAACGAATTGTTTGTCCTACAGCCTATTTTCCACTTCTACAAATACGATAATATAATTATACACAACAAAGTAAATGAATAAAAATCAGGATAACATATTGTGTCAGTTAATTTACATGCAAATCAACTTAAAAATAAGGGTTTTGCATAGAAGGTCTCTATTTCTGATTTTGTACCAGAAAAGTCCTTATAACAATAAATATGTAAATTATGTCCCGGTTTTTTCTAAATCAGAAAATGCAAACTAACTTGCAATTTTCTGATAAAAAATGCAAGTTAACTTGCGCTTTTCAAAAGTTTCAGAAAAAATTTCAAAAGCAGAAAACTGCAAGGTACCCTGCATTTTCGTCAGAAAAGTGCAAAACACCTTGCATTTTCTATTTTTCAAAAATAGAGACCAAATTTATACATTTATTTCTTTAGGGAATTTTCTTATAACAACATCGAGAACAACAACCTATATCTCTTTTTTTGTAAAAATAATTTATGGGTCAATTTAATGGAATTATATTGCCGTGGATGAAAATATAAGGGCTCGTTTGGTTTCGTTTTGTATTTTGAGTTTTGTGTTTTCAACTTATACTAAGAAATAACAAGAAATAAGAAAAGAAGATTTATAATTCTTAGCCGTTTGGGACGACCAACAGACAACAAAAGAGTTTGATTGTTCTCCGTGTTTTTATTACCTCTCGAAACACGAAAAACAAAATAAAATTATTTTCTATTTTATATGTTAATTTCATTTTTCAAAATTGTTTGTTTTTCAACTATACATACAACGGACGCGTTTTCGTATAGACGAAAACACAAAACTAAGAACGACAAGCCAAACAGGCCTAACATATGGACGTGAAAATGAGGTAATCCAACGATGAAAATATAGGTTACCCAATTGTGTTCAAATGGAATTTGCCTACCGTTAATCCAGTGTTTGTTTTTTATTTGTTCACCATCAATGGCAGTTCACCTAAACACAACTTACTTGCCACCACTGCAGAAAATATCCCACGAAATCAACTTAAGTCACTGTCTTTAACGACCTCGATCTTGAAGCAAATTTAAATAATGTCCTCCTCACAACTTGAAATCGACGGCAACACGCTAACTGCTCTTGCCCTAAAACGGTTCAATGTGTCGCACATGTTCGGAGTGGTCGGAATCCCCGTAACGTCCCTCGCGACGCGCGCCGTCGCTCTGGGTATCCGATTTATCGCTTTCCATAACGAACAGGCGGCAGGGTACGCTGCCTCGGCGTATGGATACCTAACGAAATCAGCTGGCGTTTTCTTGACCGTGTCTGGCCCCGGATGCGTGCACGGGATTGCTGGTCTGGCCAACGCGCAGGCTAACGCTTGGCCTGCTGTTATGATCTCTGGCAGCTGCGATCAGGCTGATTTTGGGAAGGGAGATTTTCAGGTATGAACACGAACTCGTCTGTACTGTTTTATGGCATGTTGATGATATGAGATTATTGGGGTTTGCCTATCATATATTTTGTTAGTATTTTTGACCTCTAATCCATATGAATGATGGGTATTTCTTGCATGGCAAATTCTATTTGTACTCTAGAATTTGCTGTATTACTCCCTATTTTCACAAAAAAATTCATGACAAAAATACATTTTTAATTTTTTTTTTGCTTAATTTATGTTTTACCTTTTGTTTTCAAATTTTCTGTCTACCACATAGTGGCCACTACGTGGTGCTCCAAAGACACCACGCAGTGCTCTTGCGTGGTACTCTGAAGGCACCATGCAGTGCCACTAGGTGGTGCCTCGAAGGTGCGTGGTGCCCTGAAGGCACTACGTAGTACCACTGCTTGGAAGGTATTTTTGGATTTTTTTTCCCGATAGGGGTAACTCAGCAAATTGAGGGGGTTTTTAATTATTTTAAAATTCTGATGGGCAACTGAGCAATTGTTTGTGTTCGAATAGAATTTGCGTTCTTGCATTGCAAATCAACAGTATAGCTAACTAAGTAAATAGACTCGAGAAGTAAAAGCAGAAGTGTTTCTGTATTCCCCCCAAAACACCTCACTCATTCTCTACATAAACAGATGTATGGGTAGTTATAGATTTTAAAACAAGGGCAGATTTTATTTAGCACTGAGATTTACAAATAATTCACACCTGTGTCCAGGAACAATTGAATGCAACATGTAATGTAATACCTTATTATTTCACATATGTATAGCACTTTTAGGCCATTGACCTCAAATATTTGTGCAAATGAGTTAGAAGAATCCCCAACATGCGTGAAAATTATTGGTGAACAAATTTCAAACAGTTTTGACTTACAGAACTATAACTTCACTGGACTGAAGTACCCTGATCCTTCAATGTTTGCTGCCAATTATTTATCTTGTACTCCGTGTTTAATTATTTATAACCAATTACCTTGGAGGCCCCCTTTAGCTTGAGAATCCTATTTACAAATATATTTAATATTTACCATATTGTTAGTAAACTATGATACCAGGAGCTAGATCAAATTGCTGCAGTGAAGCCCTTTGTGAAATTTTCTGCAAAAGCCACTGACATTTCTCAAATTCCACGATTGGTTCTTGAGGTTATAAATACTGCCATATCTGGCCGTCCTGGTGGTTGCTATCTTGACATTCCATCCGATGTCCTACGCCAGAAAATATCCGAATCATATGCTTCTGAAATTCTAAAAGAGGTGCAATACCCTGAAATACACGACCTTCAAATTTCAGGAACCCAAGATATCCAAACAGCTGTTTCTTTGCTTAGAAATGCAGAGAGGCCATTAATTGTATTTGGAAAAGGTGCCGCATTTTCACGAGCAGAAAGTTCCTTGAAAAGGTTAATTGATATTACTGGTATACCTTTTCTTCCAACTCCAATGGGAAAAGGATTGGTGCCTGATAGTCATGAACTTTCGGCAACAGCTGCTCGATCTTTAGCCATTGGTAAATCTGATGTTGCTTTAATTGTAGGGGCTCGACTTAATTGGCTTCTTCATTTTGGTGAGTCTCCAAAATGGTCAAAAGATGTCAAATTCATATTAATTGATATTTCAAAAGAAGAAATCGAGCTTCGAAAACCTCATTTAGGTTTAGTTGGTGATGCAAAAATGATTCTTGATTTGATCAATGCTGAAATCAAAGATAGTCCGTTCTCTTTTGGGAAATCACATCCTTGGGTTGAGACAATTTCAAAAAAAGTTAAAGAAAATGTCTTGAAAATGGACGCACAATTGTCAAAAGAAGTGGTGCCTTTTAATTTTTTTACGCCTATGAAGATTATTAGGGATGCTATTCTTGAGGAGGGTAGTCCAGCACCTATTTTAGTTTCAGAAGGAGCTAACACAATGGATGTTGGGAGGGCAGTTTTGGTACAGAACGAACCAAGGACAAGGCTGGATGCAGGAACATGGGGAACAATGGGGGTTGGCTTAGGATACTGCATTGCAGCAGCAGTTGCTTCACCAGATAGACTTGTAGTTGCAGTCGAGGGAGATTCAGGTTTCGGGTTTAGTGCTATTGAAGTCGAGGTATGATCATTGTTTTTTTTTTAAATGTACATCTATGATCTACTTGCTTTAAGCTAGTTTGTTTTTCTCATGTACGGCTTTTAAGTGTGACCCTGCCTGATCGATAAAGTTATACCTATCGTATTTATACTTGGGAAAAGTAATATCATAACCATATTTCATGATGTGTTGCATTACTAGATATGCTAAATTATATTTGGTCAAATGGAATGGAGACATGAAGTGAAGTGAGGTAAATGTATGCTTAATGTCTATTTTACATGATAGGGATTCAAGTAAAGAACTTTTCAGTCTTCGTATATTGATTTCATTTGAGACAATTTGAGTGTTGTTCGTATCTACTTGTCATGTAAAATGGTACAATAACACTTCTCCCCAGCTCATTATTAGCACACAGCTATATTTTTAAGCATCAAATACACACACTCTCCCCAGTAATGTGTGTGCACACATATCGTAGAACCACTACATGACAGAGGCATGAAAACCGAGCTAGCTAAAAAGTATGTTCTTACCACATGACACAACCAAATTGATCAGAGCAAACTATTTTATGTAGTGTAGGAAAAATAACTGTTTATTGTTTTCACAAAAGTCGGGCCCCTTAAAACTTACCGAGGAAACAATTTTTGTGGAGCTTGACACAAGAAAAAGTGCAACGTAAATCATGAAACAAAGTGGAGAATAAATAATTTTTGGTGGTGAATCACAAAATACCAAAACAGTATGTAAATCGACAGATGTACGACAAAATTGGATAAAAAATGAAATACAACATATTAAATCAGAAAAGTACAAGATGTACAAATACAAAAAATCATTATAAACTTTCAAAGGTACCTTGCAAAATATTCAATAGAAAATATGTATGAATACGTGTGTATGATAAGAGTGTAAGTGTAATGTAAAATATGACTGTAAACTAAGTAATTAATATCGGTATTGGCTATATATGTGTGTGAGTGTCAAATACCGATACGTAATATTTAAAAATGTTAATAATATTGGATGATATTAGTAAAATATCGGACATGCTATAGTTTCAGTGTCGACTACATATCAGAAGAAACTGTTGTCAGTTGTGTTATGTTTTGAAAATAAGGGGACTGACTCCTTGTTGTTGACATAAATGATTTAAAAGCAACGCATTTTATCTCAGGACAGTGTAGTTCAACATATAACGTAAATAAGTAGCAAATGTCCCCTCAAATGTAATGTGTGGTCTAACAAATTTGGTAGGGGCAATAGTACCATCCTTTCATATGGTAGTAGCAAAATAAAGTAGTTGCATTTGTTCAAATTATCTAAACCAACAGAAATTTGAATAACCATCCCACAAACATCATGATTCTGTATTGATATGCGATGATACCTGTTTTTATGATATTTTGAAACGATATCTGTAAAGAATTTAACCATACAAAATTATCGAATTCTAGACATTTTTCCTATTATAAGTTACTAAGGCTAGATGCCTGTAGTACTCTTAATGCTGTACGTGGAGTTAAAATCAATTACAAATAATAAATAAAGATAAAAGAAGATAATAAGGAGTTTTTTACAATATTAAAGAAATCATCTAGAAATCAAGCACTTGAAATTTAAAGAATTATGGTTTAATTAAGCGAAGGACTAACGGTTCATTGGATAACAAATAATGATAAATAGTTCCATTAATAAAAATCGTACTTATGGTGGATCCATTACTAATTTAATATCATTTACATTGCCACCGTAGAAACAAATAGTAAGAACAATAACTGCTGCGTATTATCTGTTTTATTTTTTATGAATGAAAATAATGGTTGATATTTTAAAATATATCAACATCATACTAAAACTGGAGTGATATATATTGGTAAATATCGACTGCTATATCGTTGCTGACATTTTGGGAAAAGAAGTCAGATAAACTCCAACATATAATACATTGTCAATGTAACAGTGAGATTATCCTAGTGCTCTGAAGCTACATGGTAGATCTACTCTGCCTTCATCCTCCATTCTGGTTCTCTTGGTGCTGGAGACGTCAATCTAGAAGATTTACTGTAACTTGATTAATCAGAACTGCATACTATGTAACTTTGAAAGCTAAATCAATGCCTTTGTGTACAAATGTTCATTTCAGTAATCAGTGATTACCATCGTTATCATCATGTTATAAGGTTGGCAGCTAACCTAAGATGTCTGGGCGGTGTTAATGAATTGTCATGCCCCAATTTATTAACCATGAAATAGGATGTTTCCACGTCATACAAGAAAGAATTAAGATGATATAAAATGCAGACAAACTAGTTGCAAGCAGAATATTTCATATCAAAGTTACAAAATCATCTCGTTTAAAGTTTTACATTCTATACCTTGTGAATATATGAAAATAACAAAAGCGACGGCTAAATAAAAATCAATGTTGCAATGTTCTTTTCCAAATGCTTGGCGTTGCTTTTCCTCATGCAAGCTTCTCAGAAAGTGCTTCCAAATCCTTAGGTGCTTCCAAATCCTTAGGTACTTCCAAATCTTTATGTCTCTGCTTGAGCGACTACTTCTTAAGATAAACCTTCATGTTCACACGATGCCTCTCAGTCTGCAACCATTCCATCATTGCTATAAAATGGATAATCACATCAAAAGAAACACTGTGTAAGTGAGTGTATCCAACCTGAGTGCATTTTCGTAAGTGGGTTCTACTTAATTACATTTTCTCACAAACAGTTTTAACCCTTAGTTAATGCCCCATAATCCACAACAAGTTTTCACAAAATCAATCTCACACTCAATTCCCCAATGTCAGTCAACATTTATCCAAAATCAACTCATATAAAAGGTATTTTTGTTCTAACAATGGGTGCATCTACATATGAATCACTCCAACCACCAATTAAACATGCTATATTCAACTCATGAAAATACTAACATAAATCATCAAAATGAATTTCTTGCCCGTTTTAGATGATGAAGTAACTCATCTTTAATATAAAACGACCTTCCAGTTCCAAGCTTTGAAATTCAAGAGAACCCAGCTTGCTTCAAATCACCTAATTTTTCTCTTTCTCTTGTTGGGATGTGGAGATGAGTAAATGAAGTGGAGTTGGGCTATTTGGATGTGAGTTGGGTGCTAAAGTCCATATAGAAATAAATTTCTTAATGATTTATTTCTTCATTCACCCTATAACATAATATTTATATAATATGCATGCGGGTGCGTGCGCGTGCGTATGTAATGGCATCATTCTTGTAATAAATAAATGTTGCCTAGAAAATCCTTGAATAATTTAAACCTCAAACTGAAATAGAGAGAAACCATGTGAAAGAGCAATAGGATAATTTTATTTTACCTACAAAGTTAATTTTGCTGAATGCTTAATTCCTTGACTATCTGTTTTCTGCAAGGTTCGAGATCTCGGTTTCGGTCTTTTGTAATTTTAGGAATTTCAATGTAATTCGTAAATTTCGGGAATTTCGATTCTAGTTTCGGTTTCGGATATCATTGTTTATTTTTCATATAATTATACATATATTTGTTTAATTTATTGAAACAAAACGTATAAATTATATTTGATTGAAAAATAAGATATAAAAGAACAATACCGATTAATTATAAATATTTATAACACTAAAAAATGTTTATTCATTATTTCGTTATCAACTTTTTTAGTTACACCATTCACATATTTTGTGAATTTATATATTTTATAAGCTACAATTTTAAATTTGATTATTCATGCATTTGAAACTAAAATTAATTCTTTTTTGAGACTTCTTTTTATTGTAAAATTTGAAGTTTAATAGTTTTTATTGAATCGGAATTTCGGGTTGGTTTAGTTTCGGTCCCTACCGAAACCTAAACGGAACGACCGGAATCTCGGTGTTTCGGTCGAAACCTCAAACCTTGTTTTTTTGTGCAAGTGTTTTTTTTCCTCTTTCTTTTTGTCGCAGGTACAGTCATGTTATTGAAAAAAATTATCTTGAAAGAAATGCCCTTCAAATTCAGAAATGATTTCATCCTCTTGGTACCACCAGGTTGCTATAAAATTACTGATCCACTTTCCAACCATGTAATGTCCATCTTATAGATGGTTCAGACTTCTAAAGAATTAATTTCTGTACTGAAAAACAGCCTTTGGTAATTTTGAGTTAACCTTGAATTTATTTCTAAAATTTCAAGAAGGGCCTATTAAATAAAAACTTTAGCTATTCAAGTAGAAATATCATGACTACGACGACATAAAACTGAAAAACTGAAATGTCAACCAATAAAACATAAAGTCTTGCTTTCTGACCTGCTAGTGGATCATGTAGGGCTGGTTAAAGCCGTATTTGGTCATATGGTTAATTGATATGATTTCATATATGTTCTCTAGGTCGAGTGGTTCCGAGAAATGATTAGCGTAAGTGTGCTCTGTCTTCTAATTAACTTCTCAATTAAACTTTATTTTTGAAGTGCCATCCAAACATCCATGTGCGCTAATGAGTGCTCTTGGTCACTAATGAGCATTACTGCATGCTTTTATTCACTCAAATTTGTTTTTCAGTTGGAAAATACAATACTTGGACACTCAAATGTAGCATCTTCTTGACTAAGCTTTGCTCTTCAGAAAGGATCTAAGAGCCCTCTCATATAATTCCCTTGGGAATCCCCTCTTAATTATCATGATTTACATTTTTTGCATATGTTTTATTTTTCGTCGATGTGGTGTCATGAGATCAGTTTCACAAATTTTTGGATCATTTCAATATTTCTAACCCTCTCAAAACTACCTTGTAAATTAATGGTTGAAATAAATGTTTTTGACACACTTTAACCTATGATTTTGAGGGAGTTAGAAGTATTGGAATGATTTAAAATTTGTGAAGTTAATCAGCACGTTAAACACACTACATGTACAAAGAATCCTGGAAATCCAAGAAATGTTGATTAAGAAAATTAACCGAGGAAGTTCGGGAAAATTATACGATGCGGATCTTGATTCTTCCCGTACGCACACTTATACACATCGGGTACTTTGTTTTATTACATTTACATTTTGTTGGATACGCAAGTATTTTTGGTATGTCACATGATGACTATAATATTAGTTGTTAGATAGTTAAATACTTCGATAATTAGTATGTGGAAGTATAAATTTCATTAGTCAATTTCTTTAAGGCTTCTATTATTCTTAAAAAATTATTTGAAATAACAATCTTAAATATTTAAGTTGTATAGCTTCGTCTAAGATCCCTGGGCCCATAACCTTGTGCTTTGCACCTAATGCTCCTTCTGCTCCCAAACAACATAAAACGATGGTAGTGTTAGAACCATATTACATGTAAAAATATGAAGTACTACCGAAATATGCATCACTCATTGCACTCATACCACAAATTATAACACTCATATCAATATGCTTTATTAACAAATTCAACTTATCATTAATTCTTATTCTGAAGACGTTGGTGAGATATCAGCTGCCAGTTATTGCGATTGTTTTCAACAACGGAGGTGTATATGGTGGTGATCGTAGAAGCCCTGAAGAAATAACCGGACCACACAAAAGCGACCCTGCCCCTACTTCATTTGTCCCTGATGCTGCATATCACAAGTTAATAGAAGCCTTTGGAGGTAAAGGTTACATTGCTAGCACTCCTCAAGAACTAAAATCAGCTCTCAAAGACTCTTTTTCTGCCAAAAAACCTGCTGTGGTTAATGTTATTATCGATCCTTATGCTGGAGCGGAGAGTGGGAGGTTACAGCACAAAAACTGATGCATTCATGAAATGGATCCAGGTACTGTACTCTTTTCCTTGTTGAATAAATTTGTATTTCCACTGTATATGTTTGAGTTGAATTTACATTTGACATAGAGTTGCATAAATTGAGTCTCCTAAATAAGATAATTATTGATCCTGCTATCAGGTAAAATAATTATTAGTCCTGTTATCAGGTAAAATATGTAAGTTTGGTACTATATGCTGTCTACCTGAGTACCTGTGATATTATTTGTGATATTATTTAAGCTACCAGATATTGTAGGTTTTTCTATCTGGGGCACTGCCTCTGTTTTAATACTACTTGAAGAGGCAAGCTACCCCTTAGCAAGTGCAGTCCATATAAATGACCCATGCTATATACATTCAAATCTTTGCTTTAGAATATGTGGCCTGCCTAACACTCATTGAGTCACTGTTGACATAAAATTAATTTAATTGGGAAAGGATTTATGAGTGTGAATTATGTGATTATGGTAATTAATAATATGGTTAAATGATGAGGATGCATATATGATAATGGATATTATGAAAAGAATCACACAAAGTAGAGAAGACAATTTCTGGTTCGGTTGACATGATTTGCCTGCACTGATCAAAAGATCAATTTATATTACTTGTAGCTTATGGAGGAAGAAAAGAATTAAAACCCCTTCTTTGTATATTGATAATATCTACTTAAAGCTGGGTCTGCCTTAACCTTTTTTATCAAGTTGATAATATTTTCTCGATACAATTAAAAAAGAAATCGAACATTTATTGCAAAACAAGATATGTAAATAGTTTATTTATTTTTATATCAATTTGTAAAAATATAGTGTTAAAGCTAAAACTGATAAAGAGCGAAATACAGATAAAAATATGATCATATTTCTACGATTTAATGTAAAGGAAATAACCGTTTATAGGGAAAAAATGAAATAGCAAAGTAAATGCAGTAATTTGATTGAGAATTATAAACTGTAGGGCTATGATTATACCTGTTAATGGATACTCAAAATCCGCATGCATCTGTATTTAGAAAACGAAAAAATATCTGAAATCTAAAAAACGTACAAGAATACGATAATATCAACATTTAAAATTATCCCTTCGACTTTTATCATGATAGTAGTTGAGATCATACATATTTTAGTACATAAAATGATTGATATTTATCTTTTATCAAGGTAATAATCCATATTATACGCGTACAAATGAATATTTGTTATCAAAAGCTGATTTTTATCATCGTTTTTTATTACTTGTATTTTTTTCGAGTAAAGAGTGGTCTTCAAGATAGGAGAGCACTCGTTTTAATAAGATATATTAGAAATTCAAAATGCTACCATAAAGGCCCACAAGCTCAATCGGTTAATGATGTGGTGCTCTAGACTAGATGTCATTAGTTCAAACCCCCGATACATCAAAATGAGTGTTCTGCTTGAATAAAGTACCACTCTTACTGTAAAAAAATCAAAATGCTACCAACAAGTTTGGTAGTGCAAAATACAATAGTAAATTTGTGCCCAAAATAGACTCCACATGAATCAATAACGATCAGCAAAAAAACTGGTCAATGAAAAAATATAAATCTTGTAGTATATACATAAATAAGTAGTTACATTGGAGACTTAAACAAGGAATTAGGAGTGATATAAGGACACTCATGTGAGCAACTTGCAAATAAGGGGTAACAAGATGGGACGGTCGTATAGAGCGACACTGATGTAAAGCTTTATAGTGCAACAACATGAAGTCGGACTCTTCGCAGATGGTGGTATAAAACAACATCATGCAAATGGTGATATTCAAGCACTGTAAAACTTCTTCAACCAAAAATTATTACTTGTATTTTTATTAGCATTATTTCTAAAAATGATATATATTGGACCAAAAGATTTCATTTACGTTTTTGATTTTGTCAATTACGAGCGAAGCTTACAAAATTCTGATATCCCCCTGCACCCCGGATATGGATATTCGATATTCGAAAATGATTTTGGATACAAACGCAGATAAGATACTATTCGCATTCAAAAGTATTCATTTTGCAGGCCTAACTTTAATAAACTATTATTAGGAAGAATTATGAAAAGCAAAGCAAAATTTCTACTTTACCGTTATTTAATAAACATATATACTTGTTATTTGTAATAAAATATAATGTAAATTTCGAAGGAAAAATTACATGGACTTGCACATCAAATCATAAAGGAGAATAAATGGAGAGAACAAAAATTATTAGAATTAAGGAGAGTAGACAATTCTTCTACTTTACTATTATTTAATATATAGATTAATAAATTTGATTAGATAGATAATATATTTGTAATAGACTTATATTAAAAATAACATAAGATAATTAATTGTTTCTGCTACACTAAAATTATGAGAGAATCTAAGAAAAAAGAGACTAAGGAGAAAAATAATACGAGAGAACCAAGTAAAAGAGAATATTTTCTTCTGATTTACTATTATTTATTGATAAATTAATAAATATTAAATAATCATGTGTGTGTAAGTATATATACATATATATGTGTGCACGTGCGTGCCCGCACGTCTGTGAGTGTTATATATAAAAATATCTAAAACAATATATATTTTGATTTTAAAATAGTGCTTTAAAAACTTAAATAAATTATGCATTAAGTATAATATTCGATGAGCTTATACGTATTAAATAAATAAAAATAATTTACAAAATATAACTTATTGTTGATGTTGGATATTTTGTGAGAAAATAGTATTTTGTTATAAATTATTTGAAAAGATGGTTGCCTTCTACTAGACATTTCCGATCTAGGGTTCCTCATGTTTCTTTCTCTTCGTCGCGCTCAACTCCTGCCAACTTCCTTTTTGACTTCTTTCCATCCTCCCCTTTTCATCTTTTCTTGCTTCTCTTGACCCTTAGTGACGAAGAATAGGAAAAGCAAAGCTTGCTTTGCCGCTTCGCTTGACCGTACTACCGCCTCCTCATATATTACGCGATTGGGGAAGAGCTTTGCTACTTATCGATCTACCTCCTGTAGATACTGTTACTTCTGTCCTAATTCAATATGGAGATATTACGTTTGCTTCTAATACTTTCAATGATAAGTCCGAGGAAGTGCGTTTGTCTTCTTCTAAACCGAACTCCCCTAGACTAGCTGTCGAAACTGCTACTTTTGAGGTAAGTTACCCTATCCCTGGTTGTAAGAATGCCGGTGACATTCTGGATATGGGAAAGTCTTTTGGTTGTGTGTCAGGTGGTAGCGACATCGGTAATGTGTTGAATGTCTCGGGATTGGCTGTTGTGTCAATGGATCGTGAAACCTTACTCCCTCCTTCTGTGCTTAATGATGCTTCTGTATGCGCCCTACCTGTTTGTGCAAACGACTCAGAAGCTCATATTAAAACTTTGATGAAATCTGGAGAATCTGGTGATTCTACTCTATAGTCCGCTTCTCCTATTTCAGGTGATCCAAGTGAAGACAATCTCTCTAATATATTATTTGAAAATCCTGCTGCAAAATGTTCGAATACTGATCCGGAATCAGCTTCTTTGCAAGCCGAATTTGCATTGCCCATCTACTTCTTGGACTTCCTTATTTACTAGAATGCCTAGAAATGCGGGTATCCATTTCCCCGTAGTTTTGATACCGTCGAAGAGGATGAAGTGTTGATTCCGTCGGAAGAGGTGATTCAAGCAGGCAACGAGTTTTGGTCTGAGTACTTGATAGGATGTTTTGTGGATTCGAACCCTGTGTATTACGCCGTTTGGGAACATTGTAGGCGTGTTTGGCATTTGCGGGGTGGACTTAAGGTCCATTATGATAAATTCCTTGTTCTTCTTCAGATTCACCAATATGGAAGATAAACTTCGTGTTCTTTAGGCTGAACCAATTTTCATTCAAGGCAAACCATTCATTATTACTCCTTGGTCCCCTTCGGTCGCGACATCGAAATCACGGGTTCTTTCGATCCTTGTTTGGGCTCACTTTACACTTATCCCTTCGTTTCTACAACCAAAGATTGGTCTTGATTGATTGGTTAGCCTCGTTAGCAAGCTGAAATGTTTTGATGCAAACATTGTTGACCGGAAAAGACTAGTGTATGCTAAGGCACTTATTGAAGTAACACCGAACAAACCTTTGCTTACCAAACTGAGAGTTAGACCGGCCATGGGTCATGTGGTAGTGATTGATGTATCTTACAGTTAGCAGTCGGTTATTTGCACTTTTTGGGCATACTGCAGATTCTTGTATGTTCGGTAGTCCTCCCGTCCTCGTTGTGGCTGATGTACCTATTCCTATTCCCTCATAGAATCCTCTGCCCAGGCCTCCAGTAATAATGTGGGTTCCCAAGTCTACCCACACTTCACCTCCTATTGCTGATGTCGTAGCTGATGCCTCCTTTCCTTTGTGTCATATCCCTGATTTCATTACTCCTGATGCTTCAGCGGTCGATGTGCCTGTTGCTCTTGCTACCTCTGAAGCTCCTGCTTCTAGTCTTATAACTTCTTCCAAGGATATTATATAATGAGACTTCAAAGAGCAAGCATGGATACATGAGGATTTTGAAATGGGATACTCTCCTACGTGTGACACCTACCATAAGTTTGTTGGTGACGATGAAGGCGAGACCCGACGATTATATTATCATATTGTGGGGGAAGGTCTTTCTCGGAATATCGAAGGTGAACTTGATGAACTGAATATGATTATCATTTAGGATAGCACTTGGAATAGGAATCTGACTTACAACAGCGATCCTTCGGATTTCGTTCCGAACCTTGCGTTGCTTTTTTCTAGGTTTGTTCATGTCCTTGGACCTGATTCGGCTGATGATGGTAGTAGTTCCTCCTCTTAAGGGGACTAGCCTAGGTCTTTTAGTAGTTTAGGCATGTTGTCTAACTCCAGTTTTAAAGCTAGATTGTTGTTTTTTTATTTGATGGTGAGGGCTTTTCCCTGACAACTGCCATTATTGTTAAAGTGGTACGACCATTCAAATCCTACGTACCTTTGCAAAATAGTAATTTTTGTTTTGCCTATGAAAAATTATATAAAAATCATACTTCATTAATTTATATATTCTAAATAGTTACAAACAATTATATGTCATTATTTTTGGATTCTAATCATTCTAAATGATTCATTTTGATTTAAATTAGCTCTAAACTAGTATTTATTTATTTTGAAACTTCAATAATTTATATGTGAAATATAATAATTGCCTTATTTACACATATTAATAAAATATAAATAAATTTATATAATGTTATATTACCATTATTTTCAAATCATTATTTTTAGATAATATTTCTTAAATTAAATAAATTATTTATTAAATATTATATTTGACCAACTCTTATATATGTCTCTGTGTGTGTATGTGAGATATTTGTAAATGAATACATGTATTATTATTTTTGGAATCTAAATATTAAAGTATTATAATTTTATTCTGAAGTAATTTTAAAAATTTTCATGAATATGTGTGAGTGTGCGTGCATATAACACTAACCAGTTCCTTTGCCAATGGTCCCCGTGTTTAGTTAAAGTGATTTCCATGATCGTGCTATGATCTCTCGTGCCTTTCACATCTCCTTAGCACTAAAATAATATTTTCATAACATAGTGCTAAGTTATATGGGTAAATGAATGAACCGTCGGCAGCTATCATGTGAGTAGGTTTGACCGCACTAGCCATGATAAAATGTTTATAGGATGTTGATTAATAAAGTCGATTAGCTACCTTCATTCTCCTAGTTTAGAAACTGTGTGTGTGTAACTAATGTGGTTTTTTAATGACAACATGAAAAGTTGGCGAGGAATAGAATTTTAAAACAAAATTATATGTAAAAATAGTAGATGATAATAAAGGATAATAAAATATGATTCTCCTTCACTTAAATTTTAAGGACTTAAATGACAAAGTAACGATGAAAATTAAGGGAAAAAAGTAATATGATAGAATAAAGATGGATGGGGATTTTTTTGCTATATTATTATTTCAAAGATCAATATAATTGATAATATACAAAAATATATTCGAATAACAAATATCCAAAGCAATGCATTTTGATTTTAAAACAACACTTTTGGAGTTTAAATATATTGTAAATTAAGTAGTATATTTAATTAATATATATCAAAAGAAATAATCTATAAGATACATGTTATGATTATGGTATTTATGCGTTAAATTAATATATTTTTTTGCTATACAATAATTTAAAATTATATTGTTAAAACCAAATGAACTATATTTTACATATTGTTTGCACCAAAAATGGCACAAACACCTCAGAAACAATTGAAAGCATAAAAAATGTATAGATCTAATGAAATAAATATAAATGCAGCAAAAAAGATAATTTTTATAATGGTTCGGAAAATACGCCGGTCTACGTCCACTTTAATCTTTGTTATTGATTGATTCTCTTTGGAATACGATGATTTAACTCAAATCCAATCACAATCTAGTAGATCCGAATTTGGAAGTGTTTAGAGTATTTGGGGAAGAAGAAGAAAGAAGAGAAATTAAGTGCTAAAAAGTCCTCTTCCTGAACCTATAGGTGTTGTATTTATAGGGAAACCGTCTAACCAGAGGCGCACGGAGTATCAAGTCCAGATCCAGATCCGAGTATGCAGGAGTAAGTAACCGGGCCAGTTACCAATAAAAACCACTCGGTACCGAGTGCTTTTGATCTGTGCCATTTGGTTTTTCCGGAGGAAACCTCTCCTCCTTTCTGTTGGCCTTCTATCTTCGATCCGTTATGTTCCAAACATTTTTTCCTTGAGATTGGATTGTTTCTGAGAGGTTTTGATACCGCTTGTACTTGTCTGTTTTTCTTCGGAAAATCCTCAAAGTTA
This sequence comes from Allium fistulosum, assembly GCA_030737815.1. Taxonomy (NCBI): domain Eukaryota; kingdom Viridiplantae; phylum Streptophyta; class Magnoliopsida; order Asparagales; family Amaryllidaceae; genus Allium; species Allium fistulosum. Next base: position 995,416,782 of record CM060903.1, read on the forward strand.
TTTTTCCATTTCTTGAGAAAAGCACTCCATGACAATCACTCGGGCCAACGCTATATGCACAAGAGTTTTTAGGGGCCCACATGGGGAAAAAAATTGGTCAGTACCGAGTGGAGGTGCTTGGTACCGAGTGGTTCTCCTTGCTCCAATGCATTTGAAATTTCTTGAGTTACTTCATATCATCATTCGTTTTATGATGTCTCCAAAGTCCTTGGGTCATTTCTTCATCGTTTTTTCGTCCAATTCGCTCGTTTAAGTCCGTTCGAAGATTGCGGAAAATTTGGTTATCACACTTGCCCCCCCAAAGTACGCCTTATGAATATAAGGTATGCTTTGCTCAAGAACAAGTTTATGTAGTAGTCGCCTTCTAGCAGTCAAGCTTCCCAGCTATCCATCAATTCTAGTTGTGACGAATCATCCGGTTCCTTTGGATTCTCCTGTAAATCCATGGTCATTCCAGACCATCATAGCTAAGGACTCCGGTCCTTGTTTAAGTGTTAGTCATAAATCATAGGCAGTCCATTTTCATCTAGAGTTATAATATCGTATATCAAAATCGTCCCGTGTTCGTCCGAGATTTATCTATTTTTAGTTCGATTACAAGGCGTTCAAGTCCTAGGGTCAAGTCAACGTCCACTCTAGGGTTCGAGCTTATCGGATTGTTTATCATCCAAACTAGGGTTCGATCTCTCCGGATCGTTTAACATCCAACTAGGGTTCTATCTCTCCAGATTCTTGCTAAGTCCAATGCGCTCGCTTTCCGGCAAAGGGACTCAACGTCCAAGCAAGTCCATCCGCTTACTCTCCGGTAAGGGGACTTACTTTCCTATACAAGTCTATCCACTCGCTCTCCGACAAGGGAACTTGCACTCTATGGCCATCGTCCTGTCTCTTCGGAAGGGACTACCATGTTCAATTAATATCAGTCATCACGTTTAAGTAGTTTCCAAAAACCAACTATTCAAATTAAAGCAATCAAGCAAACATCCTATTCATTTCAGGCATTCAATTCAGAGCGTGCCTGGAGATCAATCGAGGTCTAGTATATGTGTAAGCGGTCTGATGTTATTATTGTCTCATCTATTCAAAATGGAAAGTAAAACGTGGAAAATGAACCCGACTCCAGTCCATCCCAATCATGGGATTACAAGTCTCGACCAAGATCCTTAATCATGTCTTGATGCATTCGTTGCAGATGGTGTCTACTCTGGCTGCACCATTGTAGTTTGGTTCCTTACGTACTGTTGTAGCTGGTTACTTCGAACAACCTCTTCTATCAAATTGCGAAGATGTCTACACTCCTTCGTTTCATGTCCATCCATCTCATGGAAAATGCAAATCTTCTACACCTTTTCTCCCAATTCGTTGGCTCTCTTAACTGGCTTTTGATATGGGACCTGCCCCCTAATATTTAAGTAAATCCTCTTCGGGATTTTAGTTAGGTCCGTGTAAGAAAGAATTTTGATTCCCTCTTTTGTCGCTTTTGGTCCTCTATAGCGGTCCTTAACTTTTCGCTTTCCTTTATCTCCACCATATCCTGCTCCGAACAGTCCTTCGTCTTTTGCAACGTTTACTTCAGCGTTCTCAGCTTCAACGTACTCCTGACGCAAGTACCTCTCTGCCTCATGATAGAACTCCATAAGATCTATTGATGGATCCCTTTCCAAAGAAATTTTAAAGTCGGCTTACTTGCAACTCCTAAAACTGCCGCCATCAGAATCACTGATGGGTCCGGCTTATGAACTGCAACGGATGCTGCGTTAAACCTAGTTAAGTAACTCCTAAGAGTCTCTCATGGCCTTTGCTTCACGCTCGATTGCGTTATCACATCCTTTGGTCGTGAATTATGAACCCTGGACTGTTTCATGAACTTATTCACTAACTCAGTCTACGTGCTTATGTCCCGATTCTCCAGTTGTCTTAACCATAATGCTGCTAAATCTATTAAATATAATGGAAAGCACCATCTCATCACCTCCTCAGAAGCACCCAACACCTTCATATGTCGGATGTACCTCATTAGATGAATTGTTGGATCTATCTTTCCATCGTACATTTACAACGCCGGAAGCTTGAAATCGGGAGGATTCCTCACATACCGAATGTTAAGAGTAAATGGATTCCTGTCTACTTCCTCCAAACTCTGTCTAATGGTTCACCTCTCACCATTCTTCTGATCAACTCAACTATTCGGTTGTTGTCGTCTAATGGAAGTCTTCGATCAATAGCTACATTTTGCCCTCCGTTCCTACAGGGAAGCTCCGGACATACTCTTCCGTCAGCACATCTACATTCCGACCCGCACTTCTAGCTTCGTTTTGTCCCCCGTTCCTACTGGGAAACTCTGGCACATACTTCTTTGGTTGTTGTGCATTCACATCTTAATTTATTTTTCTGGCTCTAGCATCGTTCACTGTTGGTATTCTAGCTTGTCCTAAGTTCAAACCAACATCGCCCCTGAGTAAATTCAGGTCGGTACATGTCGGTACTTACCGGTGCTGGTCGTGGGGCATTACTCCAGTTTGCTTTGCTCCAACTCCAGATGCCCCTGCATTAGCTCTGGGTTTTTTGGTTTTGAATTCCAACTGCTCCAGCTGTTCACTGTTGATCTATCCTTCTAAAGTATCCATCAAGCATCTCCTGTTGTCAAGCCATTATTTCATCTTGCATCTCTTTCATCATTTTCTTCATCTCCTCCCTAGTCCCGTAGATGGATTGATGAGAACTTGAGGACACCTCCTGGTTGCCCACTGGGTGACTTCCTCCAATCATAGATCTAGTGTTGACCTCTTCATCTGCTCCAAACTTCAAATCCAAGCTTTAGGTTGTCAAATCTAGCTCTCTCAATGAAAGCACCAAAAATGTTTGCACCAAAAATTGCATCAACATTCTAGAAGCAATTGAGAGTCTAAAATGTATAGATCAAATGAAATAAACGTGAAAGCAGTAGAAAAGACTCAATTTTTGTAGTGGTTCGGCAAATACTCCGGTCTACGTCCACTTTAATCTTTGTTATCGATTGATTCTCTCTAGAATACAATGATTTTAACTCAAATCCGACCATAATTTAGTAGATTTCAGATTTGGGAGTGTTTAGAGTATTTGGGGAAGAAGAAGATAGAAGAGAAATCAAGTGCCATAAAGTCCTCAGCCTGATGCTATAGGTGTTGTATTTGTAAGGAAATTGCCTAGTAGAACCGGAGGCGCGTGAAAGATCAGGTCCAGATCCAGATTGGAGTATGCAAGAGTAAGTAATTGTGCCCGGTTACCAATAAAAACTACTCGGTATCGAGTAGTTTTGATCGGTATCGACTAGTTTTTCCTAGGAAAACCTCCCCTCCTTTTTTTCATTGGCTTTCTATCTTCGATCCATTATGTTCCGAACATTTTTTCCTTGAGATTGGATTGTTTCTGAGAGGTTCTGATACCGATTGTATGTCTTCTTTTCTTCAGAAAATCCTCAGAATTATTCTTCTATTCCTTGATAAATGCACTCTATGACAAAGTGCTCCATGTATAAGAGTTTTGGGGGCCCACATGGAGAAAAAAGTGGTCGATACCGAGTGGAAGTGCTCGGTACCGAGTGTTTCTCCCTGCTCCAATGCCTATAAGATTTCCTAAGCTACTTCATATCACCATTCTTTTTATGATGTCTTCAAAGTTCTTGGGTCATTTCTTCATCGTTTTTTCGTTCAGCTCGCTCGTTTAAGTCCGTTCGAAAACCGTGGAAAATTTGGTTATAACACATATCATACTTAATTAATTTATATATTGTAGATAATTATATGTTAATATATATGTATATATATAATATTATTTTCAAATTCTAATCATTCTAAATAATTCATTTTGTTATGAATTATCGTTTAAATAATATTTGTTTAAATTCAATAATTTAAATGTTATTTTTAATAAAACCCATATATTTTTATTTTCAAATATTTATGTTTTAAAATAATATTTTTTAACTATAAAATATTTTGAAATAGTATTTTGAATTTAAGTAAGTTATACCTTATCTATAATACATGACTCTGCGCACACACATATATACAAGTGTGTAGCCCATGCGTTGCATACGGTAATGTTAAAAAATAGTATTTATATTTTAATTATTGCTGAAATATATTTTATTATTTAATATATGATAAATTTATCGTGATATATTAATCATAAATTAAAATGACATGCGATGCTCGGATATAAGGTTGATGGTTCAATCCTCGCTAACAACATATCTCTGTAAAAATTAATATCCTAACTCAAAAGTAATTATAAATTAAAATTGTTAATATTGTATATGTAAATAGTTTATGTTTTTTCTTGATGATAAAAATAATTTATGTTATGTGATATATATTTTTATATGTATGAGTGAATAAGTAACTTTACAATTTTATTAATAATATTATTGGATATGTATGTGTGTGTGTGTGTGTTAAATTCACCCTTTTTAAAGGATTATAAATGGATTAATGAACATTAAATAATTGAATTTATTTAAATAATTTGAATTAATGATCAATGTAACTAATTAAATATAAGGAGTGAATGTAAAAAAATTGAATTAAATTAAGAAGAGCTTTGTACATATTTGTAATTTAGAAGAGTATTGGTCTTATGGTTAGCTTGTCTACATGTGAACTTTTATCCATATTTTGTTTTCATTTTAAAACGATTTTATCCTTGTAATAAACCATATATTTCTTACCGTTGTAGGAGGGTCATGCTTTCAACTTTGATAATTGCAAAATAATGTTATGTAGTATATAGTAGAGTTATGAGTTGGGTATGGTTTGATAACATGTTAAAAAAAAGAATGATTATATAATCTAATATTGGTGTAATCTGTATGTTCACATCGTAATGTTGTAAAATATAAATTTATCTTTTATAGGTTGTTCAAAATAAAATTATGTTACGTAATGTACGATAAATTTTTGAGATAAATGAATCAGAAATAAAAAAAGAGTTATTAATATTTATATATACATTTTATGTTACGTGATTTAAATATCTTTATATATCTGAATAGAGAAGAAATAATTTTATCATTTTTTTTCCATATATATGACTACTGTATATATTGAAATTATTGTATTTTTTGGATTTACTACGTGGATTAATGAATATTGGTTAATCATATTTATTTAAATAGTTTAAATTTACTGTTACAAAATTAGTTAAATATATGGATCTGAATGTAAAATATTAGAAGATAAATGAGAAGGTTTTCAACGTAATTGTAAGAAAAAATTAAAATTTAGGCATTTGAAGTTAATAGAATTTTACAGTAAAATGTATGGTAAATTCAATTATTAAAAAAATTATAAAATAAATTTATTATTGTCGTTAACGTGTATAATTTATGTTATGTGATTTATTTATATTTGCATCTAAATGATTTTTTTTAACTAATTTGTTGATGTGCATGTAGTATACATATTGAAACTTTCTTCTTTTAGGTTGGTTAAGAAATAGCTGGCTAAGTTTAACAATTAGTTTAAATTTTGGATTATGTAGTTGATTTAAATATGTGGACTTTAATTTAAAATTTCAATAGAGAACCATAAAAGATTTGTAAATAATTGTAGATTTTTTTAAAAGTTGGCATTTGAACGTAAAATAGTGTGATAAGTTTAGTAGAATAATTGTAAAATGGTAAATCATAGGATTTTGAAAGTAAAATATCCAAACTTGAAGAGGATTAAGGAGAATAGAGATAACTCTTAAAATTAATGAGAGAGCTTCAAATTCTTCTGTTTTGCTATTATTTAATATATATATATGTGTGTGTGTGTGTGTGTGTGAGAAGAGAGAGAGATATATATATTAGTAGAATAATATTTTTATATATTATTTTGAAATTTTAATATTGTAATATCATATTTTTATTCTAAAATAACTTTTAAAAAAATTCATTTCTATGCGAGATAGAGTTGAGGGTGTGCCCTAGGGCTAATTAAATAAATTGTTATATCATATAACTCTTGTATGAGAATCTTGTTCGAAATAAAGTATGTTTTTGGTTTTGTTTCTTATTGTATGTATTGTTATGTTATTGTATGTATTGTTATATTCTATTGTATGTATTGTTATATTATGATATGGGTAATGATTTGAATACATTATATATATGCAAGTTGAAAATTCTCGGGGAAAATGATTAATCGGTTTCAGTTGCAAATGTGTTCGTAACCATGAGTATTGAATTGAATATTTGAAATATTTAACCTTAAAATGTTTTTAGCCAATATGTATTGAGAAAAGGATATTGATACATCCGTTGAAACTAGTGTATATAATGCTCTACATATAATAAACGATAAGCCGCTCCTGATCATTGGGGGCACCAAGGATTACACACTTGTGGTTGTTTGGAACAATCACAGAATAACTCAACGAGAGTCTTCTAGAGGTTAACACAACTAAGTCAAAATAGAATATCTCATATAATGATGTACAATAATAGAGTATCTAGTACTTCGATTATTGTCAATCACATGACATTACGATCATGTTATGGCTAAAGTTGGGTATCTTAACCAAAACATATTAACCGTTTACTGTGCCTTGGTCTGTGCAGTTAATGCCCCGCTATATCCCCGCTATAACTTCGATATATCTTATAGCGGATTCATACCGCTACGATTTTTCCATATATCCCCAACATATAGCCTTTCCGCTTTAATCCCCGCTATTTCCGCTATATCCCGTTATTTCTGCTATATTCCGCTATTTCCACTATATCTTCTATAAAAAATTGGATTGCAAAATGATATTTATACGCTATAAAAATTATGAAATTAATTAATTTCAATGAATTTTTGATATATGTTTAGAAATGATAATACTCTAATATTCTACTAAATTAAATTAAGTTATATAACAGTTTTACGTTCATTTACAATACATTTGCACATATTTTTATTTAAAATTATTTTTGTATTAATTATAATTCAATTGAATGTTAATTTTTCACATAATTACTATCTATATATTTGTAAAAACAAAAGTATGGGATTTATATGCTATTTTAGAGTAATCCGATATATCCCGCTATATCTTCGCCACATCCCCGCTATAACTTTTTGCACATCTACTGCATTGAATCCACCGAGCGCTTTAACTGCACAGGCCTAGGTCAATTACTCCTCTGGTACCCCTACGATCACTCCATTCCACCAGAATAATGCAGCACCTTGCAACTGTCTCAAAGCTAACCTCCTTTTCTGCTCATCATTCAAGCCCAAATATGCTAAAATTATGTCGCAATGCAACAGCCAGTTCTCTACTTCAATAACATCTTCAGTCTCGAGAAAAGGCTTCCTACCAAGACTTGTATAATCTCGGCTTAGCTTAGCATAATTATTGCCAATCGACGCTACGAGATTAACTCCTCCTGCATTAGCAGCATTACCCCCAGCTACTTTTGTAGCTTCTTCAGCTTGCAACAGGTTTACAAAGAACTGATATAGTCCCCATATCTGCTGGTGGGGTTTCAGCACCTACATTGGCATTTGCGATTGGATTAGCATTTTTTTGTCGACCTGGATTCCTTCTAATGTTGGGTCTGGCATTTTCGTTGGTTGTGGTGCTTCCGCCACCTAGATTCTTTCTTCCGTTTCCTGCTTCCATACCTCGCTTTCTCGTAATTTGCATATGAGCCTTAGTAAGATACAAAAGAACGATACAAAAGAGAGGGAGAATAGAGATAGAATACATACTTATATATAACAAATACAAGTACGTTACTATAGTGTTATCCCATACCCAATCTTATTCTCTGATTCATTAGGATTATGTTTTCAAAAATCTCTGTCTTTTAAGTTTTACATAAACTTATGCTTTGATACCAACATGTATCATTCTCCATTTTGAGGTCTGAAACTAAGCGCTACAGATGCTGTAATCATCTATTGTATTAATTTTCGATGACAAAATGCGGCTTTGTTAATTATATCAATAATCAAAAGTACAAGAATACGAAAATTTAAAACATTGAAACTCAAGGTCACAATACCAACGAGTGCAGACACTTGCGGGATATGATTGAGTTGTTGATTCGTAAGAAAAAGTTACATCGGTATGTGAAAGCCTCGCAGGATTGTAGGCAAGGAAACTTTAACACCCCTGACCGTCTTTCCAACGAGGGCAAGCTGAGCCTGGTGCTGATGCATTCAGACTACTAGAAAAATGATTGATGATTAATACTGTCATCGATTGGTGATTAATACCTTACTGATAAAAGTCTAGCTGAGATGGACATATATGTTGGTCATATTAAACATATGGAGGGTGAAAGTTGTTTCGCTATTGAAGATGGGACTCCGGCAAAACAATGCAGAACGATGATTGATGATATATTTTTTCGAAATAGAGATGCTGATGGAATGGAAGCTCCAACATTGGCCCACTCGTGATCACAGCCATGATTGGTCCTGCCATTGTTCGGAAGGTGCTTGTTGATTATGGGAGTTCGGTCAATATCTTATCCAAGAAGCCTTATGATCAGATGATGTTGGAGGAGAAGGATTTGAAAGTTTATAAATCTCGAATAGGGTTCAACGGGACGGCTATCGAGCCAATTGGATATGTAGAGTTACTTGTGGTATTTGGCGAGGACGACCAAGCAAGTGCAAGTCATACCTTTTTTGGTGTTGGATATTTACTCAGCTTACAATGCATTTCTAGGCCGATCGACCTTGGCTGAGTTCAGAGCGGCTATAACACCTTGGTGTTTGACTATGAAGTTCTCTACAGAGAACGTAGTGGGAATCGTGCAGGGAGATCATGTGACTGGCCGCGAATGCTACGTCACCGAGCTAAAGGAGGCAAGGCGAAGGGAGAAAGGAAAAAATATGGAGGGGACCCTCTGTATTAAGGCTTTAGACGCATAGCAAATATAGCTTGAGCCTCGGCTCGGGCAGTCCAGTCAGTTTCACGATGACATGGACAGACGTAAAGAGCCAGAAGGTGGAAGAGTAGCTCCCGTAGAGTTTATGATCGATGTTCCGGTCAGCCAAGATGATCCGAGTTGGGTCCTAAAGGTCGGATCGCAACTCGGCGCAAGAGTGACGAAGGAGTTGGTATGTTTTCTTCGGGCCAACCTGGATGTGTTTGCTTGGACACACTCGAATATGTGTGGGATCTCATCGAAGATAACAACCCATGCATTAAATATAAATCCCAAATGCGTTCCTATGAAACAGAAATGTTGCAGGGATCCGCTGCACCCAAAGAAGAGGTGGATATGCTGAAGGAAAACGGCTTCATCGGTGACGCCTTATACCCCGAGTGGGTATTTAACCCTGTCTTGTTGGTGCAGAACGCAAACGGGAAATGGAGGACAAGCACAAAGACTATTCTAATTTAAATAAGGCGTGCCCAATAGACAGCTTCCCGCCCCCGAGGATCAATAGTTAGTGGATTCGACAGTTGGAAATGAGCTACTTTCATTCATGGATGCGTACTCGGGATATAACCAAATCCCGATGCACGTCCCGGATCAGGATCACACCAGCTTCACAATCGATCTTGGATTGTATTGCTATCTGATCATGCCCTTTGAATTGAAGAACGCAAGGGCAACTTGCCAGAGGCTTGTTAACTGGATGTTCAAAGACCAGAGTGGACACTCGATGGAAGTTTATATGGATGGCATGCTCGTGAAGTCACGGCATTTAGGAAACCACGTTGATGATCTGGCAGGGATGTTCGCTGTCCTTCGAAGGTACGGAATGAAACTGAATCCCTTAAAATGCTCTTTCGACGTTGCGTCAAGAAAATTCTTGGGTTTCATCGTAAACTCCTATGGGATTGAAGCCAATCCGGAGAAAATCGAGGCATTAAAAAAAATTGAAGCCCCGAAGTCGATCAAGGAGGTCCAAAGCCTAAACATGAAGGTCGCCGCCCTGAGTCAGTTGCTTTCTAGAGCCACAGATATATTCATCCCTTTCTTCAGGGTAATTAAGAAGGGAAAAAGGAACTTCGAATAGAATCGTGAGTGTAAAGACGCATTCCAACCTCTGGTGGATCACTTGAAAAGATTTCCCATCCTTTCGAAGCCGGTGGATGATGATGACTTATTTATATACTTGGCGGTGTTGGTGCATGCTTTGAGCGCCACACTTATGCGTGAGGAATCTAGCATCCAACGACCGGTCTATTACGTCAATAAGCGGTTGATAGGCGCAGAACGAAACTATCCGAAGTGGGAGAAGCTCACATACTGCCTTTTGATCGCTTTAAGAATACTCTGGCCTTATTTTCAGGCTCATCCAATCAAAGTTCTTACTCACTAGCCTTTGCGACAAGTCTTGCAGCAACCTGAGACTTCTTGAAGGCTGTTGAAATGGAACATTGAATTGAGCCAATATGACATAACTTATCACCCTCGGTGAGCAATCCAGGGTCAGTCCTTGGCGGATTTCATAGTTGAATTCACTGCACGAGATGATCCTCCGGAGAGCAGTGGTCAAAAAGATATTGGATGGAAGATGTACGCGATGGTGCATCTAATGAATGATGCTCCGGTTTTGGAGTCGTACATGTCACTCCCGAAGAATGCCCAATTTGTTACGCCTTGAAACTCGACTTTCCGGCGACGAACAATGAAGCTGAATATGAAGCCCTGATTGAACTCAAAATCGTTAAGGAACTGGGGATAAAGACTTTGCACATTTACTGCGACTCCAAGCTGGCGGTTTGCCAAGTTCGGAAAGAGTTTCAAGGAAAAGGAGCGAGACTAGCTCCTTATCTAAACCAAATCCTTGAGTTGCTCGTTGACATTGAATATTATACAATCACTCATATTCTCAGAGATGAGAATGAGAAGGCCTATTCACTGGCTAAATTGGTAAGCTCCGGAGATACATAACTCATGGGCTTGGTTTAGGTAGAAGTACTTTCGACTTCGAGCATCGATCAGATGAATGTCGATTGGACCGAGCCTAAAATGGAGCCATGGATGACTCCAATTCGGAATTACTTGCAGAGAGGAATTATTTCGGAGAGGAGTGAACGACGAAAAATCCTTTGACAAGCTTCGAGATATATCATGCAAGGAGTGCTCTACATGAAGGGTTTCTCTGTCCCCATGTTTCGGTGTGTTGCTCACGACGAGGCCAAGCGAGCCCTAAGAGAGGTTCACGAAGGGGCTTGTGGCGATCACATCGGAGGGCAAACCCTAATGAAGAAGATCCTCCGCTGCGGACACTTCTGGCCAACTATCATCCGAGACGCAGCTGATTACATCGGAAAATGTGACAAGTGCCAAAGATTTGCTAAAATACCGAAAGCCCCGCCGATGGAGATTACTCAAACGGTCAATCCTTGGCTGTTTGTAGTTTGGTGATTGATATCATCGGTGTGTTGCCGATATCTAAAGGTGGTCTGAAGTACGACCTTGATGCAGTTGAATTTTCTTCACCAAGTGGGCTGAGGCAGAGCCGTTGGCCACGATCACCATAAAGAATGCAATCAATTTTGTTGTCTGAAATATCATCTGTCGTTTTGGATTTCCACAGGCAATCGTTACCGATAATGGGACCCAATTCGACAGTACCGAGTTCAAAGATTTCTACCGCCGGCATCACATAGAGAAGAAATTGCTGCGTTGGTACATCCTCGGACGAATGGACAGGTTGAAGCTGTGAATAAGATTATCAAGTCTATTCTTAAGAATCGGTTGGAAAAGGGCAAGGGCAAGTGGGTCGATGAACTTCCATTAGTACCATGGGCTTATCGAACAAGTCACAAGTCAATGACTTGTCACTCTCCATTCACCCTAGCCTACAGAGCAGAGGCTATGATTCCAATTGAGCTGGAAGTACCTTCTTATCGAGTGGTTCAGTATAATCCCCGAACTAATGAGCAACTTCTGGTAGGGTCTCTTGATATGATCGATGAGAAGCGCGATGCAATTGAGTTGAGGGAAGCTGCACATCGACACCAAGTTGCATGATATTACAACACTAAGGTCAGTAATCATACCTTCGAAGTTGGCGACCTAGTTCTCAAACGAATTTTTCTTGGCCTTGGAAACTTGGGCCCGACCTAGGAAGGTCCGTACGCAATAAAGCAGAAGCTTGGAGACGGTACTTTCAAGCTTGCAACAACAAACGGGATTCCGCTTCCGAGGGTGTGGAATAGTGAGCACTTATGATGCTATTTCACTTAGAAATAAATTCGTAAATAATTTGCTAGAGCCGTGTAATAAGACAGATTCTATCATTTCCCATCTTTTATGGAATAAAACGGTTTCTTAAGTCCAAGACTCAGTCTTTCCATTACTTAAGAGTTGTGACTTGACCAACTCGAATGATTCTGCATGTGAATAATGCAGGTGTGCAGGTACCCGAAGTTAGGTGCCAACCAAAACTTCTACGGTTCATGTTCGAACCCTCGAAGTCCTTCCCAGTATCCGAAGATAGATACCGGATAACTCTTGCTTTCGGTGTAGGGGTAGGAGTATAAACTAAAATGGACGCGACTCGACCATTCGTCAATTAACTCTTATTCTCGGATTGGGGGCATGAGTATAAACTAAATGGATGTAACCCGATCATCCATCAGCCAACTCTTGTCCTTGGATTGGGGGTAGGAGTATAAACTCAAACCGGATATGACATGACCGTCCGTGCACAAACTCTAGCCCTTGATGTGGGGGCATGAGTATAAATCGAAATGAACGTGATATGACCATTCACGTGCCCAACTCTTTTCCTCGGATTGGGGGCAGGAGTATAAACTAAAGTGGACATGACAAGACCATCCAACTCTTAACACTCTGCCCGGAGAAGGCGAAGCCAAAGGTCCGTGCCCGACATAAGGCGAGATCTTTCCTATGAACTTTGAATCGATGCTCGAAGTTAGGTGCAATTGGAAGTGCACATCATGGATAAGGATGTGCGAACTATGATAAGTTAATTCAGATTAGTGCACAGAGTTCGGCGCAATCAGATATCATGATCCTGGAAAAGGATACCCGAACCGTTGTTCTAAGTGGTTAACTCTAACTAATGCCCAGAGTTTGGCACCTCAACAATTACTTTGCATTCGTAAGAACGATGAAAGGTCGACAAATTATAGAAAGGGCTAAAGGATTTGGTCCGATAATAATAACTAAAAGGAATAGATCGCAGGTACATTGAATGGAAATCATATTTCTTAAGTACTTAGACGAATCCATTCAAGGAGTTAACGAAACAAAAAACTTTGTTATTCACATGAAATCTGGAAAGTTAAGTACAAGTGTTATTGACACTAGAAACAAAAAGCAAAAGCGGAGGCCGAACCGGCACAAAGCCATTCAAAAACCAAAATAGACTGCAACTACCATTAAAAAGTAACCCTACTTACACCAAATAAACCAACGTTCACTTCTTCGGTTTTATTATCCTTTGTTTCTTCTTAGAACCGGGAGAAACATCGCTCGAGCTTTCACCTTGTCTTTTCCCTCCTCTTCCTCCACTTCCTTTGCCCTTGGGTGGAGTGTTTTGCGACAATCCAGCAAGCACGCCTTGTGCACTACTAGGCGGAGAAATATGAACCGAAGTGAAGATAGATTGCCCGAGCAAGGCAATGGATAAAGGAGGAGGAATGACTTCAAGTTTCTCCTGCTTGACCTTTGTGGCAAGGAGGATGTCTTTCTCAAGTTCCTACTGGAGCTCGTGCATAGTAGGACCCAATAGGGGCCTGGACACCCCAGTAATAACGACGTCTTCAATAACTTGAGTTTCCGAGTCTCACTAGTTCCTTCATCCAACAAAGCATCGATCATCTGCTCGTCAAGGCCGGGAGTATCTTTAACCAGGATGGTTGGAATCGTTGTTGAGGTAGTAAAAGTAACCGATTCTGTTACTGGAACTTGCAGTCCCGGTTTAGAGTCCTTGTCGGGTAGTGAAGCATCATGAGGCTGACCTGAACCTTGAGAAACAGAGAGAGAGTAGCTATGTTAATCGGCGACACGTTAACTTTCTGGAATACTGGGGAAGTTAGTGAGATAACTTCTTCGGTTAGGGATTCTTTATGGGTCGGAGTGCCGCCGAAGTTTCCCTCAAGAATCGAAGAGAGAATGGTAGGCCTGTGGATCTCAGGCCTCTTGGGATCATACTCAGGTGTTGGAGCAGCTTAGGACCCGAGTGTTTGGCTGGCAGTAGCATCATGTGGTGTCGATCCAGAGCCTTCGCCTAAGTCTTTATACGCCATCGAGGCAAGCTCCGGATGAAGAATAAGCTGACCGTTTTCAGGATCTTAGGCTTATCTCCTACCAAGACTTCTTTCTCCAGCTGCTCCAAATCCACCTCGCCGCCTTCGAGGAAAGCTTTTTCTTCTTCAACAATCCGCTTCCAGGCAAGGGCGATGATTCTGGGATAATCATTTTGAACCACTATATATTTCAAAATTTGAGCATGTTGGCATCATACTGGTTCAGCAGTGGTTCGAGTTTCTCCATCACATGCTCTTCTTCTCGCTATTCCGCAGCCTCAACTTCTCTTTTGACGAGTTCGTCAACACCTTTAACACGCTCGAGTGCTTTGGCTCTTTCTTCGTTGGCATGGAACAACTCATCACAATAAGTCTGATCTTGCTGGAGTGCTTCATCCTTTTCTTTTGTTTCACACTCTAGCTTGGTTTTTAGCTCAGCCGCATTTTTGTTTGCGGTATCCCTCTCCAATACCAGAGCATGATTTCGGTGGAAAGCCTTCTTCATTTCATCCCGATGCTTAATCCGCTCCTCTTCGAGTGCCTTGGTGGCCTCCTCGGCCTTCTTCTCGGCTTCGGCTTGAGATGTTCTCAATTTCTCGACCTCAACATCGAGATTAGCGATAAATCTCTTATTGTTAGCTTCGATGAGTTTCTGATTATCGATCTCTAGCTACATATCTCTAGAGACTTTGGAAATCTTCTCGGCTAACTTCGACCATTCGTTATACTGATTGTGAATGTTGATCACACAATCGATGGTCAACTTTTGTACGTTAGCCGGGATCTTTTCAAGTTAGGCACAAACATATGACCATCGAAGCAAATGTTTGGAAATTCTTCTTTTAGTTTGCCCATTTAGGCATTGACCGCAAGCTGTTCCTCCGTAGAGATAGGCGGGAATATAGTAGTTTCTTTGCCAGGCTTGTGCTAGGTTGCTTCAGAGCCACTCCTGTGATGTCTACGATCGGAGGACCGACTGAAGTGAGAAGCTATCAGAGCTTGCATAGGGATGGAAGCCGAAGGTGGAGCATGAGAAGCGTTATCGGGTAGGATGTCATCGTGACGATCAGACTGCCTGTTTGGACCACTTGGAGGAGGTGATCTAGACCTGGGGCAACATTTCAAAGGAGAGTCATGTGTTGAGCGATCTCTGCCGTAAGTGCTTCAATCCCACTCTTCTCTATCTTAGCTAGAACGATAGCCTGATTAATAATCGCGACCGCTTCCCTATTAGTACGAGCTCGAGCGAGGCCTTTGTGCTTGGGATACTTTCTCCTCCAAAGATCGATAAATGTATTTCCTTTTCTCCATGGATCTTGTAAGGAAAACAAGAACAAGTTAGATCCAACAAGCAAAGACATAGGTCAAGTGCGAGTGTTGTGAAGTGCACATGCGTGTGAGTGCCTACTGTCCCCCCGACATACCATGAGCTGGAGCTTTACCCATGGGAGTAACCTCTCCCATACTGGTAGGGATGAAGTCCTTATCGATGTGGATAGGAGATTCGATGTCCTCAATACTAATATTGCCAGCATCGAAAGAACCAAACTCGGTAGGAATTGACCTTAAGCCAGCGAATGTGCTTATCGAAGGAAAAGATGGAGTTTTCTCTGCATCTGTGAATAGTGGGGCTTTGTAGAAGTCCGCGCCTTGGAGATTTTCATGATTAGCCTCTTTTTCGGAGCAGGCGGTTGGTCGGCCCTAGATTGTTCAAGCCGAGACTCATGCCCCACATCGATGTTATCTTGGCTAGTCTCGCCACTTTCACCAATAATTTCGCCTTCCTCGACGTCTTCTGGTGCTTGTTCAATGTTTTATCCAACTCCAGCCCCATGACTTGGGATTGGGGGAAAATCTGGATCAGTCTCGCCTCCTTCGAGTGGGTTGTTATCGTCGTCGTTGTCGTTATCACTGGAAGCTATTTGGATGATGCCAATACTGCGGCCCTCTTTTAACAAGCCGTAGGCGAGAAGATTTTCATTTGATAGAAGAGTTTTGATATCTCTGTCTCCCGCCGGAACTGCCATAAGAGTTTTGACGGCATTTGAAAGCACCAAGTTATCGGGTCTCGTTGGAACAATTGGATAATAAAGCAAGGATTTGGGTTAAGTCTGCATATTATTACACAAATTTGTATAATGCATATGGAGTGGAACTTACATCTGGACAACCATTTACGAGCAAACCCGCACAGACAACGGACATAGAGCCACTCGGTTTTGAAGTAGTTCAACTTGTGTCATGCCCCAGTAACCGCTCTGCAGCCCTTGATTGGTTCCGAGTAAATCAAAGATGGACTTTCTTTTTGGCTTTTGAAACTGTATATATATCGAACCTCCTCGTCGATGGACGCTCGATGTAAGTGTTCAGTGAAGAACATATATGTGCCAAGGAGAAAGGCATAGCTATTCGGATGAAACTATGTTAGAGCAAGCCCCATAAAATTTAGAACTCGACGGGCAAATTGTTTGAACGGTGGGACGCAGCCCGCCAAGCACATGTATCTATTGCATGCAATATAACCCTTCGGGGGATTGTGAGCTCTTTGATCGTGAGATGGGACCAAGACGTCATCAAATGGAATTCCGTGCTTGTTGCATATTCTCCGAGGGGATCATCGATTTTGGAGGCAATAGAATCGACATGATCATTTAAAATTACGGCATCCTTAAGGGCGTCGTGTGTGGGGCCTACTTCTGGCCCATCTCCGGCTCAACTGGATTTTCTAGAATTTTCTGTTCTGCTTATGGATTTTCTTATTATTGTACATGCTCTGTCGGATTTTGCTGTGCACGTAGAGTCGTAGTTGAACTTGACTCAGCATTGGATTCGATGTATCTTGAAGTTGATGTACCTATGGCTTAAGCAGTAAGACGTTTGGAACGTCTCTGATCCATTTCTATAAAAAAAACTCGACATATAATCAGCATTAGAGTAATTACAAGCTATACCCCCAGTGCTAAAGTGGATTCTAGTGTGGTGTCATGTAGTGTCGTGCAGTTCAAGTTCTGATATTATTCAACGTTTCGCTTTTAAATTTTGGATATTACTCAATATGACCGTCATCGCTGACCATCTCGACAAGTTTCACATCGTTGGCCATGCTTTGGAAAGAGTTCAGGACCAAGAAGAGATCTCTAGTTCACAAGGGATGAGTGTCATGTGAAGAAAAGAAATACATAGAAAATTTTCTAAGTGTTGGAGTTGTACAACTCCGAAATAAAGAAAATTTTAATCTTTTTCGTCTAACTTCACCACTTCCCAAATCATGATCGTCCACATCCCTATTCACCCACGTCCGGTCCACCACATCCATCTCCATTGCCAAGTTCATCATCAACCTACCTAGTTCTGTGCAATTTGGAGTCGAAGGTAAGAGTCGGTTCAAGTTTGAAATGGATTCTTGAGGCTAGGTCTTGGTTCGGTAGAGAGATGGGTTGGGTTTTTGAAGACGACTGAAGTTCGAGACGAGGTGATGGTTCAAACGAGGCTTAGACGGCGTCACTAGGGCTGTTGGAGGCAGAGGCGATGGTTGCTAATGGATAAAGACGTGAAGGAATCTCAAATCGCAAGCAAAAAACTTTTAATGGCGAGACCTAAATGTTTTCATTCGGCAAAGACAAGTGAAGAGGAAGTAGAGATGAATGGGTTTTATCACCCAAGCTTGGACCCAAAGTGTCGGCAACCAAACTCGGAAAATATTCCAAGTCAAGAGTCGGTATCGACCCCTAAGCTATGGGTCGGTACCGAGTCCTAAAAAAAGGAGAGAAAGAACACGTATGTATACTTATATGTATATATGCATGGATATATGTCTTTGTACATGAATGCAATGGATCATGTATGGATACCCATCCAACCCAAGAACATGCACGTGAATGTGTATACCATGTATATCCCGTACTTGACACCTAGAACCAAAGGGAAATCAAAATAAAAACTTGGGAGATCCATGGATGAAATTGGTTTAAAACCGTCGAGCTTGAAATAACAGACCATAAGAATATGTTCCAGATTTATAATCTGAGATGCTGGCAGAGCATCACGACGAGTGACAATGGACATAACGTTTCACAATAGCGATTCATAAGAAGGATAATGACCATTCAAAACACAGAGTGGAGTCCTTCGATGCTGCTCTAAATTGTCTCGATTCAAAGCACGCCATGTTTGAAACGAGATGTACTTTGGGGGGCAAGTGTTATCCAGCCTTTTGATCAGGCAATATTCAGATAGATTGGACAAGTCGAACTTTGAGTTATCGAGGCAGAAAGCCTAGAGAGATAACCCAGGAGTCCAGAACCAAGCACAGACAGAATCGCAAGGCCAAGCCAAAGCAACCCAAACCAAGATGACGACTAATTCACCTAAATTAGGGGTCAGTACCGACCCTACCCTATGGGTCAGTACCGAGTCCTATCTCCACCTCAAGTGGGCCCTATCTTCTGCCTACATGCCTTGGTCGATGCCAAAAGCCTATTTCTAATGTCGAATTGTTGATTCAATGCAATTCTCCATCGATCTCCACAAACACTTGAAGCTGCAAATCTATTCTTCCACAACTCCATTATTTGGACTTGGAAAAAAGCTAATATTGATGCAAACAACTATAGAATCACGAAGCTAACAACAAGATGAGCCAAGATGAGAACTGGA
This sequence comes from Allium fistulosum, assembly GCA_030737815.1. Classification (NCBI taxonomy): domain Eukaryota; kingdom Viridiplantae; phylum Streptophyta; class Magnoliopsida; order Asparagales; family Amaryllidaceae; genus Allium; species Allium fistulosum. The sequence continues at coordinate 995,435,646 of CM060903.1, forward strand.
AGACAAAGAATATGGCCATCTTAGGGATCGGTACCGACCCCTACCTATGATTTGGTACCGACCCTTACATCCTGATGATGTGACGCTTACTTTTGTGGGAGAATTGATCTAAATTATGTGCAACGGCTTGGGGATATTTCATGCGAGATATTATGCTTTCTACCTCTATAAATAGGAAGGTAGGACTCACTTTTCAGCATCTTTTGGCTCTAGTTCTATTATTCTCCATATTCCTTTAATTTTGAAAATCTACGTGTCAAAGTTGTACCGATCCCTAAGAACTTCTGCCCCTAAGTCAAACATAAGCAATAAAACTTCAAAGTGGACGTATGCTTTATTTTGTCGAACCGCTATAAATGATTGTGTCTTATTTATTTCTCATTTTCATTTATATTTCTTCATATTTTATTCTACACATAAACTTCTAGGTGTTTGTGTCATTTTTGGTTCAAAAAAATAAGGTTAGGCTCCATTTGACCAGTTAATGGAGCAAGATAAAATTAAATTGTTTGGGCTTAATGCGTTTGACGCCGTCTGACCTGTCAAGCTCAAACAGTCTAATTTTCTCCCATTACATGATCTTGCCCCATTTTCTTCCTTAACTACAATTCACTTCTTTCTCTTCTTACACTCTCTCTTAAACTTCTTACAAACCAATGGCAGTTAGTGATTCCAACTATGAAGATCCAAAAGAGTTGATCACAATAACAGATGTTTTGAATGAAAGAAAAAAAAAGAAATACCCCAATTCACACTTCATTGCATACACAGGCATGCACTGGTTAGCAATACCCTTTCTAGACATTAATTGCTTTGTCAATGGAACTTTCAAATGAAAAGATTGTGTTCCGTTACTTTGTGTGTTCATTTGGATTCTTAGGGTTTGCAGTTCACAAAGGAAATTCGCGTTAAATAAATGGTTGTGATATTTTTGTACATCATCACCAACACATCAGATTGTGGAAAGGTTTCACAAGTAGCACTATTTGTGTTTATTTTCATGTTGTTATAAAAGTTGTTATTGTTGGAATTATGGGTATGGACAGTAAAGAGAAAGTGATGAAAGTTGTACAGTAGATGAGACAACTGCCTTGGAAGCGAAAGTTGACGGGACTATGGTGAAATTGATAATTGTCGTCCGCTCCCAAAGTTAACACAATGGTCACTTAAACTTGTGCACTCAAGGTTGAAGGATTTGGAGATTCGTAGAAATCTATTCCCAGGAGTTTTAAGTATATTTGGAATAATATTTTATTATGCAATAATTTATGGAGAGAGATATAGGGAAGGTGAATTTTTTGTTTGTTGTATGTTTTTTATTCTTTCTCGAAGAAGAGAGAAAATGAGAGAAAAATGAACGTGGATTTTTCCTCTCTTTCTCCAAATAAATAAGCATTCCATAATTGAAAATGATTGCTCATTAATATAGAATACAAAAGGTCGTAAATTTAAGGGACTTTGATTTTTGTTGTAGTTATCCAATAATCCCAAACTAACTGCAAAAAATTCAAAGAAGATAATTGAAAAATAACCCGAAAAAAGAAAGTTTCGTATGTAAATATCAATATCTTGAGATTTAATTGATGCATAAAGAAGTGAGTTTACGACTTAACATAAGTAGTATATTTCTCTTGAACTATAAAGATTTGTGTTGATCAACTTAGTTTAAGTAGCAAATTTTTCTTAAACTACAAAATTTTGGTTAAGACCTCACAACGCGTACTACACCTTCTATTTTGTACAAACTCTATGATAAATATGCGCATGGGAACTCTTGAGTGCTCTAGAGAGCTTAAGTCTCATAGAATGCGGTACCCCTTCACATCGAAGTAGTTAAGTCCATCAAGTGCTACACTCTACCACCACCATTTATGGCTATAGACTCAGTAAGTGCAAAAGGCTTAACCTCAATAAATATATAAACATAATTCATGCAGTGCATCTCAAAAGCACCACCAATACTAGCTATGAATTATTTAAGAGCAATAAAGCATAACCTCATATAGATAAGTGAAATTCATCAAGTGTGTCTCAAAAGCACCACGAATGCTGGTTATGGGTTCAGAAAGAGCAAAATGACTCAAAGTAAGATAAATCAGTGAAATCCATCAGGTGTGTCTCAAAAACATCACCAACGCTGGTTATGGATTTGGAAAGAGAAAAGGCTCAAAGTAAGTTAAATTAGTAAAATCCATCAAGTGCGTCTCATAAGCACTACCAAAACTGGTTATGGATAAACATACATACATACATACATACGTACATATATAGACACCCATATATATAAGAGAAAGAAGGCTCAACTAATGATCGAATACTTGAATCCATCAAGTGTGTCTCTAAAGTACCATCAAAACTAGTTATGGCTTCAATAACTAGGCCTGATTTGATAAATAAGTAAATCTATCTTATGCATCTCAAAAGCACAACCAAAATTGGTTATGGATTGAATGATAATTAATCTCAAAATGTTAATAGAATACACCAAGTGTGTCTCATAAGTACCACCAAGGTTGACTACGGATTAATGATGAACATAAATTTCAAAATCAAGAGTTTCACAAAATCAAGATATCTTGAAGTTCAAAATCCACCAAAATCAAGAGTTCCGACCATGCAATTTTCATTAGGGTCACGCATTAGTCAAAATTACCATTTTTCATATTCATATCATATGAGTATGCATGTCTACAAGTAACATCTCCTTTCGAAATACTTTGTGGGATAATTAAACAATTACTTACTTGTTCCCTTTGATTTATAAATACTTTGTGAAAAGTCCAAAATTGGTTACGGATTCAGAAAATAATCAACTCATAAGCACCTAAATAGAAGGGAAAGAGATATCATGTGGTTTTGTTTGATTGTTAATGGGTACCCGCCGTATTTTCCTATGTTCTAGGTTCGAGTCCTATTTTTCCTAAAAAATTTAGGACTAATTTCCCTAACAATCATTTATTATGCAAATCCATCAAGTTCCCCTTGATTGCTTTAGGTCCAAATAGATGTGCCTTCCCTTTCCATTATACACTCTTATAGAAATTGCAATGTTCATCGGTAGGGTTATAAGCATCACATCATAAGTAATAGTGTGTTTAATGCGATTGAAGTGAAACTTGAAGCTTTCTCCAATTTTACCACACTCGGTAAATTATATTATTTATTCTTATATATGTGCAAGCCATGGAGACATGATATAGACGCCACATATAAATGACCAAATCTTTCCAAGATTTTTTCAACGTTGGGAGATCAACTTTAAAAATAATTATTTTTAATTTTCTTACATTGGCCTTTTATAAGTCTACTATCTCAAATTTGGAGGACAAGAAGAAACTCACAATCAAATATCATATGTCCACTTTTGATTTTTCTAAACTGCGGTAAATCCACTGTACTCCCCCACTTAAAAAATTCTTGATTGAAGGAACACATTTTCATAAGCTACAAACCATTCCTTCTATTTTTTACCAAAGAACCATGTTGAGTATGAAACAACCTAACAAAGTTGTTTCCCACCACATATAATCTAACTTACGAAGATCAATATATTCAATTTTTTTCATCGTCGTTTAGTATAATTTTGACATGTTTTGTATTCTCATGCATACAAAATCAACACAATACATGTAAAAACACTAATCAAATAAAACCATCTTGAGTTAACATAATAATCAATTCGACTAATGTCATTCTTCTATCATGCATACATAAACTCTTAAAGAATGCAATTATGCAACATGACAAGCCGAACATAGGGTCTTATAACCAAGTTAATATTGTGGGTATAAACATATCAATCTACAAGACATGAATCTTCTTTGCAATGTATATTCAACAAAATATTTTTGATTAAAATTCCACTTTCATACATGTATTTCAAATTAAATATTTTTCCCATATTTAGAAACCTTATATCCACTAATTTATATTAATAATCTAAATAAATATTTTTCGACCATGCAATTTTCATTAGGCTCACACATTAGTCAAAATTACCATTTTTCATATTCAGATCATATGAGTATGCATGTCTACAAGTAATATCTCATTTCGAAATACTTTGTGGGATAATTAAACAATTACTTACTTGTTCCCTTTGATTTATAAATATCCTTGATAAATATACCTCTCATTACTTTCAGTATCCATCATTTTGTTTTATTCCAAAGACAAACTCATCTCATAACTTAGTACTATATAATTTTTGTGTACATTGTACTATTACTATATAGTATTGCATTATTATTTCATTATTTATTCACTTTTAATAAATTCATCCATGTCAAAAAAGTAACAATATTTTAAATACCTTTAGAAAATATTTTATTTTGAATTGTATTGTTAAGTACATATGCATGTAGCAAACATGGATATGTTTAACATTAAATTAGTAACCAAATTCTAAAATATATATTTATGCCATTAAGATGATAGTATTCTTTCTCTTCTTAATGGATTTTTTTATAACCATTATATGAATAAAATATTCATAATTTCTCCATTCTCAAAATTAGCCAAATAAAAAAATCTTGATATGTTTCTCATATCTTTTCTATCGTAGAACTTTATATAAAAACATCTTATTAACATTAACATTAAAACTAGTAATAATTATTTCCCAAAATAGGCTTATGTTAACTTTAATATTCTAAAAACATCATAACTTTTACACTTAAAAGTCACTAGGTTTATATTCTTTGCATAATATAAGAATAAATCCAACTCCATAAATCAAGTGTGCTTCTATTGGCACCCAGAAATATGCTTCTAGGTGCCACTGAAATTTTATTACCTATCAATTCTTTTCACATGTTTATGGCCACCGAAATCTATTTTCTCATTCAGGCTTAAACAAACGAGAGTAATTCTATTAATACTCCAACTATTGTCTTTCACACCCTACTAAAATTTTAAAAAATGCATTCATCATTTCACCCTTATTAAACACATAAGTCTAACATATATATATTTCATCTTCCTCTTTTTTATTTTTGGAAATAATAAATGGAAAGCCATTAAACAACAAAGCTTCTTCCAAAATCACATCTAAAATAAACTTTATGAAACAAAGTTCGAACATTAAGAGATAATGAAGACATAGATTTCAAACCAAAACTACACAAACACATGGTGGTTTTAATTTTAAATCTAACTACATAAAAACTAATTGTTTTTCTCTATTTAAATTTTCCTATACCTTTTAATAGTATTAAATAATTCTTAAAAATATGAAGATATGATTCATTTTGCTACAAAATTTCACAATTTCATGAGAAAAACATGAGGTCATGTTTGTGCAGTTAAAGCCCTGCAAAATCTCCGCTATAGGGTGTAGCACTACAACCACTATGTTATTTCAATTTAGCACTATTAAACAGTAGACCTCTTTCAAGCCCCGTTATTTTACGCTACATCCGATAAATCAAGGCATTTTAACTCCCGCTTTAGAATTAATATACAAATGTTGATTTAACTAGTTCTCTTTTAAACAGAATCAACAAAGTTGGATTAAATACCTAATTTTAAGGCGTAAGTGCTTAGTATAAGCTATTGTAGTCACGAAATCTAGTCTATATAAAACGTGATAATCTTCGGTTTTGTTACATAAGGTTAAAAATGGTTTCTTGTTCTTATAGAAATAATGTGAGATTGACAATAAATTAACTTTAAATATCTGATTTTATATCTTATGAAGCTTTTTGCACCTTCGCTATTTTCTGCTATTTCCCTCTTTATCCATGTAATAACTTTTTGCACCTCCACCGTAATAGAACTGCTAAGCACTTTAACTATGCATGGTTATATGCATCAAAGATGGATTTTGTGTAGATGCTAACTTTATATTTTATATTTGATTTTACTAAACCCTAGATTCGATTGGGTAATTTACCTAAATGTAGATTAGATTTGGATTTTTTTTCTTTTCATTTGTTGATGCGTGACATTGAAAGATAATGGTGATTCAAGGCTTTTGCTAGAATGAATATTGAAGAAGATGAATGAAAATAAATTTTTAGAGAAAGTCAAATAAACGAGGAACAGAAGTGGAAAACAATGTGGGTTATGGTGTAACAGATCTTAAGGCTATTTTAACACTAGAGGGGTGAATAGTGTTTTATAACTTTTCTGAATTTTTTAACTTTGTTTCAAGTTTTAAATCAAATCATAGATTATCAATACATATCTATACTAATCAAGCAATCACATATATAATTACAGATAAATATAAAAGCAATAATAAAAGTAAAGTAAGAGAGATGACACCACGAATTTTTATACTGGTTCGGATTAACCAACCATACATTCAATCCCGTACAATAGTGTACATGTTTCTTTTCAATCACCTACTTTAACCAAGTAGCAAGCAAAGCAGAATACAATCTCGATTTCAAGGATACGAGACACACCTTCCTATGTTACGAGGGACAAACTCTCTTGATTTACCGAGCAACAAGATCACTCACTTGATTTGAACATGCAACAGGCATATCCAGTTGATTTGAAAAGACAACAAGCATACCCAAACAAATAAGAATAGAATGTTGATATCCAAATACAAAAGGTTGTACTTGAGATACAAAATTCCTATAGTTCTTCTGATAACGGTTAGATCTTTGAGTTTGTAGAGAGAATTCTTCCAAAATTGTAGATAGTTTGTAAAGAATAAATCTAATAGAGTATGGATTGAATATATGTAGATTTTGAAGAATATAGAAAGTAGTTTTCAAGAAATATTTCAAGAGAGTAAGGAATAAGAAGAAAGTAAGAAAATTAGTTGAAAAATCCATTTGCACTCCTTTATATATAGTAAATGAACAGAAGTATCCATTCTTAAAGAGGTGCATTCAAAAGACACTCCTTTCAAAATTAAAAAAGCAACCAACGGTTGCTATGTCGATATAACTAGAAGGGGTATGTTGACATACCCTTGTTAATTTTGAAAACTAAATTTTCTTTTAAATTATTTTCAAACTTCGATATTTTTGTAAAATAATTTTAAACATAACTTTTAAATACTTTGAACACAAATACTTCTATAAAATATTTGTAAAAATATTTTTTGAATTAAAATTTATTTTGATTAAAATAGTAAAGATAAAAAATTTGCGATAAAGATCAGAATATGCTATAAGGGACTTTAATAATTTGTTCTAATGACTCATACTAAAGTTTTGAGCTCTTCAAGTCTTTTGTCTGTAAACTCATGAGTCTTGATCGTCATCTCTAAATCTTTATTCTTGGTTTTTATACCGATCAGTCTTCAAGTTTAATCATTTTGTACCTGTATAATATTTTGCAATCTATACTATATAGCTTGAGAAAATATTAGTATATATATTTATATGGTTATTTTCATTAAAATCAATATCTAAGGTATTAACAATCCCCCTTTTGATGATGACAACCATATAAATATTCTTATATATAAAGTATAATATAACCCCTTCTTAGTGTATGCATGTGTTATATTTTATATTTTTTTCTCCCCTTTGTCATCAATAAAGTGGGTGAAAAACAATACTCTTCCTAAATGATATACTTATGAATTATGGAGTCAAAATCAATATTTAAATACTAAATCTTGGAGACATTTAAATAATACAAAACAAATTTTATTAATAAATCAATATGTTACACAATTCAAACAATCCCTAACAAACAAATTCAATCCATACAATCCAAATCAATCTAAACTTAACTATATACATAAACAAACCAAACAAAATACATACAATTCAAATTTTCTTTTTGATTATTGGAGATTTATGAATAGAGCAACTGGGACAGTGGAGGCAAAAATTTCCTTTTTGTTTCATGAGATTTCCATTATAGTCAAAGATAACTTCCCTTGCACACTTAACCTCATCGCCTTCTATTTCATCGTCTTCCTCCTCTTCCTTCTCTTCCCCATCGCCTTGTTATCCAATAGATGCTTTTGAAGGTTTCGAAGAATTTTGTCTTGTTTCTCTTTCTCTTTCAAGAGACAAATTTGGACAACCTCAATTTCAGAAAGCATGTTAAGGACATGCTTCAAGTCATCTTCAATTTTAGCGACTTTGGCTAGGATAATGTTTTGAAATGGTCCTAGACTAGAGACATTGAAGTTTCGGGTAGATTCCTCTCTTGGCCTTTTGGAGTTTGAATGATCCATGATTTTATTTTTATTTTGAGTTTTTAGGAAGAAGAAGATAGGGAAATGAGAGTAAATTCGAAATTTGATGGTTATATAAATAAATTTCAAATTTTGTGTCAGTTTCCACAAAACCATCAGGTGTGTCGACATATATAGGAAGCATATGTTGACATACACATCTAAAATGTATTTTTTATTTTCATTTTGTTTTAATTAATAAAAATTATTATACTTAGATACCTGTGAAACAACATATTCCTAGCTCTCTTTTTAGTTTAATGAAGGTAGTTTGTGCTAATGGTTTCGTTAAGACATCGGCTATTTGATTTTCTGTATTTATAAATTCGAGTGAAATCTCTCCTTTGTTTACGTTGTCTCTTATAAAATGATGTCTTATGTCTATATGCTTGTTCCTAGCATGATATGTTGGGTTCTTAGATAAATTTATTGCACCAATAGTATCATAGTATATTGATGGTTGTTTAAATGTTGAACCAAAATCTTTTAAAATTTGTTGCATACAGGTAACTTGAGAACATGCTAACATAGCTGAATTATATTCTGCCTTTTGTTGTGGATAGAGATACAAAATTTTGCATTTTGTTAAACTAGAAAACAAGAGGATGTCCTAAAAGGTGACAAGTTCCACTTGTACTTTTTCGATTTGGTTTGAATCTAGCAAGTCAGCATCACTATATGATATTAAGTTGAAGGAGTTTGAAGAATCAAATTAACCCCAAAGGGAGGTGAATAGGGTTTATAATAAATTTATAAAATAATAAAAATTGTAGCACAAATAATAATAGAGTAAATGCAGAAGTAAAACAACACATAATTTTATCCAACTTTGACAATACTTACTTACTGCTGCTTCCAAGATTTCTACTAAGATTAAATAATCGACCGCTTATAGTTTCTATAAACTAGCGACTATCGCTTACCTGAATGTTCTTACCCTAAGCTTGAAACCCTACCTCACATCTATCCTCAACTTGAGAATTTTCCGAAGTACGCTCCGTAGTTCAATCCTAGTTAAACAAGAGTTTTATAATTAAAAAAGTAAATTACAATAAAATAAACTAAAGGAAACCCTAATTTAATAGTTTAGCACAAAAGAGTATGGCCCAATTAAAAGAGTGAAGAAAACACAGTCTTTGTTCTGTTCTTTATCTTGCAACCCGATTCCTTTTTCTTTTCATGCCCATTCCTTTCTAAGATTTCCACTTTCGATCGAAAGATGCTGCTCCAAAAAAAATAGATTTGCGTTGACTTCAATCCCTCTTGTATTGATCGATCGACTGAGAGCATTTCCTGATGTTTTCAATTGCTCTGTTGGCCGCGTTCTTCGAATTGATGATTTGGAATAATTTGGTACAATTTTACTTTTTCTGACTTATTTATTTCGAACTCGGCACCTGAATTGTCGATGATCATTTGGTTTATATAGGAAGTAATTTGATAAAACTCTTCCTCTTTAATTCCATATATTTTGAATATTTAGGCTTTGAATATTTCAGTATAATCTTGACTATTGATTTCCTTTTATCTCTGGTTTTGCGATCTTTGACTTGTTCATCTCTGATATATGGGTTTGGCTCAATTTTGATTTGCTTAACTTAAAATTTGATTGCTTCTGCTGGAAGTATATTGGCATATTCAACTACTTCGAATTTATTTATTTTCTTTAATGTTTTCAGTGATTTCGCATTGTGACTTGTTCAATTTTTTGATTATAGCCTGAATTTTTCGACTTGATCAACCTTGCTTCGACTTGACTTTGTGTTAAGATGTTCCTTTGTATCTAAGTTTTGTACTTGCCTAAGTTTGTTGAGCTTGCTTTGTAGCTTTACATTCTTGTTGTTTGTGCAATTGTAGTTTGTTGAGCTTGCTGTTGTGGATTGCTGTGTGTTTCTGGCCTTGATTAAGTGCATGTGTGTAACACCCTCGGTTTTAATAACATTATTCAGAAGATTTAATTAGATAAATTAAATAGAATAATATAAAGATTAGAGAGATAAAGATATTGAGATTTGAAAATTTCAAATAGAGGCCGGGGTTAACCAAATAAAAATTAAAAGAATGGGTTTATGTGAATGGTTTTCTAAGTAAACTAACAAGATAATAAAACAAAGGGAATTATGGGGAATAACCACATCCCTTAACCCCTAAACCCTTATTCCCATTTTCATTTCACAAGTTCAAAATCATAAAACATAAACTAAGGAGTAAGCTAACCATTACCTAGGGGAAAAGAAGAGGAAAAATTCAAGTAAAAGCTAAAGAATCAAGCAAGGAGAATTAAAAAAGATCAAATCTCAAGTCCTTATCCAAATCAAGGTAAATAATAATCAAAACCAATTCATTTTCATTTTTAAAAAGAGCATTTGATTTCGGGTTTAGGTTTAAATCCTTTATGATGACTTTAATGATGATATGCCTGGATTACATGATATGTTATATTCAAACAAGTTTGTTTGATAAAAGGTTTATTCGATTTTAAGGCTAAGATCGTATATAATGGGTTTCGAATGCCATGAGGGTTTAATATGTTATGAAAAACACTATTTTGGAGATGGGTTTAAATTTTCGTAATTATCCAAGCTACGGATAATTTATTATGAATTTTCAAAGAAAGATATGTATAATTGGGTTGCAATATTTATTTCGGCAATTGTATAAAGGAATTTGGGTCCGAAAATAAAATATGTTAGATAACATATGAAAAGTGAATTTTGATGATTTTGGGGATTTTTCCTATGTAATTTACTATGTAAATTAAATTATTTAAGATGGAGAACTTAAAAGTCTTAATTATTTTGTTAAAGGGAAGAGCTTCTTTGTTAATTATCTTTAATTATTTCTGAATAAAATTCGGTATTCTTTTACAAAAGATTTTGATAAAGTTAACGACAACCAATCGTATTTTTACAAATAGGCAAAATAGTTGAAAAGCATTTACCAAAAAAATGCAACAAAACAGTTTTTGCATAGATTTATGGTTTTGCCACTTCCAGTAGCTACCTTTCGACCCTATAATTCCGCCCCAATCAAGTCGAAACTAATACATAAGATATCAAGGCTTTAGTACGTAGTGGATTGGAGAAATGTGGTAGGTATGGAGTCGAAACCAAGCTTTCTAAGTGATCGAGGCTTTTGTTTTACTATCCAATGAACTGCCGGTTGCCTTGTTTTCAAAAGAATGCTTTCGAAAGGGGTTAAAATTGCTTTAATATAGCTTTCGAAGGGGTGGCCGCCTTCTTGTTTCAAAAGGGTATCTTTCGATTGAGTTGCTTTGTTTTAAACCAATGCTTTCGGAAGGGCTCCAGAAGCTACTTATACTAAAGATTTCAAAGGCAATGGCTTAGAAAGGTGTTTCAAAGCTATCCTTCTCATGGTTCTACTTAAAGACTAATGCTTTCGAAAGGATGGTTCCGAAACCATATGTTTTTTCCCAAACACTTTTATTTGAAGATTAATAGTTTCGAAAGGGATACTTTCGCTTATATTCACTTAGGCCCAAAAGATATGTTTAAGATTAAACCCAATGCTTTTGAAGGGGGTACTTTCGATGGTTTTGAAGGTATGCATCTATAAATCAGCAAGTGATGCTTTAATACTTTCGAAATGTATGTTTTGGTGGTTTCGAAAGAGATGTTTTAAAGTATTTCGAAAGACATATGTATAGTGTTTTGAAAAGGTGATTTGAATGCTTTCGAAAGAGGTGTTCCAATGGTTTGAAAGTAAAGGTATATGGTTTCGAAAGCCTTAGTTTTCAAAACAAAGAACCCAATCTCATTTTTAAAAGGAAAAACCCATGGCACTACAAAAGAGCTTTAAAATGCTTTTTAAATTTGAAGTTTTTGAAGAAGATTGCCTTGATAAAAATAATGGGTTAAAGAGACTAACCAAATTTCAGGGGGAAATGATTTCAAGGGTATTAAACCAAAGATGTTGGTATTATTTTTGTATATGCTTCTTTTATAAATATAGTCGCTATGTAATGGATCCATAACTGTGTTTTGGGGAGTAAGGGTAGAATAACCAGGTAGGTTGACCCAGTAGTGAATATAAATTAAGTACCTCCTGAATGAATAGAGTTGCATCCAAGAGGTAAGGTAGAGCAGAATATAGGATGCCCAAAGACTAACTAAGTAGTTGTCAAATTAGATAGGTTCATATTGAACCCATGAAAACTATGTTTAAAGTGAGTTATTGGCCGGGGCCAACATGTTTGTAGTGAATCCATGAAAACTATATTCGTATTATGTTATTGACAGAAGTCAATAGGTTCATAGTGAACCCATGAAAACTATGATATAAGGGAAGTTATTGGAGACACCAATAGGTTCAGGGAGAGCCCATGAAATAATTGAATGAAGTTATTGGCAAGGGCCAATAGGTTCTTAGTGATCCCATGAAAACTGACACCGGGCAGATAACACATAAGTTTGGAATAGGTTCTTAGTAATCCCATGAAAACTATAAAATAGGAGAGGTAGTCCACAGACTATAAACAGATTATTAGTTAGCCCATGAAAACTAATAGGTTAATAGTGACCCTAGAAACATAACTGTGACAGATAGTCAAATAAATGGGGATGGGAAATCCCGAATGTTTTACTTGTTTGCATATCATCATAATATTTTAAATGGCTATGTTTTAAACCATTATGGATGCAGAGCACGATATATGGTTATTATAAGTTTTTTGATAAGATACTAGTAAGGGAAAAACTCGTTCTGCTAAGCGGCGTGGTATCACTAGATATCTAAATGGTCCGAGGTGGTAGGTTATTATTCATACCAAACTTTATGTCTGACTCAAAGTTTATGTTTACCCTTAAACTCTCGAATGCTCAAAATTAATTTGAGTAGTTTGAGAGTTGAGGATTTTCAGGTTCTCCTTAGACGAATAAGCTTCAGGAGACGTCCAGGAGGCAAGCTAGCTAAATAGGAGTTCTTTTCTTTTTTAGTCCGCTATGTTTGATGTAAAGGTAAAGTTGTTTAATTGCCTATATATATACTCTGATCATCCAAGGGGACATCTTCATATGTCACTCTTGGTGTATGTTGTACTAATTATATTTTCTCTGCATGTGGTTCTCGAATATGAGATTGTGTAATGAATTTGAAATATGATTGAAATAGAATGAGAAATTTGATTAAATGGTTTTAAATTTTTTTCATATCCATGTGTTTTTTTATATCAAAATATTTAGCATTGCCTCATTTGATCGTCGAGAATTAATAACTATGGATGACTGCAGCATCCATAGCCGTTAGTTTTGGGCCTCCAAGTTGGGGATGTTATAAGTTGGTATCAGAGCATATGTTTATGAAAACTTAAGAAAGATTAAACCTAAAAGATTTTTAAAACATAATCCAATGAATTAGAAATTAAGATCGGTGTTTGGGTTAACGTTATAGTAACGTACTTGTATTTGATAATATATAAGTACGTATTCCCCTCACTTTTAGACCGTTATTCTGTATCTTACTAAGGCTCGTATCCAGTGGGTATGGGGATGATATATAGGTTTTTCGTCAATTTGATGCAGGCTGGAGCAGTTGCAAGAGTAGCTGTGAATGTTGGAGGACTAATCCCGTAGCTCCAACTGGAAACAACTATGCTAAGTTGAGCAGATTATACAAGTCTTGGTGGGAAGGCATTTTTGGGTACGGAGGATGCTTTAGAAGTTGAGAATTGGCTTTTGCATTGTGAGAGAATTTTCGTTGACTTGGGGTTGAATGACGAGTAGAAAAGGAGACTAGCCTCTAGGCAGTTGCAGGGAACAACGCTTTATTGGTGGAACAATGTCACGGCGGAGTTCCTGAGGAAGAATTGACTTGGGCGGAATTTCGTAGGAGATTTGAGGAAAGATTTTTGTCTGAGGTTGCTAAGTTTGCATTGTTGAGAAAGTTCATGAATTTGGTGCAAAGTAAGATGTCGGTGATTGAGTATGCTGCAAAGTTCGATGAGTTATCCAGATATGGATATGCTACTATTGACACCGCCATCAAGAGGAATGAGAAGTTTATTCGGGAATTGAGTCCTGAGATCGCTAGTGCGACTTCGCCACTTCGAGATCCTTGTAATGTTGTTGTGGAAATGGATATCCGACATGAGGAGATGGTTTCCATGTATGGGAAGGGGAAGCACATAGAAATCCAGAATTCTCTTGGCAAGAAGAGGAAGTTCTTTAAGAAGAAGAGAAACCAAAAGGGAGAAGCTGCCAAGAAAGATGGTTTGCTATAAGTATGATAAGAAAGGTCATTATGCTCATGAATGCCGAACTGGTAAGGGGTAAAAGGCCGCAGATTAGAAGAGTGTGAAGTGCTTCAACTATGACCAGATTGGGCATTACAAGAATCCGTGTCCAGAACCAGTTAAGGCGGACAGGGGAAAGGTCTTTTCATTGGAACCATCTTCTTCTAGACCAACTGCTACTGAGAAGGGAAAGGTTGTGATGGAAGGTATGCTTTCGATTCATAGTATACCAGTTAGGGTACTATTTGATACCAAAGCATCACATTCATTTATATCTCAATGTTTGGTTGATAGGTTATGTTTAGAACCCACATACCTTGTAACTTCCTTAAGGGTTGTGAATCTGATAGGAGGGTATGCAACGCTGGGAATAAGATGTGACCAGTTAGAACTTGATTTGTTAGGTCATAAGTTTGCATGCAGTTTGTATGTTTTTGATTTCGTAGATTTCGAAATCATTTTGGGTATGGATTGGTGGGTAGATATGAGGCTAGAATATTTTGCCAAAATAAGGAAATATCACTGAGACAACCTGATAGCCATAACCGAATTATATTCTCAGTGGAGGATTTTGACCGAAGTGCTTGTACTCTATGGAGCGCTATGGAAGTAGAAGAAGAGTTAAGTCAGGTTCGTGTAGCAAGAGAATTTGCCGATGTTTTTGAGCCGGTTACAGGATTACCACCGAAACGAACTGTTGAGTTTCAGATAGATCTTATACCAGGAGAAGAACCTATAAGTAGACCACCTAGCAGGATGATATCGACCGAGATGAAGGAATTGAAGGTGCAGCTTGTAACGACCCGCTATTTTGCACCATTCGCATCCGCACCTGTCGAACTTGAATGATTCAAAATACCGAATTGTTAATTATATTTAGAAAAACTGAGCATATACAATAAATAAATAGAACACATATCACAGACACAGAGTAATAATTTGCAGCGGAAACAAAAGATAGTAGTTCATGAAGCTACTATATACATATCAGAGTAAAATAAGGTACAATAGAAGTCTCGAATACAATAGTCAAATACAAGAATCAGAATACAACACTAGAATCAACTGGATATCTGAAAGCTGGATAGATAGATGGATCTCCAAGCGAAGCTCCAACTCCAAAGGCGAGTCTCGAATACTGGTACACTCAGTCTGACCCGAGCGTAAAGAAAACACAAAACACTCGAGTCAGGATTAACATTCTTATATTTATAAATCCAACTCAAGTGAAATAACGACTGAAATACAAGTAACTCAAAGGATGTTTGGAATAACCATCCTTTAAGGATCCGTTAAACTATCTACTATGTAGTAGTGTACGATAAGTAGATAATGCCTATCAGTAATATAAAATATCAAAATAGTGTTAAGGCGTTACCATTATCCCCCTTAACACATTTTATATAAGCGTTATAGTCTATACAGCACTGTAAACTCCACCGTAAACTAGTGGGATATCAGGGAGTACTCCATAGGTATAACACAAAACAAATCGTAGTGGTCTCGTATATAGGGATCCAAGTATGACAAGGCACATGAGGCAATACCCAAGGTAGTGAAACTACTGTTTGCCTGATCCGGACTGGTGAGAACGCATCGCCGCAGCGATCGCAACACCGCGAAACAACACTCCCAAATCAAGGGTGCACCAATCGACAACAAGTAATGAGTAGTATTCGAAGAAGTGTGTTCGCTCGAGGTAGCCAACCCCCCATTTGGCCCGGCACGACTCCTGTTTTAGTCATTTTCAATTTTGACACAAGTGTCAAGGCTATCCATTATCGTTCTCTTTCTTCAGTCATCACGTACATCATTCCAACCACTTCATTCTGGATCACACTCCGCGTATAGTTATTAAAGTGGTTTTCGATTTAGACAGAGAGTATGTCCCTAACCGATTTCGGTCTCTTTAATAACTTTCATAATTATTACACCGATTGGTCATTTATATATTTCAAAACCAACAAAATTCAATTTCAATTAAAATTTGTAAATCAACATTTCATTAGTTTTTCTAAACCAATTTCCAAAATTTACGTTTCAAAACTTCCAAATTTCCATTTCAAAATCTTATAATTCAAATTAAATATTTGATTTAAAACAATTCAAATATTGATTCAAGTTCATATATAAATTTCATTCCATAATCATTTAAATTAATTTAATTTAACATTCAAATCTATTTAAATTCATTGATCGATTTCATTCAATATTCGTTAAGTTAAATGTATTATTCAAAACAATTTCTATTTGATTTCCAATTCATTACATCAATTAATTAAGTTCAACTGCATTGTATCAAAACTTACAAATTTGAATCAAATTAAATTCATCAAATCAATTCTTTAAATTACAAGTCTTACATTAATTTCAATAAACACATTTTATTTCTTGTTAAAGAAAATACAATTTCACTTATTTATTTACTTAGTTACAATTTCAAAACTCAATTTATAAAGAAACTTAATTTCACTTATTCAAGAAGTTCAATTTCACTTAACAAAGAATTCAATTTTATTTAATTATTAAATAATTCAATCTTATTTAATTATTAATTTCAAAACTTAATTATTAAATAATTTCAAACTTAATTATTAATAATTCCAAATTTTAAAACAACGTTCTTTCATCAACTACTATGTAAATATTTTGATTCAGATTATTAAACATTAACATTTCCTTTCATTAAAATTCAAATTCCAACTTCGTTTCAAAACCATATTCTTTATTAAAATAAAATCTTTATTTTATTTTTAAATCAAAGTATTGACCAATCGGTTTTTATTTAATTCTCTATCCTAGGTCAAGTTCAATTTGGGTATATATCATTTCAACCCGATTCCAATTTAATTCAAAAATCAAAGCATAGCAAAGAGAACTTGCAGTGTGATAACTGGGATGGTGTCAAAGTAAATAAACAATAACAAACATCAATAACAATCCAATAATAAATACAATAATCCCAAAATAATCGTATTAATTCACATTGTTGTTTGTGCGAATTAACATAATTAATTCTAGAATCTATACTATCATTTCATGTAGATTAAAGATTATTACATTACGGTTCTTCACTTGTCATCTATTTACAATTTCATACATCATCAATTTAACAACATACATTCAGTGGTTCAAGGTGTAATTAAACAAATCCCACGTGTCAATAAATTTAACAGTTAAAGGGGTCATATTATACAAATGTCATTTAATCAAATTTAACACATATATCACATCTAACTATCCTACGTCAAATTCAATTACATATTATCTATCACTTCAACATTAACAATTTAACATCCAATGTCAAACATCAACAATCAATCATTTATCAACCAAACTGGATTATCATTGTATAAATAACAAATAAGGGTGTCAGATGTCACAGGTGAACTGATACAGGTAATAACATATATAACAGTGTAAATAACTAACAGCAGCATATTTCAATTGTCGTTTCAATTGAAATCAAATTTAACAAATAAAAGAACATTAATCGTGAGTGATTGCTCACCTTTCGGGGCTAGAGATGATGAACGAGAATGGAAACGAATTGCGGATCCAAACACGAATTCCAAAGCAAACAAGATTGGAACGAATCGATGATTAAGGCTGATAAATAAAAATTGATAGAGCTAATCAGAACTAGCTTGATATAACAAAGCGAAATGTATTCTATACTGATTATATAAAAAAAAAATCAAAGATACATATTTTATATTTAAAATCAATACTTACTATATATACACATCATTAAAACTAGTACATATATTCAATTATATGTATAAAACTAATATGTACTTACAGCCTAACAATGCTTATATATGTACAAGCAAAAATATGTACCACTTACTATGTATATAAAGTAAAAGCATGCCACCGGCAAGACTACAAAATGTATAAGCTTTATATAAATTTACATATTATAAACAACCCAACTTGCATAGGTTTAAGCTATATTTATATAACCATATATACCCACATATAATTATAAAAAAAACTGGCCTATAAATTGATGCATAAAAACACTTATACACTCATATACGTAAATTATAAATTATAAATTCGTACAGGCGTTACATATATACAGTTTTTATAATATATATATACACAGTAGATAATAGATAATACAGCAAGATAGGTAAAACAAACTGATATAATCCTGACAGACGCAAACCATATATACTATAAAATACCAACTAATTATATATTCAAAGTAACATTTTATACAAATTACTGTTAAACATATATAATATACTCTATAAAGCTAGTACATATAGCCAAAGTCATATTTAGTTTAAAACGAATATAACTAGTGTACAACTTATCTACAAAAGAAGAACAAACATAAAATGACTGTAACTTTATAATATAATTTTGGAAACTAAGCTTATGTTCAATAAACTAGTATATAAGATAAAGTAAAATATATAGGTAGCAGTACATACACATACCCAGTTTCAAAATATACAAAGTTTACATGTGGAAACTAATATATTCCACTGTCGTAACTTATATAACCTTAAACTGTCCTTTATAAATATACTTACATATAACCAACCTCATACCTAAGCAGACTAACAAGATATATAACATACATATATACAACCTATTAACAATCTATATAACTCATATATAACCTGACAGAACCATTTTCTTACATAAACTAATATAATAACTAAAATCTAAAAATATATATAATTTATATAAATAATCCTATATATATATATAAATAGTCAGACAAAGAAACAACTTACATAAACTTACATATTTATATATATACAAAAAAATATATACATATTATCTTTTAAACTAATACATAAAATTGAATATTGCTAATATGTATCAATTGTTAAACTGTTAGAAATTAAAGTATAAAAATAAAGTAACAGAACTCTAAAAGCTTGCAAACAGAGAAACAAAAAGAGCTGCTACTTTCATTTTAAAAATCCTACTCTACAAACATGTACACATTTTTAATAACAAATACATCACCATACAAACTTCCCATATATATTGACGTACTCATATATATATATGTCGTGCAAGTTGGAAGGAAGCAATGAGGTTTGGTAGAGGAGCTCTCGGCTGAAGTGTGGTGGCTATGGCGGCTTCTGGGCTGACTCGGCTGTGGTGGCGGATCTCGGCGAGGTAGTGACAGGAAGAAGCCGGTGGATGTGTTGGCGAGCTGAGGTATGCGGCTACTGAGGTAGAAGTGAAAGGAGATGGGCTGGAGGAGGCAGAGGCCTTCAGCGCTCATGTGAACGTGGTCGAGTTGTGGTGGGAAGAGGCACGATGGCCGAGGCGTGAGGGAAAATCTTCTGGTTTGGGCGCTGCCCGCGGGTGAAAGAGAAGAGGGCCGATCTAATAAGGCTTCGGTAGGGTGCGATATGGTGATGGTGGTTTTTTTTTGTGATGGTTGTGTAGTTTCAAAGCAGATGGAACTTTTCTTCTTTGTTATTTTTGGAAAGCAAAATGAGGGAATTTTCAAGGCACGGAAGGCACCCAATACAATGAAACTTATTTTATATGCATATGTTTCCACTTTAACATAGGGCAGAGGAAAAGACATCTGCAAGGGAATACGCAAGCAGTAGGTTGGAAAAAGGAAAATGAATAGGCTATAGAGAATGAGTTGAGCACTAATCAATGAATATCTATCAACGGGAATAGTGACAATTAATATTCAATTCTGGAAAAATATAAAGTTGGTGACCATTCATTTAGCCATTTGAAAATTGAATATACAGAGAAAATTTAAAACTCCAAACGGTTACCGATACGGGAATCGTTCCGAAGACTTCGTCGTCACCCGGACTACGAAATACACAAACAAATATACCGTAAAGATCAGCGTGACGAGACGATCAAAACGGTATATGGATATCAGTGGTATGATTGAATAAAAATTCGAATTTTCTACTAACGGAAAATGCAGCAAAATTGCAGAAAAATAAGATCGACGGAGCTAAAGAAGTCCAAATTTGGAAAAACGAAAAATGACGTCTTGCTCAGAAGATGGTTTAGAATTTTTCTATTAAAAAATATTTAGGTTACGAAAACGTTTTATTTTCATCGCTTTTTAACTGATTAAATTGAAGTAAATTTACGCGCGAAATAAACTTTTATATTTTTGGACGAAAATTTACCAGTTGCTATGTTTAACTAGACGCATTCCAAATATCAAATTTATATTTCAAAATTTTATCATTTAAAATTTCACAAAATTTCAACTAATTACGATATTAAAACAGTTAAAATTTACGGGTCGTTACACTCTCCCCCACTCAAAACTTTTCATCCCCGAAAAGGAATGAGGTAGGAGAGTAGAAACAACCAGAAAGAAAATAGATTAAAAGACAAGATAAAACAATTAAACCATATAATTTCAAATTAAACTAATAAATATTTAACAATTTGGTTTAATCCACTTGGTTTAACTTAAGTTAAATCAATCTGTCTATTTCTAAATTCATTTTCTTACTATCTAATCATCCTCAATTAACACTTTCTAAATCATCAATTTGTATAATCTATTATTATACTCATATTTTATTCAACAGATTTAATTCTTTTATTCCAAATTATTATTAAGTTTATTTCACTTAATATATCTTATTACATATTTTTAAACCATATAAATTAATTTAAACCATATAAATTTCAATTTAAATTAATTTATATTCAATAATTGGTTTAAATTCTAAGGTATTTCCATAAGTTGATCTAATTTCCATTTATTAATTCCTTCAAAACAAATTTATTTGCCTCATCTATTATTCAATTAACTTATTATTCTATTTATTTCAATTAACATTTTATAATTAAAATTTAAGTGTATAACATTTATTATAACCACTCAAATTTTATTTATAAATTCAATTTATATTATATATTATCCAATTACATATTCAACTTCTGAATGATTTAGGTAAGTTGTATTAGAATGCAGTTGAACAATATCCAATAAAAAATTTCCCAATTCAATTATTCAAGTTTAAATATTTATTCCAAATTTTGGTTTTATTTATAATTAAAATCATCCTTTAACAAAATTTAAGAATTAGATTTCCGATTAAATTCAAACAATTTAGAGATAAATATGTTTATATATTTTACATGTATCAAATAATCATTTGCCAATATATGTATTATAAATCAAGCCATACTTTAAAATTTAAAATCAATTTAATTTCCAACAAAGTGTAGCAAAGCTACAGAATGGTCTCTCCACTTCGAAACTCGAAAATGAATGTCGATGATGCGGCCGTCATCACCGAAATTATTTTCCAGCGACAAAGAGAAGAGCACTGATTTCAATGTTTTAAAATTCTTTGAAAACAGTTTCTATTTGAAAATACGTTCAATAATATACATTTTTAAAAATTTAAAAACCAAAGCTTGAAATTTTAGGAAATTAAATTCTCAAATTCTTACTTTAAATTCATTCAAATTTCTAAATAAATCTATAAACCAACTTTTATAATTCCATTTATTTTTATGTTGAAATAATCAATGATTTACAAAACAAATAGTGAAAATCAAATATTACCTTTCTGACAACCAATTAAGTTAACAATTCAATTTTAGAAAATTTATATAATATAATCATACAAGATTATTTTATTTACCAAATTTTGAAAATACTATTGTGTCAGTTTGCTCTGTTCAAGTGTTTTGGAAATCCTATCGATGGCGTTGATCAAACGAATCGATCGGAAACCCAAATCAACATCAACATCAACAACTCAAACAACACAGTATATATTAAAACATTTATATATTAGTTTACAAATACATTTCTTTGCTCGACGATACAGGAATGAATTTTCAAAATAAGGATAGGGTTTCAAATTTGATGGACTCAAACCAAAGAGAATTTTGATTCGAAGATAAGTTCGAAACAAAGATAAGATGATTAAATAACAAAGTAGGGCGATGGATAAGTTTATATAAATCGCGGGCACCCTTAATCGGGTCGACCGTGACTTCAAGAATTAGATCGATGCAGAATTTCGAGGCAAACCTACATTTGATCTCAAGAAATAGAATTCAAGTACAGTAGGGAATAGATAGCATCGTAAACCGAGGATACAAAAATCTCCGGTAAATCAATGCATATTGTAAAGGAGTTTCACCCCTTTACAAGTCATTCGAAATTTTGGCGAGACAGCCGATTCATTATAAGGGTCATTCGAAGTGGAGTTATGGGATACTCCGGAATTAGAAGACGAATAGTGAGGGACACTAATGGATTTTGAAACCGTAGGGAATGTTCCAAAATTCAAAGGAATTGAGTCAAAAGGAAGAGATTGAAAATCGAATGAGAGTGATTCTGTAAATACATTTACCCTATATGCTAAGTTTTGCCTAGAGCTACCAAAGCTCTGATACCAACTGTAACGACCCGCTATTTTGGACCATTCGCGTCCGCACATGTCGAACTTGAATGATTCAAAATACCGAATTGTTAATTATATTTAGCAAAACTGAGCATATACAATAAATAAATAGAACACAGATCACAGACACAGAGTAATAATTTGCAGCGGAAACAAAAGATAGTAGTTCATGAAGCTACTATATACATATCAGAGTAAAATAAGGTACAATAGAAGTCTCGAATACAATAGTCAAATACAAGAATCAGAATACAACACTAGAATCAACTGGATATCTGAAAGCTGGACAGATAGCTGGATCTCCAAGCGAAGCTCCAACTCCAAAGGCGAGTCTCGAATACTGGTACACCCAATCTGACCCAGGCGTAAAGAAACACAAAACACTCGAGTCAGGATTAACATTCTTATATTTATAAATCCAACTCAAGTGAAATAACGACTGAAATACAAGTAACTCAAAGGATGTTTGGAATAACCATCCTTTAAGGATCCGTTAAACTATCTACTATGTAGTAGTGTACGATAAGTAGATAATGCCTATCAGTAATATAAAATATCAAAATAGTGTTAAGGCGTTACCATTATCCCCCTTAACACATTTTATATAAGCGTTATAGTCTATACAGCACTGTAAACTCCACCGTAAACTAGTGGGATATCAGGGAGTACTCCATAGGTATAACACAAAACAAATCGTAGTGGTCGCGTATATAGGGATCCAAGTATGACAAGGCACATGAGGCAATACCCAAGGTAGTGAAACTACCGTTTGCCTGATTCGGACTGGTGAGAACGCATCGCCGCAGCGATCGCAACACCGCGAAACAACACTCCCAAATCAAGGGTGCACCAATCGACAACATGTAATGAGTAGTATTCGAAGAAGTGTGTTCGCTCGAGGTAGCTAACCCCCCATTTGGCCCGGCACGGCTCCTGTTTTAGTCATTTCCAATTTTGACACAAGTGTCAAGGCTATCCATTATCGTTCTCTTTCTTCAGTCATCAAGTACATCATTCCAACCACTTCATTCTGGATCACACTCCGCGTATAGTTATTAAAGTGGTTTTCGGTTTAGACAGAGAGTATGTCCCTAACCGATTCCGGTCTCTTTAATAACTTTCGTAATTACTACACCGATTGGTCATTTATATATTTCAAAACCAAACAAAATTCAATTTCAATTAAAATTTGTAAATCAACATTTCATTTGTTTTTCTAAACCAATTTCCAAAATTTACATTTCAAAACTTCCAAATTTCCATTTCAAAATCTTATAATTCAAATTAAATATTTGATTTAAAACAATTCAAATATTGATTCAAGTTCATATATAAATTTCATTCCATAATCATTTAAATTAATTTAATTTAACATTCAAATCAATTTAAATTCATTGATCGATTTCATTCAATATTCGTTAAGTTAAATTTATCATTCAAAACAATTTCTATTGGATTTCCAATTCATTACATCAATTAATTAAGTTCAACTGCATTGTATCAAAACTTACAAATTTGAATCAAATTAAATTCATCAAATCAATTCTTTAAATTACAAGTCTTACATTAATTTCAATAAACACATTTTATTTATTGTTAAAGAAAATTCAATTTCACTTATTTATTTACTTAGTTAAAATTTCAAAACTCAATTTATAAAGAAACTTAATTTCACTTATTCAAGAAGTTCAATTTCACTTAACAAAGAATTCAATTTTATTTAATTATTAAATAATTCAATGTTATTTAATTATTAATAATTTCAAAACTTAATTATTAAATAATTTCAAACTTAATTATTAATAATTCCAAATTTTAAAACAACGTTCTTTCATCTACTACTATGTAAATATTTTGATTCAGATTATTAAACATTAACATTTCCTTTCATTAAAATTCAAATTCCAACTTCGTTTCAAAACCATATTCTTTATTAAAATAAAATCTTTATTTTATTTTTAAATCAAAGTATTGACCAATCGGTTTTTATTTAATTCTCTATCCTAGGTCAAGTTCAATTTGGGTATATATCATTTCAACCCGATTCCAATTTAATTCAAAAATCAAAGCATAGCAAAGGGAACTTGCAGTGTGATAACTGAGATGGTGTCAAAGTAAATAAACAATAACAAACATCAATAACAATCCAATAATAAATACAATAATCCCGAAATAATCGTATTAATTCACATTGTTGTTTGTGCGAATTAACATAATTAATTCTAGAATCTACACTATCATTTCATGTAGATTAAATATTATTACATTATGGTTCTTCACTTGTCATCTATTTACAATTTCATACATCATCAATTTAACAACATACATTCAGTGGTTCAAGGTGTAATTAAACAAATCCCACGTGTCAATAAATTTAACAGTTAAAGGGGTCATATTATACAAATGTCATTTAATCAAATTTAACACATATATCACATCTAACTATCATACGTCAAATTCAATTACATATTATCTATCACTTCAACATTAACAATTTAACATCCAATGTCAAACATCAACAATCAATCATTTATCAACCAAACTGGATTATCATTGTATAAATAACAAATAAGGGTGTCAGATGTCACAGGTGAACTGATACAGGTAATAACATATATAACAGTGTAAATAACTAACAGCAGCATATTTCAATTGTCGTTTCAATTGAAATCAAATTTAACAAATAAAAGAACATTAATCGTGAGTGATTGCTCACCTTTCGGGGCTAGAGATGATGAACGAGAATGGAAACGAATTGCGGATCCAAACACGAATTCCAAAGCAAACATGATTGGGACGAATCGATGATTAAGGCTGATAAATAAAAATTGATAGAGCTAATCAGAACCAGCTTGATATAACAAAGCGAAATGTATTCTATACTGATTATAAAAAAAATCAAAGATACATATTTTATATTTAAAATCAATACTTACTATATATACACATCATTAAAACTAGTACATATATTCAATTATATGTATAAAACTAATATGTACTTACAGCCTAACAATGCTTATATATTCACAAGCAAACATATGTACCACTTACTATGTATATAAAGTAAAAGCATGCCACTGGCAAGACTACAAAATGTATAAGCTTTATATAAATTTACATATTATAAACAACCCAACTTGCATAGGTTTAAGCTATATTTATATAATCATATATACCCACATATAATTATAAAAAAAACTGACCTATAAATTGATGCATAAAAACACTTATACACTCATATACGTAAATTATAAATTATAAATTTGTGCAGGCGTTACATATATACAGTTTTTATAAAATATATATATATACACAACAGATAATAGATAATACAGCAAGATAGGTAAAACAAACTAATATAATCCTGACAGACGCAAACCATATATACTATAAAATACCAACTAATTATATATTCAAAGTAACATTTTATACAAATTACTGTTAAACATATATAATATACTCTATAAAGCTAGTACATATAGCCAAAGTCATATTTAGTTTAAAACAAATATAACTAGTATACAACTTATCTACAAAAGAAGAACAAACATAAAATGACTGTAACTTTATAATATAATTTTGGAAACTAAGCTTATGTTCAATAAACTAGTATATAAAATAAAGTAAAATATATAGGTAGCAGTACATACACATACCCAGTTTCAAAATATACAAAGTTTACATGTGGAAACTAATATATTCCACTGCCGTAACTTATATAACCTTAAACTGTCCTTTATAAATATACTTACATATAACCAACCTCATACCTAAGCAGACTAACAAGCTATATAACATACATATATACAACCTATTAACAATCTATATAACTCATATATAACCTGACAGAACCATTTTCTTACATAAACTAATATAATAACTAAAATCTAAAAATATATATAATTTATATAAATAATCCTATATATATATATAAACAGTCAGACAAAGAAACAACTTACATAAACTTACATATTTATATACATACAAAAATATATATATACATATTATCCTTTAAACTAATACATAAAATTGAATATTGCTAAATATGTATCAATTGTTAAACTGTTAGAAATTAAAGTATAAAAATAAAGTAACAGAACTCTAAAACTTGCAAACAGAGAAACAAAAAGAGCTGCTACTTTCATTTTAAAAATCCTACTCTACAAACATGTACGCATTTTTAATAACAAATACATTACCATACAAACTTCCCATATATATTGACGTACTCATATATATATATATATATATATATATGTCGTGCAAGTTGGAAGGAAGCAATGAGGTTTGGTAGAGGAGCTCTCGGCTGAAGTGTGGTGGCTATGGCGGCTTCTGGGCTGACTTGGCTGTGGTGGCGGATCTCGGTGAGGTAGTGACAGGAAGAGGTCGGTGGATGTGTAGGCGAGCCGAGGTATGCGACTACCGAGGTAGAAGTGAAAGGAGATGGGCTGGAGGAGGCAGAGGCCTTCAGTGCTCATGTGAACGTGGTCGAGTTGTGGTGGGAAGAGGCACGATGGCCGAGGCGTGAGGGAAAATCTTCGGGTTTGGGCGCTGCCCGCGGGTGAAAGAGAAGAGGGCCGATCTGATAAGGCTTCGATAGGGTGCGATATGGTGATGGTGGTTTTTTTTGTGATGGTTGTGTAGTTTCAAAGCAGATGGAACTTTTCTTCTTTGTTTTTTTGGAAAGCAAAATGAGGGAATTTCCAAGGCACGGAAGGCACCCAATACAATGAAACTTATTTATATGCATATGTTTCCACTTTAACATAGGCGAGAGGAAAAGACATCCGCAAGGGAATACGCAAGCAGTAAGTTGGAAAAAGGAAAATGAATAGGCTACAGAGAATGAGCTGGGCACTAATCAATGAATATCTATCAACGGGAATAGTGACAATTAATATTCAATTCTGGAAAAATATAAATTTGGTGACCATTCATTTAGCCATTTGAAAATTGAATATACAGAGATAATTTAAAACTCCAAAGGTTACCGATACGGGAATCGTTCCGAAGACTTCGTCGTCACCCGGACTCCGAAATACACAAACAAATATACCGTAAAGATCAGCGCGACGAGACGATCAAAACGGTATACGGATATCAGTGGTATGATTGAATTATAAAAATTTGAATTTTCTACTAACGGAAAATGCAGCAAAATTGCGGAAAAAAAGATCGACGGAGCTAAAGAAGTCCAAATTTGGAAAAATGAAAAATGACGTCTTGCTCAGAAGATGATTTATAATTTTTCTATGTAAAAATATTTAGGTTTCGAAAACATTTTATTTTCATCGCTTTTTAACTGATTAAATTGAAGTAAATTTACGCGCGAAATAAACTTTTATATTTTTGGACGAAAATTTACTAGTTGCTATGTTTAACTAGACGCATTCCAAATATCAAATTTATATTTCAAAATTTTATCATTTAAAATTTCATAAAATTTCAACTAATTACGATATTAAAACAGTTAAAATTTACGGGTCGTTACACAGCTAGTGGATTTGGAAGGGAGAAATTTTATTAGACCAAGCAGTTCTGTAACAACCCGTATTTTTTGATAATTAAAAATATTAAATTAAATAAGATTTTGGAATTAAATGTTGGAAGAAATTAAAATTTGTGATTTATAATAAGAAAGATTCTTAGAATGTAATTTAATAATGTTGATTTAATATAATTGGTAACTATTTTTAATGTAATTTAAATCAATTGAAATTATCGTAAAGTTAATTTGGCTATAATTGTAAATAAGAAATTAAATTGGTAATTAATGGAATTACTGAAATTGAAATAATACTGATAACTGTAGAATTTGAATGCAATAAAGTGTAAATTTATGTTAATTATATTCATATGATATTTTATGATTGAATAATAAGAGTGAAATTCAAAATAAAAGAATTTGATTGAATTTAGATTATAACTAGCCGTGTTTTTTTTTCATTTGTAATTGAACGCTGAAATTTGTGCAATATATAAATATTGAAATTTACATGGAAATTTTTATTTTAAAGATTATTAATTTATATGTAACCAAGAATGATGAAAATGGTTAGCTTTTTAATTTAGAATTTAAAAAGTGATTAAATCAATTTGATAATAATTTATTTAATTAACGTGAAAATAGCCATTTTGGCCACTATTTCGGATTTCGACGAAACCAGTTTCATCGGTCCGTAACAGTGAATTATTGTAGGATTTCAAGTTTCGTAGCGATCAGACTTATCGTTTGATCGTGCGAGCTCGAAACGCGTAGAAATCAATTTATAGAATTTAAATGAATATAATTTGATTTTGAAAGATAACTTCTATATACGTTTGAATTGGGGTTTGAAACTAGTTCCATTGAGTTTAAAATTATCGAAAACCTAAATTTTGATATACTGACCCATTTTCGTTTCGGAAACGAAACGGGCTTTTCGGGTCATCGTTATCATCTCGACCCAATTCGATTTGTCCGTTCATTCTTATCTAGCTTTGTCCATATAAATAGATTTCTTTTCTAAAACCCTAGCAGCCTTTTTCTTATTTATGTACGTACATTTCCATCTGCTCCTTCCTTCCCTCCCAATGGCAGAAACCCTAATTCCCAAATTCAATTTCAACTCAAAATCAAATCGAAAAATTTTAACTCCTCAAACTATATCGAATTATATATCATTGGAAAGCTCTCGACGAGCTAATATAGATTTGCCGTTCGTTTTTGCAATCGAGTTTTGGTTTGTCCAGAAATGACCAAAACATTCTCAGCCATCGATTTTGGTGGTTGATCAACGGCGATGATGCAACGATTCGAGGGTACAGTTGTATAGAGACTGTCATAGGGAGTTCATCAACAGCGGTTCATTTGGAGAAATGATGGTTGGATCGACGGTAATAATTGACTTGGGTTTGTATATATCGGGCGGCGACGACTCAAATGTGGACGACGATGAGGGTCATGCGGCATAGGTGGAAGCGTCTAGGCTGGGCAGGCGACGGAGGTGCTGGATCTGGTCGCAGGCAAATGTACGGCGGCGTTGCTCGATTGAAACTGGCGACTGTTAGGGTTTTCCATGCGTGTTTGAGCGCGTACATGGGAGAGTGAAGGTAACGTAAATTACATAATTGCCATTGTTCATTTTTTTATGAAATTTAAAATTCAATCATTCTAATATTAATAACGTTTTCATACGAGCTCGGATTCACACGTGGTTTTCTCCGTTGCAATCGTATCGGAATTTTGGACAATCTAGAACTGGTTTGGTCGAATTCTGAGACTGTTGGTTTTTGGGCTTCAATTGGATTTTAAATCGTCGATATATCAAAGGTGAGTGATTTAACCCACTCACGTATACTAAACCATCTTATGTTTGTTAAATTAAATTTATGATGTGAATAGAAATTTATTGATGGTTGTTTGATATATTTAAATTGTCATTCAAGTTTAATTTGAATTTATACTGAATTTAATTGCCATTTGAATTAATATCAGAATTGTATTGCCAGTTAAATACCTGATAATGATAACCAGTTTATTTGTTGTGATTTATTGGTTGATTTTAATGATGATCATGATGGATGCTTATTTGTTGATATTTTTGGTTGATCGGATGTATGTTATTCATATATTGTTATCACACTACAAGTTCTCTTAGTTTGCTGTTAGGAAAAATCACTATGGGTTGAAATGATACATACCCGAATGGTCTTATAGATTAGGAAAAAATTGTTATGGGTTGCAATGATAAACCCGAGCGATTTTATGGATTTTCAATTTTTATCGGGATTACGGGATGAAATGATATATATCCATAAATTTAAATTTATTACAGGTTGAAATGATATATATCTGTATCACTTGACCACATGGTAGAAAATTATACACGGACACCGGATTGGTTAAATTAAATGATTTTAAATCCTTAATTTTTTTTGAAGCCAGTTAAATGATATTATGAAATAAAATTAGATTTATATGAACTAATTTTTTTTTCAAAATCCAAGCTTTTAAAATGTTGAAATTGAAATTGGTTTAAATGAATTGTTTAAAGAATTTGAATTGAAATCTTAAAGTTGAATTTTGAAATATAAAGGAAATTTATCAAAATTGAGTTATTGTAAACGTTTGAATATTTAAACTTTGAAACCTATTGAATTTGAAATGGTTTGCATTTGTAGTTCAACATGGATTTGAAATTGATATAAATTGAAATGGTTCATAATAAGAATTTGAATTGAAACCTTTAGCCTTTTGAATTGAAATCGTTGATTGAGATTGATTCAAATTGATTTGTGAAATTAGAAGAAACAATTCTAGTTTGAAACTATTTCGATATAAACTCTTTTAATATACAAACTCCTTTAACATATAAACTATTTTATCAAATAAACCATTTTAATATATTATTAATTTTAATACATTAACTATTTTTAATATATAACCTATTTTATTATATATATATACTATTTCTAATATATAAGCTATTTAATCTATAACCTATTTTGAAATTATAAACTATTTTAATATATATTATTTTAAATTTATAAACAAATTTTAGTCTATATATTTTAATATATAACCTATTTTAATATATAACCTATTTCTAATATATATATTATTTTAATCTATAATCTATTTTTAAAATATAAACTATTTATAATGTATAACTATTCCAAAATATAAACTAGTTTCAATATTCAAACTGTTTAAAGTTGGAACTGTTATGATTCAGATTTAATTGATTTAAATGCGAATATTTTGATATGATGGTTTAACCTATCTTGTGGTTATTGTAACGACCCGTATTTTTACGGATCGAAACATTGTAAAACAGTTATTATCAGACTGTTAGTATTGTTAAGTCGTCCGGAGTTTAGGTCGACTAGAGCTTAGGTTGTCTGGAGGGTAAGTCGTGTGATGGTTTAGGTCGTAGGGTAGGTTAGGTCGAGTGAACGACCTAAGAGATAGGAGCGACCTATAGAATTTGGCGACCTAAGGATTTTGGTTTAGGTCGTAGTGGTTTAGGTCGTATGAGAGTTTAGAGCGACCTAAGGAAGTTGGCGAGTTAAGGAGTAGACGACCTAAGGTTTGAGCGACTTAAGGGAAGACTACAACCTAGGAGTTAGCGACCTAAGGGTTAGTAACCTACAGTATTTAGCGACCTAGTAGTGAGCGACCTAGTGGTGAGCGACCTAGTGGTTAGCGACTTAGGAGCTAACAGTATAAGAGTTAGCGAGTTAGCGTAGTTAGGTCATTAGACGACCTAAGATGTTAAGTCGTATTCTGTGTTTAGTTAGGTCGTGAGCTTCTGTGTGTGTTAGGTCGCGTGTGTGTTAGGTCGCGTAAGAGCTAAGCCGCATCTTTGTTAGGTCGTAGAAGCGCAGATGTGTTAGGTCGTTGGATCTGTAAGTCGCGCGCATGCATTAGGTCGTAGGTCGTAGGGTTTCGTTAGGTCGTAGGTTTTAGGTCGTGGGTTCTTAAGTCGTGGATGACCTAATTGCGAGCGGACGGCCTAAGGGGGATTTCTGCCTAGAAATTGGAGGGTTCTACCTCACTTTTTGGGATCCGGATTTTGAAGCGACGAAGTGCTGCCATTTTGAGAGCTCGAGTTCTACACTTCTTCACTTCTTTTCTCCACTCTAATCTTGTGCTTCCTTCCATCCAAATCGAAGATCAAGATCGAAGATCCAAGAGTTAAAGTTGAAGATCTACATTCTTCGAAGATTGATTTCATCGTTTGAAGCGGGATTTTGATAGATCGAGTTAGATCCTTCGCTGTCCAGATCTGAAGTGTGTTGCTTTTGAGGTGTTTAGGTGATTCGGTGAGTGGTGATTATCTCTCACACGGATCCAAAGGAATATATTGGATTGTTGGCTTGATTTTGTGTAAAGTAGTGATTTTCATGCATTTTTGTAAACTTAAGTGTAGATCCATTGGTCATGATGATTTGACATCCATTTTACTACATGTTAACCTATGCAAGTTCATTCATCAAGATTATAGAGATATTGCTCATGTTTTCATGCTTGTTAGACTTTAGACTCTTTATTTACGAAATTTCCATTATTGTTATAATTGTTCATTAGATCATATTTGAATGCTTGATTACTTGGATTAATGTTTGACTTGATTGATTGCTATGAGTTAGATGATTGATGATTTGATTTAGACAAGATGATTGAAGATGATTCAAAAGCTAAGGGAAAGGCTCTTGAATTGGAAAAGCTGCTCGTGGCATATGTAGCGGATGATGAAGCTCATAAGGATAGATTTGATGATGATGCTGAGATGAAGCTTTGCTATGATGAGATGAGGCGAAGCATAGTATGAGATAGTCTTGGTCTAATCCGGACGGGATCATTCCAAGCATGTTGACAACTCGGTGAAATGGTTCGAGTTTGAGGATAATGGTTTACTCGAGAGGCGCTTGAGCTAGTATGGAAATAGTCGTCGAGGAGGATGACTAGAAGGCTGAGATCTCATCGTTGTTGAAGGTTCTAGCATGCTCAAAGCAAGAGTACGTTGGGCAGATTCGATAGTCCCTGAAGGCTATTGATCAGTAGTCGAGTACTCTGGGCAGATTCGATAGTCCTAGGCACGTGCTGCGACGACGTGTGGAGTTATGTTTAGAACCGGGGGTTTCCATTAGCCCTTGACGGACGGATGAAATAATGAGCCGGTCATTCGATTAACGATGATATCGAAGCAATGATAACAGTGGTAGCCAGAGTCATGGATGTTTGGTTGTATCGTCATTCGGTCTCAAGAGTAGTGTTTTCTGGGTGCTTATCTGATCTTGGTTTAGGCCTTGGGGGTTTGTACTTGGAAAACATCGCCCTTGACTCGAGTGATAATTGCTTTACTTTAAATGCCTGCTTTGCTATGTTTACTTCTGCTTAGTGTGTGTCTGGGGGCTATCACTGTAGAAAGAGGTGGAGTGGATGGGTTGGATTCCTATTCCTTTTTTCTTTATGCTCTTTTGGTATGTTGTTAGTTAATTTACCGCTCACTAAGACTGTTGTCTGACTCAAGTCTTTATGTTTAACTCTTATTGCCTTGGGCTGTTCATCCGCTTTGGGATGAGCAGACTAGGTAGCAGGTGACAGGTGCTGTTCTTAGTTCCCGACGATGCTGATGACGAAGACGAGCTGGAGGCTTGCATATTATTTTCTTACTATATGTACTGGATGTTTCGCTGCTTTGTATATTCTCTGAGTGTTATGTAGTGAGGCTTGTTGTATTGACTATTCAGATACTTGTATTCAACTATTATGAAGTTTAATTAATGAGATTCTATTCTGTGAAGCTTCACTATATATATTCTCTATTGTATTTTATCCATGCGCTGTGAGTAATACGATAGATTCTGCTGTTTTAACTTACTCTGATGATCATCCATGGCTGCCTGGCACACTTTACAGCGCACTTTGTCTAGGTTCAGTGCAGGGGTCGTGGGCGGTCGTCTCATTTGGTATCAGAGCTTTAGTTAATCGATTTTAACCAACGCTCGCTGATATAACTACGTATGAGAGACGTAATTGTATTTTGATGGATGATTACTATATATAATATAGTAGCTTAGAAGTATTTGAGTCCTTTATGCAGTTGTTCTTAAGGTTTATTAATCATTCCTTTTATAGATATTAAGGATGAGTCGAAGAGGGAGACCAGCTGCTAGGGAAGGCCGTGCTACCGAGGGGGCTGCTGATTATGCTGCTATGTTCGAAGCTATGATGACTTCGATCATGAGAAGGATGCCAGCTCCGGGGCAATCAGTAGATGTTGGAGTTCAAGTTCAAACCCCAAGACCGGTGGATTTTGCTAAGTTGTGTAAAGACTATACTGCTCTTGGAGGAAAGGTTTTCTTAGGGACAGAATCAACCATTGAAGTCCAGAGGTGGGTAGATGCTTGTAGAAGGATCTTTGGTGATTTGGGAATTGATGATGCAACTAAAAGGAAGCTTGCATCAAGACAGCTTCAAGGAAGAGCTTCTGATTGGTGGAACTCTATCACCATTGATACTCCGGAGGAAGAAATTACTTGGGAGCAATTCCAAGCCAAGTTTGAAGCTAAGTTCATTTCTACAGCTCAAAAGTCTGTTCTGTTCAAGAAGTTTGTGGAGCTCAAGCAAGGTGGAAGACCAGTTCTTGAGTATATTTCTGAGTTTGAAGCTTTGTCCAAGTATGCCCGGTCGTATATTGAATCTCCTTATCAGAAGAACAAGAAGTTTGTGACAGGCTTGGACAGTTATCTTGGGAGACAGTTGGTGGATCATTTGGACGATCCATTTGAGAAGCTTGTGGAGAAGGCTCTCAGGCACGAGAATCTGTTTCCTAAAGAAGGATCTGTTGTTGCTGTGACCAAGGAGGAGTCTAAACCACAGCAGGGTGGAAACAAGAAGAGGAAGCAGCAGCAGCAAAAGGGTAAGGATGGCCAGAAGAAGCCGAAGGGCGAAGTGACCTGCTACAACTGTCAGCAGAAGGGCCATTTCTCTAGAGATTGCAAGAATCTGAAGGTGCCAGTGAAGTGCCACAACTGTGACAAGTTGGGGCATGTTAGGAAGAATTGTCCAGAACCATGGAGGGACAAGCAGGTTGTGCAAGCTTATGCTTTGGGGGCTGTTCCGTCATCTTCTAAAGCTCCTACTGCTGAAGAGAAAGGGAAGAGTGTGGTGGTTCAAGGTACTCTTTCCATTTGTGGTGTTCCAGTTAGAGTGTTATTTGATACTGGGGCGTCGTATTCTTTTGTTTGTAATGAACTTGTAGGCCGGTTGGGTTTAGAACCAGATATTGTTGATAGGCCATTGGTTGTGACTAATCCAGTTGGGGGTTCGTCTTGTTTGTGTATGATATGCCGTGGTCTGATTGTATCGAGTCATGATTGCTCTTTTGCTTGTGATTGTTTTGTTCTGAACTTTGCGGGGTTCAGAATTATTTTGGATATGGACTGGCTTAGGAAGTATGCGGCAAAGGTTGATTGTGAAAGGTTGGAGGTGACAGTCGAGAATGTGGAGGGGCGAAAGGTTGTGATACGATGTAAGCATGAGGAAGGCGTCTTCATGAGCTTCATGTATTCGCTGGTTATTCCACGGGATGGACTGTCATCGGTGCCAATCGCTAATGGATTTGAGGATGTATTTGATGAGGTCAAAGGGTTACCGCTGCATAGAGAGATCGAGTTTCGTATCGATTTAGTTGAAGGAGCCAGACCAGTTGTGATGCCTCTTAGGCGGATGGCGCCTAGGGAACAACAAGAGTTGAGGGTGCAAGTTGATGATCTTTTGCAGAAAGGATTCATTCGGTGTAGTGTGTCCGAATGGGGTGCACCAGTTGTGTTTGTAACCAAAGCGGATGGATCGTTGAGGTTATGTGTGGATTATCGTGAACTGAATAAAGTGACTAAGAAGAACAAGTATCCATTACCGAGAATAAATGACTTGTTTGATCAGCTTCACGAAGCAAAGGTGTTTTCTCAGATGGATTTGGCAACGGGATTTCACCAGTTAAGAGTGGCTAAGGATAGTGTGTCGAAGACTGCTTTCAGGACACCATCCGGTTTCTTTGAGTGGTTGGTAATGCCGTTTGGATTGACCAATGCACCAGCATATTTTGTGGATCTTATGAATAGAGTGTTCAGAGATCAGTTGAGTAAGTTCGTACTAATGTTTGTGGATGATATTCTGATTTATTCCAGAACTGAAGAAGAGCACAAGATGCACTTGCATATTGTTTTGGAAATCTTACGGAAACATCAGCTGAAGGCTAAGTTTTCGAAGTGTCACTTCTGGAAGAGTGAAGTGAGGTTCTTAGGCCATATTATCTCTGGAAGAGGAATAGCGGTTGATCCCGCCAAGATAGCAGCAATCCAGGATTGGGTTAGACCTAAGAATGCATCTGATGTGAGAAGTTTTCTTGGATTAGCAGGATACTATCGTCGATTTATCAAAGACTTTTCCAAGATAGCTGCGCCGTTAACAGGATTGACGAAAAATAATCAAGTATTCAGATGGGATGCTAAGTGTGAGCAAGCTTTTGGAATCCTGAAAGAGCGACTGACTAGTGCTCCTGTTTTGACTATTCCAAGTGGAAATGATGAGATGGTGGTTTACACCGACGCATGTGGTACTGGACTTAGAGCAGTGCTGATGCAGAAGAGTAAAGTTGTTGCGTATGCAAGTCGACAACTGAAGCCGCACGAAAGGAATTATCCGACTCATGATTTGGAGTTAGCGGCGATTGTTTTTGCTCTAAAGATGTGGAGACATTATCTATTGGGAGTTCGATTCGAGTTGTTTACAGATCATAAGTCGTTGAAGTATCTTTTCTCCCAAAAGGATTTGAATCTTCGGCAGCAACGATGACTAGAGTTTTTGGCATCATATGATTTTAGTATAGCCTATACTTCGGGAAAGGGTAACGCAGTAGCAGATGCGTTAAGTCAAAGACATGCAGGATTGGGAGCCATGTTTTTAGAATGGAAGAATCTCGAGTATTTAGCTGGATTTGACTTCAGGCCTAGATGTGAATTGGAACCTGAGATGTTGGCAAACTTATCTATAAGACCGACTCTTGTGGAAAGGATTGGCGAGAGTCAAAAGCGGGACGATAAGCTTGTCAAGATTATCCGTGATTTGGAATCTAGGTTAGACCCATAAAAGGATAAGGGATTCGAGGTCGATCGAGAGGGTTGGCTTCGGAAGCAAGGACGACTAGTTGTTCCCGATATAGATGAATTGAGAAATAAAGTTTTGAAGGAAAGTCATCACTCGAAGCTGACAATTCATCCAAGTGGAAATAAGATGTATCGGGATATAAAGAGAACCTACTACTCGGAAGGTATGAAGAAGGATGTTGGAAATTTTATTTCCAAGTGCATGAACTGCCAGTTGGTAAAAGCCGAACAGAAGAAGCCAAGTGGATTGCTTCAGCCGTTAGAAGTTCCTACATGGAAGTGGGAGCAAGTATCGATGGATTTTATCAATGGGTTACCTAGGACAAGAACGGGAAATGAAGGGAATTGGGTCATCGTAGATCGACTGACTAAGAGTGCAAGATTCATTCCTGTTCGATCAACCAGGACTGCATCAAAGTTGGCTGAGCTGTATGTTAAGTGGATAGTTCAATTCCATGGTATTCCGAAGAGTATAGTGAGCGATCGTGACCCATTGTTCACTAGTGGATTTTGGAAGAGCTTTCAGGAAGTTTTGGGAACCGAGTTGTGTTTGAGTACATCTTATCATCCTCAAACAGATGGTTAAACTGAGAGAGTCAACCGAGTTTTCGAAGATCTTCTTAGAGCTTGTGTTTTAGATTTCGGAGGATCATGGGAAGATCACCTTCATTTGGTGGAATTTTCGTATAATAACAGTTACCAGTCAAGCATCGGTATGGCACCGTATGAGGCATTGTATGGAAGACCGTGTAACTCTCCGACATGTTGGTTAGAGACAGGAGAAAAGTTGTTACTTGGGCCAGAGATGATTCGACGGACTTCGGATTTCATAGAGATCATTCGGCAATGAATGAAGGCAGCCCAAGACCGACAGAAAAGTTATGCCGATAAGCGTCGTAAGGATTTGGAATTCGACATAGGTGATATGGTTTTTGTGAAGATTTCTCCACTGAAGAATGTTATTCGATTCGGGAAGAAAGGGAAATTGACTCCGAGATTTGTTGGACCATTCCCGATCATTGAGCGAATTGGAAAGCTCGCCTACAAATTGGAGTTACCAGAAAAGATGGCGGGTGTGCACAATGTTTTTCATGTATCGTATCTACGGAAGTATGTGTACGACTCGAATACAGTGGTTTCTGCTGAGAGCTGTGAAGATTTCAAGATTGATCCAGTCGATAAGAGACCCCGTAAGCCGCTTCGTGTTGTGGAAACCGACACGAAACAGCTGAGGAGGAAGGTAGTTAAGTTGCTCAAGATACAATGGAGTGATGATGTTAACGACTGTACATGGGAGGTGGAAGAGAGGATGAAGGCAGCTCATCCTGAACTCTTCAAGGTATGGCCATAAGGAGTCGTGTCATCTCACGATATTGTAACTTGTTCTAGTTTTAGAATTCTGCATGCTAAGACAGAATTGGATGCATGGTTTGTTGATTGCTATGGATGGTAGGCGTGCAGAATAGTCTTTGATTGCTCTTGTTTGTTTGGAATTTCGGGGGCGAAATTCCTAAGGGGGAGAGAATGTAACGACCCATATTTTTACGGATCGAAACATCATAAAACAGTTATTATCAGACTGTTAGTATTGTTAAGTCGTCCGGAGTTTAGGTCGACTAGAGCTTAGGTTGTCTGGAGGGTAAGTCGTGTGATGGTTTAGGTCGTGGGGTAGGTTAGGTCGAGTGAACGACCTAAGAGATAGGAGCGACCTATAGAATTTGGCGACCTAAGGATTTTGGTTTAGGTCGTAGTGGTTTAGGTCGTATGAGAGTTTAGAGCGACCTAAGGAAGTTGGCGAGTTAAGGAGTAGACGACCTAAGGTTTGAGCGACTTAAGGGAAGACTACAACCTAGGAGTTAGCGACCTAAGGGTTAGTAACCTACAGTATTTAGCGACCTAGTAGTGAGCGACCTAGTGGTGAGCGATCTAGTGGTTAGCGACTTAGGAGCTAACGGTATAAGAGTTAGCGAATTAGCGTAGTTAGGTCGTTAGACGACCTAAGATGTTAAGTCGTATTCTGTGTTTAGTTAGGTCGTGAGCTTCTGTGTGTGTTAGGTCGCGTGTGTGTTAGGTCGCGTAAGAGCTAAGCCGCATCTTTGTTAGGTCGTAGAAGCGCAGATGTGTTAGGTCGTTGGATTTGTAAGTCGCGCGCATGCGTTAGGTCGTAGGGTTTCGTTAGGTCGTAGGTTTTAGGTCGTGGGTTCTTAAGTCGTGGACGACCTAATTGCGAGCGGACGGCCTAAGGGGGATTTCTGCCTATAAATAGGAGGGTTCTACCTCACTTTTTGGGATCCGGATTTTGAAGCGACGAAGTGCTGCCATTTTGAGAGCTCGAGTTCTACACTTCTTCACTTCTTTTCTCCACTCTAATCTTGTGCTTCCTTCCATCCAAATCGAAGATCAAGATCGAAGATCCAAGAGTTAAAGTTGAAGATCTACATTCTTCGAAGATTGATTTCATCGTTCGAAGCGGGATTTTGATAGATCGAGTTAGATCCTTCGCTGTCCAGATCTGAAGTGTGTTGCTTTTGAGGTGTTTAGGTGATTCGGTGAGTGGTGATTATCTCTCACACGGATCCAAAGGAATATATCGGATCGTTGGCTTGATTTTGTGTAAAGTAGTGATTTTCATGCATTTTTGTAAACTTAAGTGTAGATCCATTGGTCATGATGATTTGACATCCATTTTACTACATGTTAACCTATGCAAGTTCATTCATCAAGATTATAGAGATATTGCTCATGTTTTCATGCTTGTTAGACTTTAGACTCTTTATTTACGAAATTGCCATTATTGTTATAATTGTTCATTAGATCATATTTGAATGCTTGATTACTTGGATTAATGTTTGACTTGATTGATTGCTATGAGTTAGATGATTGATGATTTGATTTAGACAAGATGATCGAAGATGATTCAAAAGCTAAGGGAAAGGCTCTTGAATTGGAAAGGCTGCTCGTGGCATATGTAGCGGATGATGAAGCTCATAAGGATAGATTTGATGATGATGCTGAGATGAGGCTTTGCTATGATGAGATGAGGCGAAGCATAGTATGAGATAGTCTTGGTCTAATCCGGACGAGATCATTCCAAGCATGTTGACAACTCGGTGAAATGGTTCGAGTTTGAGGATAATGGTTTGCTCGAGAGGCGCTTGAGCTAGTATGGAAATAGTCGTCGAGGAGGATGACTAGAAGGCTGAGATCTCATCGTTGTTGAAGGTTCTAGCATGCTCAAAGCAAGAGTACGTTGGGCAGATTCGATAGTCCCTGAAGGCTACTGATCGATAGTCGAGTACTCTGGGCAGATTCGATAGTCCTAGGCACGTGCTGCGACGACGTGTGGAGTTATGTTTAGAACCGGGGGTTTCCATTAGCCCTTGACGGACGGATGAAATAATGAGCCGGTCATTCGATTAACGATGATATCAAAGCAATGATAACAGTGATAGCCAGAGTCATGGATGTTTGGTTGTATCGTCATTCGGTCTCAAGAGCAGTGTTTTCTGGGTACTTATCTGATCTTGGTTTAGGCCTTGGGGGTTTGTACTTGGAAAACATCGCCCTTGACTCGAGTGATAATTGCTTTACTTTAAATGTCTGCTTTGCTATGTTTACTTCTGCTTAGTGTGTGTCTGGGGGCTATCACTGTAGAAAGAGGTGGAGTGGGAGGGTTGGATTCCTATTCCTTTTTCCTTTATGCTCTTTTGGTATGTTGTTAGTTAATTTACCGCTCACTAAGACTGTTGTCTGACTCAAGGCTTTATGTTTAACTCTTATTGCCTTGGGCTGTTCATCCGCTTTGGGATGGGCAGACTAGGTAGCAGGTGACAGGTGTTGTTCTTAGTTCCCGACGATGCTGATGACGAAGACGAGCTGGAGGCTTGCATATTATTTTCTTACTATATGTACTGGATGTTCCTCTGCTTTGTATATTCTCTGAGTGTTATGTAGTGAGGCTTGTTGTATTGACTATTCAGATACTTGTATTCAACTATTATGAAGTTTAATTGATGAGATTCTATTATGTGAAGCTTCATTATATATATTCTCTATTGTATTTTATCCATGCGCTGTGAGTAATACGATAGATTCTGTTGTTTTAACTTACTTTGATGATCGTCCATGGCTACCTG
Source organism: Allium fistulosum (assembly GCA_030737815.1). NCBI lineage: Eukaryota > Viridiplantae > Streptophyta > Magnoliopsida > Asparagales > Amaryllidaceae > Allium > Allium fistulosum. Next base: position 995,477,244 of record CM060903.1, read on the forward strand.
GCACACTTTACAGCGCACTTTGTCTAGGTTCAGTGCAGGGGTCATGGGCGGTCGTCTCAGTTATGATTTTGAAATGAATATGATTTAAAATGAATAATGATTTTGAAAGTGAATATGATTTCGAAAGTGAATAATGATTTCAAAATTGATATGATTTCGAAAGTGAATAATGATTTCGAAAGTGATATGATTTTGATGGGAATATGATATTTTGATATCAATTATGAATTGGTTTTGGAAATATAAAAGAACTAACCGGTGTGAAATAAGAATTTGGCTGTTAAAGAGACCGAGATCAAATATTGTCATACTCTCTGCCAATACTGAAAACCACTTTAACAACTGTGCACGTGGTGGAGAATCCAGAACGAAGTAGGATGGTTTGGCGAACGCTACTGTATAAGGTATGAACGCAGCCCCGACCCCTCGGGCCAGCTTGATATGACTAAAACAGGAGCTATACCTAGGCCATGTGTGGTCGCTCCTCCTATCGGATATGCTTCTTCAATACCATAAATGTTACTTTGTGATTGATTTGGTGGCCACCCTCGATTTGATTATGGGAGTGTGTTCCGAGGTAGGTGGTAGTAGCTGCTCCGCGTTACCACCAGCTCGGATCTGCAAAACGGTAGTATCCTACCCAGGGCATTGCCTCGCGTTCCTTGTCATATGCCTTATCGTGCCCACTACTAGTTTGGTTTGTGTCATACCTATGGAGTGCTCCCTGGTAGCCGACTAGTTTACGATGGAGTTTACAGTACTGTATAGACTACGACATTTATATAAAATGTGTTAAGGGGGATATGGGTAATGCTTTAACGCTATTTTAATACTTTACTTTACTATAGACATATTATAATAGCATATTGTACTATGTATGTAGATAGTTTAATGGATCCTTAGGTGATGGAATCCCGAACATCTCTTAAGTTGTTGCACACACGTTAGACACTGGATAGGAGATGTAAAATCCCGTAAACATCTCTGAAGCCGTTACACTCATATTTATTTATTGTTGATTTAACTTACATAAGATCTTTTAGTTCTGACTCGAGTGTTTTGTTTTTTCATCACGCTCGGGTCAGTCTAAGCTTTTCAGTGTATTGAAGACCATTTTATTTGGAGGATGAAGACGGAGATTAGTCTACTATTTATTATTATAGTTCACTGCATCATGTTGTTCCGCTGCATTATTTATTTATTCCTGTTGTATGTATAACTCTGATTTGTATTGTAAAATGTTATTTGTAAACAGCTTTATGAACTGTTTATTTGATTATTATATTTTGTCATTCCGTTGTGAGATTCTGTGTTTTGTTTTTCCTTCTTTCCTATTATTTTCTTATTTACCCCATTAACAATCCTTCCTTTTTAATGGTTTGAGTTTGACATGTGTGGTTTATTGTCGATTTAAACCGTCCAAAAAGGTGGGTCGTTATAGTTTGTATCAGAGCGAGCTTTAGCGATAACCTTTGCTTTGTGGGGTCTGACTCATTAGAGATAGGGTTATTAATACCCTAGAATGAGTTGTCTGAGTTGAGTATATATGTATATGAGAAATCGTACTTGTTAGTGTTATAAAAATGTTTTTATATTGTGTTAATTTGTTCTTTTTAGTATTTATAAATTCTGGTCGGTACATAGGACGTTGTGGCATCGATAGGGATTTCTAAACACTTAATAGGGCAAACCGATACAATATTGTTTTCGAAATATAGGTAAATGAAATAATTTTACCTAGTATTATATTTTGTATATACAAGAACAATTTTTATAAATGGATATAGTTAGGCGTGATATGTTTGTTTGTTAGGAAGTGAAATTTTATAAATATTGGTTATAAAATAGAATTTGAAAATAAAGTAATACAAATTAGAAATTTGAGAACTTAAGTTTCGGGGTTTTGAAATTAGTTCTCAAAGATTTTGGAATATAATATTAGTATTATTGGATGTATTTTCGGATATAAATATTTTCAATGTGATTTGAAAGAAATGTTTTAAAGGAATTTTTAAAGGAAATAAGTTCTGTACTCCCCTCTTCTGTCGTTGGAAAATAATTTCGATGATGACAGACGCATCATCGACATTCATTTTCGAATTTCAAAGTGGGAAGGCCACTATAGTAGCTTTACTACATATTTGTTTTAATAAACCAATCTTTAAATATAATTTGATATATAAAAGATATGAATATATATTATTTCAAAATGATTTGAAATGAATCCGACATTTAGTTCTTAAATTTCTACAAATTAGGGATTTCAATTATTGTAATGAAATGAAACCTTAACTATTTTAATAATTGAAAACTTCTAAAATGAAAAATAAGAAATTAGATGCTAAGTAATTAACGAAATATATAAGAAATTGAAAATTTGTAACTTGTAAATCAAAGGATAATGAAAATCAAGAAGATGTAAATGGTTGAACATTTTTGTTAACTAAAACGGAATAAGATAAACTTGTGTAACATTCAATTACATTCTAAAAACACACACACACACACACACACACACACATATATATATATATATAACTTACCTGAAATGTTTAAAAGTTGAAATGTTAATATAGATATGTAATAGAATCTTATACAAGCAAAATGTTAATAGCAAAAATGTTCAAAATGAACAAATATTTATAAATGAAAAAAAATTAATACATATAGGAATTGTTATAAACACGAGTTAATGTTTTAAAATGCTTAACAAATTAAATTGAATAGATAAATGTGAATACTAATTAAGTAGATAATTTTAAACTTAAGAAGATGTTTAAATGAATCACTAATAGCATTATTTTATTCATAAGTTGATGTAATATTAAATGATACTGTATGTGAAGAAATGAATGTAAATTAAAAAGTTAAGAAACTTAAGTTGAAATGATCCATGAATGAATATTAATCAAGCTATTTAAATAATAAATGTTAAATAAACTGCAACGGAATGTATGTAATACTTCAATAATGAATTCATTGATGATTTTAAATAGTGCATGAAAAATTTATGTAAGTGAATGAATGAAAGAAGAAAAATGACATTGTATGAATGAATGAAAATAAATGAAAGTAAATGATGAAAGAGAAAAAAAGAAACTAATCGAGAAAACTTAAATAATATGTTAAATTCTTTGTTGTTTGGCTTATGGGATGTTTGGGAAATGATACTTCAATTTGTTTGAGGTTGTATGAATAATCTATTAAGTAATTATCTAAGGCTGTTGAGCGTAGGGTACACTTAATGGTTTATTTATCACCCTTGAACTATGAGAAGTTTCCAAATATGAACAAACCATTTGTTTTGGTTGCTATGGATGTATGATTGACTCCATTGTTGCATATGATGGTCGTGTTGTTTTGTTTGCATATGTTTTGTGTTGATTTGCTTTTGTTACTAATTGAAAAACACCTAAATATTTCTCTTGTACATAATTCTCACTATTTTGGATTATATGAGTGAAATACAGGTTTATGGAAGCAATAACTACTACTTTTGGTTTCATAAATAAAGTTGTTTGCTCGAAAATTAGGTACGTTTTCGGATTACGGTTTTATATCGATATTTTATTGTTTTTCCCATGGTTTGGGATATTTTATTATTGAAATATAATATATATTGTAATTATTGATATTGTTATTTTTTTGGACCAAACCGCGCAAAGGAGACTCTGCCGAAATTTTTCGTGAATTTAGGACATAGAAAATTTTGTGAAAATGAAAATATTTTCAAACTTTTATTAACTTGAATATAAAAGATTTAATTGTTTATAAATTGATATATTTTATATTTAATTATCACTACGCCATAAATGGCCTACTGCAACACAAAAAAAATGTTGGCTCAGGCCCGAAAAATGTTGCCATAGGTCTATGGCAACACTTTTAGGGTGATGCAATTTTTGCCGTTGTCTTAGACCTCAAAGGCAACATTTTGACTATCTAAGGCAACATAAGTAATATTGTTGCAATAGAACCCTATTTGGGTCTATGGCAACACCCATAGGTATCTGTAGCAACATTCCAAAATGTTGCTATAGATATGAACTTTTTGAATTTGTGGGGCCCACAATGTAGAGCATATTTGATTTTTTAATAAAAATAAATATTTATTTAATAAAATGCTATTGCACAGAATTTGATATTTAAACAGTAATTTATTTAAATAAATATTTTATTTCAACATTTGAAATAGTACAAATTCCTGACTCCACTATTTTACAATTCAATGATATATAACACTGATATTCACATATACAGATATTCCTCACTACATCACTCAGTTTACTCATTACATATGCAGTTTCAATTTATACAGACACCGACACTGACAAATATATGCCGAGCCGAAGGCGAGCCGAGTGCCGAGCCGAAGGCGAGCCGAGAAGCGGGTCCGGGCGCAGCGCCGGCGGGGGTCCGGGGCACCTCCTCGATGACGTAAAATCGACGTAAAATGATGCACAAATGAACACCTCCTGCGAATTTGAACACCTCCTCGATGATTGACTTTTGCAACTCTTTCATGGCTTCTTCTGAATCATCCAACCTTTTTCCAGCCATCATTCATAGCAAACTGTTCAGTGGAAACTGAAATAACCTTGCTTTTAGCTCTGCCTTGGTAAAAGACCTGAAACCATGATAAATAAAAATTGACATTTCATCGAACATGTTGCGTGTTAATAAGTAATACATTACCCTTCATCGAACATGTTGCCTAATCACCTAATCACAATCGCTGGCATAACCACCCATTCCTTCCTTCCACAAAACAATAACAGCAACCTACCATTCCACCACCAACTTCCTTTCACCAATCCAAACTGCCTTAACCCAAACTCCTCCCTACTACATTTCAAGCAACAACAACCTTCTCAAGCAACCACTGCATACTTCATTATCGAAACCCCTACCAGCAAACTGCATTTTCTTCCAAACTACCATCTCACAACCAAAACATCCCAAACGCGCAACAACAAACAAAGCTCTAACCTATCACTTCATATACTTCAACCTCCATCACACCTTCATATCCAACTTCTACAAACTGCTACAATCAGCCACAAACTCCTGCCCCTATCACCTAACGAACTCGAACCATTTCTGCACATAGCACAACAAATCCCTTCCTCTGCAATCTGTCACAACCAATTCGCATCTCCTCACTAACCCTATGCCTTCACCATCACAACAACCACCTACCTGCCTTCTCCGACAACCCGAACTACCCCTACACCCTAACTTCCTCACTAATCAAACTGAAAACCAACCTGTTAAAAACTCCTCCAAATCGCGAACCCACCAGCGCCTCCCATATCAAATTCACCAACCGCAATTTCAGCAACCCATCGACCAGAACTACCTTAAATCACCATTGGCCTCACCTCCATCGCTTGAAACTTCAATCGCAATCACCCACTGCCGTAACCCAGTCCAATCATGACCTAACTCCAACAACAATCGCCAATTCACAAGCCGAACAGACATTTCCAGATCTCGACAACAAAGCAAACGGGGCTCGACATGTAGGCAAACAACAGCGAAATTGGAGGTGAGAACGAAATGGGAACGAAGCTTGTCTGAGATCACTACCAAACTTTAAAAAAAGGACGAGATTTTGTTTTTGGAAGAAAAAAAAGAAACGAAAATATGATTTGGAAATTAGGGATTTGGAAATTGGGGGTGAGAACGAAAATGATATGAAAAGTAAAGCGGGAAAACGAAAATTTGGAGCAAATTGTAGCGGTGATCCAGTTTAACAATCGGATTAAATGTAGACCGTTGGATCGTATTCACGCGGATTGCTAATTTTATTAATTTTTTAATCTGAATATATCTATAGCAACACTATATAAAAATGTTGCATCGTGTTATACTTTTTTAGCTAGAGCAACACATTTTTATGGCTAAGGTAACACCATAAATACAACGTTGCAGTAGGACCAAAATTTTATATCTATCGCAACATTTTAGCTGGCAACACCTTGCAAAAATGTTGCAGAAGGTCATTTATGGCGTAGTGTATGTAAGTTTAAAGTGCTTATAAATTGAATAATTTAAATAAAATATATCGGACTTCTTAATTCCTTCTCGTTCCTTTTCGAGGACAAAAATTTTTGAGTGGGGGAGAGTGTAACAACCCATATTTTTTAATAATTAAAAATATTAAATTAAATAAGATTTTGGAATTAAATGTTGGAAGAAATTAAAATTTGTGATTTATATTGAGAAAGATTATTAGAATGTAATTTAATAATGTTGATTTAATATAATTGATAACTATTTTTAATGTAATTTAAATCAATTGTAATTATCATAAAGTTAATTTGGCTATAATTGTAATTAGGAATTAAATTGGTAATTAATTGAATTAATGAAATTGAAATATTACAGTTATTATGAGTTTAGATGATAACTGTATAATTTGAATATAATAAAGTGTAAATTAATGTTAATTATATTCATATGATATTTTATGATTGAATAATAAGAGTGAAATTCAAAATAAAAGAATTTGATTGAATTTAGATTATAACTAACCGGGTTTTTTTTCAGTTGTAATTGAACGCTGAAATTTGTGCAATATATAAATATTGAAATTTACAAAGAAAATTTTATTTTAAAGATTATTAATTTATATGTAATCAAGAATGATGAAAATGATTAACTTTTTAATTTAGAATTTAAAAAGTGATTAAATCAATTTGATACTAATTTATTTAATTAACATGAAAATAACCATTTCGGCCACTGTCTCGGATTTCGAAGAAACTAGTTTCATCGGATCCGTAACAGTGAATTATTGTAGGATTTCAAGTTTCGTAGCGATCGGACTTATCGTTTGATCGTACGAGCTCGAAACGCGTAGAAATCAATTTATATAATTTAAATGAATATAAGTTGATTTTGAAAGATAACTTCTATATACTTTTGAATTGGGGTTTGAAACTAGTTCCATTGAGTTTAAAATTATCGAAAACCTAAATTCTGATATATTGGATGACCCATTTTCATTTCGGAAATGAAACGGGCTTTTCAGGTCATTGTTATCATTTCGACCCAATTCGATTTGTCTGTTTATTCTTATCTAGCTTTGTCCATATAAATAGATTTCTTTTCTAAAACCGTAGCAGCCTATTTCTTATTTCTGTACGTACATTTCCATCTGCTCCTTCCTTCCTTCCTAATGGCAGAAACCCTAATTCCTAAATTCAATTTCAAATCAAAATCAAATCGAAAAATTTAAACTCCTCAAACTATATCGAATTATACATCGTTGGAAAGCTCTCGATGAGCATAATCTAGATCTGCTATTCGTTTTTGCAATCAAGTTTTGGTTTGTCCAGAAATGACCAAAACATTCTCGACCATCGATTTTGGTGGTTGATCAACGGCGACGATGCAACGATTCGAGGGTACAGTTGTGTAGAGATTGTCATGGGGAGTTCATCGGAGTGGTTCGTTTGGAGAAATGATGGTTGGATCAACGGCAATAATTGATTAGGGTTTGTATATATTGGGCGGCGGTGGCTCAAATGTGGACGACGATGTGGGTCACGCGGCACAGGTGGAAGCGTCTGAGCAGGGGCAAGGCGGCGGAGGTGCTGGATCTGGTCGCCGGTGAATGTATGGTGGCGTTGATCGATCGAAACTGGCGGCTATTAGGGTTTGCCGTGCGTGTTTAAGCACGTACATGGGAGAGTGAAGGTACCGTAAATTATGTAATTGCCATTGATTATTTTTTTATGAAATTTAAATTTTCAATCGTTCTAATATCAATAACTTTTTCATACGAGCTCGAATTCACGCGCGAGTTTCTCCGTTGTGATCGTATCGGAATTCCAAATAATCTGGAACTGGTTTCGTCAAATTATGAGACTGATGGATTTTTGGACTTTATTTGGATTTTAAATCGTTGATAAATCAAAGGTGAGTGATTTATCCCACTCACATATGCTAAACCATCTTATATTGGTTAAATTAAATTGATGATGTGATTAGAAATTTATTGATGGCTATTTGATTTATTTAAATTGTCATTCAAGTTTAATTTGAATTTTTATTGAATTTAATTGCCATTTGAAGTAATATCGGAATTGTATTGCCAGTTAAATACCTGATAATGATAACTAGTTTATTTCTTGTGATTTATTGGTTGATTTGAATGATGATCATGATGGATGCTTATTTGTTGATATTTTTGGATGATTGGATGTATGTTATTCATATGTTGTTATCACACTGCAAGTTCCCTTAGTTTGCTATTAGAAAAAATCACTATGGGTTGAAATGATACATACCCGAATGGTCTTATAGATTAGGGAAAAATGTTATGAGTTGAAATGATAAACTCGAGCAATTTTATCGATTTTGAATTTTTCTCGGGATTACGGGTTGAAATGATATATACCCGTAAATTTAAATTTATGGCGGGTTGAAATGATATATATCCGTATCACTTGACCATATGGTAGAAAATTATATACGGACACCGAATTGGTTAAATTAAATGATTTTAAACCCTTAATTTTTTTGAATCCAGTTAAATGATATTATGAAATAAAATTAGATTTATATGAACTGAATTATTTTCAAAATCCAAGCTTTTAAAATGTTGAAATTGAATTGGTTTAGATGAATTGTTTAAAGAATTTAAATTGAAATCTTAAAGTTGAATTTTGAAATATAAAGAAAATTTATCAAAATTGAGTTATTATAAACGTTTGAATATTTAAACTTTGAAACCTATTGTATTTGAAGTAGTTTACATTTGTAGTTCAACATGGATTTGAAATCGATATAAATTGAAATTGTTTGTAATGAGAATTTGATTTGAAACCATTAGCCTTTTGAATTGAAATCGTTGAACTGAGATTGATTTGTATTGATTTGTGAAATTGGAAGAAACAATTCTAATTTGAAACTATTTCGATATAAACTCTTTTAATATACAAACTCTTTTAACATATAAACTATTTTCACATATAAACCATTTTAATATATTAATAATTTTTTATACATTAACTATTTTTAATATATAACCTATTTTTATATATATACACTATTTCTAATATATAAGCTATTTAATCTATAACCTTTTTTAAATCATAAACTATTTTAATATATATTATTTTAAACTTATAAACAAATTTTAATCTATATATTTTAATATATAACCTATTTTAATATATAAACTATTTCTAATATATATACTATTTTAATCTATAACCTATTTTTAAAATATAAACTATTTATAATGTATAACTTTTCCAATATATAAACTACTTTCAATATTCAAACTGTTTAAAGTTGGAACTGTTATGATTTAGATTTAATTGTTTTAAATGCGAATAATTTGATATGATCGTTTGACCTATTTTGTGGTTATGATTTTGAAATGAATATGATTTAAAGTGAATAATGATTTCGAAAGTGAATATGATTTCGAAAGTGAATAATGATTTCTAAAGTGATATGGTTTCGAAAGTAAATAATGATTTTGGAAGTGATATAGTTTTGAAGGGAATATGATATTTTGATATCAATTATGAATCGGTTTTGGAAATGTAAAAGAACAAACCGGTGTGAAATAAGCATTTGGTTGTTAAAGAGACTGGGATTGGATATTTTCATACTCTCTGCCAATACTGAAAACCACTTTAACAACTATGCACGTGGTGGAGAATCCGGAACGAAGTAGGATGGTTTGGCGAACGCTACTATATGAGGTATGAACGCAGCCCTAACCCCCTCTGGTCAGCTTGATATGACTAAACCAAGAGCTATACCTAGGCCAAGTGAGGTCGCTCCTCCGATCGGACATGCTTCTTCGGTACCATATATGTTACTTTGTGATTGATTTGGTGGCCACCCTCAATTTGATTATGGGAGTGTGTTCCGAGGTGGGCGGTAGTAGCTGCTATGCATTACCAACAGCCTGGTTCTGCAAAACGGTAGTATCCTACGTTGGGCATTGCCTCGCGTGCCTTGTCATATGCCTTATCGAGCCTACTACGAGTTTGGTTTGTGTCGTACCTATGGAGTGCTCCCTGATTGCCGACCAGTTTACGGTGGAGTTTACAGTACTGTATAGACTACGACATTTATATAAAATGTGTTAAGGGGGATATGGGCAATGCCTTAACACTATTTTAATACTTTACTGTACTATAGACATGTTACAATAACGTATTGTATTATGTATGTAGATAGTTTAACGGATCCTTAGGAGATGGAATCCCGAACATCTCTTAAGTTATTGCATGCACGTTAGACACTGGATAGGAGATGTAAAATCCCATAAACATCTCTGAAGCCTTGACATTCATATTTATTTATTGTTGATTTAACTTACATAAGATCTTTTAGTTCTGACTCGAGTATTTTGTCTTTTCATTACGCTTGGGTCAGTCTGAACTTTTCAGTGTATTGAAAACCATTTTATTTGGAGGATGAAGACAGAGATTAGTCTACTATTTATTATTATAGTTCACTGCGTCATGTTGTTCTGCTGCATTATTTATTTATTCCTATTGTATGTATAACTCTGATCTGTATTGTAAAAATGTTATTTGTAAACAGCTTTATGAACTATTTATTTGATTATTATATTTTGTCATTCCGCTGTGAGATTCTGTGTTTTGTTTTTCCTTCTTTCCTATTATTTTCTTATTTACCCCATTAAGAATCCTTCCTTTTGAATGGTTTGAGTTTGACATGTGTGGTTTATTGTCAAAACTGTCCAAAAAGGTTGGTCGTTACAAGTTTGCGTTGGGGTGTGGCCGTGGTGTTCGTGAAGAAACCGGATGGGTCATTAAGGAGGTGTATCGACTATCATAAGCTAAATGAGAGGACGATTAAGAATAAATATCCTTTGCCGAGAATTGATGATCTATTTGATCAGTTGTGTGGAGCTAGAGTATTTTCCAAATTGGATTTGGCAACAGGTTTCCATCAATTAAGAGTGGCAGAGGATAGTATTCCGTTGACTGCATTTCGAACTAGGTATGGTTCGTACGAGTTGTTAGTAATACCATACAGGTTAACGAATGCACCAGCTTTCTTCATGGATTTGATGAACCGAGTTTTCCAAGAGTACTTGTATATGTTTGTTTTGGTGTTTATAGATGACATTTTAATATACTCTAAAGATGAGAGAGAGCATGAAGATCATCTAAGAGTAGTGCTTGAGACGCTGAGGCAGCATCAGCTGAAAGCGAAGTTTTCCAAGTGTCATTTTTGGAAGAAAGAGTTTAAGTTTCTTGGTCACATGGTTTCAGAGAAGGGTTTGTCAGTCGATCCAGATAAGATCGAAGCTGTTAATAATTGGAAGAGACCAGAGACGGTGACTGAGATTAGAAGTTTTCTTGGACTTGCTGGCTATTATCGGAGAGTCATTAAGGATTTCTCGCGGATAACAGTGCCTTTGACTAAGTTAACCAAGAAGGATGTGAAGTTTATTTGGTCTGACAAATGCGAGGAAGCATTCCTAAAGTTAAAGCATTTGTTGACCAACACACTTGTGTTAGTGGTTCCAGACGGAAACCAAGGGTTGGCGGTGTATACCGATGCATGTGGAACTGGATTAGGAGCCGTGTTGATGCAGATGGGTAAAGTTATTGCCTATGCTTCACGACAGCTTAGACTACATGAAGTGAGATATCCTACTCACGATTTGGAGTTGGCTGCAGTGATCTTCGCATTGAAGATATGGAGACATTATCTCTTAGGGGAGAGATTTAAGCTATACACAGATCATAAGTCCTTAAGATATTTATTCTCACAGAAGGAGTTGAATTTGTGTCCACAAAGGTGGCTGGAGTTTTTAGCGGCTTATGATTTTGGTACAGAGTATACGCCTGGGAAAGGAAATAAAGTAGCGGATGCTCTTAGCAGAAAGCATCGGAGAGTGGTGTTAGCTATGTTGGCAGAATGGAAAGATTTAGAAGCTTTGACTACTTGTTGTGTGCGGTTAAGACCGACTGCCAGTTCTAGTCAGAGTACCACCATGTTATCATGTGTGGAAGTTTGACCAGTGTTGATCGAAATGATTTCTTCTAAGCAGAAAGAGGATCCATTATTAGCCGAAAAGATTATAAGGTTTGAAGTTGGGTCGGAGATCGATAATCTAAAGGATTTTAGCCTTGACCAGAATTGATAGTTGAGAAAGAAAGGACGATTGTGTGCACCGAATGTGGAGGACTTGAAAAGAGAAGTTCTTCGGGAATGTCATCGATCCAAATTTATGATTCATCCTGGAGGAACCAAGATGTATCAAGATATGAAGAGGAGCTTCTATTGGGATGGTATGAAGAAGGATGTTGGCTCGTGGGTTAGGCAGTGTGCGAACTGTCAACAAGTGAAGGCCGAACATTAGAAGCCGAGTGGATTGCTTCAACCTTTAGAGATTCCAGTTTGGAAATCGGATTCGATATCCATGGATTTCATAGACGGGTTGCTAAGGTCAAATCAGGGAAATGAAAGTATATGGGTCATAGTGGATAGGTTGACCAAGAGTGTCCATTTCATTCCAGTTAAGTCAACCAGGATGGCCCTTGTTTTAGCTAAATTGTTCATGAAGAACATAGTTATACTGCATAGAATTCTTAGTAGTATAGTCAGTGACAGAGATGCTTTATTTAATAGTGAATTTTTGAAGAGTCTACAGGATGTATTAGACACCAAGCTCAAGATGAGTATTGTGTATCACCCTCAGATAGATGGACAGACAGAGAGAGTCAATAAGCTACTCGAGGATTTATTGAGGGCTCGTGTGCTAGACTTTGGTGGATCTTGGGAAGATCACCTGCACTTAGTTTAGTTTTCCTATAATAACAGTTGTCAAACTAGTATAGGAATGTCACCTTTTGAAACTTTGTATGGAAGGTCATGCAAATCACCAACATGTTGGTTGGAAACTAAAAACAGATTAGCCTTGGGTCCAGATTTGGTTAGAGAGGCGACAGAGAAGATTGAGTTGATTCGAGAAAGGATGAAGGAAGCTTAGTCTAGACAGAAGAGTTACGCAGAAAAGAGACGTAAGGATCTAGAATTCTCAGTTGGAGATAGAGTTTTCATTAAGGTATCACCAATGAAGGGTGTGGTATGATTCGGAAAGTCAGGAAAACTAGCACTGAGATATGTTGGTCTATTCCTAATTAGAGAGCATCGGGAACTTGCATATAGAGAAGAGTTGCCGAGCAGTATGGCAGGTGTCCATAATGTGTTTCATATATCTCATCTTTTCAAGTATGTGCATGATCCAGAGACTATTATTCATCCAACAGAGTTGGAAGATTTGATAGTAGAACCGAATTTAACTTTTGTTAGACAACCGGTTTGGGTTGAGGCGAGAGATGAGAAGAGGTTAAGGAACAAGACAGTCAAGTTAGTGAAAGTTCAGTGGAGCGGTAACGAGAAGGACCGTACTTGGAAGATGAAGATAGGATTAGAGATACTTATCCTGATCTTCTATGAGGGTATGTTCTATATTTGCTTTCTATAGGCTGTTGCTAGTCAGGTAGGCTAGTATAGTAGTTAGGAGATGTTACCGATGATTATTGTTATGCTTAATATTTATTCTTACTGAATTTCAAGGACGAAATTCTTTAAGGAGGGGAGCCTGTAACACCTCTCATTTTAATAACATTACTTAGGAGATTTAATTAGATAAACTAAATAGAATAATGTAAAGATTAGAGAGATAAGGAGACTGAGATTTGAAATTTTCAAATAGAGGATGGGCTTAACCAAATAAAAATTAAAAGAATTGGTTTATGTGAGTGGTTTTCTAAGTTAACTAATAAGATAATAAGGCAAAGGGCATTATGGGGAATAATTATATCCCTTAACCCCTAAACCCTTATTCTCATTTTCATTTCATAAGTTGAAAATCCTAAAACATAAACTAAGGAGCAAGCTAACAATTACCTAGGGAAAATGCAGAGGAAAAATTCAAGTAAAAGCCAAGGAATCAAGCAAGAAGAATTAAACAAGATCAAATCTCAAGTCCTTATCCAAATCAAGGTGAATAATAATCAAAACCATCTCATTTTCGTTTTTGAAAAGAGCATTTGATTCCGAGTTTAAGTTTAAATCCTTTATGATGATTTTAATGATGATATGCTTCGATTACATGATATGTTATATTCAAACAAGTTTGTTTGATAAAAGATTTATTCGATTTTAAGGCTAAAATAATATATATTGGGTTTCGAATGCCATAAGGATTTAATATGTTATGAAAAACATTATTTTGGAGATGGGTTTAAATTTTCGTAATTATCCAAGCTATGGATAATTTATTATGAATTTTCAAAGGAAGATATGTATAATTGGGTTTAAATATTTATTTCGAAAATTATATAAAAGAATTTGTGTACGAAATGAATATATTTTAGACAACATATTAAAAGTGAATTTTGATGATTTTTGGGGATTTTCCCTAAGTGATTTACAATGTAAATTAAATTATTTAAAATGGAGGACTTAAAGGTCTTAATTATTTTGTTAAAGGGAAGGGCTTCTTTTTTAATTATCTTTAATTATTTCTGAATAAAATTTGGTAGTTTTTTATAAAAAATTTGATAAAGTTTATGGCAACCAATCGTGTTTTTACAAATAGGCAAGTTAGTTGAAAAGCGTTTACCAAAAAAAGGAAACAAAACAATTTTTGCATAGATTTATGGTTTTGCCACTTCCAGTAGCCACCTTTCAACCCTATACTTCCGCCCCAATCAAGTCAAAACCAATACACAAGGTATCAAGACTTTGGTACGTAGTGGATTGGATAAAGGCGGTAGGTATGGAGTCGAAACCAAGCTTTCGAATGGGTCGAGGCTTTTGCTTTACTATCCAAAGAAATGCCGCTTGCCTTGTTTTCAAAAGAATGATTTCGAAAGAGGTTAAAATTGCTTTAATATAGCTTTCGAAGGGGTCGCCGCCTTCTTGTTTCACAATGGTAGCTTTCGAATGAGTTGCCTTGTTTTAAACCAATGCTTTCGAAAGGGCTCCAAAGGCCACTTATACAAAAGGTTTCAAAGGCAATGGCATCGAAAGATGTTTTGAAGCTGTCCTTCTTATAGTTTTACTTAAAGACTAATGCTTTATGTATAGTGTTTTGAAAAGGTGATTTGAATGCCTTCGAAAGAGCTATTCCAATGGTTTGAAAGTAAAGGTATATGGTTTCGAAAGCCTTAGTTTTCAAAACAAAGAACCCAATCTCATTTTTAAAAGGAAAAACCCATGGCACTATAAAAGAGCTTTAAAATGCTTTTAAATTTGAAGTTTTTAAAGAAGCTTGCCTTGATAAAAGTAATGGGTTAATGAGATTAACCAAATTTCAGGGAAAATGATTTCAACGATATTAAACCAAAGATGTTGGTATTATTTTTGTATATGCTTCTTTTATAAATATAGTCACCATGTAATGGACCTATAACTGTGTTTTGGGGAGTAATGGCAGAATAACCAGGTAGGTTGATCCAGTAGTGAATATAAATTAAGTAACTTCTGAATGAATAGAGTTGCATCCAGAAGATCAGGTAGACCAGAACATAGGATGCCCAAAGACTAATTAAGAAGTTGTCAGATTAGACAGGTTCATAGTGAACCCATGAAAACTATGTTTAAAGTGAGTTATTGGCAAGGGCCAACAGGTTTGTAGTGAATCCATGAAAACTATATCCGGATTAAGTTATTAACAGAATTCAATAGGTTCATAGTCAACCCATGAAAACTGTGATATAAGGGGAGTTATTGGAGACACCAATAGGTTCAGGGAGAACCCATGAAATAATTGAATGAAGTTATTGGCAGGGGCTGATAGGTTCTTAGTGATCCCATGAAAACTATGACACCGAGTAGATAGCCCATAAGTTTGGAATAGGTTCTTAGTGATCCCATGAAAACTATGAAATAAGACAGGTAGTCCATAGACTATAAACAGGTTATTAGTCAGCCCATGAAAACTAATAGGTTAATAGCGACCCTCGAAACTATAACTGTGACAGATAGTCAAATAAATGGGGATGGGAAATCCTGCATGTTTTACTTGTTTGCATATCATCATATTATTTTTAATTCCTATGTTTTTAACCATTGTGGATGTAGAAGCATAGTATATGGTTGTTATAAGTTTTTGATAAGATACTAGTGAGTGGAAAACCCGTTCCGCTAAGCGGCGTGGTCTCACTGGATATCTAAATGGTCCGAGGTGGTAGGTTATTATTCATACCAGGCTTTACGTCTGACTCGAAGTTTATGTTTTCCCCGTAAACTCTCGGGTGCTCAAAATTAATTTGAGTACTTTGAGAGTTGATGATTTTCATATTCTCCTTAGATGAATAAGCTTCCAGAGACGTGCAAGAGGCAAGCTAGCTAAATAGGAGTTCTTTTCTTTTTGATTCCGTTGTGTCTGATGTGAAGGCAAAGTTGTTTAATTTACTATATATATACTCTGATCATCCAAGGAGGCATCTTCATATGTCGTTGTTGGTGTATTTTGTAGCAATTATATTTTTTCTACATGTGGTCTATAATTTGGGATTATGTAATGAATTTGAAATATGATTGAAATAGAATGAGAAATTTGATTAAATAGTTTTAATTTTTTTTCATATCCATGTGTTTCTGTTATATCAAAATATTTAACATTACCGCATTTGGTCGTTGAGGATTAATAACTATAAATGACTGCAGCATCCGTAGCTGTTAGTTTTGGGCCTCTAAGCGGGGGATGTTATAGTGTGTCTTGTGTGCTTCATTGTTGTTGTGCCAGTTTGAGCTTCCTGCTATGCATATACTTCTACTATTTTCCTTGCTTGTGCACTTGCTATTTCATTGTGTACTTGTGCACACTTTCACTGTGTACTTGCTGTTTGCCTTGCTTTTGCATGAATTTGTTATGTGTGTTTAATGTTGTGAACTTTTGATGTTTCCTTCTTGTTTTGTTGTGCACTTGAAGTTTATGTGCACTTACTGTTGCACACCGTATGATTTTGTATGTTCCACTTGCATTTTCGCCTTGTGTTGAGTCTTTGAGCTTGACCTTGCATGTGCATGACTTGAACTGTTTCGATATTGCACTTGGTTTCGTATGTTGCACCTTAACTTGTGAGAACTTATGAGCTGCCTTGTTTTTCTGGTTTTGTGTTGAACTCTGGTCTTGATTGTAAGTGCACTTTTGATGTTTCTCCCCTAAGTACTGTGTTGAGCCTTTGAGCATGACTTTGAACTTGCTTGTTTTGACTTATCCACTAATGCACCATGTTGAGTCTTTGTGCTTGACCTTGCACTTGCTTGTTTTGACCCGTCCACTAATGCACTGACCTGACATGTATGTTTTCAAAGTGCTGGTGCAAATGTGCTTTGTGCATGTATGTAAGTTTGACATGTGCACATGAGCAAATGCATATCCTTTTTGGTGTGCTTGTTTATTTTAATTTGTTCGGCCTTAGGGCATATACAGTGATACACTATGCGTGTCATAGGTTGCTCGTGCATGTTATTGATTTGGTTTTAAATTTTTATTCCACCCTAACATGTTGTACTAGTCCTTGTGTATACCAGTTATACTAGTCTATGTTCATTATTTTTTGTGCCTATTTTAAAAAAATGAAAAGACACAATAAATAAACTAAGGCAATGTCGAGTTTAAATATATTTATATGTTTGCGGTTTTAATTTATTTCTTTTTGCTTTTTGCTGCATTGTTATTTGACAAGAAAAGCAGATGACTAGAGAAAAGCTGGAGCAAGAACATAACCATTGTATTCGAGTGGAAATCGTAGTGTAAAAACAATATTGTATTGAAAAGATGTTGTGTATGAGAGAGTAAAAATGTAATACCCCAAAATTTTGTGAAAAATCATTTTTGTAAAATGATTTAATTTTTGAAATATTTAGATTTAAATATGGTGAAGTTTCTGGAATAAATAGTGTGCAAGTATATGTGTGCACGTGCACACTGAAATGGCACAAGGAAGAACTCCAGATTTCTTGGATTTAAAACAAGAATTAAAAAGCAATACAAACATGATTTTGCAACATGGATATTTGATTTCTGGAATTATATGGATCATCTTAGAAAATAAGAAAAGTAAGTTTTACTTTAAATCAGTAAACAGATTTTATTTAAAACCCAGAAAAGAAAATTATACATATATATGTTATAAGGATTAGTAAACCTGTATACATATAGGTGCATATGTTTCTGAAATTAAAGAGGGATTAAATAAGCCTAGATAAGATATGTATACAAATATACATTTTTAAATACTGAAAAGTATATATATATATATAAGCAAGTGAAACTATAACATTAAAATGACATGAAATGTGATACAAGTCAATATGCTTGTGTAGGCAAAAATAGCAAAAGGGGATTCTCAGGAATAATTAAAATATGAAATAGGATAGTCACACTTTTAACATGACTAGGTGAGTGGCCATTTTCTGAAAAGTAAAAGAAAGAAAATGCAGCCTTTAAATTGGTTAATATGGCCGGGGTATTATGAATGAAAAATGCATGATGCTAGCCAGGACAGAAATGGAATTCTGTTTTAACAAAACCCTAGTGGAAAAATTGCATATAAATAGGCAGTTTTAGCCAGTAGAATTATTTTTACCCCGAGCTGCACAAAAATAAGAAAGGAAGGAAAATATTGGAAGGAAGAAGAAAACACTCATACAAGGATTTTCTGGATTAATAAGAAGAAATATTTAGGTGAGTAATCTCACTGAGTTCATGGCATTAAGACCTGAGATGAGGCAGCTACTTTTTATATTGCCATTTATATATTTCTGGTTTTGATGTATATGATTTCATCAATGCTTTTTGGATGTCTTATTTTAAATCTGATATGATTTAATATGGATGATTTTGATGATCTTTGATTGGTTGAGACATTTGTCTTTGGATGTGTATCATACTGTTTTATTTATACTCATAAATGTTAAAGTCTAAGATCTTACAATTATATAGAGAATACTCTCAACTGTTATAGATCTATGGCATGGAAACTTTACAAAAAAATGTTGGGAGCTGCATTATACTTGGTATAAGTGCTGAGGCTTGAGAAGAAAAAATAATGTTAAGGGTGCAATAGAAATTTTTCTAAGTGCTGAGCCCTTAATCAAATAAAAAAAAAGAAGAAACCCACAAGCTAAAATTATGATTGAACCAGATCCTGAATCTGAATCAATCATAAAGGCTTGCAGATCAATATAATAAGAACATGCCATGCCTCTTTTTACAGTTGAAAATATTCTTATATCTTACTGAGATCAAGACATATTGACCCCATTTAGGAAATAACTGTCTGCTTATTTCTGAGGAGAATTATGCTAGGAAAGATTATGGATGTTTCCATGTTTGCAGTGACATGTTCACTTAGCATATTTGATGATAGGATTTAAGACAATACACTAGTAAATAAACTAGGGAAGGGAAGGCCAAGAAGACTGCTGGAATGCTTGTCATATTTGAAGTATGCAAGTTGGCACATGGTTTGTTTAAGCCCTGAGATCTTTGTGCAATGATGTGAATTAGTTCATTGCAATGTGTCCCTGTGATTCCTTAATAGCAGATGAGGCAGGAATTTAAATTGAATTATACAACCTGTAAATGAAGAAATAGGAATATGGATATTTCTTAGGTTGAATGGTATGGAACCAAGATGGTTCCAGTGAATGCAATTGTTGCAAATAGATAATTATGTTTGCATGATTATGTATGTAAGTGTAAGAATGATAAATGAATATATCATACCTGAATCAACATAATTATACTATGTTAAAGTAATTGATTGCAGGAATTTGCTTAAATAACTAATTGGTGCTCTTATATTCTCTATTGCTTAATATCATGAATGTATTGATGTTACTCATACCAGATCATAGATCTGACCCTTGTTTGCTCATGGCATATGGGGTGTCTCATTTTAAAATGAGGCATCCACTCATGCTCTTTCAGGTAACCCAGGCACTAAGTAAAAATGAAGTTATGGCTATTATGGAGGAGTGAATGAACATGCTAGCTAGTTTCAATAAGAGCTTAAATTGATTATATCTGCATGTATTCAAGAAAAATTTTATGTTTCTAAGATTTCCAGTCATGTAATGAATTCTATTATGGTTAGATGGACTAGTTGTATCATGTTAAATATATTGTTATGCACTAAGGTTTAAAATCTAAAAGAAATATCTGCGTGGGAAACAAGGAAATGATCTTAAGTATTTATATGGATGCTTGGAAAAGAAATATGCATATGTAGGTGAGGTACTGTTTTGCATAATTTATATTATGTATTAACTAATCTTGAGACATAACAGAGCACTGAGTTTTAGAATAAAATCTGGATTTAGCTAGAAGTAAACTTAAAAGGATTTTAGTTTCTTTTTACTGAAATGCTTTGTAAATAAGTTTGAATTCATTTCTGAATCGTATTGAGAAAAGTAAAATGTTTTTAAAAGCTTCAGACAGAATGCAATGAATGGTATCTCCATTGCTTTGAACTAGTGTGTAGCAGATACAGGATATATGAGTTAACCAGCTTCAAATAAATGAAGTATTGGTTGATCATGATAGATTGTATTTTGAAAATAAAAATGCATTTCAAAAGCTTAGTACATTTAGCAATTGTTTCACCCAGTTTTCTGGAAAATGAGCAAAGATATTGACATGCACATGTATATCTGTGTACATGTTGATATTGGGCAAAAATCTAAATATAAATTCCTAGAACAGTTGTAGGATTGGGTTTCAAAAATAATAAAGCAAGAAATATTGTTTTGTATGTTAGATTATAGGCAAAAGTTAAATATATATGTGCAGATATAGGTAGATATCAGATTTCAAACCATACAGGAGAAAAATAAAAAGAAAAACAAAAATTGTGTTTGAACCGACCAGCATAGTACTCGAACTCGTGACCTCTCATGTATAAGTTAGGCGCGTTTCCATTACGCCTAGATGTTGCTTGTGTTCACTTATGATCCACTTTCTTTTAACCTGAGTTTGATACTATCCAGACTTTAAGACAATCATCTATATTATAAGCCTGCTTTCCACTGATTATTACTTGATCATTTCTCAATTAGAATAACAGACTAAAGTACATGTTTCCAGTGGATTCTATGGTCAAAAATCAATTAACCTGAATTGCTAAAATCTAAATCAAACAGAATGTTCTTGTACAACAAAAAAAAATAAAGTATATACTCTGAATTTAAACAAGAGGAACACATACATCTTCATATGTATGTGTATGTTTTTAGATATACACTGATATATTTATATTGGTAAGTTATTTTGATCCTGGATATATTTTGTTTATTGGAGAAAGAAAATGACCCTGGGAAATATATTTGTAATGAATGATATATCTATATATCATCTCAAAAAAAAAATCCTTATGAAATTAGGGTGGAAATAGGAGGGTCATTTCAGTTGGTATCAGAGCACTTGGTTGCATTGATTGTTAAGTATTATAGAAATGTATTATGTCTGTTTGTTTTGGATGAAATAATTTAGATAAGAAAATAGAAATTATAGAAGTACTCATAATATACTAATACCATTTGCCCAGAATTTAGTTAGCAGACCATGGTAGGAAGAGGATCTCATCACAATGCAGGACCCAGTGCACCCCAAATGTTTGATATGCAAGAATTTGTGAGGGTTTTAAGAGATGGAATTGGGCATAGGCCTGAGAACCCACATGAAGAGCTTTCAAAACTACTGAAGACTTATTCCAATTTGGGAGGCAAGAGTTTTGAAGGAACTGAGAGTGTGATGGAAATTCAAGCATGGTTGAGAACACTTGATAGGATTTTCAATGACATGCAGTTGGATGACCAAAGGAAGAGGCAAGTAGCTTCTAGACAACTGAAAGGGGTAGCTTTAAGCTGGTGGGAGGTGATCATACCTGGAAGAAATGAAAATGAAATCACTTGGAATCAGTTCAAGGAGATGTTGGAGGCAAGATTTGTACCAGCATCAGCCAAGACCACTTTGCTTGAAGAATTTATCAAACTTAGGCAGGGAACTTTGAATGTCACTGAATACACTCAAAAGTTTGAGGGGTTATCCAATTATGGAGAAATGCTAGTGGCAGATGAAGCATCCAAAAATGATAGGTATATAAAAGGACTGAACCCAGGACTTAGCAGAGCTATGCTACCATATGCAGATAGAACATTTGATCAAGTAATTGATCTGGCCTTGAAACTGGAACAACATGACAAAGAAAGAGAGAAATATAGGAATTTTAAGAGCAACAACAAGAAGGATAAGGGAAGATATCACCCTTATGATAAAAAGAAGGAGGAGGCAGACAACAGGAAGAGTAAAGATACAAAAGCCAATGATACTAAGAAGAAATTGGTTTGCCATCATTGTGGAAAAGAAGGACACATCAAACCAAGGTGCCCAGAGTTAAAAGGAGGAGCCTTCAAATGCTACCTATGTGGGAAAGAGGGGCATATGAAGAGGAACTGTCCTGAGAATAAACAACAAGGGAAATTGGCAACTTTGGAAGGTAAAGGCAAATCTGCAGTGAAAATTGATGCTGAAAATCATGGTCAAGTGGAAGGTACATTACTCATTTGTGCCATACCCATACCAGTAGTATATGATACTGGAGCAACACACTCTTTGATTTCCTATGAATTAGTTAAAGTGTTAAAATTAAACTGCATTTTGGTTGAAACCCCATTGCTTGTACAAAGTCCCCTAGGGAGTTCTAGTGTTTTGAACATGAATTGTGTGGATGTGGAGTTAAACATAGGAGGAAATATTTTTATTTCCAATTTATATGTTTTAAATTACCCAAATATAGGAGTTATATTGGGGGTAGATTGGTTAAGGCAATTTAAAGCCATAATTAATTTAGACTCATCCACCATATCATTGCAAAATTCTAGAGGCCAGAGGATCACAGTTCTATGAGAAGTAGCTAAGGAAGGGAAATTGTATCATTTAGTTGACTTAGAAAAAGATTTGAGTGAACTAATCATTGAAGAAATTCCCATAGTTAATGAATACTTGGATGTGTTTGGGGAAGTTAAGGGTGTTCCACACCACAGACCAGTTGAGTTCCAAATTAATCTCATTCCAGGAGCAAGTCCAATAATCAAGAAACCTTATAGAATGGGGCCAAGTGAACTGAAAGAATTGAAAAATCAGTTGGAAGAATTAGAAGGCAAGGGATTTATAAGGCCAAGCAATTCCTGCTGGGGTTCTCCAGTAGTGTTTGTAAGAAAACATGATGGTACCTTGAGAATGTGCATAGATTACAGGGAACTAAATAAAGTAACCATCAAGAATAAATACCCATTGCCTAGAATAGATGATCTCTTTGACCAACTCAGTGAAGCTAAAATATTTTCTAGGCTAGACTTAGCATCAGGATTCCATCAAATGAAGGTTGAAGACTCAAGTGTTAAGTATACTGCATTTAACACAAGATATGGCTTATATGAATTTTTGGTTATGCCATTTGGTTTGACAAATGCTCCTTCATACTTTGTTGATTTGATGAATAGAATATTTAGAGATTATTTAGACAAGTTTGTACTGATTTTTATTGATGACATTTTGATTTATTCTAAGACAGTGGAAGAGCATAAAAATCATTTGCATTTAGTTTTGTCAAGACTAAGGGAAAATGATTTAAAGGCAAAATTTTCAAAATGTGCATTTTGGAAAGAAGAAGTGCATTTTCTTGGGCATGTTATCTCTGCCAAAGGAATATCAGTAAACCCTAATAAGGTAGTGGCAATCCAAGCATGGAAAAGGCCTAGCACCATCAGTGAGATTAGATCATTTATGGGGATGGCAGGATATTATAGGAGATTTATAAAAGATTTCTCAAAAATATCATCACCACTTACCAATTTAACTAGAAAGAACCAAGCCTTTGTATGGACAGAAAAATGTGAGCAAGCTTTTATCAAAATAAAAGAAGCCCTGATTAATGCACCAGTATTGAAAGTGCCAGAAGGAAATGAAAATTTGATTGTGTACACTGATGCAAGTGGCTCTGGGTTAGGGGCTGTGTTGATGCAGCAAGACCAGGTGGTAGCCTATACATCTAGGCAATTAAAGCCACATGAAACAAGATATGCAACCCATGATCTTGAACTAGCAGCAGTTGTGTATGCTTTGAAACTTTGGAGACATTATTTGTTAGGTGCCAAATTCATTTTGTACACTGATCATAAGGCACTGAAATATTTATTCTCACAAAAAGATTTGAACATGAGGCAACATAGATGGGTAGAGTTCCTAGCTGCCTATGATCTAGATATACTGTATACACCAGGCAAGGCAAATAAAGTTGCAGATGCCTTGAGTAGACAACATGCCAAAGTAGCCATGTTGATGATGGAAGAGTTTAGGGATTTGTCTATACTTACTGATTTGGAAATTGAGGAAAACGGTAAGGTACAAATGATGCCCATTGAAGAAGGTGAAGGTAAAGGGAAATTAAGTATGATATCTCTGCAATCAGATTTACTTCTTAAGATTGGGAAAATGCAGGAACAAGACCTAACCATGGTGGAAAAGAAAATGCTCATATCAAAAGGGGAGGAAGTAATAAATTATCAAGTTGATAAAAATGGTTATTTAAGGAATAAAAATAGGATATGTGTTCCAGAAAATATAGAATTGAAGGAGGAAATATTAAATGAGTACCATAGGAGTAAGTACTCCATACACCCAGGTAGCACCAAGATGTATCAAAATTTGAAAAGAAATTTTTGGTGGAAGGGGATGAAGTCAGATGTGGCCAGATATGTTGCAAGGTGCATGACTTGCCAACAAGTCAAGGCAGAGACACAAAGGCCATCAGGACTGTTGCAACCCCTTAGTATACCACAGTGGAAGTGGGAGGATATATCTATGGATTTCATAGATGGTCTGCCTAGATCTAAGAAGGGAAACACAAGTATATGGGTAATAGTGGATAGGCTAACTAAGGTAGCACATTTTATCCCAGTTAAAACAGAAAGAAATGCTCCAAAATTGGCTCAAATATTCATGAAAGAGGTAGTAAGGTTGCATGGCATACCCAAAACCATTGTGAGTGATAGGGATACCATTTTCACCTCAAGGTTTTGGAAAAGTTTTCAAGAGGCCATGGGGAGTGAATTGTGCTTAAGCACTGCCTACCATCCACAATCAGATGGTCAAACTGAGGTGGTGAACAAAGTCTTAGAGGATTTGTTGAGAGCATGCACACTGGACTTTGGAGGCAACTGGGAAGACCACCTCCATCTAGCTGAATTCACATACAATAACAGTTACCAAAGCACCATAGGGATGGCACCATTTGAAGCCTTATATGGCAAGCCATGTTTATCACCTATATGCTGGGTAGAGACTGGAGAAAGGGCTGTTCTTGGACCTGAATATGTTAAAGAAACTACAGAGAAAATTGGGTTAATAAGAAAAAGAATAGCAGCAGCTCAAGATAGGCAAAAGAAATTTGCAGATAGGAAGAGAAAGCAAGTGGAATATGAAGTGGGAGACTTTGTTTTCATCAAGATTTCACCTATGAAGAAAGTCATGAGATTTGGCAAGCAAGGTAAGCTTACACCAAGGTATGTTGGACCCTATAAAATTCTGGAAAGAATTGGTTCATTGGCTTACAAATTAGAACTACCAGAGGAAATGAAAGCAATGCATAATGTTTTTCATGTGTCCCAACTTAGAAGATGGGTACATGATAAAGAAGACATTTTGGAAGAGCCTACCAAAATTCAAATAAATCCTGACTTGGTTTATGAAAAAGAACCAGTGGGGATTGTAGCCAAGGAAGAAAAGAAATTAAGGAGCAAAACCTTGAAACTAGTTAAGATCCAGTGGAGTAGTGATCCTAATGACTGCACATGGGAGTTAGAGGATAAGATTAGAATGGATTATCCTAAGCTTTTTGCAAATTAAAAGGTAATTTTTTTTTTCTGGAGAATTTTGTTATGCATGGTTGATATGGTTGAATTTGTTTGCTTATGCATATGTTTGATAAGTTTTCAGAAAAGAAAATGATGCTTGTTATAAATGTTAGAAAAATTGTGAGGACACAATTCCTAAAAGGAGGGGTGAATGTAATACCCCAAAATTTTGTGAAAAATCATTTTTGTAAAATGATTTAATTTTTGAAATATTTAGATTTAAATATGGTGAAGTTTCTGGAATAAATAGTGTGCAAGTATATGTGTGCACGTGCACACTGAAATGGCACAAGGAAGAACTCCAGATTTCTTGGATTTAAAACAAGAATTAAAAAGCAATACAAACATGATTTTGCAACATGGATATTTGATTTCTGGAATTATATGGATCATCTTAGAAAATAAGAAAAGTAAGTTTTACTTTAAATCAGTAAACAGATTTTATTTAAAACCCAGAAAAGAAAATTATACATATATATGTTATAAGGATTAGTAAACCTGTATACATATAGGTGCATATGTTTCTGAAATTAAAGAGGAATTAAATAAGCCTAGATAAGATATGTATACAAATATACATTTTTAAATACTGAAAAGTATATATATATATAAGCAAGTGAAACTATAACATTAAAATGACATGAAATGTGATACAAGTCAATATGCTTGTGTAGGCAAAAATAGCAAAAGGGGATTCTCAGGAATAATTAAAATATGAAATAGGATAGTCACACTTTTAACATGACTAGGTGAGTGGCCATTTTCTGAAAAGTAAAAGAAAGAAAATGCAGCCTTTAAATTGGTTAATATGGCCGGGGTATTATGAATGAAAAATGCATGATGCTAGCCAGGACAGAAATGGAATTCTGTTTTAACAAAACCCTAGTGGAAAAATTGCATATAAATAGGCAGTTTTAGCCAGTAGAATTATTTTTACCCCGAGCTGCACAAAAATAAGAAAGGAAGGAAAATATTGGAAGGAAGAAGAAAACACTCATACAAGGATTTTCTGGATTAATAAGAAGAAATATTTAGGTGAGTAATCTCACTGAGTTCATGGCATTAAGACCTGAGATGAGGCAGCTACTTTTTATATTGCCATTTATATATTTCTGGTTTTGATGTATATGATTTCATCAATGCTTTTTGGATGTCTTATTTTAAATCTGATATGATTTAATATGGATGATTTTGATGATCTTTGATTGGTTGAGACATTTGTCTTTGGATGTGTATCATACTGTTTTATTTATACTCATAAATGTTAAAGTCTAAGATCTTAAAATTATATAGAGAATACTCTCAACTGTTATAGATCTATGGCATGGAAACTTTACAAAAAAAATGTTGGGAGCTGCATTATACTTGGTATAAGTGCTGAGGCTTGAGAAGAAAAAATAATGTTAAGGGTGCAATAGAAATTTTTCTAAGTGCTGAGCCCTTAATCAAATAAAAAAAAAGAAGAAACCCACAAGCTAAAATTATGATTGAACCAGATCCTGAATCTGAATCAATCATAAAGGCTTGCAGATCAATATAATAAGAACATGCCATGCCTCTTTTTACAGTTGAAAATATTCTTATATCTTACTGAGATCAAGACATATTGACCCCATTTAGGAAATAACTGTCTGCTTATTTCTGAGGAGAATTATGCTAGGAAAGATTATGGATGTTTCCATGTTTGCAGTGACATGTTCACTTAGCATATTTGATGATAGGATTTAAGACAATACACTAGTAAATAAACTAGGGAAGGGAAGGCCAAGAAGACTGCTGGAATGCTTGTCATATTTGAAGTATGCAAGTTGGCACATGATTTGTTTAAGCCCTGAGATCTTTGTGCAATGATGTGAATTAGTTCATTGCAATGTGTCCCTGTGATTCCTTAATAGCAGATGAGGCAGGAATTTAAATTGAATTATACAACCTGTAAATGAAGAAATAGGAATATGGATATTTCTTAGGTTGAATGGTATGGAACCAAGATGGTTCCAGTGAATGCAATTGTTGCAAATAGATAATTATGTTTGCATGATTATGTATGTAAGTGTAAGAATGATAAATGAATATATCATACCTGAATCAACATAATTATACTATGTTAAAGTAATTGATTGCAGGAATTTGCTTAAATAACTAATTGGTGCTCTTATATTCTCTATTGCTTAATATCATGAATGTATTGATGTTACTCATACCAGATCATAGATCTGACCCTTGTTTGCTCATGGCATATGGGGTGTCTCATTTTAAAATGAGGCAGCCACTCATGCTCTTTCAGGTAACCCAGGCACTAAGTAAAAATGAAGTTATGGCTATTATGGAGGAGTGAATGAACATGCTAGCTAGTTTCAATAAGAGCTTAAATTGATTATATCTGCATGTATTCAAGAAAAAATTTATGTTTCTAAGATTTCCAGTCATGTAATGAATTCTATTATGGTTAGATGGACTAGTTGTATCATGTTAAATATATTGTTATGCACTAAGGTTTAAAATCTAAAAGAAATATCTGCGTGGGAAACAAGGAAATGATCTTAAGTATTTATATGGATGCTTGGAAAAGAAATATGCATATGTAGGTGAGCTACTGTTTTGCATAATTTATATTATGTATTAGCTAATCTTGAGACATAACAGAGCACTGAGTTTTAGAATAAAATCTGGATTTAGCTAGAAGTAAACTTAAAAGGATTTTAGTTTCTTTTTACTGAAATGCTTTGTAAATAAGTTTGAATTCATTTCTGAATCGTATTGAGAAAAGTAAAATGTTTTTAAAAGCTTCAGACAGAATGCAATGAATGGTATCTCCATTGCTTTGAACTAGTGTGTAGCAGATACAGGATATATGAGTTAACCAGCTTCAAATAAATGAAGTATTGGTTGATCATGATAGATTGTA
The DNA here is from genome assembly GCA_030737815.1 of Allium fistulosum. NCBI lineage: Eukaryota > Viridiplantae > Streptophyta > Magnoliopsida > Asparagales > Amaryllidaceae > Allium > Allium fistulosum. The sequence goes on from CM060903.1 coordinate 995,506,102, forward strand.
TTTTGAAAATAAAAATGCATTTCAAAAGCTTAGTACATTTAGCAATTGTTTCACCCAGTTTTCTGGAAAATGAGCAAAGATATTGACATGCACATGTATATCTGTGTACATGTTGATATTTGGGCAAAAATCTAAATATAAATTCCTAGAACAGTTGTAGGATTGGGTTTCAAAAATAATAAAGCAAGAAATATTGTTTTGTATGTTAGATTATAGGCAAAAGTTAAATATATATGTGCAGATATAGGTAGATATCAGATTTCAAACCATACAGGAGAAAAATAAAAAGAAAAACAAAAATTGTGTTTGAACCGACCAGCATAGTACTCGAACTCGTGACCTCTCATGTATAAGTTAGGCGCGTTTCCATTACGCCTAGATGTTGCTTGTGTTCACTTATGATCCACTTTCTTTTAACCTGAGTTTGATACTATCCAGACTTTAAGACAATCATCTATATTATAAGCCTGCTTTCCACTGATTATTACTTGATCATTTCTCAATTAGAATAACAGACTAAAGTACATGTTTCCAGTGGATTCTATGGTCAAAAATCAATTAACCTGAATTGCTAAAATCTAAATCAAACAGAATGTTCTTGTACAACAAAAAAAAATAAAGTATATACTCTGAATTTAAACAAGAGGAACACATACATCTTCATATGTATGTGTATGTTTTTAGATATACACTGATATATTTATATTGGTAAGTTATTTTGATCCTGGATATATTTTGTTTATTGGAGAAAGAAAATGACCCTGGGAAATATATTTGTAATGAATGATATATCTATATATCATCTCAAAAAAAAAATCCTTATGAAATTAGGGTGGAAATAGGAGGGTCATTTCAAAAAAAATTATGGTAGATATGAAAATTGTATAGAAAATATTGTGAAAGCTCTTGTATAATTGTGTGTACTATTGGTATGTTATTAAAATAAAAAATTTGTTGAAATAAAATTTTGATCTGTTTACTTCATTCCTTGATATTACAATAGTACTATATTAAGCAAATTTATATATATATATATATGTGTGTGTGTGTGTGTGTGTGTTTATTATCATCAAATAAAAATCATAAACTATTCTCTTTCTTTTGATAATAACTAACATATATTAAGATTTTATGACAAACAAATATGTTTGATGTGTAGTGATTAAGCTTCCCCTATTTACATACTCCCCCTACAACTAGACTCCCCATACATGGATGCATGCAATTAAATAAATCTAAATGCCAAAGATAAAAAATGATGTTTAAAATAATTGCAAAACCTAAAACAACTATTGAAAAATATAACCAACTCTTGAATATCAATAAGTTATTACTCAACCATCAAAATAATAATAATAATTGATATGGTGATGAATTTGATTGAAACTATAAAGCGTATGAAGATTAGTATATATTGAAAATTTCAACCAAGCAAACAAAAATCACAATATCATACTAATTAGACATAAATTCCACTTTAGAGTGACGATTGGGTTATGGTTTAAGGGAATTTTATGTAGCAACAGTAGTGTGGTATTTTTAATAAAGGAAATTTTATTGAAAATTATTCTTTGAAAAGTTATACAAAAAAATGATATGCACTTTCAAACCGTACATAAACGTGAGGACTTTTAAACGAGGTTTGTAATTACTTAAAAATGTCAAGCATTTTCTAACCATGCATAACCGTTAGGACTTTAAATGAGAATGGAAGTACTTTTCTGGAAATTATAGTTATTCACCCGTGCATAACGTGAGAACTTTTAAATAAGAGTGAATACTTTTGAGATAGAGTTATATAAATTTCTATAAAATATAATTACTTATTTTTCAAAATACCAGCTTCTGCACACTATATTAAATTTTGGTGTATGGATTGCGAGAAGGATGATTGTGACAGAAATGATCATGAAATTTGTATTAATTTTAAAAATATTATAAAATTTGTTCAATTTTCTAGAAAGTTTTAATATATACTTCCGCTAGTTATGAAGTATAATATAATCACTTTCTCAGCCACTATTAATAATTTTTAATAAATTTCAAAAGGTTCAATCAGTCAACAACTATTTTTTCCATAGTAAATTCCTTACTGTAATAAACAAGTATTTAAAAAATCAAGGTAAAAATCTGAGTTATTTTTAAAATTTCTAAATCCAAACGAAGTTGTGAAAAACTAATTTATGTAAGGGATTTTGTAAAACAATATATGCTAATTTTAAAACCAGTCAATACATTAACAATTGCAAACATGATCTCAAATGAAATGATGTCTGATACCACTTGCACTCTAGTTGCCCAAGGTGACATATAGTGGTATATTATTAAACAAGTCTACTGTGTACTCTACAAAATCACTCGAATTGGTTCACAATTTTCCGGCATAGGCAAAATCATTTATTTCAAACAAAGGTATGCATAGTTAAAAATTCTTCAGCAACTGATTTGTTAGTCATAATAAAATGCAATGAAAGTTAATCGCCAATACCAAAACAATTGACCATTCTTGTTTGTAAAATTCAATCCATTTGAAACTACTATTTTAAAACTTTATTCCATAATTTGATTTAGCATCAACCTTGAACATTTTAGATATTCAAAAATTTCTACTCACTAAATTAGTTTCAAGTCAAAATGATGAATCGTTCAAAGGTAATATCTAAAATACTACAACTTGTTTGCATAAATCAGAAATTTTGTTCAAGTAATGCGCTGATATGATTTCTGTTTTTCAAGATTTTACAGAATGAATCGGCAAAAACTCAGAATAGTAAAATTGTATTGTTATCAATTAGATTTCTAGAACTTCAAGAATTTCAAGATTCGGGGTAACAAAGTTCAAGTTACGACTAAATTACTACAACCGTGTTAGGATGTTCTGAAACAGTTTTCAAATAATATTCGGAATGATTTGCAATTTTTCAATGGTTTAATTTCAAATTCTGAAGAACATAAAATATAAAACTTATAGAATTTTCAATCTATTTTCTAGAACATCTTGAATTTTGCAAATCAGGGTTATAGAGCCCAAGATATGGCAATCTTCCTATCAGCGATATCAATAGGATTAACAACAACAAAAGAAAATAAGGTATAGAGATCATACCTTTGCTTACCTTTGATGTTGTATTCTTGTTCACCATGTAGAGTCCTCTTCATTTTTCAAGGCTAAGGAACATTGGAATTATTTCTCTTCATTGATATATAGAACAACTCGAAGTCTACCTCTATAGTAGTTGTTCCTTAGCCTGCTTCTATACCTAAATGTTAGAAGAAGCGGATGGCCTAAAGAAGGATGTAGCACCACCCTTCCTTTCATTTGTAATCTTTGGTAGCTGATTGTTTATATAGAAAAATGTTAGTATTTACGATTGTGCCTTTAGGAACCCAAACTCATTTAAAGTTAGGTAAATTAACATTTTTACCCTTTGGAGTCCAAATTCGTTTAACGGCTTTGAGTTTGTTCCTATACCAACATTTATTTTGATTTACCCAAATTTTCCAAAATTGAACATTTTGAAAATTCCTATTGATTTGATATTATCATAAATTTTTCTCTTAGTTTGTTCAACTCTATTATATCCGACCTATTTGACTACTTAACAACATATTTAGTGATTTTTCTCCTTTAGAAAATTTTCTTATTTGTCGATTCAAGTTGTAAAACTTTGGACCTAAGAGCATCATTTTCATTCAAAAGAGATGTGCATCTTTTAATGGAATTTTTTCTTTTTGTTTCATCTTTATTATTAGAGTCAAAATTTCATTTTTGAGAACCAGTTCCAGTCTTTGACCTATTAATTTCTTCCTCTAGAGACTAACACTTCTCACATTCTGAGTTAAATTTTCTAATATTTTATATCATTAGCACTAACTCATTATTTAACTCAAGTAGATTATTGTTCTTAGGTTCTAGTTTATTGTATCTGTATTAAAGTCTATCAATGTTTGAGTTTAACTTGTGATATATAAAGAGTAAATCATCACGGGATAAGTGAGCTACCTCATTTGGTTTATCGTCACTATTACTTGATTCTACCATCAGATGCATATTCGCCTCTTCTTTCTCAATATCAGTGTTCTTCTCCTATTCTTCTTCACTCTCATCCCAAGTGGCTGTGAAATTCCTTCTCTTCTTTTTTGCTTTTTCGAGTCAATTCAACGAACAATTTGGTCTATTGTGACTGGCTTCTTGCATATATGACATATGATTTCTTCTGTGGACTCATCTAGTACTTTGAAAATGTTGGTTTATATTTGTTGGTTTATTGCTGGATTTCCATGCTTTCTAGTCAACCTTTTGAATTGCTTCATTAATAGTGCTAGCTCAGCTGCATCATCACCTTCTTCCTCATTATTGGTTGTACTTTTTAAGGCAATAGATTTTTTCGAATCATCGCTTTCACGATCCTCCCTGACTTTCAGCTCCATCTCATAGGTGATGTGGTTTCTACTAGTTCCTCCAATTTAAACTATTTCAAGTCTTTGTATTCCTGTATTGCTATTACCTTTGCTTCAAAACTTCTCGAAAGGATTCTCAGAATTTTCCAGACCATCTCCAATTTTGTGTAAGCTTTCCCTAAGTTTTGAATTTGAATACTATATTTGAAAAACATCCATACATCTCCTTTATATTCTCGTCTTTTGTCATTATGAAATTCTCGTATTCATTGATGAGCATGGATAAGTGAGATTCCTTGGCCTCCAATGTACCTTCATGAGTCACCTCTAGTGTATGCCAAATTTACTACGCAGTCACACAATGAGAAACACAATTGTTTAAAATTTTATCTAAGACATAGATAATAGAATTCATTGCTTTGGCATTTGATCGATATAAACTAAGCTCATTTTCATCCCATTTACCTTTAGGTTTAGGAAATTCATGACCATTTATATTTACCATAGGCATGCTACAACCAGTTTCAACAATGTCTCATGCATTTATAGTATCAAGAAAAAATTTCATTCTAGTTTTCCAATACGAATAACCAGTACCGTTAAACATGGGTAGCCTAGCAACAGATTGTCCTTCAAAAAAAGCATTATTTAAATTAGCTGTAGTTAAAAAAGGTGTACCTAGCTTTAATATCACTTGTAGGATCGAATTAACCTTAGAGGGGTGAATAAGGTTTATAATAAATTCACAGAACAATAAAAATTATAGCACAGATAATAATAAAGTAAATGCGAAAATAAAAGCAATACGCCATTTTATCCAGCTTCGACAATACTTGCCTACTACTGCTCCTAAGATTTTTACTAAGATTAAACAATCGACCGCTTATAGACCCTGTAAACTTGCGACTATTGCTTACCTAATTGTTCTAACCCAAGCTCGAAACACTGCCTCAACTCTATCCCCGAGTTGAGAATTTCTTGAGCTACACTCCGTAGTTGAATCCTAGTTAAACTAGTGTTTCATAATTAAAAAAGTAAATTACAATAAAATAAACTAAGGGAAAACCCTAATTTAAAATTTTAGCACAAAGGAGTATGGACCAATTAAAAGAGTGAAGAAAACATGGTCTTCAGTCCATTCTTTATTTTGCAACCTGATTCCTTTTCACCCTGATTCCTTTTCACCCTAATCCCTTTCTAGGATTTCCACTTTTGATCGAAAGATGTTGCTCCAAAAAATATAGATTTGCGTTGACTTTAATCCTTCTCCTCTTGATCGATCGATTGAGAGCTTTTCCTAATGTTTTCGATTTCTCCTTTAATCAAGTTCCTTGAAGTGATGATTTGGAATAATTTGGTACGATTTTACTTTTTCTAATTTATTTGTTTCGAACTTGACACCTAATTGCTGATAATGATTTGGTTTAAATAGGAAGTGATTTGATAAAAATCTTCTTCTTTGATTCCATATATTTTGCATATTTTGGCTTTGAATATTTCATTTTAATCTTGACTGTTGATTTCCTTTAACCTCTGGTTTTGCGATCTTTGACTTGTTCATCTCTGGTATATTTATTCGGCTTAATTTTGATTTACTTAACTTGAAATTTGATTGCTTCTATTGGAAGTATATTGCTATATTCAACTGCTTCGAACTTATTTATTTTATTTAATGTTTTCAGTGATTTCGAATTGTGACTTGTTCATTCTTTTGATTCTGGCATGAATTTTTTGACTTGATCAACCTTGCTTTGGCTTGACTTTTTATTGAGATGTTCCTTTGTGTCTGAGTTGTGTACTTGCCCAAGTTTGTTGAGCTTTCTTTTGCAGCTTCACATTCTTGCTGTTTGTGCACTTATAGCTTGTTGAGCTTGCTATTGTGGACTGCTGTGTGTTTTTGGCCTTGATTAAGTGCATGTGTCTTGTGTGCTTCATTGTTGTTGTGCCAGTTTGAGCTTCCTAATATGCAGCGTTTCTGCTATTTGCCTTGTTTGTGCACTTGTTATTTCACTATGTACTTATGCACATATTCATTGTGTACTTGTGTACGCTTTCACTATGTACTTTCTGTTTGCCTTGCTTTTGCATGAATTTGATATATGTGTCTGATATTGTGCAATTTTGATGTTTCTTTCTTGTTTTATTGTGCACTTGAATATGCGCATTTATTGTTGCACCAGTATGTTTTTGTATGTTCCACTTGCATTTGGCCTTGTGTTGAGTCTTTTGAGCTTGACCTTGCATGTGCATGACCTAAACTGTTTCTATTTTGCACTTGGTTTTGTATGTTGCACCTGAACTTGTGAGAACTTATAAGCTGCCTTATTTTTTTGGTTTTGTGCTGAACTCTGGTCTTGATTGTATGTGCACTTTTGATATTTCTCCCATAAGCATTGTATTGAGCCTTTGAGCTTGACTTTGCACTTGCTTGTTTTGGCTTGTCCACTAGTGCACTATGTTGAGCCTTTGGGCTTGACCTTGCCCTTACTTGTTTTGACTTGTCCACTAATGCACTGTCCTAACATGTATGTTTTCAAAGTGCTGGTGTAAATGTACTTTGTCCATGTGTGCAAGTTTGACATATGCATATGTGTAAATGCATATCCTTTTTAATTTTCTTAGCCTTAAGGCTTGTGCAATAATACAATGTGCATGTCATAGGTTGCATGCACATTATTGACTAAATTTTAAATTTTTATTCCATACAAACATGTTGTACTGGTCCTTGTATATACCTATTGTGCTGGTCCATGTTCGTTATTTTTGGTGCATATTTAAAAACAATGAAAAGACACAAAATCAATAAACTGGAACAACATTGAGTTCAAATATATTTATATTTTTGCAGTTTCATTTTTTTGCTGCATTGTTATTTGATAAGCAAAACAGATGACTAGAGAAAAGCCGGGGCAAGAAAATAACCATTGTATTCGAGTGCAAATTAAAGTGTAAAAACAATATTGTATTTGAAAATATGTTTCGAATGAGAGAGTAAAAAAATTGTTATTTGTATGAAAATTTTATATAAAATATTATGGAAGCTTTTGTTGTAGTTGTGTTTACTATTGGTATGTAATTAATATAAAAAAATTGTTGAAACAAAATTTTGATCTATTTATTCCATTTTGTGATATTACAATAGTACTATATCACAGACACACACATATATGTATGTATGTATGTATGTATATGTATATGTATATGTATATATATCTGCTTATTATCATCAAAGAAAAATCATAAACTATTATATTCTATAGAGTCTTCCTTTGGGTAGAAGAGTCCACGGTTTAGTGAGTTGTTTACATATCTTATATTACGTTTTACGGCTTTTAAATGAGTTTCCTTAGGTTGAGATTGATATCTTGCATAGAGGCATACACTATGCATTATATCAGGTCTACTAGCAGTTATATAAAGCAAAGATCCTATCATACCTCTATACAGTTTCTTATCTACATTTCTTGAATTTTCTTCCTTATTTAGTTTTTCATTAGTTTCCATTGGAGCTAGCTTTCCACTAGCATTGGACATACCAAATCTGTAACAACCCAAAATTTAAGCTATAATAATTAATTAATAAATTAATTAAATGATGAAATAACTTTGTGAAATTATCGGAATTGAGCCACGGGAGTTGTACCATTGTGTCTGTGGTGATTTTCTTGTCAATTTCCATATATAGAACGTCGGAATCCGAGCTAGTATGAAGGAGTTACGAATTAAACAAGAAAATAATAATAATAATAATAATAATAATAATAATAATAATAATAATAATAAATAGGGCTAGGTCGACCTAACCACCACCTATGTCGACCGGCCGATCGACCTAGGAGGGGGGATGGTCGATAGGTAGGTCGACCCGCCCCTGTTGGTGAGCGAAGAATTGATTTCTTCGTTCGCCTACGATTTCTACACGTTATTTTTTATTTTTGCTCTCATCCGGTCCATCCGTGCTTCCATCCGACGGCTCCTATTCGACCTATGACGTGGTTGCACCATATTCAATCTTCAAATCCAACCATCTGAGATCCACTTCTACCCCTATAAATAAGACCCTAGGCCTAGGTATTTTTCTCATTCTAGATTTTCTCCATTTGGGTTCACCTTCTCAGGAAGGACCCTAAAAGGAATAATTTTCCGAGGAGAAAATCGTTTTAAATTAAAATATTTAATAACTCCAAGTGGATCCAGGAAGACCAAGGGAGAGCTTAGGACCGCAGGTGAGTGATTGTAATTATTTTAGATTTTTAAGTAATTTAAAATAATATGGTTTCCAATAGTTGTAGTTTTTCTACGATTTTGGAATAACTTTTTTTTACCAGTTTATTTTCAGTTTAGATTTATTTTTCAATCTATTTCTTTTTAGCTATTCTTTTCAGTTATTTGTAGTTAATTACTATTAATTATAGTTTTCCATTTATTTACAGTTATTTACAATATTTTTAATTATTTATTGTTCTTTATGTTTTACTTACATCTTTTTCTACGTTTGGGATTTTCTTCTGTAATCTTCAGTTTCTTTCTATTTTTCCTTTTTATGTGAATGGAATAGAATAGATTAAAAGCGAATATGAATTAAACAAATAAGAATACTGAAATTACGGAAATTAAGATGTAAAATATAAAGACTATAATAAAATGGAATTGGACTGAAATTGAAATATTTGCATGCCTAATTATGATGTAAAATTAGGACTAAAAGGAGTAAAAGAAGAAATAGCTTATTTTTTACTTAGACCTTGAGTTAAGTTAATACGCACAATTATAACGTAGATTATAACTAGAAACAGAACAGAAAGAGGCTTATTTTGGGACTTAGAATAAATTAATAAGCAATGATAGCAAGAATGACAGTAGAGGCTTATTTAAACAATTTATACTAAGTTAATAAACAAAGATGAAAGTAGGACCTGTACCAACAACATTCTATATTATTTCTATGGACACGGTGTCTCAAATTAGCCTGAAGTGAGATGAGGGCACGCTTATGCTGTAGAAGTGGTAAATAAATGGTCAAATAATAGAAGTTCAAATCATAGGGATTTGGACAAGGGGCACAACTAGATATTATTTGGATGACGAACCTATACCAACAGCATTCCCTATTATTTTTATGGACATGGTGTCTCACATTAGCCTGAAGTGAGATGAGGGCACACTTATGCTGTAGAAGTGGTAAATAAATGGTCAAATAATAGAAGTTGGAATCATGGGGATTTGGACAAGGGGCACAACTAGATATTGTTTGGATGATGGGCCTGTACCAACAGCATTCCTTATTATTTCTATGGACACGGTGTCTCACATTAGCCTGAAGTGAGATGAGGGCACGCTTATGCTGGAGTAGTGGTAAATAAATGGTCCAATAGGTGGAGCAACTGGTAACATGAGCATAGTGGTGGTCATGCGTACGGCTTCCAGTTGGTGCTCAGTAATCTTATGAGTTCCATGCGCTTAGTAGGTGCCTTTCGTAGGCACTGGTGTCTAAACTTCAATAGACACATAGTAGAAGGCCAATCAAAAGGGTAGAATTAAGACTTCAGCTTAATTAAAGTTGGATTAGGAATTCAGCCTAATCAAGCTGCTATCAAGGACAAGTGCAAACAATCGAAGTTATCTAATTGAATTAATCTAGTAGCTAATTGTATTTATTTCTAGTTTTACCTTTCCTTCTATTTCCTTTGTTTCTTTTTATAACTAGAATTGTTGCAAAGTCTATTATCTTTACTTTTCTTAAAAATACTAGTAATTACTATCATTCACCAGAATTTTAGTTTGACCCACTCCTCTATTTTCCCCCTTTTCCCCCCATAAGCCAGCAAGGGCAAGGATGGTAGATTGTGGAATCTTGGAGACTTCTTTGACGGAGATTTTCTCATGTATTCATTTTCTTCATTTTCAGCTTTAAGTTCTTCTGTTGTACTAGCACTCTTTGAGGGATAGTTTGTACTCTGATTTTTATGAGACTGAGGTTTTGATTTCATAAGACATGTTTTGGCATTTTGAGACATCATATGTATTTTGTATTTCGTGACTTATTTGGTTTATAAAGTATTTATGAAGTTTGGTTTCAATAGTTTTCGCTGTGCTTATCTATTTTATCTAGTGAATCTTAGTCTCTATAAGTTTTTAGCTATACCTACAACGCACCACATCTTTTAATGTGTCCTTTTGGGTATACTAAAGGGTGTGGGGTGTTTCAAAATCTATACTATACTGTGATTACTGAGTTTGATTTCAAAAGTGCACAAGCCCCTTAGGTTTTTTGTGAATTTTAAACCGAACAATCATGAATTTTCTTCTCCTCTATTTCTCTAGCTCCTCTCTTCTTTCTCAATTATCACTGCTCTTTCTTCCTCCAGTTTCGTCCAGCCGAAATAATAAAGTTCACTTGATTTGTGCCCTCTCCATTTCATCATCGTTGCCTTCTCCTCCTACCATCGTCATCAGCCACTTCGGTTCAGAATCACCTCCACGATGATTGACAACCGCCTTCACCTCTCCATCCCTTTCGATTTTCGTACTACCTTGCTCAGCAGTTGTCGTCTTCTACGTCCTCCATACCAATGGTCGACAGCATGTATTTGAAAACTGAAGCGTCCCCTTCGTTTTCGTAAGAAACGACTTTACACGTCATTCTCGTCCCCTTTTGATAATTAGCCCAATTTCAAAATTAGTCTAATGCCCATCCTTCCTTTCTCACCCTTTATTGCCTAACTCTAATTTGAATTTCATCTAATGCCCAACGTTTTGATACCATAGAATCGCTTGATGTTTAGCCCCACCACGTCATCGCTTCTTAGATTTGCTACCGTTCGACTTCACTCCGTCGATGGTGACTGTACCACTTTTCCATCTGCAGCTGTACATTTTGGGGATTCAAAACTTCTATTTCGATGATTAGATAATCTTCTATGCCACTTTTCCTTACCCTCCATTTTGTTTCTTTTTTTGGCTGAAAATTGCGACCCTCTGATTTTTAGCATGGTTTTTTTCCCTTCAAAGTGAAAGTTTTATACTATAGAATCCCTCAGATTATGTTAATAATATTTTTAACATGGTATTTAACAAGATTAACCAATGTACTATAGAACTCCTTAAATTGAAAGTTTTATATGCGGTACATGATTGAGGCATCATATGTGCATATACTTTGGTAAAGTCGTTTATTTTAGATTAATTGCAAAATTTGTAGCATGCAACAAAATTAGCTTTGTTACCCAATTTCTTTTAATGATTTCAATGAGTAGTGCACGCCTGTAATCCATTTATAATCATATATATTGCCCCTTTAACTTTGTTCATCTTCTTTCTATTCTTTTTATTTTGAAACATTCAAAAGTCTTTTTTTTCAGGATGAACTGGAAGCAAAGTTGGAGGAATTAAAAGAAGATATATTGGGAGAGCTACCTTTTATATCCATACGTCTTCTCTAGCTTTTTCATGTATGTTCCTCCAAGAAAGCATTAAACTAGACATTATTCTGAAAAAACTATATATAAAGAAGATGAGCTTGGGACTGTCCAACTTGAATTGGCAATGTAAATAGGTAAATTTTCTTCTGAATTCCAAGTTATAAAGAGTTGTATTAACAAAACCAATTTTTATGCAACCATAAAGCATAAATAACTAGCTATATTAGTTCCCATAGCATAACACTAAGCCTTATTCCAACCGACTTTAAAATTATGTTTGAGAAATGAAAGTCCAAAATAAATGTCATATGTAATCTATGATGTTCAAATAGCTTAAATATAAAATTTCACATTATTCAAATAATGATATCTCCGTATCAACATAAGAACAGTTGAATATGTATTTCCATTTCATAACCATTCCTTTTATGCTATGTAAGTAGACATTTAGAGCATCTTTTATTCTTATATATATATAATATGATGCTATTTGAGGTTTCTAGGTTGATATATTTCCCAATCCTAACAAAATTGATATGCATGTGTAGATTCCAATTGTTAATTTATTATCTAATTTGGAAAATCATTTCCATTCATTTTAATATGCATATTTCAAAATGCGGTAAAATAAGGTGACGTTAACATAATTCTTTCTCATTCGGTTGTTGTAGATTACCTGTTATTATATATATAAAAGCTTTATGTTTCTATGAAAATACATGAACATGCTGGATTTGGATGTTATTTATTTTATGATCATACAAAGTAATGATAATAACATTTGGTCCACGCCTTCACATACCCGATGATGTCATTCTGAATTGCCAGTTTTGTTATTTTGTACATTATTATCTTCTTCTTGCTTTCATGTAATTATAGTTTTTTGGTAAATATGATATCATGGTGCTTAAATTCCTATAATATGGTAATGATAATGATCGAATGTAAACTTGAATTTAATTTGTGGATCTTACAATTAGAAATCATAATTTTGTCAACTAATCTACACATTATTATTACATCTTTCCATTCATAGTTTTTTGTTGCAAGAATGAAATTCATGTTCTTATGTTTTCTAGTTATTTTAAGGTAGTAGCATTCATATTCATATTTAAAGATTTTATACTCCAATAATCTGGCAACATAAGTAGTTAATATCAGTATTGGGTACGTATCGGTCAAGTAACGATATGAGATTTTTTTAAATATGATGATATCAGATAATATTGGAAAAATATCGGACATGTGTAGAACATGTTATAAACAATATATTATTATATTATAATGTTTTGTTTTTAATATTTGGATCAATATTGTCAAATTACTATTAAAGATTGGTTGCATGTAATTTACATATGGTGGTTCGTTTATTGGGATATTCTATTAACTACAAGTCACAGAAGGGCCTTATAAAAATCGAGAAATTCATATAATGTGCATCTTTATTATTTTTTTCATTTTTGTACTATATTCATTGTTTGTTCATACATCTAATCATCTATATTACTTTTCAATTTTCTTTCCATAATTATAGTTTCTTCATTTCAATTTCACTTAATTTAATGAACAAGTAATGTTTATTTGATACCGATTACTAGTTATAGGCCGTTCTTTATCATTATGTGAAATATAAATTTTTACTACGTTTCAGCTTTTTGTTCTTGTGCATGATAATAACTAATAAAAAAAATTTGTGAGCTAACTTACCAATTAGAAATGGTGAACAAAAATAACTAAAAAGAGAAGTTGATCTTACACGATTTAGTTTCTAGAGGTAAAGTCTTCACATAAAATAAAACACATAAAATAATGAAATAAGTAGATTTTTCTTTATTCAAATACTAATAAAGAATGCTAAAAAAATATGGTTAAAACTGAAAAATTAGCGCATTGGGATTCTATTATGGTCTAAAGATTTTCATTCATCTTATCCTAAAAACAAATATTAAGACTGTGAATATATTTATTTATGAATTTATTTTCTCCAGCACATACAATAATAAAATATATTTTTAAAAATTATCGGGTATTTTGCACTAAATACGGAGCGATATAACCGCAAAATTTGTAGTACAGCGTTAAAGATATTTAAGTGATATTTTTGAAAAATATCGGCAAAGGAGTGATATGAGATATGTCGGCGATATATCAACGATGTTATCCGATATCAACTACATAGCCAACAATCAAAAATATCTAGCAAACACTAAACCTTGGTGGATACATTTGTAACGACCTACCTTTTTGGACAGTTTAAATCGACAATAAACCACACATGTCAACTCAAACCATTTAAAAGGGAGGATTGTTAATGGGGTAAATAAGAACATAAGAGAAAAAAAGGAAAAACAAACATAAAATCTCGCAGTGGAATGACAGTGTATAATAATCAAATAAACAGTTCATGAAGCTTTTTTACAAATACATTTGATTACACCATTACAGTACAATCAGAGTTATATATGCAGTAGGTATAATAAGATAATACAGTGGAACAACATGATATAGTGGAATATATATATATATATATATATATAAATAGTATACAAATCTCTGTCTTCGTCCTCCAGAAATAAAGTCTTCAACACTGAAATGCTCAGGGTGACCCGAGCGTAATGAAAAGACAAAACACTCGAGTCAGAACTAAAAGATCTTATGTAAGTTAAATCAACTGCAAATAAATATGAGTGTAACAGCTTTAGAGATATTTACGGGATTTTACATCTCCTATCTAGTGTATAACGTGCGTGCAATAACTTAAGAGATGTTCAGGATTTCCATCACCTAAGGACCCGTTAAACTATTTATATGTAGTAATATACGCTATATATATAATGTCTATTAGTAAAGTATTAAAATAGCTTTAAGGCGTTACCCATATCCCCCTTAACACATTTTATAAATGTCGTAGTCTATACAGTACTGTAAACTCCACCAAACCGGTAAGCTATCAGGGAGCACTCCATAGGTACGACACAAAACAAAATCGTAGTGGGCTCGATAAGACATATGACAAGGCGCATGAGGCTGTACCCACGGTAGGATTCTACCGGATTGCAGAACCAAACTAGTGGTAACGCATAGCAGCTACTACCTCCCACCTAAAACAACACTCCCATAATCAAATCGCGGGTGGCCATCAATCAATCATAAAGTAACAAATATGGTATCGAAGAAGCGTGTCCGATAGGTGGAGCAACCTCACTTGGCCTGGTTATGGCTCCTGATTTTAGTCATATCAAGCTGACCCGAGGGGGTCAGGGCTGCGTTCGTACCTCATACAGTAGCGTTCGCCAAACCATCCAACTATTACCTTATGAATATAATTAACCTTAGTTTACATTTTATTACATTCATATTCTACAGTTATCCTCCTAACTCATATTAACTGCAAAATTTAATTATAATATTTCAATTTCATTAATTCCATTGATTACCAATTTAATTCCTTATTTACAATTATAACCAAATTAACTTTACAATTATTTCAATTAATTGAAATTACATTAAAATAGTTGTCAATAACATTCAAACAACATTACTAAATCATATCCTAATTATTTTTCTCATTAATAAATTATAAATTTTAATTTCTCACAATATTAAATTTCAAAATCTTACTTAATTTAATAGTTTTAATTATCAAAAATACGGGTCGTTTCACTGTCCCCCACTCAAAACTTTTCGTCCTCAAAAAGGAACGAGAAGGAATTAAGAAACTTGATATAATTTTATTCAAATTATCCAACTTACAAACAATTAATTTACATAATTTAGTTTAATAAGAATTTGAAAATAACTCAACTTTCACAAAATTTTCTAAGTCCTAAATTTACGAAAAATTTCGGCAGAGTCTCCTTTGTACGGATAGGTCCAGAAAAATAATAATATCAATAATTTCAATATATATATATATCATATTTCAATAATAAAATATCCCAACCATGGGAAAAACAATAAAATATTGTTCCAAAACCATAATCCAAAAACGTACCTATTTATCGGGCAAACAAACTCTATTTATGAAACCAAAAGCAGTAGTTATTGCTTCCACAAACCCGTATTCCACTTATATAATCCAAAATAGTGAGAATTTTGTAAAAGAGAAATATTTAGTTGTTTTAATTAGTAACAAAAGCAAATCAACGTAATACATATGCAAACAAAATGGCACGGCCATCATATGCAACAAAAGAATCCATCACACATCCATAGCAACCAAACTAATGGTTTATTTAGTTTAGAAACTTTTCATCGTACAATGATGATAAATAAACTATTAAGCATACCATACGCTCAACAGCCTTAGATAATTACTTGATAGATTATTCATACAATCTTAAACAATTTTAAGTATCCTTTCCCAAACTTCCCATTAGCCAAACAATACAGGATTTAAATGTTATTTAAGTTTGTTCTATTGGTTTACTTTTTACTCTTTTTTTATTTTCATTCATTCATACAATGTCATTTTTCCATTAATTTACATTCATTCACTTACATATGTTATTTTCCATTCAATTATTTAGAACATCAATAAATCATTTCTTAAAATATTATATAAGAAATTTCTTTGCAAAATTAATTCGTAGTTATTATTTACTTATAAAATTGATTTCCATGTAATATTAATATTCTTTAGTGAATAAATTCATACTTAGTTTCTTAACTTTTAAATTTACATTCATTCCTTCATATATAGTATCATTTAATATTAAATATATTTATGAATCATTTCAACAATTTCTTAAATTTATAACCATTTACTTAAGTGATATTCACTTTTACTATTAAATTTGATTATTAAGCATTTCAACCATTAACTTAAGTTTATATATTCCCTGTACATCTTAATTTTCATTTATAAACATGCCTTCATTTTGAAGCATTTTTGTTATTAAGTTTTTACTTGTATAATATTCTATTACATATTCAGAAATAACATTTCAACTTTTTAAATATTTCAGTTAATTTTTTATATATGTTTTTTTTAAATGTAATTAAATGTTATACATATTTATCTTATTCAGTTTAGTTAACAAAAATGTTCAATAATTTACATCTTCTTAATTTTCATTATCTTTTAATTTGCAGGTTACAAATCTCCAATTCCTTTACAATTTCATTAATACTTAGCTCCAAATTTCTTATATTTCATTTTAGAAGTTTCAAACTATTAAAATTAGTTAAGATTTCATTTCATTACAATAATTGAAATCCCTAATTTATAGAACCTTAAGAACTAAATGCCGGGTTCATTTCAAATCATTTTGAAATAATATATATATATATATTCATATCTTTTATATATCAAATCATACTTAGACATTTTAAATCAAAATATGTTTATCGAACCTGATGCATAGCAAAGCTACTAAGTGGCCTCCCCCACTTTGAGACTCAAAAATGAATGTCGATGATGCGGCCGTCATCACCGAAATTATTTTCCAGCGACAGAAGAGGGGAGTACAGAACTTATTTCCTTTAAAAATTCTTTTAAAACATTTCTTTCAAATCATATTGAAAATATTTATATCCAAAAATACTTCCAAATAATACAAATATTAACTTTCCAAAATCTTTTGAAAACCAATTTCAGAACCCCGGAACTTAAGTTCTCAAATTTTCAATTAAATTCATTTTCTTTGTAAATCCTATTTTTCAACCAATGTTTATAAAATTTCACTTCCTAACAAACATATCACATACAAATATATCCATTTATAAAAATTATTCTTTTATATACAAAATATAATACTAGGTAAAAATATTTCATTTACCTATATTTCAAAAACAATATTGTGTTGGTCTGCCCTATTAAGTGTTTAGAAATCTCTATCGATGCCATAACGTCCTATGTACTGACCAAAATTTATAAATACTTAACAGAACAAATTAACACAATACAAATACATTTTTTATAACACTAACAAATACGCCCTCTCATATATATACGCTCAAACAGCTCATTCTAGGGTATTACTACCCTATCTCTAATGAGTCAAATCCCACAAAGCTATGGTTATCGCTAAGCCAAAGCTCTGATACCAACTGTAACTGTAACGACCCACCTTTTTAGACGGTTTAAATCGACAATAAACCACACATGTCAACTCAAACCATTCAAAAGGGAGGATTGTTAATAGGGTAAATAAGAGAAAAGAAGGAAAAACAAACACGGAATCTCACAATGGAATGACAAAATATAATAATCAAATAAACAGTTCATGAAGCTGTTTTACAAATACATTTGATTAGACTTTTACAATATAATCAGAGTTATACATACAGTAGGTATAATAGGATAATGTAGAGGAACAACATGATGCAGTGGAATATATATATATATAATATACAAATCTCCGTCTTCGTCCTCCAGAAATAAAGTCTTCAACACTGAAATGCTCAAGCTGACGTGAGCTTAATGAAAAGACAAAACACTCGAGTTAGAACTAAAAGATCTTATGTAAGTTAAATCAACATCAAATCAATATGACGGTAACGGCTTCAGAGATGTTTATGAGATTTTACATCTCCTATCCAATGTATAACGTGCGTGCAATAACTTAAGAGATGTTCGGGATTTCCATCTCCTAAGGATCTGTTAAATTATTTACATGTAGTAATATATGCTATATATATAATGTCTATCGGTAAAGTAAAGTATTAAAATAGCGTTAAGGCATTACCCATAACCCCCTTAACACATTTTATAAATGTCGTAGTCTAAACAGTACTATAAACTCCACCAAACTGGTGGGCTGTCAGGGAGCACTCCATAGGTATGACACAAAACAAAATTGTAGTGGGCTCGATAAGGCATATGACAGGGCACACGAGGCTATACCCATGGTAGGATTCTACCGAATTGCGGAACCAGGCTGGTGGTAACGCATAGCAGCTACTACCGCACATCTCGAACAACACTCCCATAATCAAATCGCAGGTGGCCACCAATCAATCACAAAGTAACAGATATGGTATCGAAGAAGCGTGTTCGATAGGAGGAGCGACCTCACTTGGCCTGGTTATGGCTCCTAATTTTAGTTATATCAAGCTGACCCGAGGGGGTTAGGGCTGCGTTCATACCTCATACAGTAGCGTTCGCCAAACCATCCTACTTCATTCTGGATTCTCCATCACATGCACAGATGTTAAAGTGGTTTCGGAATTGGCAGAGAGTATGACAATTTCCGACCCCGATCTCTTTAAAAACCAATCGTTATATGTTAACCCTGAATTATCCACGACCTAAGAAGTATACGTCTCAAGACTTAACGAGTTAAGGATTGCGAGACTCAACAAGTTGACTTAGATGATCTACGACTCAGTAGACTCCGACCTAAGGAATGGTCCTACTCAGCGACCTACGAGTCAAAAGGTTAGCGACCTGAGACATGGTGGGACTTAACAGTTTACGAGCTAACAAGTTTACGACTCAATGGATGTACGACTTGAGGGCTTGACGACTCAGCGAGTTAAACGACCTACGACTTAAGAAGGTTTCGACTTAACATGCTACGACTCATCAGGTTAACTCTTCTATGACTTAAGAGACTCAGTGACTTAACTTGCCTAGCGACCTAACTACCTGGAAGGCCTTAAGTCGTCTACGACTCATGGTTGCTATAAGTCGTCTACGACTCATGGTTTGCTATAAGTCGTCTCCGACTCATGGTTGCTATAAGTTGTCTACGACTCATGTTTTGCTATAAGTCGTCTACGACTCATGGTCTTACGAGATAAGAGGTGTACGACTCATAGTCCTGCGAGATAAGAAGTGAACAACTTAAGTTATGTGGCGACTTAGTGATTAAAAAGAATCAACGGCCTAACTGCTAAAGGCTCTACGACTCATGAGGTTCTACGACTCATGAGGTCTTACGACTCATGAGGTTTTACGACTCATGAGGTCTTACGACTCATCAGTCTTACGACTCATCAGGTTCAACGAGTCAAGAAGACCTACGACTCAAGGTCCTAACGACTCAACGAGTTAAGCTATCTACAACTTAAAGAAAGGGGGTTCCGACTTAACGACTCAGTGGGTTAAGGTCTTACGAGTTAAGGTCTGATAAGTCGGCTACGACTTAATACTTGTCAAAGACAGCCACAGGATGGGCCCATAACAACTATTCCTTAACTCGTCACCGACCTAACCCTATTCCTTAACTCGTCACTGACTTAACCCTATTCCTTAACTCGTCACCGACCTAACCCTATTCCTTAACTCGTCACTGATCTACCCTAAGTCGGCTACGACTTAAAAACTTAGAGAAATTTCCTGAGTCCAGATCAGCTCCTATAAATACCCCATCACTTCCAACATTTGAAGGACTTTTGGCAAACCATTTCTACAGCGCTGTTACTCCGTCAAACTCTTCATTCATTCAGCAATCAAGGATCCTTCAAGCATTTGTGACACTACAACAAGCTTCGAGAGAAATTCCTTACATCCGACATGGATTCATCGAGTTTCACCGTCGAAGATTGAGCTAGTAGTCAAGATTGTTTCTTGTGATCGAATTGTACTTTTTCTTGAAGAGATTTGTATCAAATTGTAACCGAATCAGCAATAAGAGACTATAAAGTGGACGTAGGCTCAATTACGGGCCGAACCACTATAAACCTGTTGTTCATTTACTGCATTTCTGCTATTTTCCTGCTTTGATTTCTGTTCCCGTCACACGGGTGGTGCTTTCACAATCCTATTACACACACCGGGTGTTAGCGCTCACTTTTTACCGTTAACATTTTGGTGCTTTCACTGAGAAGTTGAACTCAAGCGATCATCCACCGTTGCTTCGCAAAGACTCATAAAAAGAACCTCTCTTAAAAACCAGATCCGAAATAATGGCTCCTGGGAGAAGAGGTAGACCTATCAGATCCGGAAATGCTCACGAAGGGACTTCCGCTTCCCCAACAACAGACCAAGCAACTCCAACCGTTGGAGTCACCAGGGCTGAATTGGATGACGCAGTTTCTGGATTATACCAACAAATTGAAACTCAAAATGCTTTGATGATGGATAGAATAACTGCCCTGCTCGGGGCAAATCGTCAACCAGAAAACCAACAAACCACCCTTCCTGAAACGCCACCTTTCCAAGTTGATGGTTCTAGGCCGCAACCAACTTGTCATGAACATATGCCTGGGCAAACTTACGAGGGAAGAACTGGTGCTTGCCCGGAGGTGTCTTTGAACAATAAAGAGTACCTGTCTGAAATGGTTGGCCGCATCATGAAAGAGAGCATGCAAAGGGAAGAGGATGAGGCTGACTGGGGATTTGCGCCAAGCAGAACTCCGTTTACTGAAAGGATCCTGAGAGCGGAATTCCCAAGGAAATTTGCACCTCCTACTATCCAAGCCTATAGGGGAACCACTGACCCTAATCATTTCCTATACAAATACGATTGGCATATGACCGGTGCAAGAGCATCAGACGAGATCAAGTGTCGATACTTTCCGGTATACCTCGAAGGCGTGGCTTTACTTTGGTTTACAAAGCTTCCAGTTCGGTCTGTAGATAAGTTCTCCGACTTAACGCAAAAGTTTAAAGAACAGTTCAGATTGTATGCTTCAAAAGCTAAGGATATAATGTCACTGTCTAACCTTGAACAAGCGCCCGGAGAATCAATCAAATCTTTCTTGAGCCGTTTCAATATAGCTTTGGCCGAGGTAGAAAATGCAGAACCACGCATGATCCTGACTTATTTGATGCGAGCCATTGATAAATCGAGTAAATTTGGGATATGGCTAAAGATGAAGGAACCGAACTCACTTGATAAATTTTATAAAAAGGCCGACGAGTTCATTCGCCTTGAAAGCCTTTCTACGACGTCGAAGGTGGTTGCTGCCCAAACTAATGACAACAGTGTCCCGTCTAAGAAAAGAGAATCTGAAAGTCAGAAAAGGGAGAATGAAGGAGGAAAGAACCAGGGAAATGAAAAGAAACCTCGCCGCTTTAATTCTTCGGATTATACTCCTTTAACTGATACACCAAGAAATATCTATTTTGCAACAAAAGACGTTGTCCGGTATCCTAAGCCACCTGAGATGACGAAAGGTGCAAAGAGTAATGGAAAATTCTGCCAATTTCACAATCAACCTGGCCATGACACTGACCAATGTCGCCAATTAAAGAAAGTGATTGAAGAATTGCTGGAACAAGGTAAACTCCAATAATACGTTAAGAGAAGCGGAGTCGATCCAACCTCATCCACTCGGGATCAACAACACCCTACCCATCAATCTGATTCTCACAACAACACTGCAGTGCAAGATTCAGAAAAGCTTGTCATTAATGCTATCACAGGGGGACCATACCCAGCAAGCAGAAGTTGGAATGACTATTAATTACCCACAAAACTGCGACTGGGGCATCTCTCACTTTCTCTGGCATAAAAATCCAAAAGCTGTGAATCAAGCACAAATGGGAATCCAGCTTGGAGATTCTGACACAACAATAACTAGCATTCATTTTTACTTAACAGCATTGCTTGAATTTGTAAAAATAATGATGGATGTGTAACTTCTGCATTGTAAACCGCTGAGAAATCAGCGTGACTCAATAATGAAAAACTATGCATTCTGTGTTTTCTATTATAAAATGCCTGTTATATTTCGATGTGTAAATACTCTAAATGTATTGCTAAAGTGTCGATCTAATACTGCAGGTCATTAAAGCAAAGCTCACCCATCGCAAAGCTAAGCGAGCCTTACAAATCATTTATTAAAGAAAATTTCAAGCAACAAAAATTCCAAACTCAAATCCCATACAAGAGGAACTTCACATAAAAAGTTGACGGCTCCACTGTGTCAAGCCCTCGTTAACTGGTTGCAATCGTTGATATAAAAAGGCATCCAACCAAATAACTTGCGTTTACTCTGTGGAGTCATTCAACAGTGAAGTCTACTTCTTCGGATAAAGCAACTTACTTGCAAAAGAAAGGAAGACGCGCTTGGAAACGATGATAAAGGATCGCAGATTGGCGGATGATGATACAACATGAGCGGGCAAACGTGGAAACAGCCAAAGGGATGTATGCCTCTCAACAGGAAAGCAGGTAGATCCACTAAAGGGATACCTTCCCAAGCAGAAGGGATAAGACCCTCGCTAACTGATTGTGATGCATCCGATCAGGCAGCTTGTGTCCATCCCATGGATCTACTTGCCCCTAAGACGCAACCTTCCTGGCACACCAACCAAAGCCCACTAACGAGGCACGCCAATAAATGGGAGTGCTTTACTCAATCAAAAAGATCGGTGAGACTACCAAAGGGGCACCCCGTTAATTGATTGCGATCGTTTGTACAAACAAACATCCAATCAAGCAACTTGCGCCTGTCCCATGGGCCCCTCCGACCATGAGAAAGTAACTTCCAGGCAATCACAAGCCCTCTTCGGAGGCACAAGCCCTCTTCGGAGGCACAAGCCCTCTTCGGAGGCACAAGCCCTCTTCGGAGGCACAAGCCATCTTCGGAGGCACATTTCACCCGTGTAGAAGTCCGAAATTGCTTCTCTTCGGAGACCAAAATTGCTTCTCTTCGGAGACCAAAATTGCTTCTCTTCAGAGACCAAAAAACCTCTTCAGAGGCGTACTTCACCTTGCTTGAAGTACCAAAAATAAACCCTTTACTGGGGCATAAAATCAAAACCTTCTTCAGAAGCTCATTTCATTGTACAGGAAAATTCACTTTCAAACAAATAAAAGTGATCATTCCCAGAAGTCGAAATGTTCTTCAGGAAGAAAAAGAAAATAAAAATTTCTCCAAAGACAAGATATACTCTATTAAAAAGCAGAATAATTCTTCCCTGAAAAAGTGGAAAGTTATTCTCTAAAATAAGAGTATCGGTCTTGTGAAAGTAAGAAATATTACAATATACTTGTGGTATGGGGGCAACATTATACAATTCAGTTACAGTAATAAAAGTAGTATACAAGCGACATACCACAAGTTCATTGCAATATCACGTAATAAAGATGTGGAGTAAATGCGTTCTTGAAACACAGACAAAAAGTTTGTACAAATAGAAAGAATCGTTTACTCTACACTTCAAATGAAAAACAGATGTATTCCTACATACACAAGGATTTGTACAAGAAAAATATCTATTTATTTCAACACTATGAGAAATTTTTTACATTGTTCAGGTTACAAAAAGAAGCGGAGACCGGTATCCGCACAATCCCCGGTCAATACAAAAAGCAGAAAAGACAAAATCAAACTCATTTCCCCTTCTTCCCACCCTTGGAGCTTTTACCCGGCCTGGTAATTAGCTTCGTAGGCCGTATCGGAGAAGAAGGAGAAAGAGACTCAGCCGGATCAATCTCTGCCTCATCCCCAGCAGCAGAAGAACTCTTCTTTCCTTTCTTCGAAACCACACGCTTCCCCTTCTTCTTGGAAGAAGACTCACTCCCCGGAGCAAGAAATGTAGAAAGCTTTGTGTCATAATAGAAAGACTGCTCCGGGGTCTTCTCGCTATCTTCCAGACCTTCTGCCTTCTGTTCTTCGGAAGCAGGTGGTTCATCTAAACCTTGAAGGGCCGCTATTGGTTCTTCCTGTGAACCCGGTTGAGAAGCTGGAAGAGGTATAACTTGAGGAGGAGGAGGAACGACAGCTGAAGAAGGAAGAATTGGTGCAGTTTCCGGCACGACTGATGCATAATAAAAGAAATCAAAATCAGTATTCTTCGAGAAAAAAGAAGACCGTGAATCGTCAAAGTTACCTGGAGAAGCCGGTTTAGCGAGATCAATCTCAAATTCCCGAGCTTGGAAGTCCTTCATTGCCTCTTCCTCTGTAGGGGTGGTTACAGTTTCTTTGTCAACCTTAGCGGGAGGCGTGGAATGAGAACTAGAGCCAGCAATATCCGCGTAAGCTAAAGCCGAAGTATAAGCAGGAGCAATAGGAGGTGTTTCTTTCTCAGGAAGCTTCTCTCCCGTCGCCTCGGCCCGCACTCGGATAAGCTGCTCTTTTCCTTTGGCAAGGGCAGCGCGATCGCTCTCACTTAAGTAGGTAGCTTGAAGATCTGTTTCAGAATATCCGGCACCACCAAATAAGTCAATGATTGCCTCCCATACTTCCGCTAAGGTGACTTCATATTCTGGTGCCAAAAATGAAAGGCTCCCACGCCCCAGGACATAATGCATATAAAAGTCGAACAGAGTCGCGTCAACGGTGGCTATGGTCGCCTTATGGGATTCTTCGGCTGCAGCTTTACCAGAAAGAACTTCACCACGTTCTCTTTCAGCCTTCAGTAGCAGAGATTGCAGTCTTATAATTTCTAAATCTTGAGAGCTGACTTTCTCTCGAAGCTGAACAGCATCATCGCGGTATTTTCTCGTAACCTGCTGTTCTGCTTCGAGTTTCACCTCAATATCTCTCTGAGCAGCATGGGCGTCTCGAACTTGTTTTTGAAGCATTTCTTCTTTTTGAGAATAAGAAGTGGAAGAAGTAGCAAGCTCTTTTTTAAGTCTTTCAACTTCGGCTTCGAGCTTCACATAACCATCGCTAATGCTTTTCATCTCCGAGTCATGCTGCTTACGCCATTTGTCCCACTCAGATTTATCATTTTCCATGGTCATCATCGCTTCAAGGTTCATATGGTTGACCCTTTGAAGTTCATCAACCAGCTTCTGCCATCCAGACATTCTTTCGATGTCAAGTTTCACAGCATTGGCATTTTTCAGCATCGCCTGCTTATCAATGGGGACCAAATCCAAATCAAAACGCACTCCTTTCAGACACCAATTCGGAAATCGGCTCTGGAGTGTGGGAGGACCATCTCCAGCTTGGTACTGTGGCCTATTGATGATTGTCTGGATGTTAGATTCCTTAAGGGCAGGGGAACCGGAAGATGTATTAGGAGGAATAGAAGCGGTAGTCTTTTCCGAGATATTAGATGTATCTTTCTCGTCAAGTCTGACCCGTTTGCTGGAATCATCGGAAGTATGACTCTTCCCCCTGTCATCGTAAGATTTCCTCTTGTAAGGATCGTCGCTTCTGCGGGAAGAGTCACGACGCTCGTCCCTACTCCCATAGTATTCCTCATCTTCTCTCCGGCGACGCTCTTCATGAGCTCGCCTCTCATGAGCCTTTCTGGCAGCCCTCTCCTCATCAGTTTCCTTCACAGCACCAATATAACTCCTAAAGTCATAAGCCTCACGGCTTCCGTAACGCTGGAATTTGTTGTAGTAAGAGCCGCTTCGCCCCATCAGAGAACCTGAAATTGAAGAAAAAGACCAGTATCAGAAATCCTCAAATTGAAGAAGCTAAGTACATATAAGTGCCAAAAATTCTAAGTGTGTGTGATGTGCAAACTACGCGCGTCAGACTACAAACCACTTTTGGGTGTAGAAATGGCAATAAGTTGTGTGGAAGGCATTGTGGTTTGTTGCAAAGAAGAAGTTGCTTCGACAACAGGAGGGACCACTTTAGAAACATCATCTTTAAAGAGCTCCTGAGAGATTATCATGATGTCGCTCAGACTGTCAAAAGTATCATCGCCATGGTGCATGGGAGAATTATCTTTTTCAACTTCCACCTCAGCCGTCTTTTCAAGAGTGTGAAGATTTTCCTCATCTTCAACAACCGGGGCAAGTGCTAACTTACTGGACGATCCAGCAATGTCGGTAGGAGTAGAACACTTTACCAATGAAGTCTCAGCGGTAAGTTCTTGTGGTAAAAGTTCCTTAGCAGGAACAGGGGCATCTGACTCCTCAGCAGGAGAATCAGGGACTTCATGTGGCTGAGTGGAACGGGAAGGATGTAAGAGTCCAAATTCGTGGAGGAACTCATCTCTCAATAGAAATTGAACACTCCTCTCCTCGACCGGCACGGCCATAAGCCTCTCAAAGGTAGTCTTGTGACGAGGTTCCCTAGAGGGGGAAGGAAGCGCTGAAACAGTAGAAAAAGAAGTTAACACTTGACAATTTGGACTTCAAAGAATTTAGAAAAACACAGGGAAAAGACAGATAATCGTACTTCCCACTCTCCAAATGGCGTAAAATCCCGGGGGACAACGAACAAAGAAAAACTGGCTCAGAAACCCAGGAACGCTTTCGGGAAGACCAATAATCAGTTTACGATTCCTGGCACTCCTTACAACTGTGATAGAGGGATGGTCTTTGATCTTTGTGAATGAGCATAGAAAGAAAATTTCTCCAAAACTGGGAAAACGGTCCAGCATTCTCCTAAAAAGCACACACAGTCCCAGCAGGATGGCGTAGCCATTAGGATGAAGTTGAAAAGGGGAGATAGATAATCAAAGGAGCAGTTCTCGGAGACAGTCATTAAACGGGGGAATCGCTCCACTCAAGCACATTTGGCGGTTCACTGCGATGAAGCCGTGGGGCGGCCTATCAGCAGTGTCATTTATTCCAGGGAGCAAAGCGTCAGATTCAGCGATGCCAAACTGGGTGCATAGTTGACGGAAAACTTTATGACTCAGAGTGGTAGGAATCCTTTCCGGGGGATCGTTCAGCGGGGTAGCAATTGGAAAAGCTTCTCCAGCTGATTCCAAATCTTCTTGATGGGATGCCATTCTACACAATCAGCCGAATGTTCAAAAGTGAAGGTGCACGTTTCCTAAAAGTGTAAAGTGCTGTGCAAAACTAATGAAAATAAGAAAAAGCAAGTATAACTGGAATTAAACTAACTGACAATCAGTCGATTACGAGATTTCAAAACTTGTTAATACTCAAGTGCAGTGTTAATGCAGACAAATCAGTTTTAGTTAACCATTACGATTCTGCTTTAATACTTCATTTGAGTTGGTTATTGTGTAGCATTTCACTCATACAGTTCATTTAACTTAATCTTTATCAACTAATCTGTCATCCGATATGGGCAGTCGGTGGCAGTATATTCATCCCAGTTTTTTGTAAATGTTATAACAGGCAGTTAGAATTATTGACAATCTATAAAAGAGTGCAACAAAATTCAAGAGTCCAAAGTTCAAACAACTCAAGTCTTAGCATTCAAAGCAGTGAGAAATTTGCTCAAGTTCTAACTCGATCACAACTTAGCATGGGGCAGATTTTCCTAAGTCCTAGCTCGTTCACGGTCTAAAAGATATGCCATGAATCAAGTTGAGTCGTAACTCTCCAATCGTACCACACGTTCAAGCAAAGTGAACAAGTGCTAAGTCGCGAACGACTCAAATGGTTCCTACGAGCTAGGGTTAACTATTCTCTTAGTCATAAGTCGTGGGGATTAAAAGGGGACTTCAATTCTCTAAGTCGTAAGTCGTAACTCGGCTACGACTCAAAGCTTGGTTGCTGTAAGTGATAAGTCGATCCAGAATTTAGTCCATCTGACTCCTGACTCGTTTAATCCCTAACTCGTTAACCATATATCCATCCAACTCCTAACCCTTAACTATCCAACCCGTTAACCCATTCACCGGTTAGCTTCTTCGTCAACCCTATTTCTAAAACCACCACAGATCACAAATCATTACAATCCATATCAAGCCACCTTAATTCCATGAATATCCTACACAGCAGTATTCGCAAGGACCGAGGAAAGAATTCATGGAGAAAGGTCGATAGTAATGGTCAGCGATTGGGAAAAGGGGGAAGACGCTTACGCGATGTAACTGGAAGTGGTTGGAGGTAAATCGAGTCGAAATCGCCTTTGGAAGCTTGAGATCTTGTTAATGGCAGATACGACTTAAAGCACAAGTGATAGGAAGAAGAAGATAAGAGGTACGACCTAAGCGTTTTATACCTCAGGTCAAAGGAATTGGAATCGACTCGCACGAACTAAAATGAATCGAAACACACGACCTACGACTTAGGCGTGTATTTCGAGGGGCAAATGTTAACCCTGAATTATCCACGACCTAAGAAGTATACGTCTCAAGACTTAACGAGTTAAGGATTGCAAGACTCAACAAGTTGACTTAGATGATCTACGACTCAGTAGACTCCGACCTAAGGAATGGTCCTACTCAGCGACCTACGAGTCAAAAGGTTAGCGACCTGAGACATGGTGGGACTTAACAGTTTACGAGCTAACAAGTTTACGACTCAATGGATGTACGACTTGAGGGCTTGACGACTCAGCGAGTTAAACGACCTACGACTTAAGAAGGTTTCGACTTAACATGCTACGACTCATCAGGTTAACTCTTTTATGACTTAAGAGACTCAGTGACTTAACTTGCCTAGCGACCTAACTACCTGGAAGGCCTTAAGTCGTCTACGACTCATGGTTGCTATAAGTCGTCTACGACTCATGGTTTGCTATAAGTCGTCTCCGACTCATGGTTGCTATAAGTTGTCTACGACTCATGTTTTGCTATAAGTCGTCTACGACTCATGGTCTTACGAGATAAGAGGTGTACGACTCATAGTCCTGCGAGATAAGAAGTGAACAACTTAAGTTATGTGGCGACTTAGTGATTAAAAAGAATCAACGGCCTAACTGCTAAAGGCTCTACGACTCATGAGGTTCTACGACTCATGAGGTCTTACGACTCATGAGGTTTTACGACTCATGAGGTCTTACGACTCATCAGTCTTACGACTCATCAGGTTCAACGAGTCAAGAAGACCTACGACTCAAGGTCCTAACGACTCAACGAGTTAAGCTATCTACAACTTAAAGAAAGGGGGTTCCGACTTAACGACTCAGCGAGTTAAGGTCTTACGAGTTAAGGTCTGATAAGTCGGCTACGACTTAATACTTGTCAAAGACAGCCACAAGATGGGCCCATAACAACTATTCCTTAACTCGTCACCGACCTAACCCTATTCCTTAACTCGTCACTGACTTAACCCTATTCCTTAACTCGTCACCGACCTAACCCTATTCCTTAACTCATCACCGATCTACCCTAAGTCGGCTACGACTTAAAAACTTAGAGAAATTTCCTGAGTCCAGATCAGCTCCTATAAATACCCCATCACTTCCAACATTTGAAGGACTTTTGGCAAACCATTTCTACAGCGCTGTTACTCCGTCAAACTCTTCATTCATTCAGCAATCAAGGATCCTTCAAGCATTCGTGACACTACAACAAGCTTCGAGAGAAATTCCTTACATCCGACATGGATTCATCGAGTTTCACCGTCGAAGATTGAGCTAGTAGTCAAGATTGTTTCTTGTGATCGAATTGTACTTTTTCTTGAAGAGATTTGTATCAAATTGTAACCGAAGCAGCAATAAGAGACTATAAAGTGGACGTAGGCTCAATTACGGGCCGAACCACTATAAACCTGTTGTTCATTTACTGCATTTCTGCTATTTTCCTGCTTTGATTTCTGTTCCCGTCACACGGGTGGTGCTTTCACAATCCTATTACACACACCGGGTGTTAGCACTCACTTTTTACCGTTAACATTATATTTTTCACACTGTGGTCATTTTATAAAACATTTATATAATAAATCCAGAAAACAGTTCATACTTTCATTTCAAGATATCCATATACTTATTCCAAAAGTATAAATATATTCATAAATACCGAGGAAAATTTCTTTCAATCAATTTCAAAAATAATTTATAAATCTCTCTTAAACCATTTAAAAACTATTTATATGCTTAAAACCATTTATAAAGCTATTAATAAATTCCAAACGGTTTATAAATTCCTTTTAAAACGCTTCCAAATCCCTTTATACAAGTTTTTTTATAAAACCCATTTATAAATCCTTTAAAACCTTTTATAAATCCCTTTAAAAAATCCATTATAAAATCCTTTATAAAAATCTTTTATAAAATTTCTTTTTATAAAATCCATTATAAAATCTCTTACAAACCCCTTTTATAAAATCCATATAAAACCATTTACAAAATTCTAAAACCTTTTACAAAATCTTTTATCTATTAAAGTTATTTATAAAAGTCTGTATTTATTATCTTAAATCAAAATTATATTTATTATATTAAATTAAATTTAAAATAGATATATTAAAACTATATTAAATATTTTATTAAATTAAATTTTAAACTATTTAAATATATATATTTAAAACTAAATAAAATTATAAGTTAAAATCTTAAATTTACATTTGAAACCATATATTAACTTATAATTTGAAGCTTTAAAACATATAAAATAAATTATTTTCCAAATATAAATTTTAAATAAAATCATTAAATTAAATTTGAAAATTAAATTTATAAATCAAACATATTTTACCATTTAAAAAATAATTTAAAACTGACCAACGGTGTTTGTATAATTTTCTACCCTATGGTCAAGTGATAGGGTATGTATCATTTCAATCCCAAAATAGTTAAATTTTCCAAGTATATATCATTTCAACCCATATCCCAAATCAACAATTTTCAAATCAATAGAATCGCTCGGGTTTATCATTTCAACCCGTAATGATTTTCCCTAATCTATAAGATCATCTGCATATGTATCATTTCAACCCATAGTGATTAACAAGGATATAAACATCCAATCATCCAAAATGTCAACAAATAACATCCATCACAATCATCATCCAAATCAGCCAATAAATCACAACAATTAACTAGTGATCAGTATCAGGTATTTAACTAACAATTTAAATTCAATATTAATTTAAATGGTAATTTAATTCAAAATAAATTCAAATTAAATTAAAATTTCAAAATAAACTACCAAACAACAACCAATAATATTCTTATCACATCATAAATTTAATTTAACTAACATAAGAACGCTTAGTATTTGTGAGTGGGTTAAATCACTCACCTTTGATTTATTGTCGATTTAAAATCCAATAAAAGCCTAACAATCCAATAGTCTCAGAATTTAGCCAAATTTGATTCTTATCGTCCAAAATTTTGATACGGTCGCAACGGAAGAAACTGCGTCCAAATCTGACTTCGTATGCAAAAGTTATTAGCGTTAGAAGTTTGAAAATTAAACTCACGGGCAGAAACGTAATATTGCATACCTATCTCAAACTTTTGCAGCCCACCTCGATCGCGATACCATCACAGCCGCCAGCGTCAATCTCACGAATGCCGCTACTCCGATCATCTATGACCCGATCCAACCACTGCTCCGTGACCCTCATCTCTAGTCGCCCCCACGGCGAGTTTGTCGTGGCCTCCACCTCAGTCTGCACGCACCTCCACCGCCCACGTTCTTGCCAATTTTTGGTGATTTCTGGCAACATCTGACACAAACGAACCATGAGGCCTCTCGACGCCCTCTACAAGATGCAACTTCCCAATCGTCAAACGGTCGACGATCCACTGTCGAATTGAAAACCTAGGATGGATGGTCGAAACTTCTTCGATGATTTCTGGCCAATCCGAGACTCAATTGCAAAAACAAATAGCAGATCTAGATTACGCTCGTCGAGAGATTTCCAATGATATATAATTTGATGTGGTTTGAAGAGTTAGTATTTTCAATTTGATTTTGAATTTGGGAATTAGGGTTTTGATTGGAATTGAAATTAGGGTTTCTGCCAATGGAAAGGAAGAAGGAGCAGATGAGAAGTATGTACAACAAATGAAATGAGATAACTTCTAGGGTTTGAGGAAGTATCTATATATATAGACAGATGGATAAGAATGAATGATCGAATCGAATTGGGTCGAAACGATAACAACGAACCGAAAAGCCCGTTTCGTTCCCGAAACAAAAGTAGGTCATCCCATATATATCAAAATATAGGTTTTCGATATTCTTAAACTCAATGTAACTAGTTTCAAACCCTAATTCCATTGTATATATAAGTTAGCTTTTAAAATCAAATTATATTCATTCAAATTCTATTAATCGATTTCTACGCATTTCGAGCCCGCACGATCAAACAATAAGTCTTATCGCTACAAAACTTGAAATCCTATAATAATTCACTGTTACGAATCCGATAAAACTAGTTTCATCAAAATCCGAGACAGTGGCCAAAATGGCTAATTTTCACGTTAACTAAATAAATTATTATTAAATTGATTTAATCACTTTAAATTCAAATTTAAAAGTTAACCATTTTATCATTCTTGATTACAGAGAAATTAATAATCTTTTAAAATAAATTTTCCATGTTGAATCCAATTATTTAAATATTGCATTAATTTCAGACAATTACTATAATAAAATCCCAGTTAATTATATTTTAATTTCAATCAAATTCTTTTATTTCGGTTTACACTCTTATTATTGAATCAACTATTGCCTTATGAATGTAATTAACCTTAGTTTACATTTTATTACATTCATATTCTATAGTTATCCTCTTAAATCATATTAACTGCAATATTTAATTATAATATTTCAATTTCATTAATTCCATTGATTGCCAATTTAATTCCTTATTTACGATTATAACCAAATTAACTTTACAATTATTTCAATTGATTGAAATTACATTAAAATAGTTGTCAATAACATTCAATCAACATTATTAAATCATATCCTAATTATTTTTCTCATTAATAAATCATAAATTTTAATTTATCACAATATTAAATTTCAAAATCTTACTTAATTTAATAGTTTTAATTATCAAAAATACGGGTCGTTACAACATTATTGATTTTGTATTTGGTATTATAATTGTGTATTTTATTATGGTTTCATTTTTATCATTAATTGATGGCTACAATATTGTCTTGGTAATATTGTACTTAAAATTCCCTCTCTAAATTGTAAGCAAGGATGTCTCCCATTTGACGGTAGCACCATTTATTGTCCTAAGCCTTTTGTTGACTTGCCCATTGTCTATGTAGGTTGGAATTCCAAAATATTTGGAGTTCATTGCTACAGTTTCGACATTTATGATCAATAAATATACTTAAATTTGTTAACTTGAATTTTATTGTCGTTAGTCGATTTCATTAGTATGTGATCAAAATAGTTAATGCAACCAACTTTGGAGAGATTGTTGTAAACCTTTTCATTTTGGGGATGATATCAGTTAGCTTTGAAAAGATAGAGAACATAATAACATATTTATACTTAGGCTGAATACTTATTTATTTCTAGAGTGTCATGGTATGCAGCTAAATGAAATTCTATAGCAGATAATGAATATTTCAAAAAAAGGAAAGAGTAATAATAAGTGGCTTTGTAATAAAATTGCTTAACTTCATGTATCATCACTATTTTCTCATTTTACAAGTACTTGAGACACTTTGAGTCTTCATCTATAGCCACATATATCATTGTATCCATTCTGATGGTCAGAAGCATACAAAAATCCAACATAATCATTTATAGAATTAGAATTAAAAGCTAAAACTAGCATTTACATTGGTAAAAAAAATTAGACTTAAAGGCTTCTACAATTGACCAAAGAAGGGTTTAGTCTGTGAAAATTCATATGGAGATTTTTTATTTATTGGCGTCATGATACGAGGACAAAAGTCCATCAAATATATGAATATACTTTCTGAACCAACTTTCTAGAATTTCTTTCTTTAGGCAAATATGTCATGTGTCCCATGAATGACATTTAGATTTAGTGTGCCCCCAACATACGCCAAGCCACTAGCAATACTGACATATTGACCTTAAGGATCACCCTACATTATCTAAACTATTTTCTTATCTCTTTCTTTTACTTTTGTGCAAACTGCCATTGGAACATGCTCTCATTGAGTTATTCCAACAAAGTTAGCTATATTAATTTTACAAAAAGCATGAGGCTAAAGGATAACAACCACATGAAGCACACCTTGGACCATAAATTTTTCCACACATGTTGCTATTGCGTAGAGTTTTCAGAGGATACAAGTGTACAACATTCGATGCCAAAATATTCATTAAATTATATATGTTGTATGAATAAATATTTCATGCCTTTTCCACTGTTGTTTTACATGCAGGTTACATTCTATATCTTATTTTTTTCCAGCCTTAGGAGAAGACTAAAAAGTAGTTATAGTGGTGAAACTTCATGCTCAAGCTGAACGTATAGATCGATGTTTTGAATATATGTTATGTTGTAATTTACGCATTACTTCTGATGGTTTAATGTGTGAAAGTTCATTTTAATCAAACCTAGCTTCTAACTAAGTATCAAGTGTTTTGCTGATATTTTAGCAGATTTTTTGAAATGTGTATTATTTAGGCAAATACTATAATTAGAAGCAAGTTATCATAACCAATATTGTTGCATTTATTGTTGTGAGAAACTGAGAGTAGAATGAAAATGTGTCCTGATGATTGTTTCCACTTCACTATTAGTTCATTCTAGGTATAGTTTTATATCTACTCAATCATTTACTCCATGATAATGTATATTGTTGGTCCTAGCTGCACATATGAACCAGTCTATTCGTTTTGGCATCTATCTTTGCTACTTTATTTCATTACCTTGATAAATCACTAATAAAAACTTAAATGAACAAGAAATAAATGAAAATATGGAAGAATAGTTTTTGATGGATTTAACGCTTAGTGCCTACACTTTGGCCTTATAAACCTTATGCCAACATATATGTTTGAAAGCATTTAGTCCTATTGCTATATGGACTTAACAAGGATTGTCTACTAATTTTAATACTTATATTTGATATTGTAAAAATGTTTCTAATTCCTTCCTGTAAATATTATATTTTGATTATTTACAAAATAATTTAATTTTCTTATTACAACTAAAATATTTTTGTCATGCCCATGTGCGAAGCACGGGTTCACACTAGTTTCTTTACTAGTTCCTTAGCATATTTTCCTTGATTTATAAATATACCATTATTTAAATTTCTTATTTGTAATCCTAAAAGGAAAGGTAACTATCCCATATGACTCATTTCAAATTTCTTAGTCACTATATCAAAAAATTCCTTATTTAACTGTTCGTCTGTTGACCCAAAAATAATATCATCTACATATATTTTTATAAGTTGAATATCATTATTATTTCTTTTTATAAATAGTGCACCATCTACTTTTTCTGTTTCAAAGTTATATTGGATTTAATAAGATTTAAGTCTTTCATTCTAGGCTATAGGAGCTTGTTTTAATCCATATAAAGCTTTCTTTAACTTATAAATATGATTTGGAAGTTTTTCATCTTCGAAAAGTGTGGGTTGTTGTACATGAACATCCTCTCTAATAAAACCATTCAAAAAGGCACTTTTGACATCCATTTGAAATAATTTAAAATTATTATTATTTGCAAAAAAAAGTAAAATTATAATGACCTCTAATCTAGGTACACGGGTAAAGGTTCATCAAAATCGATTCTTTCCTCCTATTATAATCTTAAGCAACCAAACGTGCTTTATTTCTATTGACTTCTTGTTCATTCGGTTTATTTCTATAGACCCATTTAGTTCATATTACAATTTATTCTCTGGCCTTGGGACTAATTCTCAAACACAATTTCTGGTAAACTAATTTAGTTCTTCTTGCATAGCAAGAATCCATTAATCATCTGATGATGCTTCCTTGGGATTTTTATGTTCATTACTTGAGATAAAAGCTACATTTCTCATTTTATTTAATTGATTTCTTACTTTTACGACTGACACTATATTTCTTCGAATATTTTCTATAAGAAGACCTTTCAAATATTTTGTTCTTTTATTTGAATATGAATTTTCAGAGTTATCATTAATATTTTCTTCTTCATCAATGCCAGTATTATTATTTAAAATTTTCATCAAATGAAACATGTAATGTTTCTTTCATAGTGTTAGTTCTGGTATTTAAAAACTCTATAAGCTCTACTTTTATTATAATATCCAACAAAAATTCCTTTATCTGATTTAGCATCAAAATTATCTAAATTATTTCTCGTATATAATATAAAACATCTACTACCAAAAACTCTAAATTAAAATATTTAGGGTTTTTATCATAAGGTAATTATAAGGGAGTTTTCTTTGTAAATGGTCTTATTAAAATTCTATTTAAAATAGAGCATGTTGTAACAACTGCTTCAGCCTAAAAGTTTTTTGGTAAATCGCTATCACTTAGTATAGGCCAAGCACATTCTTGTATAGTTCTATTCTTATGTTCTACTACTCCATTTTGTTGAGAAGTTCTACAAATAGAAAAGTTATGTGTAATTCCCTTCTTATTACAAAATTTTCAAAATTTTCATTTTTGATCTCTCCTCCGTGATCACTCCTGGTCATTTTAATTTTAATTGACTTTTGGTTTTGAATTTTCTTAGCACAGATTTTAAACATTTCAAATGCGTCACTTTTATGTTTTAGACCAATTGTCCATGTATATCTTGAAAAGCCATCTATTATTACAAAAACATATCTATTATGATTTATTGATTATATTTGCAACGGTTTGAAAAGATCAAAGTGAAGAAGTTCTAAGGGTTGAGAAGTTGAAAACATATATTTTGATTTAAAAGAGTATTTATGAAATTTTCTTAGTTGACAAGCATCACGTAAGTTGTTGATATTAAAACTTATTTTAGGAAGTCCCCTAACAAGTTCATACTAGAAACTTTGGATAGGTGTTTAAAATTTAAATAACAAAATCTTTTGTGCCAAATCCAAAGGGTAATAGATTCGGCCAAAAGACTTCTCATTACACTTTCATACTTAAGATGTAAATATTACGCTTCCTAACACCTTCAAAGACAATTTAAGACTCACTATCCTCGATGAGGAAAATATCATTTTTAAACTTAATTTTAAATCCCTTATCACTTAATTAACTAATACCGAGTAGGTTATTTTTAAATTCCTAGCCAACAAAATATCAGAAATAAGAGGGGTTTTAGAGTTACCGAAATAATTGATGCCAATCACATAACCTTTTGAATGTCTTCGAAGTTAACCGATCCTCCATCTTTGTGAACTATATCCTTTAAGGTCTTCGAATTTCTTGTCATCTACCTTGAGCATCCACTATCTAGTATCCATTTGTCCGTCTTGATTTGCGATGTAGAAATTTCAAGTATCTATTCACCATCAACCATATAACATATTTGTTCCTGCAATTTCACATTATATTTTCCAAAACATCAAGTGACTTTTCAGAATAATTAGTTCTTGATCTATTTAACAGATACATACTATGACGACCCACCTTTTTGACCCCTAGGAAAACACGTAACACATCCATGGTGTTCGTGTGTCGTTGCCCAAGCATTGGAAAGATGAATCGTCGTGGGGTAAAATAAAGAACAGAATAGAAAACATCACAATGAAACTGCTAAATAAAACATAACAGTTAATAGTACATTAGGTTACTCCTTAATAGGGAGTTATCAGAGTTACACAAAAGTACTACAAATCAGCTTAGGTAGTTATAACATCCTACCTTTACATATGCTGAAACAAAATACACTTATAAAACTGAATAATACAGTGGAATAGATAACTAAGAAGATGAAAGCCTCTTGCTCGAATGCCATCTTCAAAAGATCCCACAAAAGACCTGCTACTCTCGGACTACTCAAATAAAATGAGTACCAGAGATTTTAGGGAAAACAAACAACTCAGGTCAGACAATATGTCTGGTATGAGTAAAACTTTTTAAACAATAGGAATGAAATTAAACGCAAACATGTGAGACTACGCCGCTGAACACGGAATGGGTTTACTACCACATAAATCAACATCCAAACGTAAAGAATGGATAAATCACCTCCAAGTCGTATGATTTAGTTGATTTAAGGTTGTTTTTAGTGATCTGGGTGATTTATGCAAATATGTAAAAAGCAGGGACTAGACTGTAAAAGACACACAGATTTATAGTGGTTCAGCTAGAATGTGCCTACATCCACTTTATATATATTATTTCTCCTTTCTTGTTCAGATTACAAGTACAAAGCTTTGATACAAGTATATGAAAGTTGTTTGAAAGTTCTATCCGTGCTTGAGCTCTCAAACTTGTCCCTCATTGTTGTACCCCTACCCCTCTATTTATAGAGTGAGGCTGGGGGTAGGAGCCTTGGATATATATGGTTGTTGGCGGGCCTGGGCCGATGCGATCTGGCCTGGAAGTGTTGATCCGGTACGCCTTGGTCCGGTTGTGAGTTGAGTTGAGAATTGGTCCGGTGGTCTCGGTCCGACGATGAGTGGGCTGGGCTTTGGTCCGGTGATTCTGGTCCGGTAGTGAGTGGGCTGAGCTCTGGTCCGGTGGTTCTGGTCCGGTGGTGAGTGGGCTGAGCTCTGGTCCGGTAGGCAGTTGGAGCAGAGGTTGGTTCGGTAGGCAGTGGAGTAGAGGTTGGTTCGGTAGGCAGTGGAGTAGGTTGGTCCGGTAGGCAGTGGAGTAGGTTGGTCTGGTAGGTAGTGAGGTAGGTTGGCTCGGTAGGCAGTGGAGTAGGTTGGTTTGGTTGTAGGCTTCCCTTATCTTTTTTGGGTGATACCGGTCTAGTGAAAACATACCCAACATTTGCCCCCCAAAGCGGGGCATATGCCTGTATATGCCGCGTTTTGTTTTAGCTTGGACACTCTCATCCGGTCCTGTGTGCCGAACCAGTTAGTCCGGTCGTCTCTATTTGCCTATAAGTATGGGCATTACCTTCTCGCTATTCCCTACCAAGTGAGATAGCCGAATCAGAATTTTCCTACCGAATCAATCATCTTGCCGGATCAAACTTGACTACCGAATCAGGTAATTTCCGAATGAATTTGATGTTTTGAACCAACCGAATGAATCCATGGAGTATGAGTGCCGGATGAACTTGAGCCTTGAGCTACCGGATGAATATGAATGTCGGATAGACTTGCGAGCCGGATGAACTTGAGTGCCGAACGAACTTGAGTGCCGGATGAACTTTAGTCTCGAATTAACGATCGGGTTTTTATGTGAATGATATTCCATGCCGTATGTACTTGCTTGTTTATATCTCCATATCCTTCGTTTTAACGATGTATTCTTTTGTGTTGCAAATAATGTCTCATAAAGTTGAAACCCGATCAGAAAAGAAGAAATCCCAAGACAGAGAAGATCCTTCCGTAGTGCCCCCAGCTCAGTTAGAGCCAGGACGTCATGGGCCCACCCCGAGGTCACTAGTAGATGGGTACGGCCCTTAGGAGCTTCTGAACTCACCTCCTGACTGTTTCCCAAGCTCTCTCAAAGGCGAGCAGCTTGATGTTATCTCCCGCTCCTTTGGGATTGACAGAGCGCGCATGCTGTTGCCGGGGGAGGGAGTGATGCCATATAATCCCCCCGAAGGGTATTTCGCCTATAGTCGGTACCATTGCATGTGTGGGGCCATTCCCCCGATCAATGCTTGGATAACCAGCTTTATCACCTACTTGAAGGTAGCTCCGTTTCAGCTTCAGCCTAACTCCTACGCCATCCTGGTGAGCCTGTTTGTCATTTTCCAAAGGAGATACGGGCGTCCTCCCTTCAACCGGGAGATCCGTTACTTGTACAATTTGAGAGGCTATAAGAAGGGGTCTCCATACATCAGCTTGGAATCAGCCGTATCTTTCAAGCCTGTCCTGGACTTATATTCGAAGTTCAGTATGTTTAAGAAAGAATGGTTTTTTTTATCAAGGATGACTCTGTTTCCATCCGTCGCTTCACCTCTGGCTGTAAGTGTGAAGCTTTATTTATAATTTCCGTTATAACTACAATGCCACTTCTTACGTGTTTATATTTCTTGCTAGCGACAGGTGGCTTTGCGGTCGTGGAGAATGATCGCCTGGTTTAGATGGCTGTGGAAATAGAAGCCATTACGGGAAGGGACAGGTCGGCTTCTTACTTGATTAGAAATGCTACACTTCTGGGGCACAGCCTGATCCTTCCACATCAGTCCATGGTTAAGCAGAGAGACACGACGG
Organism: Allium fistulosum; assembly: GCA_030737815.1. Lineage (NCBI taxonomy): Eukaryota > Viridiplantae > Streptophyta > Magnoliopsida > Asparagales > Amaryllidaceae > Allium > Allium fistulosum. Next base: position 995,546,598 of record CM060903.1, read on the forward strand.
AGGAGAGAGCTGCCAAAGTTACAGGAAGGGCCACGGCGAAAAGCAGCAAAAGGAGACCCTTCTCGATGCATCCAGTCGCCGGGGGGAAGAAACTCAAGAAGTCTGATGGACCCTCTCCCAGCACACATCCAGATGCTTAGGAGGAGGAAAAAGGTGAGGACGAAGGAGGTGAGGCGGAGAGCGGAAGTGGTAGAGAAGGTGACTGTGATCGTCACGGTGATGATGGTGGCGAAGGACAGGGCGGCGATGGCACCAGGGCTTTGCCTCCCGGGCAGGCGGGCGTGATTCAAGAGTGGACAAATGACACTCTCCGCCAAGCCTTCGAAGAGTTGGAGGAAACGGAGAAGTCCAAGAAAGCTGGTAAGGTCGGGACCGGCGCCGATTTATCTTCCGGGAGCGCTTCTACTGAGGCAACTTCTGCGATTCAAGGTGAATTTCTCTTTATTCTTTTTAATTCTTGAATGATGGCTCAATACATGCTGGTGACACTTGGTTTTTATTCCAGGAGCGGGCAAAACGGCCAAGACCTCAGATCTTCGGCACAGGCTTGAACAATACAAACTCCTCAAAGCTTCCGCCAAGCCGAAGCCTCCTACTAACCGTCCTGGAGACGTAGTCGGCTATCGTCCTCTTCTTGGAGTTATTGAAGAAGGTATACAAAAGAGGAAGAGGAGTCGATCTACGTTTGAATCTCTTCCTGGTCCTCCGGCCCAACTCCAGCCTATTCACGATATTACGGAGGATGATTCTGAGTTTATGCCTTCCCCACATCCGTCTGAGAATCCAACCTTCACCCCGATAGATCACCCTGGCTTGGTTCGTAACCCGTTTGCGGGCCATCCAGACCTGGACCCGGCCTCTCATGACATCTCCTTCGACGAGGTTACTGGTGAGCATCTTCTCCCTCGCAATCCTATGGTACGGGTGCTTGACGAAGCTAAGTCCCTGGACCTTGATTTGCTTACTACCCGGGTTGTAACTCTGGGGGATGAAGCTAAAGCGAATATTGACCGAGTTGCTGAGGAGACCAGGAAATTGATGGGGCATCACGCCCGACTAGTCAAGGCCGGGGAGGAAATTGGGAGTGCCAACATTCGGCTACGGTTAATGGTCTCCGACCAGGCTAAGCAGCTTGCCGATCAAGCCATCCAAATTTCTCAGCACGAGGCCGCATCCAGGCAACTGAAGAAGACTATGGAAGAGGCTAGCAGGGCAGAGTCACGAAAAATGGAGGCCGCCTGCAAGGAGCGAATTGACATGGCCATCACGATGGTGGATGAGGTTCGACAAGCGAACCTTGAGCGGGCGCAGGAATTATCAGGGAGACTTGAGGCCGCGGAGCTCGTTCAGTCCAGGTTGAAGGAGGAGATGGAGGCGATGAGGATATCCCTTCAGGCTGACCGCTCACGATACCGATCGGAGAGGGATGCTGCCGTCGCTAAGCTGCGTGCTTCTGAGGCCCGAATAAGGGAGCTTGAGGAAAATGAGGGGATGATGGATGAGATGCTCCAGGATATGTATTTCCGCACTTGGAAGCAGGGTAATTTATCCTGGATGGATGATTACCCCCGAGTTATGGCCAGGATTTATCTCCGGGCCCTGGAGGAGGCTAGGGCTGATGCGGATAAAGAGGGTGGCGCAGTCTTCAGAATGGATGTGGTCACTGCCCAGTTTACCAAGGAGGAGAAGGTGGCGGTGAAGGAGGGTATGCGGCTGCTTGCTGCTGAGGAGGTAGGTGTGCAAGTAGAGGATGATGACCAGGATGGTCAGGCAGCAGGTGCTGGTAAGTCTTCCTTTCTAGTCTTTCCGTTAACTTGGTTGCTTATCACTAATGAATTCTTTCTTTGACCGGGCAGGTGGGCAACAGGACAAGGATGAAACTCCGACGCAGTCGGCTCCTTGATTTGACCTGGATATCTTTTTGTGGACTTGACATTGTTGTATATGTTAGTCTCAAAACAGTAACGTAACTTTTAGGTTGTAATTATGCTACTTGTAATAAACAATATATTTCTTGACGTGTAATTTTTTAACTTAAGCTGACTCTGTCGTTTTTTGAACGTTTTTGTTATTTTGTCATGTTGTATGAGAAATATAGCTATGCATATGCTTGTAATTCAATTGTGTTTGATGTCAAGTTCTTGCTTAAAACATAATTTCATGCCTTGCAATGTTAGTGTGACGTGTGAATAAATTATAGCCACATGTTTATACATGAAAGAAGAAAGTACCGCCCTTCATATTTTACTTGTAGATGGCAGCTTTGAATGTCTCGCGCGACTGAGTGTGGAATGTGGTCAGTGTCCTGCTGTGAGTATCCGCTTCTATTAGCGAATATCTCCTATTCTATGTCCTGTACTTTAGGGATTGTTACAGAGGATAGGAGAAAAGTTTTTTTTTAAATAAAATTGAAATATGAGAAAAAGTAAAACTTCCAATCACGGAAGGCCTTCGATGGGCTTAAGTTCATGGCAAACGGGCTTTGTAGTCACTTTCCCTAGCTGTGGGTCTTGGAGACATTTGTCACCCATCTTACGCCTCCGCGGGGAGTTAATCTTTTTTACCACAGCCGTACTTAAGACACATCGGAGCCGAGATCGCGCACAGTAACTACCCGGGCCATTATGGCCTGTAATCGTGGGTATTATTCGATTTACTGTGGCCGGCTAGCGTGGGTGCCGATCGTCAACCGTGAACTGCCTCTGGCTGGCCACACCTTAAGTTGGGGCTTAAAGTAGGTTCACAGTTGCCAGCGAGCCGAACGCCGTAATGAGCTGCCTTGGCTATAGTCGGCCTTCTTGGTGGCTTATAATCGGCTCATTACAGTTGGCTTTGAGGGCCGTCACGAGCAATGAGTTAACCCGCAGCAGAGGGATGTCGGAGCAAAAGTGTCTCATTGGCGAGGGCATAGATTCATATAGTACCTGTTAGGTCTTGTCCAGGAGAAGTTGCGCTGTGACATGTCTTGAATGGGAATGTCATTACACAGGATTTTGTTCAATAGAAAAGGATAAAGCTAACAAGCAGCCAAGATATAAAGGAACAAGTTAAAAAGAGACAAGTTTTTTTAAAGTGGTTCGGCACGAAAATGCCTACGTCCACTGATTCTCTTTGTTAATTCACTTCATATGGGCAGTACAAGTTAAGAAAAGTACCGACGAAGGTGTTGGATGTTCCATGCCCTCTGGAACACCTCCCCGTCCACTGTTGACAAAATATAAGCTCCATTGTGGAGATCTTTATGAATTACATATGGTCTGTCCCAGATTGGATCTAGCGCTCCGGGGCGCGGGAAGATTCGCTTGAGGACAAGATCTCCTTTCTGTAGACTACGATGCTTGACTTTGGAGTTATATTGCGTTGCCACTTTTTGCTTGTGAGTTGCTGCTTTGAGGGTTGCATCATTTCTTCTTTCCTCAATTAGATCCAAAGACATGTGGAGGAGCTCTTCGTTCTCTTCTGGGTTGTAGTGGATCATATGGTGGGAAGGCACTATAGTTTTAACTGGGAGCATAGTCTCCAATCCATATGCCAAAGAGAAAGGAGTATGCCTCGTTGATGTTCTGAAAGATGTGCGATAGGCCCACAGTGCTGTAGGAAGTTCATCCACCCAAGCGCCTTTTGACTTTTCGAGTTTCTTTTTTATTAGAGTTTTGAGAATTTTGTTGACGGCTTCGACTTGTCCGTTTTCCTGGGGATAAGCGACGGATGAGAAGCTTTTGTGAATTCCGTGCTCTTGGCACCAGTTGGCGAACTCCTCGCTGTCAAACTGAAGTCCATTGTCCGATATGATTTTAAGTGGGACTCCGTACCTGCATAGAACATTTTTGATCAAGAAGTTAATAACTTTCGATGAAGATACTTTATTCAGGGGTTCTGCTTCCACCCATTTGGTGAAATAGTAGACTGCCACTATAGCATATTTGGCCCCGCCTCGCCCATTGGCAGTTCGCCGATCAAGTCAATTCCCCATACTGCAAAGGGCCAAGGGCTGGTCATCTGAGTAATCTCAGTTGTTGGTAGTCGCGGAATCTTAGCAAATTTCTGACATCTGTCACATTTTTTGACGAAGTCTAAGGCATCTTTGTTTAAGGTGGGCCATAAATATCCATATCGGAGTATCTTCTTTGCCAGAGTTTGCCCTCCAGTGTGATCTCCACAGCTTCCTTGGTGGATGTTGGATAAGATTTCCTTTGCTTCCCTTCCGGCGACACACCTTAATAAGGGGTTAGAGAAGCCGCGTCGATAAAGGGTGCCTTCTTGTATTGTGTAGCGGGAAGCTCTCCTCAAGATTTTCTTGACTTCGTTACGCTTGTCGGGCAATGTGCCACTTTGTAAGTAGTCTCGGATGGGAGCCATCTAAGTTGCTTCTTCGGTTGCAGCTATCAGATTCACTTGCTCAAAACTTGGGGTCAGTTGCTTTGAGATGGCTACTTCTCCAGAAATAGTGTCGTCTTTCATGCTAGCTTGCTTCGCCAATTCATCGGCCTCTTGGTTCTCTTCCCGAGGGATGTGTTTGATTAAATAGTGATCCAATTGATCGAGAAGCAACTTGGTCTTTTTTAGATATGCTATGAGTCGTTCTTCTCGAGCCTGAAATTCTCCTAGTATTTGATTTACAATAAGTTGAGAATCACTATGAAGACACAAAGAATTGGCTCCGATTTCTAAGGCAAGTTCTAATCCAGCTATCACTGCTTCATACTCTGCATCGTTGTTGGTGGCAGCGAATTCCAACCTTAGAGCATAGTGTAGCTTATTTCCCCTGGGAGTGATTATTACCACACCTGCCCCTGAGCCTTGTTCGTTTGACGCACCATCCACAAAGAGATTCCACTTGATGTCTTCTGCTATTTCCGATTGCTCCTTATCTTCGTTGGTAGTGAATTCGGCAATGAAATCGGCCATGGCTTGTCCCTTGATGGCGGTGCGAGGATGGTAGGTGATATCATATTGACTTAGTTCAATGCACCATTTAAGTAGTCGCCCAGAAGTGTCGGGACGATGGAGTACCTGCCTTAGTGGTTGATCGGTCAGAACTCTGATGGAATGAGATTGGAAATAGTGACGCAGCTTCCGTGATGTGATTAGTAAACAGTACGCTAGTTTCTCAAGTTTAGGATATCTGGCTTCTGCCCCTGTAAACCTCTTGCTTACAAAGTATACTGGCTGTTGCGTGCGTTTGTCTTCTCTCACCAAGGCGGCGCTTAGAGCATGAGATGACACAGCAAGGTATAGGTATAGCTCCTCGCCTTTGTTCGGAGTTGAGAGTACTGGTGGTCTCTGGAGGTGTTCGATTAAGTTAAGGAAAGCTGTTAAGCATTCGCCAGTCCATTCGAACTTTCCTTTGTCTTTCTTTAGCGCCTCGAAGAAGGGGATGCATTTGTCAGTCGCTTTAGAGATGAATCTGCTCAGGGCGGCCACCTTCCCATTTAGGCTTTGCATTTCTTTTCGGGTGGAAGGTATCCTGATATCTTTCAGAGCTCGGACTTGTTCAGGGTTTGCTTCAATTCCTCTGGCATGGACGATGAATCCTAGAAACTTTCCTGATGATACTCCGAAGGAGCACTTTAGAGGATTCAGCTTCATTCCATATTGGCGAAGTACTTGAAACATTTCATCCAGGTGGCTTACGTGATCGTCGGCTTTCCTTGACTTTATCAGCATGTCATCCACATAAACTTCCATAGTTTGTCCTATTAGCCCCGCAAACATCTTGTTGGCGAGGCACTGATAAGTAGCTCCTGCGTTTTTAAGTCCGAAAGGCATTACCTTGTAGCAGTACAATCCCCGGTCAGTGATGAAACTAGTGTGGTCTTGATCGGGAGCATGCATAGGAATTTGGTTATATCCTGAGTATGCGTCCATAAAAGATAAGAGTTCGTGCCCGGCTGTGTTGTCCACAAGCTGATCGATTCGGGGAAGTGGGAAGCAATCCTTCGGGCAGGCGTCATTTAAGTTGGAGAAGTCAATGCATGTTCGCCATTTCCCATTAGCCGTCTTCACTAGCACCGGGTTGGCGATCCACTTTGGGTAGATGGCTTCTCGTATGAAGTCATTGGCAAGTAGGTTCTTTACTTCTTCATCGAGGGCTGCTGATCGCTCTGCCCCCATACTTCTCTTTTTCTGTTTTACCGGCGCCTTGGTAGGATCAATGTTTAGTACGTGGCATGCTATGTCAGGGGAGATTATGGTCATGTCAGCGTGTGACCATGCAAATACATCCAAGTTGTGGCAGAGAAAATCAATGAGTTGTTCCTTCAATTCTGCTTCTAGTTGGGACCCGACTTTCAATAGTCTACTCGAGTCATGTCTGTCTACATATACAAATTCCATAGCCTCTGCAGGCACGGCGGTGGCCTCCTCCTTTTTGTCCCTGGGGTCTAATTCATTGAAAGGGTCGCTGGTATATCGAAGAGGAGGGGCTTTCTTTAGTTGCTATGCTTCCAAACTTTTTGTGCAGAGGGCAATCTCTTTACTCTTCCCTTTATCCTTCCTGTGGTTGTTGCGAAGTTCAATTACATAGCAATCTCGAGCAATGTCCTGGTCTCCCTCTACTTCCCCTACTCCATTGTCCGTTGGAAATTTCATCTTCATGCACCATGGGGCCAGGACAATTTGGAAGTCAGACAAGGCTGGCCTTCCTAAGAAGGCGTTGTAGGCCAAGTGGTTTTCTATCAGCACAAATGTCTGTTTCCGTACAACGGAGCGGGGATGACTTCCTATTTCAACAAAGAGGTCCAGTCGCCCGAGGGGCATCTTCGCATTTCCTGTGAAACCATGTAGTGGTTTATTGCAGGGGAGAACATCCTTTAATGACAGCTTCATTTTGTCAAAGGCATGCTTGAATAAGATATTCACTGAGCTTCCAGTGTCAACTAGAATTCGAAAAACCTCGGCTGGACCGAGCCGGGCTGAGATAACCATGGGATCCGTGTGAGGGTACTGCCTTCCCTCCAGGTCACGCCTACTGAATGTGATGTCACCATTCTCTATCCGCTTCGGGTGGCATTCTTCTATAATAGAATTGACGCATTCTTCATTGTTTCTAAGTGACTTTCCGTACCTTTCCATCTCTGCCCAGCTTCCGTCGGCGATGTGTGGCCCTCCCGAGATGGTATGGACCACTATCTTCTCTTGACTGGAGCCGCTGGTGTTGCGATTTCCTCTGCCTATTTCCGGAGAGGGTAACCTTGGGTTTTCATTGGCAGGAGCTGGAGTCCTGTTCTGATTTTTTACATAGCGTTCTAGTTTCCTTCTTCTGATATGTTCTTCAATCAAGTCCAGGAGATGATGACATTCATTGGTATCATGCCCATGGGATTCGTGGAAGCGGCAGAATTTTCCAGACTTAATTGCGTTATCTGATTCCTTCTTGTGCGGGGGGCGTTTGTATTTAACTAAATCTTGAGTGGCCAGGAAGATGTTTTCGATCGTTTCATTCAAAGGGGTGTAAGCGTCAAATCTCGGTCCCGGCCGATATAGAAGCTTTTCTCCCTTCTTGCCCCCAGCATTGTCTCTAGAATCATTTCTTCGAATGTCCTTCGCTATAGCGGGCGTGTTGCCGTGAGCTGCCTTATTTTGTTGCCTTGTCTGCCTCTCAGTGGCAGCGTCTTCAAGCCTCATATATTTCCCAGCTTCATGGAAGAAATCGGGTAGAGTAGCTGGTTTTTCTTTTGTCAATCTTCTAGCAAATTTAGTATCCGGATGCACATCACTACAGAGGGCCATTAAGATAAGCTTCTCATCGGCATCTTGGACTGCGGCCGCTGCGGCATTGAATCGGATTAGATATTGCTGTACTTTCTCTCCGGGTTTCTGTTTGATACTGGATAAGGAATAAGCGTCCTTAGATTGTTCCACATGAATGCGGAACTGGCTGATGAACTTTTCTTTCAACATCTCCCACGAGTTGATGGATCCTTGGGGTAGATGGCAGAACCAGGAGGTAGCTAGATCTGCTAAGAATAGCGGAAAGCATTTGCACAGCACTCCTTCTGTTTCTCCACTCATGAGCATATGTTGTGTGTATCTCTGTAAGTGTACAACGGGGTCAGAGGTTCCTTTGTAAGGTTCCATTGTTGGCATTTTCCATTCTCGGGGGGTGATGGCAATTTTGATATTGCGGGCGAAAGGGCTGGTTACCCTAGCGCCTATTCCTCGGTCTCTTTGATCTCGTTGGACGCACTCTCTGAACAAGCATGCCATCCTTTCATCAGAATTTGGAGCAGATAAAAATGAGTTCGGTTCTTCTCTGTGTGATTGATTCCGCCCAGATGACCTGTAGGGATGGTATCGTCTATTATCCCTAATATTTTCCAGCGGCTGTCTTTGGTCTTCTGGGAGCATGCTAGGGTCGGCTATAGTTGGCCCTTGCCTTGATCTTCCCCTACTGGGTTCTGATCTAAGCACTTCCTCGGGTCCAACTTCGGGCCGGACTCTAGCTCGGCCCCGTTCATTGGTGTTTCCGTGGTTAGGCAGTATGACAGGCTCGGCTACAGTTGACCTCCGCCCGGTACCTCCCCCGTTGGGTTCGGTTCCAAGCGTTTCCTCAGGTCCAACTTCGGGCTGAGCTCGGTCTCGGCTCCTACCATGGCCGCTTCTGTCGTTAGCTCCTTCGTAGAAGGAAGATCTTTGTTATCTCCGAGATCCTCCAAACTGGGACTCACCCCATGATTCAGTGTTGCGGTTGGAATCTTCAGCATCCCTAAAGCGTGACATGAGTTGGTCCACCAAGGCTTCCTGCTGGTATGTGAAGCGGTTAGTCACTTCAGCCACAACCCTGTCTAGATCTGCCCTAGTGATTGTTGTTGGCTGTTCTGTGGCAGGGGTCGTCGGATTTGCCTGACCTTCATTTGGTAATGCTGTCGGAATGGGACGATTCTCTTGATTTGTGATCATTGGATTTGGAATACTACTAGTTGCGATGTTCTTTCCTTTGTTAACGTCTTTTTTCTGCCTGGGAGGCATGTTTTCCAAGCAATGAACGACGTTGTTAGGAAGAAGGTTAAGTGGGAGAATCTGAAGCTTCGAGCTCCCGTCTCTCAGTGAAAGCACCAAAAATGTTTGCACAAAAAATGGGCAAACACCTCCAAGTCGTATGATTTAGTTGATTTAATGTTGTTTTTAGTGATCTGGGTGATTTATGCAAATATGTAAAAAGCAGGGACTAGACTGTAAAAGACACACAGATTTATAGTGGTTCAGCCAGAATGTGCCTACGTCCACTTTATATATATTATTTCTCCTTTCTTGTTCAGATTACAAGTACAAAGCTTTGATACAAGTATATGAAAGTTGTTTGAAAGTTCTATCCGTGCTTGAGCTCTCAAACTTGTCCCCCATTGTTGTACCCCTACCCCTCTATTTATAGAGTGAGGCTGGGGGTAGGAGCCTTGGATGTATATGGCTATTGGCGGGCCTGGGCCGATGCGATCTGGCCTGGCAGTGTTGATCCAGTACGCCTTGGTCCGGTTGTAAGTTGAGTTGAGAATTGGTCTGGTGGTCTCGGTCCGACGATGAGTGGGCTGGGCTCTGGTCTGGTGATTCTGGTCCGGTGGTGAGTGGGCTGAGCTCTGGTCCGGTGGTGAGTGGGCTGAGCTCTGGTCCGGTAGGCAGTTGGAGCAGAGGTTGGTTCGGTAGGCAGTGGAGTAGAGGTTGGTTCGGTAGGCAGTGGAGTAGGTTGGTCCGGTAGGCAGTGAAGTAGGTTGGTCCGATAGGTAGTGATGTAGGTTGGCTCGGTAGGCAGTGGAGTAGGTTGGTTCGGTTGTAGGCTTCCCTTATCTTTTTTGGGTGATACCGGTCTAGTGAAAACATACCCAATAATTAAACACCACAAAGAGTGGTTGAGTCAACCTGATGCAAATAAGGAAATAAATTTGAAGGTTCGAATCAAATAAGAAAATAAAAATCTCCAACAAATGACTAGGAGGGTGCACCCCCCTTGAAGTATACCTCTACTAATATACTTCTAAGAACCTCATTTACTCTGTGACACTTCTCGGAAACCTCCAAGTCGGACCCCACCAAACCTTACCGAGAATCCGAATATTTCACATCTAATAATATTACCAAATCCAATCTTGATGAGACGTGAAAGTATCCTAATGGGAGCAACCCTACATAGCTTGGCCTCCTCTTGTGCTTTAGTTTTAGTCATTTTCGACATAGGATATCAAAGCTCAACGGATCAACACATCGACTTAGAATGACGATAATAATGAAGCTGAAGTAACTGATAGTTGAGAACCCAACTATCGAGGATATAAAACGATCGTAAATGGAAATTAAGTCTTGTATACTTATCACCACTCATCGAATTCAAACTTGTACTATTTTTGGATTAACAATAATACTGAACAAGTCAAGGTAGACTTATGTCAAAGTCATGTCTCATGATTATTCTTAACTTTTGAAATAGCGACAAGTCTACTTCTTCGATATATAGTGCGAATAATACAAATAAATCCTTTCCATATAAGTGAATCGCTTTACGAAAATTAATTCATTTCCATAAACGAATCAAACAACTTTTTCAAAAAAAAAACGAATTCGTACTTGGCTTCACATTACAAGTATTAGATTTAAAACACTTTGTTAAAAGGGTTTACTAACTTTGAAACATCATTATAAAAAGGATTTAACAACTTAAAACATCCTTATTACATTTATTAATTAACTTTAAAATTTTGTTAACAAAGTTAATTAATTAACTTCAATAACCTTCAATTAAAAAGGGTAAATCACCTTTAAAACATCATTGATTCAATTAAGTAATAATATAATTTATTAAATAATAATTAAATATCATTGTTTAAAAGTGATTAATTAATTTGAAACTTTGTTTAAGGAAATATTAATTAGGGTTAAGTAGATTTATTAACTTTTAAAAGTCATTAATTAAAAAGATAAATTAATTTAAAAACATCATTAGTAAATTGATTATTTAACTTTAACCCATCATTATTAAAAGATTAATTAACCTTAAACATCATTAGATAAATTGATTAATTAATTTCAAAACATCATTAACCAAGTGATTAGTTAATTTTAAACATATCGTAAATAAGTTTATTAGTTAACTTTAATCCTTATTAATTAAATAATCGTTATTAAAATAGTTAATTATTTTTGAAAACATCATTGATCAAAAACTTTCTTAACTTGTAAAATAATTAAGCACGATAATGAAACCAAACGGTTTCGATAAAAGGTGATTTTCCGAAAGTGCCGATATAGCAACTAGCGCTATACGGGCAGTTTAGAATTCAAGTATATGACATTTTCAATACAACCAACCATCATAAAGCAAGGAGATAACTACATACATGGTAATTTACAATGATTCAACATGTAACAAGCATTTATTAACAACGAAATTAGTTTGGTTACTAGATTTTCATATAACTTACGATTCGCTTACTAATTTTCCAAAACGACTAATTTTCAAAGCAACAAACCAATCCAACAACCAAACCATCATTACAACTATACAATAAGCATTCAATAGCTACAAATATGAGCATGAATATAGTTTAAAATTTATGGTTCAAAGGTGGAAGCTTTACTCACCAAACTTGTTATAAACCAAGCTAAACTTTCACCAAACTTGCCTTAACACCAAAATAGGAACTAGTGTGGGCTTGTAGGGTGCAACATGGCTCGGCCAAGGGCTAAGAATGGGCTCGACCAACACTATTTAGGGGATGTAAGGGCTTGTTTTGGTGGAGAAGAGGTATGTAAGTGGATGTAGATGATTTTAGACTTGGTTTTATAGTATATACACTAACTTTTCTCTTAGGAAAAGGAGATGGAAGCCATGGAAGTATTTTTGGATATGAAGAGAAGGGAAGTGAAGAAGTAAATGATAATGTAAAGTGGAAATGTGTGGTGGTAAGAGGTATTTATAGAAAATGAGGACGGTAGTTTAGTAAATTGACTTTAGGAATTAAATATCATAAAGTGTGCATGAATTATGGAAGCTCCATCCTCTCCCATACCTCCTTATATACGTTGGTCATGGGGTATATCCCCTCCATGCCCTTAAATTGAGGAGCTACTATGATGTGTTGCATAAAAGGTGGGATGTGTTACATTTATATATACATTTTACATAATTTATGCATAAAAGGTCACATCATGTTTTATATTTAAACTAAGCATGATTATTAACTTTAACACTATAATTAACTTATCACATGACAAATGTACATATGTGTGCATGTGTATATGAATTATAAAAAATGTGCATCATGTTTCCAACGACTTTCTGATACCGAAAAGTGGAAATTTTGGAAAACTTTTTTCAATCACATTTTCTATTTTTATTTGAACTAATTATTTTCGTAAACAAAATTTGAAAATAATTTTAATATCATTATTTAATATTTAAAATATGTTTATTTGGTTATTAGAATCCATTTTTTAAATGTTAAAAAATGATTTAAATATTCAAATACAAAGCAATTAATTTACGGGTCGTTACACTCTCCCTTTTTTAGGAGAATTTCATCCCCCAAATCAATACACAAAAGACAATCTAAAAGGTATGTATTATACCAAGAAATTCATATAACAATGTAAAGCAACTATGCCATAAAAGAACATACATAATTCATTCAAACAACAAACAACTAACCTAACATTACATCAGGGTAAGTTTCTCTAATATGATACTCAATCTCCCAAGTACAATAGCATTGATCATCGGTCCACTAAATCTTCACAAGCTTCACCACCTTGTTCCTCAATATCCTTTCATCTCGATCTAAAATATGAACTGGATGTCAGATATGGTTCTATCTCTAAGTCATCCTGAACAGATGTGTTTACAATCAACGACGGATCATGAAGATATTTTCTCAGATGAGATACATTAAAAACATTGTGAACTTCAGACAATCTTTTAGGAAAATCTACTCTATAGGCCAACGGTCCAATTCTCTCAAGGGTTCTAAATGGTCCAATAAATCTAAGTGCTAGCTTTCTAGTTTTCTTGAATCTTACAACTCCTTTAATTGGGGGAACTTTCACAAATACCGAATCCTCGACCGCAAACTCTAAGTCCCTTCTCCTTTGATCAGCATAGCTTTTCTGCCAATCCTGATCTTCTTTCATCCTTTTGTTGACCACAACCACTTTCACCGATGCTTCTCGAATCATCTCTAGTTCAAGAACTAAATGGTCTTCGGTCTCTACCCAACATGAAGGTGATTTACATGGCCATCCATACAAAGCTTCATAGGGTGCCATGCCAATCTTGGCTTGGTAACTGTTGTTATAAGAGAACTCTACCAAATGTAGATGATCTTACCAAGAACCTCCAAAAATGCATGCTCTTAAGAGATCCTCCAAAATCCAGTTCACCCTTTCGGTTTTTCCATCTGTCTGCGGGTAATAGGCTGTGCTCAAATTCAATTGTGTCCCTAAAGAAGCTCGCAATGCTCCCCAAAATCGATTGAAGAAGATGAGATTTCGATCACTGACTATACTTACTAGAATTCCATGCAGTCGAATGATCTCCCTCAAATAAATCCTTACCAAAGAAACTGCAGCTCTTGTTGACTTCACTGGAATAAAGTGGGCGCTCTTTTTTAATGGATCTACAATTTCCCAAATTCCTTCATTACCTCTTCTGGTTCTGGACAACCTATCGATAAAGTCCATGGATATTGCTCCCACTTCAAATTCGGTATCTCCAATGGTTGGAGTAACCCAGCAGTCTTCTGCTGGTCACACTTGACCTGTTGACAATTTGCACACCGGCTCACGAAGATTGAAATGTCTCTCTTCATCCCTTTCCACCAAAAGGTCTTCTTTATATTTTGAAACATTTTGGTTACTACTAGGTGGACAAATAACCTTGACCGATGGCATTCTCTCAGCACATCCTATATAATTCCATTAACTTCTGGCACACAAATCCGACCATTTATTCTTAAAATGCCTCGGGAGTCCATCTTAAAACTAAAAACAATTCCCTCTTCAACATTCTTCTTAAATCGAGCTAAAATAGGTATTCTTCTTGCAAATATGCAATTAACTCCATTAATGTTGGCTTAACTTCCAAATTTGCAATCGTCGCCACATTCTGACTCAACGCATCTGCAACGGCGTTTGCTTTCCCTGGGGTATAAAGAATCTCTAGATTATAAGATGCGAGAAATTCCAGCCATCTTTGCTGCCTTAAGTTCAAATCCTTTTGGGTAAAGAGATACTTTAATGATTTGTGATTCGTATATAACTCAAACTTTGCACCCAAAAGATAGTGCCCCCACACCTTCAATGCGAAGACAACTACCAACAACTCCAAATCGTGTGTAGCGTAATTCTTTTCATGAGGTTTCAACTGTCGACTTACATATGCTATTACTTTACCATTCTGCATCAAAACTGCTCCCAATCTGATCCTACAAGCATTCGTGTAAACTGTTAATCCTTCACTCCCGTCTGGAATAGTTAAAATGGGAACACTTGACAATTTCTCCTTAAACTAATTGAAGCTTGATCGCACTTGGGTGTCCAAACAAACTTAGCATCTTTCTTCATCAACTTTGTTAGATGAGAAGCAATCTTCGAGAAATCATTAATGAACTATCTATAGAAACCAGCCAATCCCAAGAAACTTTTGACTTTCGTCGCATTTTTAGGTTTCTTCCAATCTTGAACCGCAACTACTTTAGATGGGTCCATTGATATGCCTTCTCCCAAAACTACGTTCCCTAGAAATCTAACTTCGGATTTCCAAAATGGCACCTAGAAAACTTTTCCTTTAAAACATGACTTCTTAAAGTACTTAGAACAACTAGAAGATGGTACTCATGTTCTTCCTCCATTTTAGAATAATCAAGGATGTCATCGATAAAGACAAGAACAAGAAAATCCTGAAACACTCTATTCATCAAATTCACAAAATAAGCGAATGCATTAGTTAATCCGAATGACATGACTAACCACTCGTAAAAACTATCAGGGGTTCGAAAAGCTATCAAGGGTACACTCTCCTCTGCTGCCCTTAATTGGTGAAAACCAGTGGCAAGATCCAACTGAGAAAATATCCAAACGCTGTGGAGCTGGTCAAACATGCCGTCAATCCTAGGTAAAGGATACTCATTCTTGATAGTCCTTTTATTTAATTCTTGGTAATCCATACATAATCTAAGAGAACCATCTGCCTTGGTAACGAACACTACTAGTGATCCTCAACTAGATGTGCAATGTCTGATCAAACCTTTCTGCAATGAATCAAGCATCTGCTTCATTAGTTCTATTCTTTCTTTTGGAGCCAACCTTCGAGGAGGTTGTACAATCGGTCTGGTTCCTAGAATCAGATCAATATGGAACTCTACTTTTCGATGAGGAAGTAAACCCTGAACTTTTTTAAAAATATCCTTGAAGTCCTGAACAAGTTGTATATTCCTTATATTTTGTTTGGGTACTTCAAGGGAACAAAGGAAACTGCTGATTAATTTGTTTGGCCTTCCATAATTTATTTCTACCCCAATATTTCCAGCATCACTATAATAATCCTTTTATCACAATCTAGGATTGCTTTAAACTTAGATAGCCAATCCATCCCTAACAATACCCCAAAACCCATGAACCTGAGAACAAACAAGTTAGAAAAGAAAGGCTGATCTCGATAAGAAATAGGAATATTAAAACATATGGTATCAAGATTGGTCGGACCCCCAATTTGGTTCGACACACAAAGATAATTGTTTAAAATAATGGGTTTGAGGTTAAACTTATCAACAAGATCTTCTGAAATGAGACTATGGGATGCACTGGTATCAAAGAATTCTCTCACAGGAATATCGGGAAATGGATAATGTACCTTGCAATACCTATTTTCCTTTTGGGTCTGTAGAAGTAGATGTTATTTCCTTAATAGTACAAGCTTGTCCCTATGATCAATTCTTTGGAAAAGGGCATTAGTTCTTTATATGTCCATGTTTGTTGCAATTGTAGCAGAGTGGTCCACTAGCCTGGTTCGGGCACTGATTTGCAAAGTGGCTCGTTTGGTTACACTTATAACAAAGGATCTTTGTCGAGTCTAATTGCTTATTCTGAGTTGGAGTTCCACTTCCAGGATTCTTTCCCGACCACTTCTTCTTTCCTTTGCGCTTGAAAAGGGCTTACTAGCAACTGGTATCACTAATAAAGGTTGGGCATTATCTACTGGCAATACTCCCTTCTGAACTCCTTGCTCAATATCAAGATCTTCAAACCTCAAAGCCATACTGATCAGGTTGGTAAAGGTACCGTTGAGATGATTGGTCATTTCCCGACGGAATTCTGGTCGCATTTCTTTTACAAACATTTCATTCTTTTTAAGTGGTGCATCAATCAATCCTGGTCCAAAGTGAGACAACGCATTGAACCTATGCCCATACTACGCCACTGTCATCTCACCTTGTTTCAAATCCATAAAACTTCTGAACAACTGAGTCCTTCCCGCCTCTGGGATAAACTGAGCTTCAAAAACCTCTTTAAACTGTACCCAAGAGAAATCTTCTTCTGGTGTATTCATAGTGACTGAATCCCACCAATCCATTGCTGCTTTCTGAAGTTGACCCGATGCCAACAATCTCTTTCTAGCATCTCCCAACTAAATATCTTCGAATATCCTTTCATTATAGCAGAGCTATGTCTGAACTCCTAAAATATCTTCAGTTCCATAGAAAGGCCTACCACCTAAAGCAGTGTAATTCTTGCACAAGGTTGCAAAGTTCTAAGGCGGTTGAACTTGCATCACTGCTTCCACTACTGGCTCTACAACTGGCTCATTTAAAGGAGCTCTGCCATTTGTAGCCATGCTGGTTCCAGATCCCCTCCCTCTTCTTCCTCTTGTACTCATTTTCAATAACGTGGATATGTGACAGGTATCATTAGAATAGAAGGATAGGGTCAAAGATGATAAAAGGGAAACTGCAATAAAGGATCTAAAACCAGACTTTAAGGGGAGAAAAGGAAATGCTCTCTCAAGATTAACTCATTCTAGGGCTCTACTCATCCTATCTCCAATGAGTTGTATCCCAATCAGGCTAAGGTGTTCGCACAACCGAAGCTCTGATACCAACTGTGACGACCCACCTTTCTGACCCCTAGGAATGACAACTAATACATCCTTGGTGTTTGTGTGCCATTGCCCAAGCATTGGAAAGATGAATCGTCGTGGGGTATAATAAAGAACAAAATATAAAACATCACAATAAAACTGCTAAATAAAACATAACAGTCAATAGTACATCAGGATACTCCTTAACAGGGAGTTATTAGAGTTACACAAAAGTACTACAAATTAGCTTAGGTTGTTATAACATCCTACCTTTACATATGCTAAAACAAAATACACTTACACAAACTAGATAATACAATGGAACAGATAACTAAGAAGATGAAAGCCTCCTGCTCGGACGCGATCTTCAAAAGAGCCCACAAAAGACCTACTACTCTCGGACTACTCAAATAAAATGAGTACCCGAGAGTTTAAGGAAAACAAACAACTCAGGTCAGACAATATATCTGGTATGAGTAAAACTTTTTAAACAATAGGTGTGAAATTAAACACAAACATGTGAGACCAAGCCGCTAAACATGGAACAGGTTTACTCCCACATAAATCAATAGCCAAACGTAAAGAATGGACAAATAATTAAACACCACGAAGAGTGGTTGACTCTTCCCGCTGCAAATAATGAAATAAATTTGAAGGTTCGAATTAAATAAGAAAAGAAAAATCTCCAACAAATGACTAGGAGGGTGCACCCACTTGAAGTATACCTCTAATAATATACTTCTGAGAAGCTCATTTACTTGTGACACTTCTCGAAAACCTCCAAGCCGGACCCCGCCAAGCCTTACCAAGAATCCGAATATTTCACATCTAATAGTGCCACAGAATCCAATCTAGATGAGACGTGAAAGTATCTTAATGGGAGCAACCCCACATAGCTTGGCCTTCTCTCATGCTTTGGTTTTAGTCAATTCCGACAAAGGATATCAAAGCTCGGCGGAGCAACACACCATCTTTGAATGATGATAACAAAGAAGCTAAAGTAACCGATAGTTGAGAAACCAAATATCGAGGATATAAAATGATCGTATATGGAAATTGAGTCTTGTATACTTATCACCACTTATCAAATTCAATATTGTACTATTTTCTAGGTTAATAATAATACCGGACAAGTCAAGGTAGTGTTACCTCAAATTCATGTCTCACGATTATTCTAAACTTTCGAAATAGCGACAAGTCTACTTCTTCGATGTTTAGTGCTAATTATACAAATAAATTGTTTCCATTTAAGTGAATCATTTTACGAAAATTAATTCATTTCCAAAAATGAGTAAAACTTTTAAAAAAACCGAATTCGTACTTGGCTTCACATTACAATTATTAGCTTTAAAACACTTTGTTAAAAGAGTTTACTAACTTTGAAACATCATTGTAAAGGGTATTTAACAACTTAAAACATCCTTATTGCATTGATTAATTAACTTTAAAACTTTGTTAACTAAGTTAATTAATTAACTTCACTAACCTTTAATTAAAAAGGGTAAATCACCTTTAAAACATCATTAATTCAATTAATTAATAATATAATTAATTAAATAATAATTAAATAATAATTAAATATCATTATTTAAAAGTAATTAATTAGTTCAAATCTTTATTTAAGGAAAGATTAATTAGGGTTAAGCATATTTATTAACTTTTAAAAGTCATTAATTTAAAAACATCATTAGTAAATTGATTATTTAACTTTAATGCATCATTATTGAAAGATTAATTAACCTTAAACAACATTAATTAAAATGATTAATTAATTTCAAAACATCATTAACTAAGTGATTAGTTAATTTTAAACACATCGTAAATATGTTAATTGGTTAACTTTAATCCTTATTAATTAAATAATCGTTATTAAAATAATTAACTATTTTTGAAAACATCAGTAATAAAAAACTTTTAACTTATAAAATAATTCCAAGCATGATAATGAAACCAAACGGTTTCGATAAAAGATGATTTTCCAAAAGTGCCAATATAGCGACTATCGCTATAGGGCAGTTCGAAATTCAATTATATGACATTTTCAGTACAACCAACCATCACAAAGCAAGGGGTGAACATACATACATGGTAGTTTACAATTGTTCAGCATGTAACAAACATTTATTAACAACGGAATTAATTTGGCTACTAGATTTTCATATAACTTATAATTCACTTACAAATTTTCCAAAACGACTAATTTTCAAAGCAACAAACCAATCCAACAACCAAACCATTATTAAAACTATACTGTAACGACCCGAAAATTTATCACTTTGATAAATTTTATTTATTTTTAATAAAAGATTAATAATATAAATAATATTGTCTTGAGTAATAATAAGTAATAGTAATTTTATTTTGAATAAATATTTACAAAAATATTTTCCTCGAAGTCTAAATCAATAAAATGGCTGAAAATTGTTTTATTGATAACCAGCCCTATAATCATAAAACGGAGTGCACGAAGCTGGATACATACACTTATTTTTATAATTAAATAATAATATGAAATAAAATCAATTGATTTGTTTTTGAAAATAAAATGTGTTTTTGACATTGTTAGTAATGCCCTTAAATATGGTAATTGATTTATTTAATTTAATTGAGATTCAGTGATTAAATAATTATTATAATTATTAAAATAATGATTTTAAAAAGGTTATAATTCATTTTGAATAGTTATAAAGTGATAATAAATCATTTATAATAGTTTTATAAAGAGATATATTTGATTTGAAAATATAAGGAAAAATCAATATCGCTTTATCGGTATAATAGCGATTTTTGTAAATAATTGTTAATATAAATTTATATGATTTTATAAATCAAATATGATCATTTTAATTCATTTAAAATAATAAGAAATTTATTTTCAAATTTTGTTTAAAAATATATGTACGTTAAAGTATAAGTGAAAATGTGACCGGGAATCGGTTCTCCGATCGGCAACGGTTTATTGAACGAAAGTTGTACGGAATAAATGCAACGTTGTTTATATGTCATGTACACATATGTAACATACAAATACATCCACTAACATGCACATGAACATATGTATACATACATATATACTTATACACTTACAAATACATACATAATATAAAAAAACAAAGATATTTTGTATAAAGCTTCTTCCTTAAGCTTTCTTAAGTCAACTTGTGCATACATGAAGTGGATGGAAGTGATGGGCACATAGGAGAAAGGCCCATCACTTCCATGAAGTGGATGGAAGTTCTGGCCTAGAAAGGAGGGGAGGTGTGATGGAGAAGCCATGAAGTGATGATGTGTGTATGGCTTCCTTTGCACTCTTCCTTTGGCTATAAATAGCCCACCCTCTCATCACATTTTTTCACATTTTCACTCTAGCCTAAATTTCTCATATTAGACCAAAATGAGGAATTTTTTTATGAAACCCTTCAAAATTTCAGTGGCTACAACTTTCTGGTTGACCACTTATTTCCATTCTAAGCTTAGCAATACTCAAAACTCCATTTTCTCCAAAGCATTTTCGAGCCCAGTTTTAATCGTCGAAAATACCTCATTTTCATTCGAGTATAACTCCTCCAAAACAGATCCAAATGATGTAATTCTTTTCTTCAAACCATGTGAAATTCCAGTGTCTAAAACTTTCTTATTTAGCACTTCTACTAGTTTTGAGTTTAATTAGGTCAAAATACCACTTTTTTTACAGTGCATTTTGGGCTTTGTTTTGACGAATCCGAGAATACCTCTTCTTCTCTTGGTCGTAACTTCCCCATAACTGATCCAAATTAGATGATTAATTTATTAAAACCATAGAGAAATAAGTTCCTACAACTTCCATTTTGACCACATTTCCAAATTCAGAGAGTTGTGTGTCCAAAAACCTGAGAGAAAATGATCTATTTCTAGGTCTAGTTTTCGATAAATTCAATAATAATCAAAAGTCCTACACCTCATTCCCCATGCTTGGCCGAGCACCACTTTTGGCATGGAATGGCCGAGCACACTAGGAGGCAAGGTGTTGAGGTTTGTGAGCTCGGATCGCGAGTTAGTGAAGTTTAGTAATGATTTAGATGAATTGTTGTGGTGATTTGAATGTTTGTAGGAAATTTGGTTTGATTATGGTGAGAACTCCTAAACTACTATATTATATTTTGAATGATGATATGATGTTTGCAAATGGATATTGGATATTTAATATGCTTTGATCAGCAAGTTTGGTTGTTTCGATATGAATGTTGAGAATATATATATATATATATATATATATATATGCAAGTCACAAATATACGCGTCGA
The DNA here is from genome assembly GCA_030737815.1 of Allium fistulosum. Classification (NCBI taxonomy): domain Eukaryota; kingdom Viridiplantae; phylum Streptophyta; class Magnoliopsida; order Asparagales; family Amaryllidaceae; genus Allium; species Allium fistulosum. The sequence goes on from CM060903.1 coordinate 995,567,940, forward strand.
TAAGCACAAAGGAAATCACTTTCCTTGAATTAATGAAATGGTGTGTATGGAATTGTTAAACCTCTTAAAAATGGTTGAAAATGATTTAAAATGTTTTGTAAACAATTAAAAGTGTTTTGGTGAAGTTTGAAAAGAAACGAGAAATTTAGTTAAAAATAAGCACGTCGTGTAACGACAGTTCACGATTTTACGCTATAAAAGTCAAACAAGTGTAAAAGATGGAATATAGCTTGGAATTCTTTGAGATAAGAATTTTCCAAACTATTATATCCATAGTTTTCCAGCGAAGAAAGAAAATCGAGATTTCGATGAGTAGATTTTGAAATATGAGCAAAACAAGTTTCCGGAAAATCCTGAATTTGTAGTTCAAAATCCAAAACAGGATTTCTTAGAAAATGATATTTTAAATTGTTTAAAAATGGGTAATAAATCTTATAAATCTTAAAAAAAAAAAATTGATTTGAGTATAGATTTTCGAATAACAAAAAGTCATTTTGATCAATATAGCTTAAAAAGCACTTTCCGTAGCACTTCTCTACAGCACTTTTCTATAACTTTTGAAATATGGTTTCAAACTTAACGATTCTTATCCAAATCTTTTATAAATGTATTCAAATGGATAATTAATGGTTTTAATAATGATTTGGAGATTTTCTAGCTTATTGAAGAAAGTTCAAATAAATGATTTGAGAAAAAGCTATCATAAACAAGTGGTTTAATCTTGGATCTAAAAGCCGACGAGTAGACTGGATTTTTCTATTCATGAGATCCGGATATGAGGTGCTTAAACTAAGAAGTGGTTCAGGATCAACCAGTGCCCTGGCTCACCTGGCCTCTTTCCTGGGCGAGGGATGGATAAGGTCGAAATGTCGGAAACGAGTTAAGTATAAAAAGATTTAAATTTTCCTAATTAAAATACAACTTGATTTTATGGAGATGATCTTCTTGTACTTGATGTTAAAGCCCGAAGAGGGAACTCATACTATTCGTGGAATTTAAAAGGTGATTTCACAGTTATTCCGCCCATAGAATTTGTTGAATACGGGGATTGATATTGAGTAGAATTGGATAATTTCTATAGATTATGCTCACTCAATAATTAATGGTTTTGGATTAATATCCTAGATAACATGTTTTTAATTCAATCGAAATTGAGAGTTTTGAGTTAAGAAATCTTTGTTAAGATTTAAATGAGAAGGTTCAAAATTAATTTAATTTCTATATTTAAAATTTATATATTTGGATCTATAGTAAACGATGTCTTGAATAACATTGTTTTTTATTCGTGTTAAATGTTATGATTTGGAAATCTTTGCTAGGATTTAAGTAAATGATTTTAGGGATATTTCCCTAAGATTTGATAAGAGAGGGATAATGATTCCGTATATATCAGAAAGAAAGTTTTAGAAATATATATCTCCGAGGGAGATTTTTGATAAAAAGAACTTAATCAATTAAAGAATGATTCCTTATTCATAAAACCTCTCTTTATCAATGATTGGATTCGAAGGAACCGAGATCGGATCTGGATATTTCCTATCCGAAAACCACTTCGAACCAATGTATGCATTCGAAAAATAAAGATCTATAGAGAGAATGAAGAATGAAGCCAGGGATTTTCGAGATGAAAGGACTGCTTGTTGATAATTCTGGTTAGCTCCCAAATACTAAAATAGCAGTTGTCCTTTCATTTCTGAAATTCTTTGGGTTGCAAGGACTTCTTGCTACTAATCCTAGGGTTAATTCCCGACAGGATATGGTAGGAGAGTACCTTAGGTTTCATTCAAACCTACAACGAACTTGTATGGATGGATGTCTGATATTGCATTCTTGAGATTTCATCGTTGACTTTTATGAACATGCATCTGCTTAGTGGCGGAGAAGGAAACTTCTCTTAGCTTAACACCCTTCTATAAGACGTACGAGCTCGGAGGTTGTACGTTTGTGGAAGTCAATAGAGAACGATAGAATGGTAGTGTGGCATTCAAAGGAAGATGATGCGCTATGTGGAAAGGTAATCGTTACCTCAGGCCTCACACTCGGAAATGACAGAAACAGGGTTAGATGCGGCAAGGCTATATGGTTCACAACCATTAGGGTATGATCATCCCCTTCTAGATATATTTCTTTCCGGTGACGTTCGGGATGTAAATTAATGTGGATGTATGCTACGAGGTACCTCGGATAGGTCGGTAACGACCGGTGTGATGACATATTCGGTACTATCTAAGGAGAGGTAAGCCGGTCTTGTGTTGGTAGAGGACCATCTATTGGGCCTCGGTACATTCCTCTAGAGATGTACTACTATAAGGTAGTCCTTTCACCTGGTCATTTGTATGGAATCCATTCTCCAATAAGTGCCTACCAGTTTGTTTGTAGAACTCGCGTTTATGGATAGTATTGCTGGAATTTAATCAATGTAACAATTTCGGCTAAGATTGATAAGTTTATTTCCAAATGTTTTCAAAGATATGTCATTAAAAATAATATCAAGTATTTTGACGTAAAATGTTTTGGTTATCATAAGGTAAAAACTCGTTTCGTGTTTATGTGCGGCGTGGTCTTATGAGATACCATTTTGTTTTCAAAATGCGTATTTTGAGTTCTCACACCAGTCCCAGGCTGACCCGGAGTTTTTTTCCCTTTTCCTTAAACTCTGGGTGCCCTAATTTTTCCCGGGCAGCCTAGTAGTCAGGTTTATCTTAGAAGAAGCTGGATAGAGCTCGAACATGGAGTCAGAAGATTTACTGAAGATTTTGTCTATTTCCACCACACTCTTGTAGTATTGTATTCTACAAATTTCTAAGGGCAGGATTTATAACTGTCCAGATTTATAACTCTGATAAATGTATTTTTAATTTCCGCTATAATGATTATTTGTTGAAATAACATATGTGAGATTCTGTTCTATCTTATTTTTCTTTTTTACCCTTGAGGATCCGTTTCTTCGGCACTTGGTTTTACGGTACGTGAATACCGAGGATGTATTAGTGTCAATTTCTAGGAGTCGAAGAAATGGGCCGTCACAACGTGTTATCAGAGCTTAGGTTGAGCAAATACCTGAGCCTGATAGGGGTAAAAGACTCATCAGAGATAGGGATAGTAATACCCTAGGATGAGTAACTCATTAGAAATAGGGTCAGTAGTACCCTAGAATGAGTTTGAGAGTATTATATATGAGCGTGTATTTTTTAATAAAATATACAAAAGAATTCGGTTTTATATGAAATCATTTTACCTAAAAATACATATATATATATATATACGTATTTGAAAAGGAAAAGAATATTTTGGTAAGATTTTCAAAGAGTTTTCGAAATAATAAAATATTTTATACAAAGAATTTTAAAAGCTATCTTTAGAAACCTCGAAACATTTTCTGAGTATTGACCAAACCTCTCTACCTAAGAATACGCTAGCAATGTAACGGACCGAGATTTTTCGACCCTCGAAAATCGACACTGATATGTCCACTGTATCACATGTCGAACAATCGAATGCTGGAAAACCCGATTGTTAGGGGGAAAAGAAAGAAGGAAGAAGGTAAGAAGAAAAACTAAACAACACAGGTTCTTACAGCGGAACGAATAATCTATAATATACCATAAATCTTTACACAAAAACAAAACTGTACTGTGTATATATATATAAACATCAATCAGAGTATACTAACCTATCTCAGCCTGGACAGTTATGACAGTCTGTCCTCACAATTTCTGATAAACAAAACAATGAATATAGCGGAAAATAACCATCTAAGAGAATATGTCTCTGGGCCTCCAACTCGTCTCCTGAAGCTCCAAGCATCCAAATTAATCTGTAATATGCTCGGTCTGACCCCAAGCATTATAATAAAATAACACCCGAGTCAGTCTGGAAAACCAGCGTGAGAAAACACACCCAACTAGATTTAAAGTTATAAGAAAATCTTTGAAAATCAAAGGTATCTCGTAAGACCACATCACATATAAACACGACAGGTTCTACCTTACGATAACCCAACCACTTTTATATAAAAATCCTATGATATTATAATAGTGTCTAAGTACAAATACTTATTAAAATAACTGAAATGCTTGCATCTCACATTTCAACATAGTTAGGCACAATCAAAACCGTATGGCGCTTATCGGAGAATGGATTCCATACAATGACTAGGCACTGGGGCACCACCTATCACGGTACACGTCTAGAAAATGTACCAAGATAGAACCTATCGATCCCTGCCAACACAAGACTAGCCTACCCCTTACTGGATAATACCGAATATGTCATCACCCTGATTGCTTTGCAACCTTTTTGAGATCTCATGCACAACCAATCCATAAATATGTAGATGTAGGTTAATCTAGAAAGGTGACAACATACTCTAATGATTGCAACCCACTTAGCCTTGCTGCATCTCCCCTGATTTTCAGTCATTCTCGGTTGATGAGGCTTGAGGCTACGTTTTACCTTAAGAATAGCATTCATACTTGGAATGCTAAAACTGCCTTTCAGGCAAGCAATGCAATGATAGCATTCATCCATACAAGTCGTTCTAGGATTGAACAAACCGAATCTCCAAGAACTCCATCTTATTCTCTTCATGATATCATAATTCGCAACGCTCAAATAGGATCGAAGTGGTTTTCGGATAATTAAATCTGATCCCGATCTCTTTGAAACAATCAACGAAATTGACCAGATTTGATAGTCGATTATTTAACTATCAAATTACACACATAAGCAGTCACTAGGCCATATTATAAATCTATCAAAACATTTATTTCAACATTTTACAAAGATATATATTCAATCTCTTCCAATATTTCAATATTTGAAAACACTTTCGAATACTTAAATCCATAACAATTCAAATCATATCAATACTTAGAAATATTTCCAAATCCAAATTATAATTCATTACTTATAAAAATATTTCTATATAAATCATTTCGTCGCTAAAATATCTCCAAACCTTTAATTCCAACCCTTAGAAAAATATTATAAGTTTATTAGCCAAAATCATTCTAGTATCCATACTTAGGAAATATCCCGTACTTATCTCATAAATCTCCGAAATTTTATTAATTCCCTTTACAATTTCCAAAAATTATCGATTATACTTATTTATAATCCAACTAACAATTTATAACTCCTTTAATGAATTCAGATTCATTTTTGAAGTTCCAGTATCTAAACATTTTGGAAATTTTCTTAAATTTCCAGAATTACTTTATAAGATTTCTCTTCTCCATTTCATCCGTAAAATAAAACTGGTTTACAAATCTTGAGAGCATTTATAAATAAATTGCAATCACTTACTTTTAAACTATATATATACATATATATAATAAATTTCAAAAACATGGTTAAATAATTATTTAAAATATCAAAACACTTTTAAAATAAACGTCAATAACTAATTCCAATTTATTTATAAAATTTCTAATTTATTTACAAAATTTTTTTATAGACTTAGAATTCATTTTAACAAATTTAAATACTTAATTAACTAACTTTCGGAAATATTTTAATCCAATTAATAGTTTTTTTAAAACTACATAATTTAATAAATAAAAATCCTCTTCTAAACCAAACTTTAACTTCTTGAGAAAAACCATTTTAAAATTCAACATACCCATTTTATACTTATAAATCTCACTCGATTTATCACAAATCGAATCACATTTCCAATTTCATAACTATTTCCAAATTCCAGAATAGAACTTACTATATCTTTCTAAACTGATTTCCATATCTCATTTTAAATTCACACTGTGAATTTATATTTCTAATTTATCAAATGATAATCATTCCACTTGTTTATAAACATCGTTTATAAGTTTATAAATTAACTCTCATTTCTCTGTTAATAATAGATTTATATTAAATAACTCCATTTATAAATCGGTTCCTATTTAAAATCCAATTTATGAATCTATTTCTTAATAAATCCGAACTATATTCCAAAATCATTTAAATCTCGATTTTGATTTCCATTTCGTATTCCCAGAAATCCTAATTAAAAATCCACTGTTTAAAAATACTTAAATTAAATTCTCTATTTGAAACCATTTTACGAAATAGCTAAATAAATATCTAAAATCAAATTTATTTATCTTATCAAAATCGATTCCTTTTTAAATAATCCCAAATTTCAATATAAATATTTTCATTTCCAAATCACCTTTGAATTCCCTTTTAAATTCAAAAAAATTATTTATGGTATTTATAATACCAAAATCAAGGCCAATGCTACTATAGCATTTCAATAAATCAAATTATATCATAATCTATCATAGATTATTCAAACACATCATATATCACTATATATGAAATAAAAATCAACATTTTTGAGGAATTCAGTTGGATTCCTCCAACCTGTTTCCCTGCAACTACAGATGATACATAACATAAAATAATAATAATCCCGCTTCAAGGCGGGATATTGCAATAAAAAGGGTCATCCGCTATTATGTGAGGCGCATAGTGTCTCATCCGCTCCAATCGGCGGTAATATATCCAACTACTAATATATATACTAATATATATATATATATATATACATATATATATGTAACATCCCACTGATAATAATTTATCAATCCATCCAATGCACCAATAAATAATTTTAACTATTTAAAATAAAACAATTATCTAAAATGAGTGAGATTTACTCACATTTATCTTTTGCTGTCGCCGAAGCGTTCTGGTTTCGTCTGAATCCGAACGACGTTCGAATTCAATGCAAAATTCGACTAGCCCTAATTGTTTCCAAACACATTCCAAAGTGTAGCTAATATTATTATGGACGCAACGCAAAAAGTTGCATCTCAATTGGATCTAGCATACAAAAGTTATTACATATTTTAGTTATCGATATTTAAATTAATAATATCATAAATTAACAAAAGAAAATATATTACATTTCAAAATATCAGCTTCCCTCTAATCTCCCTCTTCCTATTTGAAACCACCTAAACTGCCCTCTATTTATGCTCACCGCCACCGCCTCTGGCCATGGCCGACCACCGCCTTGTCCCCAATGATAGCCCAGCCTTCCCTCTCCCCCACGCAACTGGCTTCGACCCTCCACTCACTGCCACCGCCGAGAAAAACACATCACGAGTATTCTGTTCATCCTCCCCTCGACGCCGCCACAAGCCATCGGACCCCATCATAATCACGCTGAAGCTAGCCCTCCACCTTCCCTACATTTTCTCTTCTGGGTCCACCTCATCAAACCCACCGTAGCTCGCCGTTGAACCCAAAGTTCAACTTCGCCGTTCACACGGCCGTAGGTGCCACCACAAACCCCTTTAGTCCATCACCATCGTTGATTAGCTTCCTTTTGCAATCACGGTTATTCCATTAGTTGGAGCTTCGGCCTATTGCTTCCACTAGTGGCGCCAGCGAATATCGGTCGTTAGATGAGGCTACTGTGTAAAAGGGGATGAACGTTTATTGTTATCCTTTTTTTTCTCTTTGCATTAAAAGAATTTGAAGAGGGGAACGCATATAAAAAGAAAGAGGTGGGTAGATCATAGGTAGGGTGGTTTAAGAGAATGTAGGCGCGGCTGAAATGACGGAATAGCGGCTGTAGGTTAAATCAACGAAAATATATTATTTAATATTCAAAATATCTAGATATTTAATTTCAAACTCCGATCGAGACATTCTGCCAGGTGTTTCCAATGTTATACCCCTATTCTGAATGCAATGGAACAAGTTTCGGAACCTAATTCGATCGTATGCAGAAGATAGCTTTTTGGACCCAATTTAATATTAAATTTTCGATATTAATTTCAACGCGTTTCTAACCCGTACGACCAAATGGTAAATTCAATCGCTACAAAATTTTAAAACCTATAATAATACAATATTATGGATCCAATGACACTAGTTTCGTTGAAATCCGAGATTGTGCCCCGAAAGGCTATTTTTGTATATTAATTAAAAGAGTTATTTCAAAATTGAGTAAATCACTTTTTAAATTCAATTTAAAAGTTTGCCTACCTTCATTTTTATTAATAGAAATTTAATAAGCCTTTAAATCATTTTTATCCAAATAAAATCCAAGATTTAAATTATTTAAACGATTTCCAATTATAAAATTCAACAATTAAATTACTCAAATAATCGTTATATTTGAAATTCAAGTTATTAAATCTATAAAATTAACTTTTAAATATTTAAAATCAATTAAATATTCCAGTTTCAAATAACCAAAATTCTGGGTCGTTACAAGCAATTACCTGCTACTTGTGTCTAAAAGAATGATTACTTGCCTTGTATAAACCATATGGGGGGAGTTATGCGAAGGGGGAGTCCTCTAGAGTGAATTGGGAGGAGGAGAATAGCCTCATAGTTCTCTCCAGCGATGAGGAAGAACAACCAGAACGTTTGCCTAACAATGGTGGATCTCCGATTAGAGAAGACTATGCCATGTATACTCGTAGGAATGAAGATGGGTACCCTGTTGCAGGAATGCTTGTACCACCTCCAGCTCCGGAAATAATCATAATCTCGAGCGACGACAAACCTAGGCAAGCCTTGGAGGGAAATTAGGTAGTGAATCCTGCTAGTTCCATTCTGGAATCAATTGAGGAAGAGGAGCCAATGGAAGAAGAACCGAAACCCATAGAAGGGTAGGAATAAAATCTGGTTAAGTAAGTATGTATGAGTAGTGTGTTTGATGTAGTATTTTGAGTTGTAATGGTTTAAGGAATGAGGGGGAAATCTTTTTTTGGACCCTAATGTTGGAAGGATTTAATGGTGTAACAGTACGAAGGTTTATAAAATGATAATTGTCTCCACTATAGTACCACTCTTTAAAAGTAAATATTTGAAGTCAGGTGATTTTGTTTGAAAATGGATAAATGAAATAATTTACCAACCATTATATTTTGAATATAAAGAATATTTTTCAAGCAATATAGTTATTTGATTAAGGAAAGGATAATACTCAATTATTATCATTAATTGATCAGTTGTTTAATTTAAAAGTTTAAGCACGAACACCTCGTGAATTTAATTTCACAATTTGACTATGTGGTATTCAATAAATGTTATTAAAGGAATTTATTTATGATAAATAAATCTTATGAATACGTTTTATATACGTAATATTATAAACTGGATTTATAAAACATGCTTTATAAAGGAATTTTTGAGAATTTAAAATTTCAGTATATTTGAAAGAAATTTCAAATGATTTTTGGAAAAGGAATAATAATAGTATTATTTCTAAAAGCGAAAAAATAATAATCTTATGGTTAATTAATCCGAGTGGCTCAAAAGTAACTAAAAATGGGCAGGAGATGTGTTCGGATGGTAAATGCTTCTCTTAAGTATTCCCCTTCTTGTTAAGGAAATATGCGATACTATTGGTTGTACCTAGTTCCCTGGTATCATTTTTGAGTTACTCAATCAATATAATTTCCTAAAGTTAAAAAGAATAATGTGAATCAATTATTTGACAAATTAATGATTGTAAATTTTTATCCAAGTGTATTATCTTAATTGATAAGCATGGGTATGATTTGATCCTTAAAATAAATATTTAAAGTTATTAATGAATAGTTTTGGGTTTGTAGTAAATGATGTTTTAGCAACATTTGTTTTTAAACCTTTGAATGACACTTTGGAAGAAATCTTATGGGTATATTTAGATCTTTAATAATGGGATTTTAAAGATAATAACAAGAATTAGAGTCTTTTATAAAAAGGTAGTAAATATTATGATTAACGTGTTATAAAAATAGAAGTTCGTTATAACAATGTTTTGGTGGTAGTTGTTTTAATCTCTTCTATTATATTTTAAATTAAAACTCGTTAAGTAAACTAAGAATATACTTAAAGCAACCGAATAAGTATATGAATACTTTTATATATTGAAACTATAAAAGTAGAGAGAATATATGTATATATATATAAAGGGAGTGTTAATTGATAAAGGAAGTTTTAACTAAATGAAGAATGTTTTCACATTTGATATTAGTTAAAGGAAGTTTATGGTAATTTATCAATTTAATGAATTATTTTGAAAATAAGTTTTTTAGAAAACCCCTAAGATATGTTTAGAAATGTATGATAATAAAAAGATTATGTAATATAAAGAAGTGTCTTTATAAAATAAGTGTTTAAATTAAGAAATTATTTAAGAATATAATTTATAAAAGTATATTTTATAAAATAAAATGTAATTAGCAAAAATAAAATGATATTTGAGAAAGATGGATATCCTAATGTTTTAAAAAAGTATAAATGGGAAAGTTGTGAAATATAAAATAAGTTTGGAATTAAATTTATAAGGATATTTATTAACAAAGGAATTTTCAAATAAGAATTATAATGGTATTATTCCAAATAAAGAATAATCGATTTCTTTTGAATAAAATAAAAAGGTAAAATGGTTATTTATAAAGAAGTATCTTTATAAAAGTTTAGATAAATGATGAAAGTTTTATGAAATATTTTCATTAGAATTTTGGTGAGGTTAATAAATACAAATGAAGTATAAGGATTGTTTCGTCGCATGATTTAATCTAAGATTAAAGTATAGAACTTTGACGTGTTTGACACTTATCCGAAAGAGGATTTATCACCCGATTCTTGACCACGAACATTGATGAGGGTTTGTGGTTGGATGCTTGAGCTTTCTATCATAGTTGAGAGCTATGCAAGGAGAACTAAAGTTCTGATCAGAAAGCCTGGTTAGAGTCTGCACTAAAGGATCGGGGGATCAATACTAGTTTGGAAGTAAAGTTGTGAATTCGAATAGCAGACCGAATCAGGTATTGCATATGGGTGATCTATGTACATCGTACAGATGTAAGTTAAAAATAAATATTTTGGGAAAAACCTTCAGGTTTTTGATTTGGGTAATTTCGGGAACGAAATTCTTTTAAGGGGGGAGTCTACAACGACCCACAAATTTATCACTTTGATAAATTTTATTATTTTTAATAAAAGGTTAATAATATAAATAATATTGTCTTGAGTAATAATAAGTAATAGTAATTTTATTTTGAATAAATATTTACAAAAATATTTTCCTCGAAGTCTAAATCGATAAAATGGTTGAAAATTGTTTTATTAATAACCAACCTATAATCGTAAAATGGCGTGCACGAAGCTAAATATATACACTAATTTTTATAATTAAATAACAATATGAAATAAAATCAATTGATTTGTTTTTGGAAATAAAATGTGTTTTTGACATTGTTAGTAATGCCCTTAAATATGATAATTGATTTATTTAATTTAATTGAGATTCAATAATCAAATAATTATCATAATTATTAAAATAATGATTTTGAAAAGGTTATAATTCATTTTGAATAGTTATAAAGTGATAATAAATCATTTATAATAGTTTTATAAAGAGATATATTTGATTTGAAAATATAAGGAAAAATCGATATCGCTTTATCGGTATAATAGCGATTTTGTAAATAATTATTGATATAAATTTATATGGTTTTATAAATCAAATATGATCATTTTAATCATTTAAAATAATAAGAAATTTATTTTCAAATTTTGTTTACAAATATATGTACATTAAAGTATAAGTGAAAATGTGACCAGGAATCGGTTCTCCGATCGGCAACGGTTTATCGAGTGAAAGTTGTTCGAAATCAATGCAACGTTGTTTATATTTCATGTACACATAGTTAATATACAAATGCATCCACTAACATGCACATGAATATACATATATACTTATACACTTACAAATACATACATAATATAAAAATCTAAGATATTTTGTATAAAGCTTCTTCCTTATGCTTTCTTAAGTCAACTTGTGCATACATGAAGTGGATGGAAGTGATGGGCACATGGGGGAAAGGTGTTTTCTGGCCTAGGAAGGAGGGGAGGTGTGTTGGAGAAGCCATGAAGTGATGATGTGTATATGGCTTCCTTTGCGCTCTTCCTTTGGTTATGAATAGCTCACCCTCTCATCACATTTTTTCACTTTCTTCACTCTAGCCTAACTTTCTCATATCAGACCAAAATGAGGAATTTCTTTTACTGAAACCCATCAAAATTTCAGTGGCTACAACCTTCTAGTTGACCACTTCTGCAATGCGCAAAACTCCATTTTCTCCAAAGCATTTTCGAGCCCAGTTTTAATGGCCGAAAATACCTTATTTTCATTCGAGTATAACTCCTCCATAACATATCCAAATGATGTAATTCTTTTCATTAAACCATGTGAAATTCCAGTGTCTAAAACTTTCTTATTTAGCACTTCTACTAGTTTTGAGTTTAACTAGGTCAAAATACCACTTTTTTATAGTGCATTTTGAGCTTTGTTTTGACGAATCCGAGAATACCTCTTCTTCTCTTGGCCGTAACTTCCTCATAACTGATCCAAATTAGATGATTATTTTATTGAAACCATAGAGAAAATAAGTTCCTACAACTTCCACTTTGACTACATTTCCAAATTCAGAGAGTTGTGTGTACAAAAACCCGAGAGAAAATGACCTATTTCTAGGTCCAGTTTTCGGTAAATTCAATAATAATCAAAAGTCCTACACCTCATTCCCCATGCTTGGACAAGCACCATTTTTGGCATGGAATGGCCGAGCACACTAGGAGGCAAGGTGTTGGGGTTTGTGAGCTCGGATCGCGAGTTAGTGAAATTTAGTAATGATTTAGATGAAGTGTTGTGGTGGTTTGAATGTTGTAGGAAGTTTGGTTTGATTATGGTGAGAACTCCTAAACTACTATATTATATTTTGAAGGATGATATGATGTTTACAAACGGATGTTTAATATGCTTTGATTATCAAGTTTGGTTGTTTGGATATGAATGTTGAATATATATGCAAGTCATGAATATACACGTCGATAAGCACAAAGGAAATCACTTTCCTTGAATTAATGAAATGGTGTGTATGGAATTGTTAAACCTCTTAAAAATGGTTTAAAATGTATTTGAAATGTTTTGTGAACATTTAAAAGTGTTTTGGTGAAGTTTGAAAAGAAGCGAGAAATTTAGTTAAAAATAAGCGCGTCGCGTAACAGCAGTTCGCGATTTCGCACCATAAATGTCAAACAAGTGTAAAAGATGGAATATAGCTCGGAATTCTTCGAGGTAAGAATTTTCCGAACTATTATATCCATTATTTTTCAACGAAGAAAGAAAATCGAGATTTCGATGAGCATATTTTTAAATATTTGCAAAACAAGTTTTTGGAAAATCCTGAATTTGTAGTTTGAAATCCAAAATAGGATTTCTTAGAAAATAGTGTTTTACATTGTTTAAAAATGTGGAATAAATCTTTTAAAATGTTTTAAAACTGATTTGAGTAATAAAAATAGATTTTCGAACGATAAAAAGTCGTTTTGATCAATTTAGCTTAAAAAGCAATTTCCACGGCACTTTTCTATAACTTTTGAAATATGGTTTCAAACTTAACGATTCTTGTCCAAATCTTTTATAAATGTTTCCAAATGGATAATTAACAGTTTTAATAATGGTTTGGAGGTTTTCTAGCTTATTGAAGAAAGTTCAAACAAGTGGTTTAATCTTGGCTCTAAAAGCCGACGAGTAGACTAGATTTTTCTATTCGTGAGATCCAGATGTGTGTTGCTTAAACTAAGAAGATGTTCAAGGGATACCAGTCCCCTGGCTCGCCTGGCCTCTTTCCTGAGCGAGGGATAGATAAGGTCGAAATGTCGGAAACGAGTTAAGTATAAAAAGATTTAAATTTTCCAAATTTAAATACAACTTGATTTTATTGATATGATCTTCTTGTTCTCGATGTTAAAGCCCGAAGAGGGAACTCATATTATTCATGGAATTTAAAAGGTGATTTCACCGTTATTCCGCCCATAGTATTTGTTGAATACGGGGGTTGATATTGAGTAGAATTGGATGATTTCTATAGATTCTGCTCACTCAATAATTAATGGTTTTGGATTAATATCCTAGATAACATGTTTCTAACTCAATCAAAATTGAGAGTTTTGAATTAAGAAATCTTTGTTAAGATTTAAATGAGATGATTTGGAATTAATTTAACTTCTATATTTAAAATTTATTGGTTTAGATCTATAGTAAACGATGTCTTGAATAACATTGTTTTTGATCCGTGTTAAATGTTATGATTTGGAAATCTTTGCTAGGATTTGAGTAAATGATTTTGGGGATATTTCCCTAAGTATAAAAGAAGCGATTTCGATTTATTCCAAGTTTAAAATGATTTTAGGAAATCAAAGATTTGAAAAGAGAGGGTTAATGCTTCCGTATATATCAGAAAGAATGTTTTAGAAATATATATCTCCGAGGGAGATTTTTGATAAAAGAACATAATCAATTAAAGAATGATTCCCTATTCAAAAAACTTCTCTTTATCGATGATTCGATTCGAAGGAACCGGGGTCGAATCTGGATAATTCCTATCCGAAAACCACTTCGAACCGATGTATGCATTCGAAAAATAAAGGTCTATATAGAGAATGAAGAATAAAGACTAGAGATTTTCGTGATGAAAGGACTTCTTGTTGATAATTCTGGTTAGCTCCCAAATACTAAAGTAACAGTGGTCCTTTCATTTATTAAATTCTTTAAGTTGCAAGGACTTCTCGCTACTAATCCTAGGGTTAATTCCCAACAAGATGTGGTAGGAGAGTACCTTCGGTTTCATTCAAACCTAGAACGAACTTGTATGGATGGATGTTTGACATTTCATTCTTGAGATTTTATCATTGACTTTTATGAACATGCATCTGCTTGGTGGCGGAGAAGGCAAATTCTCTTAGCTTAACACCCTTCTCTAAGACGTACGAGCTCGGAGGTTGTATGTTTATGGAAGTCAATAGAGATCGATAGAATGGTAGTGTGGCATTCAAAGGAAGATGATGTGCTATGTGGAAAGGTAATCGTTACCTCAGGCCTCACACCCGGAAATGACCGAAATAGGGTTAGATGCGGCAAGGCTATGTGGTTCACAACCATTAGGGTATGATCATCCCCTTCTAGATATATTTCTTCCCGCTATGACGTTCGGGATGTAAATTAATGTGGTTGTATGATACGAGGTACCTCAGATAGGTCGGTAACGACCGGGATGATGACATATTCGGTACTATCAAAGGAGAGGTAGGCCGGTCTTGTGTTGGTAGATGACCAGCTATTGGGCCTCGGTACATTCCTCTAGAGATGTAATGTCGGAAGTTAGTCCCTTCACATGGTCATTTGTATGGAATCCATTCTCCAATAAGTGCCTGCCTGTTTGTTTGTAGAACTTGAGTTTTCAGCTAGTATTGCTGGAATTTGATCAATGTAACAATTTCGGCTAAGATTGATAAGTTTATTTGCAAATATTTTCAAAGATATGTCAGTAAAAATAATATCTAGTATTTTGACGTTAAATGTTTCGGTTATAATAAGGTAAAAACATGTTCCGTGTTTATGTGCGGCATAATCTTGTGAGATACCTTTTTGTTTTCAAAATGCGTATTTTGAGTTCTCACACCAGTCCCATGACCGACCCGGAGTTTATTTTCCCTTTTCCTTAAACTCTGGGTGCCCTAATTTTCCTCGGGAAGCCTAGTAGTAAGGTTTAGCTTAGAAGAAGCTGGATAGAGCTCGAATATGGAGTTAGAAGATTTACTGAAGATTTTGTTTATTTCCACCACACTCTTGTAGTATTGTATTATGCAAATTTGTAAGGGCAGGATTTATAACTGTCCATGTTTATAACTCTGATGAATGTAATTTTAATTTCCGCTATAATGATTATTTATTAAAATAACATATGTGAGATTATGTTCTGTCTTATTTTACTTTCTTACCCTTGAGGATCCGCTTCTCCGGCACTTGGATTTACGGCACGTGAATACCGAGGATGTATTAGTGTCGATTTTTGGAAGTTGAAGAAATGGGTTGTCATATATACAATAAGCATTCAATAGCTACAAATGAGCATGAATATAGTTTAAACTTTATGGTTCAAAGATGGAAGCTTTACTCACCAAACTTGTTCCAAACCAAGCTAAACTTTCACCGAACTTGCCTAAACTCTTAGCAACTTGCCTTAACTCCAAAATAGGACCTAGTGTGGGCTTGTATGGTGCAAAATGGCTTGGCCAAGGGCTAAAAATGGGCTCGGCCAACACTTTTTAGGTGATGTAAAGGCTTGTTTTGGTGGAGAAGAGGTATGTAAGTAGATGTAGGTGATTTTAGACTTGGTTTTAGAGTACATACCTAACTTTTCTCTTAGGAAAAGGAGATGGAAGCCATGGAAGTATTTTTAGATATGAAAAGAAGGGAAATGAAGTAGTAAATGATAATGTAAAGTGGAAATTTGTGGAGGTAAGAGGTATTTGTAGGAAATGAGGTGGGTAGCTTAGTAAATTGACTTTAGGAATTAAATATAATAAAGTGTGCATGAATTTTTGAAACTATATCCTCTCCTATACCTCCTTATACACGTTGGTCATAGGGTATATCCCCTCTATGCCCCTAAATCAAGGAGCTACCATGATATGTTGCATAAAAGGTGGGATATGTTACATTTGTATATACACTTTACATAATTTATGCATAAAAGGTCACATCATGTTTTATATTTAAACTAAGCATGATTATTAACTTTAACACTATAATTAACTTATCACATGACATATGTACATGTGTGTTTGACCTATAAAAAATGTGCACAACTTTTCTAATGACTTTCTGATACCGAAAGTCGAGATTTCGGAAAACGTTTTTCGGTCACATTTTTTATTTTTATTTGAACTAATTATTTTGGTAAACAAAATTCAAAAATGATTTTAATATCATTAATTAATATTTAAAATATGTTTATTTGGTTATTAAAATCCATTATTTAAATATTAAAAAATGATTTAAATATTCAAATACAAAGCGATTAATTTACGGGTCGTTATATAGATTTCATTACATTGTTTTTCTACAAACGTGTAAAAAAGTGTACTAACTGTATTACTAGCCATTTGCATTTTTCATAAATCAAATTACGAATCTTTTGAAATTCTAATGCTCTGATACCAAATGTGGGTTATGGCGTAACTGATCTTAAGGCAATTTTAACACTAAATGGGGTGAATAGTGTTTTATAATTTTTATGAATTTTTTAACTTTGTTTCAAGTTTAAATCAAATTACAAATTATCAACACAGATCTATACTAATCAAGCAGTCATAGTTGTTGTCACAGATAAATATAAAAGCAATAATAAAAGTAAAGTAAGAGAGATGACACCAGGAATTTTTATACTGGTTCGGATTAACCAATTCTACATCCAGTCCCGTACAATAATGTACATGTTTCTTTTCAATCGCATACTTTAACCTAAGTAGCAAGCAAACCATAATACAATCTCAATTTCAATGCTATGAGACACACCCACCTGTCTTATGAGTCCAGGACAAACTCCCTTGATTTACTGGGCAACAAGATCACCCACCTGATTTGAATGGATAACAAGCACACTGATTTGATTTTAATGGGCAACAAGCACACCCAAACAAATAAGAGTAGAGTTGTTGATTTTCAAATAGAAATGTTGTACTTGTGATACAAAATATCCCATATCCATTCTAATATAGGTTAGATCTTTGAGTTTGTAGAGGGAATGCTTCCAAAATAGTAGATAGTTTGTAGAGAATCAATCTAGTAGAGTGTGAATTGATTCTATATAGATTTTGAAGAATATAGAAAGTAGTTTTTAAGAAATATTTCAAGAAAGTAAGGAGTAAGAAAATTAGTTGAAAAATTCAATTGAACTCCTTTTTATAAAGTGAATGAACAAAAGTATCCATTCGAGAAGAGATGCATTCAAAAGACACTTCTTTTCAAAAATTAAAAAAGCAACCAACGGTTACTATATCGACATATCTAGGAGAGTATGGAGACATACCCTTGTTAATTTTGAAAAATGATTTTTCTTTTAAATTGTTTTCAAAGTTCTATATTTTTGTAAAATAACTTTAAAAATAATTTTTAAATACTTTAAACACATAGAAAAATTTATAAAATATTTGTAAAAATATATTTTGAATTTAAAATAATTTATTTTGATTAAAATATCAAAGATAAAATTTTTTGATAAAGATTAGAATCTGCTATCAGGGACTCTAAAAATTTGTTCCAATGACTCGTACTAAAGTCTTGATCTTTTCAAGTCTTTTGTCTCTAAGCTCATGAGTCTTGATCATCATCTCTAAATCTTCATTCTTAGTCTTTATACTGATTAGTCTTTAAGTTTAACCATTCTGTACTTGTATAATATTCTTCAGTATACTCTACAACTTGACAAAACATTAGTATCTATATTTATATGGTTATTGTCATCAAAATCAATATCTGAGGTATTAGTAAAAAATGGGATAGGAAAGATAAAAGATGGCGTGTGAAATTATTTTTGATTAAGGCATGGTGTGTAAGGCATTAATTGCGGTATTATAGAACTACCCAACAACCGCAGCCTCTTCATATCCCTCGGAAAAACTCGCATGTCTCAAAACATCATCAGAAAACAAAAATTTCAAATCTTAAAGCCAAAATTGATATCTCTCATTTTCTACTAGATGAAGCCAAGTGATTTAGTGGATGATCCTAATTTCTATTAACATAAAGTGGTTAGTCTACTTTTTACTTCTTAATGTCTATTTTTCTTTTACATATCAATTTTAGATTTGTTGCTTAGGGTTTATTGGTTGTTTATTTAGGATGAGTTTAATGATACCACCATGACTAACACAAATTTGGAGGATATAATGTTTGAAGATGTTGTAATTAAAAAACTAAATGTAAGTTCATGGATTGTAATGTTTGATCATACAACATTTATGCTAGTTTTTCCCTTATATTTTTTTCTTCATTTTTTTGGTTGGTGGATGGAAGATACCAATCACAATATAATAGAGAACATGTTTGTTGTTTCAAATGGAAAAGTGTTTGATAGTGCAAATATGGAATAGGACAATCGATCCAATGCTTCCAAATGCATGAAACTTGATTTGATAAACTATTTTTTCAACCGATCAAGCAAGTACTTTTAAAATTTCATCATCCTAAATATGGTCGGAAAAAAAAATTAATACTTTATTTTTGATTCTTTGCAGGATATGTGATTTTGTTATGTTTTGAAAAGAGTTGAATTTGGTTTAGGGAAATAGAGGGATAGCTGTTGTATTTTGAAAATATTTGGGTGGTCGTTACTTAAAATAAAATAATAATTGGTGTTAAGAAGTAGGGAACCAAACTTTGTATGGATTCCTTTAGCTTGGGAGCTAGAAACTTTTTTCTAGTTGCCGATAGTAGCACACTAAATTAATAACCATAAAAGTCAGTTGAAAATTGTTTCATCATGATCCGTCATTCAAAATCACTTTCTTTTCAAGTATCAAATAAATCGTTAAATGCTCATGATTTGCTTCCATAAATAAATTAAAGATCAATTTTTTGATTTAATGCTCATATAGTATTCTTAGTCGAAACATTCAAAGCAAATTTGTGTTTTTTTCATATTTAAATTTAACGAAATCTCCAAATTAATTTTTAAGTTCCATATGTTTATGAGTTGTTTACACTTTAATGTTTGCAGGTAATGCCCAACGTATATGATAACTTCATTTCAAAAATAAATGGTTATTATTTTGTTTTCAACTTTTAAATGTATTAAATATACTTCATATAGATTACTCTGTAAACCTTTCATTTTGGAACTTAAATATTATTATGAAAAAAACAATAAGTGATGAAGCAAATGGAAGGTCAATTGTTAAATTAACAATGTTATATTTATAAGCATTTATGATCTGTAAATGATGTTGTAACTCCTTCTAGAAATGGTAGGACATAATTTAAGTGGTCATAATTGTTATTCATAAAACTACATAATATAATAATTTGAGAACAAAATTTAAGAACGAAAACAATGTTTTTATATTATTCTCTTCTTATATAACATATCAAAAGAATAAATATTATTCATTACTAAAGTTTCATTTTCTTCGGTGTCTGATTATGTTTTATAAATATAATCAGTGGGTACATTCAAATTACCAAAGGCATTGTAAATAAATTGAGCACATCATTCTAATTAGAAGTATCTATATGCATGAAAAAAACTATAATGGTTAGACTTCTATAGTAAGTAAGATTTATAATTTGCACATTTATTTTAAGAAATATTAATTTTTTCTCGTTACTTACCAATTGTTAGTCCATTGATTAGCAGTAATTTTTATATACTCAAATATAAATATATTTTAACATATTTATTTGAAAACTTATATTGATTGATATATACACACACACACATATATATTTTGGAAAAATTAAAAAATAATTTTTAAGTTGAAAGTAATTTTTTATTTTAATATTTATAAAAGGCAATGATTAAACAAAAATATCAATTTAATATATGTGTATATTCATTTTAAATAAAAATTAATTTAGTCAAATTTTTATTTATTTATTTCCATTGATAGTTTAAAATAAAATATTTACATAATATTAAATTTAATTTTAATTCAAAAATAAATTATTTAAAATACTAAACCATGTTTAAAATAAATAAAGAGTGTTATACACACATACATCAAAATGATTTAAACTACCTTTTTCCTGGTCGAAATCAAATATGCAAGCATATTCATTTATTTCTATCAATAACATATCATAATAATAAGATGAACTATGTAGATCGATGTTAAATATTAAACAGATGTAATATAACATACAATGATACACACACATATACATGCACATACACATACACATACACATACACACAAAGATATATATATATATATCCAAGGTGATATATGAGGTATAATACATTGATGTTATTATATAAAAATTATAATAAATTTTACCTAATAAGCTTTTCCCCTAATTCACACCTAGATCTGGATAGCCTCCTTGATCTCTCAGATTTGCACCTTACTTTGCATGAGACAGATGTGCAAACACCAGATTTAATCATATTTAATTCAATGGATGTGTTTTAGGTTTGGAAATGAAGAGGAGGAAGGGGTTAATTTTCAGCCAAGATAGAATAGAGGACTGGCTAATGTGTAAAATGAAAGTTGAAATCTCAAGTTTGAATTTATAGTGTTGTTTGGAACAAACATCTCCATATCTATCTCATACCGATTCAAAATTCAAAGACTACTTTCCACTTCCATTCTTGGCCGGCTTTAGTAGGTATCCCTCATGGACAAAGTTTTCGTTAACCCATTTAGTAATTTATGGTATTCAATTCCAATATAAATCATTATCGATATCGTATATCGATACGCAGATATATAATTTTTATATATGCAACCAATAAATTACTAACGGCACCCCGAACAATTCTTGATACTACACCACTTTACTAAACACACCCCATACATTAAATACCGTAATAGTTAATGTTTAACAAATATTAGTTAATTTAATTAACTATATTATAAACCAATTAAATCAAGCGATGTTTTGAAGGCTGAATAAATTCAGTTCTTCGACTCACAAGTTTGAATTTATTCAGCAATTAGCATTCGAACAATTCAAATACTAATGTTTACACATCAACTTACCTAATGGTATGACATTTTTACATAATTCAATGCTTATAAATCTCATTAGTAAAATCCAATTTTACAAATTCAAGTGGAACCTTTTAGTGACAATTAATCGCCAACACTATATCACTTTCAAATTTATGGAATTTGGTTTTGGTCAAAATTCCAATATCATCCATATTTAACTCGGTTAGTCCATAAAAGTTCCTTGGTTCAATAATAAAATTTATCACAAACCAACTACTCTGGCTAGAGATTTTGACTTTGAGTTGATTATAGTTGACTGTCATACTAACATCATACAACTATGAAGACACATTCTCTACTGAATAGTGTTTCATTTCTAATGGTTCAACTCATACCCAACTATAATCGTTCGATGGACACCATGCCACGATTTAACTATAACAAAGTGGAGTTTCCACATTAAAGTTCAAAAGTATTCTCAGGTTGAGAGAAAGTGAAATATTGTCAGTTCGAGATTTCCCATTTGACCTTGTTGTTGTTAACCGACTGGAAACTCTTGGACGAATCAATCCATAGTTATCCATTAACTATCAGTATGTAACCGCTTGGTGCCCTCGGAAGCCATGAGTAATATAGTACCTAATATTTGGAGAGTGTTACATACTCTAGACTCGGTGGATATATCGATATCCTTTCTCAAACATCTTGACTGGGAATGTTTAAAATAATATGTATTTAATTTAGTGATAATTTTATCATGATTACTACTTCTTATAATTATTACCACATAACATATCGTTTTAGGATTTCTACTAAATATATTTAAATTAATTATTTAATTAATATATCACAATATAACAAATATATTAACAACAAACAAACACCTTTTATTTCGAATGAAATTTTATTACACAATTAATACTTTATTGTAAATTACACAATTGCCCCTTGGGCATGCCTCTTGTTTTATCAATCTCACATTTGCACTTGGTTTCAGTTATGGAATCTCAGTCCCATCCCTTTGATTAGTTTGCTTAGAATCGGTCGAGTTCGTCCTTTCGTGAATGGATTTGCTATGTTGTCCTTAGTGCCTACTCTTTCAATCATAACTTCTTCATTGGTGATGAAATCCCTAATAAGATGGAACTTTTGAAGAATGTACCTTGATTTCTTATTAGAACCAGGCTCCTTTGCGATTTGCATCGTTGCATTATTTCACATAACAATGTTATGGATTTCTCAATGTTTGGAAGCACTCCTAGCTCAGCGATAAACTTGTGCATCCAGACTACTTCTTTTGCTGCTTCATTGAGGGTGATGTATTCAGTTTCCATCATTGAATCGGCTGATGTTCTTGTTTGAAACGTTTCCAACTAACCATTCCACCGTTCTATGTAAATGCATAACCAGACACTGATTTATTGTAAGCGATATAACTCTAAATGCTAGATTTGTATATCCCTTCATAAGGATTTCTATGTTTTCATATATAAGGAATAAGTCTTTAGTATTTCTTAAATATTTAAGAATACATTTCATTGTTGTCCGATGCTTTTCTCTAGAATTAAGCTAATATTAGCTTACGCATTCTAATGCATAAGCCACATTTAGTCTAGTATATAGCATGACATACATGATTGAATCGATTGCAGATGCATATGGTATCCTCTTCATACTCTCCTTCTTAGAGAGGATGATTTCAGATCATGTCGGTACAATTCTGGGCTTGGAATTCTCCATATTGAACATTGTCAGTGTGGTATTTATGTACAAGGATTGATACAATCCCAACAACCTCTTGGATCTATCTCTATAGATCCTAATACCAAGCACATAGGCTGCTTCTCCCAAATCCATCATTGAGAATTTCTCGGACAACCATGGTTTAACTGACTACAATAATGCTATGTCATTGCCAATGAGGAGCAAATCGTCGACATATAAGATAAAGAACACAATAGTAATTCCTTATTCTTTCCAATATAGGAATATTTTCTCTTTACTCTAATAAAAACCAAACTATTTAATTACTTTATCATAGCATATTCCAACTCCTTGAAGCTTTTTTAAGATCATAAATAGATCTTAACAGCTTGCGCGTCTTTCCCTCGCTCCTACTGACCTCGAAACCCATAGGTTGCGACATGTAAACTGCCTCTTCTAAATTACCATTTAAAAACATTATTTTCACATCCCTCTTTCATATTTCATAATCATAAATGTGGCAATAACAAGCATTATTCATATGGATTTAAAAAAGGGTACGAGCAAAAATGTTTCGCCATAATCAACACCCTGAATCTAACGAAACCCTTTCACAACTAGCCTTGTTTATATGGCACTACCTCTCCATTTTCATTTAGATTTTTCTTAAAAATCCATTTGTAGTCGATGGGTTTATCCCTTCGGATATGTCAGCCAAAGTCTACACTTTGTTGTCATACATGGAACTCATCTTCGATTTCATAGCTTCAAGCCAAAGTGTATAATCTTTATTCTGTAGCGCTTGTTGGAATGAGAGAGGAGTATCATCTTCTAAGAAGCATTCGAGTTTCTCACTATCCATGAGAAAACATAGTATCTCTCTGGTGCATGAGATTCCCAATTACACCTTTTAATAGGTTGTGTGTTTTCGTATAATGGTGAGTTTGATTCTCCAACTGGCTCAGCCTCTAGTGTTAATTTTTCAAATCTCATTCAAGTTTACAACTTCACTATTAATTTTTTCGATGGAAATTCTTTTTCTAAAAAGACGACATGTTTAGAAATAACAACCTTTTGTTTCTCAGTGCTTTCGAAAATATATCCCATAAAATTCCTGGGATATCCTATAATTACAGTGTAGATTTTGCCATAATTTTAATGGGGCCAACGTTCTTAACATAGGTTGAACAACTCCACAACTTCAAATAATTAAGGTGGGGTTTTTTCCCATGCTACATCTCATATGGTGTCTTAGGAATAGACTTAGTAGGCATTATATTCAACATATGCATTGTGGTTTCTAACGCATATCCCCAATAGGAAAGAGGTAACTTAGTCTTACTCATCATGGAACGAACCATATCTATAGGGTTCGATTCCTTCTACCTGATAAACCATTGTGTTGCAGAGTATAGGTTGGAGTAACCTAAAAGATAATCCTATTATTTTTTAAGTACTATTGGAGCATTTGTCCAACATCCCAACCTCCCAGATTTGATCGAATTATTCTAATTTTATGGTTCGTTTGACTTTCTACCTCACTTTGAGAAATTATCGGCAAAAGTTATAGAGTAAATATAATTATCCTTTGTCACTGATAGAATTAGGGATATACCATATGTAACAACCCGTATATTTTACGATTGTATATTTAAATGTTTTATTTAAATATAACATCGTTAATCGGATTAAAGTCCGAAATGTTACTTTTTGTAAATAGTTGAATTGGGACTCGAGACCACTTCCATTGAGTCCAAAATGGCGTTTACAACTTTTTTGATTATAAACATCGATATGTTTGGGGTTGAGTAGAATTTTGATATTTTCATTTAGGGCTTTGGGTTTGGGTTTCAGCCCACCAACTCATCTAATACCCTAACAACCCACTCCCTCTACTTTCATTCTATTATTTTCCTAACACTCTCAAGTTAAAGGAAAAATGGGGGAAGAGAAAAGGAAATTAAAATTCCTAAACCTAGTTTACTAGGAAATTCAAATTCAAGCTAGAAATCAAGGAGAAGCTTAGGTAAGCATCCTCTTCATCTTCTCCATCTCCATCTCTCTTCAATTTCAGAAATTCCTAAACCCTAACTTAGGAAATATTTGCTTATTAGCTTAGATTGGAGCTTCTAGAGGTGTATTGAAGAGGAATTGGCTTTTCCTTTGTTTTAAAGCTTCTCATTTGTGTTTTTGAGTTTTAAAGGTGAGTTCTTTAACTCACATCTACGTCTATAACTTTCTTTGTTGTTAGGTATGAATTCCTAACATTTGTGCATGATCATTTGCTTTTGATTTGAATTGATTTGGTGAATTTTCCAAATTTTGGTGTTTTGGTCCAATTTTATGAAAATCCTACTATGGATGTTTGGACATTGTTGTTTAGGGTGTATTGAAGAGCCTATAAGGCTGGGTTATCGCTTGGCGTAAATCCTTAGTCGTCGTTGCTCGTCCGATCGCTCCCGATACATTTTGGCCACTTTGGCCTAGGCAAACTGTTGCTTGGTCCAGGTGACCAGACGTCTGGAATTCAAGTCCAGACGTCTGGTTATAGGCCCTGGAGAAAAGAAAATCGTACGGCTGAAAAATAGAATGGCAGAGACTAATTTCAGACGTCTGAATTATAATTTCAGACATCTGAAAGGGTTCAGACGTCTGCTTTATATCTTCAGACGTCTGGGAGGGTTTCTGGACTATTTCCAGAACCCAAATCCAAACGTTTGGATTGACCCCCAGACGTCTGAAACTGTGCATTTTTGCCTGTTTAGGCTTTTCTTGATTGAATTTCCATTATTTATCGATTTTAGTTGCTCCGATTAGTTGTTATCACTTTTATCGACCTTGATGACTTCTTTTTCGGGATTTTTGGGAATATCCATTTTGATGGATTTGGTATTGATTTCTATGGTTTTGATTCACGTCTTCGTATGTGAATTTTTGATGATTGATTGTTTCTACAATCATTTCTATGGTTTGTCACTTTAAAATACAAAGGTTTCTATACTAGTAGTAAATACTAAAACTCTTTCATCAAAACGATTTCAACACTATTTTAAATACAAAGCTCGTTTTAAAACCGTTTACCAAATCTATTAGTATATACAAACCTTTACCTCATTCGTATGAGAAATCTAATTAAACGGCTTAGCAAAACAAGTGGTATGAAACGCTTGAGTTTACTTCGTCGGTTAATTCTTGGACTTGTTCGATTGAAACTCGCGTGACAATTTTCGAGTGGAAATCTACAATCTGTTCGTAAATATTTAAGTTAAGCCAGTGGTTATGGGACATGAAGCTAAACTCATCTATTTACTAGCTTAGTGTAATTGACACTTCTTATTGATCAATGGTGATCATTTTATGATTTAGACTAGCGATGTGCGATGTCTCTTTGTCCGCATGGGGACTATACCTTGTTTGGAGGAGCTTTGGCTCATTGTCCGCAAGGGGGGACTATACCCTGTTTGGAGGAGCTTCGGCTCATAGCAGGAGCTTTGGCTCATTGTCCGCAAGGGGGGACTATACCCTGTTTGGAGGAGCTTCGGCTCATAGCAGGAGCTTTGGCTCATTGTCCGCAAGGGGGGACTATACCCTATTTGGAGGAGCTCCGGCTCATTTGTGATACACGTGTTGGGGAGTTTTCATACTCTCGTTTGTGATAGGCCTTCCCCTTTTGTGATTTCTGGATTTCTAGTTGATGATTTCTAGAATTTGTGTTTCACCGATTTTTGCGATTGGCATTGATATGTTTTGTCAATATTTGTGTTTTGGTGAATAATTTAAAGAATGCGATTCTTTTTGGATGTTTGAGATGATTTGGGATATTGTATGATTTTTGTTATTATTTAATGTATACTTGTCGCAGTATGGCATTATTATTATCATACGTTTTTGTCATATCTCTTATCCTATCTCATTTTATCTAATATTTATAGCTAGACTGATTCGTTTATTATTTTCTTCTTAAATAATACTCGGGTCAGATCGAGGTATTTCAGGTGCTCCTGCTTGACTTTTTATCAGGGTCCTTCACCTGACTTTTGGGCTAACTACTTTAGCATGGTAGTTTTTGTTAGTATACATTTGAGATAGAGACTCCTTGATGTATACTTATTCTTTTGTCTAGCACTTGTATCTTTTCTTTTGTGATGTAGTGGATCTAGTTTGACCACTACTTTGATGTACACTTATATGGGTTATATTCATATTTGTTTCCGCCTTTGTGATATGAATATCTGTGACTGATTTGTGTTAAGTTTATTTCTATATTTGTTTCTGAAGGCCACATAGCCACTGTGTGGTAGCTTTGAGTTTGTATTCGATGTGTCGGATTTCCTCTTGAAACGAAATGTAAGTTATATTATCTAACATATCGATACTCGCACAAAGCAATTACACAGATGGTCGCTCCTCAACAGCCTTATTCTTTGTGCTAGTCGACGGCTTTACCCCGTAGTGTTCTTGGCTAGCGTGAGTATAGAGGTGGGGCGTCACAGCTTGGTATCAGAGCCAAACTTCGGAACAATATAGAATAATCTAACAAGGATCATTGTCCTAAGTTTTCTTAGGAATCGTGCCATAGGATTTAATTCGAGTCTTCTTACCATTCTATCCTATTTCTTTTTATGATGCCTTGTTTTATCAATCAAGTTTGTTTGATATTCATTCTAAGAATAACCTTTTTTCTCTTCTTTCTTTCTTTCTTAAAGAAGAGAAATGGTTAGACCAGGCCGTCCCAGCGCCGGTCAATCCAGTGCTACTCCTCAGGATGGAGTATTTATGTCTGCCCAGCATCTTTTAGATCTTGTGAAGAATGCTCAAGCTGTCGGACCCATTCCAGAGCCTACTCACCCTAAATCCGGGTTTTCACGCTTGTGTAGAGATTATACCGCTTTAGGTGGAAGGCCATTCAAAAAGCCTTTACTTCTGAAACTAGAGGTTTCTTTCGATCAGCTTGTTGATATCGCTCTTCAACTTGAAGAGGCCGATAAAGAAAGTGATGATGAAGTTATGGGTGCCAAACAGAACTTCAACTTCAATAAGAAGAGGCATCTCTTTATTAAGTTTGAAAGTCCTAATCCCAACAAGAAAGTGAAGCAAGTAACTTCGGTAGCAAAGACTCCAATCCCTAACCGTTATAATTTAATTTAATTTAATTATATCGTTATAATTTAATTTAATTATAATTGTTATAATTTAATTAATATTTATAAAATATTAATTAGTAAATTTTATTTTATTTATTTGAATTAGCATTTAATAAAGTACGTATATAAAAGTTATATATGTACATATGATATACAATATCGATATATAATTAAATTGGATTTAAACTATATTAATACTAATTAGGTTTGGAAGTTTTAAGGGCCCATCTAGCCATAAGATTTGGCTGGACATATGGTAGTAAAAAGAGAGGTGAAATTTGAGTTAAAAAGGCAGTTTTGAATTAGGAATAGGATGAGATAGACTTGGAGATTTGGATCTCCACTTTTCCCTCATCTCTTTTGCCTATTTAAACATTACCTAACCCTCATTTGCATTGATCCTTTGGAGCCTCCTCTACCATTATTTTCAGTCGAAAATACTTGGCCATCCCCTCCTCCTTTCCAAACAAATTAAGTCAAATAATTTAGCTTAAGGTATGATGATTACTTTTAGTCTGTTGCACATTCTGAAGTCGCTTAGATAACATCTATACAGGGAATTTGATTCAACATTCAAGGTGCTTTATCAATGCAACAATTGGATAACATCCAATTATCTATTTATTCTTTTATATTTTTATTTATATCATTATATATAGGTATATTAAAATTTACAATATCATAAATTTATATATCAGTCTGCTGTCAATTCTATGTCTATGTTTATAGTATTAATAAAATAATTTTTTACACCATTTGTTTTCGACCATGATAATAACTATTTTTAAATAATGATATTTTAAACTTATTTTCAACCTCATTTTGAATTTTACATTCATTTTACGTACACACACACACACACACACACACATATATATATAATAAATATATGCATAATTTACTGAATAAACTTTCTTGTGCATATGTTTTCGAAAAAAAAATTTGCATATATAAATATTAAACCAAAAATTTCATGCACGTGTATGTCTTTATATGTGTCTTAAATTTAATTGTATCAATTTAGCTTATATATAAATAATTATATATGTATATATATTGTATATTATATATATAACGTAAACAACTTTCAAATTAAAAAAATTAATTTTTAATAACATTTTCATATGGAAATGTTTGTAAAAAAACCAATTTTAAACGCATGGAATTTTAAAAACTATATTTTATCCATACCTTTTTGGCCAAAAAATAAAAAAAAATTGAATTTTGTTTTATATTTAAAATATATAATTTTATATTCATTAATTAGTATTTTATACAATTTAATGTATATTATATATTTTCAAAAAAAAGCTATTATATTTAATTTCATGTATATATACTAATATTTTAAATATATAAATATTTAGATCTAAATTTGAGTTTCAAACAAGATTTTATTTTGGATCTTGAAATGATTTTGAATTTTGAATATCACTTTTATATTTTAAATTGATATTATATTTAAAATATTTATTCATACATAATTATTTTAATGTGTGTGTGTGTGTATATATGCATGTATTTTTATGTATATATAAGTATATTTTAAACTACATTTTATTAAAATTAATATTGGATAGCAAACACGTTTATAAAGGGGCTAACGTGTCTATTGAGGTGTAAATCCTAGCACTTATATACGAGCATGTTAAACCATGTACACATTATATGTCGCACATGCACGTACACGTACATGTGTATTTGTTACACATGTACACATTATATATATATATATATATATCTTATATACAAATAAATAAACCTTTATATTGATCTATAAAATAAAATAAAGATTTTACTTAAAATTTGTTACGATTCAATTCAAAATTAATATAGGCTTCATAGGACCAGTAAGATCTACAATGGTAAAATAATTTGATTAAACCAATTCCAACAATGGTATCAGAGCCTAATAGCCTATGTAATCTAAATTAGTAGTATTAGGACCAACTAGCTTATCCATTTAGTATGGTGTTTAGAAAAGTAATGTCTAAGCTACGTTGTCAGGTAACAAAGTACCCTGCTCTGCCCGATTGTTGACCCGACCCGAAAGGTGAAGTTAGCCCAAAAGTTATCCCTTGTATGAAAGGCCCAATTTATATTTGGGCTCTTGACTAATTTTCAAAATTTGTTTTGAAATTAAAACGAAACTTTAAATTTCAATGGTTAAATGTGAAAAAAGAATTTTTTAATAAATGTTATTAAATGATTTTATTTTGAAAACTAATAAATAGGTTTTCAAAAATTATGCAAGTATTAATTATTTTAATAAATTAAACAATTGATTAAATAGTTATTTGATTAAATTAAATAACAAATATAATGGTATATGTTACATTATCCTGAATTGTTTAAGGTAATGTATGTATATATATAATTTTCAAAATATAATATGATATAATTAAAATGATTTATTTAAATAAATAAATTAATTAATTATTAATTAATATATAAGATTATATATATAAAGATATATGTGTATAATTATAAATGATATAGTATACACATTCAATTTAAAATGTTTAATTGAATAATATATAACTAATTAAAACATTAATTAATTAAACAAGATCTAACTAATAAAATTAATATAATATTATAAATAAGATTATTTTATAGGTTAATTATATTATAAAGTGTTATACAAGAATTTAATTTATAAACTACGAATGTACAATTTAAGGTGGAACAATAAGAAACCCTAATTAGATTTAAGAAATAAATATGAATGTATAGTAGTATATCATGATTTGAGATGCGTCCGACACTTGAATCATGAAGATATTTCATAAGTAATTCATTATTCCATAGGTTGATGTCACTCGATTTAAATATATTTAAGATTATGATTTTTTAATATAAATGTTGTCCTCTACCATTTATATATTAATATATTACTCGCATACTCCTTAATTGCTCGGCTTTCCTTAAGCTAGGGATGTTATGTGTAGTGCAATTAATATATTGAATAGATAAGGTAAGATATACATATATATTTGTTAAGATTTCCTTAAGGTTTGTGCATTATACCTAGACCGTCGCGAAATGGTAGGTACGAGTGAATAATCTTACTTTATTTGTTGAGCTTTTCTCAAGGTGAAGATGAGATTAAATACCCTAAGGTTAGGAGTTATATGTGATACAACTAATAAGGCATTATCCATTGTATACGGACCTACGATTCGTTGAGCTTTCCTCAAGGATAGAATCTCAAGGCATATGAGTCCTAACACTCACTACAGAAGTTGAAAGACTTTGTTTTAGGGTTTTGAGAAGCATAAAAGTCTTGTGGGAGCTTATTAATAAAATAAACTGTAATGTTTAACCTTACTATACTATAAGAACATCTACTACGTATAAATTAAACTAAAGTGCATCGATAAATTTGTGCTTTTAATATAATTGATAAAATGTTTATAAATTAAAATATATAAATGAACCGAATTAATATTGACAAATAGAAATATAACATATACTTATCAATATTTTGCATGTTGTTGATTCAAGACCCATAAAAGAGCTCGATTATACAACTACTAATATGTTCATAACTTGGTCACTTACGTGTTTATTTGCCTTACACTATGTATTGCCTTCTATGAGTTTCAAACTTTAAAAAAAATATCTAGATATTTGATCCATATTCAGTCACATATAAATATTATATGGTGAACGGTCGCAATTCGTAGTATATGACACCTCGATGAATTTAGATCATTCGAAGTGAGCAAGTAAACCATAGTGTCAGATCGTGTATTCAATATGATTGATTACAGTAAGGATCTTGTTGTGTTAAATGTAACACTAGACTAGGAGCTTCAAGATGGATCTAAGAATTCGATCACTAAAATGTCAATTTGATTGGTTTGCCTAAAATACAACTTATTCGATATCCTTAAATGTTAAGGATGACCTAATGCATTTTTGTAAAGAATTTGTTATGGTCATGTAGTAACGGTTTCCTTTAGAATGGTTCAACCATTTTGGAAACGAAAGCGAATGTACAAGAGTGCATATAACTTAAGGCACGGTTAGGATCACTTCTACTTGATGAAGAGATACTGGAACCGAGAATTGTATAAAATAATAATATATACTTAACAAGGAATAAGAAATATGATATCTATTCCATTTGCATTTTCAAATAGAAAATTGTTTCTATGAGATTTATTTCTTAGAGTTTAAGATATCTGATTTATAAACTCTCGACTGTAAACCAGTTACAATAAATGAAATAAATAGCCTATATTAAGTGGTTAAATGGAGTTTCGTATTTCATATGCTATTATAGTAATGGCGAAAATATTGGAAGCATGCCATATAGTACTTTTTAGTCGCATCAAGTTATGAATTTTTTTTCGTAAAACAAACCAAACCCTATTTATGAAATTATAATTGTTTTTCAGTGTTGACTGATAATAAGACATAGTTTTATTTCAATATGAACAGTATGAATATTCATTATAAAATAAAACTATAATAGTGGTATTTGTTTTCATACCAAAAGCGATGCATTGGAAAAATACAGAAGCATCTGAAATTATTTGCAATTATTTTGAAATTATAGACTAAACCGTAGTAGTGAGAAATAGTTCTTTAATTATATGATTATGAATGATACTAGTGAATTATATCTCAAGCAATTAAGGGCAAAGCACCCAATTAGTGGGACCGACATAAGGGTTGATGAACACTTAGGATTGATATATATAGATATATGCAATCGTAAGTCTAATAATACCAAATTGGTTCCACATACTTCCTTAAATTCATTAGTGAATTATCACAAACATGAACATGTATATTCGATGCACGTGTAGTGTTACGATCCGTATTTTACATATCGGTGGATCGTAAAATGTTATTTTTAAATTCATAAGAGGTCTATGACTCTATAACTTTGGGAATTCCCTATTAGTGACATTTTCTATCTTCATAATTTTTCGAATGATTTTACCTATGAAAATTTGTAATGGCTATAACTTTGATAGAATCCGAATTAGCGTCCCAGACTACTTCCATTAGAAAGATATTATGGTTTCTCTTTTCATAGA
This sequence comes from Allium fistulosum, assembly GCA_030737815.1. Classification (NCBI taxonomy): domain Eukaryota; kingdom Viridiplantae; phylum Streptophyta; class Magnoliopsida; order Asparagales; family Amaryllidaceae; genus Allium; species Allium fistulosum. Next base: position 995,601,361 of record CM060903.1, read on the forward strand.
ATGGTCATATTAGCGATTTCGACTTTCTGGCTAGGAGATATGATTATTTGAAGATTGGTAGTTTTCAAAGTAGTTAGTTGGTAATTGGTGAATTTTGGGGCAAGCCCACTAACCCATTTCAGGTTTGGGGACTATTTGACTGAGTCATCATCCTCAAATCACTTTTACCTCTTTCGAAATAGATCTATACCTGCGTTAACCTATTCTCCACCCAAAACCTTCTTTTTTCTCCTCCAAATCAAGTCTAAATCATAAATTAGGGGCAGATTAACAAAGGGATTTATTGGAGATCTCCAAATCTACATTTTTAGAGATGAAAAATCAGCCATTTGCTGTTGATTCTCGAATTGCCTCGGTTTGCATGCAAATATTCACTTTTTGGTTGTTTGGCAAGTGATTTATCATCTCTCACCTTACTATATATGTATCTATAGGTTTTGACATGTTTTAAACCCATTTAAAGTCAAAATTAAGATTTAATTCTATTTTAAAGTGAAAACTGAAGTAAAAATGAATTTAAAATATTTTAAAGTATTCTAATCACGTTAATTATATGATTGTCTTGATGCGTGTTAGGTTATGTTAGAGACATATTATAGGATGATTTGCCATAAATTGTTGTATATTTATATGTTTGAATGTTGTTTGGTGTATGTATGGTGCTTGTTTGTATGCTTGTATGGTTGGAGACGCTCATCGGGGCGACTTAGAGTTAGGAACCATGAAACCAGGCTTCGACTGATTTACTTAAGATTATTAAGTGTTGTATCATTGCATATGGAATTAAAACGAAATTGGAAGTCGGAGAAGCCACAACATTTTGGTTCGGTAGTTAGCTTACCTGGGTTTGACTTCGAGTTTGGGGGTGTACCAGCTCGGGTTTGCTTTGGTTCGAAAATGGAAAGAACGAACAGCAAATGTTGTCTGGTGGTGTTATGGTGCGGTGGGGGAGGGGGAACAGACATAATTTTCTAGCCGGTGTGTATATGCTAGTGTCTTGTTCGAGGGAAATGCAATTCGAGCCCGAACAGTAAATGTGGTTCGATGATTTTGAGGGGGAGTTTCGATAGACACCGAACAGGTTTTGCTGTTCGGCATTTGGAGGTTGCTTCTGGCTAGGAAGAGTGTTGCTTCAGGCTTGGCTTGGTAGAGCTGAACAGAGTATGTGGGTGGAGGAATCTTCATCGTGGTACGGTGATGCTTTGGAGATTCTTCGTGGCATGTTTTGCGGTTCTTAGGGGTGATGTGGAGTGAAGTTAGAAACCCCAAATGACAGGGATGGATGGCTCTGGGATAGCTTAGGGACTTTGGTGATGGAAACTCGATGGTGAATGAATTTAGGTTCCGATGATGGTGGCTCGATGTTGAAGAGAGTCATGAGAATGGTTATCCACAAAGGGTGGGTTCTAGGAAGGGTGACTCGTGGATAGAATGTGGAATGGTTTTATCATGGAAAAGAAGGAATGTGGAATTGTTCCTTGAGGATAATGGAAACTAGATGAGTAAGGAAAGAGCTTGGATATGCGTGTTAAGGGATCATTGATACTCGGAGTGTTTTCTGATGTACTCGAAAGTAGGGGTATTACGGGGACGCTAATGGGTACTTTATTCAGCTATCCTGTATCGGTTGTTTGGATTTGTATACCCTGGACTAGGGGAGAGTGTCTAGTATCAGCTTTAGGCTAAAGACGAGTACACTGAAAACCTGGATTTCCATTAGTCATTGTCTTAGAAAAGGGGAAAGGCCATACGAGTTATCATATATCTAGAGCACCATGAGTGATAACGAAGATTGTTTGATGGATACTATGGTGGATTTGATTGCTTTCTTCCGTAGTCTATCACTAAATACCACTAAATACCTTCAATCCTAGAAGCAGGTCTTTCGTATTATGACCCGTACCCCACAGAAACGTCTCACATTAGTCCGACTATTCATAGGTACTGGTATTCAGATTAGTTGGGTAGATTTACCCTATAGAATTTGGAACTAACCTCGTGTCATCCGTAGTTACTTATTATAGGCGATGTCTCACAGTAGCCCCAAAGTCACACTACTGGTGGGCAGATTAGTTGTGCGGACTTCTGCATGTTATGATTGTACGTTACGTATGTTAATTATATACACACACATGCACTTATTAAATATCTATGCATGTGGAGATTTGCCCTAAACTAATGTTTAAATGTCAAATCTTCCAAAATTATACAAGTCATATTTCCACAACAACATATATACAATAAATCCAATATTTCAAAATCAAGTCAATAGACTTGTACATAGAATCTCAATCCAACTTATTTTATACTAAAATAATGGAATAAATCAACTATAGAAACTTAAAATTTACTTAATTTTATGCTCTATCATTTACGTGAAAGTAGACAAGGGAATTTCTATTCAATCTGTAGAAATAGGCGTGCAAACTATGAATAAGAATTTGTACCTTACACCATTCCCTAATCAAAACCCTTAATCAGATCGAAGAAAAAAGAATAAGAAGTGGAATAAAAGGTAAAATATTTAAATTGCAAAATCCACACAAACTCCATTATTTCAATACAAAACAATTAAGCTTCCAACCTAAAAATTAATATTTCGCTTTAGTGGAATTTTACGAGTTTTAGTGTGATGTTTTTGTAAACCAAAATTCCCTAAGAAATATATCAAATCTAAACACGCTATTCAATTACTAAAATAGGAAAACTAAGATACTGCAGGTCCTTAGCTTTGGTTCTCTTTGGATTTGACATGCCTTCAACAATATCCTTTAGGTTTTTTCTTTTAAGATATATGCAACAAGAGAATTGCATATGAATTAGATTCAAAAATTAAGAGTTTGGAGTAGAAAAGGGATTAGAAATTAAATAAGAACATCTTAAATTATTTATCTGTAATCCTAGAGAATATTTTGAATCTTTTTAAAAGATAGGCTGACAGAGTTTCGTTGTGTTCCCAAATAATTTGTAAAGAAAAGTGAGGGGTTGGGATCTTATTTATAGTGGTTGGAACGCAACAGAATCGTCGGATTTAGATCATTTAAAAATAATATAATTTTGTACGTTAAAAATAGACAAACCCTAGCCGCCATTCACCATCACCGATCGACCGTCACTTCCTACTGGTCGACCGCTAACTGTCAACCAGTCCAAGGGGAGCAGTCGATTGGTCCCCTTATTCTGGAAACGTTAATTTGTTGTCGTTGTTTTAATTATTTTCATCCTCAATTACCAATTAACGTTAACGCTAATTTAATGTTAACTTAATCCCCAAATATAATTGTTTTTAACTGTTGAATTTAAAATTTAGGAATTAATCATTTATTTAAATTTGAATTCTATTTAAATTAATTTGAATCCGAAAAACTTTAAACGTCCGTAATTTCTCATTTGAGCTTAATTTTCAATGTATTATATATGGAAATTGATCAGAAAATCACCACGAACACAACGACATAAATTTTGCAATCAAATTCTGACTTTCAAAAAATTTTCATTTTTAACCATATCTTATTTAAGTTTATTTATCCAATTATTTATTTATGGTTGATTTTACAGGGTGTTGCAAACTCTATAGTTACAAGGACAAGTCAGTTATGATTCTTCCCTTATTCCTTACTATATCGACTTATATGGTATTTTGAGATGATGCATCGCACACACCAAACTATTGTTTGATCCTAGGATTAATGCTTTGCTTCTTATTATCTCGGGTACTCTTAAATGAGTATATTAGGGATAACAGATATGGATAGCACATTGAGGTGTATGGAGTATAAGCAGGAGGGTACATTTTCATATATTTATACTTTGGAGCATGTTAATGCATATATTTCCACTACAACAAAACAGGCTTTTTACAACGGGCAATGCCCGTTGTAATATGTGTTCCACAACGGGCAGCGGACCGTTGTAATAGGCGATGTTGTAATAGGTCACTCATATTTTACAACGGGCAGTTAATGTTGTAAAGACCATTGTAGTAAACTTTTTTACAATGGTTGTCGACCGTTGTAATAGATTGTAATACAAGCTTCTTTGCCCGTTGTGAAAATGATTTTTACAACGGTTATTGACCGTTGTAATAGAGTATAATACAACGCGCTTTGACCGTTGTAGAAAAAATGCAAATTAAAAAAAAATTACAGCAACGTATAGGTAGCACATCCATACAAATAATGAATAATTTAACAGTAATAAATATTACGCACAAACAACCAAAATAACATGCGAAAATAACCTAAATTTCTAGATTGGAGTGTAAGGGATGGTAGAAAGGAGTGAAGGGGATGGTGGAATTTATAAGGAAAAAAACAATTATTGTGAAAGACGTTGACATCAGATGCATCCAACGCCAACCATCGGTTTTTTTCAACGATTGGCTCACATTGTGCACTTACTAAAACCCACTTCACATGCGACACGAACGTTAACGTGAAAAAAAGGGCTGCAAATGCACCCTACCTAACATGCCTCTAAATTATCCATATTGCTCCTAGATGGCTGGTACTTGAATTTTTCCAACGTAGGGTAACCATGTGTACTTTACGCAAACTGTTACTGAATTTTAAGTAACTTAATTACGCAGACTCAAATCAGGAATACCCAAGATATTGAAATTTTAGACCAAATCTGCCTCCATAATCATAACTCATTTTGACCGGGAAACACCTAAATAAGCATTTCAATCCATGAAACTATACACCTAAATAAATATCAAATGGAGTAGCACTGAAATATATTGTAGATCATAGAAGATAACATAATCATTTAGAATCCAAAAGCCAATAGAACTTCAAACCCGACAAAGGCCGCAATTACATAAAACCATCAGAAAAATATTTTACATGTTATATAAAAAAAGATCTCTACGACGATACCTCCTGTTCACTTTAAAGGAATGCACATGCAACCTTGAGAAATAAACAAAAGATGTGAGGTAGGACTGACTACCTCCTAACCAGAGGCACGACGCCCCTACCGGGGGAGTACCTGCTGCATATTGTTGCTATCGCGGTGTGACTGCAAGAAAAAAAATTGACTTTAGTGAATACGATAATCATGATCAGGTGAAGTTACCATTAAAAAATCACTGGTAAAGTTACCATCTCGGAAGTCAACACCTACCAGTAAACCTAAAGCAAAGCCCAAAAACGTTTCAAGCCATGAATAAAAGACGGATAAATCAAAAGAAGAAAACAGTAAACTATTCGCGTAATTAGAGTACAGTACATGTTGCTATGACCATCTGTCTCCAGTCTGTAATAAAAAATTACAATGCACCATTTGTTGTTTTACTTGCTTATCTGTTTTGTCAGTGAAGAAAGTGAACTCCTATCGTTATAATTCAACAAGCGACGTTGGCTACGACAAAAATATAAAACATCCTTGTTAGTCGAGTTACCTATGTGTGTGAATCGGATTAAAAGGATATAATATATATTATGTCATTTATGATTTATCAATTATCATGAATAACTTCCCGAAAGACCACGTCTCATTAAATATTCATGTTGTTAACCCTTATACGCAAGTGTGATATTATCATTTACGTACCTAATATGGAGCTATCGATGTTGCTGCATGTTTTATCAAAAACCTAATCAAATAGAACTAGTTGCAAACTGTTGGTCACTGGGCTGAAGTTAGTGACAGAAAATGAAATGCGGTCAGGGAATTATAGTATCCCAATGGTGAGTTGTGAAGAATAATGTTGTGATATTTATCTATTATTTTGTTTATTGTATTAGTTAACTACTTTTTTTTTCAATGAAAAATATGTAAGTCTCAAAGTTTTGACAGAAGACAATCTTTTTATTTTATTATTACCATCTTTTAAAATGTTTAACTTTTTAAATAATTTTCAAAGAGATTGATTTTAGAATGAAGTAAATAAGTTTTAAAATTTAATGAAACTGAATGTTATATTAAATTACCGTTATAGAGATAGAATGCTAAATTAAAATAGCACCGGACGAACTAAACTAGATAAAATAAGATAGCATGTATTTTCACAGATTAAGGAATGTCAAATTAATATATCAAAACACATAAATAATGTTAAGTTCATATAACATTACGCATATATAATGCTAAGTTCATATAGCATTTGTTTTCATAGTTTATCAGCATTTGTTTTATAATATGCTATATTAACGTAGCATTCAGTGTCTTTCAAGCTAAATTTTAAACGTGTTATTCATTCAAAAATTTAGTGGAAGTTTTTCTTTCTATTTTGCATCTTAAAATCAAATTTTCAAATTTTTTCTATTTTACCACTAAAGCTAAAAAAGTTATTCTTCCTACATTTCACCTTTTCCATTCTTATTTTATTTTATTTTAAAGATGGTTATTTTCTTTCTTTTCTCCTTTTGAAAAGCAATAACTGCCAAGAAATTCGATAAGAAAATGATTCCTTTTGGGTAAAAATGGAAGTGGGAATAATATTATTTAATACAAAGAAAGAAAAAAAAGGAATCAAATTTGAAGCCTAAACGTTCTACACTTCTACAAGTATCAAAGTTTGCCAAACTAGTGTACTGAACTCACTCTTACACTCCTACGGTGGAAAACGTTTCTATCGACTAGTCTTAAAAACAAAACCCAACAAGAGCAGAACACCCAACTGAAAGCAACAACATGAAAAGAAAGAAGGAAAAAAGGTCCAAGTTCTGATCTTTTAGTGCATATGATAATTACTTACTTTTAGTGCATATGATAATTACTTACTTTTAGTGCATATGTTAACAGTCATCAGAAGTTCTATAAATATTGTTGCTATTACAACAACAAAGATCATCTGAACGAACAAAGAATTATTATTTTTATTCTGGTAAATGAATCATCTATTCTAGAAACAAGTGTTTTAGTTCTCTCTGTACGAAGAATGTTAACTTTTATATACAATTTACATTTTGTCTTAAGAAAATATTTTCATTCAAACCAAATTAAAACATTCTTAAAAGATGACAGTTTGATAGTGTGCCTTAGCAATATTTCTAACTCTAGTCCCCAACCTACTTCAACCAAAATGTAATCGTTCACATGATCAATAAATCTAGAATTTACTTGAGATATATCATCTTTATTGGTTTCATATCCAACAAGTATTCTACAAAAGAGCAGGTTCTAATAGAAATTTGAAAACGGGTGCATCACTACATAGAAAAAGGTGATACTGTAAGCATAACAATGACAAGTCACAAAAAGGTTTGAGGGTCTGGGAATAAAGGTAATCACTACAGAAAGGTTTCTTCTATTTGATCACTTTTTTTAATGTGGACATAGAAAATTTATGTGATGCCATGCAACATATGGGATTCACACCTAATAATGTTATTACAGCTGATTTTCTAGTCTAATAGGTTGACGATACGATAGAAGTATTTACAGGTATAGATCAAGGTATGGAAAAGACTGGAAATTTCAACTTGAAAAGAAAGAAGTGAAATAATCTGAATATTTCCGGGACATATGATTCATACTAGCAAAATAAAATCGTCGGTTTCGCGTATTTCTATTTCTTGTATCACTCTGTTCTAAAAAAAGTTACATGGAAGAACATTAATGTCTATATATCAGTAACAATGTACAAGAAATGCGCTTTTTTGTTTAGACGAAAACAAAAAACTAAAAACAGCAAACCAAACAGAGGCTAAGTCTCTAACTCCATTTTCTCATAATAATAATTTTAGAATCAAATAAATATGGTTCCCCTTCCGATATTCTTTCACAATCTTCTCTTTCCTTATATCTTACTAGGAAGAGACCATTTTGTCTAGCAAATAATTCAAATTTTCCCTCGAGATTCTATACTCTATCCATATATATTCAGAAATGAATATAATATGGTCTTCTCCAAAAACATAAACCGCTATTGAGTTACCCCATTTTGGTTCAACTTGTTAGAAAATTCTCTCAGGGATTAAGGGTTTCCGTACATTTTATTAATTAAGTGAAGGTTTAATATATGTAAGTTTCCTTCCTCCTTTATACTATGTAGCTTGTTGATTTTCGCTAATTATCTCTTTTGCTATGTTTCACCATGTCACCTTCCTAGTGAGATAAAGACGCTCTTATTTATATTATTCTGTGTTAAAAATTTTGAAACCTTTTCAGAATTGTTCTCCTTCCGTAGCATTCCTTCATTCAAAATTTCTATTATCTTTATTTACTTCCTTCTGCCTACGCACACTTGACTCTTTCCCCTACGATGGGATGTTAGTCCTGTACCGATGCACTTCTATATTAAAAGTAGTACAAACTAAAGCATGGTTTAAATGTGATGATCACATAGGAATGCACTAAAAGTCTAGTAAGCATGTTACAAAATCAATTACAGACGTACTCCTGAATCATATTATAGAAAAAAGGTGGAGCACATAACAAAAACAAAGTAAATATACTTTTGAAGCATGATTACAAAATACTATATAAACAAAAGTTACATCGGCCGCCCTTTACATTTCACTTAAATGTTCTTTTTACATTTCAACTTTACCTCCTACTTGTATATAGGATATCCAAGTAATATCCCCACCTAAATGTAATAATGTACGGGAAACTTTGGATGGTGAATAAACATGATATAAAGTAAAATAAGGAAAAGTATGTTGTAAATTGACAGTACAATCCATTTGGATTGGAATATTTTTACAATGCCTCAGTGAAGTTATCACTATTTGGCAACCTGCTAGGGCCGGCCGAAAGGTTTTGATTGACCAAAGCTGAATAATAATTTTTTATAGTTTTTTTCTTCCACGATTTTTCAATAAATGAAATAACTTCTCAAAAGGAAAAGTAACTAAACTCCAAACAAATTCGAATCGTCGCTTACATCAAAATAATTTTAAATGTGAAGAAACGGTAAATATGAACGAAGTAATTGCTTTGAAAGCTTATGAATAGACGACGAAAATGGAAGACTTACCTCAAGAAAATTCGAATCTCTTTCAAAATTCAACCAAATTTGACTCCCTCCTTATAATTATTGAATCGACGGAAGTTTAACCAGTGAAGTTTTTTTCCCTTCTTCTTACTTTTAACTTTGTTGCCCTGATTCTTTTGGAACGACGTGGAACAAGAACTACGACAATATACGAGAGGGAGAGAGGATGTAGTCTGCTGATTTTGTTGAGGATTTGAGGTCGATCTTCTGATTTTGAGGGGATGGAGTCTGCTGGGGCAGTGAGACGCGAGGTAGTGGAAGGAAAGCACGTGGCGACGAGAGAGAGAGGCGGCGGAGCTAGTGCCTTCCTCATAAAAATCACAAAATTACTTACAATGGTGTTTTTATCTCAATAAAAATTTGAGTCTGGGGAGAGAAGCTAGTGCCCTGATCACGTTGTCGATAAACACGCGATAAACCAGATTTCGTACTCCATTTATTACAACGGCCATAGGGAGAATATTGTAAAATATACCTCTATTACAACGGGCAGAAGCTGACCGTTGTAATATTGCTCTATTACAACGGGCGATGTAAGTTGTAAGAAGGGCGTTGGACAGAGCATCTATTACAACGGTCATAAGACGACCGTTGTAATATCTGTCTATTACAACGGGCAATATATGCCCGTTGTAAAAATGACGTTGTAATAGGGTATTTTTGTTGTAGTGTTCGCTGTGCAGTACTATAGAGCTATGTCAGTACTTGTATTTTGAGAGACGGTTATTAAATTTATTTTGGGATGCATAAACTCTTTATTTTAGCTTTCATATAATTTGCGAACCTGATGCACTCTGAAGTTGTTATTTATGATTCTTTTGATTATACCATGTTTCGCCTGTTTTATGTCTATAATATTATATTATACTTTGTCTATGCATTTTGAGATGCTCTACAGGTTCTATATTTGGATTTTTCTCTGTTATACATTCTTGGCTACCGTCCTACATCGGTCGGGTACCTCCATAGTGCATCATACAAGTATATTGGGTACTTGAGGTGTAAGGAAATCGTCACATTTGGTATTAAAGCTTACATTACATGATTAACCTGAGTTGATACAATGGTCCAGTAGAGATAGGGGAGGAGTTGTCACCCCAGTTTGGATCGAGAGTATATATATATATGAGAGCGTGCGTATTTGTTATATATTTTGGTTTTCAAAACTATATAGTAGTATATACAGTTTATAAGTTGCATGCACACACGGGCACCATCGACATGGTTTTCTTTTAAGAGACTGATCATTCTTGTGATAGATTGAGAATGAGCCAGCAAACAAGAAATATTATGAGGAACTACATCTCTGGAGTTGAGGAAGGAGAGGGTTCGAGAGTTGCGAACCCTAACTTGCAAGCTATGTTTAATGCGATGATGGAGAACATGCAGTAAAATGCCCAAGGTATCACTCCAAATGTTGTTGTTGGCGGTGGTGCTCAGGTGAAGCCCCAAGGGTTGACTTTGCCAAGCTATGCAAAGATTTCTCCACCTATAGAGGCAAACCGTTCTTCTGAACGGAGTCGGCCATCGATGTGCATGATTGGTTGGACACCCGCAAGTGTATTTTCCGTGACATGGAAGTGGATGATGCCATAAAAAGGAAGCTGGCCTCTAGACTACTTCATGGGTGGGCCATGAACTGATGGAATGCCATTACTAGTGCTACATCATAGGATTAGTTCACTTAGGACCAGTTCAAGGCTAGGTTTGAGGAGAAGTTCGTTTTGACTGCCCGAAAGTTGGTGCTATTCAGGAAATTTACCGATTTAAAACAAGGTGACAGTCTGTCTCCGAATATAGTGTTGAGTTTGATGCTTTGTCGAAGTACAGGATGTCTTATATCGATACTCCGTTGAGGAAGAATAAGAAATTTCTCATGGGTTTGGACGACTATCTGGGAAAGAAGTTGGTGAGTCATATTGATAAGCCATTTAAGAGACTTGTCGAGAAAGCTCTTTGCCATGAGAGTTTATACCCCCAAGTACAAATCAACTGTTGTGGTTAAGTAAGAGTCAAAGCCGTAATAAGATAATGGAGGCAAGAAGGAATGGAATGGAAAGAGGAAGCAGTTTCAAGGAAAGAATGCTCAGAAGAAGGCTTAGTAGGAACCCATGTGTTATGGTTATAGAGACAAGGGTCATCTGAACAGAGATTGCAAAGCTAATGGAAAGAAGAAGTGTTACAATTGCGGTATGCTCGAACATATGCAGAATAGTTGTCCTGAACTAGCAAGATAGTGTTAGTACCTTAGGTATTGGTTTTGATGATAACAACTATAGGACATTATATAAAATATAGATACTGATGTTTTATCAAGATATATATAGTATACAGTGCATGATATTATACAGGTGTTGATGAAGAAGTTCGCACAGCATCTAAAGTAGATTCAAGATGCTGATATAGAGTTTCAAGAGTTCAAGAATGAAGACTCATGAGTATTGAAGAGTTTAAGACTTCAAGATATTTCAGATAAGTTATACAATCGTAGAATTTATGTTAAAACCTTAAAGCACTTTCCTGATCTCTCTCATCTTCTCCAAAAAAAATTTAAAATTATTTTTCAAATATTCAATTTTTAAAATAATCTTTTCAAAATATTTCTCAAAACGATTTTCAATCTCTTACTTATAAAGATATCATTTTAGTTTATATATATTGAATTTCTGTTTATATTTTAATAAGTTATAATTATATCAATTTTTAAATATATTATTGAATATTCTTATTAAATCTTTCAAAATTATTTTATAAAGTTTTATTAAGTTATATTTTGATTAACATGTGTACAAACTATATTTAAATGATTCTACAAAGTATCAAACTATTTTACAAAGCAACGGATTTTCAAAATAATAATTTTAAAGTGTTTTTCAAAATACAAAGGGATATGTCGACATATCCTATCTATGTATGTCAACATAGTGGCCGTAAAATTCAAAATTCAAAATTCAAATTTGAATGGAAGTGTCTTTTTGTCGTATCTCTTCGCGAATGGACATGACCATTGTTTCCAATATATACTAGACATCCAAACAAATATTTATCAACTACTTTCTAATTTTTCTCTCCAATTTTCACTCTTTTGATTTCTAAATCAATTTTTATTGAAACTCTACCTAAATCCAACCAGAATCAAATTCAATCATTACTAGTTTGATTCTCTTTCATATACTCTCTGATTTCTCTCAAGATCAAAGTGCTATTTAAGAGTCATAGAATTAATTATAATCAAGATCAAAGATCTGAGTCTGTAAAATCTATCAAATCATATTCTTATACTTTATGGTATGCTTGGTATCCCTGAAATCCAAGTAGGTGTGATTGTAGCCTGTTAAAATCAGTTGGGTGTGCTCAGTAGCCCATAAATCTAGTGGGTGTGCTTGTAGCCTAGAAATCAAGTGACTCTACCCAGAGGTCGAGATTTTGGAGGGTGTGTCTGGTAGCCTTGAAATCGAGATTGTATTTGCATTTGCTAGTTGAAAAAATTCGTATAAGGAATTGTGCTGGACTGGATGTAGGGTAACTCTGAACCAGTATAAAATCCTAGTATGTTCTTTCCTTTTTACTTTTACTGCTTTTACTTTTATTTGTATTTTGATTATATGATTGTTAATTACATCATTCTAAGTAGAATCTTAAAGAATTTGAAAAATATTCATATAATCCATTAAACACTATTCACCCCCCTCCCCTTTAGTGTTAATTTAACCTTAAGATCCCTATTCCACTAACTCACGGATAGAAATAAGTCGTGAAGGCATATGCTTTGGATGTTGTCCTGACTTCATCAAATGCTCCCTTGGCGAAGGAAAAAGGGAAGAGTGTCGTTATTCAAGGTATGCTTTCTATTTTTGATATTCCTATATGTGTTTTATTCGATACAGGGGCTTAATATTCCTTCAAATCTAGTGACTTAGTGGATAGATTTGGATTAAAATTCGAAATAGGTGACCTACCTTTAGTTGTGATGAACCTTGTTGGAGGCTCCACTAGTTTGTGTATGGTTTGTCGTGGTTTGGTCTTATTGAGTCATGGATGCTCTTTTGCTTATGATTGCTTTGATTTGAATTTCGTTGGGTTTAGGATTATCTTAGGGATAGACTGGCTGAGGAAGTATGCGGTAGTAGTGGATTGTGAGAAGCTATTGGTGACGATTGGGCTGTGGAGAGGCGGATAGTAGTGACCGGCTGCCTTCCAGAGGATGGCATTATGGTTAGATTTCTATATTCACCGGGGTTCCATGGGATGGGTTGTCATTTGTGTCTATCGTTAGAGAGTATCCGGAGTGTTTGACAAGGTAAGAGGATTACCACCGCACTGAAACGTATAGATTTGGTGAAGGATGTCGGACCGATAGTTATGCCTTTGAGGCGAATAGCACCTAAAGAGCGAAAGGAGTTGGAGATGCAGGTAAATGACCTATTGAAGAGAGGATTCATTCGTAGGAGCATATCTAAGTGGGTTGCACCTATAGTATTCACCACTAAGGCTGAAGGCTCTCTAAGGTTGTGTGTAGATTACCATGAGTTAAATAAGGTAACAAAGAAGAACAAGTATATATTCCCATGTATTGACGACTTGTACAATAGACTCCATGGTGCGAAGGTGTTCTCCCAATTAGATTTGGCGATGTGATTTTACCAATTGAGAGTAGCGAAGTAGAGCGTTTCGATCACTGCATTTCGTACACCACCTGATTCCTAGGAGTGGTTGATTCTATTGTTTGGGCTAACCATTGCTCTGGCATACTTTGTTAATCTCATGAACCGTGTCTTCAGGGATCAGCTAAACAATTTCATACTTGTGTTCGTTGACGATATCCTTGCTTATTCAAGGATGGAGGAAGAACACAAAGAGCACTTGAGGATTTTGCTTGAAGTGTTGAGGAAGCCTAGGTTAAGAGCGAAGTTTTCAAAGTGTCACTTCTGGAGGGAAGAAGTGAGGTTCTTGGGGATGTTGTCTCTAGAAAGGGTATTATGGTCGATCCTATGAAGGGGAAGTGGTTCAGGATTGGAACCATCCCAAGAATGCTACTAATGTGAGAAGTGTCCTAGGATTGGCGAGATATTATAGATGCTTTATCAAAGACTTCTCTAAGGTAGCTAAATCGTTGACCAATTTGATGAAGAAGAATCAAAATTTTATTTAGGACATGAACTGCAAGCATGCGTTTGTGAGTCTGAAGGGGAGGTTGACGAGTGCACTAGTATTGACCATTCTGAGTGGGAATGAGGAGCTGACAATATACACAGACGCTTATGGTACTGGATTAGGTGTAGTATTGATGCAGAAGGGAAAAGTTGTCGCCTACGCTAATCGAAAAATAAAGCTGCATGAGAGAAGGTATCCCACTCATGATTTGGAGTTGGCAGTAATAGTGTTTGCTTTAAAGCTTTGGAGGCACTACTTATTAAGATAAAGGTTCGAGCTAGTCACGGATCACAAATCCTTGAGATACCTTTTCTTCATGAAGGATCTCAACCTTCACCAGCAGCGATGGTTGGAATTGTTGGCCTCTTACGACTTTGACATTTCCTATACGCCCGGTAAGGGAAATGCGGTCACCAATGCATTGAATGGAAGACATGTTAGTTTAAGAGCGATGTTCATGGAGTGGAAGTAGTTAGAGTATATTGATGGCTATAACTTCAGAACTCATTGCGAGTTGGAGTCGGTGATGTTGGAAAGTTTAACGATCAGACTAGCTTTGATTAAACGGATCGGTACTAGTCAGAGACGAGATGCTAGACTAGCAGAGATCATGGCTAAAATAGAAGGGGAGTAGAGTCTGAAGATATGAAGCAATACGGACTTGACCGAGAAGGTTGGCTTCATAAGAATGGGAGATTGTTTGTCCCTGATGTTGATGGATTATGAGATGAGGTGCTATGAGAGTGCCACTATTCTAGGTTGACTATACATCCCGATGGTAATAAGATATACCACGATATGAAGTAGACCTATTGTTGGGAGGGGATGAAAATAATGTTGGGACATTCATCTCAAAGTGTATGAACTGCTAGTTAGTGAAGGTAGAGTAGAAGAAGCCAAGCAGATTACTACGACTGCTCGAAGTTCCCAACTGAAAGTGGGAGCAGATATCGATGGATTTCATTGACAGATTGCCGAGGAATAGAGAAGGGTATGATAGCATTTGGGTCATATTTAATAAATTGATGAAAAGTGCTCGATTCATACCAATCAAGTCTACTAGAACGACATCCAAATTGGCCGAGTTGTATGTGAAATGGATAGTGCGATTTCAAGGCATGTCGAAGAGCATTATAAGCGTCTGAAACCTGTAGTTCACTAGTGGGGTTTGGTAGAGCTTACAATAGCATTATAGACCGAGTTGCATCTCAGTACAACTTGCCACCTGTAAACATATAGGCAGACCGAGAGAGTGAATTGTATATTTGAGGATCTCTTGCGAGCTTGCATTCTCGATTTTGGAGGCTCGTGGGATGATCACTTGTGCATTTGGTAGAATTCGCATATAGCAATAGCTATCAGTCTAGTATCGGTATGTCACCATATAAAGCATTGTATAGACAAACGTGTAACTCCCTTTTATGTTAGTGGGAAGCGGGCGAAAAATTGATACTTGGACCAGATATGATTAGAGAAATCTCAAAGAAGATAGAGATCATTCGACAATGAATAAAAGTTGTTTTGGATAGACAAAAGAGGAACGCTGATAAAAGACGTAAGGATTTGGAATTTTCCATCGGCGATATGGTGTTTGTCAAGATTCTCCTTTAAAGAATGTTATTTGATTCGGTAATAAGGGAAAGTTGGCATCGAAATTCGTAGGTCCTTTTCTGATAGTAGAGAGGATTTTGGGAACCTAGCCTATAGGTTCGACTTACCTCAGGAGATGGTGGGTGTGCATAATGTCGTCCATGTCTCTCATCTACGGAAGTTTGTGCACAGCTTAGGCATGATAGTTGAACCAAATCAGCTTGATGATATTGAGGTTGAATCAGAAGCATTAATATCTCGTAGGCTTATCCTATCGTTGGACATGATACATAGCAGCTTAGGAGGAAGACGGTAGAGCTGGTGAAGGTTCGGTAGAGGGAGAGCTAAGAAGATTGTACATAGGAGATAAGGAGAGCATGAGAACCGCTTATCCAGAGCCCTTTACTTAGCGAGACTTTTGTTTATCGCATTTATATTCACTTTTGACATCATATATGTTAGTTTAGTATCTTGCATGTTAGGGTAGGCATAGATATCAATTTTCTTTTGTGTGCATGTTTGATGTTTGATATGTTGCTTGTGGATGTTTAGGCATGCGGGTAACTATGCTTGATTTTACCTTATTTGGATTAGGATTTCGAGGGTGAAATTTTTAAAGGGGGGAGAGTGTAACGACCCGCATTTTACATATCGGAGGATCGTAAAAAAAAATTAATTCATACAAGGAGGTATTTTCTATAACTTTGGAAAATGCTTATTAGTGACATTTCCTATCTTTAGAATTTTTCTGGACGATTTTACCCCTGAAAAATTGTAGCAGCTATAACTTTTGAGAGAACACGAATTATAATCCAAAACCACTTCCATTGGAAAGATATGATTGTTTTCCTTTTCGTAAAGTGGTCATAATAGCAATTTTGAATTTCTTGCTAGGAGATATGGCTGTTTGAAGATTGACAGTTTTTAAAGCAGCTTAGTGGGTAATTAGTGAATTTTGGGGCAAGCCCACTAACCCATTTCAGGTTTCGAGACTATATTCGGCTAAACCATCATCCTTAAATCACTTTTATCTCTTCCCAAATAGATTTATGTTTCCATTAACCCAATTTCCATACAAAAACTTTTCTTTACTCCTCCAAATCAAGTCTAAATCATAAATTAGAGGTAGGTTAGCAAGGGGATTAATTAGAGTTTTCAAATCTACATTTTTGGGAGGGAAAATCAGGTCTTTGCTGTTGATTCTCGGATTTGCCTCAGTTTGCATGCAAATCTTCACTTTTTGTTGTTTGGTGAGTGATTTATCATCTCCCACCTTACTATATATGTATCTATAGGTTTTGACATGTTTTAAACCCCGTTTCAAAGTCAAAATTAAGTTTCAATGATGTTTTAAAGTGAAACCCGAAGTAAAAATGAATTTAAAATGTTTTAAAGTGTTATAATCATGTTAATTTGATGTATGATTGTCTTGATGCATGTTAGGCTATGTTAGAGACATGTTAAAGGACGATTTGCTATGAATTGTTGTATGTTTATATGTTTGAATGTTCTTTGGTGTATGTATGGTGTTTGTTTGTATGCTTAAATGGTTAGAGATGCTCATCAGGGCGACTTAGAGTTAGGAGCTACGAAACCGAGCTTCGATGGATTTATTCGAGATTATAGAGAGTTGTATCGTTGCATACAGAAGACATTCAGTTGAAGAACGAAGAATAGCAACGAAATCGACATGAAATTTGGGAGTTGCAGAAGCTACAATATTTTGGTTCGGTGGTCCTTATTCGGTGGTAGGCTTGCCCGGGGTTGACTTTGGGGTGGATCGGCTCGGGTTTGTTTCGGTTCGGCAAGGTAAAGACCGGACAACAAATATTGTTCGATGGTGTTACGGTGTATGGGAACATAATTTTATATCTGATGTGTGTGCGCTCTTATCTTGTTCGAGGGAAATGCGGTCCAGGACCGAACATAAAATGTGGTTCGATGATTTGGAGGGGAGTTTCAGTAAACACCGAATAGGTTTGGATCTTCAGCATTTAGAGGTGCTTTGGGCTGGGAAATGTGTTGCTTAGGGCTTGACTCGGTATAGTCGAATAAAGTATGTGTATGGAGGAATCTCCATCGTGGCACGATGATACTTTGAGGATTTCTTTATGGCATATTCTAGGGTTTTTAGGGGCGATGTGGAGTGAAGTAGGCAACCCCAAATGACAGGGATGGATGACTCCGGGATAGCTTTGGGACTTCGATGATGGCAACTCAACGATGAATGGAGTTAGGTTTTGATGATGGCGGCTCGATGTTGAAGGGAGTCGTGAGAATGGTTATCCATAAAAGGTGGGTTTCAGGGCAGTTTTAGGGAGGGTGGCCTGTGGATAAAATGTAGAATGGTTCTATTGTGGAAAAGAAGAATGTGGTATGGTTCCTTGAGGATAATGGAAACTAGATAGAGCAAGTAAAGGGCTTAGATACACGTGCCAAGGGATCGTTGATACTCGAAGTGTTTTCTAATGTAATCGAAAGAGTATTATGGGGACGCTCATGGGTACTTGTTCAGCTTACCTGGATCGGTTATTTGGATTTGTATACCCTAGACGGGGGAAAGGGTCTAGTATCAGCTTTAGGCTAAAGATGAGTATATTAAAAACTGCGATTTCCATTAGTCTCTGGCATGGGAAAGGCCATACGAGTTATCATATATCTAAAACATAATGAGTGATGGTGAGAATTATTTGATGGATGCTATGGTTGCTTTGATTGTTTTCTTCTGTAGTCTATCATTCTAGGGATGTCGCAGGAGATAAGTATTGGGGATGGGGATACCTGGACACCCGTCATCCTACTTAGTTGTAGTATGCCTTATGATATTTGTAGAGTAACATATTATGTTTGTTATGTGCTAACTCTTGGTTGTAGGGACATATCAGGTATAATTCGTATACCCTTGTTCCTTACATATTGACTTGTATAGTGTTTTGAGATGATGTATCGCTCACAACAGACTGTTATCTGAATAGAGGTTTTATATTTTGCTTCTTATTATCTTGGATGCTCTTTAATGAGTAGATTAGGGATAACATGTCTGAATAGCGCATGGAGCTGTTTGGAGTACGAGCAGGAGGCTATGCTTTCACACACACACACATACACACACACTTTGGAGCTTGTTACCACTTATATTCCACCATGCAGTACTGTAGAGCAATGATGACACTTGTATTTTGAGAGAAAGTTATAGAGTTCATTTTAGGATGTATAAACTTTTAATTTCAGTTTTTGTATATCCTGTGAACCTGGTGCACTTTGATGTTCTTATTTATGGTTCATTTGATTATACCACGGTCTCATCTGTTTCACATCTATGTTATTATATTATACTTTGTCTGAGCGCTATAGGATGTTCTACAAGTTTTATGTTTGGATTCTTATCAACTTTACATTCTTGGCTACCATCCTACATCGGCCGGGTACCTCCACAGCGCATCATACAGTCATATTAGGTATCAGAGGTGTAGGGAGGTCGTCACATGTAGTATGTCTATGATAAGTTCATAGAATATAAAACAGTAGTAAATAACATAATATGCAAAAGAGAATAAAATGTTCGATGTGATCGAATAATTGAGTACATTGAAAAGAGTTCTAAATGTATCCAAAAATGAATAAAGATTCGATCTCAAAATCACTTCTTCCTATGATATATAATGATGTATCGATAAGGAGTAATCGAACTTTGTTCAACAAAATATGATGAATGACTAATGAAGTTGAGTTAACCTTTTTTTGTAAGTTCGTGTGCTTAAGAGTAATACATAAGGTTAAAATTAATTTCATCTAAAAGAATAGTTTATCAAATTATAAAAGACAAGAGTTTATAAGAAACCCAACCATATCATAAGTCAATGAGTTGACAGATTGTGCGAGTCGAAAGACTTCACATAATAATTGTTCATGAGAGATCTTGCACTGACCCTTCAAAAGGAGTTTGAAACAATCATCATTGGATAACCAATTTATGTTTTGACCATAAGTTATGTAAACTAAAACCAAATCAGTTCTATATATGTATAAGGCAGTTCATAAATATTTATGAATAATTATGCTATTGCACCGAGAAACAATTGTTGTATCAAGGGAAACACCAACTTCGTGATGAAGGAATTTCTTTTAGAAATTGTTGGTAGTAAAATGGTTTTGGATGCGATCCAAAGGTAAAGCTGATTATAAAGGATGAAATGAAATTAACCAAACATAGACAAACATAATGCATTAGAATGTCTAATAAATATTCTCGCGTGTTAAGGAAAAAATATGAGTTTCTTACCGATGTCGAGAATAGATATTCCTCGGTTGTCAATAAAACCATTAAGAGTATTGAATCTGCCATATGTTAAGATGCGCAAATCCGAAATGGATTCCTAGTACATTACCAAAATATGATTTTGATAGTTGCACTTGAAGGGATATGATACATCGGCCGCAAATCCGTCTTTTAGAAGAAGACTAACGCGGTTGGAATATAGTAAGCAATTTCGATAAGAATAACATCATAAATTTCAATTATTGAAACTAACACAATAGCTTTATCATTGAACGTGCTTAAGTAAATTTAAATTTTACTCACAAAATTATCGCCTAGCATGACTTTGAAATTTGGTACATATGTATTGATATAGAAAATTATAAATAATGATGTAGAATTGACTGTTTGCGTATAACAACCAAAGTGTTTCGAAGTCAGTGGGAGTAATATTCAGTTTGTGGGTTTCGATATGGTCCAAGAACCGATATGAAAGTATCATTCGATAAGTATCAGAGTTGAACAAGTATTTTGATATTAAATAGTTTGATTTTCGGTCAAAATGCACAGGAACTGTGTGTCTATAAGAAAAAAACATACAGGTACTATAATATTTCTAAAAGGTAAACAACAAACTTATGATTGCTGACGACGTACTCAAGTTAAAGTCATTATAGATTGGTGGTTTAATACTCAACATTATATTCATAAATGATATCTTTAATAATCAGCATAAAAGGATGTTGGGAATCTCCCATACGATTTGCACAGACATCCTATTAAAATGTTTAGCATGAAACATGTAAAATGGATTTCTTATGTATTAGCAATAGGAATTATCATACTTGTTGTATTATCTACAATATCATACTTCACTCATGTATTTGATACGTAAAGCAAATATTAAATCCAAATTAAAATCATCAAATAGTAGTTTAGAGTGTTCTTGGGTATTAAGGAAATACTAGAGAATTGTTTACAAAAACAATTAACTTCTTATGCAGAAGTATTCAGACTCGAACTTCATAAGTGATATCGAGTATAACATGTCAATATTAAATTCATGTTCAAACCTTAATTAAGGAGTTTTGAGTTGGAAATGTTTCAAACAAAAGATTATGGCTGATTCAACGAAAAGGCTAAGTACATCATCTTGAATAATGCCATAATAAGAACAATGTTTAAATATAAATGCACATTATTAACTAAGCTAGGGGTGATTCTAAGTATTGAGAATGTTATCATTGTTATATGATAACAATTTCATGATAAAAGCTCACTAAAGTAGCGAAACATACTCTGAATAGTTCCACGTGATAATGGTTATTTGTCAGCATCGATGAAGATTCTATAATTGGCCCCAAGCGCAAATGGGAGATTGATAGAGTTAATGGTATACCCTAAGGGCAAGATTGTAATTTATTGTAAATTATTAACTTTGTAATAAGATCTCGTTCAAAATAAAAGGTGTTTTTATTTCTAATGTACACTTGTTATCATGCGTTATATTAATTAGTTGTTTGATTTAAGTATATTTAATAAAAAGTTCATAAATTGTATGTTTAGTAATAGTAGTTATAGTGTATTGTAATCATGAGCAATTTATCACAATATAATAAATATGTCGTTTTAAATATTCCTAGTCAAGCTGTATTAAGACTGGATATCAATGCATCTGTTGAGACGACTATGTAACGCTTTCCAAATGTTGGGCAATGTATTACTTATGACTATTGGCAACACCAAAGGGTTACGTACTGATAATTATTGAATAACTATGGAATGACTCACTCGATAGTATTATGTTGGTTAATATAACCATGATCAAACATAGAATATCGAAATGACAATATTACACAATTCGCCCGACTTGAGTATACCGTTAAACTTCAATGTGGATACTCCACTTTGATTATAGTTAAATCATGACACGGCGTCTATCGAAGGATATAGTTGGGTCTTAGTGGAAGCATTAGAAGTGAAACACTATTCAATAGACAATTCATCTCCTCAGTTATATGAGGTTATTATCACGGCCAATTGTAGTCAACTCAAAATTAAAGTCTCTAGGTAGAGTAGTTCGATTAATAATAATTATTATTATTATTGAACCAAGAACTTTGTGTTTGGATTGTACAAGTTGAATGTGGACGATATTGCAATTTTGACCAATACCAAATTTCATAAATCTTAATGTGATATAGTTTTGACGAAAATAATTTATGTAAATAATTGTCACTATCGGGGACCATTTAAAATAGTAAAATTAGTTTTTTATCAAAATTGTGTAAGTGAGAAATTCAGCCATACTGTCGCACCACTAGCTAAGGTGACATGCGAACTTTAATATTTGAATTATTCGATATTAATTGCTGACTGAATTTACACATATAAGTCGCATACCTGAAATGTTGAATACTCTAAAATACCACACACTTTAATTAAATTATAATTGTTATAAATTAATTATTTATGAAATATTAATTATTAATTTTTATTTTATTTATTTGAATTAATATTTAATAAAGTATGTATATAAAAATTATATATGTAAGTATGATATACGATACCGATAAATGTTTAAATTGGATTTAAGCTATATTAATAATAATTCGGTTTGAAAGTTTCAAGGGCCCATCTAGCCCTATGATTTGCCCGACCACATGACAGTAAACAGAGAGGTGAATTTTGAATTAAAAAGGTGATTTTGAATTAGGAATAGGAAGAGGTAAACTAGGATCTTTAGATCTCTACTTTTCCCTCGTCTCCTTTACCTATTTAAACATCACCTACTCCTCATTTGCATTGATCCTTTGGAGCCTCCTATACCATTATTTTCAGCTGAAAATACCGGTCATCCCCTCCTCCTTTCCAAACAAATTAAATTAAATAATTTAGCTTTAGGTATGATGATTACTTATAGTCTATTGGATATTCCAAAGTCGCTTAGATCTGACCTATACAAGGAGTTTGATTCAATGTTCAAGGTGCTTTATCAAGGCAACAATTAGGTAACATCCCATTATTTATTCATTAATTTATGTGTTAATTTATATTATTATATATTGGTATATTAGAATTTACAATATCACGAATTTATGTATCTGTTGCTGCCAATTCTATGTGCATGTTTGTATGTACTGATTAAAAAAATGATTTTTTATACCTTTTATTTTCGACCATAATAATTTTAAAAAAATTAATAATGATATTTTAAACTAATTTTCAAACTTAATTTGAATTTTAAATTATTTATATATACATTATAAATATATGTATAATTTACTAAATAAAATTTCTTATGCATATGTTTTCGAAATAAAAATTATTTTTGTATATATAAATATGAAAACGAAAAATGTGTGTGTGTGTAAACATATTTATGTATCTTAAATTTAACTATAACATTTCAACCAATATATAAATAATTATATGTATATATATTATATTATATATAATGTAAACAACCTTCAAATAAAAGAAATTTAATTTTTACTAACATTTCTGTATGGAAATGTTTTTTAAAAAAACTAACTTTAAATGCATGGAACTTAAAAAACAATTGATTATTTCAAATCCTTTTAGGCCAAAAATAAAAAATTGAATTTCGTTTTATATTTAAAGCATATAATTTTATATTTATTAATTAGTATTTTAAAATTATATATATATGGATATATTATATGTATTATTGGGAAAAGCTATTATATTTAATTTCACATATATATATTAATAATTTAAATACATAAATATTTAACTCTAAATTTGAATTTCAAACAAGATATTATTTTTAACCTTGAAATGATTTTAAAGTTTGAATGTCTTTTTAACTAATTTTAATGTTGTATTTTGAATAATTATTTTAATGTGTATGTGTGGGTGTGTATTTATGTATGTATTAAGTGTATATATTATAAGTTTACTTTAAATTGCATTTTATTAACAATAACATTGGACAACAAACACATATATAAAGGGGCTAATGTGTCCCTTGCGGTGTAAATCTCGTCACTCATATATGAGCATGTTAAACCATGTACACGTTATATATTGCACGTGCATGCACATGTGTGTTTGATACACATGTACACGTTATATATATTTCTTATATATAAATAAATAAATATATATATATATATATTAAACATTAAAATAAAATAAAGATTTTATTTAAAGTTTATTTAGATTGGATCAAAATTAATTTCGGCTTCATAAGCCCTTTAAGATCTAAAATAGTAAAAAAAATTAACATTCGCCCATTTAACCCGCTACGTGCTAGCCTAGTTCCAACAGTCACTGTAGGCATTGGGCCACATACACCAGTGTGTACGAGACTTAAGAATTCGATAACTCTTTTATTTCTCCCGCTGCAGGGGTGCTCGGTCATTTTTCCTTTGAGACATGACTCACAAGTGTCAAATGATTCATAATCAAATGACAGTAGAAAACCTTCGGTTTTCGGTTTGTGCGGTCTTTTGTCACTAATATGACCCAGCCTACAGTGCCATAAGTAACTATTATAAATGTCAACAAAAGAATTATTCAATAGCATATATACGATTAACATTCAGTACAATCAGTTTCATTATCTAAAACACCATTGCAAATATTATTTCCATCAAGCAAAATATTTGTAATACTATTGTTACAATGAAAACCAAAATCTATCTCAAACAATTTAAAAACAGATATAGTATCGTAAATAAATTATTTAACATAATAAAAATTATTTAAATTAAATCAAATCCATTTGAAAAAGTCAAGTGATAGTCTCCAACCGCGGTTGCATCTATTAAAGATCCATCAACAACTTAAAGCCTCATTTCACCATTCGTCACATGTCGGCTGCTCTTAATTCCCTACAAGAATAACATATATGATTCTCATATGCAGTATCTGAAATCCAAGATAATCTATTGATTGCAAAACAATTTGAATTATAAACATACCTCTTGGAGTAGAAGAAACATTTTCCTTCTTTTCGTTGACCATCTTCAAATAGTCTGGGCAATTGCATTTCCAATGCCCCTTCTTATGAAAATGGTGATATTCACGTTTGTCAGTATGAGCATCCTTCTTGAATTTCTTAGATGCCCCGCTTTCGTTTCTTCGAACCTTTCGAAGATATAGCCTTACCCTTTACATCTAACACCCTGTTTTGATCCTTGAACGATCCCTCGGCTGAAATCAACATATTGAGTAGCTCGATAAGGATTACGATTAAATGGTTCATACCATAATGAAGTATGAACTACTCAAACTACGAAATCAGCAATCCTGGAACAAATTCACTTGTAATTCATCGCTTGTTTTAACATCTAGCTGTGAAAGTCTACCGATACAACATTTCATTGTCAAGGCAGAATCCATAACATGACTGCTCTTAATCATCTTTGTGTTGAACAATTTCTTAGTAATCTCATACCTTACGGAACGAGATTTCTCCCTAAGCATAGCTTTAATGCTTCTGAAGATTTTGTGGACAAAAATATTTTTGTGTTGCCTTTGCAATGGCTTGCCTAATGTAGACAACATGAAAGTTTGATTGATTTTGCAATTAGCTACCCAAGTGTTATAAGCTTTTACTACCTCAGGTTCAACGCCCTCAACAAGTTTACCTCTTAAAGATTCAGTTATAGATGACCAAAAGCGTTCAGATGTGAGTACTGTCTTAATTACTCTTAACTAATCAATATAGTTTGGTTCAGTGAACTTATCGTTTTCGAAAATAGCCTTAGGTTGGTCATTTTGCTACAAATTTAATTTAAGTGAATTAGAACAATTTATATATACAGATGTTCTTATATTACTAGATAGGTTAAACATTATATTTCATTTATCTAATGAGCTCTACTGGACACCTTAATATTTCTCAAAACCCTAAGAGAGAACATAGAAATCTCTCGATTTCTCTAGTGGGTGTTAGGACTCACTTACCTTGGGATTCTGACCTTAAGGAAATTCAACAAATCATAGGCTCACATATGATAGACAACACCTTATTTATTGTATTGTACACAACTCCTAACCCATGGTCTTTATCCTATTTTCATCTCGACCTTAAGAAAACTCAACAAGTCAAAAGAGATTATTCACTCGTACACACTATTTTGTGATGACCTAAGTATAATGCACGTACCTTGATGAAACTCAACTAATCCATGCATGTAACTTTCCTCATTTAGTCGATATATTAATAGTATTACACATAACATCTTTAGCTTAAATAAACTCAACAGCTAAAGTGTATGCAATAATCAATTAATATATAAATGGTAGATGACAACATATATATTACAGATTCATAATCTTTAATACACACACATTAAGTGATATGGATTTCAAAAATAATGTATTTCTTATAAAATACCCTCATGATTCAAGTGTTGGACGCATCTGAAATCATGGTATATATACAATACATGTGTACTCATTCCTTAAATCTAAGTTAGGTTCTTACAATTTCACTTATAATATAAATTCATATTATACAGGTTTAATTTATTTGTAGCTGTTCATAATTTAATTAACTTATATAATATCCTTATGTATATTATTAATTAAATCACATTTAATTAATTTTAATTTATTATTTTAATTAAGTAATTAATTAAATTATGTTAAAAAACCAATATTTTATTTTATTCATCTTGAACGATTTAAGATGAATATTTACTATAATACTTATAGCTTTATATACATTTATAATTATATATAAACATATTTTATTTTATTAATTATCATTTATTCAACTATAAACAATTTTTAGCTAAATATTTAGTAAATTAAAAAATATTTATTTATAATTTACCTTAAATAATTTAACATATGTATGTATGTATGTATGTATATTCAACTATAACATTTATATATACATATACATATTAATTAATCAACTTTTAATTATTTATTTATTTAATTAATCCAATCAATTACAACGCTAAATAATTTCGCAAATATTAGTTTATTTCTAAAAATAATTTTCCAAAATTATTTTATAACTTGATAAAATTTATTTTATAATATAAATTTAACTTTTAAATCAAAGATATAATTTTCAAATTTTTAAACTGAATTTTGAAAATTAGCCCAACTGGGCCACCTTTTGGACTTACTCCATTGAGCTAGGCCAGTAATAGGGAAGGGGGAATACTTGATTATCCAACCTCAAGCCTAGACACCATTACACTAGACACCTAAATGACAGGTAGACTTTATTAGTTGGCCCTTTGGTAACTAATTTAGACAGCATAAACCATTAGGGCTTTGATACTAACGTTGGAACTAGGTCAGTTGGAAGTAAAATATTATTTTGGATCTACTGGGCCTATGAATTATAAAGGTTGAATTAGATCCAATCTAATTAATTTAAATAAAATCATATTTTATTTAACTTTTCTAATTTAATTAATTAAAGTAATTTTATATAATTTATAAAAATATCATCATACATGTATTTATGTATAACATGCACGTGTAACATGGCATAGAGTGTAAATGGTCAAGTTTATATATGTATATATAGTAGATATCGGGATTTATATCTAATATATATACTTATCTCTTATATATATATATATGTCTCTGTGTGTGTGTGTATCCTAAATAAAATATTTCATAATATATATAATTTATGAAAATAATAATTAATGTTGTTTATAAATAGATATGATAAAATTTTGACTCGGTATTTAATTTCAAATTTAAAATATCTAAGTTTGATTTAGTAAATAAGATCCTAATTTAAAGCTAGATCTAAAAATTCAAATTCAAATTCAAATTTCAAAATCATAATTTTGACTTTGAATATTCTAAAATAATATATACATGTATGTTAAAATAAACTCAAATTCAAAAAGAAATATATTTTAAATATTTATATAAAACCTTATATTGATTGGGTGATATATATAATTAGATATTTAAATATATATATATATATGTATAAATACATATATACGTGCAAACATATATATATATATAATATTTGTGAATATATATGTTTTGACAAAATTGATTCGGTAGATTTCTTTTATTTCCATAAAAAATTAAAATAAAATATTTACATAATATTAAATTTAATTTTAATTCACAAATAAATCATTTAAAATACTAAATGTGTTTAAAATAAATAAACAATGTTTTTTTTGATAAAAATGTGTGATCCTCTAAGGATAGGGGAGAGCACACATGAGAATATATATATCACGTCCATAAAGAGCTGCCAACATGCCTGGCAGGTAACAAAATAAAATAAATAAACAATGTTATATATATATAATTAATTTAAACCATATTTTTTGGTAGTCGAAAACAAATATGTGCACACATACACACATATTAATTTATCAGTAGCATATCATCTCTACTATCAATGAACATGATTTTCCGTGTGTCTTTTTGAAAACCTGAAAATACTTTCATCCACCAACGGAGTATCACCACTGATTTGCAACCTTCACTACCATCAGATTCTCGACTACCCATCAACATAATTTTACTTCCAATTTGCCACTGATATATACCTTCAACAAAACAAGTTGAAATAAAAGTACTGCGACTACCAAAACCTTTGCACTTACAACACACATCCGTCCACTCATTTTTTTATTAAATAAAAAGTAAATACCTTTGAATATTATATACACGTATGTGCGTTTTATACTAGTAATAATAAGATGAACTATATAGATTAATGTCAAATATTAAATAGATGTAATATAACAGGTAGTGATATGTGTGTGTGTGTATGTGTATGCAATGTGATATATGAGATACAATACATTGATATCATTGCATAAAAAGTAAAATAAACTTTACCTAATGAGCTTTGCCTCTGATTCACACCTAGATCTAGATAGCCTCCTTTATCTTTCAAATATGCACCTTACTTTTTAAAAGAAAGGCATGCAAACATCGAATTTAATTATGTTAGGAAATCAATTCCTTGGTTTCGATGACCACAACTATGCAATGGAAAACAAATGTACATATATAACTACTTTTACAGGAAGTTGACATAGTAACATCACCAAAGAGACAAGAACAAGACTCAAAAGAAGTATCAAGAGGCTACGAGTCGAGAGAATCGGAAAAGGAATGATACAGGCACAAGAAAAGCAACATACACTAATCCAGACGTCTGAGTGCACTGACCAGACGTCTGGTTAAGTTCTCTGGTTCACAACTCAGAAGGAAACAGACGTCTAGTCCTGAACTCAGACGTCTGAAAGACAACCAGACATAAAACAGAAATGAAGACCAGACGTCTGGTTAATAAACACAGACGTCTGAAATGCTACCAGACACAAAAAATATATGAAGGCCAGACGTCTGAGGTCACTTTCCAGACGTCTGATTATAGGCTCGACTGTGTATTTTCAAACTCCAACTGTCACATCCGAAAAGACACATCCGCTCCTCTTCACTGCAACTCTTCATCACCAACAGGAGCAACTATACAACGATTGTTAATGGAGGCAACTACACATAGAGACTCTTCACCACTATAAATAGCATCAGGAATTCAAGAGAAAGATTTACCTGACTTACTTACGCTCTTATCTCTTATACTCTGATTTATTCCTGATCTCTAAGCAATCAACTACCTATATTTAACTCTTCCATATATACAGAACTCTTCATTCAAATATTCTCTATATAGATATATATATTAGAAGCATTTGTACTCAATAGTCAACATCCGTGTTATAGAACACATTCTTGACAAAGAAACTCTACTATTGTAAACCTGTTCCTCCGGGTCAATAGAGGGTTAGTTGAAAGGAAATTCCGAAGAGGAGCTTCGGGACTGGACGTAGGACGGGAGGTCCGAACCAGTATAAAATCCTGGTGTGATTATTTTCATTTACTTTGCTACTATCATTTATCAAGCTATATTATATAGTTAGCTGTTTATACTTGCATATATATATATATATATATATATCCTATACGATCCACTCATATAGACTTTCAATTGGTATCAGAGCAAGGTTTGTTTAAAAGAACAGTAACACATTTTTTAATCATTCTAATATGGCAAGTATTTTTCAAGAAGGACAATCCACAGCACGACCCCCACTTTTTAATGGCTCCAATTATTCATATTGGTCAACACGTATGAGAATTTTTATGGAAGCTAATGGTTTAGAAATTTGGTCAGCCACTCAAGATAAATATGAAGCTCCAACTACTGCTATGAACACATGGACCGATGCACAAAAGACCTTAGCATCAAATAATGCTAAGGCTATGAATGTTTTGTTTTGCTCACTAGACAAAAATGAATTTTCACGTGTCATGTTATGTACAACTGCATTTGATATTTGGCGTACCTTACAAATTACACATGAAGGTACAACAAAGGTCAAACAAACTAAAATTTCAATTTTGCAAAACCAATTTTCATCATTTAAAATGAAACAAAATGAAACTATAGTAGACATGTATTCTAGATTTCAAACTATTCAACATGATCTTATGGCATTAGGAGTTAAGTTCACTGATTTTGATTTAGTTTCTCGAATACTCAACTCTTTAACACCTGATTGGGAAAGAAAGGTATTAGCCATTGAAGAAGCTAATGATCTCTCTACTCTCAAAGTAAGAGTTGATAGGAAATTTGATGTCCTATGAAGCTAATTTGCAGGCACGTAAAGAATTAAATTCGGAGAAGAAGAACATAGCATTTCCATCATTAAAGAATGATGACTCAGATTTAGATGAAGATGAGATAGTATTTATTGCCAAAAACTATAATAGATTCAAGAAATTTAGAAAGATGACCAAGTTTCAAAAAGAAGGAAAGACCAACTCAATAAATCTATCTCAAATTAAGTGTTATGAATGTGATCAATACAGACACATGAAAAAGGATTGCCCAAAACTTAACAATGATAAAAAGAAGAGCAAATTTGAAAAATTCAAAAAGAAGAAAGCTTTCAAAGTAACATGGGATGACACCGATTCTTCATCTTCAGAAAGTGATAGCGATAGTGACGGAGAACAAGCTAATGTATGTTTTATGGCACAAAATGATGAGGTACCCAAAATAAAAAATAAGGAGAAATGGATACTAGATAGCGGTTGCTCCAAACATATGACCGGAAATTCAAAAATGTTATCAAATATAACATACATCGATGGTGGAACAGTAACATTTGGAGACAATTCAAAGGGATTTGTCATAGGCATTGGAGAAGTCATCAACTCTGGTATATCTAACTCTCCCATTATTACAAATGTTTTATTAGTAGAAAATTTAAAACACAACTTGTTAAGCATTAGTCAATTATGTGATAAAGCTTTTCAAATAAATTTTGAAAAAGATAGATGTAATATTTTAGATAATAACAAACAACTCATTTTTGAAGGTTTTAGAAACAAAAATATTTATGTATTAAACATGAATATTAATAAAAATTCAAACTTATGCTTAACCGCCAAACATGATGATCCATGGTTATGGCATAAACGATTTTGTCATCTCAATTTTAAAAATATTAATAAATTAGCTAAATATGAGTTAGTAAGAGGGTTACCTAAAATAAGTTGAAAGTAGAAAATTTATGTGACGATTGTGAAATTGGTAAACTAAAGAAAAGCTCGTTTAAATCTAAAAATAATATTTCTACAAAACAACCATTAGAATTATTACATTTAGATTTATTTGGTCCAACACAAATAAGATCTATTAATCACAACAAATATGTTTTTGTAATAGTCGATGACTTTTCGAGATATACATGGACTTTATTTCTAAAACATAAAAGCGATACTTTTGGTATGTTTAAAATATTTGCGAAACGAATTAAAACTCAAATGAATTTGAAAATTAAAAATATTAGAAGTGATCATGGAGGAGAATTCGAAAATGATCTTTTTTCAAATTTTTGCAATAAAAAAGGAATAACTCATAATTTTTCTTTTCCTCGTACACCCCAAAAAAATGGTGTTGTAGAAAGAAAAAATCGTACATTACAAGAATGCGCACGAACACTATTAAATAGTAGCGGATTACCAAAACATTTTTGGGCCGAAGCTATTGCTACATCTTGTTATGTATTAAATCGAGTAACTATTCGTCCAATGACTAAACAAACTTGTTTTGAAATATTTTTTGGTAAAAAACCTAAAGTGTCATACTTTAAAACTTTTGGCTCAAAATGTTTTATATTAAATACAAAAGATAAATTAGGAAAATTTGATCCAAAAGCCGATGAGGGTATCTTTGTTGGGTATTCGGATCATAGCAAGGCATATAGAATTTTTAATAAAAGGAATAATACTATAGAAGAGAGCTTACATGTCTCATTCAACAAAAATCCTTTCAAACATCAAACTACTGATGGAGAAGAAATTATTCCATTAACAAATTCAACAAATTCTATTAATAATGAAGCCAATATACAAAATAACACTCTTGTATCATCTCCTAGAATTCTTAAGAATCATCCAATAGATAATATTATTAGAGATCTTAATTCAAGAGTTACTAGAAATCAACTCAATCAAATAAGTCATATAGCATTTGTATCAAACTTTGAACCAAAGAATTATAAAGAAGCCTCAAATGATAATTTTTGGATAATAGCTATGCAAGAAGAATTACATCAATTTGAACGTAATAACGTATGGGAATTAGTACCAAGACCTGAAGATCAATCGGTAATAGGAACAAAATGGGTATTTAAAAACAAGGCGGACGAAAATGGAAATATTGTTAGAAATAAAGCACGATTAGTTGCTCAGGGCTACAATCAAGAAGAAGGCATAGATTACGATGAAACTTTTGCTCCGGTAGCAAGATTAGAAGCCATTCGTACTTTACTCTCCTTTGCAACTCATAACAATTTCAAACTATTTCAAATGGATGTCAAAAGTGCCTTTTTGAATGGTTTTATTAAAGAAAATGTATACGTCGAACAACCACCACTTTTTGTTCATGAAAAATATCCCGATCATGTTTTTAAATTACATAAAGCACTATATGGATTAAAACAAGCACCTTGTGCATGGTACGAACGTCTTAAAAATCACCTAATAACATCCGGTTTCCATATAGGAAAAATAGATACAACTTTATTTATTAAAAGAGAAAATAACGATATTTTGGTTGTACAAATTTATGTTGATGATATCATCTTTGGTTCGACTAACGAAAATCTTAATAATTTTTCAAATATTATGAAAAATGAATTTGAAATGTCACACATGGGAGAATTAAATTTCTTCTTAGGATTACAAATAAAACAACTCGAAAATGGAATTTTTATTCACCAACAAAAATATTGTAACGATTTATTACATCGATTTAAAATGGATAAAACTTCAAGCAAACCAACACCAATGAGTACCACTATTCACTTAGAAAAAGATGAAAATGGAAAATATTTTGATGAAAAGTTATATCGAAGCATGATTGGCTCTTTACTATATTTAACGGCTAGTCGACCGGATATTATGATGAGTGTATGTCTTTGTGCTCGATTTCAAGCAAAACCAAAAGAATCACATCTACGAGCTGTTAAGCACATTTTACGTTATTTATCTAGTACTACAAATTATGGTTTGTTATATACTAAAGGATCATCTTTTGAACTTCTCTCATATAGCGATGCTTATTTTGGTGGTTGTAGAACAGACCGTAAGAGTACTGGTGGAACATGTCATTTTATCGGACAATCTTTAGTTTCATGGTTTAGCAAAAAAGAAAAATTGTGTTTCTTTATCTACTTGTGAAGCCGGATACATCTCCGCAGCTTTAGCATGTGCGCAAGTAATATACATGCAACAAACACTAATGGACTTTGGTAAAATTATCAAGAAATCTCCAATATATTGTGATAACACAAGCGCTATAAATTTATCAAAAAATCATGTTAATCACTCACGAACCAAACATATAGATATACGACATCATTTTTTACGAGACAATGTTGAAAAAGGAACTATCTCTTTAGAATATGTAAGTACCGAAAATCAAGTAGCCGACATATTTACAAAACCATTAAACGAACAAACTTTCAGTAAACTCAGACGAAGTTTGGGAATTTGTTCACTTCAAGATCTTAACTAAAATTGAATTAAAGACTAAATTTAGTTCACCTCTTCATTACCACAAATTGATGAATTTCTGAACCATTAAAATTTTAGAAAATTAGTTGTTCTATAAATAACGTTTTCATCATATATATATATACATATTTACATCACAATTATATACAAAATATCAAATTCTTAAAATTTTGAAAAACAATGTCTTCTGGGAGTTCCTATATATCTATCTTGTCTCCACACCATCGACGGACAGCTCAGTAGACACACCACAACGCCTTCCGACACCTACACCAAAGCAAGAACCAACAAATAGGTGGTCCTCGTATCATACGGGTTTTACTCCAGAGAATAAGAAAACTAAAAGATCCTTGTTTATTTCTCTTAATACAAAGGAGAAAATTGATGAAATTCATCATTACCAAAAACAACAGATGGATCTTCAATGAGAGTGTGGCGCCCCACCTCTATACCCACGCTAGCCAAGAACACTACGGTGTAGTGCTGTCAACTAGCGCGGAGAATAAGGCTGTTGAGGAGCGACCATCTATGTAATTTCTTTGTGCGAGCACCGATATGTCAGATAGTATAGCTTGCATTTCGTTTAAGGAGGAAATCCGACATACCGATACAAACTCAAAGATATCACAC
The DNA here is from genome assembly GCA_030737815.1 of Allium fistulosum. Taxonomy (NCBI): domain Eukaryota; kingdom Viridiplantae; phylum Streptophyta; class Magnoliopsida; order Asparagales; family Amaryllidaceae; genus Allium; species Allium fistulosum. The sequence goes on from CM060903.1 coordinate 995,636,019, forward strand.
AGTGGCTATATATAATCTTCGGAAACAAATATAGAAATAAACATAACACAAATCAGTCACAGACAATTCATATCACAAAGGCGGAAATAGATATGAATATAACACATGAAAGTGTACATCAGAGAAGTGGTCAAATAAGATCCACAATAACACAAAAGAATAGATACAAGTGCTAACCAAAAGAATATGTATACATCAAGGAGTCTAATCTCAAATGTATACAATCAAAAACTACTAAACTAGAGTAGTTAGCCAAAAGTCAGATGATGGCTCCAGATAGGAAGTCATGAGGAAGCACCTGTAAAATCTCAGTCTGACCCGAGTATTATTTAAGAAGAAAATAATAAACGGATCAGTCTAGCTATAATTATCAGATAAGATGAGATATAATATGAGATATGATAATAGAACGTATGATAACAAAAAGGTGTCATACTATGATAAGTATACATTAGAAATCCCACAAAAGTCATACAATATCTCAATAATCTCAAAACAGAGAAAAGAATGTCATATTCTTAATTTAATTCACCAAGCCACAATAAAATGACATACTCATCAATGTCAATGGTAAAAGCTGGTGAAACATAAAATTCCAGAAATCAATAATTAGAAATCCAGAAATCACAAGAAAAGAGGATGGCCAATCCTATAAAAATGAGCCGGAGCTCCTCCTGACTGGGTATAGTCCCCCATTGCGGACTTTGAGCCGAAGCTCCTCCTGATGAGCCGAAGCTCCTCCTGACAGGGTATAGTCCCCCATTGCGGACTTTGAGCCGAAGCTCCTCCTGATTGAGCCGAAGCTCCTCCTGACTGGGTATAGTCCCCCATTGCGGACTTTGAGCCGAAGCTCCTCCTGATTGAGCCGAAGCTCCTCCTGACTGGGTATAGTCCCCCATTGCGGACTTTGAGCCGAAGCTCCTCCTGATTGAGCCGAAGCTCCTCCTGACTGGGTATAGTCCCCCATTGCGGACTTTGAGCCGAAGCTCCTCCTGATTGAGCCGAAGCTCCTCCTGACTGGGTATAGTCCCCCATTGCGGACTTTGAGCCGAAGCTCCTCCTGATTGAGTCGAAGCTCAATAAAATGAAGTACAGTCCTTCACATGGACAAAGAGACATCGCTCAATCGCTAGTCTAAATCACAAGAATGATCATCATGACCATAATGAAGTGTCGATTACACTAAGCTAGTAAATATAAGAGTTTAGTTTCATGTCCCATAACCACTTGCTTAACTCAAATATTTACGAACAGATTGTAGATCTCCACTAGAAAATTGTCACAAGAGATTCAATCGAACAAGTCCATAAATTAACCGACGAAGTAAACGCAAGCGTTTCATACCACTTGTTTTGCTAAGCCGTTTAATTATATTTTCTCATACGAATGAGGTAAAGGTTTGTATATACTAGTAGATTGGAAAACAGTTTTATAAACGAGTTTGATATTGAAAATAGAGTTGAAATCGTTTTGATGATAGAGTTTTGATATTTACTACTAGTATTGAAACCTTTATATTTTTAAAGTGACAAGCCATAGAAGTGATTGTAGAAACAATCAATCATAAAAATTCACGTTCGAAGACGTGAGTAAAGTTCAAAGAAATCAATTCTCAAAACCATCAAAGTAAGAAGTTCAATTAAATGGCTTTCAGATAAGATTGCCTACGCAGAGTAATTCGGGGTTCGACCTGCCCGGTCAGGTCGCGGGGGTCCAGGGGGCAGCGCCCACGGCGGGGTGCGGGGCAGCGCCCCGTCACGGTATGACTTAGTGAAGGCAAGCGACCTAAGTTTTAAAAAGGCGGGCGACTTAACAAAGTGGCCGATAATAAATGATAACAACAAAAAGGGAATCAACACGAATTGATTAGAGTTGGATATTCAAGCACAATAGGGAAATAGGCAAAAGACTGCAGATTCAGATGTCTGGAATAATTGGTTCAGACGTCTGAATCTGGAAAAATTAAATATTTCCCAGAACACAGATTCAGACGTCTGAACGAAATATTTCAGACGTCTGAAATAGGCAATTTAAGCCTATTTTCTTTCTGTTTGAAATCGAGCCAATTCAGACGTCTGGGGCAAAGATTCAGACGTCTGAATCTGGGAATAAAAATCTTCCCAATATAGTATTCAGACGTCTGAATCTAACGTTCAGACGTCTGAAACTGGGGTTCAGGGCATTCCCTGAACCTAGACCAAAAATGGCCAAATGAATACCGGAAGCGATCGATCGAGCGACAACGACTAAGGATTTACGCCAAGCGACAACCCAGCCTTAACGGCTCTTCGACACGCCTCAAATACCAATGTCCAAATATCCATAAAAGGATTTTCATAGATTTTGATTTCAAAAGACCAAAAATTGGAATATACACCAAATCAATCCAAACCAAAATCAATTGCACAAGAATAAGTGTTAGGAATTCATACCTAACAATCGAAGATAATTAAAGACTTAGATGTGAGATAAAAATCTCACCTTTGAACCCAAACAATTGAAGAAGAAGCTTGGAAGCAATGTCAAGAGCAATTACTCTTCACTCTCAACACAAGAAGCTCCAACTAAGATCAAAACAAGCATTTCCCAAATTTAGGTTTAGGAAATAAACTGAAATTGGAAAGAGAAAGAGTTGGAGAAGAAGGAGATGAAGCTTACCAATGGGTTCTCTTTGAATTTGGAGTAAGAATTTGAGATTGCAAGAGAAACTAGGGCTTGGAGTTTTAATTCTTTTTCTTCTCCTCCATTAATCTTCTTAGAACAGAAAAGTGGAGGAAGAGGGAGTGAATGAAGAGGGGGGTTTCAGTTTGGGGTATTAAGTTGGCTAGTGGGCTGAACCCAAACTCAAAACCCAATAGAAAAAGTAGCAAAATTCGACTTACTCCAAACATATCGAAGTTTACACTCAAAAAGATCGCAAACGTAATTTTGGACTCAATGGGGGTAGTCTCGAGTCCCAATTCGACTGTTTGCAAAAAGTAGCTTTTCGGACTAAAATCCGACGAACGATGTTATATTTAAATAAAATATTTAAATATAAAATCGACAAATATGCGGGTTGTTACAGAGAGCTTTATTTCGAACAAAAAGTTACGACACGAAGGCTAAGTTTTCTAGAACAAGTGGCGATGAAGTTTTGCTCGTCACGAAAGAAAGATGTACATGAACCGCTACCAAAACCTTGTAGTTCATTAGATCCATCTTCTTTGTATCGCACTCCTTCAGATCCTTCTCCAAGATGATATTCTGGCTCCCCACAGACCCACGAACGTAGGAATATATGGTCTCCACTTAGACCATGGAAGGATAACGACTCAGGAAATCCTAAAACTCCATCGCCATCTAATTAAATAAATCAAATTAATTATTGTATGTATTTATATGTTATTATATTTTACAATAATAAAGATCTCTATTATCAACATTTGATAAATAAATTTAACCATCAATTTTAGACTATTTTTAGCATAACTGCTCCTTTCAGACGTTTGACTATGGTCTTCAGACGTCTAATCCACTAATATATGTCGCAGTTTTAAGCAATGTGCATATGTCAGACGTCTGATATACCCCTCAGACGTCTGGAATGAAGATCTTCCCTCTCCAAACTACATTCAGAATATTTCAGACGTCTGAAATAATATCCAGACGTCTGACTTAGTTTTCTGTTTCACATTTAAAACAAAACAGACGTCTGTGTTTATTTCCAGACGTTTGATAAATCTCTCTGAAAATGTGTCAAACCAGACGTCTAACACATAACAAACAGACGTCTGTTTGAATCTTCTGTATAATTTTTAGGTCAAACCAGATGTCTGCTTTCAAATTCAAACATCTGGAATTCAATCGACCTTTATTATACCCCCAAAATAACGTCATTTTTCCACTTTTCAAACTCAAATCAAATTTCCTCCCTGCCGATTTGCAATTCAATTTCAAATTCCACATTATTTCAAACCGAAATCACAATGCCTCCTCGCACAAAGAACATCAAAGCTCCAAAACGCAAACAAGATCAACCTACGTCATCTTCAAACCCTCAAGTGTGTTCAGATGATCAAATCGAACGATGGATGCACAAGGCACCTCATTCGATTAAAAGGTGTCAAGATATTCAAAAGAAAAAACTTCATATAGGACCTTTCTATAATCTACTTAAGTTTCCTATGTATGATCTCGATGAACTTTGTGAGAATGCTGGATTGGACACTTTAATTTCTTTTACATCCAATGATGTTCAAATAGATCAACTGGCTATATTCTTATTCTACGCCAATCTAGATAGCACTGCAGTTTGGAATACCGAAAACGAGGACAACTGGCTATGGTCAAGCGTTTATGGAAATACTATTCGTTTAACTCTGGGAATAATAGGAAGAACTTTGGGATGCTCCGACACCGGCGAGGATCTACACAACATCCCGAATATGCGCTTTAAACCTAAGAATAATATAACTCATCAAATATGGGAGGACGAAATGCCGAAATTTGCTTCAAAAAACTTACGTCCAAAAGCTCGACTCTTGACAAGAATGATAATAAATACAATTGTTCCACGCATGGGTAGTCACGAACAAATCACCGAATTGGAACACAAAGCTCTCTATGCCCTATTCAGTGGAATTCGAGTTAATTGGGCCAAATTCATATTCGATGAACTCAAGCAATTTTGGAATCGATCGTGGCCATCGATCATTTACCCAAATTATATTATGAAACTTCTTCATGCAAACAATATTCCGTCTTATCTATCAACCTTTGAAGAGATTTCACCTAAGTATGCCTCCACCAAATTCTTCTCCTTGATGCACTTACCCGAAATTCCACCGGAATTCATGTCCTTCGATGATTGGACTCACCATCAACAATCTAGAAGGGTTGAGCCTCCTCCTCCAACCCATATTGGTCCATCTCAAGAAGAAGAACAAAATCGGGAAATCACTCCCCCACCTCCCGCTTCATTTGACTATCCGGGACAAGATGACATTTTGGAAACTCGAACGGAAACAAATCAAAATGAAAGCATTCGCGATCTAACCCTTCGAAATCAACAAATCTTGTCTCAGAATCAAAAAATACTAGCAAAACGAATCGACAGCTTCGAGATGTCTTTTGCTACAAGACTAGCCACAGTCGAAGAATCTCTTTCGACTGTTTTATCAGTTCTCAAGGAGGTACTTCAAAAAGTACGTGGTCCATCTCCACCCTCAGAAGATTGGACGACTCCTGTGCCTTCTCCTCCTACAAAAAATTCCAAACTATTTAACGATGAACCTTCCAAAGAAGCTTTGACATCTCCTTTAAAGGCTAGCACTTCTGACAAAATAGAATCAAAGGAAGATGATCCAAAACAAGCTTCTCCTAAGCAACTTTAGAATTTATGTTTTGTTGTCTTTCTGTTGAAATCTATGAATGTAACTCCTTCGTATTATTAAAGCAAATTTCTTTTTTGGCTTGAACTTTTATATTCTTTTTGATAATGTCAAAGGGGGAGAAATATAGAAATAAACTTAAAACAAAACTAAGCACATATTCAAGGGGAGATTTAGAATATATATATAAGTACATTGAATAGTTGTCATCATCAAAAAGGGGGAGATTGTTAGGAAATCAATTCCTTGGTTTCGATGATCACAACTATGCAATGGAAAACAAATGTACATATATAACTACTTTTACAGGAAGTTGATATAGTAACATCACCAAAGAGACAAGAACAAGACTCAAAAGAAGTATCAAGAGGCTACAAGTCGAGAGAACCGGAAAAGGAATGATACAGGCACAAGAAAAGCAACATGCACTAATCCAGACGTTTGAGTGCACTGACCAGACGTCTGGTTAAGTTCTCTGGTTCACAACTCAGAAGGAAACAGACGTCTGGTCCTGAACTCAGACGTTTGAAAGACAACCAGACATAAAACAGAAATGAAGACCAGACGTCTGGTTAATAAACACATACGTCTGAAATGCTACCAGACACAAAAAATATATGAAGGCCAGACGTCTGAGGTCACTTTCCAGACGTCTGATTATAGGCTCGACTATGTATTTTCAAACCCCAACTATCACAACCGAAAAGACACATCCGCTCCTCTTCACTGCAACTCTTCATCACCAACAGGAGCAACTATACAACGATTGTTAATGGAGGCAACTACACATAGAAACTCTTCACCACTATAAATAGCATCAGGAATTCAAGAGAAAGATTTACCTGACTTACTTACGCTCTTATCTATTATACTCTGATTTATTCCTGATCTCTAAGCAATCAACTACCTGTATTTAACTCTTCCATATATACAGAACTCTTCATTCAAATATTCTCTAGATAGATATATATATTGGAAGCATTTGTACTCAATAGTCAACATCCGTGTTATAGAACACATTCTTGACAAAGAAACTCTGCTATTGTAAACCTATTCCTCCGGGTCAAGAGAGGGTTAGTTGAAAGGAAATTCCAAAGAGGAGCTTCGGGACTGGACGTAGGACGGGAGGTCCGAACCAGTATAAAATCCTGGTATGATTATTTTCATTTACTTTGCTACTATCATTTATCAAGCTATATTATATAGTTAGCGTTTATACTTGCATATATATATATATATCCTATACGATCCACTCATATAGACTTTCAAACTATGTTTGATTGAATGGACATGTTTGAGGTTTGGAAATGAAGAGGAAGGAGGGGTTAATTTTCGGCCAAGATAGAAATGTGGATTAGCTAAAGTGTAAAAAGAAAGTGGAGATCTCAAGTTTGAATTTGTAGTGTAGTTTGGAACAAATATCTTCATATCTTTCTCATACCAATTCAAAATTCAAAGACCACTTTCCTCTACCATTCTTGGTCAGACTTAGTGGTGTCCATCAGGAAATTTTTTTCCATTAACCCCACTAGTAATTTGTAGCATTTAATTCCAATTTAAACCTTTATTGATATAGTATATCGAAACACATGTACATAACTTTTATATACCCCCCAATAAATTACTAATAGGACCCCAACCAATTATAGATGTTATTCCATTTTACTAAACACACCCATACAATAAATATAATAATAATTAATGTTTCACGAGAATTAATTAATTTAATGAATATATAACTATATTAAACCTATTAAATCAAGCGGTGTTTGGGAAATCGAATAGACTTGGTTATGCGACTCATAAGTGTGAAATTAGCCAGCTATTAATATTCGAACAATTTAGACACTAATGTTCATGGTCACCTTAGCTAGTGATGTGACAGTTTGACTTAATTCATCGCTTATAAATTTGATCAATAAAATCCAATTTTACAAATTCAGACGGTTCTTTTAATAACGATTGTTTACACCAATTCTCTTCATCCACACTATATCACCTTAGGACTTAAGAAATTTGGTTTTGATCAAAATTACAATATCGTCTATATTCAACTCAATTAGTCCATAAACAAAGTCTCTAGCTCAATAATATCGTTTATTATTAACCATACTACTCTGACCGAAGACTTTGACTTTAAGTTGACTACAATTGACTAAGATACTAACCTCATACAACCGAGGAGACGAATTCTCTATTAAATAGTGTTTCACTTCCAATGTTTCAACTCAGACCCAACTACAGTTGTTCGATGGACGCTATGCCACAATTTGAATATAATCAGAATGGAGTTTCCATATTAAAGTTCAACAGTGTTCTCAAGTCGAGAGAAATGCATAATATCATCACTTTTAGATTTTCTGTTTAATCTAATTGTTATTACCCAACAGGAAACTCTCAGACGAGTCGTTCTATAGTTATCCAATAACTATTAGTACCTAATCTCTTGCCTCCAATGGCCATGTGTAATACAGTGTCCAATATTTGGAGAGTGTTATGTACTCTGGCCTCAAAAGCGACATTAGTATCCTTTCTTGAAAAATCTTGACCATGAATATTTAAAATAACATGTTACTTAATTTTGTGATAATTTTATCATGATTATAATTTCTTATAATTATTATCGCGTAAAATATCATTTAAGGACCTTCTATTAAATATATTTGAATTAATTATTCCATCAACATATCACAATATAACAAACATATTGACAGAAAATAAACACCCTTTATTTCGAAAGAGATTTTATTATAGAGTTAATCATTTACAATAAATTACAAAATTGCCCCTAGGGCACTCTTAACTATGATGCAATCGATAATTGTTGTCCACTCCATAAGGTTGACACAACTATGGTGCACTGACGGTTAAAGAATTTAGAGATTTGTAAAAGTCTCTGCACATGAGTTTTAAGTATATTTGAAGAAATTTTATTATGGAGAAATTTGTGGAGAGAAAGAGACGAAGAAGATGGATATATTTCTTTGTGTACATTTTTATTATTTCTTAAAGAAGAGAGAAAAATGAACGTGGATTTCTCCTCTCTTTCTCAAAAAAATAAACATTCCGTAAATGAGAACGGTTGCTCATTAATATAGAATACAAAAAGTCATACAATTAAAGGATTTTGATTTTTGTTGTTTTTATCTAATAGTAATGTTAATATCAAATGATATGATAAAAATAGCATTGCACCAAAACAAATGAGAAGTTCTAGCCGGTATTACCCTTTTCTAAAAATTGTGTTGGGAACAATAGACGGTATGTGTATAGCTGCATATTTACCCGGTAACAGCGCACAACCGTATATTGGGTGAAAATGATATGTCACACAAAATGTTATGACCCTGTGTTCATTTGATATGGCTTTTACATATGCCATAGCTAATTGGAAAAGAACTGCATATGATATTTGAATATTCAATTCTGTAATAAACAATCAAAACTCGAATTTCCTACATCCTCCATCGAGCCGATATTGTTTTGGTTGATTTAGGATATTCGCTACTAGATGGTTATATGCGTCCAAATCAAAATGTGGGTATCCCTAATTTCCACAAAAAATCAAAGTGAACCAAAATCAAATAATGAAAATTTCAGTTTCCATCATTTAAGTCCACCTATTGTAATCGAAAGAACATTCAGAATAGGGAAAAAAATTCATGACTTTAAGTAATATAAAGACTTACCGATTTCCAATTCAAGTTAGGCGATTGTCGCTACAATGACTATTCACAATTTCATATGGAAATACAATAGCGATAAAAAAGACTTTATGTTATATGATGATATCCACGATCTTATTCCAGGATAATATTACAATATTCAAGCTACGTGAGAAAAAGAAAAGGAACCAATCAGAAGAAGTGTTGAGAATAATATGATGTTGGTTCCAGATAACATAAGAAATGAAATAATTACCGTAGGACTTTGTTAAATTTATTTTCTAATTTGTATTATTTTGTGTGTGCGCGTGTGTGTATAAAATAGTTGTATTTGTCCATTTTTTTATTATAATCTGGTATGCATTACTACTGGATTGTCTAATCATGTGTAGTACTTTTTAATTACAAACTAATTAACATCTTTATTAATAGTTGTATCATCTTTGGTGTCACACTTTTTTGGTGTATGTCATCGTAAACTACCAAAAATGCCCCTCTTCAGATATTATTAAAATCTTACCATCACTTAAAATTAGGATCTAATAAACAAACATATTTAATCAATTCAACAACAATCCTCTACAAATATTACCAAAACAAATCATAATATCACTTAAAAATAGGATCTAATAAATATTTTTTTTAAAAAAATTCAAAATACCCCTCTATATATATTACCAAATCAATTCTTGATATCACTTATAAATATGATCTAACAAATAAACTTTTTTCACAAATTCAAAACGCTCCTCTATAAATATTACCAAATCAAGTCATATCACTTAAAAATAGGATTTAACAATTAAATTTCTTTTAGAAATTCATTCTTCATTAATTAATAATAGAAATAAAAATTGAAACTAACAAAAAATCAAACCTTGCAACTTGGAAATAAAAACTAAGACTAACTACACTTAATTTCAACACAAAAGTATGATTGAACATGTACAATTCGTAGAAAAACAATTCACGCGCGAAACGCTTACCGTAACGCCCCTCTATTTTAATATCATTTAAAAATAATTGTAACAACCCGGTTTTTTCGCGTCAGTTTTTAAATGACGATTAAATCATTTTTAACTGCTAATGCAGATTTGATTCAAGTTTAAATTCATTCGAAAATTTGTTAAAAGAATTGTTTTGGGCCTTTAGATGTAAACGGGTCCATTTTGTTTGTTTGCCCTGACCGTGGTTATTACCTAGGGCATAATTGTTCCCCCTGATTCATTCTTTGAGCAACCACAAAACAAACGAAAGAATTATAAATGGTGGCGGCCTCGTTTACCTCGTTCGTCCCCAAAAATTAGGGCTTCCTGATATCTCGAAGTGCTGGCTTAGCTTAATCGAATCAGTGAGTATTCGCATGGAGCCTCGTCATTCATACATCCACGTGAGCGCGTTCGGCTGCTCCAATCCGTCGAAGGGGAATTCGAGCTTGGCTTCGATCGACTGAGAGGTGCCACAGCTTCAACTCGGAGGTGTTCAATCCTCAAATTCGTGTCGTTCGAGTTTGATTCTTGCTCTGAGTGATCATTGTCCCTTTGAGGTCGCTCGACAGCAAATCTGAGTGGTTCGTCGAAAATAGGTGAGTAACTTTACTCACATCTAGTTCATTTGTCTTATGATGCTTCTGTAATTCGAGTTGGATTCGACCTTGTTTTATCTCGGCCATTTGTTTTCATTTGGTATTGGTAATCGATGTTGCTTGAATTTACTGCTCCGTGAATTTCTCATTTTGATTTGTTCGACTCACGACTTGTTTTCGTGATGACCACGGCTTTGATTTTTAACTTAGTTGATTCCTTGATTTTATCGGCTCTGTCTTTTTGATATTGAACTAGTTTTGTGAAATTCTGATGACTTTGGCTTTGCATTTTCTTTGTGTATCATCACTATACCTTGTTGAGATAGTTGCATTCCAGTTGCGTCAGTTGCCTTCATGTACTTGTATAACTGTTGTCGCGTGAGGCAGGGTTGTACTGTCCCCTTCATCTCACCGTCGCATTCATGTGTACCTTACCCTCTGATTTGTTTTGCACTGACTTGGGTTCGAGCCTTGTCTGACTTAGTGTTCGGGTTCCTTCATGTGGTCAGTGTGCTGGTATCACCACAGTTGAGTGTTGTGCATTAGTCCTTGTTGTTGGGTATCACTGATCCCACATGTACCTGCTTGCATCCTTGAATTTGGTTAGAGGGTACTGACCAGTCAAGTTTGAGTTGTATAACTCGAACTTGATCTCGAGTTGGTGCCAATTACTCCTGATTATGTTTTGATGTTGATTTCGATCCCTGTTTCCATTGACTTTACAGAGATATCTTTTGAGTCTGTTTACTTTCCGACCATCAGACTTGGGTTTCACGGTTACATGTTCATATTGCTGGTTGCACTTTGATGTTGAACTGTAACTGTGAATATGTACCAACGTGTTGCATTTGAAATTGATTCATCATTGTTGCCAAGTAGATTGATGTCTGCACTGTAACTTTTGTATCATACTTGACTTTGAGATAAATGATGACTTCATTCTCTATCAGTTCAAACTTCTACGTGATTTTTGTTCGAACTCTGCACTGCTTCATCATGTCACTGATCTGGTATTGCATGCTTTCTGTGACCTTGGTCTTGACACTGTCTGGTCGCACACACATTGTCCACTTGACTTCGGTCACTTGATCTTTTTATGAAATTTCAGGTCTTCGACCTGACCTTAATTGTGTAATATTACTGGTGATATTTCGTTGATATAGATATATATGTGCATACATGTATTCTTCTATTTGCATTTGCTTGTTGTTGTTTCTGGTTCATCTGTGTACTTCACCGAGCATTACTGCTTCCTCTGACCTTTTGTTCAGTGTTGCATCTGCACATTCACTATCCTCATGAACTTGTTCCGTAAGTGATGTACTGATGCACTTTGAACCTGATTTGGGTATTCATCCCTTACCTGTTGCATTTACAAGGTTTTGACATTCATGTCTGCACTCTCTCTCTCTTGATAGTTGCTTGTGAGATGCATCCCTTGAGTACTTGTCTGTTTCATGCTTTGATCACTGGTTGCAATTCATTTGGTTCAGTCTTGTACCACCTACTGTTCACTTGAATTGTGATTCTTGATGTCGTACCGAGTTGAGTTAATGTAGTCATCACTTTTGTACATGTACTCTGCTCTGGCCTTGGTTGTTAGTTGTATGCCTATGCATTGCTTTGTCTTTCACGTTGCCTGACCATAGGCATGCTTCGAGTCAGTATTCATATGGCCTCATGATGCAGTGTCTTCATATTACCTTATTGTCTGCCCCTTGGAACTATATGTGTAGTTGCTATCGCTGTACAGTGCGCTTATTCTTCTTTATGTTGCAATGCTTTAAATCATATATGTTGATTTCATTTGTTGCCATGCACTTGAATTAGTTGTATTTATTCATTTTGTTGACATGGCATTGGTGCACTTAGATTGGTTTTCATATTCACTTGAGTTGAACCCGATTTCGGGGTTTGACCTTGCGATCGTGTGATTTTCACTGAGCTTTTGTGTATCTCCTACGATAGTGGCGAGGCAGTACACGCGTGCGTGTACTGCAGCCCTATCAGATTTGACAGTTTTAAATTGATTTAGTCGATTTGATAAATTGTTTATTTATCTCTGTTCATAATTTAAATCTGCTGATTTTGTTAAACACTGTTAAGTGTTATATTGACCGTTATCCGGTTTCTTTGTTTAAAGAATCGGATAGACGGGAATTATTGTGACTGTCGTCTATTTAAATTATTACTGCCTATATGCACTAATAAACTGGTTTGAATTAGACTGACCTGGGTATTATTTTCTTTTGAATGTAATACTCGGGTCAGACCCGAGTATTTCAGGTTGTAGATTTCTTTCTTTGAGTTGTTGTTCGGGATTGAAGACTTTTCACATCTTCTGAAGTTGTCAGAGTCATTTTGTAGTAGTCGTGTCATTGTATAGAATGATATGTATTCATGTATATTAGTCGATAATGTACTTGTATATATAACTTCTAGAGTCGACAGTTGTAGTTGTATCATATGTATAGTGTCAACTATGTATTAACTGACATCAGTTATATATATCTGAGACTTTTGTTTTTATCTGTGTTCCGCATTTATATTATCTGTGTTATTGTTATATCTAATGTCCTAAACTATTATGAACCGTCGTAGTTCGTTTTATACTAGTATTGGGTGTGTCGATGGGAGTAAATAAATAATAGAAGAAAAATAAAAAGAATGTACCACTCCTATCGAGATAACCAATGTTAGTGTAAGGCCAATTACAGATGGTCGCTCCCATCCAGCCTTATTCTTCGTAATAATAGACAGTATTTCCTTTAATACTCTTTGTTATTATGAGCATAGAGGTGGGGCGTCACAGTTGGTATCAGAGCTTGGGGTTTATGGACATAATATAGAACATAACTTGGATGGAACATATGTTACAACTATTAGTCGATGTTTTATCTGTGATTTGAATCAAAACTAAAGTTTTGAAATTTGGATGAAATTTTTAAATATCTTTATTTAAAAATAATAGTGAAATTGTGTTCTGATGATTTGATTGACTTGTGTTCTGTTTATCAGAGTGCACAGCGGAAACAGTGAAACTGTCTTCGCTGAGTACAACTGATAATCTTTTTGATTTAAAAAAAATCAAAATACGAAATTGATATGAATTTCATTTGTTGTTTACATAGCTGTAATTATTTTGTTTCTTTGAGAACTTCGAATCCGAATTGAGGATTCGAAGAAATTGCAGATATGTAATTTTTGTTGAAATTTCCGCTGGCTTTCTTTTGTACTAATCATCTATTGATTAGATTTTTGCTGTTTTAAATTATCTTCATTGAAGATACATTTGAATGATTCTTTGTTCATTTTGTAGTACGTGCAAAAATTTAAATTGCACGTTATTGCATTTATTTTACGTTGAACCGATGCTTGGTTATGAAACGTATTTTGTTGCCGTTATTTTTACAACGGAATTTTACATCAATGCTATATTTTGAAGTACGGTGTTTTGTGGCATTTTGATGAATGAAAATTCACTGATATTACATTTTGATGTAAATTGTTTTGATGTGATTTTGACGTTTTAAAATTACTGTCGCTTTGGCTTCAGTAACCGTCAAGTTTTAAAAGTGGATTTTCAAGCGGTTATTCCGCAATACTGATTTGTGACCGTTTTTACGGTATTTTGAGAAGTACAGTTTCCTTATCGAAATTGTTACTGATTTGATGTTTTAATCACGTGATTGGAAAATCATTTTAAAAAATGAAAATTGTTTTATAAAATTGTAACAGTTTACGTTTTCAAAAGAATGAGAAAGCGACTTAAACGATTCAGCAAAATCGAGGATTATGACCCCTTTCTTTTACTGTTTCACTTAACTCCGGACTTGTTCAGTTGAGAATGCGAATTGTTATTCTTACAAAATAAATAAAATTGTTTTCAGAAATTTTAACAGTTTGCGCTTTCAAAAGAATGAGGAAGCGATTTAAACGTTTCAGCAAAATCGAGGACTATGACCCCTTTCTTTTACTAATTCGCTTAATTCCGGACTTGTCCGTTTGAGAATGTAAAGTGTATTTTTACAAAATACACAATTTTGCACTTTCAAGGAAACGATGAAGAGATTTAAACGATTTAGCAAAAGTGCGGAGTATGGAACCACACTTTTACTTTTTCGGTTAATTCCGGACTCGTTAATTGAATATCTGTTGTTTTGATGGTTTTGATGAATTTTACACTTTCAAGGAAACGATGAAGAGAATCAAACGATTTAGTAAAATACGTGGTATGGGACATGTGCGTTTGCTATTTCGGTTAATTCCGGACTCGTTAATTGAAACATTTTGTTGCTTTCGTGTGCTTTCGAGCCACTATGAGGACCTTCGGGTCATTTGTTGGACCTTCGGGTCATTTGTTGGGCTTTCGGGCCACTCTGCGGACCTTCGGGTCAAATACCAGTACTAGACCTTCGGGTCACTCTGCGGACCTTCGGGTCAATCTGATGGGCGCCAAAATTATGTTGAGTACTTGGTAGGCTTCGGCCATTTGTTGATGCACGTGCGGCGAATTAAAAACTCGCCATCTGATGGGATCGATCCAAGCTTTTATGTTGATTTTCTAGTCTTCTTAATTGATTTCTAGATATTTGTTGCTTCCAATTATCTGCAGGTAATTAGATATTTGTTGATATGAGTTCTGATTATCGTTTTTGATAATCAGATATTTGTTGTTTCTAATTATCGCTTGTGATAATTAGATATTTGTTGATATGAGTTCTGATTATCGTTTTTGATAATCAGATATTTGTTGTTTCTAATTATCGCTTGTGATAATTAGATATTTGTTGATATGAGTTCTGATTATCGTTTTTGATAATCAGATATTTGTTGTTTCTAATTATCGCTTGTGATAATTAGATATTTGTTGATATGAGTTCTGATTATCGTTTTTGATAATCAGATATTTGTTGTTTCTAATTATCGCTTGTGATAATTAGATATTTGTTGATATGAGTTCTGATTATCGTTTTTGATAATCAGATATTTGTTGTTTCTAATTATCGCTTGTGATAATTAAATATTTGTTGATTTGAGATTTAATTATCGCTTGAGATAATTAAATATTTGTTGATTTTAGATTTAATTATCGCTTGTGATAATTAAATATTTGTTGATTTGAGATTTAATTATCGCTTGAGATAATTAAATATTTGTTGATTTTAGATTTAATTATCGCTTGTGATAATTAAATATTTGTTGATTTGAGATTTAATTATCGCTTGAGATAATTAAATATTTGTTGATTTTAGATTTAATTATCGCTTGAGATAATTAAATATTTGTTGATTTTAGATTTAATTATCGCTTGAGATAATTAAATAGTTGTTGATTGAGATTTAATTATCGCTTGAGATAATTAAATATTTGTTGATTGGAATTTAATTATCGCTTTAGATAATTAAATATTTGCTGATTTCGAATTTAATTATCGCTTGAGATAATCAAATATTTGTTGGAATTGAAATTTGATTATCGTTTTGATAATCGAATATTTGTTTCTGATTATCGTTTGAGATACTCAGATATTTGATTTGTCTTCTGATTATCGTTTGAGATACTCAGATATTTGATTTGTCTTCTGATTATCGTTTGAGATAAGTGAATATTTGCGATTTTTGAGATTTGAGCTTCGTCTTTTTCTCTGGCGATTCAGGTGAGTAATTTGATTTACTCACATTCAATTCGTGCTCTGTATGGGATTTCTGCTCTGTTTTTCCTTCTCTTTTAGTTGCTGGAACTCGATTGTTCTTACTTTTGTTAGTCGTTTGATTTTGATCCCTGATTCCCACGATGTTGATTCTTTTGATTTGAAGCAGTCGAACCTTTCGATTTCTTATCTAATACCTCCCCGCTGACACTTGCTTTGCTTATACATTCGACATTGCCATGCTCTTTTGGTTGTTACCTTTTATCCATTTATTCCCTATAATTGCGTGGACGCAATTTCTTTAAGGGGGGGAGTCTGTAACAACCCGGTTTTTTCGCGTCAGTTTTTAAATGACGATTAAATCATTTTTAACTGCTAATGCAGATTTGATTCAAGTTTAAATTCATTCGAAAATTTGTTAAAAGAATTGTTTTGGGCCTTTAGATGTAAACGGGTCCATTTTGTTTGTTTGCCCTGACCGTGGTTATTACCTAGGGCATAATTGTTCCCCCGGATTCATTCTTTGAGCAACCACAAAACAAACGAAAGAATTATAAATGGTGGCGGCCTCGTTTACCTCGTTCGTCCCCAAAAATTAGGGCTTCCTGATATCTCGAAGTGTTGGCTTAGCTTAATCGAATCAGTGAGTATTCGCGTGGAGCCTCGTCATTCATACATCCACGTGAGCGCGTTCGGCTGCTCCAATCCGTCGAAGGGGAATTCGAGCTTGGCTTCGATCGACTGAGAGGTGCCACAGCTTCAACTCGGAGGTGTTCAATCCTCAAATTCGTGTCGTTCGAGTTTGATTCTTGCTCTGAGTGATCATTGTCCCTTTGAGGTCGCTCGACAGCAAATCTGAGTGGTTCGTCGAAAATAGGTGAGTAACTTTACTCACATCTAGTTCATTTGTCTTATGATGCTTCTGTAATTCGAGTTGGATTCGACCTTGTTTTATCTCGGCCATTTGTTTTCATTTGGTATTGGTAATCGATGTTGCTTGAATTTACTGCTCCGTGAATTTCTCGTTTTGATTTGTTCGACTCACGACTTGTTTTCGTGATGACCACGGCTTTGATTTTTAACTTAGTTGATTCCTTGATTTTATCGGCTCTGTCTTTTTGATATTGAACTAGTTTTGTGAAATTCTGATGACTTTGGCTTTGCATTTTCTTTGTGTATCATCACTATACCTTGTTGAGATAGTTGCATTCCAGTTGCGTCAGTTGCCTTCATGTACTTGTATAACTGTTGTCGCGTGAGGCAGGGTTGTACTGTCCCCTTCATCTCACCGTCGCATTCATGTGTACCTTACCCTCTGATTTGTTTTGCACTGACTTGGGTTCGAGCCTTGTCTGACTTAGTGTTCGGGTTCCTTCATGTGGTCAGTGTGCTGGTATCACCACAGTTGAGTGTTGTGCATTAGTCCTTGTTGTTGGGTATCACTGATCCCACATGTACCTGCTTGCATCCTTGAATTTGGTTAGAGGGTACTGACCAGTCAAGTTTGAGTTGTATAACTCGAACTTGATCTCGAGTTGGTGCCA
The DNA here is from genome assembly GCA_030737815.1 of Allium fistulosum. Lineage (NCBI taxonomy): Eukaryota > Viridiplantae > Streptophyta > Magnoliopsida > Asparagales > Amaryllidaceae > Allium > Allium fistulosum. Next base: position 995,653,838 of record CM060903.1, read on the forward strand.
ATTACTCCTGATTATGTTTTGATGTTGATTTCGATCCCTGTTTCCATTGACTTTACAGAGATATCTTTTGAGTCTGTTTACTTTCCGACCATCAGACTTGGGTTTCACGGTTACATGTTCATATTGCTGGTTGCACTTTGATGTTGAACTGTAACTGTGAATATGTACCAACGTATTGCATTTGAAATTGATTCATCATTGTTGCCAAGTAGATTGATGTCTGCACTGTAACTTTTGTATCATACTTGACTTTGAGATAAATGATGACTTCATTCTCTATCAGTTCAAACTTCTACGTGATTTTTGTTCGAACTCTGCACTGCTTCATCATGTCACTGATCTGGTATTGCATGCTTTCTGTGACCTTGGTCTTGACACTGTCTGGTCGCACACACATTGTCCACTTGACTTCGGTCACTTGATCTTTTTATGAAATTTCAGGTCTTCGACCTGACCTTAATTGTGTAATATTACTGGTGATATTTCGTTGATATAGATATATATGTGCATACATGTATTCTTCTATTTGCATTTGCTTGTTGTTGTTTCTGGTTCATCTGTGTACTTCACCGAGCATTACTGCTTCCTCTGACCTTTTGTTCAGTGTTGCATCTGCACATTCACTATCCTCATGAACTTGTTCCGTAAGTGATGTACTGATGCACTTTGAACCTGATTTGGGTATTCATCCCTTACCTGTTGCATTTACAAGGTTTTGACATTCATGTCTGCACTCTCTCTCTTGATAGTTGCTTGTGAGATGCATCCCTTGAGTACTTGTCTGTTTCATGCTTTGATCACTGGTTGCAATTCATTTGGTTCAGTCTTGTACCACCTACTGTTCACTTGAATTGTGATTCTTGATGTCGTACCGAGTTGAGTTAATGTAGTCATCACTTTTGTACATGTACTCTGCTCTGGCCTTGGTTGTTAGTTGTATGCCTATGCATTGCTTTGTCTTTCACGTTGCCTGACCATAGGCATGCTTCGAGTCAGTATTCATATGGCCTCATGATGCAGTGTCTTCATATTACCTTACTGTCTGCCCCTTGGAACTATATGTGTAGTTGCTATCGCTGTACAGTGCGCTTATTCTTCTTTATGTTGCAATGCTTTAAATCATATATGTTGATTTCATTTGTTGCCATGCACTTGAATTAGTTGTATTTATTCGTTTTGTTGACATGGAATTGGTGCACTTAGATTGGTTTTCATATTCACTTGAGTTGAACCCGATTTCGGGGTTTGACCTTGCGATCGTGTGATTTTCACTGAGCTTTTGTGTATCTCCTACGATAGTGGCGAGGCAGTACACGCGTGCGTGTACTGCAGCCCTATCAGATTTGATAGTTTTAAATTGATTTAGTCGATTTGATAAATTGTTTATTTATCTCTGTTCATAATTTAAATCTGCTGATTTTGTTAAACACTGTTAAGTGTTATATTGACCGTTATCCGGTTTCTTTGTTTAAAGAATCGGATAGACGGGAATTATTGTGACTGTCGTCTATTTAAATTATTACTGCCTATATGCACTAATAAACTGGTTTGAATTAGACTGACCTGGGTATTATTTTCTTTTGAATGTAATACTCGGGTCAGACCCGAGTATTTCAGGTTGTAGATTTCTTTCTTTGAGTTGCTGTTCAGGATTGAAGACTTTTCACATCTTCTGAAGTTGTCAGAGTCATTTTGTAGTAGTCGTGTCATTGTATAGAATGATATGTATTCATGTATATTAGTCGATAATGTACTTGTATATATAACTTCTAGAGTCGACAGTTGTAGTTGTATCATATGTATAGTGTCAACTATGTATTAACTGACATCAGTTATATATATCTGAGACTTTTGTTTTTATCTGTGTTCCGCATTTATATTATCTGTGTTATTGTTATATCTAATGTCCTAAACTATTATGAACCGTCGTAGTTCGTTTTATACTAGTATTGGGTGTGTCGATGGGAGTAAATAAATAATAGAAGAAAAATAAAAAGAATGTACCACTCCTATCGAGATAACCAATGTTAGTGTAAGGCCAATTACGGATGGTCGCTCCCATCCAGCCTTATTCTTCGTAATAATAGACAGTATTTCCTTTAATACTCTTTGTTATTATGAGCATAGAGGTGGGGCGTCACAATAATGATCCAACATTTTTTACAAATTTCAAATTTTCCTCTACAAATATTATTAAATTTTAATATTAGTTAAACATAAAATCTAACAAGTAGACCTCTACAAATATTATAAAAAAACATAGCATATAATAAGTAAACTTCCTTTATGAATTCAAAACTTCTCTCTACGGGTATTAATAAATTTTAATATCATTTAAAAATAAGATCCAACAAATAAACCTTTTATACAAATTAACAGGAACAAAAAATTCAAACTAATGAAAAAAATTAGATGTTGCCAAAAAGGAATAAAAATTTAAACTACCTACATATGATTTCAACGCAAAAATATAACTTAATTTTTATGTAAATCATTTCTTTTGAATATGTCATAGTCAATTTATATAAAAACAATCCACATATAAAGTGTGCATCATCACGCGCAAAGCGTGTGTTGTAACGTTCGTTACTAAAATTTGATTAACATTACTAACAATTATTACAAGACAAATTACAAACGCTTCCGCCGTTCAATTTGCGGTACAAAAACATGTTACTCTTCACCGACTTTACCTCCGTTCAAAATGTCCATTTCAGAAGCCATTTTTGTTAATAAAAACGTATCTCCGGTTTCCACGGCATGATTAGAATTTGGAGTGCAAAACCCAGTAGATCTGTCGGGTCGGGTTAAAATACCAGATACCGACAATTAACTTATTTCCTTTCCTGATTCAAAGCTATAAATTGCCGGCCTTTTCTGAACCCTATATTTCTGTAGTACTGTTCAGGCAGCCTTCTTGAAACCCTAATCCCCAGATCAATCTCACAATCGCCAATTAATTTTCGCTCTTTGACATGAAATCGATCCGGATCTGTATGTCCCCTCGCCTGCCTGATGATCTAATCATAGAAATTTTGCTCAAGCTACCGTTCAGAAACATCCACAGATTAAAATTGGTTTCCAAATCGTGGTTTTCTCTGATCACTAATGACGTGCTTGCTCGACTCTTTGAATCTCCAAACCTTTGCTTCTACTATACATGCTACAACATTCGTCGTCGATTCCTATCACTTGCGATCCCAACCGAAAATCATATTTTGGAAACCAAGACTAGCAGGTCACTGACTTTCTTGCCTAAAAACCACGCATTCCCTAAACTCACCATCCACGATTGCTGCAACGGACTAGTATTTTGCCACAGTGAATATAATTTGAGTGAAAATAGCGATAGTTATTTTGTATGCAACCCATTTGATAAGACATACAATCACATTCCATTCAAAGATCCCTTCTATCGTTTGTTTATGCTGGATTTTGACCCACTGAAATCTCCTCATTATAAACTGGTCGTTGTTGGATGGCAAGCCTTACGTAAAGCACTTGACTTTCATGTTTATCATTCAGAAAAACATTGCTTTGAGAAGGCTGTTAAAGTTCCTCTTAGACAATTAATTTGTATTCCTCCTCAGCGGAATCATGCTGCATTGTGGAATGGTTGTGTGTATATGTATTGTGGTTTTGCATTAGAGTATAAAGTTATAAGGGTTGATGGAGTTTTGGGTGGATCAGATAAATGTATCAGTTATAAAGTTATCAAGTTTTCAAAAGGAGGCAAGAACCGAACAGGAGGTGCTTATTACAAGGAACCATGTGGAGGAGAGACTTACATGAACACTTGGAGGGGAAAGCTACGTTTTGTGAGTGTTTATGGTGAAAGAATTAGAGTTTGGGTGCTTGGGGATAATCAAGATGAAGTATGGACCATGGAGCATGATTGTGCAGCAGGTTTTTTTGGTCAAAAGAACAAGCCACACATTGTTGGTTTTCATCCTGTCCGGAATGTGATTCTTATTATGCTTAAACATATGCTATTTGCATATGATCTTGATCAAATGTCATTTCAAAAACTCCATGAATTTGAAAATTCGAACGGTTCATTTCTTGCTGGTTCTGTGATCCCTTTCTCCCCTTGCTTTGTGAAGGAAGTATTGGTATGACCGTTTAAACCGGTAAGTATCACCTTTACAAGTTTTAGCTCAAAATTAATTTACTGTTAAATTAGCTTATATTTTCAGTGAACTTAATCTGTTTCTTGTATATTTGATCTAATCGTGATTATAATCTGCTTCATTTTTCCTCTGGTTTGTAAACAGTTTGGAATTCCATATTTCATTGGATCTTCCCACAGGAAAAAAAAAAGTTTTGGACTTCATGGATTAAATTCTAAGTTATGAAGCAAAATTTTACAAACATGTTTTGCACTTTCATAGTATACTTTGCCTTGAAACATATAAAATTGTGTTCTTGAATTTCATTTGTAGGGATGGGTAACAAGGGTATAAATTAGTCATCAACAAACATGGTTTTGTGTTTCAAATGTTGGTATTTAAGATTCCTTTTATATTGATTTCATCTTTTATTTATTTATATAGTTTTCACAAATTTTATAGCTTTAAACTGGAATTTCAAAGATTACTATTTCATAAACAAGCGGAGATTGTAAATGTTGGGTGAATTCTTACCCGGAAGACCTCGAGACCCATTCGGCATGACCCATTCGGCAGCTCTCCCCCGAGTCCATTCGGCATAACCCATTCGGCAGCCCTCCCTCGTGTCCATTCGGTAGACCTTCATCCGGCAACTGCCACCGGTCCAACCTCACCACTCCACACTTCACCGGATGAAGCCCAACCAGACCAACTCCATACTTCACCGAACCAAGAGAATACCGAACCAGACTGCCAGGCCAGATCACTTCAGCCCAGGCCCACCAGCAGCTGTATACATCCAAGACCCCTGCCCCCAACCTCACTCTATAAATAGAGAGGCAGGGGTACAACAATGGGGGACAAGTTTGAGAGCTCAAGCACGGAGAGAACTTTCAAACAACTTTCTTTTACTTGTATCAAAGCTTTGTACTTGTAATCAAAACAAGAGAAGAGAAATAACATATAAAGTGGACGTAGGCACATTCTGGCTGAACCACTATAAATCTGCGTGTCTTTTTACAGTTTAGCCCCTGCTTTTCATATATTTGCATAAATCACCCAAATCACTAAGAATAACATAAGATCTACTAAATCATACAACTTTGAGGTGTTTGTCCATTTTTTGTGCAAACATTTTTGGTGCTTTCACTGAGAGCTAGAAGCTCGAAGCTTCAGCTTCATCCGCTTAACAAGTTTTCCTAACACCATCGTCCGCCGCTTGGAAAACATGCCTCCCAAACAGAGAAAAGATGTTAACAAAGGAAAAAACATCGCAGCCAGCAGCCTTCCTGATCCAGCTGCCACAAATCAAGTGAACCGTCCTCCTCCAGCAACGGCAACAAATGAAGGACAGGCTAACCCAGCCACTCCTGCCACAGAACAGCCTGCAGCAATTACTAGGGCAGATTTGGACAGAGTTGTTGTTGAAGTAACTAACCGCTTCACGTCCCAGCAGGAAGCCTTGGTAGACCATCTCATGTCACGCTTGAGGGACGCTGAAGAATCCAACCGCAACACTGAATCATGGGGCGAGTCCCAATCTGGAGGATCTCAGAGACAGCAAAGATCTTCCTTCTTCGAAGGAGCTAACGGCAGGGGTAGCCATGGTAGGAGCCGAGACCGAGCTCAGCCCGAAGTTAGGCCTGAGGAAGCGTTTGGTGCCGAACCCAACGCGGAAGGTACCGGGCGGAGGTCAACTGCAGCTGAGCCGGTCATGCTGCCTAACCACAGGAACACCAATGAACGGGGCCGAGCTAGAGTTCAGCCCGAAGTTGGACCCGAGGAAGTGCTTAGATCAGAACCCAACAGGGGAAGATCAAGGCAAGGGCCAACTGTAGCTGACCCAAGCATGCTCCCAGAAGATCAAAGGCAGCCACTGGAAAATATGAGGAATGATAGACGATACCATCCCTACAGGTTGTCTGGTCGGAGTCAACCCCACAGAACGGAACCAAACTCATTTCTGTCCGCTCCAAATTCTGATGAAAGGATGGCACGCTTATTCAGAGAGTGTGTCCAACGGGAGCAAAGAGATCGAGGGATAGGCGCTAGGGTAACCAGCCCTTTCGCCCGCAATATCGAAATTGCTATCACCCCCCGAGAATGGAAGATGCCAACAATGGAACCCTACAAAGGAACCTCCGATCCCGTTGTACACTTACAGAGGTACACGCAGCATATGCTCATGAGTGGAGCAACAGAGGGAGTGCTGTGCAAATGCTTCCCGCTCTTCTTAGCAGATCTTGCTACCTCCTGGTTCTGTCATCTACCCCAAGGATCCATCAGCTCATGGGAAATGTTGAAAGAAAAATTCATCAGTCAGTTCCGCATTCATGTGGAGCAACCTAAGGACGCTTATTCCTTATCCAGCGTCAAACAGAAACCTGGAGAAAAGCTGCAACAATACCTAACCAGATTCAACGCCGCAGCAGCCGCAGTTCAAGATGCCGATGAGAAGCTTATCCTAATGGCCCTCTGCAGTGGGGTGCATCCGGACACCAAATTTGCTAGGAGATTGACAAAAGAAAAACCAGCTACTTTACCCGATTTCTTCCATGAAGCCGGGAAATACATGAGGCTTGAGGATGCTGCCATTGAGGGGCAGTCAGGACAGCAAAGTAAGACGACCCATGGCAATGCCCCTGCTGTGGCAAGGGACGTTCGAAGAAATGATTCCAGAGACAATGCTGGGGGCAAGAAAGTAGAGAAACGCCTATATCGGCCAGGACCAAGATTCGACTCTTACACCCCTTTGAACGAGACCGTCGAAAACATCTTCCTTGCCACCCAAGGCGAAGTTAGATACAAACGCCCACCATACAAGAAGGAATCAGATAGCGCACAGAAATCTGGAAAATTCTGCCGCTTCCACGAATCCCACGGACATGATACCAACGAATGCCATCATCTCCGAGATCTGATTGAGGAACACATCAGAAGAAAGAAACTGGAACGCTATGTAAAAAGTCAAGGCAGGACTCCAGATCCTGCCAATGAAAACCCAAGGCTACCCTCACCAGGGACCGGCAGAGGCGACCGCAACGCTAGCAGCTCTAGTCAAGAGAAGATAGTGGTCCATACCATCTCAGGAGGTCCACACATCGCAGACAGAAGTTGGAAAGAGATGGAAAGATATGGGAAGTCGCTCAGAGACAATAGAGACTGTGTCAATACGGTTATAGAAGAGCGCCACCCAAAGCGGAAAGAAAGTGATGACATCTCATTCAGTAAACGCGACCTAGAAGGAAGACAGTACCCTCACATGGATCCCATGGTTATCTCTGCCCGACTCGGTCCCGCCGAAGTTTACCGAATCCTGGTAGACACTGGAAGCTCTGTAAATATCCTGTTCAAACACGCATTCGACAAAATGAGGTTGTCAATGAAGGACGTATCTCCCTGCGATAAACCGCTACACGGTTTCACTGGAGATGCGAAAATGCCCATCGGGCAGCTGGACCTCTTCGTTGAAATCGGAAGCCATCCCCGCTCCGTTGTAAGGAAACAGACGTTTGTGCTGATAGAAAACCATTCGGCCTACAACGCCTTCCTAGGAAGACCAGCCCTATCTGACTTCCAGATTGTCCTAGCCCCGTGGTGCCTAAAAATGAAATTTCCAACAGACAGTGGGGTAGGGGAAGTGGAAGGAGACCAAGATATTGCACGAGACTGCTATGTAACCGAACTTCGCAACAACCACAGGAGAGATAAAGGGAAAGGTGTAGAGATTGCTCTCTGCACAAAAAGCCTTGAAGCATAGCAACTAAAGAAAGCCCCTCCTCTTCGATACACCAGCGACCCTTTCAATGAATTAGACCCGAGGGACAAAGAGGAGGAGGCCACCGCCGAGCCTGCAGAGGCTATGGAGTTTATATCTGTAGACAAGCACGACTCAAGTAGGCTACTGAAAATTGGGTCGCAATTGAAAACCGAATTGAAGGAACAACTCGTTGATTTTCTCCGCCACAACTTAGATGTATTCGCTTGGTCACACGCTGACATGACCGGAATCTCCCCCAACATAGCGTGCCACGTATTAAAAATTGATCCTACCAAGGCACCCGTAAAACAAAAGAAGAGAAGTATGGGGGCAGAGCGATCAGCAGCCCTCGATGAAGAAGTAAAGAATCTACTCGCCAATGACTTCATACGAGAAGCTATTTACCCAGAATGGATCGCCAACCCGGTACTAGTAAAGAAGGCTAATGGGAAGTGGCGGACCTGCATTGACTTCTCCAACCTAAATGACGCCTGCCCAAAGGATTGCTTCCCGCTTCCCAGAATCGACCAACTTGTAGACAGCACAGCCGGGCACGAACTCCTGTCTTTTATGGATGCATACTCAGGATATAACCAAATTCCTATGCATGCTCCCGACCAAGATCACACTAGTTTCATCACCGACCGGGGTTTGTACTGCTACAAAGTGATGCCCTTCGGACTTAAAAACGCAGGAGCCACCTACCAGCGCCTCGTCAACAAGATGTTCGCAGGGCTAATAGGACAAACAATGGAAGTATATGTAGACGACATGCTGGTAAAATCACGGAAAGCCAAAGATCACGTAAGCCACCTGGGCGAGATGTTCCAGGTACTTCGACAGTATGGAATGAAGTTGAATCCACTAAAGTGCTCCTTCGGAGTGTCATCAGGAAAATTCTTAGGATTCATCGTCCATGCCCGAGGGATAGAAGCAAACCCTGAACAAGTCCGAGCATTAAGAGACATCAAGATACCTTCCACCCGAAAGGAAATGCAAAGCCTAAATGGAAAAGTGGCTGCCCTAAGCCGATTCATCTCCAAAGCAACGGACAAGTGCGTCCCCTTTTTCGAAGCTCTAAAGAAAGATAAAGGAAAGTTCGAATGGACGGACGAATGCTTGACCGCTTTCCTTAACCTAATCGAACACCTCCAGAAACCACCAGTACTCTCGACCCCAAGCGAAGGCGAAGAATTATACCTATACCTTGCTGTGTCATCTCACGCTCTAAGCGCTGCCTTGGTAAGAGAAGATAACCGTACGCAACGACCAGTTTACTTCGTCAGTAAAAGGTTTACTGGGGCAGAAGTCAGATATCCTAAGCTCGAAAAGTTAGCATACTGTTTACTAATCACTTCACGAAAGCTACGTCATTACTTCCAATCCCATTCCATCAAGGTTCTAACCAATCAACCACTGAGGCAGGTACTCCATCGTCCCGACACTTCCGGGCGACTACTTAAATGGTGTATTGAGCTGAGTCAATATGATATCACCTATCACCCTCGCACCGCCATCAAGGGACAAGCCATGGCTGATTTCATTGCAGAATTCACTACCAACGAGGATAAGGAGCAACTGGAAATAACAGAAGATATCAAGTGGAATCTCTTTGTGGACGGTGCATCTAACGAACAAGGCTCGGGGGCAGGTGTGGTAATCATCACTCCCAGGGGAAATAAACTGCACTATGCTATAAGGTTGGAGTTCACTGCCACCAACAACGATGCAGAATACGAAGCAGTAATAGCCGGATTAGAAATTGCTATCGAGATCGGAGCCAATTCTTTGTGTCTTCACAGCGATTCTCAGCTTATTGTTAATCAAATACTAGGGGAATTCCAAGCTCGAGAAGAACGACTCATAGCATATCTAAAGAAGACCAAGTTACTTCTCAGCCGATTGGACCACTACTTAGTCAAACACATCCCTCGGGAAGAGAACCAAGAGGCCGACGAATTGGCAAAGCAAGCAAGTATGAGAGACGTCGCCATCTTCGGGGCAGTAACTGTCTCAAAGCAAATGATCCCGAGTTTTGAACAAGTGAATCTGATAGCTGCAACCGAAGAAGCAACTTGGATAACTCCCATCCGAGACTACCTACAAAATGGCACACTACCCGACGGGCGTAACGAAGTCAAGAAAATCTTGAGGAAAGCGTCCCGCTACACAATACAAGGAGACATCCTCTATCGGCGTGGGTTCTCTAACCCATTATTAAGGTGTGTCGCCGGAAGGGAAGCCAAGGAAATCTTATCCAACATTCATCAAGGAAGCTGCGGAGATCACACCGGAGGGCAAACATTAGCAAAAAAGATACTCCGATACGGATATTTCTGGCCCACCTTAAGCAAGGACGCCTTAGATTTCGTCAAGAAGTGTGACAGATGCCAAAAGTTTGCTAAGGTCCCTCGGCTACCAACAACCGAGATTACCCAGATGACCAGCCCTTGGCCCTTTGCAGTATGGGGAATTGACTTAATCGGTGAACTGCCAATGGGTCGAGGCGGCGCCAAATATGCTATAGTAGCAGTCGACTATTTCACCAAATGGGTGGAAGCAGAACCTCTAAATAAAGTATCTTCAGCGAAAGTTATCAACTTCTTAATCAAAAATGTTCTGTGCAGGTACGGAGTCCCACTAAAAATCATATCAGACAATGGACTTCAGTTTGACAGCGAGGAATTCGCCAACTGGTGCCAAGAACACGGAATTCGCAAAAGCTTCTCATCCGTAGCATATCCCCAAGCAAACGGACAAGTCGAAGCAGTCAACAAAATTCTGAAAACTCTGATCAAAAAGAAGCTCGAAAAGTCAAAGGGCGCTTGGGTGGATGAACTCCCTACGGCACTATGGGCCTACCGCACATCTTTCAGAACATCAACAGGGCACACTCCTTTCTCTTTGGCATACGGATCGGAGGCTATGCTCCCAGTTGAAACCATTGTGCCTTCCCACCGTAGGATCCACTATAACCCAGAAGAAAACGAAGAGCTCCTCAACATGTCTTTGGATCTAGTCGAGGAGAGAAGGAATGATGCAGTCCTAAAAACAGCAGCCCACAAGCAAAAGGTGGCAGCACAATACAACTCCAAAGTCAAGCATCGTGCCTTACGAGAAGGGGATCTTGTCCTCAAGCGAATCTTCCCTCGCCCCGGAGCACTAGACCCAATCTGGGATGGACCATATGTAATTCATAAAGATCTCCACAACGGAGCCTATATTTTGTCAACAGTGGACGGGGAGGTGTTCCAGAGGGCATGGAACATCCAACACCTCCGTCGATACTTTTCTTAACTTGTATTGCCCATATGAAGTGAATTAACGAAGAGAATCAGTGGACGTAGGCATTTTTTCGTGCCGAACCACTTTAAAAAAGCCTTGTCTCTTTTTAACTTGTTCCTTTGTATCTTGGCTGCTTGTTAACTTTATCCTTTTCTGTTGAACAAAATCCTGAGCATATAGCATTTCTATTCAAAGCACTCCACAATGCAACTCCACGTGGACAAGCCCCAACAGGTACTATGCGAATCTATGCCCTCGCCAATGAGACACTTTTGCTCCAGCATCCCTCTGCTGCGGGTTAACTCATTGCTCGCGACGGCCCTTAAAGCCAACTGTAATGAGCCGATTATAAGCCACCGAGAAGGCCGACTATAGCCGAGGCAGCTCATTACGGCGTTAGGCTCGCCGGCGACTGTGAACCGATTATAAGCCCCAACATAAGGTGTGGCCAGCCAGGGGCAGTTCACAGTTGACGATCGGCACCCACGCTAGCCGGCCACAGTAAGTCGAATAATACCCATGAGTACGGGCCATAATGGCCCGGGTAGTTACTGTGCGCGATCTCGGCTCCGGTGTGTCTTAAGTGCGGCTGTGGTAAAAAAGAATTAACTCCCCGCGGAGGCGTAAGATGGGTGACAAATGTCTCCAAGACCCACAGCTAGGGAAAGTGACTACAAAACCCGTTTGCCACGAACTTAAGCACATCGAAGGCCTTCCGTGACTGGAAGTTTTACTATTTCACATATTTCAATTTTACTTAAAAAACTTTCCTCCTATCCTCTATAACGAACCATAAAGTACAGGATGCAGGGTAAGAGGTACCCGCCAATGGATGCAGAGATTCACAATCAGATGGCGGGGCAGTCAACTGCTCTCCATGCTTGGTCATATAAGATATTCGAAACTGCCATTTACAAACAGAACATGAAAGGCGGTATTTTCTTCCTTTATGTACAAATGCATGACTATAATTTGATTTTTCCACACCACACGCTAACATTGCAAGTCATGAGATTATGATTTAAAACCAGAATCTGACATCAAACACAATTTAATTACAAGAATACACATAGCTACATTTCTCATACGATATGTCGAAATAGCAACAAATATTCAAGAAATGACAAAATCAACTTGAGCTAAAAAATTACACGTCAAGAATAATGTTATTACAAGTAGCAAGAATTACAACTTGGAAGTTACCCTACTGTCTTAAGACTAACAGATACAACAATGCCAAGCCTACAAAAAGAATTTTTCAGGTTCAGTCATGGAGCTGGTTGCGTCGAAGTCTTGTCCTTGTTCTTTTGCCCGCCTGTCCGGTCATAAAAAGGGTTCATTAGTGATGAGTAACCAAGTTAACAGAAAGACTAGAAAGGAAGACTTACCAGTACTAGCTTCTTGACCATCCTGGTCGTCATCTTCTACCTGCACACCCGCCTCTTCAGCAGCAAGCAGCCGCATACCCTCCTTTACCGCCATTTTCTCCTCCTTGGTGAACTGGGCCGTGACCACATCCATACTGAAGACCGTTCCACCCTCTTTATCTGCATCAGCCTTAGCCTCCTCCAAAGCCCGAAGATATATCTTGGCCATGACTCTGGGATAATCATCCATCCAAGAGAGGTTACCCTGCTTCCAAGTCCGGAAATACATGTCCTGGAGCATGTCATCCATCATTCCTTCGTTCTCCTCAAACTCCCTCATCCGGGCATCGGAGGCCGACAACCTTTCCACGGCAGCATCTCTCTCCAGTCTGTATCTCGAGCAATCAGCTTGAAGGGACCTCCGCATCACCGCCATCTCTTCCCTCAACTTAGCTTGAGCAAGCTCGGCAGCCTCAAGCTTCTCGGACAATTCCTCCACCTGCTCGAGATCCGCTCTCCGAACCTCATCCACCGTGGTAATAGCCATATCAATCCGCTCTTTGCAAGCAGCTTCCATTTTCCGCAATTCGGCCCGACTAGCCTCTTCCATGGTTCTCCTTAATCGCCCAGTGGCAGCCTCATGCTGAGAAATCTGGATAGCCTGATCCGCAAGCTGCTTGGCCTGATCCGAGACCACCAATCGAAGTCGGATATTGGCGCTCCCTATCTCCTCTCCGGCCTTAACCAGCCGAGCGTGATGCCCCATCAGCTTCTTGGCCTCCTCCGCCACCCGATCAATGTTGGCCTTGGCCTCGTCTCCCATAGTGACTATACGAGTGGTGAGTAGATCGAGGTCTAAGGACTTGGCTTCGTCAAGTACTCGTACCATGGGGTTACGGGGGAGAAGGTGTTCACCAGTAACTTCGTCAAAATTAATATCCTGAGAACCCGGATCCAGATCAGGATGACCGGCAAATGGATTACGGGCCAGATCGGGACGGTCGATATGAACAACAGAAGGGTTTCCGGATGGGTGTGGAGAAGATACAAACTCGCTGCCCTCCTCAGTAATATCATGAATAGGCTGAGCCGGAGGCTGAGAACCGAGCGAAGTTTCGGATAAAGGATGACTCCTCTTCCTCTGCTGAATACCCTCTTCGATGACCCCAAGAAGAGGACGGTACCCGACTACATCCCCGGAGCGTTGGGCTGAGGGCTTCGGCTTAGCAGAAATTTTGGAAAGTTTATATTGCTCGAGCCTGTGTCGAAGGTCTGAAGCTTTGGGCGTCTTGCCTGCTCCTGATATAAAGAACAAGTGTCATAATCTTACATTACAATATGATTCAAGGAACGCGGTAAATTGCAAGATTAGAAAAGGAAAAGAAACACAGCTGTGGTTGTACAAACCCTGGGGAGGAGTGGGATACTGCAATAAGTCCCGGATTTCATTCCAGGACGGGAGCGGGTCATAAAATATTCCTAAGTCCCTATCATTAGTGAAGCATGCAGGGGTCAAGAGTTCACCTTGAGTTGTCAGAGCCACCTTGGCCGGAATAGTCGGAGAAGACTCACTTGCACCAGTCCCGGTTTTGTCCGCCTCCCCGGTCTTCTCTACCAAAGCCGGATCATCACCCAACTCCTCAAAAGCCTGACGGAGAGCATCGTCCGTCCACTCTTGCATCTCGCCTACTTGCCCAGAAGACAAAGCCCTGGAACCATCACCACCCTGTCCATCGCCACCCTCGTCACCAAGACGCTCAACGTCACTCCCGCCCTCCGCCTCACCTCTTTCCTCCTCCGCGTCTATCTCCCCCTGAGTAAGTGGACAATTGCTGGGAGAAGGACCGTCTGACCTCTTAAGTTTCTTACCTCCAACGGCTGGAGGTTTCGTGAATGGTTTTCTCTTTCCACCCTCTGCCGCAACGCCTCCCTTGGCCTGAGCAGCCGCCCTCTCTTCCGCCGTTTCCCTCAACTTAACTACAGACTGCTGCGGAAGGATCAAGTTGTATTCTAGAAGGATCGCATTTCTAATCAAGTAAGCAGATGATCTGTATTTCCCAAGAATGCCTTCTATCTCCGCCGCCGTCTGAACCAGGCGGTCAGTTTCCACAACAGGAAAGCCACCTGTCGCTAGCAAAAATGAGAAAGTATGAGAAGAAGCATCACAATCAGGATAGAAATTATAAGTAAAAGCATCAACTTACATCCAGAGGTAAAGCGCCGGATAGAGACGGAGTCGTCCCTAACAAAGAACCATTCTTTCTTGAACATGCTGAATTTGGAATAAAGGTCCAGGACCGGCTTGAAGGTCACAGCAGATTCCAAGTTAATATATGGGGACCCCTTCTTGTAGCCCCTTAAGTTGTACAAGTACCGGATCTCCCGGTTGGAGGGAGCGCGACCATACTTCCTCCGAAAAATAACGAAAAGGCTCACCAGTATGGCGTAAGAGTTGGGCTGAAGCTGAAATGGGGCCACCTTCAGGTACGTGAGGAAGCTAACTATCCAAGCATTGAGAGGCGGGATAGCACCACACATGCAATGGTACCTGCTATAAGCGAAGTATCCTTCGGGAGGACTGTATGGCATGACTCCTGGACCCGGCAGCAGCATGAGGGCTCTATCAATCCCAAAAGAACGAGATATAACATCGAGTTGCTCCTCTTTGAGAAGGCTAGGAAAGCAGTCAGGCGGGGAATCCAGCAACTCCTGGGGACCATATCCATCCACTAATGACCTCGGGGCGGGCCCATGACGCTCCGATCCTGATTGAGCTGGGGGCACAGCCGATGACTCTCCTTCACCCACGGATCGCTTCTTGTCTGATCGAGTTTCTACTTTGCGAGACATTATCTACAATACCGGAAAAACACATTTAGAACAGAGGATATAAACAAGTATATGACTTCATTCGGTAAAAACATATTCAGTATCATTTTCATTCGGTGGTTCAAGTATGGGTTCATTCGGTGTCTCGAGTGTAAGCAAAGAAAGTTCAAAGTGCTCAAACTCCCATCGTCATTCGGTAAAGACAATGGAAATTCTCGAACTCTCAAGGTCCATTCGGTGGTTCAAGTATGGGTTCATTCGGTGTCTCCCGTTCTCGTCCGGTAATACGAGAATAAGATCTCATTCGGCAGAATAAAATCTCACCTGATTCGGCAATGATAAGGGTCTAGTTCGGAAAAAATGGGAGTCAAGTGGTTCGGCTATCTCGAAAAGTGAAGAAACAATAGTAGAGTGGCGCCCTTATTTATAAGCGAAGCACATCGACCGGACCAACTGGCTCGGCGCAACCAAGACCGAACGAAGGAAGACAAAGCACGACATATGTTAGACATATGCCCTACTTTGGGGGGCAAATGTTGGGTGAATTCTTACCCGGAAGACCTCGAGACCCAGAGACGTGATTCATTCGGCAGCTCTCCCCCGAGTCCATTCGGCATGACCCATTCGGCAGCTCTCCCCCGAGTCCATTCGGCATAACCCATTCGGCAGCCCTCCCTCGTGTCCATTCGGTAGACCTTCATCCGGCAACTGCCACCGGTCCAACCTCACCACTCCACACTTCACCGGATGAAGCCCAACCAGACCAACTCCATACTTCACCGAACCAAGAGAATACCGAACCAGACTGCCAGGCCAGATCACTTCAGCCCAGGCCCACCAGCAGCTGTATACATCCAAGACCCCTGCCCCCAACCTCACTCTATAAATAGAGAGGCAGGGGTACAACAATGGGGGACAAGTTTGAGAGCTCAAGCACGGAGAGAACTTTCAAACAACTTTCTTTTACTTGTATCAAAGCTTTGTACTTGTAATCAAAACAAGAGAAGAGAAATAACATATAAAGTGGACGTAGGCACATTCTGGCTGAACCACTATAAATCTGCGTGTCTTTTTACAGTTTAGCCCCTGCTTTTCATATATTTGCATAAATCACCCAAATCACTAAGAATAACATAAGATCTACTAAATCATACAACTTTGAGGTGTTTGTCCATTTTTTGTGCAAACAGTAAAAATACATGGAATTGCTAGTTTTGACTTTCTAGTTCTTTGTATAACCGAAATGCTGTTTTTGACATAGCAGTTCAGGTTTCTATTAAGGTAACCCCAATCAAAATCATTCTTAGCATAAATCTTAGTTTTATTTAATTTAACAAGAAATAGGCTTATTCTATTCGAACACCAAAAATTATTTAATCTACACCTGCATGTTCAAAATTAAATTTAGGGAAAATTGTTCCTCCTTCCAGCGTTAGCAACCTTTATTTGAACTCATTAAACTGAAACCATAACCCGTTTGGTTTCATTTTGTATTTTGAGTTTTGTGTTTTCAACTTACACTAAGAAATAGTAAAAAATAAGAGAAGAAGATTTATAATTCTTAGCCGTTGCGACGACCAACGGACAACGAACGAGTCGGATTGTTTTCTGTGCTTTTGTTGTCTCTCGAAACACGAAAAACAAAATAAACTTGTTTTCTATTTTACATGTTAATTCCATTTTTCAAAATTATTTGTTTTTCAACAATACATACAACGGACGCGCTTTTGTATAGACGAAAACACAAAACGACAAGCCAAACGGGGAGTTATACAGAAAATAAAAATAAACAGTAATAGTTTCAGTCATGGAATTCAATGTAGAATAGAATGAAAGGAGATAATAATAAAAATTACCTTTTTCCTTTCCTTTTTTTCTTTCAAATCAGCCAACTTGGGATGATGATTTTTGAAGTATATGCCGATAGTTCTATTAAATTGACACGAATTAAAGGCATGAAAATATAACCATGCATATAGAGATGAATTTGTTGTGTTCCATTCTAATTTAGGAATTTCGTTTGAAAAGAAAAAAATGAAGAACAAGATAAATAATGTTATTTTATAGCAAGGTATGGGTAGTATTGTAATTTTTTTGGTATTAGTAGAGTAAAATTTGGTATATACTGATCTGTTAAGAGTTTTTGGTGCGAGTATAGTATTTTTTTGATGTTTATATAGAATTTGCCCAAGAAATAAGAAAGACTTCATCTTATTAACTACCGATAGCTGCAATCAGTTTCCCATTGCCAGATGAATAATTCCCATCATGTTAAATCCTTGATTATTTATGTTATATAAATCACATCCTGCCTGCATATCTTTAAAGGATCATACTAATTTCTTAATGTTTATTCTCGTTTTGACTATAAATAAGAAAGGTTTCAATGCTATATTCTTTTTCTTTATGTTTATTCTCATTTTGATTTTTGTTAGAGAAAGCCCATCATTGCAATATAACCAGATCATTGTAGTAATAATTTTTGATACCGAGGTTTTCATTATTATTATTATTTTGAATAACAGGCCTGAAACAAGAAGACCTTCGTCCTCTGCCGAGACACCACAACCTTCCCTCATTGTATCTGCTACTTGAAAAGAGGAAAGGAACTTATTATTTTCTTGTATTGCCGATTATTGTTTGACTTCTTGATTTCATTGTTTGTATTTCTAGATTATTTCGGTTATTTTTATATTTAAAGCATATTACATTGCATTAAATTGTTTATTTTTTTAGTAACTGAGTTTGCATTTGGTGGTTCACAGTACATTATGAGACATAAAACTGTACAATGATTCAATGCTATTAGTATGTTATAAGAAATTATGTTTTCAATGCTCTTATTGTAAGTTTTTTTTTTTTGCTTTTGGAAGTAAAAATCAAGTTATTTTGATTTTCAAAATGTTAAAAGGTGACTTATCTAAGTCGATTCAAAAATACTAAATTAACTTATATTTTCAATAATCTACGATGTCATATCTTTGTTGATGTGTAAGCGGTTTGGAATTTAATATGGTTAGTTGGAATTTCGGATTTTAGGGATAAAATGATGGAATCAAAATCAAAGGTACAAGGTTTTTTTTTAATATATTCTTATTTTATTTTTATTTTTATGTTACTTAGTTGTTATTATTATTATTATTTGTTTACTTATTTGATTTTATCTCAGTATTATCGTCGTGGTTTTTATTATTATTTTTATTATAACTTCAAAATTGATTTTGTTTGTTAGTCTTGGGTTTCATTTATAACCGACTGCAGTTTGTTTGCAAATAATGGTTTAGTTGTTGTTGTTGTTTGAGGTATACACAAAATATAATCAAAATCAAAGGTTTGCATTTCACACAATTGGAACATGTTTTGCACTTTCATAGTATACTTTGCTTTGAAACAAATAACTTTTATTTTCTTGAATTTAGTTCGTAGGCACAAGATAACCACATAGTCTTATATAGCAAACAAGAAAATAAGAAATAATCCATCTTAATATTTGTAGACATTCGCAGTCAGTTTTTCATTGCCAGTTGTAAAATTCCACCATCTTTATTCTATACAATGTTTGATCAACTTCAACCTACATATACTCCTCGCTGCATTTTATTTTATTTATAAGGAAGAATCAAACTCATTAGAAGTATATCTTTTTCTTCATTAACAGATAAGAAACTGGAACTTCATCTCATTTTATAAGTAGTAGCCAATCCAAAATTTTAGAGAGAATTTTTTAAATTTAAGTATGTTTAAAAACTTAATCACGTAGATGGTGTTAGAAATGAACGAGAATTTCATTGAGAAATGTAAAGACATTAATGCTTTGGAAAATGAACAGTGCCGTATCTTAGAATAATATAAATAATTTGTGTTTATATATTAAAATGTAGACACTATTATAATTTCTATGAGACAAAAAGAGACACAACCATGATGGGGTGCAACGCATCACACCGCGCACGCTCGCCCGTGCCCGCAGTGCGGGTGAATCGGCGCTTGAGGCGTAGTAGAGACATTTTGCAATTGACTTGGTTGTTTAAACCGAACAGTTTTTGTTTTTGTCCATTCGTGCTCAAATGGTCGCACCGCTTGATAAACGGTTTTTCACTGGACTCGAACAATCTGATCGGTATTATATTTAATGCATAATATGTTTACTGCACAGTTTTATTCGTAATAGTTTTTGCGACATAATTGTGACAGTTTTGTTGTTGCGATTTTGCAACATAATCGTAACAGTTTTTTAAACCTTTATCATGTTACTGTTAACAATCTTTGCAACGTAATCGTAACAGTTTTGTAACACCTTTATAACGTTACTGTTAACAATCTTTGCAACGTAATCGTAACAGTTTCGTAACACTTTTATAACGTTATTGAATAACGGATAGGTCACCTCTGAAATTATTTGCAAATATATGCTACTTTTAAACATGTCAGCCTCATGTTGCCAAAAATGCACCAACGACGCTAGTATATGTATTATTTTTCTAAGTTTATTGAGTGATTTATTGTAACTATTATTTAGGTCATGGAAATACAAGAAGGCGAGGATGATTTCTTTAAGAGTACAAGAGATTACGCATTGATAAGATACAGAAGAATTGTCGTACGCAATTCTATTTCTAGCACCATATGTGCCAGCATATAAAGTAAGGGAAAACCTTAACTAGAATATGTGAAAGTGTTTTCACCCTAGCATGTAACCACCAATAAAAACTAAGCGTGAGTCAAGAGATACACCTGCCCATTTATAACCCTTGAGGCCATCAACGTGAGTTCAGATAAGTTAGATTATATCGCTATGTCCAAATAGATATGGAATGAACTTAGTATTATTTGTGAAGAAACATCTACATTTGGATGGAAGAGCTATGTTTAGTTTTCATATGTTAACGTCAAGTAGAAGGCCATTATGGAAGAGTTAAAAAAACATATATTTTACGTGGAATGCATTTGTTTCAATTTATTGAGAAGTGTAGTTATGAATTATGTTTTTCTCGAACAATGTTCCATGCTCTTTAAAGCTTGAAGTTTTCATCTGGCCATCGATTGTCAATTGGGGACGTTACTACACTAAAACAGTCATTTTGCGACACTTGATTTATTGGATTCCCAACGGTTACTACCACTATAAATTACCAACAACTATTTTCGTTGGTTAACCATTGCAACAACTACAAGTGTTAGGACATTTGGTAAGTGCGTGATTAAGATGAAATAAGCAAGGAAAATTTATAATTTTCTTTTTCATTTGTACCTAATTTTTGCTAACGCATTAGCTCTGCCTTCAGTCTCAGATAACTTCTAGCTAGAGTTTTCTTTGTTTGTGCCTCCTTCAAAACTTTAGGTAACTCTTTTTAAAAAAGAATATGAATTGAATCAACCGTTCAGATCTAGGACTTGGTTTTCTTCTTATATTCAAATATGTTGATGAACTCAAATCTATGGTTTCATCCTTATGGTATTCAAAATGTTTGATTTGTTTGTTTGTATTTTTTTCTTGGGGAAAATATGGTGATACTTGAACATTTTGTCCTTTTACGGAATTAAGGAAATTTTATATATTTATTGGTCTAGTTGGTTTATTGATTGGTGATAAATCTAACATAATTGTAACGATCTGTATTTCTTACGCCTAAAGACGTCACTTGATACATTCACGGTATTCATGTGCAGATCATTTAAGTGTCCGAAAGGCAGGTCATTAGGGGTGAAAAGAAAGAAAGATAGAACTGATAAGAAGAAACTTAACAATCACATAATCTCACATCGCAACAGAAAAATATATATTAATCAACATAATATTTTTCAATGTCATTTCCAAAATGATACATCAGAGTTATACTAATACAATTCTACCCTGGATTATAACCGCATGTCCTTACATATTAGATATATGATACATATAATACAGCGGAAAACAAGAAAATAAATAGCTATCGATAAAGCCTCTTGCTCCAAGCTCCTCCAAAATTCATTCGTAGAAAACCTGAACTACTTGGCTGCCACAAAAATTTGAGCACCCAAGATTTTTAGGGAAAGAAAATAAAACTCCGGGTCAGACATGGGTCTAGTGTGAGTAAACTCAAAACAACTGAATTACTATGTTTAAAACCACTTTAAAATTAAAGGTATCTCGTAAGACCACGCCGCACATAAAAACACGGACGAGTTTTTACCTTATAATAACCAAAACATTTTTATATTAAAATCCAGTGATATTATAATAATGTCTAGATGTCAAAGTAAAATATGAAAATAGCTGAAATGCTTGCATCTCACATTTCAACATAGTTGGACACAATCAAAACCGTACGGCGGTTGTTGGAGAATGGATTCCAACAATGAGTGGGCTAATGGGGTACATTCCGTCACAGTACACCTCTAAAAAATGTACCGAGGTCGAACCTATCGACCCTTACCAACACAGGACCGGCCTACCCCTTACTGGATAGTATGATCACCTCTAATGGGCCCCAAAGCATACAAATGAGAGATAATATCCACTCTAAATGAGTGATGATCATATCCTAATAGGAGCGACCAATATAGCCCTGCTGCATCTCCCATGTTTTAGTCATTTCCGGTTGATGAGGCTTGAGGCTATGTTTTATCTTTATTTAGAACTTCCTACTTGAAATTCTACACTGCCCTCCAAGTATCAATGCAATGTTAGCATTCATCCATACAAATTCATTATGGGACTGAACGAAACCGAACACACTACTTCTATTACATCCTTTTCGGGGAATCCCTTCTAGGATTAATAGCAAATAGCCCTTACACTTCAAAGCTCTATCCCTGATTCCATATTCTTCAAGATGTCTTCAAGTCGAAAAACTTGAGTTGGATCGAAGTGGTTTTCGGATAACATATCTGTCCCGGTCTATTCGAAACAACTTCCGATAGTTTCCGGTAAACTCAACCTCGGCTCTTTAGGAAATAAGTAAACAAAAGATAAGAGCGGAGATCGCCTCATAATCGTTAGTGGACGGATTTCCTTATTATTTATCTTAGAAGAATGAAACAAATTTATACGTATAGTATAACACCATCGACGGTAACTGTACCATATAATTTCCGTGTTTCTCCTAGATATTTCCAAAATTACGTTTTGGTCCATATTTTGATAGTCGGTTATTTAACTATCAAACAAAAATACATTCAAACATGAATTTAATCCCATATGGAATCCACCAAGCCTTATTTAATTATCTTTAATTAATTAAAATCACTTTATAAACATTCGATCAAAAGATCTTTACAAAACACTATTCCCATACTTGGAAAAACATTTATATACTTGTCTCAATAGTATAAGTATATTTACTAAATTTTACAAAAGTTTCCTTCTTTTCAAATTTCTTTTTGCAAACATAACCTACTATAAACCGATCCACTTATCCTTTATAAAAAGTTCCCTTGTAAAAGCTCACTTCACATTTAACTTTTATAACTTTACAATTCAATTTACAAAACCTCTTTACAAACCTCTAAAATCATTTATAAAACATTTCCCCATTTAAAAATCGTTTGATAAATCTTCTTTAAGAAAAATCCTTTACAAAATATCTTTTGCAACTCATCCTTTTAAATCACTTTAAATAAACCTTTTTACTTAGTAAAACCCATTTTTATAAACAAGTTATTATTTATAAATACCTTTATAAAATAATAATATAACTTGAAAAATCATTTATAAACCTTAACCCAAACCAATTAAAGAATTGGAGTTAATTTAAAAACCATACTTTATAATTAAAAAAAAGGCTTAGCAAATCCAATGGTAGTAATTTAAGTTACCATTTAACATCAATTTCACTTTCAAGTCACTTAATCATATATTTACAGAAGTCAACATATATGCAAATGCAATTCATTTCCAAATCAAGGAATAAGATGTCAATACAACTCAACTAGCATATACATGTCCAAATAACAGAATAGCAGGATGGTGATCTATCCTGCTAAATAGATGTCCAGACAATTCGCTACTTATAGAAAAATGAGAATTTATTATACTAAACATATGTCTACATAATAAACAATTACATCATAGCAGAACAGGGATTTATTCTGCTAACAGATGTCCAAACCAATCAACTTATAGCAGAACGGGGATTTATTCTACTAACACATGTCCACACAATCAAACCATTTGTATAACTCATTACAATTGTTTGTCTACTTAATTATATCGATATTTGAATCCCTTGTGTTCAAACCATCTTTGAAAAAGATACGCCTTTAAAACAATTTGATTCTTGGAAAACAAGGATTAAAACTTAAAACTACCTTTTCAAAGTAATTAATTACAAGTTAAACCCTTTATTAAACCATAATTAATTTTAATTAATTCTTAACTTAATTTAATATAAATTAAGAAAAAATTAACCTTAAATAAATAATTAACCTTAAATAAATAATTAAATAATAATTAACCATTGCATAAATAATTAAACCCTAATTAATCCTTTATTAATTATGAAATAATAATTTAAACCTTTATTAATAATTAATATTATTTAACTATTAAGATAGTCTTTAATCAAAACTTAAATAATAAATTAAACCTTTAATAAATAATTTATTATAAATTAAAACCTTAATTAATTTATAATTAAAAATAATTAAACATTACCTATAATAATTAATTAATAATTAACCCTATATTTAATTAATATTAATTAAAAATAAATCATATACGTAACTCATAATTTAAAATTTGATCTTACCTTTTGAAAGACAATTAATTGATAACTAATCTTTAGTTAATTAAAATTAATTTACCTTGTTTAATATTTAATTAATTATCCAAACTAATTAATTAATAAATAATTCTTAATTAACTTTCCTTTAACAACATTGTTAAGTTTCTAAGACATTTTTAAAACACTTTTAATTGTAAAAAACCAAATTTTTGAAAGATATTTGTCACATTTAATTTTTAAAACCAAAATGTTAAGTTTTCTTGTACCATTATTTTATGAATTTTATAGCAACTAACCTAGATGTTGTTGCTAACTCTGCCAGTGGACTTCCATCAAAATGCATTCATTTTGATGCTTCTTGCAAGTGAAAAATAATTTCTGGATTAGGCTCTTCTCCACGTCTATGGAATTCATTCGCATACTTGAACCACCTGCATTTAAAGCCATTTCTATCATATTATCCTCAAGAATAGGTTCATCAAAACAAACAATCATTTCATTCTTGTTTTCAATAACAAATGTTATATTGTAACAACCCATAATTTTAACAAATATTTTAAATTAATTATATGATGAAACTTTGATTTTTAAATCATTTTAAATTGAAATATTGGAATTTAACAATGTAATTTTGGATTTTGTTTGTAATTTAATTTCCAAATATAATAAAAAGAATGATTTTCTCAAAATTTTATATTTTGGTCAACTTTGGTCAAACTTTGACTTTCGGTTGAAATTTTTAAATTTCTGACTTTTTTCTTTTAAAATGTATTTAATTTTGATATTTGTTCTGCTTTTCGTTTCGGAAAATTCTATTTTAAAACTTTTTAAAATTTATAAAATTCAGCGTTTTACACGCAATTATTTTTAGTATTTTATTTGTTATTTTCTATTTCTATTTTCATTCTCTATTTATATTCTATTTGGATTTGTGAGTTTGTTTTGATAAATGGGCTTGGAAATTTCAAAAGGCACAAGTTTATTTTCCTTTAATAAAAGTGATGCCTCTTCATTTTTCTAGCCGTTCAAAACTCTACCCTAGCCGTTCACTTCTTTCATTTTTTCACGTACAAAACTTCTCAAATCCATCTCATCTCATTTGCGTTCTCCTGATAATAAAATTTCAGTAAGTTCCATGGTCTCCTCTTCTTTATTCTCTTTCTCTTTTGTTCTTTCTCTTCTATTGCAAGCTATGCTCGGCCTCACCATCATCCACCCCCTTGTCGACCACCACCTCCTCCTTCACCACCACCTTCCACGGCCAGCACCACCATCATCTCTGACCTGACATGGCCGTGACTTGCCTTGACCAAACCATCACAAGATTGCCTTGCAAAAACCCTAGCCTAGCCTATACATCACCATTCCTCTTTGTTTGCCTCGGCCACCACCTATCCCATCACCAACTCCACCTCCTTTGCCTTGCTTTGACCTGACCTAACCTCTTGCCGCCCCCTTCAGACCTGAACCTGACCTTGTAGCACACCAGACCGAGCCATGTTGCCTAGGGCCGAACCAAGAAGCCAATGACCTTTCATATTTCCATGCCACTTTGCCTTCACAACTCCTACCTTTTCACCTACCCTTGTTTTGCCTTCTATTTGCTGACCATTGGCCGTGAGTTTCATGCAGCAACCAGGCTTGACCGAGCCTTGTTCATGTGATCTAGCCTATTGTGATGTGGCCGAACCACTTGCTTGAGTCAAGCCTTGTTTTCCACTTGTTCTTTCCTTTTGCTTTGTTAATTCTTAAAATTATTTTGTGATTAATCTATACTTACATTTGTTTTATTTTTATTTGTTGTTGCAAAATCTGAATATTGGCTCATCGTCTTCTCCTCGAATCTATCGTGCTTTTCGTGCTTTGCGGAGTTTGGATTTGTGTTTTGAATTTGATTTCAAGCTTTAGAGGTGAGTTTATCACTCTCGACAAATCGTACTTATATAAATGTGAAACAATGTCACTTGAATTGTAGTAGTTGATATGCTATTTTATATGCTCACATCTGCCTGTTATCTGACATTATATGATGATATTACCTGATTATATACATGTTGCATCACCTGACATCATATGATATGTTACTGTTTATTTATTTTCTGTTTCTCACACTGCAAGTTCCCTGTTAGTATAGAATCATTATGGATTGAAATGATACATACCCGAACGGACTTTATAATAGGGAAAAGTCGTTACGAGCTGAAATGATAGGCTCGAGCGATTTTTATTTGACTTGGGATTGCGGGTTTGAAATGATAAAACCCGGAATGTTAACTGATTACGGATTGAAATGATATATTATCCGTATCACTTGACCTAGGTTAGAAAATATTATACAGACCCGTGGTTAAGTTTTAAAATGATTTTTCTAAAAATTTTAAGTATTTTAAATTTAAAAAATATGGATTTTTAACTTAAATTGGATTTAAATGATTTAAATAGTGATTTTATATAATTTAAAATTTTATAAGTTGATAAATGGTATAAATTGTAATTTAAAATTTGATTTAACTTAATAATTGAAATTTGAGTTAAAATGGAAATTTTAAGCTTAACTTAGTAATTAAAATATTTATTTATGAAATGGATACCTTTTTAAAGTAAAAGAATATATCAAGTTATTTGTTAAAATAAAAGTTAAGCAACTTATAGTGAATTTTGACTTAATGTAAATGAATTATAATTTAATTGGATATTTATTAATAAAATGTTATTTTATTAAATTTATAAGTTAAATGATATCCTGATAAATAATTTGGAAAAGTGGAATAAGTTTGATAAGTTAAAAATGATAAAAGTGGAAGATATATTGTTTAAAAATGTCATAGTACAACTTATAACAGAAATTGTAGCATTCCAGAAATGCCGTGGTTTTAGTGTATTGTTTTTCGAATCTACTACTGTCTCTACAGCAACAGTTTATATGTGCTACTGTTTCCAACAATGAACTGTTTTCAAATTACCGTTGTATCTACAGCAACAGTTTATAAGTGCTACTGTTTCTGAATTGTGTTGATTTCCAATTTTACCCCTATACTTACAACGGCATTTTCTAAGTGTTGTGAATGCTGAAAATACAATGTTTTGGATTATTACAGTTAAATAAACAAGCTTCGGAAAATGTTGAAATTTTGGGAATTGAATATTTGATTTGAAAGTATAATAACTTCATTTTAAATGGTTTAAATGAATTTTTTTGATTTGAAATATAAACCATTTTGAAATTTATAACCACTGGTTATAATAACGGTTGGATGTTATAAAGTGTGGCTAGAGGTGGGCAGTTGCTGCAGCTTTGCACTACCCCGGTCACATTAACACTATTATTTTGTATAGTTTGCTTTACTTTAGACATTACTATGATAGCGTTCATTACTACATAGTAGATGGTTTAACGGATCCTTAAAGGATGGGCGATCCCAGGCGTCCTTTAAGTTACTTGTGCATTTCTATTACAGTTCACTTGAGTTGGTTTACATTGTATAAGTATGTATGTCCTGACTCGAGTGTTTTGTGTACTGCTTTACGCTCGGGTCAGCCTGAGTATCACAGCTCTGATTCACCTTTTGGAGCTGGAGATTTTCTGGAGCTTATTTATCTATCTGTCATCCATTTCCATTTCGTTTATTTCCTATTCAACTGTGTTTATGTATTAGTGACTTATGTATTCAGGCTTCTATTGTATTTGCTTTTCAGACTATGATATTTTGTATCTGTTTGGAGATTATTTATATAGTAGCTTCATGAACTACTATGGTATTTTATTTCCGCTGCGAGTTATTCTAATATTCTGTGTCTGTGATTCTGTGTTTGATTTTATTTGCTCCAAATTTTCTTAACAATCCACTGTTTTGAAGTATTCGAGTCCGACATGTGTGGATTTATTGTCGATTTGAATGCTCCAAAATAGTGGGATGTTACATTTGGTATCAGAGCTTTGGTTTAGGCAAACCTTAGCCTGCGGAGCATAAACTCATTAGAGATAGGGTAGAAATACCCTAGAATGAGTGAAATCAATCTCAGAATCATTTCTTTGTGAGTGAACGTATTTTCAAAGTATAAAATGATTTTCAAAGGATTTTTTCAAAGATTATTTTGATATAAATTTTCTTGTTTTGAAAGCAAAATTTTTCTAGACCTTATTCCTTTCCTTGTCCACCTTGTTGGTAATTTCTTGGTTAATATTCTCATCAATTAGGATTCCTTTGAATTTTGGAACGCTCCCACTTGCTCTGAAATCCATTCTTGTCTTCCCCTATTTGTATTCTTTTGATTTGGGAGCATTCTATAACTCCACTTTGAATGACCTCTATAAAACTCGGCGATCCCGCCAATCTTTGAATGATTTGTAAAGGGGTGAAACTCCCTTACAATTGGCATTGATTCACCGGAGATTTCTATACCCTCGGTTTAGATGCTTCTATCTTTTGCTATGTCGAACTCTATCCCTGGCGATCGAATGTCGATTTGCCTTAGAATTCTGCATCAATCATATTCCTGAAGTCACGGTTGACCCGGTTAAGGTCGCCCGCGATTTATATAAGTATGTCCATCTACTATTTTATAATTAATTATCTCATCTTCGTTCGAGCCTATCTTTGAATCAGAATTCTATTTGATTAGAGTTCCTCTAATTTGAATCTCTACCTTGGTTTTGAAATCCATTCTTGAATCATCCCTTGAAAAATTCGTGTTTGTTTGTATTTTAGAAATTGTTTTATATATCGAAATTATTATTTTGATAAGAATGATTATATTATATATATAAAAGTGAAATGTTTCAGATAAGGATTATATACCTTTTAAAAACGAGAATTTGAAATTTCGAAAGGATTTGAAATTTTGGAAATTATATAAGAAATTGATTTATATAAAAATGATTTATAACTGAAGGGTTTTGAATTTGAAATTTGAGAGATTAAACTCCGGCATTTTGAAACTGGTTTTAAGATTTTTGAAAATATATAATGATACGATTTGAAAGTATTTTCCAAATAAGAAATGTTTCAAATGACTTTAAATGAGTTCCAATGATTTCAAAGAAATTTCAAAGAAGTTCTCAAGAAAATAGAAGTCCAGAACCCACTTATGTCGCTGGAGAATGATTTCGGTGATGAGTGTGTAACGACCCGTATTTTTCACGGATCGAAAAGTTCGTCAAATCTGGAATTTTTGAATTTTTAAGTCATTTCAGATTTTTGGGGAAATTTGTCTAAGTCCTAGGTCGTGGACGACCTAAGAGCTAAGTCGTGACCGAGTTAAGGACTTGCGAGTTAGTGTTAGGTCGTGGGTTAGTTGGAGCGACCTATAAAATTGTGCAACCTAGGATTTAGTTAAGTAATTAGGTCGGCAGGGCGAGTTAACGACCTAAAGACTGACCGACTTAAGAAGTTTAGGCGACCTAAGGAAGAGTAGTAGGCGACCTAAGTATTCTGGGGTAGAGTTAGGTCGGCAACGACCTAAGAGAATGTTGTGAGCGACCTAAGTTTTGTTAAGTGTTAGGTCGGCTGGGAAAGTTAGCGACCTAGTAGTTGCCGAGTTAGCGACCTAGTAGTTGCCGAGTTAGCGACCTAGTAGTTGCCGAGTTAGCGACCTAGTAGTTGCCGAGTTAGCGACCTAGTAGTTGCCGAGTTAGCGACCTAGTAGTTGCCGAGTTAGCGACCTAGTGTTGGCGACCTAAGGACCTAAGGAGTTAACAAGTTGGCGACCTTAGGAGTTAGGCTAAGTGTTAGGTCGCGTGGAGGCTTAAGGAATTAGGTCGTAACCTGTTAAGTCGTAGGTCGCTGGGTTTCGTCTAAGTGTTAGGTCGAAGTATGTGTTAAGTCGTAGGTCGACTTAATAGTTAGGTCGTATGCGCAGAAGTGTTAGATCGTAGGAGTTGAGGCGCGCGTATCTGTTAGGTCGGAGTTGTTGGCTAAGGGTTAGGTCGGAGGCTCTGTTAAGTCGTGGGGGTTTTTAGGTCGTAGGTCGGCATATGTTAGGTCGGCAACGACTTAAGGAGATAGCCGAGTTACGACTCAGGCAGTTTTCAGCTATAAATAGGAGGGGTTGTTCTCACTTTTTGGGATCCGGATTTTGAAGCGACGAAGTGCTGCCATTTTGAGAGCTCGACTTCTACACTTCTTCACTTCTTTTCTCCACTCTAATCTAGTGCTTCCATCCATCCAAATCGAAGATCAAGATTAAAGATTCAAGAGCTTAGATTGAAGATCTTCATCTTTTCAAGAGAGATTTCATCGTTTGAAGTGAGATCTTGTCGGATCTAGCTTAGTTCTTCGCTGTCCAGATCTGAAGTTGATATCTTTTGGATTGTTTAGGTGATTTGGTGAGTGGTGATTATCTCTCACACGGATCCAAAGGAGTATATCGGATTGTTGGCTCGTTTTGGTGTTAAAATAGAGATTTCCATGCATTTTCTTCATCCTATGTGTAGATCCATATAGATCCATTGTTCATGATGATGTTGTATCCATTTTATCATATGTTAACCTATGCAAGTTCATTCATCAAGTTTGTAGAAATATAATACATGTTTTCATGCTTATTGGACTTTCAACTCTTTAATTACGAAAATGCCATTATTGTTATAATTGTCTACTTAGATCATATTTGAATGCTTGATTGCTTGGATTGATGTTTGATTTGATTGATTGTTATGAACTAGATGATTGATGATTAGATTTAGACCAAAGGTGATTCAAAAGCTAAAGGAAAGGCTCTTGGATTGGGAAAGCTGCTCGGGGCATATGTAGCGGGATGATGAAGCTCTTATGCATAGATTTGATGATGTGATGTTGAGATGAAGCTTCGCGAGGATGTTATGAAGCGAGGCAATCATATGATGAAGACTTGGTCGAATCCAGGCGGGATCATTCCAAGCATGTTGATAACTCGGTGATATGATTCGAGTTGAGGATAATGGATGCTCGAGAGGCGCTTGAGCTAGTATGGCAATAGTCGTCGAGGAGGATGACTAGGAGGTTGAGATCTCATCGTTGTTGAAGGTTCTAGCATGCTCTAAGCAAGAGTACATGGGGACGCCCAAAAGACTAAGTTGATGGTCGAGTACTCTGGGTAGATTCGATAATCCTAGGCACGGGTCACGATGACGTGCGGGAGTTATGTCTAGAACCGGGGTTACCATTAGCCCTTGACGGACGGCTGAAAGAATGTGCCGGTCATTCAATTAACGGTGATATCGCAACAATGATAACAGTGATAGCCGAGTCATGGATGTTTGGTTGTATCATCATTCGGTCTCAAGAGCGGTATTTCCTGGGTGCTTATCTGACCTTGGTTTTAGACCTTGGGATTTGTACTTGGAAAACATCGCTCTTGACTCGAGTGACAATTGCTTTACTTTAAACTGTATGCTCTGCTATGTTTGCTTCTGCTTAGTGTGTGTCTGGGGGCTATCACTGTAGAATGAGGTTGGAGTGGGAGGGTTGTATTCCTATTCCTTTTCCTTTATGCTCTTTTGGTAAGTTGTTAGTTAATTTACTGCTCATTAAGACTGTTGTCTGACTCAAGGCTTTATGTTTTAATTCTTATTGCCTTGGGCTGTTCGTCCATTTTGGGACGGGCAGACTAGGTAGCAGGTGACAGGTGCTGTTCTCTTCTCACGATGCTGATATCGAAGACGAGCTAGAGGGTTGCATATTATCTTCTTATATGTACTGGATTTTTTTTCCGCTGTTTTGTATTCTCTGAGAGTTATGTAGTGAGGCTGGATGTATTGACTATGTGGATGCTTGTATTCAACTATTATGGAGTTTTATATGATGTCATTTTATTCTGTAAAGCTTCACTATACATATGTTCTATTGTATTTTGTCCATGCGCTGTGAGTAATACGATAGATCCTGTTGTTTTAATCTTACCTTGACAATCGTCCATGGTCGCCTGGCACACTTTACAGCGCTCTATCTCTAGATTCGGTGTAGGGGTCATGGGCGGTCGTCACAGAGTGCATGCATCATCGACATTGATTTTCGAGTTTCAGAGTGGGGGAGAGGCCACTTTAGTAGCTTTGCTATGCGATTAATTTTGTGAAACCAATTTTGATTTTGAATTTCGAAGTATGATTTGATATTCAAAAGATATATGTATATATATTTGAAACAGTTTGAATGACTCCGGTGTTCAGTCCTCGAGTTTTGGATTTGATTTGGTATAACCCTATCTTTTGAAGTTGATTTACTGATTTGCTGCTGATTTCCAACTCTTAGATTGGAAATTTGATTTCTCCGACTATTTTGAATGTTCGAACACTTCCAAATCAAGGTTTAATTTTCAAAGCTAAGTAATTTTGAAAAGTATAAATAATTTGATAAAGTGTATAAGTTTAGTTTTGTATGTTTAAGTATGAAGTAATAAGATTTAAATAAGTTTGAAACTGTTTTGTTAGGTAAATGAATAAGACTATTTTGAATTATACTAATATGAAATTCAGTTTAAAAATATTTTGAATAAATTTAGTTTTAAATGTTTTAACTTAGTAACATCTTTTATAAAACTATTTATATATAGAATAATAATAATTTTCAAAGGGTAAAGTGGATCTTTCAAATAAAAATAAATAGTTTAAAGGATTTAAAGGGATGGTTATAAACTGGGAAATCATTTTTGGGGTATAATTGATTTTGAGAAAAAGATTTGATTTCGAAAATAGATTGGGATTTAAAACCCAGTATTTATTTAATATCTATATATTTTCAAATATAGAGTTTATAATGATTCAGGTTGGAAAGATGAATTTGAGATTGATTTGAAATTATATTTATTTAAGAATTATACTTAAATAAGTTTGACCTGTAATTTATTAAAAATTGAAATTTCAAAGATATGATTTTATAACTTGGATTTGATTAAAAGTGACTTAAATGCATATTTCAAATTTATATAAATTTGAATGGCATATTTTGTTTATTTAAATTTGAAAATTGAGGTTGAATTTAGATGTTATTGAAATGATTAAGTAAATATTTCAAACTAAATAATAGTAAAGTGAATATGAGATATAAATGAAATTATCAAATTTAGTTTTGAAATATTGAATATATAAAGTTTTGAAATATATTGAAATTGAAATGGTTTATTTTGTGGTTCACATCTGTATTTGAAATCAATAAAATTTGAAATGGTTTATTGAGAAACTAAATTGAATTGAAATTTGAGGATTTGAGATTGGATTAAATTTGAATTTTGGAATTTGAGTTGAGTTGAATCGATTTGTGGAATTTGAAGAAACTATTGTATTATATAAAGTATTTTAAAACTATTTTATATTATTTTATAAACTATTTTTAATATAAACTATTTTTAATATAAACTATTTTTAATATAACTATTTTTAATATAAACCATTTTTAATATAACTATTTTTAATATAACTATTTTTTTATATAAACTATTTTTAATATAACTATTTCTAATATAAACTATTTTAAAAATACTAATTATTTTAATATAAATTGTTTTAACTTATTACTATTTTATTTAAATATTTTATTTTACAAACTATTTTATTTAAATATTTTATTTTACAAACTATTTTATTTTATATACTATTATTAATATCTAAACTGTTTGAAGGAAAGTGTTATGATTTCAAGTGTTATGGTTTCCCAAGTTTAAATTTCAAATTATTATGATTTCCAAAGTATTATTATTTCAAATTGTTTGGGTTCGAAAGTATTATATCCTTGAAAGTACTATGATTTTGGAAATGAATTTGTCTGACATAAAATATGTTGATTTGGAAATAAACTTGGATTATTTTCTAAACCTATTACCTTGGAAACTGAAGATATTTAGTTTGGAAGAAATAATTTGGTGAAATCGTATATGATTTTGAAATTGAACTGATATTGAAACGAATTGAAATTGAGAACCTTATTTTACTAAACACTTGATTTTGGAGTTATCGAACTTATATAAAATCGTGTATAAGTATGAAGTTGATTCGAAAACTATTGATTTGGAAAGGTACTTAATTTGAAAAGTGAAATCTTATATAATCGAAGTCTATATAAGTGTGATTTGATATACTATTGATTTTGGAAAGTATTTGATTTGAAATGAAATCTTATATATAATGGACTTTATATAAGTATGATATTTGAAATTGGTTTGAAAAGGTATTATATGATACATATTTTTGAAGTAAAGATATGGAAAGTGCCTTCTGCTTGGTATCCTATTTGTGGCCACATTTAGGATTCATTCTATCGATATTATTCTCTCTGATTTGGGTTTTTCGAATATGATACTCGAGTGTCCATCGAATTCCATGGCGTTACCCATGGTCTTATGAACTCGACTGCATAGCGTAATTCGCAGGGGCTATGACGGCCTACGGGTACGGATGTTTCCTGGGGGATCCAGGCGTAACCATTGTGTATCTGCGATCTATGGTCGTTTTGTAGCGTAATCCGTAGGGGCTGTGACGGCCTATGGGTACGGATGTTTCCTGGGGGATCCAGGCGTAACCATTGTGTATTTGTGGTCTACAGTTGTTATCATGGCGTAATTCGCAGGGGCTGTGACGGCCTACGGGTATGGATGTTTCTTGGGGGACCCAGACGTAACCATTGTGTATCTGCGATCCACGCTTCGATTCGGTTGATTTGTTTGGATTGTACTTTCCATATCGGTTTTGAAAGTTTTTCCAGTATTTTCACTGGTTTTTGAAACAAGTCTACTAAATACTTGGAGAAATCTAGCTTTGCGCCTGATCAACGCATGGCCAGAGTCTGCAAGAATGAGGATAAACTTGTTGAGACATCGAGTTATAAAAGTATTTTCAAAAAGGAAAATTTATTTCGATATAAAAGTATTTTATTATAAAAGTATTTTGATAAAGAATTATATAAAGGATATTTTGATCAATTCTCTTTCTAAATAATTTAAAATGTTTAAAATATTGTTTATTTATATACTACACGGTTTAATAGTAAATTTGTAGTGTTGTAAATATTTTAGAAGTTATTAATTAAATACAATATATTTAAAGAAAATGATTATTGATTTATTAATAATGTTGAAAAGTATCTTGAGATAAATTAATAAATTTATGAATTATGGATTTAATGTTTTCAATAGCTTCTTTGTAAATATAAGTAATGATATAAATAATTGTATTCAAATAAGTTTTCATATATTTATAAAGGTGTTATTTAAACATATAAATGGTATTTATAAAGGAAGCAAGAAATTTTACAAATGGGTTTAACCAAATTATTAAATATTAATTAATTTAAATTTATATAGTTCAAAATTAATTGTTTATCCTTGTCTTTCAACCTATTTTTCTTTCTAGTTGTTTCTATTCTCCTACCTTCTTCCTTTTCGAGGACGAAAAGTTTTGAGTGGGGGAGAGTGTAACAACCCATAATTTTAACAAATATTTTAAATTAATTATATGATGAAACTTTGATTTTTAAATCATTTTAAATTGAAATAGTGGAATTTAACAATGTAATTTTAGATTTTGTTTGTAATTTAATTTCCAAATATAATAAAAAGAATGATTTTCTGAAAATTTTATATTTTGGTCAACTTTGGTCAAACTTTGACTTTCAGTTGAAATTTTTAAATTTGAATTTTAAATTTCTAACTTTTTTCTTTTAAAATGTATTTAATTCTGATATTTGTTCTGCTTTTCATTTCGGAAAATTCTATTTTAAAACTTTTTAAAATTTATAAAATTCAGCGTTTTACACGCAATTATTTTTAGTATTTTATTTGTTATTTTCTGTTTCTATTTTCTATTTTTCATTCTCTATTTATATTCTATTTGGGTTTGTGAGTTTGTTTTGATAAATGGGCTTGGAAATTTCAAAAGGCACAAGTTTCTTTTCCTTTAATAAAAGTGATGCCTCTTCATTTTTCTAGCCGTTCAAAACTCTACCCTAACCGTTCACTTCTTTCATTTTTTCACATACAAAACTTCTCAAATCCATCTCATCTCATTTGCGTTCTCCTGATAAGAAAATTTCAGTAAGTTCCATGTCCTCACAATCATCCACCCCCTTGCTGACCACCCCTCCTCCTTCACCACCACCTTCCACGGCCAGCACCACCATCATCTTTGACCCGACATGGCCGTGACTTGCCTTGACCAAACCATCACAAGATTGCCTTGCAAAAACCCTAGCCTAGCCTATACATCACCATTCCTCTTTGTTTGCCTCGGCCACCACCTATCCCATCACCAACTCCACCTCCTTTGCTTTGCTTTGACCTGACCTGACCTCTGGCCGCCCCCTTCAGACCTGAACCTCACCTTGTAGCACACCAGACCGAGCCATGTTGCCTAGGGCCGAACCAAGAAGCCAATGACCTTTCACATTTCCATGCCTCTTTGCCTTCACAACTCCTACCTTTTCACATACCCTAGTTTTGCCTTCTATTTGCTGACCATTGGCCGTGAGTTTCAGGCAGCAACCAGGCTTAGCCGAGCCTTGTTCATGTGATCTAGCCTATTGTGATGTGGCCGAACCACTTGCTTAAGTCAAGTCTTGTTTTCCACTTGTTCTTTCTTTTTACTTTGTTAATTCTTATAATTCTTTTGTGATTAATCTATACTTACATTTGTTTTATTTTTATTTGTTGTTGCAAAATCTGAATATTGGCTCATCATCTTCTCCTCGAATCTATCATGCTTTTCGTGCTTTCCGGAGTTTGGATTTGTGTTTTGAATTTGATCTCTAGCTTTAGAGGTGAGTTTATCACTCTCGACAAATCGTACTTATATAAATGTGAAACAATGTCACTTGAATTGTAGTAGTTGATATGCTATTTTATATGCTCACATCTGCCTGTTATTTGATATTATATGATGATATTACCTGTTTATATACCTGTTGCATCACCTGACATCATGTGATATGTTACTGTTTATTTATTTTACGTTTCTCACACTTCAAGTTCCCTGTTAGTATAGAATCACTATGGGTTGAAATGATACATACCCAAATGGACTTTAGAATAGGGAAAAGTCATTATGAGCTGAAATAATAGGCTCGAGCAATTTTTATTTGACTTGGGATTGTGGGTTTGAAATGATAAAACCCGGAATGTTAACTGATTACGGATTGAAATGATATATTATCCGTATCACTTGACCTAAATTAGAAAATATTATACAGACCTGTGGTTAAATTTTAAAATGATTTTTCTAAAATTTTTAAGTATTTTAAATTTAAAAAATATGGATTTTTAACTTAAATTGGATTTAAATGATTTAAATAGTGATTTTCTATAATTTAAAATTTTATAAGTTGATAAATGGTTTAAATTGTAATTTAAAATTTGATTTAATTTAATAATTGAAATTTGAGTTAAAATGGAAATTTTAAGCTTAACTTAGTAATTAAAATATTTATTTATGAAATGGATACCTTTTTAAAGTAAAAGAAAATATCAAGTTATTTGTTAAAATAAAAGTTAAGCAACTTATAGTGAATTTTGACTTAATGTAAATGAATTATAATTTAATTGGATATTTATTAATAAAATGTTATTTTATTGAATTTATAAGTTAAATGATATCCTGATAAATAATTTGGAAAAGTGGATTAAGTTTGATAAGTTAAAAATGATAAAATTGGAAGATATATTGTTTAAAAATGTCATAGTACAACTTATAACAGAAATTGTAGCATTCCAGAAATGTTGTGGTTTTAGTGTATTGTTTTGCAAATCTACTACTGTCTCTACAGCAGCAGTTTATATGTGCTGCTGTTTCCAACAATGAACTGTTTTCAAATTACCACTGTATCTACAGCAGCAGTTTATAAGTGCTACTGTTTCTGAATTGTGTTGTTTTCCAATTTTACCACTATACTTACAGCAGCATTTTCTAAGTGCTGCGAATGCTGAAAATACAATGTTTTGGATTATTACAATTGAATAAACGAGCTTCGGAAAATGTTGAAATTTTGGGAATTGAATATTTGATTTGAAAGTATAATGACTTCATTTTAAATGGTTTAAATGAATTGTTAGGATTTGAAATATAAACCATTTTGAAATTTATAATCATGGGTTATAATAACGGTTGGATGTTATAAAGTGTGGCTAGAGGTGTTGTATAGTTTGCTTTACTTTAGGCACTACTATGATAGCGTTCATTACTACATAGTAGATGGTTTAACGGATCCTTAAAGGATGGGCGATCCTAGACATTCTTTAAGTTACTTGTGCATTTCTATTACAGTTCACTTGAGTTGGTTTACATTGTATAAGTATGTATGTCCTGACTCGAGTGCTTTGTGTTCTGCTTTACGCTCGGGTCAGCCTGAGTATCACAGCTCTGATTCACCTTTTGGAGCTAGAGATTTGCTGGAGCTTATTTATCTATCTGTCATCCATTTCCATTTCGGTTATTTCTTATTCAGCTGTGTTTATGTATTAGTGACTTATGTATTCAGACTTCTGTTGTATTTGCTTTTCAGACTATGATATTTTGTATCTATTTTGAGATTATTTATGTAGTAGCTTCATGAATTACTATGGTATTTTATTTCCGCTGCGAGTTATTCTGATATTCTGTGTCTGTGATTCTATGTTTGATTTTATTTGCGCCAAATTTTCTTAACAATCCACTGTTTTGAAGTATTCGAGTCCGACATGTGTGGATTTATTGTCGATTTGAATGGTCCAAAATAGTGGGATGTTACATATATCAAGTGTTCTCATACCCTAACTGTAAAATTTCCTCAAATAACAATCTTTTGTGAAACCATATTTTGTTAAATGGATCTCAACAATGTTATAATCAAGAAGTTTTTAAGATTTACACTTCTTACAAGGGCATCACACATCTATAATATTTGTCTTATTATATCACTTTCATTAATTCTTGTAAACCTATTAGAAAAGATGCCGGTATCGATTCTGTAAGCCTTACTTTTTGTACATCCAGTCACGTCGAAATTTCAAATGTTTCATATTTTAATGCATAATTAGCGTAAATATACACATTCATTAAATATTTAATAAATTTTGTTATAAATTTACTATTATTAATTACTTATAAATTTTCTTATGAATTATCTTAATATTAACTATTGACATCGATTAAAGGCATTGTTAAATTACTCCAACTTTGGATAAATGGTCAAAAAAATTTAGCCGGACCCTATCGAACAAAAATTTACACTACGGTTGGTGACCTTCTATCGAAAAACCCACGCAAATTCGATGACCATGCCAATCAAAAACCCGGCCTTATCCAAATTTGGAGTCTCTTTAACAATGCCGTTAACTTACCATCTTATAAATTTAAAACTGATTATCTTAATTATAAATTACATAATATAAATAGTTTACTTATATTTAATTATATATTTACTATACTTATAAATTATATTAATGTTAATTGTTAATATTAATTACATAGCTAATGTATATTATTATAAATTCAAAATTAATTATCTAATTTATAAATTACTTGATATTTTATTTACTTATAATTAGTTATATATTAACTATATTTATAAATCACCTTGATATTAATTAAATATTTTATAAATGCATGCTTCCTTTGTGTTTTGGATGAAAACAAATTTTTTGATTACTTTATCAAAACATTTGTACTAACTTCGAGATGCTTGTTGAAGACCATAAATTGATCTTTGAAGTCTTCATGCTCTACTGATTCTCCTACTAACCTTGAAACCCTCACCGAGAAAGATAAACTGATTCTTTTAAATAATCATTTAGAAAAGATATTTTAACATTCATATGCCAAATTTCATACTTAAGGTGTGGTGCAGTTGTAGGCATAATACGAATGGATTTTAGCATAGACACTAGAGTTTTTTTTGTTATAGTCGTCACCTTGAATTTGACGGAAACCTTTTGCTACCTACCTATCTTTATAGTTCTCCACTTTCCATCTACACCGATCTTATTCCTAAAGATTCATTTTCATCCTATGGATTTTACTTCTTCGGGTAAATCTTCCAACGTTCGTACTTTGTTTATTTACATAGACTCCATTTCGTAGAAATTTGTACTTCATAGCATCAGATTATAATGCATTGTCTTTACTCTCCAAGGTTTGTAGTAACTGAGGGGATCATCATCACGAATGATGCAATCCTTTTTCTCGCATCAATGAGAAACCGATAGTACCCCTGTAGTGAAAATAATTCCTTATTAGACCTTCTAATAGGTTGTGTATCTTAATGTAACAT
Organism: Allium fistulosum; assembly: GCA_030737815.1. Taxonomy (NCBI): domain Eukaryota; kingdom Viridiplantae; phylum Streptophyta; class Magnoliopsida; order Asparagales; family Amaryllidaceae; genus Allium; species Allium fistulosum. The sequence continues at coordinate 995,694,098 of CM060903.1, forward strand.
CCTTGTTTCAAAATCCAAAAATACGTGTCAATGATGTTATAGTCATCATCATAATTGTTTACAAGTGACAATATGTAAGCCTTTATTTTTTATAGTGAAGGTGGCACTTTATTCAAGCATATCACTCATTTTGATGTCTCAAGGGTTCAAACCCATGACCAATAGAACCTATGTCTAAAGCATCATACCACTAACTAGTTGAGCTAGTAGTCCTTGAATAAATGTGATCGATGTTTCTCACAGTAATAAGTAGGGTAGCTAAATAAAATCTCATTACATAATTGTCTTTTACATCTTTATTTTCTCAAAACATGCCCACACACGGATAAATATAATAAAATGTAGAAAATGATAACTTTCTCAGAGAACACGGACATATTCACTTAACTAGTAAAAACATGGTTTACATATAGCGGAACAAAATAGAAAATAAATAGACTAGCCTCCTACTTTTCTTTTTCATCTTTATTCAACTTCAAGTACTTTCTCAATGTATAGAGAATGAATTCATGTTCACTTAACTAGTAAAAACATGGTTCGCATATAGCGGAACAAAATAAAAGATAAATAGACATAGCCTCCTATTTTTAATTTGCACCTTTATTTGTGTTCAAAAGCAACTTGAACTAATCCCATTAACTAAACCTACTCAAATGAGCAACAGTGAATTTATGGGAAGAAATAAATAAGCAACATAAGTCAGACAGAAAGCCTAGTGTGTATAATATTATTTCTCAAAACATGAAAATTTAGTGAGACCACATCATAATATGGAATGAGTTTTCCTCTCACTATTTCATTATTCATCATAATCATCACAACATGAAAATTTTCATATAATATTAGTATTAATTACTAACATCACCTATATATCTTCATCGGGTGTTCATTATCACACATATATATGTTCAATCATTACACACTAGTAATTCACACATTATTAAATTAACTTGTCTTCGTTTCTAACATCAGCTATCCACATATTAGGTGTCATTCGATAGTTTCATTTTTTTCTCATTTAACGGATATCATACCAGGTTCATCTGCCATAAATTTGGTTTAATTTTTGTAACATCAATGAATGGTCACTCATTCACATCGAGGGTTAACCTAATCAGAGACAACCTAACCCTCCCAGGAGATTGAATATGCATTTTGAATACATTCTAGCAAGCATTCTTATTAAGCATCAATAACCTCTCCTAGTCCTAAAAAACATTGTTCTCCATCACCAATTTTTTCTTTATATTTGGTTATTACATCTCGTTTCTAGATCTATGTATTCTCTTGGATGTAATTCTACCCACATAAGAGTTATTCCCCAAATTTACCCTTTTTATATTTTAGTTAACATGATAGCTATCATTAGTGATTCTTAGTAAGTATACACATACATTAGGTAGCATATTGTTTCATTATAAAACATTTGTGTAAGCTATACAATTTTTAGACCCTTACGTTTTAGGTCATATCAACATTTCAACTCTTTAGATCAGATGATACATCTATCATTTTCTAGCTTACACTTAAGCTTTACCATGTTTCTTCTCTTTAAAAACTAGCGCAATTATATATAAGCTTATAAAGCTATTACATTTCATTATCAAAGCTAACAAAAATGGTTCAAAGCTATCTCCTAAAGTTGTTCACTATGTTATCACACACAAATTTCTAAAAGCAATTGCAAATGGTCCACCAAAACTATTGAGTCTAACTCCAAAAGCTACTACATCTACGTCTCAAAACTATCAAATGTGCCTTATAAAAGCTATCCATATGTTTCGCAAAGCATTCATATATAACTGATAAATGTTATCGCAGAGGATTTATAAATATCATCATATGTAATTTATGAAAGTTGTCGAGTATATCATCTTAATGCTATAGCATATAAGCCTCCATAGCTATTGCATATAAGCCTCCAAAGAGATCACATATAATAGTTGTCGTAAATAATACTCCAAAAGCTATTCATATCAACATTTAAAGGCTATTAGAGTTCACATTCAAAAGCGATTGCATTGCTGAGATATCACATTCGTGTTATTATCATATAATCCATCAAAGTTATCACATATAATCGCCATCACATATAGTTTATTTAATGCTATCAGAAACTTCACTCTAAAGCTTTCGAAAATAACATATCACAAGCTATTGCTTTCTTCTTCCAAAAGCTATAAGAGACAACATATTCACAAACTATCGCAAGAAGTGCTCTCAAAGCTATCACATTTAATGCTTAAGAACTATTGCATTCAAGGAACAATAACTCAAGTGGTAAGGTGCACAGACTGAGGTTCTAGAGTTTCGACCCCCCAAGTCATAAAAAACGAGTGCTCTGCTTGAATAAACACCGCTCTCATTCTTAAAAAATACAATTGCATTCTTCTTCCGATAGTTATTGCATTACCCCTCTCAAAAGCTATTACATGTAAGAATGTGATATTACATATAGTATGTACCAAACTTGTAATTATCTTCAAAACGGTTCTATTACTTAACAAAGTAATTATTTCTTACTAAACTCATCACTTATCCAAATTACATTTGCTCATTTTCTTTAGTGATATCTTACATGAAAATTTTCAAAGGATATTTAATTTGAACGTCTTAACTAGTTTCCTTAAATAATCAAGTAATTGCACTAATTCCTCTATTTTTACCTTTACCATTTAACCCATAAATTTTAATTTTATGGAAAAAATAATAAAAATAATCTTAAAAATTGGAAACATCGTATACTTCAGGTTACTATGACAAATATATCTTATACCTTATTAAAAATGTTGTAATATGCGTTTCCCAACGTTTTGTAAACATTGTTTTAGACCAAGTTGTAATAGTGTCGGCGCCTTACACAATATTTTTTAGATGTCGCAAAAAAGTTGCAATAGAGTCAACTATAACCGTTTTTAGATTTTGTAATATAATCAACTACAAATGTTTTTAGATGTTGCAAAATATGTTTTACAATTTTTTTTAGATGTTGTAAAATATTTTTTACAACCGTTTTAGGTGTTGCGAAATATGTACTATAGCTTTTTTTTAAAGTGCATAGGCATTTTAATTGTTTTCAACCTACACATTTATCCTTGATGCTATTACTATAGAATTACAATTTCACCAATTCAAATGCATAGAATTCACCAATTCAAATGCATAGAATTCACCGACTCAACTATTTTCTCTTCATCACATCTTATCAAACACTCCAAACATTTAAGAATACAACAATTGACATTTAGTATAACAATGCTACAAAATCAGGTTACGTTTCGGGAACAATAACTTGCCATTCTTGCTTGTAGTCAACTTCATCTCTTTGATGCATAATCAACATATTGCTCCTTACCTAAACCATAAACATTGAGATACCACAAGAAGTTGCTTTTGGTCTTCATGGTTTACTTTACTAATCATCTAAAACTGTACATGACATATGTAAAACATAGAGGGAATTAGGAAAAATGACAAAAAGAAATTAGGATGAAGAACACCAAGTTTCATTTTTAGACTGAAGGACAAATGCTAGTTATAATTAGCATTATATTCAACTTTTACACTATACAAAATGCTAGTTATTTCTAGCATTATATTCAATTTTACACTATACAAAATGCTAGTTATAACTAGCATTGTCCTTCAGTCTAAAAAAACAAATTTGTTATTCTTCAGTTTATTTTTTTATTTTAAATTTGTCTTTGTGCCTATTTTCATGTAAAAGATAAGTATAATTAAAAGTATTTGCAAAATGTATTAAAAGGTAGTAAAAATTTAAGTACAAAGATTACCACCAGACCATAAGGCAAACGACGATATGAGATCCTTGGGCTCAGTAATCCAAATACTTGAAGCGTGTTTGTAAAACCTTCATCAAATAGTTTTTTTCTTGAAAGACGTATGTCTATTATATGTGGCTCTTGCCAGTCAGTTATGATTTGTATTGAGAAATCTTATCATTATTTTTCTAATAAATCGATCATAAGATAAACATATTGAAAATAAGTACTCAAATGAAACAGAAACACTACCTCTAACATGTACCAATATGAACAACAAAATATAAATTCAGATCCAGTTTGTATTGTATACATATTTTATTGAACTAAATTTTTTGACGTACAACAAAATTAATAATCAAGTAAATTTGTAATTAGGAAATTAGCTAAACTAATGAGATGCTAAAAACAAATAAAAGAATAGATGTTTGAACTGAATTTAATTAACTTTGGAAAGGAAAACCAACCTGAGAATCCTAATAATCGATGAAGAGCATAGAGAGTATGAAACAAGATTTCAGATTTAGCAGTATGAACCAAATTAAAAATTCAAATTAGGCAACCAGATCTTCAATTCAGACCTGATCGACAGTGGCAAGTAGCGGTGCCCTAAATTCCCCCAACTGTAAATATGCACTGCCTTCATTCCCAAAATCCCCAATCCGAACACTGAACAAAATCAATCAGTTGGGTGACATATGTTGCTGCTTCCCGAACACGGACCAAAATCAATCCAAACACTGACCAAAATCTCATTTACCAAAATGATCAATTTAGGTTAACTACTAATGCTAAACAATATTATAAAACATGTTTGATGGTATAACGAACTAGAGTCCATAGTAATATTCTTTCGGGGATCAAAGCAGTATAATTTGAACTGGATCGTGTGAGTCGAAAAAGCTAAAACAGAGCTTCCCTGTATTTGCAACATCTGAAACCCATAATCATCAATTCTTCACAAGCCAAATTGGTACTGCACAAAATAAGCTAAATAAGTTAGAACAAGTGCGGCAGATAAAATCCAAACACAGAGCAAGATCAATCCAAACATGGACCAAGATCGATCAATAAGTTTTAGTCCTTTCATTAAAGCAGATATGGTTAGAAGCATCAATCTGTTCAAAAGCATGGAATTTATAAGCGTCAATCATATATTTGGACACTACGGAGGAGGCCGCCAGAGCCTATGATGCCCCCACCATTGAGTTTTGTGGTTCAAAATCCAAGACCAACTTCCCATACGTGCCATCGCCGACGATTGTTGGCAGTCCTAGAAGCCAAAGTAGCACCATCGAGTCGACGTCGCCTCCTCAGATCTCGCCTTCAATGGGTTTAGACCTGGATCTGAGGGTTCCATTTGGGAATTTATGGCCCATGTTTTATTTTGATTTGGGAATTGGCTAGTTTTATTTAAACTTATGGTATTGTTGGGTAGTCCCTAAAATTAAAAAAAATGCAACGACTAAATTGCCCTTATATTATTCATCGTTCTTTTTTCCTCTATCATATTTTCCTTGCTCTATTCCTTTTATCCAACGAACCCTAAATTCAATTTTAGGTCGATTCTAAAATCATGTGTTTGAATCGATGGATTGTGACGATGATAATGCAAATCTAATGGAATTAGACGAGGTAAAACTTGAATTTTATGCTATTTGATTTTTTTAATATAAAAATTCATAGTTTATAAAAGATGCAAAATTTTGAATTTTATGTTGTGTGATTTGGCCGGGACTGACTTTTTCTATGGTGGAATTTTTAGGGATTTGATTTTTGCTATAGAAAGGGTATAAAGGGAGAATTTTAAAATAAGGTTGATATACTCAGCAAGAATATGGGTATAATGAGTTTTGTGGGAGGCTACTCAGCAACTTTTCGAGTTTAAATGGAATTTGCCTTGGGAATTATCACGGAGTGGAGAAGAAAAGAGGTTTTGTTTTAAGGCGGACTTTAAGATTTTGGCAGTGAATTAAAATTAAGGAGTAAAATTAAGGGGGTGAACAAAAATTGGGAAGGAGGTTAAGACGGACATTGGAATTTGGGATTGAAGCCAAAATATTTGTTATTTAGAACTAAAAGAAACTTGCATATAAGATAGTTATAAACGAAAGTCTCTAGATGCATATGAAAGTAATAATTTGCTACTTAAGTTTATATTTTTTGAATTTTCAAATTTTTTAACATTTTCAAAACTAAAATTTTGAGTATTTAAATCTTTATTTTTCTAGTTTTGAATTTTTTGAAAATTTGAAAATTTTATTTTTTTTGAATTTATGAATAATTTTAAATTTATTTTAGAAATTTTAGAAAATTTATTTTTTTTGATATTGAACATTAAGTATAATTACCAATTATGATTTTTAAATAACAAATATTACTTTTTATTATTAAATATTACTTATTAATAATTAATTATTAAATAGTAAATATTATATATTAATCCTAATTATTAATTATTAAATAGTCAATGTTTATTATTAACTATTAATAGTGACTATTTAATATTTACAAAGAATTAGTCATTATTGGTTATTAATTATTTATTAATTACAAATTGTTAATTATGAAAATTTAACTATTGAACATTAAATATTACATCTTAGTTATTGGGTATTAATTATTAATTACTTGACAGTAATTATTTAATATTAAATAATAAATATTATTTCTTAATTATTTATTATTAATTATATTTCTTAACTATTAGTTACCAATTATTAATTATTAAATATATTGATCATAAGTTTCTAAAAAAAAAGTTGTTAAAAAATTATAAGTGAGATAACTTGAAAAAAGGTTGTTGTAAATCAATATTTACAACATTTTAGAAGAAAAAGTTGTTAAAGAGTGTTTGTACAACTTACATGGAAATTTTTTGTAAACAACAATGGTTTTACAACATTTCCTAACAACGTTGTTAAATAGCTATTTTACAAGTATTTATCAAAAACGTTTTAAACAAGGTATTTTTATTATAGAATCATTAATTATAAAAAATTAGTTACAAAATATTACTTCTAATTTATTAGTTATTATTTACTACTTATTACTTCTTAATTGTAATTGAATATTAATTATTAAATGTTAATTATTATGTATGTATTATTAATTATTAATATTGATTATTAATTATTAACTATTAATTACTATATATTTAATGTTAATTATTAAATAGTGTTTATCTAACATTAATTAATTAATTATTGAATATATTCATTATAACTTTTCATAAAAAAGGTGTTAAAAATGTTATTACTATTTACTGTTTTGCAGAAACGTTGTAAAAAGAATTTTTTTAAGTAATTATTTAAGAATAATTAAAATAATAATATAACAATGACGACGATGATTAATAATAATAAAAAGGTTATTATGCAATATTTAGGCAAAAGTTGTTGAATAATAATAATTACAACGTTTATTTTAAAAATCTTGGAACCTAAAGTTGTAAAAGGCTTTTTTATAATGTTTTTTATAAACGTTGTTAATATAAAGTTGTAATAAGGTATTTTTATTGTAGTGGGTCAAATAATAATTTGAAAATTATTAGGAATCAATTAATTTTGAAGCTAAGCCTTCGGCTCCTTCAAAATTTATAGCAATAAAAGTAAGGGAGAATTCTCCAATTGAAAGCCCATTCCTTATGATATACAAAATAGTTCAACAATGAGTATTGGGTCAAAATAATAAACACTTGTCCATAAATGTTCTTAATCATTTGGTATTTGAGAATGGGATATCCATATATTGGTAAGACTATTATACTTTATGTTATTCATGCAATGGATAATGACTTACTCATGACCGTTTGTGATACAAATAAGTTACATATTTGTAGTTATTTGGAACAACTACCGACTGACTCACTGAGAGTCTTCTATGGGTTCTTGTATATCTAAGTCAAATAAAAGTTCTCCTATGATGATGTGTAGTAGTCTTTCGAGTTGAGTACTATGAATCCTATCTCCAAAACCCGTACTTTGAATATGGTTTATAACATAATATTGGTCATGTTACGACCATAGTTGGGTATATTTCAAGAAATATGAAATGAAGCAATATTAAAGAGAGGACTCATCCACTTTGATAAAGACGTTAGCATCACCGTAATTAGAAGTCAACTCATAGTCTCTGGCTAGGGTGATCCGGTTAATCGATAAATTTCATATGATTGAACCAACTGATTTTGAAAGTTGAACTTTGCATTAAATAATATGGACGTTATTGGAGTTTTCACTTTAAACCTAGGTTCATACATCTAAGTAACATAGTGACTATAAAGAGACATAACATGCATACTATATCGTTTCTTAAATATGTCGCTTTAAAAATGATTAGACGTAATACTTCACCTAAATGATCTATAAGCGACTGAGATTGTGTCCACTATTGTACTTTAGCGAAGTCTATATAGGCTTTAATACCAAAATTGTTTAATTGATGTTGAGGGTCGAGTTCACACTTAGGATTCACACAACCGCGATTTTCGGAATTCATCTAAAATTAATTTAATAAAATAACTGTAGCTATTATAAATTAAAATGGAGGAAGATTCACGTAATAGTTATGTGTTAATTTATTTGATACAATGAGTTAGGAACTGATATTTATTATAAAAATTGTTATATGCAAATGTTAGATATTAATTGCATCCATAATTAATTAAATAAATGGTCCATTAATTGGTAGCCCAAAATCATGTCTTCATACATGCATGGTTGACCAAATTAAAAGGAGGGTATAGAGTTAAAAAAAATGCATAGCCCTCGTTGCTCTAATGGAAAAATGCGTAGCTATACTCCATTCCCATTTTATCCACTTCTTAAGTCAAAATTTTCTACTTATTTATAGATAATTTTGGAGTTCGGAAATGGCGTTCTTGAAAGCAATCAATAATTTGACATGTGGTCATTAGTCATTGTCAAAAGGTAAAAGTTTTTATGTCATATTTATATTCTTGTTGATTTAATAATATATATGTATGTTTATATGTAAGTATGTACATATATGTGTATTAAATATTCGACGATATTTTACAATAAACTTTTTAAAACGAGTTTAAACAAATATACATGTGTTTTATATTACATTCAAATAAGTATGATTATTACACAATACAAGGCTATAGATATTTTTAAATATACATACACACATACACATATGATATATATATATATGAGTACGTATTTTCGTATATAAATAGATACGTGAATTGACCTATGTATTTAGGCACAACAAAATACACTTTGTGCATGCATGCGCATACGTATTTGAATTAATATATAAATACGTAATATATGCATTTGTAAAATCTATTTGATGTTTGAATATAAACAGATGTATGCGTGTGTTGAAAGTATTAAGGGTGTGCCCTAGGGGTAATTGTGTAATTTATTACATTACTTAACTCTTATATAAGAATCTTGTTTGAAATAAAGCATGGTTTTTTCAATTGCATATGTTTCTATACCATGACATAAGTAGTGATATGAATACAAAAACATATATATTTAAATAGAGAATCCTTAGGAAAAGTATTTAGTTAACTGCAGTTTCGAATGTGTTCATAACCATGAATTTTGAAATAAACATTTAAAATACTTATCCTTAAATTGTTCCTTGTTAAGATGTACCAAGAAAAGGATATTGATACGTCCATTGAAACTAGTATACGTAATATTCTTCATATGATTAACGGTGAATTACTCATGATCGATTGTTGGGGACACCAAGGGATTACATACTTGTTGTTTGAAATACTGACAAAACAATTTGGCGAGTCTAATATAAGTTAAAAAACTTACTAAATATAGAAGATCTCATGTAACGATGTGTAGTTATCTTTAAACTAGAGAGTACTATTGATCTTGAGTATTTAAATTGTACTTAGATTATGGTCAATCACATAACATCATGAACATAGTATGACCATTGTTAGGTACACGTTGAACTACTTGAAGTGAAACACTAATTAAAGGAGGATTCATTCCCCTTGTTGCAGAAGATTAGTATCACCATTATTCGTAGTCAACTTAAAGTCAAAATCTCTAGCTATAGCAAATCAATAAATGACATCGGATTGAACCATGGGCTTTAAAGTGGCATTATACAATTAACTATGGATATAATTTTTATCATTGATTAAACTCTAGATATCTTAGTGATATACTGATGATGAAAAGAAAACGTGCATAGAATATCGTTACTTAGGGAGTAGCTTAATAAAGACTAGAAATTGGATTTTGCCAAAATGATACTTAAGAAACCGAACTTCTACCCTGTAATGACCAACCTTTTCGACTGTCAAACGTTGACGTTAATGCATCCACGGTATTCACGTGTCGAGCACTCAAGTGCCAAAAAAATAGATTGTTAGGGTAAATAAAAAGAAAAAGAGTAAGGAAGGAAGAACAAAACACCCAAATCTCACAATGGGAAAATAACATAAAATACAAAACAGTACAAAGGATTACTCCAAGATACAATGTAATTTCAGAGTTACAAATCTAAGTACTATCATCGGTCCGGACAGTTATAATAACATGTCCTCATAATTACTGATATATACGTACTAGTAGTCCAACGGAAAAATAAAATACACAAATAGGCGAGAGCATCCACTTTGTCTTTTGAAGCTCCAAAGAATATCAACGAAAACCTGCCTTTCTCAAACTAGCCAAAAGAACACACGAGGGATTAAGGGAAAGATAAAACCATGAGTTGGACCTAACTTTGGTGTAAGAAACTCAAGAAATACAAGTGACATTAACAGTAACTTTTGAGACCAACCGAATCAGCAGAATGGTTTTCCCCTCAAAAGAACCAAAACCATCTAATAAGTAAATAACGCGATATAATAGATAACATCTAGGGTGTAGGATATAAATAAAAAATAGTTGTACTATTTGCAGCTCACGCCTCAACAATATTAGAAGTACAACTAAAACCGCTGAGGTGCATTCACATATGGATTTTCTAGAGGTGCCCTAGTAAACTGAGGTGAGCCTCCTAATAAGGGTCTAAAACTACATTCCAAGCGACGTATAACTCTAGATAAAATATACCAAAAATGTAAACATAGTTGGACCATGCCCGAACACGTGATGTCGAATATCACAAACTCCCATATGCGTCAATCGAAAGCATCTCTAGATGTTTGGAGTTGATGTACCCTTGGGTTAGCTAAGCCCACTGGCTATGCAACCTACTACATTTTTTGTAATTACCGATGGTGAAGTCATGTTTAATATCTCATCACACGAGTCGTCATCACTCGAACAGATCTCGAATCTCTCCATGGATTCCAACATCTCAACGCACAAGCCATCATCACTCGAACAGTTCACGAATATCTCCATGGATTCCAGCATAAGTCTGTCTGACAAATGTTAACTCTGTCCTCTCACTTGGAATCATCCTTAAAAGAGATAGTACCTCGCTAGCATCTTTCGAAATGCTAACACTGACGTCTCCGTTGGAATTAACCTTAGGATAGATAGTTCAACTATATAACATTTCACTCCATAACCACTTCCATTAGACTGAACTCGTATATCGGTTTTAAAGTGGTTAGGGTTTCGAGCCATCTCATATAAATACACACCCCCACTTACCGAACTATTCAAAACCAAATCGATGAATTCACGGTTAACTTAACTTTGGTTATTTTAGAAATAATCAGGCAACGCATAAGGAAGAGATCATCTCTTGTTCGAATAGATTTTCTTTTATCTTATCCTAGAAGAGCAAGATGAGTTTACGTAGGGTATAACATCACTGATAGAATAACCATACCATATAAATCTCGTGTATTTTCTAGATATTTCCTAATTTAATTTTGGTCAAATTCAATAGAAATAAAATGATCGCATATGGAAATCAAGTCTCGTATACTTATCACCCTTTCTGACCTTCTCAATTTACGCTATCCCTCAGTCAAGAGTGAAGCCAGGTATGTTAGAGCACTGAATGCATCCAAGCCCTACCTTACACCTCATTCTTAACTCTCACAGATAGAAAAAGTCTAGTCTGTCTCTTATACTGCTAAATATAGAAGTAAATACTTTCCATAGACGAATAAAACACAAACACGATTAAGTCACAGAAGCAACTTCTAATCCCTTTTTTTCAAATAACATTTATTTGCCAATACTTGTATATATATTTAAAATACGTTTATAATATATATATATATATATACACATGTATTATACTACTTCGGTATTTGTTTCTACTCTTTTCGTTCTTCAAAATGTATTCAAATAAAGGTATAAGAATTTCACAAATCACTTTACAAGATTTCCACTTTAAAATATAATCAAAGAGGTTAAAAACAAATGTTACTCAAATATTATTACTATAAAATTCTTCCCTTTTTTATAAATTAAATCTTTACTTTTTCTATCCTTGTTCCAAAATGCTCCATACTTATCATTATCTTTAAAACATTCTTTTTAAAGTTTTAAGTGCATTCAAAAGTATAATCAAAAAGGTTAAAAACAATTGTTACTAAAACATTGTTTACTGTAAACCCTAAACCTTTTACACCCACCATTATCCTTAAAGCATTCATTTTAAAGTTCTAATTATATTCAAACGTATAATCAAAAGGGTAAAAAAGCAAATGTTACCAAAACATTGTTTATTATAAACCCTTATCATTATCTTTAAAACATTCTTTCTAAAGATCTAAGTATATCTACATGTATTTAACAATATAATACACTTTTATGTAACTTCAAAAAAACCATTTATTATAGCTAAAATGTTATAACAGAACCACCTTTATATATTTTTTGAAAATAGTTAACATACTTTTCTAAACTTACACGCGCACACACTTTAAAAATACTTATAAATAGGTTAAACATCAATGTGAAATATTACATAAAAAAACTAATTTACAAATTTTTAGAAAAACCAGTTTAACTACAAAGAAAGCCTTTTACTTCAAAAATTTAAATATAATTATTAAAAATACATTTAAACTTGAAACCACTTTTAAATACTATAAAGCCTACTATTAATCATTCATAAAAAGATCTCATAAGAATAATAAATTTAACCATCATTTTAAACTCATTTAAGGTCACAAAAATAGCATAAAACAACACAACACCAAACAGTGTCATAAAAACCAATAAATGCACGTAGGTCAACAGTTGCATTTGTTAGTGTTGTAAAAGATACCAGGACAGAGAACACTTGAAAAATGCATAAAAGTTTGACCAGTTTTCTCCATTCAAACAAGGTTTTAAACTCTCTTTTTTTACATTAAGTAGCATACTTAGAGTACTTAATAATTAAGCAATGAAACCCTAAGGATATCTTTTAAAATCATATTAAAAATTTCAAAAAAAGAAGGCATGTAGAATTGCCATACAGTGACCTTTCTTGCCATTATGCTTTTCAAACTTTGTTCTATCAAATTATGTAATTTTTCAAACAATTTTCTTGCTGTCGCATAAACTACTAAAGTCTAGAATATAACCAAAACATATTCTTTCACAATATTTTTACATATAACCATTTTAAACAAGTTATACACAAAGGATTTTGAAGTGCACTTATAGCGACTCTTTCGCTTCAAACATTTGCGCACACACTTCCACACCACGTACAAACAAACCAAACATGTAAACAAAAAGTCAAGGCCACATTACATGTTGTAAATGATAATGGAATTGAATATATTACATATAAATTTGTCATTTGTTTTCAAAAGCAAGATGGGTCAAAAGTTATAGCTTCATTAGTTAACTTCTTAACTTTATATTAACACACAATTGTAAACACAATACTTACTTTTCAATGGTGATTTAACTCACCCAAACCCTTGCTAACATCAAGCAAAAGCCACTAGACAACCTGATCACTTCCTAGCATCACCCAAAGTAAGCAAACTCCTTCCTATGCATTGAAAAGCTCTCGACCTCCTCCCCTCACTGCAAATTGCTCATGTCCATGAATAGATTCTCCCTTGTGCCTCCTTCCTTCAACATTTGACTTGTTATTCCATGCTCCTATGTTGCCTTATACCTTTAACCAAAGATTGAGAGAGTTTGGAGTTCATCTTTGTTGATTTTAGAAAGTTAAAGAGAAGAGAAAGAAGATGAAGAAGACATTGTTTTTATATTTTAATTTTTCAAACCCACTTTGCAAACTAGTGAAGTGTACTTATAGGATTATTTAAGAGGTCAAAACCACCTCCTAAACTTTCCTGGCCAGCCACAAAAGCATGCTCCCCTCCATGTGCTCCACTTTCCACCTCATTCCTGTCTTACTTAGCCCTTAAGTCTTTCACAAAATATCTCTTTAAAATATCTACCCATGACATCATTGAAAGAGTTTAGTTAGCCATAAACTACTAAAATAGTTTTAGTTTCTAACTAATGACACATTAATATATTAGACACGCCCTAAAAATTCGAACAACGTTTTTCAAGAAAAAATCTGTTAATTGATAAAACGATTTTCGGTCACGTTATCGATATTTCTTCAAACTATTTATTTTTGTAAACACTTTTTAAAACAAGTTTACCATCATGTGTTATTAATTAAAGGGGGTTTAACAAGGTTATAAAATCAATCTTAACACACTAAACCAAGATTCAATTACTTAAATAATTTAGATATTTAAATATGAAGTGTTCAAAATTATGGATCGATACATGCCCGATATTGTACTTCAGCAAAGTCCGTATGGACTTCAGTATTTAAATTGTTTAATTATTACTAAGGACCAAGTTCACACTAACGGGTCAACATGGTAGCGTTGTTAGCAATTACCCAATCTAACTTGTTTGAATTAATTTATAAATATTGTAAATTAATTGTAATAATTTACACAAATGTTCTATAAAATGTTTTATGGCCTTTAATTATTCATTTAGGGCCTTAAATTTAATTAAAATAATGTATAATTATAGCATATTAATTTATTAGATATATGGCTTGAAACAAATATTTATTTAATTAATATATGATGTTAATTAAGCACAACATCATGGAGAGTCCACGGAGGGGGACAAGGTCTAGCGATTGAGGGAGTTTGAATACTCCTCTTTGACCAAGATGACATCTAAAGCAAAGATAGGAGGAAAAGGTGGTGATATTTATGGTATCTTGTGGTTATATATGTGACGACCGCCCATGACCCCTGCACCGAATCTAGAGATAGTGCGCTGTAAAGTGTGCCAGGCAACCATGGACGATTGTCAAGGTAAATTAATACAACAGAATCTATCGTATTACTCACAGCGCATGGACAAAATACAATAGAACATATATATAGTGAAGCTTCACAGAATAGAATCTCTTCAATAAAACTTCATAATAGTTGAATACAAACATCTGAATAGTCAATACAACAAGCCTCACTACATATCACTCAGAGAATACAAAACAGCGGAACATCCAGTACATATAGTAAGAATAAAATATGCAACCCTTCAGCTCGTCTTCGATATCAGCATCGTGAGAAGAGAACAGCACCTGTCACCTGCTACCTAGTCTGCCCGTCCCAAAATGGACGAACAGCCCAAGGCAATAAGAGTTAAAACATAAAGCCTTGAGTCATACAACAGTCTTAGTGAGCAGTAAATTAACTAACAACATACCAAAAGAGCATAAAGGAAAAGGAATAGGAATACAACCCTCCCACTCCAACCTCTTTCTACAGTGATAGCCCCCAGACACACACTAAGCAGAAGCAATCATAGCAGAGCATACAATGTAAAGTAAAGAAATTGTCGCTCGAGTCAAGGGCGATGTTTTCCAAGCACAAACCCCCAAGGCCTAAACCAAGATCAGATAAGCACCCAGAAAACACTGCTCTTGAGACCGAATGACGATACAACCAAAACATCCATGACTCTGGCTATCACTGTTATCATTGCTTCGATATCACCGTTAATTGAATGACCGGCACATTCTTTCAGCCGTCCGTCAAGGGCTAATGGTAACCCCGGTTCTAGACATAACTCTCGCACGTCATCGTGACCCGTGCCTAGGACTATCGAATCTGCCCAGAGTACTTGACTACCCAATCAGTAGCCTTCAGGGACTATCGAATCTGCCCAATGTACTCTTGCTTTGAGCATGCTAGAACCTTCAACAACGATGAGATCTCAGCCTTCTAGTCGTCCTCCTCGACAACTATTTCCATACTAGCTCAAGCGCCTCTCGAGCATCCATTATCCTCAAACTCGAACCATATCTCCAAGTCATCAACCTGCTTGGAAGGATCCCGTCTGGATTAGACCAAGACTATCTCATATCATGCTTCGCTTCATCACATCCTCGCAAAGCTTCATCCCAACATCATCATCAAATCTATGCATAAGAGCTTCATCATCCGCTACAAATGCCACAAGCAGCTTTTCCCATTCAAGAGCCCTTCCCTTAGCTTTTGAATCATCCTCGATCTAAATCAAATCATCAATCATCTAATTCATAGCAATCAACCAAATCAAACATTAATCCAAGCAATCAAGCATTCAAATATGATCTAAGTAGACAATTATCACAATAATGGCAATTTCGTAATTAAAGAGTTGAAAGTCTAATAAGCATGAAAACATGAACAATAACTTGCATAGGTTAACATGTAGTAAAATGGATGTAACATCATCATGAACAATGGATCTATATGGATCTACACTTAGGATGAAGAAAATGTATGGAAATCACTATTTTAACACCAAATCAAACCAATGATCCGATATACTCCTTTGGATCCGTGTGAGAGATAATCACCACTCACCAAATCACCTAAACAACACCAAATCAAAACGCTTCAGATCTGGACAGCGAAGGATCTAGCTTGATCTATCGCGAATCCGCTTCAAACGAAGAAATCTCACTTCAAAGGATGAAGATCTTCAATCTAAGCTCTTGAATCTTCAATTTGATCTTCAACTTGGATGGATGGAATCACTAGATTAGAGTGGAGAAAAGAAGTGAAGAAGTGTAGAAGTCGAGCTCTCAAAATGGCAGCACTTCGTCGCTTCGAAATCCGGATCCCAAAAATGAAGAAATGGACGAGTATTTATAGGCTGATTTCTCCTTAACTCGGCCATCTCCATAAGTCGTCTCCGACTTATAAACCTCCGACCTAAGCCTCTTCCGACCTAGCAACCTCCGACTCAACACACGCGCCTATACGACTTACCGGACCCCCTGCCTACGACTTAATGCGCACGCGCCTTAACTGGTTAGGCGACTTAGCGAGATAACCCATCCTACGACTTAACAGCTCAACCGAGTTACGACCTAACCTTAAGCCAACACGCGATCTAAGACTTAGCCAACAATTCCGACTTAACAGACTACGACTTAGAGATCCTGCGACTTATAACTTAGCAGTTAACCCCTAAGTAGGTTAAGACCTAACTGAGTATACAACTTACGACCTAACTACAAGGCCACAACCCAGCGACTTAAAGTCCACACGACCTAATACTTAGGTACGACTTAAGACAATGCGATCTAACACTTAGCATTATCTCCTTACACGGCTACGACTCAACTAGGCTACGACCTAACTTCGCTAACCACTAGGTCGCTAACCTGCTATCTACTATAAGTCGTCAACCCTTAGGTCGCTTGACCGACCTATCTCACCATTCGACCTAAAATCCTTAGGTCGCTAACTCATCCAACCGACCTAACCCTAACTCGGTCAGTTTTCTTAAGTCGCCCCTATTCCTTAAGTCGGTCACAACCTTAGGTCGCTCCAACACCCTACGACCTAAGCTATACGACTTAACTATCTTAACTCGTCCACGACTTAGGACTTAAACTCAAGATGTCATAACAACAATGCAACCCAAATGTCAACTGATTTTACAACGTTTCGATCCGTAAAATACGGGTCGTTACATTCTCTCCCCCTTAGGAATTTCGCCCCCGAAATTCCAAACAAACAAAGCAATCAAAGACTATTCTGCACGCTTATCATCCATAGCAATCAACAAACCATGCATCCAATTCTAGCTTAGCATGCAGAATTCTAAAACTAGAACAAGTTACAATATCGTGAGATGACACGACACCTTAGGGCCATACCTTGAAGAGTTCAGGATGAGCTGCCTTCATCCTCTCTTCCACCTCCCACGTACAGTCGTTATCATCATCACTCCATTGTATCTTGAGCAACTTAACTACCTTCCTCCTATGCTGTTTCGTGTCGGTTTCCACAACACGAAGCGGCTTACGAGGTCTTTTATCGACTGGATCAACTTCGAAGTCTTCATAGCTATCTGCAGAAACTACTGAATTCGAGTCGTGCACATATTTCCATAGATACGATACGTGAAAAACATTGTGCACACTCGACATCTTCTCCGGTAACTCCAATCTGTAGGCGAGCTTTCCAATTCGCTCGATGATCGGGAATGGTCCAACAAATCTCGGAGTCAATTTCCCTTTCTTCCCGAATCGAATAACATTCTTCAGTGGAGAAATCTTCACAAAAACCATATCTCCTACGTCGAATTCCAAGTCCTTTCGACGCTTATCGGCATAACTCTTCTGACGGTCTTGGGCTGCCTTCATTCGTTGCCGAATGATCTCTATGCAATCCGAAGTCTGTCGAATCATCTCTGGCCCAAGTATCAACTTTTCTCCGGTCTCTAACCAACATGTCGGAGAGTTACACGGTCTTCCATACAATGCCTCATACGGTGCCATACCAATGCTTGACTGGTAACTGTTGTTGTATGCAAACTCCACCAAATGAAGGTGATCTTCCCATGATCCTCCGAAATCCAAAACACAAGCTCTAAGAAGATCTTCCAAAACTCGGTTGACTCTCTCGGTCTGACCATCTGTTTGAGGGTGATAAGTTGTACTCAAACACAACCCGGTTCCCAAAACTTCCTGGAAGCTCTTCCAAAATCCACTAGTGAACAATGGATCTCGATCGCTCACTATACTCTTTGGAATACCATGGAATCGAACTATCCACTTAACATACAACTCAGCCAACTTTGATGCAGTCCTAGTCGATCGAACAGGAATGAATCTTGCACTCTTGGTCAGACGATCTACAATGACCCAAATCCCATCATTTCCCGTTCTTGTTCTAGGTAATCCATCAATAAAATCCATCGATACTTGCTCCCACTTCCATGTAGGAACTTCTAATGGTTGCAGCAATCCACTTGGCTTCTTCTGTTCGGCTTTTACCAACTGGCAGTTCAAGCACTTGGAAATAAAATTTCCAACATCCTTCTTCATACCTTCCCAGTAGTAGGTTCTCTTCATATCCCGATACATCTTATTTCCTCCTGGATGAATTGTCAACTTCGAGTGATGACTTTCCTTCAGAACTTCACTCCTCAATTCATCTATATCGGGAATAACTAGTCGTCCTTGCTTCCGAAGCCAACCCTCTCGATCGACCTCGAATCCTTTATCCTTTTCTGGATCCAATCCAGATTCCAAATCACGGATAATCTTGACAAGCTTATCTTCTCGCTTTTGGCTCTCGCCAATTCTTTCCACTAGAGAAGGTCTTATCGATAAGTTTGCCAACATCTCAGGTTCCAATTCATATTTAGGCCTGAAGTCAAATCCAGCTAAATACTCGAGATTCTTCCATTCTGAAAACATGGCTCCCAATCCCGCATGTCTTCGACTTAACGCATCTGCCACTGCGTTACCTTTTCCCGGAGTATAAGCTATACCAAAATCATAGGATGCCAAAAACTCTAGCCAACATTGCTGCCGAAGATTCAAATCCTTTTGGGAGAAAAGATACTTCAACGACTTATGATCTGTAAACAGCTCGAATCGAACTCCCAATAGATAATGTCTCCACATCTTCAGAGCAAAAACAATCGCCGCTAACTCCAAATCATGAGTCGGGTAATTCCTTTCATGTGGCTTCAGTTGTCGACTGGCATACGCAACAACTTTATCCTTCTGCATCAGCACTGCTCCAAGTCCAGTACCACATGCGTCAGTGTAAACCACCATCTCATCATTCCCACTTGGAATAGTCAAAACAGGAGCACTCGTCAATCTCTCTTTCAGGATTTCGAAAGCTTGCTCACACTTAGCTTCCCATCTGAACACTTGGTTCTTCTTCGTCAATCCTGTTAACGGTGCAGCTATCTTGGAGAAGTCTTTGATAAACCGTCGATAATATCCTGCTAATCCAAGAAAACTTCTCACATCAGATGCATTCTTAGGTCTAACCCAATCCTGGATTGCTGCCACCTTAGCGGGATCAACCGCTATTCCACTTCCAGAAATCACATGGCCTAAGAACCTCACTTCACTCTTCCAGAAGTGACACTTCGAAAACTTAGCCTTCAGCTGATGTTTCCGCAAGATCTCCAAAACAATACGCAAGTGCGTCTTGTGCTCTTCTTCAGTTCTGGAATAAATCAGAATATCATCCACGAACACAAGTACAAACTTGTTCAACTGATCTCTGAACACTCTATTCATAAGATCCACAAAATATGCTGGCGCGTTAGTCAATCCAAACGGTATTACCAGCCACTCAAAGAAACCGAATGGTGTCCTAAAAGCTGTCTTCGGCACACTATCCTTAGCCACTCTCAACTGGTGAAATCCCGTTGCCAAATCCATCTGAGAAAACACCTTGGCTTCGTGAAGCTGATCAAACAAGTCATCTATTCTCGGCAATGGATACTTGTTCTTCTTAGTCACCTTATTCAGCTCACGATAATCCACACACAATCTCAACGACCCATCTGCCTTGGTTGCAAACACAACTGGTGCACCCCACTCGGACACACTACGCCGAATGAATCCTTTCTGCAAAAGATCATCAACTTGCACCCTCAACTCTTGCTGTTCCCTAGGCGCCATCCGCCTAAGAGGCATCACAACAGGTCTGGCTCCTTCAACTAGATCTATACGAAACTCGATCTCTCTATGCGGCGGCAACCCTTTGACTTCGTCAAAGACATCCTCGAATCCATTAGCGATTGGCACCGATGACAGTCCATCCCGTGGAACAACCAGCGAATACATGAAGCTCATGAAGACGCCTTCTTCATGCTTACATCGTATCACAATCTTTCGCCCTTCCACATTCTCGACTGTCACTTCCAGCCTCTCATAATCAACCTTTGCCGCATACCTCCTAAGCCAGTCCATACCCAAAATAATTCCGAACCCCGCAAAGTTCAGAACAAAACAATCACAAACAAAAGAGCAACCATGACTCGACACAATCAGACCACGGCATAACATACACAAACAAGACGAACCCCCAACTGGATTAGTCACAACCAATGGCCTATCAACAATATCAGGTTCCAAACCTAACCGGCCTACGAGTTCACTACAAACAAACGAATGCGATGCCCCAGTATCAAACAACACTCTAACTGGAACACTACGTAAGAAAAGAGTACCTTGAACCACCACACTCTTTCCTTTCTCTTCAGCGGTAGGAGCTTTTGAAGACGACGGAACAGCTCCCAAAGCATAAGCTTGCACAATCTGCTTGTCCCTCCTCGGTTCTGGACAATTCTTCCTGAAATGCCCCGGCTTGTCACAGTTGTGACACTTCATCGGTGCCTTCGGATTCTTACAATCCTTAGAGAAATGGCCCTTCTGCTGACAATTGTAGCAAGTCACTTCGCCCTTCGGCTTCTTCTGGCCATCCTTACCCTTCTGCTGTTGCTGCTTCCTCTTCTTGTTTCCACCTTGCTGAGGTTTAGACTCTTCCCTGGTCACAGCAACAACAGATCCTTCCTTAGGAAACAGACTCTCATGCCTAAGAGCTTTCTCCACAAGCTTCTCAAATGAATCGTCCAAATGATCCACCAACTGTCTCCCAAGATAACTGTCCAAGCCTGTCACAAACTTCTCATTCTTCTGATATGCAGATTCGATATACGACCGGGCATACTTGGACAAAGCTTCAAACTCAGAAACATACTCAAGAACTGGTCTTCCACCTTGCTTGAGCTCCACAAACTTCTTGAACAGAACAGACTTCTGAGCTGTAGAAATGAACTTAGCTTCAAACCTGACTTGGAATTGCTCCCAAGTAATCTCTTCCTCCGGAGTATTGATGGTAATAGAGTTCCACCAATCAGAAGCTATCCCTTGAAGCTGTCTTGATGCTAACTTCCTCTTAGTTGCATCCTCAATTCCCAAATCACCAAAAATCCTTCTACAAGCATCTATCCACCTTTGGACCTCAATAGTTGATTCCATTCCCAAGAAAACCTTCCCTCCAAGAGCAGTATAGTCCTTGCACAACTTAGCAAAATCCACTGGTTTCGGAGTTTGGACTTGAACTCCAACATCTATTGCTGCCCCCGGAACTGGTATCCTTCTCATGATCGAAGTCATCATAGCTTCGAACATAGCTGCATAATCAGCAGTCCCCTCAGTAGCACGGCCTTCCCTAGCAGCTGGTCTCCCTCTTCGACTCATTCTCAATATCTATAAAAAAGGAATGATCAGAACATCTAGAGAAACAACTGCATAAAGGACTCAAACTCAACTAAACTACTATATTATATATAGTATTCATCCATCAAAATACAATTACGTCTCTCATACGTAGTTACGTCAGCGAGCGTTGGGTAAAATCGATTAACCAATGCTCTGATACCAAATGTGACGACCGCCCATGACCCCTGCACCGAATCTAGAGATAGTGCGCTGTAAAGTGTGCCAGGCAACCATGGACGATTGTCAAGGTAAATTAATACAACAGAATCTATCGTATTACTCACAGCGCATGGACAAAATACAATAGAATATATATATAGTGAAGCTTCACATAATAGAATCTCTTCAATAAAACTTCATAATAGTTGAATACAAACATCTGAATAGTCAATACAACAAGCCTCACTACATATCACTCAGAGAATACAAAACAGCGGAACATCCAGTACATATAGTAAGAAGAAAATATGCAACCCTTCAGCTCGTCTTCGATATCAGCATCGTGAGAAGAGAACAGCACCTGTCACCTGCTACCTAGTCTGCCCGTCCCAAAATGGACGAACAGCCCAAGGCAATAAGAGTTAAAACATAAAGCCTTGAGTCAGACAACAGTCTTAGTGAGCAGTAAATTAACTAACAACATACCAAAAGAGCATAAAGGAAAAGGAATAGGAATACAACCCTCCCACTCCAACCTCTTTCTACAGTGATAGCCCCCAGACACACACTAAGCAGAAGCAATCATAGCAGAGCATACAATGTAAAGTAAAGAAATTGTCGCTCGAGTCAAGGGCGATGTTTTCCAAGCACAAACCCCCAAGGCCTAAACCAAGATCAGATAAGCACCCAGAAAACACTGCTCTTGAGACCGAATGACGATACAACCAAAACATCCATGACTCTGGCTATCACTGTTATCATTGCTTCGATATCACCGTTAATTGAATGACCGGCACATTCTTTCAGCCGTCCGTCAAGGGCTAATGGTAACCCCGGTTCTAGACATAACTCCCGCACGTCATCGTGACCCGTGCCTAGGACTATCGAATCTGCCCAGAGTACTTGACTACCCAATCAGTAGCCTTCAGGGACTATCGAATCTGCCCAATGTACTCTTGCTTTGAGCATGCTAGAACCTTCAACAACGATGAGATCTCAGCCTTCTAGTCGTCCTCCTCGACAACTATTTCCATACTAGCTCAAGCGCCTCTCGAGCATCCATTATCCTCAAACTCGAACCATATCTCCGAGTCATCAACCTGCTTGGAAGGATCCCGTCTGGATTAGACCAAGACTATCTCATATCATGCTTCGCTTCATCACATCCTCGCAAAGCTTCATCCCAACATCATCATCAAATCTATGCATAAGAGCTTCATCATCCGCTACAAATGCCACAAGCAGCTTTTCCCATTCAAGAGCCCTTCCCTTAGCTTTTGAATCATCCTCGATCTAAATCAAATCATCAATCATCTAATTCATAGCAATCAACCAAATCAAACATTAATCCAAGCAATCAAGCATTCTAATATGATCTAAGTATACAATTATCACAATAATGGCAATTTCGTAATTAAAGAGTTGAAAGTCTAATAAGCATGAAAACATGAACAATATCTCTATAATCTTGATGAACGAACTTGCATAGGTTAACATGTAGTAAAATGGATGTAACATCATCATGAACAATGGATCTATATGGATCTACACTTAGGATGAAGAAAATGTATGGAAATCACTATTTTAACACCAAATCAAACCAACGATCCGATATACTCCTTTGGATCCGTGTGAGAGATAATCACCACTCACCAAATCACCTAAACAACACCAAATCAAAACGCTTCAGATCTGGACAGCGAAGGATCTAGCTTGATCTATCGCGAATCCGCTTCAAACGAAGAAATCTCACTTCAAAGGATGAAGATCTTCAATCTAAGCTCTTGAATCTTCAATTTGATCTTCAACTTGGATGGATGGAATCACTAGATTAGAGTGGAGAAAAGAAGTGAAAAAGTGTAGAAGTCGAGCTCTCAAAATGGCAGCACTTCGTCGCTTCGAAATCCGGATCCCAAAAATGAAGAAAAGGACGAGTATTTATAGGCTGATTTCTCCTTAACTCGGCCATCTCCATAAGTCATCTCCGACTTATAACCCTCCGACCTAAGCCTCTTCCGACCTAGCAACCTCCGACTCAACACACGCGCCTATACGACTTACTGGACCCCCTGCCTACGACTTAATGCGCACGTGCCTTAACTGGTTAGGCGACTTAGCGAGATAACCCATCCTACGACTTAACAGCTCAACTGAGTTATGACCTAACCTTAAGCCAACACGCGATCTAAGACTTAGCCAACAATTCTGACTTAACAGACTACGACTTAGAGATCCTGCGACTTATAACTTAGCAGTTAACCCCTAAGTAGGTTACGACCTAACTGAGTATACAACTTACGACCTAACTACAAGGCCACAACCCAGCGACTTAAAGTCCACACGACCTAATACTTAGGTACGACTTAAGACAACGTGATCTAACACTTAGCATTATCTCCTTACACGGCTACGACTCAACTAGGCTACGACCTAACTTCGCTAACCACTAGGTCGCTAACCTGCTATCTACTATAAGTCGCCAACCCTTAGGTCGCTTGACCGACCTATCTCACCATTCGACCTAAAATTCTTAGGTCGCTAACTCATCCAACCGACCTAACCCTAACTCGGTCAGTTTTCTTAAGTCGCCCCTATTCCTTAAGTCGGTCACAACCTTAGGTCGCTCCAACACCCTACGACCTAAGCTATACGACTTAACTATCTTAACTCGTCCACGACTTAGGACTTAAACTCAGGATGTCATAACAACAATGCAACCCAAATGTCAACTGATTTTACAACGTTTCGATCCGTAAAATAAGGGTCGTTACAATATATACCACTACGTTTGCTCATTCTAAGACAGAAAAAACCTTAGCCCTTATTAAACTTATTGGAACTATAAAGTCTTGATTTGCATGCTAAGTTAGACAGAAGAAGGCATTACAGTCTTAGGAGGAATAGTCAACAACACAACATGTCAATAACCGATAGAACTAAGGTAAATATTTAATTTATTTTTTAAAATATTACAAATTTAAATTCAAAATTATTTTAAATTTACACGAAATATATATTTTATACAACTTACAAAATGAAAGTTTAAAATTATTTTGAAAATTTAATAAATATAAAATAATATTTACATTAGGTTTAATTAATAACATATGAATATATATGACTTTATAAATTATAAATGTTATAATAAACTAAAAGTATATATATCATATATGTATAAAAGGGAGGTTGAATGAATTAAAACCCATATAGAACCAAGGGAGTATAATTTTTTTATAGATAACTCTACTCCAAAGAGTAGAGCTAGGGGATTCAAATAGACCGCCACAACCGATCCTCCTTTTTAGCCAGCCCAACATAGAGCATCAAACCCCCATTCATTCTTCCTTTTTTGAGAGATAACTACTCTACGTCTTAAGGGTTACACGGTGGAGCTTGCTAAAACTCAAACCCGCAACCTCAAGGAACTTTATTCCATTGCTAGGCATCCCTAACCAACTGATCTATGCACATGGACTAAGGGAGTATAAATTAGATGCAGAGACATATAATGTCATGAGATATACTCATCTCCCTTAATATGTCAATAATGCTCAATTTTTATTAGTTTAAATTTTGAGTTTAAAATAAGGTTGCTCTCCATCATATACAATATAACTAGGGTATTATATATACTTATGGTTATTGAAAACTCTCAAGCCATAAAATATTTGTGTTATATTTATATGATTCAAATTGGTAAAATTATTTTGTAACTTTGTTGATCACCTTCGAGGGATACAAAAGTGTCCTTAGGTTATCATGAAATGATGGGTCTAGATTATCTAATGTTCTTTATGATTTGTTGAGCACCATCAAGGCTATAAGGATGATTATGAGAATATATATATATATATATATATCATTAGGAATTATATATGAGATATAACTAGTAAAGTGTTACTTACCTTTTATGTAGACTACAATTTGTTAAGAACCCCCAAGGTTGTAGTATCATGATAAAGGATCCTAATACCCAATGGAGGACTTAGAGAAATTCTAGTATGTCTTTTTGGATTTTTAAGAGATGCAGAATCTAGCAGGAGCCTTATTAGATAAATCTAGTAAACAATTCCAATAAGTATAAGAATATATGTGATCCTATAAATATATTAAACCTATTCACCCTCCTCCGTTTCATCCACTCCTATCAGTCATCTACCACTTTTGATTCGTCCCCTTTTTCTCAACCTTAGCTTTCTCTATTGCAACAATGTATTTCTATTTCGCATCACCTCACTACCTTGTTTATGCTTTCTTCGATGGCTATCCATATAGTTCTCAGCTTGGTGACCGGTTTTATCCCATCGATGTCCTAGTACGTAGTTCTGATGATGCTAGCCTTCCAACCCCCTTGAGCTTCTTTTCCAGTGAATCTAAAATTAGTTAGTGTGTCCATTGGCTTGGTTTTTGAAGTGAATAATTTGAACTTCAACATCAGTTCTATTTATTTTATGAACTTGGATTGCTCTGCTACCAGTTTTTTGGATAGTTTGTTCCATGGTAGTCCGAGGTATGCTTTTGGGTTTGGGCTAAGGAACTTTTTCCTACTGTTGCTAATTGTCCTTTTGAAATTGGAACACATTAATTTCATGTGTGGGGGAGTTTGGGTGCCTGATCGAGAGCATCACCTTATCATTCTCCTGTTACTTCATAAGGATTCCTTGGTGATTGCTTATGCATCGGATGTGTCCCATATTGTTGTAGCTTGTGGTGGGCTGTTTGGTTATTTCACTTGCTTCTCTCTTCCTTATCTCATATGTGTCGTTGTTTCAGATGGTTTACTCTAATGTTTTGATGGTGTTTGGCCTTAGAGTTGGGTTGCTTTAGTCATGGAACAGCTTGATTTTTACTTGTGAAATGTTGTATCATATGCCTGTGTGAAATGGTATTGGTTGTATCATTATATTATATCCTTTGTCTATGTGAGTATGCTGCAACATCGATTTGCTTACAATGTTTGATATTTGTGAGATGTATTAAGTGATTATTGTTATGCCACTTGTTGAGTGATTATGCTCTTTAAGCATATATGCCAAAGCTGTTGAGGTATTTTATCACATTTGTAATAATTTTATCTATAAAAGTGGATGGATCACTATGAAAACCGATTTGCCTTGATAATAAAAAAGAATATATGCAATTTTATTTAGTTTAATCTAATTAATTTTTACATATATTAAATGGTAACAACGAAGCTATTTCTAGAGGAACATACTAATTAGCGCCAATTACAAAGATTGGTTGAGAAATGACAAGACCCACCCACTTACAAAATACTATGGCATGTAGTCGCTAATGAGCCTACGTTAAACCCAATAAACATGCAACGCCCGAACAAATATTATCCTACGAGTCATAGTCAATAGACCGTGAACTTGCTTAATATTACATACTTACTACCATAAACACCGAGCTTCAAAGATAGAATGAGAATATGGATAGTAATTCCATATTTAAGCACTTGCAAAATTTGTACAACGAACGATCTCTTACTACAAGGTACGAGATCTCATGCAAATTGTTTTATTTGAAAATGAGCAAAGGAACTCCCATCCAAGATCACATACTCCATATGATTAGGCATATAAAGGGACTGGATGAGTTGAGAATGACTCTTGATCAAGAGTTACAAACTGACTTGATTCTTGGATCATTAACTTTGTAGTTAATCTATTAATATCGAACTTCATTGTGAACTCATTGAAGCATATTATCATAGGTCTCCTTAATATGTTAAGGACAGTTGAGAGTACATTTAAGAAAGAACCAAGTGCAGTTATCATAACCAAGGGCACATTTTATTTAAATAGTTCGAAGATGAGAAAAGTTAGATTAAGGGGAGGTAAGAGTAAAGAAAAGGTAAAGGAAGAGAAGGGTGAATGTCATGATTGCTTTAAAAGGGACACTCGAAGAGAAATTGTTAGATTATCTAAAGTTGCTCAAAGGGAAGAAATCTGATTCCACTCCTAAAGATATTTTCCTTATAGAAAAATGTTTATCTATAAGTGATTCTTCTTTGATTTTAGATATAGAATATAGAACTCATATTTGTAATTCATTACAAGGACATAGGAGTAAGAGGCCCATATAAAGAGGGACCGTGAAATTCTAGGCTGCAAATAGTGTTATTGTAGTTTCTATAGTAATTGGAGATTACCAAATGAATCTTGCTAGTGAACATGTTTTAGTTTTATATAATTGTTATTTAGTTTTGAACTTTATTAATGGAATAATCCTCATTTCCCATTTGACGAAAAATGGTTATAGTTTTAGTGTAATGACAATATTATGAATATTTATTATGGTAACAAAATTGTTTGCTTTGGAACTCTTAAAGATGACATTTATAAACTTAAATATAATCATATATTTGTTGTTGAAAATAATAATGCATCCAAAATAAATGACAGTTACCTATAGCATTATAGACTAGGTGATATAGGTGAGAAACGACTAAACAAGTTAAGGAACCGAGGGTTTCTACCATATTTTGATTCTAAATCATTTGATACTTGTAAATCGTGTCTCAAAGGCAAAATTGCCAAATATCCATTCAGTAGGAGAAACAAAAGAGTTATTAAAATCTTAGGACTAATAC
Source organism: Allium fistulosum (assembly GCA_030737815.1). Lineage (NCBI taxonomy): Eukaryota > Viridiplantae > Streptophyta > Magnoliopsida > Asparagales > Amaryllidaceae > Allium > Allium fistulosum. The sequence goes on from CM060903.1 coordinate 995,723,090, forward strand.
ATACCGATGTATCTGGTCCGATGTCTATAGATACCAAGGTGGATCCTTATAATTCATTAAATTCACCGATGATTTATCTAAATATGAATATGTATATCTTAATAGTTTTATGATAGATACATTGAACATAAGAATGTAGTTGAAAACCAGACATGCAAAAAGATTAAAATACTTTGACCTAATCAAGGCAACATGCACATTGGATATGAACTCCAAAAGTACCTAAAAGAGAATATGAATTTATCTCAAGTCACTCCTCTCTACAGTGCTCGGCGCAATGGTGATTCGAAAAGGAGAAATCAAACTCTATTAGGCATGGTTCAATTGATGATGAGTGATACTGAGTAGCTTTTTTCCTTTTAGGGATATGTGCTTAAAACCATGGCATATAGGTTGAATTTTATACCATCTAGTTTGGGGCATAAGACACCATACAAGTTATGGACTGGCGAGAAATCCCATCTTAATAATATTAAGGTATGAGTTTATTTGGCTCACGTTAAGGGTGCAAACCCTAGTAAACTTGAGGTCAGATTAATTTTATGTAAGTTTATAAATATTCTAATAATTCTCACAAATATATATATTCTATTGTACTGAGGAACAAAAAGTATTTATTGCAAGACATGCCACCTTTTTGAAAGTGGAATTTTTATCTTAAAAATTAGTGGCAGTAAGATAGACTTGGATGAGATCCAAGAAAATCACATAGAAACTAAATATTTAGATGGTAAATCAACATCCATAGAAAAAAGGCAACCTATTAGAAGGTCTAGTACAGAATCTTATGCACTAAAGAGATAATATGGTTTTCTTATTGACAATGAGAAAGAGAGGACTGCATTGCCTATAATGATGATTCCCTTCCATACGGACAAGCCTTAGAGAGTAAAGAATCTGCATTGTAGCTTGATGCGATGAAATCCAAAATGGATTCCATGTACAAAAAAAAAGTTCAGACATTGGAAAATGTACCCGAAGGTGTAGAATGCATCGGCTATAAACGGACATTTAAGAAAAAGATTGGTGCAGCTGGAAAGGTTGAGTTCTATAAGACAGGGTTGGTGGCGAAAGGTTTTCGTTAATTTAAAGTTCCTAATTATGATGGAACGTTTTCTCCATTCATCGTGCTAAATCAAGTTAGATTATACTTGTAGTCATTGCTTATTATTGTAACGACCCGAAAATTTAATGGTTTTAATAATGTAGTTAATTGAACTTTTGTGGAATTTTAAATAATAAAATTTTGAAAAAAAATGGATATTTGGAATACGTATATTTAAATATAACAAATGGTAAATTTTCATTTGTAATTATGGAAGTTTATTTTCTTGTGTAATTCTATTTAAATTCAAATCAATTAATATTTGGTGATAATAAAATGTTTTCCAAACTTGAATATTTTTATACAATAAATTTGTAAATCATCTTCTGAGAGAGACATCATATTTCGTTTCTCCAAATTTGAACTGCTATTGCTCGGTTTATCTTATTTTCGACATTTTAGCAGCATTTTTCGGTACCGGATATCGACTTTTGATAGGATGGTCGTATCACTGATATCTGTGCACCATTCTGATCGTCTTGTCGTGATCTCTGCAGTATATTCAATTGTGTGTTTCGAAGTCCGTTACGCGGTGAAATCCGCGGAACGGTTATCCGTATCGGTATTCGTTTTGAAATCTTTAGTGTTCTGTGTCCTTTCATTTTCTGCTGTGTAAATCTAACCGCCATTTGCTTTTTATTATTCCAGAATTCATGTACCTTACCATCACTATTTCCTGTATATAAATTATACTGTGCTGTCAGTTTCATTTTACCACTTGACATTCCTTTTCATTGATTCTATTCATAAATTTATGATATAAAATAATGCATATCTTTAATTCAAGCTTTCCTTTATTCTGGCTGTCACCTACTCTATCCCCTATTCAATTTATAATATTGATGAGTCATTTTCCTTCACGTTTTTCCTTTCTGCTCAAGAATATATAAATTATAAGTCACATCCATATTTGGAGAAGCCTGTTCAATTTCTTCTTTGTTTTTTTTCATTTGAGTTAAGTCATCTTCTTCCTCACCTATAACTGCATGACTTTTCCTCTCCTTTTCTTTTGCATTCTTTGTTCTAAAGGCATGCGCGTTCTTCCTCACCCGTTCGCCCTCCACCACTCCAAATTCTCCGTCATCCCACTATGTGAGCGTTAACCCGAGCACGCCCCTCCAACCCACGCAAGCACGCCATACCCACTGCCATGAACCCGCCTTCATCTCACTGTGCTCCGCCTCCCACCGAAGCAGCCGCCTTGAGCTCGCTAGCAGCCCCTCTTTCTCCTCCGTAGTGCACCCAGGCCTCTCCTCTCCTCAGCCTTATTTTCCACCCTTGCTCTACCGCTGATCCTCCTCCCCTTCTAGCTACAGCCGAGTCTTTCCCTGACCTCGCTAGCCTTTCCCGCCCTCTTCCAGGCCGAAGCCATGCGGCCACGCAACCCAAACCGACCGAACACTCAACTAGCTTTCATCTTCACCATGTGGCCGAAGCTCCGCATCCACCTCGCTCACAATAGCAAGCCTCATATTCTATTTTTTGTTGACTTATTTGCTTCGAAGCCGAGTGTGCTCATTCGTTTGAGAATTTTATGATGATGTAAGTATATATATATATCTACTTTTACAGTCTGTTTTTTTAGTTTATATGAAGATCTGTGTGGGTATGGATATACTTCAATAAAGTATGTTCATTTTTTTTATTTAAATTATAATAGGTATAAGTTTATACATTGGTGTAAGTTGCAGTATCATATTTGTAAGCCTACAGTATTATATATGTATACTATATAAAAGTGTATGGGTATGTTTTGAATTCTCGAGAAAGCTTGCTAGCTCCTATAATCATTGTAACTATATTTTTCGTTAAAAATGTTATAATATATAAGTATTTATATTAGTGTAAATATATATATATATTAGTTTATATATACGTATATAATATGTTAAGAATGTTATATTATATGTTGAATGGTATTTACATGTGACAGTTTTAAAGAGGATATTATATGTGTGAGTTTCTAAATTTTGTTCACAATTAGTCCATATATATAGGTATAAGACTATACATTTTCTTACATACTAGTGTCACCATATTCGAATATATATTGTATGGCAGATGTGAGATGTGAGCTATGATTTCTTTGTTTTATATATATATATATAATTTATTTTCAGTTTAGCTTGAGTACAAAATCTTACCTTTATATATATTGAGAGGTATATACAGCGCAGACATGTATGTTCCTATTTAGCTGCGCTTCCATATTGGGTATTTGTTTTAAAGTATACAAAGATATATCTTGTATGAAGCTAAATTTATAAGATTGATATAAGTATAGATCTTTATTTTAATATAAGTTTTAAATTAAATATTGACTCTATATGGTTATATATATGAGTTCACTTATATCAATTATTTTCATCAATCCAGTTTGATTCTGATCCGTTCTCATCAATTCAAACTATCAGCTTTGTTCGTCGAATCGTGTCCATCTAGCTTTGCTTTGGAAGTCGTACTTGCATTTCGTAACTCAATTTCATCGTCTATCCTCTCTAGCCTCGAAAGGTGAGCAATCACTCATGATTAACGTTCTTATATTTATTAAATTTGATTTCAATTGAAACGACAATTGAAATATGCTGCTGTTAGTTATTTAAATTGTTATATATATGTTGTTATCTGTATCTGTTCACCCGTGACATCTGACACATATCCGGTTATTTATATATATTTTTTAACTTGTTATTGATGATAAATGCTTGTTGTTGATATGTTATATTTATTATCATAATTGTTTTCACTCTACAAGTTCCCTGTTAGTATAGAATTCCCTATGGGTTGAAATGATACATACCCGAACGATTTTGTAGAATAGGGCAAAATCGTTATGGGTTGAAATGATAAACCCAAGCGATTTTCATTTGAATTGAATTTGGGATTGCGGGTTGAAAAGATATACACCCGTATATATTTAAATTGTGGATTGAAATGATAAATATCTGTATCACTTGACCATAGGATAGAAAATTATATACAAGCACCGTTGGTCTATATATATATATATAAATATATATATTGAAAATGATTTCCAAGGTTTTTGAAAAGAAATATATGTGGTTTTAATAAATATTGATTTTAAGATATTATATCTTTAATATAGGTTTTATAATAATTTTAATAAATTAAGTTGGAAAGAGAAATAGAAATTAATTTGAAATTTATTTGAATTTTCTTAAATAAAACCGATTTGAAACTTATTAAATTTGAGATTTTAAAGATATGATTTATAACTTGATTTTTGATTTTAAAGTGATTAAATGAATATTTCAAGTAAATAAATTGAAGGGAATATTTAGTTTATAAAAATTGTAATTTAAGGTTTTATTTAAATGATCTTGGATGGACTAAGTGAATTTTTCAAATATAAAATAATGGTAAAGTTGAATTTGAAATATGAATGAAATTAAGCTTTGAAATCTATTGAAATTGAAATGGTTTAAATTGTGGTTTATATATGTATTTGTAATCGATATAAATTTTAAATGGTTTTGAACCGAATTGAAATTGGTGAATTGAGATTAAATTTAATTGAATTTTTGAATTCGAGTTTATCTGAATCGATTTTTTTTAAATTTGAGGAAACTATTTTTATTTTATATAAAGTATTTTAATATTAAAAAAATTCTTTATGAATTATTTTAATGTAAACTATTTTTAATTTATAACTATTTTAATATACAACAATTTTATTATATAAACTATTTTGATTTTATAATCTATTTTATTACATATACTATTTTCTATATCTAAACTGTTGAGTGGAAAGTATTATGATTTCAAAGTGTTATGATTTCTGAAAATGAATATTATTTTGAGTGAATAATGATATCGTATTGAGATGGTTTTGAAATAGATATGATATTTTGGTTTTGAAATATGATTTGAAATGAAATGACCACGGTGTTATAATAACGTTTGGTTGTTAAAGAGACCGGGATCAGATATTGCCATACTCTCTGCCAATACCGAAAACCACTTTAACAACTGTGTACGTGGTGGAGATTCCAAAATGAAGTAGGATGGTTTGGTGACGATTCTATATGGTATTTACGTAGCCCCGACTCCCGTGAGTAAGCTTGATGCGGCTAAAACATGAGCCACGCCGGGACAAGTGAGGTCATTCCTCCTATCGGACACATTTCTTCGATATCATTCTATTGCTTTTGTGATTTGATTGGGTGCACCTTCGATTTTGATTTGGGAGTGTGTCATGAGGTGGGCGGTAGTAGATGCTATGCGTTACCACCAGTCCGGATACGCAAATGGTATATCTACCCTGGCATTGCCTCAATTGCCATGTCGCATGCCCTATCGCGCCTTCTACGAGTTTGTTTTATGTCGTACCTATGGAGTGCTCCCTGATAGCCCACCTACGGGTGGAGTTTACAGTATCTGTATAGACTACGGCATTATAAAAATGTGTTAAGGAGGATATGGGTAACGCCTTAACGCTATTTTAATAGTTTACTTTACTATAGACATAGTATAATAGCGTATATTACTACATAGTAGATAGTTCCACGGATCCTTAAAGGATGGTTATCCCAAACATCCATTGAGTTACTTGTATTTCAGTTGATATTTCACTTGAGTTGGATTTATTGATATAAGAATGTTAATCCTGACTCGAGTGTTTTGTGTTTTGGTTTACGCTCGGGTCAGACTGAGTGTCACAGCATTTGAGACTCACCTTTGGAGTTTGGAGCTTCGCTTGGAGATCCATCTACATCTATTCAGCTTTCATCCATCCGGTTGATTTGTTCAGAGAAGTCATATGTTTGTATTCGAGACTTCATTGTATTTGATATTTCTGTTGTATTTTATTTCAAACTCTGATGTTTATATAGTAGCTTCATGAACTACTATTTATCTATTCCGCTGCTTATTGTTATATGACTCTGTGTATGTGATTCTATGATTGATTTATTTACTGTATATGCTGAGTTTTGCCAAATTATAAATTAACAATCTGATATTTTGAGCAATTCATGTCCGACATGTGCGGATGCGAATGGCACGAAATACCGGGTCGTTACAGTTGGTATCAGAGCTTTGGTTTAGGCAAAACTTAACATATAGAGTAAATTTAATTATAGAACCACCTTCGTTCGAGCTTGAATTCCTTCCTCTTTGATTTGGATTTCTTTCGAACTTTGGAACCCTACCTTGTTCTAAAATACATTCTTGTGCTTTCTCGTTCGTGTTCTTCTTGATTCTGGAGCATCCCATAGCTCCGCTATATGATCCTAAAAGGGTGAAACTCCTTTATAACATGCATCGATTCACCGAAGATTTTTGTATCGTCGGTTTAGATGCTGCCATCTCTTGTTATGCCTGAATTCTATCTCCTGCGATTGAATGTTGATTTGCCTCAGAATTCTACATCGATCTTATTCTTGAAATCACGGTTGACCCGGTTAAGGTTGCCCGCGATTTATATTGGTCTATCCATCTTTTCTCTTTTGCTATTTAATCATCTTATCCCTTTTGAAACGTATCTTCTTAGCTAGAATTCTTCTTGATTTGGGTCCCCCTAATTTGGATCTCTATCCTTATTTGAAATCGATCCTGAAATCATCGAGTAAAGGAGTGTATTTGTAATTAATATTAAAATTGTTTTATATATTGTGTTGTTTGAGTTGTTAAGTTTGAATTTTGGGTTTCGATCGACTCGTTTGATCAACGATATCGATAGGAATTCCAAAACACTTGAACATAGCAAACTGGCATGATATTGTTTTCAAATTTGGTAAATGAAATAAATTTTGTGTGATTATATTATATATATATATAAGTATAAATTTTCTGAAATCAAATAGTTAAATTGAATTGGTTGTTAGAAATGATAATATTATGTTATCATTTATTGTTTTGTCAGTATTACCAAACCATTAACTATTGTTGGATAATTTTATAAAATATAGTTTATAAATCTGACTTGCAAATGAAATGAATTTAATTTAAGAATTTGAGAACTAAAACTTCTGGTGCTCTTCAAAATTTGGTTTCAAAGGTTTTGAAAATAGATTATTTGAAATATAATTGAATGGAAATTGTTTCAAAAGAATAATTTTAAAAGTTTTAAATCAGTACTCTCCTCTTTTGTCGCTGGAAAATAATTTCGGTGATGACTGCAGCATCATCGACATTCATTTTCGAGTCTCGAAGTGGAGAGACCACGTAGTAGCTTTGCTACACTTTTGTTTTGAAATGGATTTGATTTAAATTTGTTGTGTATAAATTGATTTATATAATATATATGTATATAATTATTTCAAAATAATTTGAAGTGAAACTGGAAATTTGAATCTTAAAGTTTTATATTAAGAAATGGTTTCAATTATTGAAATAAAGTGAAATGTTTGAATAATTGGAATATCTAAAATGATAAATGGAATTAAACCAACCTGAAATAATGAATTTGAACAAACTTATTTGCATAACACCGAATTACATTCTAATATATATAACTTGCCTAAAATATTCAACAAAGTTAAAATGTTAGGATATAATAGGGTTGTACAAGAAGAAAACTTAAGTAATAAATTGTTCAAACTAAAATCTGGCTTAATATAATTGTTGCAGATAGAAGGAAATTTTGTATAGTATTTAATTGCACTCATAAACATTTATATAACTTACCTAAAAAGTTTAAATGTAATTGGAATGTAATTGGATAGTATACACTATGATATCAGTAATAGAACATCAAAATGGTGTTGTTAAGGGAATTTACAGACAATAAATGGGATAATAAAAGGAAAATTTATTTGTTGAATAATATATGGTTATAAAATGTTTATACACCTAATATATGTTGCAAAATATGTTAAGTGAAATAAAATAAATGAAAGAGAAGACTATTTAAGCAGATAAATATGAACTTAAGAATGGTGAATTTGAATTTTAGTGAAAATCAACTCAACTAAAGATAAATGGATAAAATAAATAAGTTAATTAAAAATGAATTTGTTGAAAGAAATGTGGATAAAATGAAATAAAGTCAATTTTTAATTGAATGACTATTTATTAGTTGAATGAAATGGATTAAACCAAATTGTCGAATATTAATTTATAAAAAAATTGAAATCTATATGGTTTTGAATAGTTGAAAGTAAATGTTAAGGTAGAATTAACTATGGTTGATCAATAGATTTAATAGATGAGTAAAATAAAACAAATTTTGTTATGAAATTTTTGCAATAAATTTTAATAAATTTGAAACAAACCAATTGAATGAAAATATAAGAAAATGAAATCAATCAAATGTGAACACCATAAATTTGATTGATTAAATAAAATGAATTGGAATCAATTAATCGGATATAAACTCCATTTATGTTAAATTAATTGTTTATATGATTTAAATTAATTGTTTTATTTTGTTTTCAATCTATTTTCTTTCTGGTTGTCTCTATTCTCCTACCTCCTTCCTTTTCGGGGACGAAAAGTTTTGAGTGGGGGAGAGTGTAACGACCCGAAAATTTAATAGTTTTAATAATGTAATTAGCTGAACTCTTATGGAATTTTAAATAATAAAATTTTGTAATTTTTTTTTGGATATTTGGAATATGTATATTTAAATATAACAAATGGTAAATTTTCATTTTAAATTATGGAAGTTTATTTTCTTGGGTAATTCTATTTAAATTCAAATCAGTTAATATTTGATGATAATAAAATGTTTTCCAAACCTGAATATTTTTATACAATAAATTTGTAAATCATCTTCTGAGGGAGACGTCATATTTCGTTTCTCCATATTTGGACTGCTATTGCTCCGTTTATCTTATTTTCGACGTTTTAGCAGCATTTTTCGGTACCGGATATCGACTTTTGATAGGATGGTCGTATCATTGATATCTGTGCACCATTTTGATCGTCTCGTCGTGCTGATCTCCATAGTATATTCAATTGTGTGTTTCGAAGTCCGTTACGCGGCGAAATCCGCGGAATGGTTATCCATATCGGTATTCGTTTTGAAACCTTTAGTGTTCTTTGTCCTTTCATTTTCTACTGTGTAAATCAAACCGCAATTTGCTTTTTATTATTCCAGAATTGACGTACCTTACCGTCACTATTTCCTGTATATAAATTATACTGTGCTGTCAGTTTCATTTTACCACTTGACATTCCTTTTCATTGATTCTATTCATAAATTTATGATATAAAATAATGCATATCTTTAATTCAAGCTTTCCTATATTCTGGTTGTCACCTACTCTATCCCCTATTCAATTTATAATATTGATGAGTCGTTTTCCTTCACGTTTTTCCTTTCTGCTCAAGAATATATAAATTATAAGTCACATCCATATTTGGAGAAGCCTGTTCAATTTCTTCTTTGTTTTTTTTAATTTGAGTTGAGTCATCTTCTTCCTCACCTGTAACTGTGTGACTTCTCCTCCCCTTTTCTTTTGCATTCTTTGTTCTAGAGGCATGCGCGTTCTTCCTCACCCATTCGCCCTTCACCACTCCAAATTCTCCGTCATCCCACTATGTGCCTGTTAACCCGAGCACGCCCCTCCAACCCACGCAAGCACGTTGTACCCATTTCCATGAACCCGCCTTCATCTCACTGTGCTCCGCCTCCCACCGAAGCAGCCGCCTTGAGCTCGCTAGCAGCCCCTCTTCTCCCCTCTCTCTCCTCTGCAGTGCACCCAAGCCTCTCCTCTCCTCGGTCTTATCTTCCACTCTTGCTCTACCGCTGATCCTCCTACCCTTCTAGCTACAGCCGAGTCTTCCCCTGACCCCGCTAGCCTTCCCCGCCCTCTTCCAGGCCGAAGCCATGCGGCCACGCAACCCAAACCGACCGAACACTCACCTAGCTTTCATCTTCACCACGTGGCCGAAGCTCCGCATCCACCTCGCTCACAACAGCAAGCCTCATATTCTATTTTTTGTTGACTCGTTTGCTTCGAAGCCGAGTGTGCTCAGTCGTTTGAGAATTTTATGATAATGTAAGTATATATATATCTACTTTTACAGTCTGTTTTTTTTAGTTTATATGAAGACCTGTATGGGTATGGATGTACTTTAATAATGTAAGATCATTTTTTTGATTTAAATTATAATAAGTATAAGTTTATACATTGGTGTAAGTTGTAGTATCATATTTGTAAGCCTACAATATTATATATGTATGCTATATAAAAGTCTATGGGTATGTTTTGAATTCTCGAGAAAGCTTGCTAGCTCCTATAATCACTGTAACTATATTTTTCGTTAAAATGTTATAATATATAAGTATTTATATTAGTGTATATATATACATATATTAGTTTATATATACGTATATAATATGTTAAGAATGTTATATTGTATGTTGAATGGTATTTACATGTGACAGTTTTAAAGAGGATATTATATGTGTGAGTTTCTAAATTTTGTTCACAATTAGTCCATATATATAGGTATAAGACTATACATTTTCTTACATACTAGTGTCACCATATTCGAATATATATTGTATGGCAGATGTGAGATGTGAGCTACGATTTCTTTGTTTTATATATATATATATATATATATATATATTATTAATTTATTTTCAGTTTAGCTTGAGTACAAAATCTTACCTTTATATATATTGAGAGGTATATACAGCGCATACATGTATGTTCCTATTTAGCCGCGCTTCCATATTGGGTATTTGTTTTAAAGATATATCTTGTATGAAGCTAAATTTATAAGATTGATATATGTATAGATCTTTATTTTAATATAAGTTTTAAATTAAATATTGACTTTATATGGTTATATATATGAGTTCACTTATATCAATTATTTTCATCAATCCAGTTTGATTCTGATCCGTTCTCATCAATTCAAACTATCAGCTTTGTTCGTCGAATCGTGTCCATCTAGCTTTGCTTTGGAAGTCGTACTTGCATTTCGTAACTCAATTTCATCGTCTATCCTCTCTAGCCTCGAAAGGTGAGAAATCACTCATGATTAACATTCTTATATTTATTAAATTTTGTGATAACCCGGATTTTTGGACATCTGTTAATTGGATAATTATCTGATTTTATTTGGAAAAATACATTTTGATAATTAGAAATATTTGAAGATATATATATAAAGATATTGAACATAAAAATATAAATAAGTTTATATTGTTTAATTAAGTTATATACATATAAATGAATAAAAGTATATACTAAATAAAGATATAAACACATTTCATAATTTATATAAAACATAAGTATTAAGGTAAAATATTTAATAAAGATTTAAAACATTGTAAACATAATAAATTAATTTAAAATGAGAAACTAAACACTTGTCAATTAAGAAATTTATGAAATATACATTTGTAAGCATTCTACAACTTAAGTTAACAAGTGGCCACATCTTGTTTTAAAGAAAATTTAGTACATAACAATGTTTAAAAGAAGCAAAACCTATTTTATAACTTCCAGTTCAAAACTTTCCTCTGTACTCTCTTTCTTTCTTCTTCTTAAAAATATTAACAAAACCAAAACAAACTTTAAATCAACCCAAGTACAAGTTCTCGGAATCAAGCAGCAATTGCAAGCTTCTTTGGTTCAGATCAGTTTCAAAAAGTCAACAAGCAAATCCAACTTCAAAGCTTCAGATCAATAAAAGATCAAAAGCATTTTTCCAGATTTCAAAATACTGTCCAGTTTCAAAGATCAGGCATTTTCCAACATTCAAGTTTTCAAAAATCTCGACTGTTTCATTTTACTCTGCTTAAACAAAAGAGGTGAGTAAACATAACTTTTAAAAAGCTAAATCTAATTTATATTCTGATGCATGTGATAATTCTTGAAGTAATGATGTGAAAATGTTTTGTATGAATGAATTTTGCCTGTAAATATAGTTGAATCACTGTGTGATCATCTGCATGTCTGTATATAGATATATAAGCCTCTGTTCTTGAATTGCAGACTCAAAATTAACTTAAATAAATTCGTATCTCCTCACCTAAACAATTTTAGGCCAGGATTATTAAAGGAAAAATGTTTGTATGGATACAATATCATTCTTAAAATATTTTCAAGTGAATATATTAAGTAATTTTTGGGAAAACAAGAAATTACAATGATGATCAATTCAAGTTAGAAATTTGGTTGTTTAATTTTCATGTTTTGATTATATAACTAGATTCGTACTTAAAAACTATGATTTTTGATAATAATATCAGGATTTTAAGGTTAGTATTTTTGTGAGGAATTAGAGATGATCGGAAATGGGGATTTCGTCGATTCTCGACGATCAGAGGAGGGTTGAGCATCATGCTCGTTGTTGAAGGTAGCTGGGTGTCTGGGGATTGAGGGAAAAATAATCGGTGGATTTCTAGATCACCGTGGTGATTGAACGCCGACGATCTAGGGTTTAAGACCCTGCTCGAGACGACTGGATTGTCGAGGCCAATGCAATGTCGTAATCGCATCGGAAGAGGCCGGAGTAAGGGGAAAAGGAGCATGGTCGAGTGGCGAAGGTCTGGGCACGGCGACGAGTTTTCTGGTGGTCGGCATTGGGCGGTGCGAGGTGGTTCGTGCGATCGGGTTTGTCCCTGTATAGCTCGTTTTGCTCGATTTTGATTTACGAGTTCGATCGGGTTTCTGGGTAGTGGAGGCGATCAAGCATGTCATCGACGACTTGCTGGTGGTAGCGGTGATGGTTGGAGTGGTTCTGATCATGTGTGCATGTACACGTGTGTCAGTGTGTGTCTGGGTTTGGGGTTGCCGTGATTTGAGAGGAGAGGAAGAAGGAGGAAGGTCGGGGTAGTTTGGGTTTTGACTCGAGTTTGTATTGGGTTGGGCTCGAGTCTGGTCTGTAGGGTAATTAGCAAAATTTATTTTTAAATTAGAAGGTTTAGAGTAAGAAAATTCCTAATTTATATTGGGTAATTAATTATCAGTTAAATAAATTTTCTTTTATATATAATAAATGTTTTATTTAGTAATCGGTTAAAGAAAGTTAAACGATTTATGTTACATAAATAAATTAAGTAGATTCTTAAGTTTATTTAAAAACTTAATTTAAATATGTAATGTAGTAGTTAATTAAAGGAGTAATACATTTTTATATTATACGTTAATGGTAAATAATTTCAAGTGTAAGATCTTAATAATGTTTTAGAAATTAATAAAGAAAAGGTTTATCTTAAAATTAATTAAGGTATTGGATAATTAATGAGTAACTAAATTAATGAAGTAATTAAAGAGGAATTAATTAATTAATGATTAATGATTAATTAATTAAGGATTAAGGATTAATTAATTAATAATTAAGAATAGAGATTAATTAATTAAGTAATTAGAGACTAATTGATTGGTAATTAGAGATTAATCGATTGGTAATTAGAGGTTAATTAATGTAAGTAATTTGAGATTAATTACTTAAATGATAATTACTTAATGTAAGTGATTATAGGATAATTCATTTTAGGAATTAATTAAAGATAAATATAATTAATGTGAAATGGTGAAGGTTAATTAATTTGGGTAATTAATTAAAGGCTAATTACTGAATGTAATCAGAGAGGATAATTAAGGGATGACTAATTAATGGTTTGTAATTAATTAATATTAAGTAAGTAGGATTAAAAATGATTGAAGTAATTAATTTAATTTATTTAAATTAATTAGAAATGGTGTGACTAATTAATCTTACTTATGAATGATTGTGTAATATTGTATGCCTTAAAATAGTTGACATCCCTATGTGATTTGTGTGATATGATATGTTTGGATTGAACTGTATGGTTTTGTCTATCTATGATAAATGGCTATATAAATATGTAATTGTAGATATAAATGGAATTGTTTTAAACTTAAACAGCTTTGCTTAAGATGATTCGAAGAGGCCGGAGTCGGGTATTAGTAAATGCCCGAAACCATTTCGATTCTTTATAGATTGATATGAGAAATCAATAGGCTGAAATGGAATAATTTAAATGACTGGACCATTTAAAACTAAGTAAAGGTACATAGGGATTGATTAAGTGTTGACTATAACAAGTTGTGAACTTGTAGTGATGAACGGGTTACCCCGGGTTTTATATAAGTTCTATGAATTGGAATTTCATGTTAGATAAGTTTACTCACGCTGGTTTCCAGCCTGACCCGGGTGTTACTTTGATGTAATGCTCGGGTCAGACCGAGTATTACAGATTTTCAGGTAAGGACGTTTAGGAGTTCAGGAGACGAGCTGGATGGCAGGAACGTATGGAGTGTTTCTACTGTGTTATATTATTGTATATCTGAGGCTTGATAATTATGTATATCCAGTGTTTGTATAAATATGTAACTCTGATGTATTAAAATGTAATCGACAGATATAATATTGTTTTGTAAAACTGTTATCATTTATTATTATATTTTATCCGCTGCGAATGTGAGATGTTGATGTTTCTTCTTCTTCTTCTTCTTCTGTTTCTTTCTTCTATCTCTTTCTTTTTCTTCTAACTATCTGGAAATTTCGGGTTCGAAATTTCCGGGTCGTTACACTTGGTATCAGAGCTGAAGGTTAAGCGAGAACCTTGGCTCTGTTGGGATTACTCGTTAAGGATAGGGTCAATGGTACCCTAGAACGAGTTGAGTGTGTGTATATATATATATGAGAGCGTAATTGTTATTTTCTTATATAAGGATTTTAAATGATTTTATATAAGAATATATTTTGATATATAAAATGATATTTCTTTCTAATAAATATTAAGGTAATTGGTTGTTAAAATATTGGAATTAAATTAAGTGGTAATAGAAATAAAGCCAAATTAAAATTGAATGAAGATAAGTTTGAAATGAATTCAAACTAAAATTAAAATCTTGAATTTGTAGAAATGTTATCAAGAATAAAGGTAATAATGAATTGGTTTCCAGATATGATAATCTTGGTTATTATCATAAATGGTAATTGTGTTTAATAATGATTGTTGTTAATGATTTAGCAAAATGAAATGTTTAGGGAAGTAAACATTTAAGTAAGTATAACTTATAAATTGGAATTGAAGATAATTTAAAATTGTGAAATTTTAAATCTAAATCCAGAAAACTTGAAATTATTTTAAAGAAATCTGTTTGAAATAAAAACCAAGAATGATTTAAAAATTTAAGGTATAACTTGGTGTGTAAAGGAAATAAATATCTATATTTGAAAATAAACTCTAAGGTTGAGTTTTGAACTTTCATTGGGATGTGATGTGAAACCCAAAGTGAAGTAAGTTTTTAAACTAAAGTGGAAAGATTATTAATCTGAAGTTTAAAATTTGAATGGGAATTCAAATTGTGTAAAGTTAACCGGATCAAGTAAATTTAACTTAACTTGGAGGAAGTTAAATAAGTTTAGAATGAACAACTTGAATTGGAAATTTTATGATGAAATTGAAATTTAACTTGGAAAGTTAAATGGTTGGTTTTAAATGGGAGTTATGAGTAATCTCAAAATGGGTTTGAAATCCGGAAATTGAAAATGGATAATAAATTAGAATCTGAAGATTAAATTATTTTTGAATTCTTATTTGAACTTTGTAATAAGTTAAGTAAAGATAATTTTAAATGGAATTTGGATTCAGAATTAAATGGTTTTAAAATTTAAGTTGTTAAATTAAAAATAAAGGTTGATTTGATTTAAAAGTAAGAGTTAATTTGACTTAAGGAATTAAATCAACATTTAAAAAAAATTTAACTCAAATTTATATAATTTGAGATGGTTTTAAGTTGAGATTTGAATAAAATTTGTTCAAATTGAATTTGATTTGGATTAATTTGAAATAAAATTGAAGATTGAATGAGTTCAAATTCAAATGAGAATTGGGATTAATTCAAACTGGAATTGAAATGAATTAGAATTGGTTCAATTTGAAATTTATGTGAATTAATTGAAATTGTGATAAAAGTTGAATAGTTAAAAAAAAAAAAAATCAAATGGAATTTGATTTGAAATTGGAAAGGAATTAAGGTTAATTCAACTTGAATTGGGATTAAATCAATTTCAATGGAAATTGAAGTATTGAGTCAATTTAAATGAAATTGGAATTTAAATTGAATTGTTGGGAAATTAATTGGAAATGGAGATTGGAAAATTAAACGGTTTGACTCGGGACTATTTTCAAAGTAAATTGTTTTAATATAAATATTTTTTCCAAACTATTTACTATACAATCTTTCTTCTTAAACCCCAAACTATTTTATACTTATTTTACAATTATTTTGAACTATTTAACTATTTTGAAACTGTCTTATAAACTAATTACTATTTTTCAGTTACTTATATCTAATCACTATTTAAAAAAAAACTAGTTTGCAATTATCTAACTATTTTATACCTACTTAATTATTTTACAGATATTTTACAAACTAATAACTATTTTTCAACTACTTATCTATTTTAAATTTTTTTCAAGTTATTTTTAAATTTAAATAGGTCAGAGTTCAAACTGTTTATAATTGAAGTAATAACTTAATTGGAAATGGAAGAAATTGAGAATAAGTGAATGGAATTAAAGGAAATGTGAATAGAAAAGAGAATTGATTTGGCTAATAACCAATAAAAGATAAATACGTAGGATATACGTATATTATTCTATTCGCATAGTGATTTGATCCAGATTCGAACACAGAATTTCGAGATAGTATTATCGATCCGAGTTGGGATTTTTCGCTCGATTTTCGACGGCGAACCTGGATATGGGTTTTGATTGGTTCTGGATATTCTCTATCATAGCTACGACTATGCAAGGAGAATGACGGTTTCTGATCAAGAAACCAGATCTGAGTCCGCACTAGGAAGTCGGATGGACGATACTAGTTCGGAAGTGAAATTGTGTGATCGATTGAGTGATCAGATTGATTTTGCGTACGGATGATATGTGTACATCGTACGAGTTTGAATGAAATTGATATTGAAGTTTGTGGATTAGGATTGTAAAATGATCTTTGAAATGGATTTGAAATGAAAAGTATATTTGTGAAATATAATGGAATTGGATATTTCTTTGGTTGAAATTTACTATATGGAAGTAAGTAAATGGTAAATAACTTTATAAAGAAATCAAACTTGAATATTTGATTTGACAATAAATAAAGTTATATTTTGTAATATGATAAACTTCCCTTATTGAATCTAGCCAGAATAAAAAGGGTTTTGAAATATTTAAAGTATAAAAGAGGTTTTATACAAGTTTGAAGTGATCCAAAGATTTTCAAAGTTATATATATCTATATATATATATAAAGGATCTTATGAGAATGATTTTGAAAAAGGTTTTGGGAACCTATGAATTTGGAAAAGGCTTTTGATTTTTGGGAAAATCAATTTTGGATTTTGGAAAGCCTAGTTTGAGAATTATCGATTTTTGGTAATCGATTTTGTGTAAAGGAGATTTTGATAAATCATAAAGGGTATGATTTGAAGATACTATAAGTATATAGTATAAAATGTTTTGAGTATAGCTCTGGGGAAAAAGGCGCTCCCTTGAAATGAACTTCTCAGGAGTGCCACTGGGTGGTACTGCCTTGAACCCCAAGGGGGATTCTAAAGTTGATCCTGTGAGGAGTCCGGACAAACTAGTTCCTGAGGATTATTTGTGTAGCGAAAGTCGAGGGGCTGGTGCCCACAGAGGCATTTGGGTTATGCTGTGACGACAGTTTAACTCGATGTCTCTGCGATCTACTGCAGACCATAGCGAAAGTCATGTGTGCCGCTGAGAGCCAACTGTCTACGTTTGATTTTATATCGGTAGACTGTGACACTATGGTAACATAGCGAAAGTCGTGTGTGCCGCTGAGAGCCAACTGTCTACGTTTGATTTTATATCGGTAGACTGCGACCTATGTGGGAGAAGTTTCATTATTTGGCAGCGAAATTCGGTGGCGCTGATGCCTACAGTTATATGGGTTTGTGCTGTGATAGCAACGTAAGGCCCGGGTATAACTGCGATCTGTAGCGGGTTCCATGGCGTAATCGAGGAGCGCGGAGACCTACAGTTATCTGTGGATTTTGCCGGGACGGCAACGTAACCATCGGGTTAACTGCGACCATGGATGGGGGTGATGATTTCCAGAGCATTCTCACCAAAGATATTTCCTCGATTTCAAAAATGTTTTCTATATTCTCAATAAATTATTTTCCAAATATTTTCACTGGGTGTTGAAAACGGGTCTGCTAAGTACTTATAGATTTTCAGTCCTAAGTCTGATCAACGTATGACCGAATTTCTGTGGGAATAAGGATGGACTTGTTGAAACATCGAGTTATAAAAAGTATTTTTATAAAAACTAATTTAGTAATATTATATATATATTTTTAAAAGTGTTATAAAAATGTTCAAAGAGTAATTTAACCGATATTAAGTATTTTAATAAAATTCTTGTTTCGTACCTTTTCGAGGACGAAAAGATTCAAAGGGGGGAGGAATGTGATAACCCGGATTTTTGGACATCTGTTAATTGGATAATTATCTGATTTTATTTGGAAAAATACATTTTGATAATTAGAAATATTTGAAGATATATATATAAAGATATTGAACATAAAAATATAAATAAATAAGTTTATATTGTTTAATTAAGTTATATACATATAAATGAATAAAAGTATATACTAAATAAAGATATAAACACATTTCATAATTTATATAAAACATAAGTATTAAGGTAAAATATTTAATAAAGATTTAAAACATTGTAAACATAATAAATTAATTTAAAATGAGAAACTAAACACTTGTCAATTAAGAAATTTATGAAATATACATTTGTAAGCATTCTACAACTTAAGTTAACAAGTGGCCACATCTTGTTTTAAAGAAAATTTAGTACATAACAATGTTTAAAAGAAGCAAAACCTATTTTATAACTTCCAGTTCAAAACTTTCCTCTGTACTCTCTTTCTTTCTTCTTCTTAAAAATATTAACAAAACCAAAACAAACTTTAAATCAACCCAAGTACAAGTTCTCGGAATCAAGCAGCAATTGCAAGCTTCTTTGGTTCAGATCAGTTTCAAAAAGTCAACAAGCAAATCCAACTTCAAAGCTTCAGATCAATAAAAGATCAAAAGCATTTTTCCAGATTTCAAAATACTGTCCAGTTTCAAAGATCAGGCATTTTCCAACATTCAAGTTTTCAAAAATCTCGACTGTTTCATTTTACTCTGCTTAAACAAAAGAGGTGAGTAAACATAACTTTTAAAAAGCTAAATCTAATTTATATTCTGATGCATGTGATAATTCTTGAAGTAATGATGTGAAAATGTTTTGTATGAATGAATTTTGCCTGTAAATATAGTTGAATCACTGTGTGATCATCTGCATGTCTGTATATAGATATATAAGCCTCTGTTCTTGAATTGCAGACTCAAAATTAACTTAAATAAATTCGTATCTCCTCACCTAAACAATTTTAGGCCAGGATTATTAAAGGAAAAATGTTTGTATGGATACAATATCATTCTTAAAATATTTTCAAGTGAATATATTAAGTAATTTTTGGGAAAACAAGAAATTACAGTGATGATCAATTCAAGTTAGAAATTTGGTTGTTTAATTTTCATGTTTTGATTATATAACTAGATTCGTACTTAAAAACTATGATTTTTGATAATAATATCAGGATTTTAAGGTTAGTATTTTTGTGAGGAATTAGAGATGATCGGAAATGGGGATTTCGTCGATTCTCGACGATCGGAGGAGGGTTGAGCATCATGCTCGTTGTTGAAGGTAGCTGGGTGTCTGGGGATTGAGGGAAAAATAATCGGTGGATTTCTAGATCACCGTGGTGATTGAACGCCGGCGATCTAGGGTTTAAGACCCTGCTCGAGACGACTGGATTGTCGAGGCCAATGCAATGTCGTAATCGCATCGGAAGAGGCCGGAGTAAGGGGAAAAGGAGCATGGTCGAGTGGCGAAGGTCTGGGCACGGCGACGAGTTTTCTGGTGGTCGGCATTGGGCGGTGCGAGGTGGTTCGTGCGATCGGGTTTGTCCCTGTATAGCTCGTTTTGCTCGATTTTGATTTACGAGTTCGATCGGGTTTCTGGGTAGTGGAGGCGATCAAGCATGTCATCGACGACTTGCTGGTGGTAGCGGTGATGGTCGGAGTGGTTCTGATCATGTGTGCATGTACACGTGTGTCAGTGTGTGTCTGGGTTTGGGGTTGCCGTGATTTGAGAGGAGAGGAAGAAGGAGGAAGGTCGGGGTAGTTTGGGTTTTGACTCGAGTTTGTATTGGGTTGGGCTCGAGTCTGGTCTGTAGGGTAATTAGCAAAATTTATTTTTAAATTAGAAGGTTTAGAGTAAGAAAATTCCTAATTTATATTGGGTAATTAATTATCAGTTAAATAAATTTTCTTTTATATATAATAAATGTTTTATTTAGTAATCGGTTAAAGAAAGTTAAACGATTTATGTTACATAAATAAATTAAGTAGATTCTTAAGTTTATTTAAAAACTTAATTTAAATATGTAATGTAGTAGTTAATTAAAGGAGTAATACGTTTTTATATTATACGTTAATGGTAAATAATTTCAAGTGTAAGATCTTAATAATGTTTTAGAAATTAATAAAGAAAAGGTTTATCTTAAAATTAATTAAGGTATTGGATAATTAATGAGTAACTAAATTAATGAAGTAATTAAAGAGGAATTAATTAATTAATGATTAATGATTAATTAATTAAGGATTAAGGATTAATTAATTAATAATTAAGAATAGAGATTAATTAATTAAGTAATTAGAGACTAATTGATTGGTAATTAGAGATTAATCGATTGGTAATTAGAGGTTAATTAATGTAAGTAATTTGAGATTAATTACTTAAATGATAATTACTTAATGTAAGTGATTATAGGATAATTCATTTTAGGAATTAATTAAAGATAAATATAATTAATGTGAAATGGTGAAGGTTAATTAATTTGGGTAATTAATTAAAGGCTAATTACTGAATGTAATCAGAGAGGATAATTAAGGGATGACTAATTAATGGTTTGTAATTAATTAATATTAAGTAAGTAGGATTAAAAATGATTGAAGTAATTAATTTAATTTATTTAAATTAATTAGAAATGGTGTGACTAATTAATCTTACTTATGAATGATTGTGTAATATTGCATGCCTTAAAATAGTTGACATCCCTATGTGATTTGTGTGATATGATATGTTTGGATTGAACTGTATGGTTTTGTCTATCTATGATAAATGGCTATATAAATATGTAATTGTAGATATAAATGGAATTGTTTTAAACTTAAACAGCTTTGCTTAAGATGATTCGAAGAGGCCGGAGTCGGGTATTAGTAAATGCCCGGATACGCAAACGGTATATCTACCCTGGCATTACCTCGAGTGTCGTGTCACATGCCCTATCACGCCTTCTACGAGTTTGTTTTGTGTCATACCTATGGAGTGGTCCCTGATAGCCCACCTGCGGGTGGAGTTTACAGTATCTGTATAGACTACGGCATTATAAAAATGTGTTAAGGGGGATATGGGTAACGCCTTAACGCTATTTTAATAGTTTACTTTACTATAGACATAGTATAATAGTGTATATTACTACATAGTAGATAGTTCCACGGATCCTTAGAGGATGGTTATCCCAAACATCCTTTGAGTTACTTGTATTTTAGTTGATATTTCACTTGAGTTGGATTTATTGATATAGAATGTTAATCCTGACTCGAGTATTTGTGTTTTGCTTTACGCTCGGGTTAGACCGAGTGTCACAGCATTTGAGACTCACCTTTGGAGTTTGGAGCTTCGCTTGGAGATCCATCTACATCTATTCAGCTTTCAGCCATTCGGTTGATTTGTTCAGAGAAGTCATATGTTTGTATTCGAGACTTCATTGTATTTGATATTTCTGTTGTATTTTATTTCAAACTCTGATGTTTATATAGTAGCTTCATGAACTACTATTTATCTATTCTGCTGCTTATTGTTATATGACACTGTGTCTGTGATTCTGTGATTGATTTATTTACTGTATATGCTGAGTTTTGCCAAATTATAAATTAACAATCTGATATTTTAAGCAATTCAAGTCCGACATGTGCGGATGCGAATGGCACGAAATACCAGGCCATTACAATTATAACCATGAAATATGGTAGATAGACGTTGAAATATTGTTTCTAAATGGTGATTTAGAAGAGATTGTTTATGTATCACAACTAGAGGGTTTCGATGTCAATAGGAGCGGTAACAAGGCATGTAAGACTATTAAGATCAATTTATGGTCTTTGGTAAGCATAAAGGAGTTAGAATAAATGTTTTGACAAGATAATTAAACAGTTTGGTTTCTGTCAAAACATAAAGGAAGCCTATGTATATAGGAAAGAAAAAATGGTGCCATAACATTATTAGTTTTATATATTGACGATTTACTACCGACTGTAACAATGTATAAATGTTAATAACAAAGAAATTTTGATTGTCCAATAATTTGTCAATGAAAGATTTTGGAGAGAAATCCTTTACACTAGGTATAAAGATCTATAAAAATATATCTAAAAGGATATTGGGACTGTCCCTATCGATGCATGTAGATATTGTCCTAAAATGGTTTATTATGGAAATTCCAAGCGCATAAATGTTCCAATGCGACATGGAATTGTACTTTCTACGAAATACTTCTATTCTACGGATGAGGAAAGGCACCATAAGAGTAGGATGTTAGATCAAGTGCACTGGCAGTAGGGTAAAGAGGGGAAATTAAAAAAATTCCTTTTATTGATTTTCATTAGATCTTATTTTGTGTTTTGCATGAAAAATTATTCGCATTAAATTGTATTTTGTGATCATTAATAAAAGAGTTTGTTGTATTAATTTAAATTAATAAAATTTTATCTTAAATCTTTAATATATATATATATATATATTATGACTTAAATTTATCGATATATTGTGTATACATTATTTTAGTTTAATATGTCATATTTAATACATTGAGTGTTCATATTCATAATCCAAACAATGTAAATATTTTAAACTATCCTAAGGGATATATATGTATATGTGTATGTATGTATGTATGTGTATGTGTGTGTGTGTGTGAATGTCAATATATAGATGTAAATAGTCATTGGGATTTATAGATATAATTAAGGGAAATACGTCAATGGTTTTATCACTCCATGGAGACTATTGACAAAGCATGAAATCTTATCTATTTTCATTTGGGAACACTTCTCTCATATCTCAGTTGTATTGCAACCCATGATTGGTTTTAATTGGTTGGCTAGCCTTGTTGAGAACCTTAAATATTTGACGCAAATACTGTGGCAATAAGGAGACTTGGGTTTGCAAAGGCTCTGATTGATATTTTTCTGGATAAACCACTTCCCACCAAACATAGGGTACATGCCGTTGAGGGTTGTGTTGCTGCTGTTGATGTCCACTATAGCTGGTCTCTTGATATATGCATGGCATCTCAATCCTTTAGACACACTAATGAATCATGTAAGTATGTTTATCCTCATATTTGGATTCCACCACTATTTCCCTTTTGTCTACTCCGATCAAAATCCCTTTTCCATATCCTCCTATAAAAATGTGGCTCCTTAAGCGTAGGCCTCCACCTCCTACTTCAGCTACTTTAGTGGATATTTAACATGTTATAGATGCACTCGGTTTTGTAGTTCTAACTCCCATTAATATGGATACTACTATTTTTCCATTTGATGGTACAAGCTCTATTGTCGAACTTGATAAGGTACGACCTCCTACAAATGAAATAAACTGGTGATAGAGTTAGGGGTATGCCCTTGGGGCAATTATACAGTTTGTTACATATATCCAATGCATTGACCAATATTGTTCGAAATAAAAGGTGTTTTCTTTCTATTATATACTTGATATAATGTGTTATATTAATTAATTAATTTAACTAAAAGTTTATTTAATAGAAAATCCATAAATTGTACTTTTATGATAGTAATTACAAAGTGTTGTAACCGTGAATAAATTATCACAATGAAAATAAATATCATTTTAAATATTCCTAGTAAAGATGTATCGAAGACTAAGTTGTTAATACCAGTATCGGGTACGTATCGGTCAAGTACCAATATGAGGTATTTTAAAATATTATGATAATATCAGATAATATCGGTAAAATCGGACATGTGTATAGCATGTTATAAACGATATTGTATTATGTTATAATGTTATATTAATGTTTGATTTTTAGATATTTGGATAATAATCCCAAATTAGTATTAAAGATTGATTGCATATAGTTTACATATTAAAATCTATTTACTGAGATATTCTATTAAATACAAATCATAATATAGGCTCATAAAAATCGAGAAATTCATATACTATACATCTTTATTATTTTCTTCATTTTTACACTATATTCATTATTTCTTCAGTTATCTAATCATTTATATTACTTTCCTAAAAATTTCATATTTATAGTTCCGTCGTTTTCATTTTCATTGAATTTATCGAATAAGCAATGTTAATTTGATATCAATTACTACTTAGCTCATACCTTATCAATATGCCAAATATATAACTTTATTGCTCTTCAACTTTTAATCTTTGGTGCATGATAGTAGCTAATAAAATGAATTTTCATAAGCTAACCTACCGATTAGAAATGATGAACAAAAGAACAACTAAAAAGAGAAGTAGCTTTTTCATGATCATGTTTTTAGTGATAAAGTTTTCATGGAAAATAAAACAAATAAAAATAGTTGAATAAATAGAGTTTTCTTTATTGGAAAAAGACTAAAACTGTATGATTAAACTGAAAATTTATGCTTTAGGATTTCTAATATGATTTGTTATTCACCATATACGAAAAAACATATTCAGAATGTGAAGGAATTTACCTATAAATACATTTTCTCCAACACATACAATAATGAACAATATTCTTAAAATATATCGGATATTTTACATTAAATATCAAAACGATATATCAGTAATGATATTTTATGCGATATTTCGAAAAAATATCGGCTTAGGAGCGATATGAGATATATCGGCGTTATATCAGCAATATTACTTGATATTACCTACATAGATCGAGACTGGATATCGATACGTCTGTTGGGACTAGAGCACGCAACGCACTTCGAATGTTGGGCAGTGTATTACTCATGGCTGTTGGGGCACCAAGGGGTTACGTACTAATAGTTATTGGCCAATTATGGAATGACTCACTTGATAGTTTTCAGTTGATTAATATAACTAAGGTCAAGTAGAAAATATCAATGTAACTAATTTACATAGTTCTCTCGACTTGAGAATACTATTGATCTTCAATGTGAAACTCCATTTTGTTTATAGTAAATTCATGGCACGGCGTCCATCGAACGGCTATAGTTGGGTCAGGTGGAAGCATTGGAAGTAAAACACAATTCAAGGGAGGATTCGTCTCCTCAATTATATGCAGTTAGTATCATGGTCAACCGATGTCAACTCAAAGTCAAAGTCTCTGACCAAAGCAATTTAGTTAATGGTAATTGTTATTATTGAATCAAGGACTTTGTGTTTGGACTAAAAAGTTGAATGTGAATAATACTGGAATTTTGACCACTACCAAATTTCATAAGTCCAAAGTGATATAGTTTTGACAAAGAGAATTAGTGTAAATAATTGTCACTAATAATAAGTAAAATTGGATTTTACCAAAAGACGTGTAAGCGATAAATTCAGGTCCAAAATGTCCCAACACTAGCTAAGATGACGTGTGAACATTAATATTCAAATTGTTCGATATTAATCGTTGACTGAATTTGCACCTTTGAGTTGCACAACCGTAAAGATGAATTCTATGAAAAACCACATAATTAATTAATTTATCAAATGTTATAAATTTATTAAATTCATTATTATTTAATTTAGTTGATGTTTGGGAGTTGTTTGTAATTATTAGAATGCATTTGTAAAAGCTATATTTGCACGCATTGATATACGATATCGATGTAATTTAAATAAAAAATAATAGTTGCATGTTGTGATTTATGGAAATTTTATGTCATTTGATGGTATGTAATTTCAGCTATATCATGTGAAAAGAAAGGAGCGGAGAGAGAGGGATAATCAAGGGAATTAATTAGGGAAGTTTTAATTAAAGAATGAGAAAGGTTTCATTCTTTTAATTAAAACATATCCACTAATTCATTTCTACGTGCAACATCCTAGGATCTGCACACGTATTTCATCCCTTATTTATTTAAGTTAATTATTGTTAATATTATTAGATCCATTACCCTTTTTTCTCTTTTATTCATATGTATGTTTGGTTCAGATTTGAATCTTATTACCTTGAATTTATACGTGTCTTAGTTGTCTAATTCTTTTCTGTTTTAGAAATTATTGCTTGAACAATATTTTGTTTTAGAAAATTGTTTTGATCAATTGATTTAATTTTATGTTAACAACTTTGGGAATTGTACGTTATTTTGGAACAACTTTGGTCATTATTTACATTAGAATAAAAGTTAATTCATTCTATGATTTACAAATGGACTTTCCTGTTTAATCATAAAACTTTTATTTTAAGTTAACAATTAGATCTAAGATTGTTATCCTACCTGTATGTATATGCATTTTAAACTACAAAGTAATTGAATACATATGTTACACTTTGTTTTGAATTTAAAACTTTTATTCAATTATTGTATACATATATGTGCATATATATATATGTTTTTGTTTGTATGAATATAATATCTTTATATATTTTTGATTCAAATTTTACAAAAGGACTTTTATTACAATTACTATTTTGGTTTCGAACTATCCGTTAATTAAACTAGTTTTAAATTGTTTGCTTTACTTTTAAACATGTCAAACAACCAAAATCAACTTTAGTGTGTGTGTGTGTTTGTGTTTATATATATATATATATATATAATGATGTTTTGTTTTAAAAAAATAGACAACAAAGGCATATATATATATATATATATAAAGGCAATCACTCACTATGCACACTTCCTATATGTTGCACTTGCACAATATTCGTTGTGAACATATTTGGATATACTTACATTTCATGTCATATTTAATTGATCATTAATGTCATTTAATTAATAAATCAATCATTTTAATTAGAGGGGAAGAAATGAAATTTTTTCTCTCTTCAATTAAAACCATATGCCCCTCATTAATTAAATAAGTTAAGAGAAGGAAATGAAATTAAAGAAAATTAATAAGTAACAATCACATACAAATATGTATATAAGAGTATATTTGATATAGTCTAATTTATACACACATTAAATTAAAGCAAAACTTTATTTATGAAATTAAATGAAATATTGATTTTATTTAAAAGAAATGTAGAAAATTTCTAAATGAATTTAGACTTCGTAGGCCCATTGAAGATCCAAAATGGTAATTTTTTGAAATTTACCCTTTAACTTCACTACGGGCTCCAGTTTCAAGAACTGGAATACTTATGAGTTGATATGGGTACATGAAAACTCCGAGATGTGACTACATCCTAAGAGTGACATTTCTATAGGTATTTGAGTGGCAATGATGGTGAATAAAGGCATCTATTCTACCATGGTGTAGGGGTTGGCTAACCTCTTACTGACTTTGGTGATCTTAAGGATAAGAACATGTCTATTTTAGATGATTCCTCTTGGGATATGAGGTAATTATACAACACTGAGTCTTTGGATTTTGTTTTGAGTTTAACATCTTTGTTTTTTGGTTATTTGCATATCTAGACCCGAACCAACTTCTATTTGTAGTGATTCCTCCCTGTATGAGGGGGAATATTTTGATTTTTTTTTATTATGGTAGACAAGACATTGTAGTCTTGCTCCTGTACTATATTATGTCTTTTTAGTTGCTGAGGCATCTATGCCTTATGCCTGTTTTATACATATATAAAGTGGATAACCGCTATAAAAGCGGCTTATTTAGGCAAAACAATGTCAATGAGTTAATGATGAAGATGATATATGATACATATGTATATAATTATTATTTTTTGGCCATTAATAAATAAATTTATATTTTTCAACAATGCTAGTTGGTTTTTATGGTGGTATGTCAACTTTTTGTTAGCCAACAAAGTCATTTAATGTACATGAGTAAAGTTGAAATGCTCCAACATATGTACTGACTACAATATACCAACAACAAAGAAATTCTAGTGCTATTTTATATACTTCTTTCACTTGCAGCCAAAAAAGACTAACCATCTACACATTCATTAAACTTTGGTCATCTTACCGTTTCTCTTGCTCGGATGGGATGCATATACCCTGCACTTGGAACATAGAGCATCTATGAGCCTATCACATATGAATGTAAGCCACAATTATAAGGTTGAGATTGTAATAAACCTTTTCTGAAGAATATAACGAAGACTTTATAACCAGTTCTTTCTAATAGAACCAAGGTTATCTGCTATGGAAAAGCCACTCAGTGTTATCTTTCATGCCGGGAACTACCGCTACTATAGGCTATCCAACGAGGATGAGTTATGTGCTCACTTCCTCGTTTAGGGGCCATCGACCTACTCCACCAAGGACCACGTGTGCCATTCAACACTCCCATCCTTGTCGAATGACATTCACTTTATTTTTTAGGGATGGCTACTGCTATAGGCTATCCAATAAGGATGATGTTATTCGACCTTTTTGCCTAGCTATATTTAGATTGACTGGACAACTTAGACTCGATGATGGATAAGGAAAATAGTTCAGAGAGATGATCACAAAGTCAAGAGATCAAGCACATACAACAATATGAAGCGATGATCAAGGCGAAACCAAGAGATGAACCCAACAGAACATTTTAAGCATGAATTATAGTCTCAACTAGGCAAGGGATTAGGTCGCATCAGCTTAGCTATTCAAGTCAATGGAAATTGATCGATATCCTAAAATCCAAAAGTCAAATATGCAAACATTTTTGGTGACATGAAGCTAGCATGAAGGGGGACCCACCAAAGGGATATGACTCGCCACATCACCGTTAAGAGGGACCAGGGCTGATCCTTATTCCTTGGGATTTGGACCTAGAAATCTCTCATCTGACCTCGTCTGCAACTGGAGATTCCACTGGTGATTTTTCAGGAAGAAATTCGGCCGTCTACCCCTATAAATATAGGCTTCATGGTTCATTGAGGGATCGGGATGCTGTTGTTTTCTTTGTACTCCATTATATTCATGGATTCCGATCCGATCCCTATTGTACTCAGAATTCAAAGTCATTAATAAAGCAATTTCTCCAAAGTGGACGTGGGCTTTCAACGCCGAACCACTATAAATTGTTGTGTTCTTGTTTTTGCTTATTTTTCATTATTTAATTGCTTGTTTTCTCTATTTTCATTTAGATTTCTTCATTTATTTCTCTACAAAACTATATTGGGTGTTTGTGATCAATTTTGGCCAAACATTTTGGTGCTTTCACTGAGAAAATCAATTCTCGGACTGAATGGATCTCATCATCTACTGGGGGATTCCCGTATCCACGAGATAGATGCAGTTTTCTGCCAACAAGTTTCTGTTTCAACTCAGATTTGAAGGATGTCTAAAGGAAACCAATAGCCATGGTCAAAGGAACTAAGTCTACCATCCATAATGTTGAAGGAAATGAAGAAGCTAGTGGTTAGCAAGTTGGTCAAAATGTTCAACCAGTAGCTACAAAAAACCCAGAATCTGGGTGAATTCATCACCAGAGCTGATTTTCGGAACTTGATGAAGGAACTAATGGATAGTCGTCAGCAACTTAACCAATAAATCCAGGCTAATATTGACCTGATAAACCAGTTGAAGGATCAACGTAGCAAGACAAGGAGGGAGCCTATTCCGTACTTAGGATTGGAGAATTCCCCTTCATCTGACGATTATCAATAGAGTAGACACCGCAAAACTAATTTGTACAATATTGAAACATCAGGACAAAACCAAGCGGCCCCCTACCAGCGACCGACACTGATCTGCCCCAATCCCTCCAGAAGGATCGGCACCAATCCCTTCTCTCGTGGAAGGAATCACTAATCAGTTGGAGGGGCCCACTTTGGAGGTGCTGTAGTTGATTAGGGTGCTGGAGCTCAGGTGAATTTAGGTGAACCACAACTAAGAGATGATGGTAGGACCGCTGCTCAAGAGATGGATCAAGAGCAAGAGGATCCAATGCAACATGGTACTTCCTGTAGATATGGACCGGGACATTCACGTGAGGTGGAGCATGACCACCACTTGGCACCAACTCTTCAAACACTGAACTTAACAGCCATGGTGAGGAAGCTTTTGAATGAAAGTCAGGGCTTAACCAATGATGATTAGGGACTATCCAGGAGCCATACTCCATTCACTGATTACATTCTACATGCAAAGTATCTGCAGAGGTTTAATATGCCTTCGATGCCTGCTTACATGGGAAAAACCGACCCCAGGCGGCATTTTATGAGGTATGAATGGCTTATGGACTCTGCCAGAGCCCCTGATGCAGCCAAGTGCAGATGTTTCCCTATTTTTCTGGAGGGAGTTATGACCATGTGGTTCACTAACTTACCACCACGATCTATTTCTTTGTTTGATGCGTTAGCAATAAAGTTTTTGGAGCAGTTCCGCATGCACGCACCTCGCCCCAAAGATGTTATGTCTCTCTCCAACTTGGTTTGGACACCGAGGGAGTTGCTTAAAGATTACCTCAAAAGGTTCGATACAGCTGTTACAAAAGTCAGTAATCTGAATGATGATGCAATACTCATAGCACTGACCGAGGGAGCCGACCCTGATTTTGAATTTGATGGTTGGTTGGCAGGAAAGCCTCCTTCCACATTAGACTGTTTCTTTTCAAAGGCAGCTCGGTTTATGAGAAAGGAGGAGGCAAAGTAAACTAGAAAGAGGGATGTTGCTGGCTCAAGTGCCAAGGGAGTACAAAATAATGTAGCAGTAAAACAGTCTAGTGATAGTTCTGGGAAAGTTCAGATTAATGTTCTGAATAAACTAAATAAGCAGAAAAAAGGCGGTGACAGAAACCGCGACCGAAGACAGGATTCTAGGAGAGGGAAGCCAAAGTTCTCTACGTACGACACATACACGCCATTAGAGAACATCTATCTATCGACCTGTAATACCATGCAGTATTAAAAACTGCCTTTGAGAGAGTCGACGGAGAAGCAGACAAGGGAAGTACTATAGGTTCCAGGAAACCTATGGCCATAATACGAAAGAGTGTCGTCACTTGCATGATATCATTAAGAAGTTAATTCGTGAGAGAAAATTGCAACAGTTTGTTAAATCACCGCAGGAAGGCGGGCGGGGACATCCGACCCTAATCGAGGACAGGCTCCACCTAGTGCTTATGACGGATGACATAATATTCCGAAGTAGAGAAACGGGTAAGGTAGGGGCCTCTACGATTGACCCGATGGTGATTTCAGCCATGATCGGCCCCACCTTAGTAAGGTATATTTTGATTTATTGTGGCAGTTCTGTAAACATTATTTTTAATAAGGCTTACAACCACATGAGAATGGAAGCCAAAGACCTGAAACTGTGCAAACCCACATTCACAGCTTTAACGGTGTCGCTATTGAAGTGGTAGGCAATGTCGAGCTACTAGTGGAGTTAGAGGACGAAAGCCGTAGGAGAGTGCGGATGTTGCCATTTGTTGTGTTGGATATGGACTCTCCATACGATGCCTTTTTGGGCCGACCGACCTTTGTTGAGTTCAGGGCAGCTCTTGTCCCTTGGTGCTTGGCACTAAAGTTCCCAACAGCCAACGATGTGGGAGTTGTTCATGGAGACCAGGCGACTAGACGTGCCTGTTATGTGGTTGAGTTAAGGGATGCTCAGCGAAAAGGAGAAGGGAAAAGGTATGGAGAAGTCTCTCTTCATAATAACTAATGAGGCTTAGTAACTAGTGTCCAGATCTTGGCTTGGGCACTACAGTTGGTTCTATAAAGGTATTGATCCGAGAGACAAAGAAGAAGATCCCAAAGAATCCAAGGCTACACCCGTTGAGCTGACAATCAACATCACGGTCAGTCACGACAACTCCTCACGGGTCCTGAAGATCGGATCACAGCTCGGCCCAGTGATGATGAATGAGTTAGCTGGTTTTATCCAAGTGAATCTTGATGTGTTCGCTTAGAATCATTCTGACATGTATGCGATCTTGCCGATCGTTGTGAGCCATGCATTGAATATCGACCCGAGGCATGTCCCGGTGAAACAAAAACGATGCAGCATGGATCCGGAGAGATCCACCGCACTTAAAGAGGAGGTGGATAGGCTCAAAAGAAACGGGTTCATCTATGACGCCCTCTACCTGATATGGGTATCTAATCTTGTTCTCGTAAGAAAAGCAAATGGGAAGTGGAGGACATGTGCTGACTACTCAGATCTAAACAAGGCATGCCCGAAGGACAGCTTTCCACTTCCAAAGATCAACCAGCTAGTAGACTCGACTGCTGGACATGAATTACTTTCATTTATGGGCGTGTACTCCAGATACAATTAAATCCCGATGCACGTCCCAGACCAGAAGCACGCCAGTGATGCTATTCGGACTAAAAAACGCTGAAGCTACCTATCAGAGACTGGTGAACAGGATGTTCAAAGACCAGATCATACGATCGATGGAAGTATTTGTGGATGATATGCTCGTGAATCATGGTGATCAAATGACCACATCGATGACTTGGCGGAGACGTTCAGTTTTCTTCAAAAATATGGACTGAAACTCAATTCCTTAAAATGCTCTTTTGGCATTACATCAGGGAAATTTATGGGTTTCATTGTTAACTCTTGCAAAATTAAGGCAAATCCCAAGAAGATTCAAGCAATTCGAAACATCCAAGTGCCGAAGACGATTAAGCAGGTACAGAGCCTCAATGGGAAGGTCGCTGCCTTAAGCAGATTCATCTCCAAGGCCACCGACAAGTGTATTCCCTTCTTTGATTTGATTAGGAGAGGGAAGAGGAACTTTGAATGGTCGCAGGACATAATTGATGCGTTTTAAGATTTGGTAGATCACTTAGAGAGACATCCCATTCTATTTAAGCCGCTGGCCCATTGGATCATGAAGACTTATACATCTACTTAGTGGTGTCGTACATGCCACAAGTGATGCACTGTTACGTGAAGAAAATCAGATATGGATGTTAGTATATTATGTTAGCAAGTGATTGACGGGTGCTGAGAGAAACTACCCAAGGCTGGAAAAGCTTACGCATTGCCTGTTGATTGCATCTCGAAAACTTCGCCCTTATTTCCAAGCTCACCCTATCAGCGTTACACCAACTAGCCGTTACGATAGGTCATACAGTGACCTGAGACGTCTGGAAGGTTGTTCAAGTGGAATATTAAATTAAGCCAATTCGATATCACTTATCTCCCTCATAGAGCTATCCAGGGACAGGCATTGGCGGACTTCATAGTTGAATTCACTGTGCTAGATGACTCTCCAGAAAATAACGGAGGACCGTCTAATGGACAATGTACGCGGATGGAGCATTTAATGATCGGTGTTCTGGTGCCGGAGTCGTGTTAATGACTCCTAAGGAACGATCGATCTGCTACACCCTGAAACTTGATTTCCCTACAACAAATAACGAAGCTGATATGATGCCTTGATTGCCAGGCTCAAACTTGCCAGAGAAATGGGATGAAAACTTTATAAATCTTTTGTGATTCCTAGTTAGTAGTATGCCAAGTAAGGGAAGATTATCAGGCCAAGGGGCGGCGACTCGCTCCTTATCTCGGTCGGGTCCAAGAGCTATTGGCCGACTTCGGATATTACACCATTACACACATCCCCAGAGAATAGAATGAGAAAGCCGACTCACTAGCCAAGATGGCCAGTTCCAGGGATGCACATCTAATGGGCTTGGTCCTAGTTGAAGTACTTAATGCTCCAAGCATTGACCAGATGGAGATCGACTAGTCTTAGAGACGTAGTCGGAAAAGGAGTCACGGATGACTCCTATCAAAGACTATCTACGATGGGGAATCCTTCCCGAACGAAGGAATGAAAAATGACAGATCCTCCGCAAAGCTTCACACTACATCATCCAAGAAGGAATTATGTTTAGAAAGGGTTTCTCCGTACCCCTACTTCGGTTTATTGCCCACGATGAAATCAAGCGAGTATTACGAGAAGTCCACGAAGAAGAATGCGGCAATCACACTGGGGGGCAAACCCTAGCTAAGAAAATACTCCGCTACGAGTATTACTGACCAACTGTCAGTTAGACATAGCTGATTATGCTAGGTGATTTGACAAGTGCCAGATGTTTGCAAAAATTTCAAGAGTCCTACGAACATAAATTATTCAAATGGTCAGTCCATAGCTGTTTGGCACTTAGGGCATTGGCATGGTCGGCTCCTTGCCGATTTCTAAAGGTGGTGCGAAGTACGCCATCGTAGCAGTCGACTACTTCACTAAATGGACTAAGGCTGAACCTTTGGCCATGATCACAAAGAAGAAAGTAATCAGCTTTGTTGTTCAAAACATCATATGTCATGTTGGTCTCCCCCGAACAATCATAACTGATAATGGGACCTAATTCGACAGTTCTGAATTTAAAAACTTCTGCTACCGACATCACATTGAGAAAAGATTTGTGGCAGTTGCTCATCCTCAAACTAATGGACAGGTCATAGTTGTTAATAAAATCACAAAGTCCATTCTAAAGAAGCGTTTGGAGAAGGTCGAAGGCAAGTGGGTCGATGAACTCCCATTAGCATTATAGGCATACTAAATCACCCACAAGTCCGTGACTAGCCATACTCCATTCGCCCTTGCATACGGCTCTGAAGCTGTGATTTCTGTAGAACTTGAAGTCCCTTCTCATCAAGTGACTTAATACGACCCCTAGAACTAAACGAGGTTTCCTTTTGGAATCTCTAGACATGGTCGATGAGAAGCATGAAGAAGCTGATTTGAGGGCAGCTGCATATCAACATCAAGTTGCTTGATACTACAATACTAAAGTCTGAACTAGGACCTTTAAAATTAGTGACCTTGTCTTAAAACGGTTTTTTCCTATCCCTGTCCATATGGGTCCGAAATGGGACGGACCATATGTCATCGGCCAAAAGATTGGAGATGGAACTTTCAAACTAACGACCGTCAATGGCCTTACACTCCCAAGAGAATGGAATAGCGAGAATCTACGATGCTATTTCACTTAGTTTCATTTCATTCGGTTGTATTTCATTCAGCATTTGCTTTTTCATTTCGGCTCAAAGCCATGTAATAAGACAGATTCTATCGGTTCTTTTCAGTTAGCAATAGAATTTGAGACTTCTTCCACATTTGTGAACTGTTTATGCATGATATAATAGTTGTGATATGCAACCAACTTGCATCTACATACACCTAATATAAATTAACTAGTATCCAGGGTTTGGTGCCAGCCAAGTTCTTGGGTCTATAATCGAATAAAACAATGTGAACGTGACTCGACCGTTCACCCATTAACTCTCGTCTATGATCCGGTGGGCTAAAGTATAAGTATCAAATGGGCCTGATAGACCACTCATCAGCTAACTCTGATCTCTGGAGTGTGGCTAAGAGTATAAACATACGAATGAGTGTGACTCGACCATTCATTCTCTAACTCTAACCTGAATCTGACAAGAGAAATATAAATTCATCATGTATGGGATCCGACCATCCACAAGCTAATTCCCCCAACCCGAGACCGGGGGCAGGAGTATAATCGCTTAACGGCTAAAAACGGCAGTGCAGTACTATGGCTAACGCCTTGAATTTCATATGACTTAGGGCCATAACCGAGAGGAAGCCTTGAGATGGAATTATCGGGTCGACGCTCGGAGCGACGTGCGACCGAATGACATTACAACTTAAATGACAAGCAACGAATTATAAGTAAATTGAATGGAAAACATAATAGCTCAAACACTTAAACAAATTTACACAAAAGTTGAACAGAAACAAAAGAACTTTTATTTACATACTAAAATTGGAAGCTAAGTACAAGTTTATATCCAACAAACTAAGAAAGAGAGATTATTGTTGTTTTGAGCTGTAAAGAAGTACAAACCCAGAGTTACTTCTTCTTTGACGAATTCTATTTCTTCTTCTTGGAACCAGGAGAAATCTCACTCTAACTCCCTCCTCCTCTTTTCTTTCCTCTTCTACCACTCCCTTTACCCTTGAGTGTAGTGCTCTGGTTTGATCCAACGGGTGTGCTTTAGGCAGTTCCAAGCTGAGGAAAAGAAACTGGGATGCTTGAAGAGGGCACTACCGAGAAACTCTCAGTGCCTCCGGGTGGAGAGATGTGAACGGGGCCAAAAATGGTCTCCCCGGGCATAACTATAGATACGGGAGGAGGAACGACTTCCAGCTTTTATTGTTTGATCTCTGTTGCAAGAAGAACGTCCGCCTTAAGTTTCTGCTCCATCTTATGCATGCAAGGACCCAATAAGGAATGAGAAACCCTGGTAATAACAACATCATCATCAAATTGAGTTCTCTGATTCAAATGACCTTCTTCCTTCAACAAAGCGTCTGTCGAGCACTCACCAAAGTCCAAAACTTCCTCGTCCAGAATGTTATGAGTTGTTGCTGAAGTCGTTACGGTTACGGACTCCATCGTCGGGATTTGTGATCCTGGTTGAGAGCCCTGGGGAAGGAGCAAAGCAATAGCGGGCAGATCTAAAGCTAATGAAATACAATGAGAGAGGTTAGAGATGTAGACCGGCCATACATCGGTTTTTGAAAAACGGGAGAAGTCAATGAAATACCCTCTTCAGTTTGAACTTCTACGTGAGCTGGAGTACTGCTGGATTCTCCTTCTAGGATTGGAGAGAGGCCAGTGAATTTTTGAAGTAGCGATTACTCTAGGTTATAACCAATGTCGATAGAGGAGTCCACATTAGAGCTAGGACAGCTTGGGTCCTTAGAGTTTGATAAGCCGTAGTGTCATATTGCATGAATCCGGAACCCTCGTCTATCTCTTTTTGAGCAGATGCGGCGGGTTCCTCTTGGATCAGGAGTAGGCCTCCATGCAAAATTCTGAGTTCATCCCCCCTCAAGACTTCTTTTTCAGCTGCATCAGATTAGTCTCTTCGACTCCAATATCTCTCTTCTCATCTTCAACTGTCTGTTCCCGACGGGCAAGATGATAGGGGTAGTCGCCCTAGATGCCCTAGAGCCATTCTAAATTTCTAAACTTCAAGACATTAGCATTATAAGAGATAAGCAGTGGATCCAGCACATCCATAACCTCCTCCCTGGTTTGTTTCTTTACAGCATCTACTTCTCTCTTTACGACATCATCAATATCTCTAGCCTTCTCAACGGCTGCATCCCTTTTAAGTCTAACCGTGATCGGTTCATCACAAGCCTCCTGGCCAATTTTCTATACTTCGTATTTCTCTTTTATCTCATGCTCAAGCTTGGTCTTTAATTTAGCTGCACTTCTTCGGGCGGTGTCTCTCTCGATCACCTGCTCATGAACTGCTCAACCTCAATCAAGTGTCTAGATTTCTCCGCTTCGAGTGTTTTGTGGCTTCTTCGGCTATTTTCTCGGCCTCTGCCTGAGATTTCCTTAAGGCATCTAACTCAACATCAAGAGTGGAAATGATCTGTTTGCTTTGAGCTTCTTGGCGGTTCAGCTTTACAATTTCCAGCTGCCTCTCTTTGAAGACTTTGGAGATCCTCTCCGCCGCTCTCATCCATTTGTTGTACTGCTTATGAATATTGGCCACGCGGTCAACAAAATTTGTTGGACCTTCTCAAGAACCCTCTTTAGGTTGGGCATAAACATAAACCTGTTGAAGTAAACATGTAGGAATTCTTCTCTATGCCGGGCCATATGGGTAGAATTATCAACCTGTTGGTCTTCAGTAACAACTTGAGTAACGGCTCTCTCTTTGCCCGACCTATGCCGAGGAGCCTCAGAACCACTGTGACGTCCACGGTCATAAGATCGTCCAAAGTATGATGATATAATCGATTGTGTAGGGACTGAAGCAGAGGGTGGACCTCGTGAAATATCAGCCAGAGGAATATCATCACGTCGATCAGGCTGCTTGTCTAGACCTTTTGGAGGAGGGTACCTAGATCTGGATCGATGCTAGGAAGTATAATCATGTGAAGAGTAGTCCCTATCATGATAGTCTCAATCTTGACTGGAATGGTAACTGGAGTCGTATTCACGACCGCTACTTTGGTGATACGAGCTCGATCGAGGCCTTTGAGTTTGGTGCGCCGTACTTTGCAAAGAATGGAACATAAGTTTCTTTTTCCCCATGTGTCCTATAACGAAAATGAAAACGAGTTAAATTTCAGCATTAAAGGGCACGTGACAAGTGCAATGCAGTGTTGTGGAGTGCATGTGGATGTAAGCCTCCCAGCGTCCCCTTAACATACCAGATTTAAGAACCTTACCGACTGGAGCAGCCTCTTCCCTAACGGTGGAAGGAATATTAGCACTAATTCTAATAGGAGAACCAGACCCCCCCAATGCTCATATCAGCAAAGTTATAAGTCTCTACGTGATCTGGAATTGGAATATCCGACAGTCCCTCAAATATGTTTTCTAAATTTTCCGAGGGCTGAGAAGTAGACTGTTCCAGAGCGACTTGAGGAGTGACATATAGCTTAGGTTACTTAGCAACTTGGCCTTTACAAAGCTTATAGACAAGTTTCTTCCCTTTTCTCTCCTTAGGTGCAGGAGGCTATGTGGTTTGTGAGAATCTGACCGCAAGTTCATGGCTAGAACCCACATCATCATTACCAGGTTCTTCATCATCACCCCTTGCTTTGCCTTCTACGATGGCATCTTGAGCCTCCTCGATTGGGGGCACGGCGGGATTAGCATTGTCACCTCCTTGCCCAACGACATCTCCTCCTACGGCAGTACCCTCTCAATGTTCCTAGGTAGCCTGATGCTGCAACCCTTGTCTAGTAGGCCAAAGGCAAAAAGGCACTCATCGATGATGAGACACTTAATATCTCTATCTTCCATAGGAGTATCCTTGAGTGTTGAAACCGCTTCTGAGTAACGACTATCTATAGGTCGTGGATGACTACCGGTAATTTTCAGAATAACTGGTTAGTTAAGGATACGACTTGAATAAAAGCACTTAAAGTTAAATTTTAAGCGACACTCACGTCCTTCCAACCACTATTCTATGAAACCAGGTAGGCAGTGCACATGAAACCACTCATTCTTGAAAGTGCTAAGTTTGTTCCAAGCACCATTTACGACTTGACAGTTAGGCACCGCCTCGAGGAAGGTGTACGGGAGGCTTCTCCTTTGGATTAAGATTATAGATGAACTTGATGTCTTCTAAAGTAGGTGCACGATGCAAGATTTCCAAGAATATCGTATATGTACCATGTAGGAACACATAGCTATTTGGATGCAGCTAAGCTGGAGCTAGTCTCAAATAATGTAACATTTTCCGGATGAATGAATTGAAGGGTGGAACGCATCCCGCCCAGCATATGAACTTATTGCAGGCAATGTACCTCTCTAGGGGAAAACGAGCTCTATTATAACGAGATGAAATTAATACATCATCATGTGGAATCTCGTGCTTAATGCAAATTTTCTGAAGAGAAGCCTCGTCGACTTTCGAAGCCACGGAATCTGCCGGATCTTCCAAGAATACAACATCTTCTAGAGTGTCAAGAGCTAGCTCATCTTC
This sequence comes from Allium fistulosum, assembly GCA_030737815.1. Classification (NCBI taxonomy): domain Eukaryota; kingdom Viridiplantae; phylum Streptophyta; class Magnoliopsida; order Asparagales; family Amaryllidaceae; genus Allium; species Allium fistulosum. Next base: position 995,762,797 of record CM060903.1, read on the forward strand.
AGCTTTAGGACTTTGTGGAATTTCTGGTACTTGATGGGAACTCTCGGGTTGTTCAGGTTGGTGACCTAGAGTGTTTCAGGTAGTTATAGTTGCTGAGCCGGATTCGGCATCGGAATTGTCATGTAGAGAAGTATGTTCAGAAGCCATAGCAGCTAAGCGCTCTGAGCGTCCAAAACCCGTAACTATTAAACTTAGCATATAATCATCATTAGAAAATTTAACTTGTTCCCCTGTGCAAAGTGTAAACTAGTGCAGTGCGGTGCGGTGTTATGTAGTACAGTGATAAACAATTCAGAATTAAAACGACAACTGTGACGAGGCTTTAGAATTCAACTAGAGTGACCGTCATTGCTGACCGTCTCAACTGGCTCTTGCACCGATGGTTGTGGATTTCACATAGACTCCGGGATCGATCATCATCATATTGGAGTATGACATTTGCAATTCAAGTTCATATTCCAGTTTATATATTATACTTTATCAAGTTCTAAGTCATATGTATTTATATTAAAGTTCAAATACGCAAGTCCATGTTCATGTATGCGTCTAACTTCAAGTGCTCTGTCCAAACTAAAGTGCATTCAAAGCAGCATATGTGCATGCCAAAGTTTAGTGGATTTCATATATAGGCGTTCAAGCTCAAGTGTTTGAGTTCAGGTTCACAATGCCAAAAAATGGCTAAGTCTCCCTATGGAGAAGGATCGTACTTGATCCCCTCCCCTGGGTAGTTCCGCTTTATGCAAATTCAAACTCCGAGATGCCAACCAATCCCTACACCACACCATTCCATAATCGATCGCTCCCTTCATCATCCCACACTTCACTCCATTTCAACTTCTTGTCACCGCAACCGATCGCTCCATGAAAAACCTATGTTAACCGACGCCCCTATTACCGATCGCTCCTTCACCAACAACCAAACCTTCCATTTGCCATTACTTCCATCTCCATCTAAACCAACGATCGATTGCCCATAATCAATCGCTCATCAACCTTAAATATAAATCACCATTGTTACCATCCAATGCAACCATCCAACTTCGGTACCACCACCGAACCCTAGGTTCGCGTCACCAATGTGATTCACTCCATTACCTCGTTACTAGACTCCAAATTATATACAATCGACGTAAAATCTACCTATATAAAGGAATGCGATTCGTCTCAGAAGCTTCTTGGAATAGATCAAGGGTTTAGCTACAAACGATTTAGGGTCGAAACTATTGAGGATGGATGTTGGAATCTAACTAAAGGTGACGACGGGCTTGTAGTGGGTGAGGAAGGATCAAATCAAGAGGAAATTGTAAGGTTTGATGGGATATTTGAGCTGGCAGAGGGAAGGAGATGGAAGGGTTCAGATCGGCTATATAGTGAATGAAATAAGTGGGGTGAAGTATGCTAAGTGCTCAGCTTATATATGGATACGGGCCGCTTCTCTTAAGCCTAAAAGATTGGCTAACTCAGCATAGCAAGAGGGATCAGTACGATCCCCACATAGGGGAGTTACACCGATCCCTTACACATGCTATTCTTTTTATAAAAAAAATTGAAAATGAAATGAAAAATTATAATGAAATTACTATCTAATTGCAAACAAACTGCATGATATTGGCGACGACCCTTAAACATGTGGGCGTGTTTGGGAGTGGATCAACATAATGTGTACTTAAACATATATGCACACCCAACATTCAATTTCTTGAATCGACAGGAATTGAACTATTACCTAGACATCTCAGAATAGAAGTCACTACTGATAGCCGAGACCTACTAACTTGACTATTGAGCTTAGTGGAACCAAGCGAAGATAAAGACTGGGGATTACATTCCAGATTTATACTAGCAAATATCAACCAAGCATCACAACGAACAAAGAGCGATATGACTCTTTGGAGAAACAATTCTACAGAAGGATAACGACTGTTCAGGAAACTGAATAGAATTCTTCCGGCGACTTTAACTTGCATCGGTTCAAAGCATGTCATGTTCGAAACAGGACGTACTTTAAGGGGCAAGTGTTATCCGGCCTTTTGGCCCGACTATATTCAGATCGACTTGACAAGTTAGACTCGATGATGGACAAGGAAAGCAGTTTAGAGAGATGATCGTAGAGTCCAGAGAACAAGCACATACAACAATATGAAGTAGCGATCAACGCGAAACTAAGAGATGAACCCTACAGAACATCCTAAGCTTGGATTATAGTCTTAGCTAGGCAAGGGATCGGGGTGCATCAGCTTAGTAGTACAACTCAATGGAAATCAATCGATATCTCAAAATATAAAAGTCAAATATGCAAACATTTTTGGTGACATAGAGATAACACGAAGGAGGACCCACCAAAGGGATCGTGATTCACCATGTCATCGTTAAGAGGGACCGAGGCCGATCCCTATTCCTTGGGATTTGGGCCAAACGATCGCTCATGTGACCTCGTATGTATCTGGAGATTCCACTGGCGATTTTTCAGGAAGATATTCGGCCGTCTCCCTTTATAAATACAAGCTTCATGGTTCATTTGAGGGATCGAAACATTGTTGTTTTCTTTGTACTCCATTGTATTCACATATTCCGATCCATTCCCTATTGTACTCAGAATTCAAAGTCATTAATAAAGCAATTTCTCCAAAGTGGACGTAGGCTTTCAATGCCGAACCACTATAACTTATTTCCTATTTTTTAATTGATTGTTTCCTCTATTTTCATTTAGATTTATTCATGTATTTCTCTACAAAACTCTATTGGGTGTTTGTGACCAATTTTGGCGCAAATAGATGAGTTACTATGTTGTCACTTCCCTATTTTGGGAGTGATGACCTACTCCGCTTAGGACCATGTGAGCCATTCAGCGCTCCCTTCCTTGGCGGATGTCTATCCAACAAGGGTAAATTACCATGCATTTACTTTTGATTAGGGACTTCCAATCTACCTCATGAGTTTGGGTGAGACATCTCCCTCTATGTGCCAAGGTGCATTGACGACTGGGTGATGCAACTACAATGGTTTCGATTCCCTCGCCCATGATGTTGCCCATCCCGCTTGTAAGACAAGGTATCGCTGTCGAGACTGACATTGTTACTCTGAGTGACGTCGAAGTCCGACATCCGTAGTGCACTCTCATAAAAATAAGCTTAGTACCATATCAACTGGCCATGCATCACCCAAGAGAACCCTCGAGCCATTCAACACTCTGGTTCATGTCGAGACTGTCCGCCACTTAATCTGGTTGTGCATTGCCTAAGAAAACCCCCGAGTCACTCAGCACTCTGGTTCATGTTGGGATCGCCTGCTACTCAATCCAGTTGCACATCATCCTAGAGAACCCTCGAGCCTCTCATCACTCCTATTTGAGCTGGGACTGCCCAACATCATAAAACGATGCAAAAAGGCTCGACAACCATGCACCCGCTAACGTTTGACCATGACCGGGCTGCATAGAAAATGCACATATTTGAGCACACTTGCCGGCTCAGCCCATCATCAAGATAAGTTCTACTTATAATCAGCTTAATACATGGTTTACATGAATGGGATGCACTGAGCACTGGTCTCATAATCATACACTTCTATTTATCTACCTTGTGATAAGATTCAAGTGCAAACAATACAAGAACTATGCTAACTACTTAAAGTATGCTATCATACTAGTCATGAACAAACAAGCAATGATAAATACAAAAGTACTTAAACAAATTTCACATGCCCAAAAAAGATGCTGTTCATTTATATCAAACGTGCGAGGCATAAGGATTACCTCGCTAGGCTTACAAAATGAAAAGAAATCTATAAAGCTGGCTCGCCAACTAATCAAGTTAGGGAATCTATCTGCTCCTAAGTTTAAGTGATCGGCATGGCCCATCCCTCTACCTCCATCTTTACTACTACCTCAGCCCGATTTTCGGCAAGGGCCTTAACATTGAAGTTTCCAAGGGAAAGTAGAGGATGGTAGTTTTCTCTGAATAGGGAATTAACCATATTCTTCAACTGTCCTCCTCCTTCACCATAGCGGCCTCCACATCCTCAGACAACTGGCATCCAACTGAATGCTTGTTCAGGTCATCCCTTAGAGTGTCGGACTCCTTCTCGGCCCTCACCAACCTATCCTTGAGGCCCTTAGCCTCCTTCGTAACATCCCACATATAAATTAAATATATGATATAAGGAATTTTGTAATTTGTTTTGAAAAGTGCAACACTTATTTTAAAACTAAAAGATGATATTTTAATAAAAGAAAAATCGTTATAAGAATGAAATAAAATTTTGACAAGACATCTTGAATGGATTTTTAAACGGGTAAAAAATGTTGACTTATAGGCGACTCGATTCGAAGGCAATTAGGGGTACCAATTTATTAAACCATAGTTTTAAAGCTTATCCAATGAAATATTATATTTTAAGCATATCCTAAAATCAATCATGCAAGTTTAACTTATTCCACTTTAAACCTATCTTAATAATTATTCTATTTTAACACTTCTTCCATGCTTATCCCTTGTAATCATACTATTTTAACTTTTCTTTATGCTTATCCTTTGTAATTATACTATTTTAACTCTTCTTGCATGCTTATCCTTTCAACCAAGCCTATATAAGCCCAATTATGTACCTTATTTTCTAGCTTCAAAAAGCCAAAACACATTAACATGGTATATTTCTTTCATCTTCGTTAAGGGCTTGGGCTTTATCTCTTTAGCAAACTAAACAAGATGTGAGTATAACCTTTTTAATTAATCTTACATGGAGTATAAGTTCTACTACTTCTAATATATCTTTTACAAGTTTTAGTTTGAGTTTTAATGCGTATTTGGTTGTTTCTTGATGCTAGATGATAGAATTGCTATGCTAAGATTTAATTGTTGAATAGCTTGATATGATTCAAATTGGTTAAATTGAATGTTTGATATTATGGTATTGATTGTATAGGATGTTAAAATTTAATTACATTGGATGATTGATATCAACATTTTATTAATTAAGCGGAATAAAACATCGTTCAGCTTAAAAATGATATTTGGTTATTCTAGAATATTTTTGACTTATAGATTCGAGCATATAAGGTGCTTATTTATAACATTGTGGAACTATGTAATTGGAGTTGATATGGACATTTGACTATAGCAATATTTTAGTAGTTAAGCATAGTCGAACATTGTTCTATTAGTAGTCGGTCACACCTAATAGCTTTATTGAAATATGGTTTATTGTTAAAAATGTATTTTGAGCTTGAAATTGAGATTTTCGTCTTTTTGTCATGAGACTTGGATTTTGGAAACTATGAAATATTATGAAGTTGATTTTGATGAAATGAAATAGATTTGGTAAAATTAAGTGATCTGTCGAAGACAAACTAGAGGAATTTTGATATCGTTTTATTATTATTGAGAATTTCCCGATTCAAAGAAATAAATTATGATTTTGTGCATCTTACATTTGGAAATAGTTTTAGTGATTTTACCTTAGGGGATTGCTATTTTTTTATGAACCATTTAAATATTTCACTGTTTTTGATATATATCGCTCAAAGGTAATTCCTTATGTATGTAGAGCTTAGATCATAGGGGTTGGAATAATGGATTCCTTTCTTGGGTGTTGATTCATATGATTTATTATGACTAACATTTACATAATCAAGATATTTATTTTGTACCGAATTTGGTGAAACCATGTTGTATTGTGAAATCTAATTTTGATGAAAATTGGGCAATATTACAAAACTGGTTTTGATAAATTGAAAGTAGCAGTTTAAATAAACAACGGAAGATGTTTTGCACAATTTTTCGCAAAAGGTATTTGGATAAATCGGGTTTTGCAAATCGATTTGAGAAAAATATTGCAAAAACTGGTTTAATACAAATTAGGAAGTATTATGATAAATTATCCGTATATAAAACCAGTATTTTGATATCGTTTTCAAAGTGGACCTCTGGTATATGATTTCTAAATATATGAGATTTTTGTGTTTCATGAAAGTAATCTAGAAATCTATTTTGCAGAGACTCTGGGGATTGATTGGAAGAAAAAGAATTTGAAAATCTATTTTATACGATTCTAATTACAAAGCTGATATAGAATTATTTATGGGTGTAGACTACAGTGACAATGTTGCATTTATAACCTAATAGAGATACATAATGCGTAGCATATTTAAATCCAAAGCATACATTATGTCATGTTTTAAGCACAGTTACATTCACTACTAGTTTCTAGCTTGACTCGGGTTTGTTATGTGTTTAACAACCTTAGGTCAGAATAATGATTTTTCACAGGTTGATATGTATTTATATGTGCTTTGTAGGCTAAGATATGGAGATGGAGCTGATGATGATGACAGATATTCATTTTACCTATATTGGGATTCATTTGTTTTGGTTGGCATGCTTTACTTGTATTGCATTGCCATATACTAGTGGGAGATGTATGTAAGAGATATTTTATCATATTTTGAGATATGATATAACATCCATTATTTTTATTCACTTCGAATCCTGTTAGTTGGGTTTATTCTTAGTTGTGCCTCTAATACTATTATTTAGTCTAGGAAACTCATATATATCTCTTTATGCTGAGACAAGATATGTATTAATTCAGATGTATTTAGGTATTGCAGCGTATCTGTATTGACCTACAATAGCGGATATGAGAGATCACACCCGTGCCTATTGATTTGGGTTATCGTGCGGTAAACACCCTTTGATAATTCGATCACTGGAGCGGGGTGTCAAATTATTCTCCTTCTCCCCTGCCTCGGCTTTAGCCTTCACCACCTTCTTGGTCACCTCCTTTTCCTAGACCACCTTAACCTTAACTAATGTCAAAATATCCTCGATCGCCTTCCATGCCCCTTCTTTTTCCAGGGCATTCTCTAGAAGTTTTTTGATGTCAACCCGGATGCAGATGGAGCGGTGTGTAACCTGAATAACCAATATTAGAAGAATGCCAATTAGTGTAAAAAGGAAATTCAAGGTTGGAGCTTACTAGTAGGGTGTCTCGGGTGTGGGCATTCACTATAGCCTCTAAGGGGCGTTGGCAACAACCAGATTTGGTCCGTTGAGTGTAAGATAGAGTCTTAATGATCATAAGCTAAAAAGCCTTAAATAAGTGATCCAGATCGTCAAAGCCCAGGCCAGAGGGGATGTCCAAAGATGTTTGCCCCACCAGCACCACCTCGTCTCAATTAGCAACCCTTTTGTATCTTAAATGTTCAACTGCTTAGCATAAGGAGCATTGACCTTGGGAGATGATGACTCGCCCCTCTTGGCCCTTTTTCTCTTCTTGTTGTTAGTAGAGTGGAGGAGCGACCGCTCTGGACTAGCGGGCACCACAATGATCTCTCGGCTTGTAGTGGGTACCTCATACACATGAGGTATAGAAGTCTAGGTAGTGGAGTTAAAGATATCATAATTAAGCTCATCAACCACTAAAATAACAAGAAGCTATGGTTAGTTTAAGTGTAAGAAAAAAAAGAAAAACGCAAGTAAATGAATTACATTTGGACCTGCTCGGCCTTGCCTTCTAACGAGAGGCAAACATGATGAGGTCAAGCTGCCAATGCTAGATTTATTGGTCCCAGAATGGGCCATGGCCAGTGACATAACATCGTAACCAGAATATAAAGGATCATAAGAAGGATAGGGTTCGGAGGAGGGACCCACATTACCACCAATGCCCAATACCTGTAGCCCTCCCCCTACATTTACCAAATTGGAACTCTCCTTAGTACCCAGAAGATGACTGTCATCTCACGCCGTTGGACCAGGAGTCAACCAGCTTTAGTGGATCAAAGGTTTCCTATTGAGGCTTTAACACAACATCACTTAGCTTGTTATAATTGCATTGTTGTCACTCTCCAAACCCCTCACCCTTATTCGTGTTATCATACCTTCAGTTTTCATCGGTGATCGGCCCGACTTCAGGGTCCAAGAACTTAATCTTTGAGTAATCCCACTTCTACTTGGCTAGTTTTATTGCTGGGGCACCCCTTTCCGCCATCATAGTTTGGTGCTCTCTCAATAGCCGATCTAGTAAAGATTCCCACCGGTTACTATAATCCTTAAATTTCTGACGGCATTAGAAGCTCCCCTTGTCCAGTCTAAATATTCACTAAGCACCCTATGTTGACGCTGGTGGAGTCAACAAAAGTCCCTGTTATGGGAAGGGAAAAAAGGCGAAAGCAATAGAGCGACAAGAGAACTTACTAGAGAGCCGGAATTCAGTGTTCCTCAAAACGGGATTGTCCCCATGTGGAACAAAAAAGTACTTCCTTGTCTAGCATGAGGAAGCTTTACTAAGGACACCGATGAAGATAAAGGGCTTGATGTTGTCCTGCAAGTGGTAGCAAGTGCTGACTAGATAGCCGACTTCCTTCTGCAGTTGGAAGATTATGTTGACTAGATGAGCGGTCGGCTATGGAAGATGAAGGTCCACACAAGCAACTTAGACCCCACATAAGAACTAGTGCTATTGGGGGTCAACTGATCGGGAGCTAGCTTGAAAGCATTGAGAACCGAGACAAGCAAATGGTGAAGAGGCAAAGCGGCCCCGACTTTAAAATAGTCCAAGAACTAAGTGAAGAAACCCGATGGTGGCTTATCCGGTTAATCTATTGCTGATGGATATCTGACCATCCCTTATTGCATTCGTGCCTAATCCAGAAGTAGCCATCTAAAACACAAACATACTAGTTAAACTACAATGGCTCACACCTAAGCCTAGCAAAACCCAGGGGCAACACCAAGGGAAAGACTGGATAATCATTTTCATGGCATGTTTGGGTGGGTATCCCATGAAGGCCAACTCATGACTTGACTACTCTCATAAACAAAGTTACACACCGTACGACCCATATCCACTACTCCTTTTGGCTTAAAGCCCAGGGCGATCATTTTTGGTATAAAATTATAATCAAAGGCACTAATATATCTATTAAGTTTATAGGTCATCGGGGGGATAGTCAACGTCAAATCGACTGCCACTAACATGACGTCAACCGTCGATCAACTTCCAAAAGATGGTTAGAAAATACAGATTTCGGCCAAGCATCTACATGGAAGCAACTCGCAATTAAAGGATTTCAAAGAACAGTGAAAACAAAATTCAATGGAAAAAGCAATAATGTTCACTCAGATATAAAGCATCAAAGAGAAGGAGAGACTTGTTGTTTACACACAAAGAAGGAAGAGATAAAAGCCTTAAAACCTCAAGAAATTTTAATGGAAAAAAATGTGTGAAGTTTCGGTAAAGAATGAAGAAGAAGGAGGAGGGGTTTATTTATATATTCGTCCCTTTAATCATAGCCATCGGATTCAAAAGGTAAAAAGATCCCAACCATCTAGGTTTAATTAATGGCACTGTCACGTTAGTGGTCCCCATTTCGAACCGTCATTGTGCTGCTTTGAGAAAAGAATCTTTCGACTAATCGTGCGTTGACGCATGCATTAAATGCAAAGCAGGCATCCTGACGGTAGAATCTTCGTGACTTGAAAACCCTATTCCTGCTTATATAGATCAGCTTTGTGAAGCAAAATGTTGCTCAATTTTCTCGCAAATAAAAGATAAGCCGGTCAACACTCTCAAGCCCGACCCGGCCTAGCTCAAAATGATATACAACCAACTCGTTTGAATAGTCTTAGCACAAAAGTAACCGGTCTTGGGCCCAAATCCATCTCAGGCCGCCTAAGACCTGTCCCATACAACCCGTCTCATCACCACATGAATCGCTTGGGTCGTCCCCTTCAGCTTTATCCTTAGCAATCTTCAACTTTGTTCTTATCAATCTTCGACAGCAAGCAACCGACAATTATTTTTCATAAAAAGCTTCTCTTTAGCACTGTTTACTTGAAAAGTGTACACGCAACAAAAAGTACGATTGAGTATACTAACTACTATATCATGTCTGTCAAAAGCACACATACTCCTGTGCAATGCTGCTTTGCCCTATGCAAAGCACGCCTCTCATAAGGAATGACAATTCACATGCATCTCAACCACACAATTGCACGATCTTTCCAACTATCTCACATCGGCTGAAACAACCAGATCTACAGTCAGGAGTGATTCCCATATATTAATTACGTGATCTTAGCCATTAAATGATCAATCTAAGTTGCTATAAAAGTACTTGCCATACAACATCATAGGGTTGATTTTTGAGATTTTGAATTTATTTTCTACATAGATAATATAAGGGCTCTTGAGTTTAGAAATATTGTAATTTTAAGTGCTCTTGATTTCTTATCATTCTCTTGTAATTCCTTATGATTGTGGAAGATCAATATAGCAAGAAACCTTCACAGTGGACATATGCAAGCTTAGCCAAACCATTTTACATATTGTGTCATTTACTTTAATTGTGCCATTTACTCATCATTTCAATTTTTAAGGCTAGTATTAGCAAGTAACCATTGTTAGTACGAACGCATTAGCATAATTTCGAAGTTGACTAATTTTTTTGTCAACACATCTTAAGAGGAAAAAAACGGTTTGGTTTGATTGATATAATCAAGGTTTTAAATATCGGATTTCGGTCACGTTTCATCTCGGAATTTTTACACAAGTTATCTTGTATCGGGGAGATCTCAGACGAGATGAGTACATATCGGGTGTATGACATCTCGGGCCTTATAATGCATCTCGGGAATATCTCGTATGTACTTATGTATCTAAAATTGATGTGTCAAAAATTTATTTAAAGGTTATAACTTTCTTAGTAAAAATAAAATGGTAACATACTTGATTTACATGGAAAAAAATACTTTTAGAAGAGTAGTAGCTTGATTAGCTTAATTGATTTGGTAATGATTGAATACTATCCTTTTATTTGAACATGATAAAGAAGTGAAACCTTTCGTTGTGACTCATTAAGATAAAAAGTAAAGAATATGTTCAAGAAGTTGGTAAATTATAATTGGATCGAGCAGTTCATTTTGAATCAATATGAAAATAAAAAATATTATGCAAAATAAGAAAAATGTATAATTTCGGGTGAGATCTCGGATTGAGATTTTGATCCATATTTTGGGTGAGATTTGAATATCTCGGACGAGATGAGTGTCGAGGGAGATATGGAGAAGATTTGATGTCTCGTCTCGTTTGAGTATGAAAAGAAGATATCGGAAGAGATCTCGGATGATATATAGGAGATTTAAAACTAATTAGTTTACCTTAAAATAAGTTATGGTGTCTACTTGATAACATAATATATGCATGGAATAATTGATTGAATCCATATTTATATAAAGATGTGATGATGCTAAAGAAACAAAGTACTTCTCTTCCACAGACATTAACATAAGTTGGAAGAAAAATAATATCGTTAAAACAATAATATGAAAATAACATTTTCATTGAACATTATGTTTAAATATTTGAAGTTTTATATTTGGTTTAATTGATTAATTTGGTTTTAAAATATAAAAAAAGCGAAAAAAAAACCAAATAATCATGAAAATAAAGAACAAACTCAAATCATTAACAACAAAATCAAATCAAATCGATCAAACTTACTTAATTTGGTTTAAATCAATAAATGCTCACTTCTACCGTTTTGATTATTTTCATGGATAGTTTAAAGAGTTTAATAAAAAAAGTTCTAATTTGTTTTGGTGTGAGGAAGAAAAAAGGGAAGGATGATCAGCTATTTGTACGATTTTGGAAGGAGATCTGAGAGGCCTTAGGTCAACAAGTAATACTTATTTTGGACGCAAACCCTCGATCTTATTTGTAGCGTCCTTGGCCCTTAAAATCTGAAGCAGAAAAAATCGGCAAAAAAATCAGCTCTTTGATAAATCAAAATTAACGTCTCTCTCGCTCAGTCTAGTCTCCTAACAGTTTATCTCCACATTTCTCTAATCTGGATCGAATTGGTTAATTTTCATTAATCTGTGCTAAACTCTGCAGCTATATTATGTTGTAAGTATTGTCAGATCCGTTGCTTGACTTTTACAATAAGTTAAATTTAATAGATTTATTTTTATACTTATGTAGGTGACGATGAGTAAAAATGAAATTACTTCTTCAAAGATTTTCATGAAGTGTTAGTCGTGGATTAAGGAAGAAAAATGATGGTTAATCGACAGCTGTTGCTTACTTACCTTTATTTGCTTATTTATATATGTCTCTCTTCGGGAGTTATTTTGTATAACAAGGTATCTCTAATTTTTTCTTTTATTATTGCGTTCCATAGTTTCAGGATAAAGTTATGTTCATTATGTTCGTTATTCTATTATTATGATGGACTAGTATGTTTTTGTTCCAATTCCAATTTTAGTATTTCCATTAAGGGCACCTTCTTTTTAATGCATAAATGCTCATGATCTTTTCTATTTAATGCCTAAATATTCATGATCCCTTCTATTTAATGTATAACTGATGACCCATATCATGTGCGAATTGAGGATTAGGCTGACAGAATGAAACTATAAACTTTAGATGAACATCATATGTCGCCGATCTTAATTATGTCATCTTTCTCTATACTCATTCAGTTCCATTACGAATAAACATATTCTTTGGGTATATTGCTTCACAAATCAATCTCATTTCTAAGAGTTAAAATTGATTCTAGTCATGCAGAGCTTCTTAAAGTTTTCATAATAAAACTTTTAATGCCCGCGAATGCAGGTAAAGATCCACCCCACCTCTCTTTTACTACACCTCGTTCCACACCTCTATGGTTTTCGGTGCTACACAATACCAAATCAAATGAAACTTTAGGGATGTTCAATCTACACTATGAACATCCCGTCTATCAAAAATTATATTCAATCTACACCTCTATGGTTCAATAGTGGTTACACCCCTCGCCGCTACACCTCTCTTATTTTTCGATCTAAACAATTTGAAATCGAACAAAAATTTGTATATATGTTATTGCACGACTCAAGATCATCACTACAAAATTTGGTTTAATCTAAATAATCCTAACATTTTCAAAATCATGTTCCAAATCAACGATTAAAATAAATGTTTTAGCGGTTGATATCCGATTTAATATTTTGAACATGTTAGGAATCTGGAAATAATCTTATTTATGATGGACATGATGTTCATATTGTAGATTAAACATCCCAAAGTTTCATTTGATTTAGTATTGTGTAGCACTGAAAACTGTCGAGGTGTGGAACGAGATGTAGCAAAAGAGAGGTGTGGCGGATCTTTAGCATACACACACTCATACATATTAAAAATGCACTGATTTATGGAAATGAACACTTAAAAAAAAAGATATCGACCAATGAAAATATACATAGTTACACATCTCTGCTTTACTGCATATACGGATGTTATTTATTTATTAACATTAGATTTTAAAATAATAGACATAGGCATTTTTTGGTTTTTGTTTTCATCTAATCACACCAAGGTGAACAAGACAGTACATTAAAAAAAAGAAAAAAATTTATCTTCAACAACAATAAATCGTGGTCGTCATATTCCATTACAGTAAATGTATAATTAGTAGTTTCTAAATCTAATGCATCACATTAGTGGTATTATACTTGCCAGTATTTAATAAACGTCATTGTAAACCACGTAATCAAATTTTCTTTATCCTCTATAATATCACACCTTTGGTTTGATTTTTCAAGGCTAACTACAATTATATTCAATCGCTATATTTCTTTTGAAATGATGCTTAAGATGCTGTTTTACACCAATAATCTAGCCCATTATTGCAACATTTACTATTACTTTTGTTGTTTTGTTTTGATACCAAATGAGTTGGATGTATGTTCTCCCAAATTCGAATGTATATATGATCTGTCTAATATTTTGTATCAAGAGATAGCAGTTATGCATTTCAATCTTACTTATGTTGTCCATCTTATTAGATTACCAACTTACTTCTATTATACTTAGCTGATTCTTGATTTCAACCATCCATGTTTTAGTATTGGTATATACTAGATGGACACAAAAACCAATTAAACAGTTTCCATTCTCGGTATTCGCATGCCCCAGCGATAATTAACTAATCATATTTGCTGGAAAAACTAGTTTGTTCTTAAATAATATATATTGTTGAGTCTTATTCAATGACAATATGTTAAAATATTCTTTTATGCATTTTTATTAACGAATAACTGCTTGCACTGTAACAAATGCGAGAACCCAAGTTAATTGCCCAATGGTATTTAAAGTTTTATCTAGCAAGCTTTAGAGTGCTCTGACCACATATATAATTTTATTATTTTGCAGTGGGTCTTATCTCCAAAATATTTCAAATTTCCATTTCCAATAACACTTACTATGATTCACATGGGATTTTCTGGTGTAGTAGCATTCATTCTTGTTCGTGTTTTGAAGGTATTATCTCATTATTCATGTTATTAACATCACATTCTATTACTTTCCACTTGTTTCCCACTTTTGAAACATAGAGCAAAATGTCATCTTAGTTCAATCTGTTTCCTTTTTCAGTTAGTATATGTTCAAGTACCGTTGATATCATATCTTTTTAAATACAAAATTTCACGAGCAAATAAATATTGTCAATCATATGACCATAGAATTCTCCATGGACTGTCATTGTAATTCTTAAACATAGTTTCTATTAGATTCATTTATGTACAATTGTACACCTTTTCCCATTTGACATGTCGTACCTAGATTTACTAGCGTGTAACTCATGTGTTTCATCATAAAATTATAAAAGACCATGTTAAAATTTTAAATATTTTGTTGTAAATGGATGAAAATAGCTATACACGTAACGATTGGGGATAACAGTTTTGGTTTAAATTGTACAAATAAATTAAGATACATATTTAAGTGGATGCAAAATTTGAAGATGTAAAAAACTTAAGTGAATGCATTGATGCTGACATTAATGGGATTGGATGAGAATTTTAAATATGTGAACTCAAGTGGATTGTTAATGAGGATGTTAAGAGAAGCAGTTGAGAATTATGAAAACATGGAGGATTTAAATGAAAATAATACAAGGAATATCAAGAGGCGAGAAAGTTCTTCATCTTTAATATTTTGTAATGCCAAAGTAAAATAGGTTATTTCAAAATTAAATAAAAAAGCTCACACTAAAATTTAGAATATGATTTCAATATTTTGTTTTTAAATTGGTAAGAAATAGTTCATTTTGGATTTTGATAAGCGTAGTAGAATTTTCTCTATCAACTTTTGGGATGTGTGGCGGAAAACACACTTATTTACAAAATACAAATAGGGGCTCTGTAAAATCAAGCTAGGCAACCCCTATGCAGCACTTATGCATTAAGTGAGACTTGTCACCTTGCCTGAGCACCTAGGTGTTGCAGTGTTAGCTCTAGATCGCATAGGCAATCACGTTTAACAAATAGTCATAGGATGAAGGAATGAAATTTATCTGATGAATTCATAAAACTTCATCAGTTTAACAATACTTTGCCATGTACAAGGATAGCTATAAAAAAGCATTTTGAAGTTTCCGGTTCAAGACTGCAAAATAATCAGTTTTTATCATTAGATGTATTTTTAATTCTTAATTTTTCAATTGTATTTAATTTACTACGAAGCGAAATCCACATATGATTTTGGCTTTAGGTGGAGCACGAACTTTCCAAAGTTTATTAAAGCGAAGTTTAATACTTGAAAATTTTAGAAAGTTATACATAGATATAGAAATATATATTTTATTTGATTTCCAATCCAAGTTTTAATATCTTGTTGAGAGTCTACACTAATAAAATCTAGTTTTGAGATTAGAATTTGGAATTGTCTAAGGGAATTACTCTTAAGGTAAGATTCCACTTGAAATGCTCATTAGGCAAATAAGTCTTTAAGTAGATAGTACTTATTGTTTGAGATGATGTATAAATCTAGACACTCTTTTTTGAGAGCGTGCGAGAGACCAAGAATCCTGCCAAAAAGAAATTGTATCCCCTTAGCCTAGAATATTATTTAAACTTAGACTAAAAGCGTTTGAATTCTTTATAATATCATTTCAAAAATTAGCAACCTGATTACTCTTCAAATAATAAATGTTATAAGAACCATTATTAATGTATAAGTTAAACGGTTCTGGTTCTATGATCTAATTTTTTTCCGATCCATTTACTTAAGAGTGCAGTATAACATTCTTCCATTCGTTCCAGATCATTTATCACATTTCAATTTCAATTCTACATAATGAAAATGGAAGATACCAATCTATTACCAAAACTATAATGATGAAGTAATCGAACTAAAATCATTCATATCCGTTGTAAAAAATTAAATGAAATGTAAATCTAAAAAAACAAAACAAAAGGTAAGCTATGATTTAGATTTTTCACTTTAAATTGCTAAAAAATGTTGTTAGAAACTATCCGATTACAAATCTAAGTCTAATTTGAGTTTTAGAATGTAACTTGAGGAGATTCGATGGAATTTTTGAATTTGCGAGAGCTGGAATTTTTTCCACTAAACTGGGAGAAGAAATGAGAAGTTTAGCAGCTCCCCCTTCTAATTAAGGGAGAAAATAACATAGGTGCAACTCCCTGTTGTGTTTGCGTTAATTACAATGGACACTATTGCCAATCGGTCCATAGGCCTGTTCCATTATTATTTTATTTATTTTTTAAAAGAAAAAGTTGCAAGCGGCACCAAAGCTAATGCTGGCAGAAATTAGCCTCTCTCTGCAAATTGTTTGAAACTAAGCCTATGTTTGCTATTTATTTCAAAATTTAGTTTATATTGAAGAAAAGAAAAGTGGAAATTAGGTTGATGGGCTTCTTATTTCAGGGTAATAAGTTTTAAGGACGACAATTCTGAATAATTAGTTTTAAGAACAATTTACAGAAAAATGATAAATTCATTTATCCTTTTAAGTTATACAAGAAAAAGATAAATTCATTTATCATTATTGTTGTATAACTGAAAATGATAACTTCATTTATCATTTTTCTGTAATTTGTCCTTAAAACTAATTTTTTAGAATTGCCGTTCTTAAAACTTATTACCCTGGACAAAGAAGCCCTTCGAGTGAAAATCCCCAAATTGAAAATTTGTACTTCGGTTAATTAAATTTTTACAAATATCAGTGTTAATTTGATTAAATTGGTTTTGAAATTTTCAACTATCTTACAATGCATCACCTAACTAAAATAAGTATGTCCTTATTCAAAGAAGGATGTTTCTGATCCATTCATGGCACACACATGCAGTTCATTAACTTTATTTGTCAGTGCATAGTAGGCATAACATTAATGTATTATATACTTTGTTCAAATTTCATTTTATCCGTTACTATTTGCAGGTTACTAAAAATATATTACTTGATTTTCTTTGATTGTTTGACCAGGTGGTCCCTCCTGTCAAGATGACATTTCAAATGTAAATAACACAACATTGATTTATGCATCATTAGTTTCAACTTTCAAGAATATCTTTACCATTTTTCATGTTTTTTTTTGTTCATGTAGATATGCAACATGTGTGATTCCTATTAGTGCATTCTTTGCGTCAAGTCTTTGGTAAGATCTTGAGACACTGCTAAACTTACATCATCTTCATGTTGAGGTGTTTTCCGTCCTTGTTTCCACTTTATTTCAGAATAATATTTCTTGCATTTCAGGTTCGGAAACACTGCATATTTGTATATCTCAGTTGCTTTCATTCAAATGCTAAAAGCTTTAAGTAAGTACAATGTCATATTGTTTTGGCATTCAATTCCAGTTTGTTTTCTTGCATTACATATGTGTACTGTTTGTCTCCTAATAATTTTAATATTCTATAACAGTGCCTGTAGCAACATTTGTGATGGCAGTCATATGTGGAACTGACATACTGAAGTGTGATCTACTCTTGAATATGTTGCTGGTTAGTGTAGGTGTCGTGATTTCTTCCTATGGAGAAATCCATTTTAATGCAATTGGAACAGTTTACCAAGTAACTGGAATATTTGCTGAAGCTCTTAGGCTGGTCCTAACTCAAGTACTTCTTCAGAAAAAAGGACTGAAATTAAATCCTGTTACTAGTCTATATTATATAGCCCCTTGCAGGTATTATTTTATATGTGAATTTCATTTTCTTTCGATCTTTCATGTTGATTCAACCTTCAGCAAACATTATTTCAAATATTTATGCATGCTATTGAACTCCCAAGTCTCAACAAAATGCAGAATAATGAAGTAGGAACTTCTGTTTTAAGTTGTATTATGTTCGAAATATCTGTAAAATATACCAGGTTAATACTATACACATTCGTGCGTGCGACCCGTTTCCTGTACATATGGTTAGTGGATGTTGTTTCTGTTGATGCTGAAATTCAATGGGCCGTTTTGGCCCACATGATGGTGAGAAAGTTGCTAAATTTAGTCAATTTTACTCAGTTTTAGGGAGAAGTGTGCTCTCTTTCTCTCTCTCTTGCTCCCCCTCGCCCCCCTCCCCCGTCCATCTCTCGATTTTGAGAGGTTTGATTGAAGAAGTTGACCATGCCAATTGCTTGATAGTCATTAGTGTACATATAAAGAAATAGGAGCATGAAACAGTAAAGAAGATGAAGTATTTACGTTGAAATCACCGACTAAGGTAAAAAGATTCATGGGTGAATATACTAATTTTCTTAGTAGCTTCAAGTATATTTAATGATAATCAAAGGATAATTTAGTGATTAATTGTGGGCTGAGTAGTGAACTTGATTGAATCAGAAAATGGATCAGATTCAATTTCAGCAGGTGGTGGAGTATTTATAGATGCTTGGACAACAGATTGCAGTGTTATGTGCCTCTTATAAGAGAAATTTGAATGATCTTTTGTTTTAAATAGCGTTTGACCGAGGAATGATCCTTGCCACCTAGAGATATTTTGAAATTTCATTAACTGCAGAGCAAGTAGATCTCGGAATTGAATGAGGTGAGAGCTGTCCGCCCATATGTGCTAGGGTGTATAAGTAAGTTGGGTGGAATAGTGAAGCACTTTCTGTTGATGATTTAAGCACTTCGGGGGCCATTTGCGAAGGGTACTAGTGGAACCTAAATCCGACAACAAATGGTTTCCTGTCTTCGACGTGTTGTTCATTTGATTCAAGGAATTAGCATAAACATAATTGTAAAAGGTGCATGGTGGTGTGCACCATGGAACATGATGTGGAATGACGCAATATTAGTTTATTTCGTTCCTATGACACATGCATGAAAAGGTGCACAAGATGCACATGCTGCATGGTGCAAAAAAAGCACAACCTTTATTTCTGACTATTTTTTTTTTAATTTGATTTTTTGTTCTTTTTCCATGATCTAAAAAGATTTGTTGTATGATTGTACTTTCAAATTGTTCTTAATTCTCTACACTTGAAGACATAACATATAGTAGTGTTTGGTTTGAAAACGAGTTTTATGTTTTAGTTTTCAACATTTACTTTAAAATGCACCAGAGAGTAGAAGGGGATGGAAAATAGCCGATTTGGAAAATGATTTTAATATATAAAATAAAAAATGGATTTTTCTTGTTTTCCTCCTTTTAGGAAATATCAAAAAGTATCTCCACCCTTCCCCTTGTCCCATTTGTGGAATGACTAGAATTTTCCAACCTATTGAAAATGCAAAAACTACGTAAATTATTTTTATGCAATATTCTCAAAACTAGTCTATGATTTATAGTTTTATAATGTAATATATTATCCAAGTTTGAGGTTTCGACCGAAATTCCAAGACTGCGGTCGTTCCATTTAGGTTTCAGCATAGGTCGAAACAAAGTCAAACCGAAAATGCATTTCAATAAAAATAACCACCGAACCTTAAATTTTATTGAAGAAATTAAAAAAAGAATTAATTTTATTTTCAAATATATGAATATTAACTTCGAAAACATACAAAATCATAAAATATGTAGTGTAACTGAAAAAAAGTTGAAAACGAAATTAGTGTAATGAATATTTATAACTAACCAGTATTGTTTTTTTATATATTATTTTTCGATTAAAGATAAATTATACATTTTATTTTAATAAATTAGAAAATGTAATTATATGAAAAATAAATATTGAAACCCGAAATCAAAATTTTTGAAATTTACGAATTAGATCAAAATTCCTAAATTGTGAAAGACAGAAAACAGAGATTGAAACCGAGATATTGAAGCTTGATGTTATCATGTTTTAAGAGACCCAATGTCAAAATTTATTTACGTGGGATTCAAATATTAGATATTATGATTTTGAATATATTATAAAATTATTCATATGATAATGCACCATTTTGCTTTTAAATATGATTATAGCTGGATAAATTATAATTCAGACCAGTCTTTTGTAGTTTAATAAATATATCAATTATCAAATAACTATTAAATTGTAAAATAAAACATGCAATAAAAAAAGTACCAAGATAACATGACATAATTTGTATCACTCTTGTTTCATTAATTTTTAATGTATAATAAGCACAATTAGTATTTCAAAAAGGTGTGCCACTCGCCTTGCTGTGTGCAAAGACTCCAAAATTATGTTATGCCTTTGTGCGCTGTGCGCCATATCTAACACTGATCATAAGTACTTTTACTCCCATCTAGCGTTGAAATGGATCGTGGATCTTCGATATCTATTGGATAATGCGTAGGGTAATTAATTAGTGTTGCAATTCTCTTTGTTAGGACGCATTCCTCACTGATCTTGTGCCTTTTCAAAGGTTGTCAAGGTCATTTTTGATTCATTGACTGCTTGGAGATGATTCATGAAATGATGGATAATCAGCAGACTCAAAATAAAGAGTAGATGGCTTTTGGGTCATCTGCTTTTATGATCCCCGATATGGAAGAACCGAGGAAGGACGGACCCTTGACTTTCTCTCAATTGTACCTTTACTTTAGCTGAATAAATATTTTAATGGTTGGACTTTTTTTTCTTCATTTGCATACCTATTAACCATAGAAAGAGGTAGAAAGAACTTTTAATTAAGCATGCATTATCAATTTATACAGTTTAAAGCTATTTTTGTTCTATTAATTCGGATGATTTATAGTTTCAAGAGGGGCGTCATCTTTTTGCCTGAGTCCTCGACCTTTTCGGAGCAGTTGATTTTCCATTTAAGTGTTTATGGGCACTTTGGGTATTTTTTCAGGTGTCAGATGGGATTCCCTTCAATCGAAGGAGGGTAGCTCTTCCTGGTTACTTCAAATGGTCTTCGGAAGGATTCCTCCTTCTGTTCCAATCTTAGGGTGTGTTTTTCTAGAAAAGGAGTCCGACCTTAAAGAGCGTTTTTTAGCAGAGGGGTCTGCTGTCTTCCTTGAGTGAGAGTCTTGCTCCTATCCTTGAGTATGCTTAGGGTCAGTTCCTCCAAGGCTTCCAAGTTTTTTTTTTTGGAATAAATATTTCCCTAACCACTATTATATATAAGATAGATGCACAACTGGAAGGTGGAGCCTTGGCGCAACGTTTAGGTCACCCGCATGGTGATCCGGGCATCCATGTTCGAGTCTAAAAACAACTTCATCGCAATGCGAGGGAAATGCTGCGTACATTATCGATCTTCCCGGAGCCCGCTATCGTGCGGGAGCCTCGTGCACTGAGTTCCACCTTATAGATGCACAGCTGGAGCTTATTTTTCTTTTCTCCACTTTTTCAAACTAATTTGATGTTTTCAAATTTGAAGGGATGTCGTTTTGGCTCTCACCGCATCAGCTATTTGCTTCCATTGATTGATTTCTTATTTTTCGACCAAAAATTATGCAACCAGGATTTGCATTTATGACAACGGATTTGATATTTTGACCTTTGTAGTTTCCAAAAGACCTTGTGGTTTTTTGGTTCCGTATTTGCATGAGCGGTCATAATGCTTTTGGGATTTATATTTAAGGAGCTTTCATCCGATTGCTTTCCATGGAAAGTTATCTTTTTTCTAAAGGGCCTTCCAAACCCAACTTATGCATTAGAGAAATTTCATCTTCATTCTGAAGGGGATGAATATTCCTGTAGTCAAAGAAGCCGTTTTAAGATTGGCTTGCTGTTCAGTTATGGTTTTTGTTATGGATCACCTTTCCTCTTCCTCCCCTTCATTGCTAAGCTCTGCATTTTTTGGAGCTGGATACGAAGTCCAACAGTGCAATCTTTCCTGAACGGATTGTTTCTCTATTTAAGGATTCCTGCTATCCTGCAGCTGCGGTGGCAAAGGTGTTAAGAGGCTCTGGCAGACTTCAGAGGCTCTTAGAAGTATTTTTACATGGGTTGACGACCGTGGACTGAATGAAAAAGGGGTCTTAGGATCCTTAGGATATACTGTAACTTGTATTGCTAACTTTGTACTTGCTTGTTGGGTTGTAGTCCGTACTTTTATTGGCTTTTACTCAATAAAGGTATCCTTTTTCTTAACGCTAATTTTCGTCTGCTGTCTTTATTGCATTTCTAATATATATTTCTCCACCTTAAAACAAAGGTTTGAGAGTCACTTCAGGCACCTTCTGGTGCACAAGCTATTGTTTTTTCATGGTTCAAGTGATATTTCATCCAAATAGAAGCGCTCTTTAGCCCTAGTTGATTGACTCCAGTTTATGGCCACTACTAGTCTGTATGGAAATCAAGCAAATTTTTTGTTATTTTCCAAAGTAGGGAATTCTGCTTTCAAGAGTTCTTTTTAAGGAAATTTTGTAAATTCAGCCCAATTTTCAGAACTAATAACAAATTTAGGTCCCTTTAAAATCTTATTACAAATATAGGTCTGTTTCTGCCACGTCAACGCTGAGTCAGCGCTCTTTTATGGTGCATTTCGAAAATGTGCCATGATGATTTTTTTTTTAAGTTTACTGTTGACGCGATTTCAAATGGATCAAATAGGAATCGCCTAAAAATAAATTCTAATCATTAGCGAAGTAAATTTGATATGACTGAAGATGAACTATCGAATCATAATTTTAAGGCTAATTCCATTAATCCCCCTTTTTTTCCTTCTTCTTCCCTTTTACCACCCCAGTAAAAAGTTTAAACATTTCAAGGAAAAGAAAACAACAAATAGCTCCTAAAACTGATATTGAACATGGTTCATGAATTTACCAAGCTGAACCAAAACTTGGATTATATGCTAATTAGGTTGGTATTGAACGAACTAGAAGAACCCAACAATTCCATTTTCAATGTAATTCAAGAAAAGAAAAAGAAAGATTTTACCGACACTTGATAACGCTTGAAAAAATTTAAACATTGTTACCATATGCATTCTCAAATCTTAATAAATAAAAGGAACTAGAAACTCAAAAATCATTCATGTTACAAAAGGAAATCTACCTGATTTTCTTTCTTTACAGTGATTCATATTACTAAACAAAACAAAATCTACCTCATTCATATTAGTAAATGAAAGGAACCAGAAATCAATTATTTGTTTGCAAAAGAAGAAATTGAAATCATTAATGAATCATTCTAAAAAAACTGGGAAGGAAGATGTAAAAGGAACTTCGGGGAGAAGAAGAAAAGGTAAATAGAGAGGTAGAATGTCAAAGAACGGAGGGTGTAAGGTAGTAAAAGGTGGATGAAGGTGTAAGGCAAAACACGAGGGGTAAATAGAACCTGTCTAAATTTAAATGGGGCGAAATTTGTTATAAAACCAAAGCAGTATGCAAATGCAATATCACGATTTGTCATATGTGAAAAATATAATTGTGCCTTCAGATGGACTGTTAAACAATAAGTTTTAAATTTTAATATCTGTTGTCGGTATTTATAAAGATGGCCCAACTGAGATTTCCAGTAATACATCCTGCAATAAACAACAAAAATAATTTAAATTGATAAAGATTCCATTATTCAAATCAATAGCAAACCAAAGTTTAATATAACCGAGATGAACTAATGAATTATATATATTTAAATATGGTGAAAATTCATTGTATGCAAATGATTGCACCATATGTTATCTGCAAAAAAATATGATTGCGCCCTAATATAGATTGTCAACAAATAACTTATAACATGTGTTGTAGATATAACACATAAAGCCATGTATCAAGGATTATCTCATGTATTATATGATCATAAAGTGTAGATTTATGGTTGTTACATCAGTAATAGGCAATATATATTCTAGTAGTTACTGGGAATTTCACTATTATTCAAGATGTGCATATCTTTATTAATAGTTGGAGTATGTTCACAATTTTTTGATCCGACTCGAACTTCCCAAATTGTCGGTCACAAGTTTGAATACCGATAATTGTGAAACTTCATCTGTATTTAGGAAGTTTGGAACATTATTAGGTTCACAAGTTCGAATGCCGGCGGTGACAATCTTTCACATAATTTTTTTTTAATGTTTTCATGTTCTCATTATCAATAGAACTGTATTGATTCTTCGTTTATTTCGGTTTATGCTGAATGACACTCTTTATTTTGGTTTTTGTATAATTTTAGCTTACTTTTTGGAAAAGAAAACTTTTTTTTTAAATATTTGAAATTAAAAGACAATTTCATCTAATCATAGATAACATCAGTTTTCTAAATGACATTTTGTTTTTGATGTTCTATTCTTTTCTTGTACTCAACAACAATTTAAAAAGATATTGTTATAACTGAGATTTGAGATTATAGATACTCACACATCGAAAGTCTCTCTCTCTTTATACATATATATGTGTGCATGTGTGTATCTTTACACTTTTTGATTCTGAAATTTAATATTTTGAAATCAATTTTAACTGCCTTCATTTTTCCATTCCTTTTTTGATGGAAATATCAGGGGTTTGCCCTATCGCATAAATACCTTTATCCAAATTTCTATCAAATAAAAAATAATTAGCACTACATGCGAAAGTTTGATTATTTCAATTAATATGTATTTTATTCAAAAAAATCTTGTACACAGGTACAACACATGTGTCAATGTATTCACAACCTAATAGAAAATACTGACATGCCTTTCAGTCTCGTTTGTAAACAATTTTTAACTAAATTGATTTTTGTATTACAGGAAAATAGGCACAAGGACAAACTTAGAAAAAAATTTGGGCTGAAGGCATGATTTTAAATCTTCTATATATCGTCCGAGGTCTCCTCCGAGATCTCCTTTTCACACTTAAACGAGACGAGACATCAAATCTCCTCCATATCTCTCTCGACACTCATCTCGTCCGAGATATTCAAATCTCACTCGAAATATGAATCAAAATCTCAATCCGAGATCTCCTCCGAAATTATACATTGTTCTTATTTTGCATATTATTTTTTATTTTCATATTGATTCAAAAGAAACTACTCAATCCAATTATAATTTACCAACTTCTTGAACATATTCTTTACTTTTTATCTTAATGAGTCAAAGCGAAAAGTTTCACTTCTTTATTATGTTCAAATAAAAAGATATTCAATCATTACCATATCAATTAAGCTAATCAAGCTACTACTCTTATAAAAATATTCCTTTTCCATATAAATCAAGTATGTTACCATTTTTATTTTTACTAAGAAAGTTACAACCGTTAAATAAATTTTTGACACATCAATTTTAAACACATAAGTACATCCGAGATATTCCCGAGATGCATTATAAGATCCGAGATGTCAATCCGAGATGTACACCCAATATGTACTCATCTCGTCCGAGATCTCCCCCGATATGAGATAACTTGTGTGAAAATTTCGAGACGAAACGTGACCGAAATCCGATATTTAAAACCTTGGCTGAAGGACAATAAATTTGTTTTTTAGGCTGAAGGACAATGCTAGTTATAACTAGCATTTTGTATAGTGTAAAACTAAATATAATGCTAGATATAACTAGCATATTGTATAGTGTAAAAGTTGAATATAATGTTAATTATAACTAGCATTTGTCCTCCAGTCTAAAAATAAAACTTCATGTTCTTCAGTCTAATTTTTTTTTCAAAGTTTGTCATTTTTCCTAATTCCCTCTTTGTATTAACAATTGATAAATGGGACAAACTATAAAACTAAGTCTAATGAAATTGACAATTGTCGTTAAATTGATAGTTTGATCAGAGAGTTATGCCAAAATATTCTTTAGAAACATTTTTCAACTTTGCGTAAACAATCCTTTTTCTATTGACGTTGGTGTTAAGATAAGAAAACGGAAAGAAAACAATTGTTACAATAATATTTAGCGTGTTGAAACTTCGTACATGCTTATCTTAAAATTTTCTACATGTTTTACATACATTGGACTGATGTCATTATGTCAACTATGACATTTAAGCTTTCAAAATTCAATTTATGACATTTTATCTTCTATATATGGAGCATGTGCCTTTCACACACAGAGCGTGTGTTATTTGTACTATTTAATTTACTTTTTATGTGTTTATTTTTTGTCGTTTGTATCGATCATTTTCCCTTGTACATACTAACATGTACCCTACGTACTTAATATTTTTGCCTTGTATGGGCGAAGCATGCGTCCCACTATTTAATTTCATTTCATTTCTCAGCCAATTTCTCTTGCACGCTTTGATCACAAACTGGCCGATAGTTTATAAACTTTAACTTTGAATTGCGCAGATATTTTGTTTCCCTATCATATATGTTTTCTAATCGATACTTTGAATAATTGATTGCAGCTTCCTCTTCTTATTCTTTCCCTGGTATCTATTGGAGAAACCTGGGATGGATATCTCACATATACAGTTTAACTTCTGGATTTTCTTCTCAAATGCACTTTGTGCATTAGCTTTGAATTTCTCTATATTTCTTGTGATTGGTAGAACTGGGGCAGTCACCATTAGAGTTGCTGGAGTTTTAAAAGACTGGATATTAATTGCTCTTTCAACAGTGATATTTCCCGAGTCCACCATTACTGGTCTCAACATTATTGGCTATGCTGTTGGTATACTTCTTAAACCATATTTAACCTTTCAGTAACGACTATCTTTCCAATTTACTAATTTATAGCATGCACCTACAGCTTTATGTGGAGTTGTCATATATAACTATTTGAAGGTAAAGGATGTCCGAGCATCAAATCAACTTGCTTTAGAAAGTCTTCCTGAAAGAGTATCGAAGGTCCCAATTCTATTTTATATTTTAAATCAAGTGATTATTCCTTGTAATTTCATAGAAAGTTTATGAAATATGCAAAATATGATGCATTCATTTATGCTTCCTTAACTGTGTTCTCTTGTTAGACATTCTTACCCCTGTACATATACATACATACATATACAATATATACATATGCATACATAAACTTGTGGCTGATATCCCTGGGCTATAAATAGTAATGATGCTAAATAAAGAGGGCTATTGATCCTAGCCCATACATACACACACACACACACATATATATGTATGTGTGTGCACGCGCACACACACAGACCTTCGCAGAAAATGAAATCATTTCTAAACTTCTAGCATGTTCAAAATGTTGAAGTCAATATCAACCACTAAAACACTTATTTTAGCCATTGATTTCTATCATTATTTTGAATATGTTAACATCATCCAAATTAACCAAAATTCTGTGAAGATGATCTCTATCATGTACGAACATATCCGCAAATTTTCATTTGATCGTGTAACTCTTAAAATCATAGGGCTGCAACCCTACCCACGTGTGTGTGTGTCAGTGTGTGTGTTTGTGTGTGCACGCACACAAGTAACATATCATGCATAAATATTCTCTAAGGTTGATGTTAAATGTGTGTAGGTAAAGTTAAATGTGTGTAGGTAAAGAAAGTGACGTGGGTGTTTTACTTTTATTTGCTTGAAGTAGCTTAAGCTTTCCTTTCTTCTTCTTCTTCTTTTTGTTTTTTGTTTTTTGTTTTTAAATGATGATGATGATGTCCAGGAATGGAAGTTGGAAAAGAAGTCATCAGATATATATGTCAAAGATGATAGCAGCGATACTACAAGTACTGGAGACAACGTGCAAAGTGATTCAATCAATACATCAACTGTAGATGTAGAAGCACCTCTTCTACCTTCCTCTAAATTATCTTATATTGGGAGGTCGAAATTGGGTCAATAGAAGCCATTTTGATACAGGAAGATTGAGGTGTATATCTACTTACCATGGTCATGGGTTGAAACCCTGTCGAAAGTATACGAATATATATGCAAACATTCTTTAATTCATACTTATCTTCTTCCTTTTTTTTACGCGCATTTTCCTGTAAGTTGTAATATTGTCAGATCTTGGTTTATTGTGTTATCATAGTTTTGGGGAGATTTCACACAGCAGTGTGTTCTGTTCTTTTCTGTAATGTTAAATGTTCAGAGATGTTAGTGGGGTCTAAGTAATCTTTTTTTTCTTCTTCTTCTTTCGATCTTATCTTTCAATCTTATACATCCCTAGTTTGAATTCTGATCTCTAAGATGTGGAAATATTACTTCTGATTTAACCGACTTAGCTGATTCTGAATTGAGGAATTCAATTGTTTTGTATGTTATGGGTTCTAGATCATGTTACCGCTACGATGAGTCAGATTGTGAATATATAATTGAAGAAGGGCCATGCTTTTCCGCTGGAAAATCGATCATTTTGAAAATATGGAATCCAGATATGATTTCATCTAAACAATTTTTATCTTTTGTTCCTGTTTGGATCTGTCTCCAGGACTGAATTTGAAGTTTTGAACAGTTGGAGCTATTAGTTGCATAACCTTGGTGCTTGGCAATTCGATTAAATTGGTTCAAGTTACGGATGGTATGATACGTTTACTTTGCTCAAGTTATGGTGGAGATTAATATTACATCAAATTTTCCATACAAAATCGTAATACTTGATTCAAACGGTAGTATCTATGGCCAAAGATGGAATGTAAGTGGTTGCAACCAAAATGTACAAATTGTAATAACTTTGGTATGCAACTAAATGTTTATGATATCAAAAGTATGGATGCCGAAAGCTAATGACAATGATAGACAACTAAGGTTCAATGGACATAAATTTACATGTCATATTTTATTCAAATGAAGGAAATATCAATCAAAGTTCACAATAAATAAGTAATAGTAATATGTTGGATCAAATGTGTTTGTAGTATGATAAAAAAACACAAATTAAAAAAAAAATTCTTTTAATCATTGCACTAGATCTTTAATTTGTGTTATCATCTATAATTTGGTTACATTAAATATGGTACAAGAGCAGGGTTATTCGTAAGGTGTTACACTCACCACAATTAACGAGGCTTTAGCACACAAGTTCAAACCCACTAGGAGCGCTAATTTATTTATCTCCAGCGAAACCATGAACATCCAAGTTCAATTCCTGATAGCACCATTTTGAGGTCTTCCCTCTAGAAAGCCCAATGCCCTTATTGGCTCATGAACACATAATTTGCCTGGACGTTGTAACACACATGCATGTCTACAATCCACAACATGCTTGAGAACGGATCTGATACCAAATATAATGGTTTGTACCCCAATAAGATAAATATTGTTCCAAACTTAGTCATCCTCGAGCGCTAAATCAATATATGTGGTTTTACCTCAAAAGGCAATCATGTTATTGTGAGGTGAAGATTTGGTACATAAGCACTCCTTTTAGTGTTCTTCTCACAGCGCGAGATTATAGCCTCCATTTGGGAACCCCCAACACTTAGTTTGAATCCTACCAAGAGCATTAATTTATCAAGTCTCCATGAAAACTAAGAGCATCCAAGTTCAATTACCTAGAGTGTCATTTTAAGGAATGTTACATAGATAAGTGTCTGATCTTACGTCTACCACCTTCATACATGCTTCAAATATTTGTACCACTCGA
Organism: Allium fistulosum; assembly: GCA_030737815.1. Taxonomy (NCBI): domain Eukaryota; kingdom Viridiplantae; phylum Streptophyta; class Magnoliopsida; order Asparagales; family Amaryllidaceae; genus Allium; species Allium fistulosum. Next base: position 995,792,415 of record CM060903.1, read on the forward strand.
ATATTACTGAGAAAAGAGTGTCACGCCTAAGAGTCGCACAACCGTAACTCTGAATGATCGACCAAAACAAATTCAATAGTTAACACACACATATGTATGTATGTATATGTGTGTGTGTATTGTGTGTGTATGTCGACTGAGGAACCATGTGTGTGTTATGCATATATTAAAATCGAGTAATTAATATAAGTGTTATTTCAGTTTTATATTTTATGATTGGGAAACTGTGCATGTGTGTATGCTGAATAATATGTTTACGTATATAATAATTCTTAACCAAAACAATATATAATTGTTATGCATATTATGATAAAAAATAATAGGTGTAACAATGTTAATTTTAACTATTAATGTTAGGAAACCAGAGATAATTTAAGAAAATATTCTCTAGTAAAGATCGAGTCAAATGGGAAAATATTTTTTCCCTCAAGCGGAATACATTTTGTTTCAAATGGAAAAATATAATTCTTTTAGTAGTTTACGGTCTGTCAACCTGAGTGTATTCAAAAAAAAAAATTAGGAATTTTTTTCCAGTAGAATGATACTTATTTTTTAATGGATAAGATCTACCATGAGTACTATAAATATGCTTTATACGGAACCGTTTTACTTATGAGTAAAGGTTCCTGAAGAAAATAAGCTTCATTATTTTAACGTTAAGCTTTGATTCTTTGAATGCAAAACCATTTATCAAACCGGAGGAGGAGTTCTTTGAGAGACATTATTGATTGTTGAAGGTAATCACTCCAAACAGAATCGTGGTGAGATCTTGATTCCACCTTTTGAGTTGTTACACCTTTAAAGTAAGGTATGTTTATTAATTCTATTTATCATGTTCTTGTGATTTATACATTAGTAATTATACATATTAAACATGTTATATCAATGATACCCTTAATGGAAGGGTTGTAAATAGGAAAAGAAACACAGGTTAAAAGTTGTGGTAGATTCAAATACGGAGACTGAGTACATTACACTACGCCATAGATGACCTATCGCAACAAAAATACAAGGTGTTGCTAACTACAATGTAACGATAGGTATGCTGATTATTGTCTATTACAACACACGCTTCAAGGTGTTAGCATAGGTATCAACAAGATGTTGCAGTAGCTATAGTTGTATTCAAATTAAAAAATTAATAAAATTAGCAATCCACGTGAATACGATCCAACGGTCTACATTTAATCCAATTGTTAAAATGGATCACCGATCCAAAGGTCTATTGCAACATTAGCTTCAGGATGTTAGTATAGATATCAACATATGTTGCAGTAGCTATAGACTTATAAAAATATTATAAAAAATGAGCGGGCTGAAAAAAGAACGCGGGAAGCAGGAAGAAAGCGGCAAAACTTAACAAAAAATATCAAGGGTTTCAGTTAAACACTTAACAAAATAACACTCCGCCGCTCAACCTCTCAAACACTCAGCCTCACAAACGCTCAAACACTCTCAATCGCTGTTTCAATTAGGGCTAAAAGTTCAAGTTTGCAAGCTTAATCGGGGTTCGATTAGGGCAAGTTCGAGTTCAAGTTCAATTAGGGCTTTGGTGTTTCAATTAGGTCTTCAATTAGGGTTCGTTTGGGATTCGAATTTCAGTTAGGGCTTCGATTTAATCTTCTGCTTAAGGTATCACTCTATATATATTTCAAGTTTTTCCTGATTTGATTGTTGTGTTGCCTAATTTACTGATTTACTTGTGAGTTAAGGTGTAATCATATTCCTGATTTTACTTGTGAGTTAACTTGTATGTTATTTGTGTCTAAATTAGTGATGAATGACGAGGAAAAAATATGGGCAGAACTTCCTAAGTTTAGTGAAGGATATATCAGTGGAGTGAAGCGTTTTATTCAAAATACTTTTTCTAGATTCGCGGTAGGTGATGAAATTGCATGCCCTTGCAAAAAGTGTCATAATCGCAAGTGGTATCGTCAAGAGGTAGTCTACGACCATCTGATTTGGAATGGTCCATCTGAATTGTACGTGAAATGGATTTGTGAGGTTTCCTGTGTAGATCCTGAAAGGAGCGATAAGTATATGGATGGTGAAGCGGGAATAAATTTTGGAGATAATCTCGATGAGATGTTGCATCATACTTATGGAAATATGCAGAACAATGAAAGTGGATCTTCTGATGGAGCAAATGGAGTAGATGCCAATGCTAGAAAATTTCATCATCATGTTGAAGAGGGAAAGCAGCCATTATATCCCGGGTGTACTAAATTTTCGCGATTAAGTTTCATCATCAGGCTTTATTCTTTAAAATGCCTACATGGAATCACCGAGTCTGCATTTACCGATTTATTAGAGTTGCTAAAAGAAGCTTTTCCACAAGCCCACATCCCTTTTTCTTTCAATGCTACCAAAAATATCATTAAAGATTTAGGCCTCGATTACCAAAGAATACATGCACGTCCAAATGACTGCATGCTATATTGGGCAGAAAATGAAAAGGAAAATAACTGCAAAACTTGTGGTGTTTCAAGGTGGGTTATAAAGGAAAAGAAAGCGGCTGTTGACAATGATCCGGAGAAGCGGATTCACAAAGTACCAGCAAAAGTGATGCGTTATTTTCCACTAAAACCAAGGCTGCAAAGGATGTTCATGTCCAAGGAGTATGCAGAACTTATGATATGGCATGCAGTGGGACGAAAAAATGATGGCAGACTTCGACATCCAGCTGATGGCGAGGTTTGGAAGGCGATGGATGCCAAATATCCTCATTTTTCATCTGAAAACAGAAATATCAGGTTAGGAGTAGCCGCTGATGGATTCAGTCCTTTTCGTACAATGACTACTGCTCACAGCACATGGCCAATCATATTGGTAAATTATAACCTTCCACCTTGGTTATGCATGAAGCCAGAAAATTTGATACTTTCAACCCTTATCCCTGGTCCAGAGTCTCCTAAGAATAGCATTGATGTCTACATGCAGCCTCTTATCGCAGAATTGAAAGAATTATGGGGTCTTGGCATACAAACTTATGATGCCTTAACTGGTGCTAATTTCACGTTACGTGCAAGCGTGTTATGGACGATCAGCGACTTTCCGGGCTATGCAATGTTATCCGGCTGGAGCACAAAGGGTTATTTAGCTTGTCCCGTATGCCATTTCGAGACTTCTTCAACTTACTTGAAACATAGTAGAAAAATGTGCTACATGAATCATAGGAAATTTTTAGATCCGGAACACAAGTGGAGGTTTGATAAGAAAAGGTTCAATGGTGAAATTGAAATGGGGACATCTCCGGAAATTTTATCCGGGACAGACATTGAAGAATTGTTGGCTGGTTATGAAAATATTTTTGGGCAGAAAGAGGTCAACAAGCATAAAAATGAATCCCCTTTTAAAAAGAAGTCAATATTTTTTAATTTACCATATTGGAGTCACAATGTATGTCGACATAACCTTGATGTTATGCACATAGAGAAAAACATTTGTGATAACATACTTGGTACTTTACTAAATATTGATGGGAAGTCGAAAGACCATTTAAGTGCTCGGTATGATTTACAAGAGATAGGCATTAGGGATGTCCTTCATCCAGTTCTATCAGTTGATGGGAATTACATTCAAATCAGGGCTGCCATATTTGAAATGACGAACAAGGAGAAAGAAATATTTTGCTCGGTGTTGGAGAATGCTAAACTGCCTTATGGTTGTGCAGCTAATATCAACTGGTATGTAAACAAGAAAGAGAGGAAAATTGCAGGGTATAAGAGCCACGATGCTCATTTTCTTCTCCACTACTTGCTGCAATTTGCTGTGAAGAAATCTGTAAAACCTGAAGTTGCACTACCTATGATAAGATTAGGTGCATTTCTAAGAAGTCTTTGGAGTAAAATTATCAATTTGGCTGATCTCAAGAGGCTACAAAAGGAAATTGTGGAAATTCTTTGTCAATTTGAGATGATATTCCCAAATGCTTTCTTCGATATAATGGTGCACTTGCTAGTTCATTTATGCAAGGAAATTGAATATGGTGGACCTGCACATCTTCGTTGTATGTTTCCTATTGAGCGTTATCTTTGTAAACTGAAATCATATGTTCGCAACAAAAATAAACCTGAGGCGTCCATTGCTGAAGGTTATATTGCAGAAGAATGTTTGATATTCTGTTCAAGGTTCTTAGGTGGCGATGGAGCAGGAAAAATGAAATTTGAAACCTGTCCACAGAATCTGGAATATCCTATTGGCACAAGAAGAAACAAAGATGGAAAAGGTATTCATCTAAAAGATTCTCAATGGACGGCATGTCACCGTTACGTTCTATTCAATTGTGGTAACAAGGAAATAGAGAGTTTACTTGAGTAAGTTTTTAAGTTTTATTTTTATTTTAGTAATTATTGAAGAATTAGAAATTTTGTGTCCATCTTTTATTAACCAGGTCTTTATTCTAGGAAACATCGAGCTTTAGTTGATGGTCATGCATTATCAAAAAAATATAAAAGAGAGAGAGAGAACACAGTCAAGAATTTTGGAAGTGGTTAAAGGAAGAGGTTGGGAAAAAAGAGGTCATTTCAAAAGAAGTACAACTGCTTGCAATGGGCCCTCTTACAACAGCTAAGAGATTTACTGGATATGTTATCAATGGATACAGATTTTATACAAAGTTCAGAGATGCCAAATGTACAACACAAAACAGTGGTGTATTTTTGACAGCCTTGACTACTAGCTTTGCAAGTTCGAAAGATCAAAATCCATTGGTTGGTGAAGTTAATTACTATGGATCAATTGAGGAAATATTAGAACTAGATTATTGGGGAGAATTTAGTGTGGTTTTATTTAAGTGTTGTTGGTACCAAGAAGAGAAAGATTTATATGGGCTGACTCGTGTCAATTTTAATCGATTGTGCCAGAAATCTGATCCTTATGTTATGGCTTCACAAGTACAACAGGTGTTTTATATAGAAGATCCAATTGATAAGATGTGCCACAATGTTATCAAGAAATTGCCGAGAGACTGGTGTGAAATCGAAAGCGAAGATGCAAATGAAGATTTGAATGATATCCAGCCTGCTTATGAAATGCGAAATCAAGATTTTGATGTTCGCTGGTGTAGAGATGATGTCCCAATAAGACAAATCCGCCTTCCACCTAGCAAAGTGAAAGAAAATGCTTCTTAATTTCTATGTATCACTATCATATTTAATTAAGTAACCAAATTTAAGTTAGAAAATGTTGTTTTTGCCTTGATTAAATGTTGTAACTGATGTGTCATATTTGTGGCTTTTTTGGTCTCTTTTTTAGTGTTTCTGCCTTTATTACATTTTAGTGAAGTGACTGTTTTATTTTATAATGCTGTTGGTTTATTTTAATTTGTAATTATGTCATTCTAATGTTAATTCCTTCATTTTGTGTAGGATGGAGGCAAATCTTATATTCCATCACAAGGGAAAATTTGAGAAGAATGGATATGTTGGTGGAGAAGAGAGTTTTGTCAAGGGCGTTGATCTGGATATGTTTTCTTACACAGTACTGATGGAGTATGTCAAGGAAGAGCTAAAGTACACTGAAATTGGAGGAGTATATTCATGGAAAGGTACAATGAGTGGGTGGAAATTGGTGAGCAATGATGCAGATCTGTGGGAGTTCATGCAAATAAAAAATAATGGTGATCACATTGATTTCTATGTCGACACCGTGGTCGATGATAAAATTGAGCCAATGAAACAAATGCAGCCACATGTCATTGTACGCCCAAGGAAGAATCTGTTGTGTCCAGGTATAAAAATATCTTCTCATTTGTACTATTTTGATGAATTTGGTCATAAGAAAACTAACGATGAAACAACCTATTTATGATTACTTTCAAATGAATTTAAACCAAGATCCAATTTTGAGCATCCGACTCGAAAATTCATAAATAATAAAGGAACTGGAATATTAATATACACGGTCAAGTCTTAATTTCTTTAATTAAGTTTAAATAATTATGTTTATGACATGATAAACTTGACTTTTATATCGTTGTATGTTTGCAGCTGCGAAACCACAGAAACGGCAATTTGTCACCACTCACCGTCTGCAACAGGCAGCAAAAAACAAGAAGCAGACTGAAGTCTTTACTCCTAGAAAGTCAGACCGGCTAAACAATCAACATCCAGCAAAAACCAACGAGACGCAGACTGATCAAGTCCTTACTCCTAGAAAGTCGACACGGCTAAACAATCAACAAGTGAGCGAAGCTGCTGGGAGTCCACGCATGAACAGGAAAAAGGTGATCAGCAAGAAGTCACCAGAGAAGAAAAAGGTGATCAGTAATTCTACAAAGACACCAGAGAAGAAAAATCCAACTGAAGTCAGCGATGCAACTTTGAATATCAACTCAGCAAGTGTCAGGAGTAAATTGGATTTCTATAATTCTCCCGTTGAAGAGGAAAATACGGATGAAAATGAGATTCAAGTAAGAAGACTACAATCTGATCTTCTAATATGATGTTCTACATATTTTGATAATATTTACAATAATGTCTTGTTAAATTACTTTCAGGATGATGATCTACCACCTCCACCACCTCCATCGCTTACAGAATACGAAAAGGAGAGAGCTAAACATGTGTCGCAGAAGAATAGTGTTTTTGAAGCTCTTGGGATGCCTAAATTAGTTACTGGACTGATAAATGAATTTGAAAAAAATAAAGGAAAATCAAAAATGCTAGCTGGAAGCGAAGATTATGCTCCAGAAGAAGAGGAACCTAGTGAAAATGATACTTCAAAAAATTCAGTAAAGGTTCGTTATAGGTGAAGATTTAATTTTATGTTGGTAATTATAGATTAGCTTCCTTATTTTTTTATTTTATTGTTTTTGTGTGCGTATTTTAGAGAACCAAAACGATTACGATTACAAAGCCTCAGTCTGGACCAACAACTCGTTCACGAGCCAATGTTCAATCTGCAACCGATAAGAATGCAACTCCGAATGCAGGGGAAAATCCAGTTCCTACACAAACTGTTGATCCACCATGTAGCATTGAGTTACCACACAATGAAGGAATAGGAACAATGGCTGCTTATTTGGCTATGCGAGAACGCCAGAAGAATAACAGTAGTGGAAGTGGAAGTGGAAGGAAGAAGGCTGTCGTCAGAAATGTGTCGACAAATATTGAAAACGAAGAAGATGAAGAAGCTAAAGGTATTATCTAATTGAGTTCTGATTTTAATGGTTTAAGTTCTCATTTAAGTTATGTCTAGCCTTCTCATTACTATTGTATGTACTTTGTAAAGTTCCCAGAAGGCTCAGAGGAAAAACAAAGATGGATAAAGTTCATTCAAGGTCATATGACAAAAGAGTTCTAATCCAAATGAATCATCGGGGCCAACCTATTTCAGACGATGACAAAGTATTGTCTGAACTGAGTTATTTTTAGGAACACTGAAGAGGAGTGTTCCACTTACTTACAAGTCTTGGTTTGATGTTCCTGCAAGTTTGAAAGGCACGCTGTGGAACTATGTTAAGGTAATTTGCAAACTTAGCTGAATTTTAATTAAATATATGTAACTTGTCACAAAAGTAGCATGACTGTTCTTTTTAATGTTTGATTTGTATTTAAGCAACGGTATATTATTCCGGATGAATGTGAATATTGGGTTTTGAAGTCAATTCGTGACTCTTGGAGGGGGTACAAGAGTCGTATTAAAAAGGCACATTATATGGCCTATGAAACTGATGAAGAGAGGCTTGAAAATAGGCCGGACGAAATTCCACTTGCGGATTTCCAAGTACTCTTGATGTATTGGGGAGATGAAAAAATTCAGGTATAATTTTAAATTTTATCACAGAATTTATTTCCCTTTCTATTCATTCAAATCAGGCAGATAAACATCTTTATTTTATGTTTTTATAGAACAAGGCCCTTACAAATTGTGCAAGTCGGAAATTGTATACAGACACACACACTGCTGGTCCAAAACGTTTTTCTCAAATTCGGCATAAGATGGTATGTATTTTGCTTATTTTTATGGTTGGCTGGGTATGCATTTTCACATTAATTTACGACTCAATAGCTATTATTACCATTTGCTAAAAAAATACATAAAATCTATAAAAATATAAATGAGCCTTTCTTTGCCCTTGTTTGGGATAGAAAACTCAGTTCTTTTCCAAACCGGTGTCCGTCATGCTCATGCATTTGTACACATTTGGTCAATATATGTCAGCAAGTTAGATGCATATTAAACATTAAATATGAGTCCAATCCGTCTCCGTGGAAATTATTAATACAGTGTTTAAGGTATTTGGCAAATTTAGTGATGGTTAAGGTATTGCACCCATCTTAGGGTACTGCAAACTCGAATGCAGTATCCTTGTTTGTATAATTTTTGAAACTTAGTGATGGGTTGGTTTGTGACAGTCGAGAAAATGTTTGGGACAGCAAAAGTATCCTTGTTTGGGACAGTCGAGAAAATGTTAGTGATATTGTTGCTACATATGTTGTGATTTTATACTTGCCGTTTCTTTATTTTTGCACTTGTAAGCTGCTGTTGCTCCATTTTTGCATCTGTGAGTTGCTGTCTAACCTTTTAAATAAAATTAACAACAGCAGCTTTCATTGGTGCATCTGTGAACAGTTTCATCTGTGAGTTGCTGTTTCAAAATGTGACATTAAATAAAATTAACAAATATAACATCTGAATTGAATAGTGATATATGTTCTGGAAAAATTGGTTTGATATTCTTTTGCTGTCTAACTTTTTTCATTTAATTTGTATCAGTCCAACGAATCAGATGGAGAGCTTTTTGTTAGAACTCGCAAGCGGAAAGAAGGAAAGGTGTACAAGACCGATACTTCAGTAATGAAGTATAGAGTTGTAAGAATTTTAATTTCTCTTCATTCAGATGTCAAAAAAATGCTTCATTTTGCGCATCAACATTTTGAAACTGCTTCAGATGTTATATTTGTTAATTTTATTTAATGTCACATTTTGAAACTGCTTTATTTTGCAGGATAAGATTCAAAAAGCAATAGGTGAAGGAGGAAGTGATGAAGTTGTTCAAGAACTGATTTCTGATGGAAAGCGGCACGGTCCAACTTGGCTTATAGGACGGCACACAAAGTCTGCAGAAGTTTCAAAAGATGCCCCAACAACAAGCACATACATACAGGAGCTGGCAGCGAAGATAAAGGAAAATATAGTTGAAGAAGTCGAAGCAAAGGTGAACAAGAGGGTCAAAGATGAATTTGATGCAACGGTGAACCGAAAAGTTCAGGAGAACTTGTCATGGGTGCTTAAGAAATTAGGCGAAGCTAACCCTGACATGCAAATTGATGTTGCGGGTCTTTGTGCGACCGTCTGCAGTGATGAAACTGGCACTGGAGCCACTAGAGGCACTGATGGTACTGGTGGCTCGGAAGCATGAAATTTGGAGGCTCGCAAAGATGAATTCACGTGTAGTATGTAGAATTTAATTAGTATGTACTGGCTGTTAATATGAATGCACTGGCTATGTTTGTTATTTTGTACTTGACTAAAACTTGTGTTGATGGCTGTTATGTTTTAAGTATGTTTGTTATTTTGTACTTGACTAAAACTTGTGTTGCTGGCTGTTATGAAACGACTTGTTGTTTGGCTGTTATGAAATGAATAGCTCTTTGGCTACTATGAAATGCAGTGTAATGTTGCAGTAGTATGATGTTGTAGTACATTTCCAATTTAAATTGCAAAAAGTGTTGCCGTAGATATGATATAATGTTGCAGTATGTGATGTTAAATGTGGTAATAAACTGGAAAAGTGTTGCCATTTTATTGGTAAAAGTGTTACCATAGATTAATGAATGTGGGCCCCACAAAACGGTTCCGTTAAGTTGGTTAATAGAATTAGTGGGCCCCACATGTTGGGGCCCAGATTGTGGGACCCACTTTTTAGTAAATTTAGTACCTGTGGCAACAACAGAACCGATGTTGCCTTAGGGTCACAAAGATGTTGCATTTGAATCTGCGGCAACGCGACAAAATGCAACACCGAGAAAGTGTTGCCTTAGCTCGTTTTTGGCCTCCAGCAACATTATTTGGCACTTTCTGCATCACTTCTTGTGTGTTGCAGTATGCAATCTATGGCGTAGTGTTAGTTTGAATGATGCCATAAAGGAAGTAGAATGGCTATGAAAATTTATGTGGAAGCTAGGGGTAATCCCTACCATTGAGAATCCAATGCTTATATATATTGAGAACAATGTATCAATTCTGATTGCAAAAGAACAAGAGCTCATAAGAGATCATGAACCACTCAAATACCATATAAAAGTACAGGGTGGATTGAGTATGTACAAGGGCTAAAATAAACCAATAATAAGCACCTAATGATCTATAATATAACTTACATAATAAGTAAATCAAAGTAGAAGGTTAGAAAGTGAAAACTCAAACAACAATCTCGAACCTTCTCCTTTGAAATCACTAATCATACAACCCATTCTTAACCTATAAGAATAGATGTAGAACTTTGCCTAAACAATCAAACACGACTTTAACAATTTGTTTGAACTACTAAACAAGAATTCAATGATAATGTTAAGTGTGTGCCCTTGGGGCAATTATGAAAATAGTTTTATAACTTAACTCCTGTAAAGAACCTTGTTCGAAATAAAGTATTTTTTGTTGTTGTTTATTTTCTTTTATATGTGTTGTTATACAGAGATATAAGCAATGGTAATAATACATTAAACATACGTATGTTTATATGTCATTAATTTACAATTTACACCCTATATGTTCATGTGATCTTTCTCATATCTAAATGTGAAAAATGTAACTCCTGATTAATTACATAGCTGCCATCATTTTATGATCTATTAAGTTATTTCCTTAATTAACCTTTTGTAGCGACCCGCAGTTCCGTACCCTTTGAGTTGATAATAATTCACTCCTGTTCAACCCAAATTGTATGAAAGAGAGAATAACTAGGGTAAAGAAGAAGAAAGAGTTAGAAGAAAATAGAATAACAACACAGAATCTCACAGTCGCAGCGGAATAAAATATAATATATAATAACAGATTTTTATACAAAAGAATGTGTAACTGTTTTATACTTACAATCATTAGAGTACAATAATCAATACATCAATTTGGACAGTTATAATAACTTGTCCCCATACAGCGGAAATATAAGTCAAGTACAGAAATACGTCTCTATCATCCAGCTCGTCTCCTGAGCTCCATAGCACCCTATCCTGAATCCGTAATACTCGGTCTGACCCGAGCATTATAATAAAATAACACTCGAGTCAGTTTGGAAAACCAGTGTGAAAAAACACATTCAATTTGAATTATTAAAGTTATCAAAACCCTTTTGAAAAACAAATGTATCTCGTAAGACCGCGTCACACATAAACACGATGAGTTTTTCCCTTACGATAACCAAAACATTTTATAGAAAATCCAGTGACAATATAATAGCGTCTAAATACAAATACTTATTCAAATAGCCGAAATTGTTACATTAATTAAATTCCAGCATACTATGCTCTACAAACAAAACCGTAAGGCTCGTATTGGAGAATGGATTCCATACAATGACTAGGCTACTGGGGTACCGTCCATCACAGTACACCTCTAGAAAAATATACCGAGGACCTTGCCCGGATCCCTTGCTACACTAGGCCTTATTTTATAATTCTTCAAACATTTATTTTATAATTATCAATAAAACATACCGAGGCCAATATTGATAGTACACCTCTAGAAAAATATACCGAGGCCAATATTGATAGTCGGTTATTTAATTATCAATAAAACATCCATAAGAAGACACTAGGCCTTATTTTATAATTCTTCAAACATTTATTTCAAAATATCTTTACTAAGATATATATTCAAACCCCTTCCCATATTTCAATATTTGAAAACAATTTCAAATACTTAAATCCATAAGAGGATATTTTCAAACCATCTCAACACTTAGAAATATTCCCAAATTTCCATTTTTATACTTAGGAAAATATCATAAGTCTTATTTTCCAAAACTTTTCAAGTGTCAATACTTAAGAGAATATTTCGTAACTTATCTCATAAGTCTTCGGAATCACTAATAAATTCCCTTTTACCATTTCCAAAACCCAGTATACTTATTTATAACCCCATTTAACAATTTATAACTTCTTTTATGAATTCAGATTTCATTTTCGAAGTTCCCATATTCAACATTTTGAAATTCCATCTCCTCCAAATCCCTTATAAAGTTCCTTCCCTCAAAATCATATCCATATAAAAGCTCCATTTACGAATCTCGAGAGAATTTATAAATAAAATTTTCAATCACTTCAGAACTCTATATATATATAAAACAAGTATTTAAAAGAATGATAATTTATTTTTAAAACATGTTCAAATAATTATTTAAAATATCGAAAACACTTTTATAAACATCAAGAACCCATTTTTAGATAAACAAATAAATTTTCAAAGCTGATTTTAAAAGTTAGAATTTACTAAAATAAATACTTAATATTTGAAAATCTACTTACCGAAGTATTTCAATCCTAACTAGTTTAAAATTTCATAGTTTTAAAATAATAAATTTTTCCTTTCAAAAACAAACTTAATTACTTCTTTGAATTAAAAGTATATTTTTAAAACTTCAATAGCTAATTCAGTTTATAAATTCCTCTCGAAACACATCACATCACTTCCATTCCGATCGCCTTAACCATTTTCACTTTTCAAGAATAGTATTCACTATTTTTCTCACCCTATTTCCATATTCTAATATGAATTCTCCCTGTAAATTTATATTCCAAATCTATCATCTGATATCGATTTTCCTTATTTATAAACATCGTTTATAAATTTTATAACTCCTTTGAGTTTCACTTTTATAAAACTAATCTCGTTTATAAAATTCCATTTTTATAAATCCATTCCTTTATAAATTCCATTTTTTTTCAATCTATTTTTAATTTTGACTTCAACTCCTTTTCATATTTCCAGAATATCATTTATAAATTCCTTTTTTTATTATATATAATTCATTTTTAAAAATCTCCATTTAATAATTCACAATAGTTAAGTATAACCAAAATTAAAATATATTTTTCTAACTCAATTTCTTTAAAATACCCCAATTTCAATATAAATATTTTTATATCAAAAATTCCCTTTAATTCCTTCAATTTTAAAAATATATTTATGGTATTTAAAATATCAAAATTCAGGCCAGTGCTATAATAGCATCCAATAATTCCAATCACTACAATAATCTATAATAGATTATTCTACACAATCCATATATCACAATATATGAAATTAAATTCAACATTTTGAGGAATCCAGTTGGATCCCTCCAACCATTTTTTTCCTGCATCCACAGATGTTAATACAACATAAAAATACCAATGCCACTTCGAGAGGGATATCGCGGTATAAAGGGTCATCCGCTATTATGCGGGGCGCATAGGGTCTCATCCGCTAAAATATGCGGGAATATCAATCCAACTACTAATATATATATATATATATACCAATATAAATAATATAGCATCCAACTGGTATTAATTTATAAATTCAACCAATCATCCAAAATTAATTGCAGTAATCCAAATGAATGAGATTTACTCGCCTGGATTTTTAATTTACCGAATATCCAGATTTCCAATTATTTAAATTCCTAGCTGACTCTGAAATTTTCTAAATTAATTCCAACTGGTATATTCCTCAACTACCAATCCAAACTCGTCTTGATTTCATGATTTTTGGACCTCATATAAATTAGTGATAGCATTTATTAGGTTCATGAATTTACTTATATATATAAATTTTGCTAATGCCTTCATTAGAAAATAAATTATCTTTATTAAACTTGATTTTCGAAATTACCGAGCCTAACCCGTTTCAATCACAACATCCAGGCAGAACGACCCAGCTAAATTCGTATTCCTCCAACGACTACCGCCGCTTTCACTATCGCCACGAATCCCCACATCAAACTGTCGCTGCTCAATCCCTAGCTTCCTCGCATCCAGTAGAAGCTTCCCCTCCCATAGATTGCAACATCAACATCGAACACCCCGACCTCCAGCTCCACACGCCGCTGCTGTTCACGCGGCCCAACCCTTTCCATACGCGATCTGCCCAAAATCACGATGGCCAACAAACGATCGGAGCCCACCAAATTTCAAGCAGAGGCGCCCATTGTCTCGAGAATCCAAATCCTAAGTCGAAATCGCCAAACTTTGCCATGATTTTTCCCAGCATCAAACCCTATATCACTCCTTCCTTCCTTTATAACGAACAGATTTTGTTCGATTATATATATATATTTTTTGAATTTTGTCTTCGTTACTGGAAGAAGAAGAAAAGAGTATTCATGATTTAAATGAAGAGAAAGGTTATGGTCAGGCATAGGTCGGCGTGGTACGAATGTAAGGTGGCTTGGGTTCAATTTTACGGTGCGGTTGATTTGAAAGAAAGGGAGATGTGAATAAAATATATCATTTAATTTTTTCCAAAATATCTAGATACAAAATTATGCACTCCAATCAAGGCATGCCGCCAGGCGTTTCTAATATTATACCGCTATTCCGAACCCAATGGAACAAGTCTCAAGGTCTAATTCGATTATATGGAGAAGATAGCTTTTTAAATCGACCATTTAAATTTATTTCAATTAAATTATTTTTAGGCGTTTTCAGATCGTACGACCAAACGGTAACTCCAAACGCTATGAAATTTGAAATCCGATAATAATACACTATTACAGATCTAATGGAACTAGTTTTGTCGAATTCTGAGACTATGCCCCAGATCGCTATCTTAACGCGTCGATTAAATCGACGATTTTCAAAATTGCCGAAAACGCTTGAAATTCCAATTTTAAAATCTTACTAACAAAATTATAATTCCAAATCCAATATTTAAACCATTTAAATATTCAAAATCAAACAACGAAAAATCGAGGTTGTTACATTCCCCCCCTTAAAAGAATTTCGTCCCCGAAATTGCTAAGGCAGGAAAAATGCTCCAAACCCATTAACTTAACAAAACCTACTTAGTTAAAACTCGATATTCACTTTTCTATACCCTTTTAATCTCAACCAAAACAATTAGTTTCCATCTTCTAATTCAAAATCCTTTATTTCCATTACAATTTTAAAAAAAATTGCCCTTTTCAAGTAAATAAAATTTTTCTAAAATTTTCAAAATTTTTCTAACACCCTAAATTTCCAATTTTTTTGGTAGAGTCTCCTTTGTACGGAGGACCTTTTGCAATATGACAAGAGAGAAAAATATATACATCGACCTACACAGTCGGAAAATATATATATATATATATATATATCAATATTTTATATTTTGCTGTATTTAATCCGAAAACGTACCTTATTTAGCGTTTTTAAGCATTATTAAGCAAGCATTTACTTCAAAAGCAATCTCGCAACCCAAATCTGGCCAAATAGTCCCTCTGTACCTGTGCTTACTCAATTTCAAACACATAAGTACCAAAACATCAAATTTAATAACATTTCACTTATTTAAATAATGACAACACATAAACTTCATAACCGAATCATGCCAAACATATATTATAAGCAATTATAAGGTTCCAATACTGATTTAATTGCTTTCAAACAACCCATATTCAATTCGAATGATTTACAACCCAATTTACTTGCATTCACTTCATAATTACACACATTATAGTTATATTTATTCCAAATTGATTAAAAATCAATTTATTCACTCGCCATTTATTCATAGAAATTTTATTTACTTTCATTAACGTCAACGACAATTTTTCTAGGCAAATTTGGCTATATTCATAACCATTTCAGTTTATAGCTATTTTAAATTGATTTGTTCCATTTTAAATTAATTCTCAATCAATTCATTTACATTCCATTCACATCCACATTCATTTTATTAATACCCCAAGTCATATTCAATTTATTTACTCTTCAATTGAATTTATTTATAACTCGAGTCATCACCATTTCAATCCAATTTCATTTTATTTGACCACATTTCCAATTTTATTTAATCCGCTTACTTTTTAAGTCGAATCTTATTAAAAACTCAAGTTCCAATTCCAATATTCACTTTTAATCCACCATCCAATTTACTTAACCAAGTTAAGTTTCATTCCCATATTCAATTAACTAATTAATTCATCCAATTGTTCACTTCCAATTTATAATTCAATACCTGATTTTTATTTGAAAAATCACTTCATTTAAGTTACCTGAGTTCAAGTTCATTATTATAATTCAAGTTTGGATTTATTTCCTTCACCAAAATATCAAACCATTTTATTTTGGGTTTTCTATTTACTTTTCCATTTTATAAGTTACACAACTTATTTTCCAAATTTTCGTCAATTTTATACTCGAGTATATTCACACTTTATTATTAACTCAACTTATACCTCACTTTATAGCATATGCATACTTTCATTTCACTAATTTCAAATTTTTATAACATATATAAACTCATTTATTCACACTTCCAACAATTCCTACTTAAATTTTATTCCATTCAAAATTTATAACTTATGGTTATATAATTATTCCACAATTCAAAATTCATATTTACTTCAATTCGATATTATTTCTAATCCAATTCAAATTTTATAACTTATAGTTATACAGTCACTTTATAATTCACACTTACATATTTAATTCAATTCCATATAATTCAAATCCAATTCACCTTTTTATTTAAATTCAATTCCCTTTAACCAACACTTCAAAACCATATTCGAGTTATTCATACTTAAATTAAATTTCACTCCAAACAAATTTATTTTAATTCATTCAATTCCATTATATATTTCAATTACTTCGCTTAAGTTAACTCTCATTTCATTAATACACTATATTAATTCAATTTAAATCCAATCAATTAAATTTCTAAAATTTAATTTATCCAACTTAACTTAAGTTGAATTCCATTTTAACTTTCTCACTTTAAATTTTATTCCAACTTCAATTTTTCACACTTCCCTCCTTATAAATATCATATTCCACAGGATTCCAAAATTTTAAACACTCGATATTTATTTCAAATCACTTTGAAATCATATATATATATATATACTCTTTTTGGTTTAACAAACCACTTCCTTTGAATTTCAAAATCAACCTGATTTTATCCAAAACAATTCCCTCGTAATTTTCAAAATAACACTTATTTTCACCGAAAAATCTCCATATTAATTTACTATGGTAGCAATTCGTCACTTAAAAACTCAAAAATAAATACTGATGATGTTGCGCAATCATCACCAGGATTATTTTCCAGTGACTGAAGTGAGTTCAGTGCTATATCGCTTCCAAAATCCATTTAAAACAATTTTTCTATTCAAAAATATCTCCAAAATAATAATACTATCCAATCTAATTTGGTTTTAATCCATTTTTAGTTTTTAACTCATTTGTATAATTCATACTTATCCAATCTAATTTGGTTTTAATAAACCATTTCCAATTTTATAACTTTGTTTTGGTTATATAATAATAACCAAACACATCAATCTACTATAATAATTTCTAGAAAATTATTCCTTTTATATCAAAATATAATTTGGGAAAATTATTTCATTTACCCTCTTCAAAACAATACCGTGTCAGCTAATCACGTTTAAGTGTTTGGAAACTCCTATCGATTTAGTGGCGTTCCACTATTCGACTAGAATTTATATGCCACTCAACAGATAAATCAACACAATAAAAAACCATTTATGTTCACTAACAAATATGCGCTCATATCTATTATTACACTCAACTCATTCTAAAGTACTACTGACCCTATCTCTAATGAGTAATCCCCACCAGAGCCAAGGTTCTCACATAACCTTCAGCTTTGATACCAAATGTAGCGACCGCAGTTCCGTACCCATTGAGTTGATAATAATTCACTCTTGTTCAAACCAAGTTGTACGAAAGAGCGAATAATTAGGGTAAAGAAGAAGAAAGAGATTGAAGAAAATAGAACAACAACACAGAATCTCACAGTCGCAGTGGAACAAAATATAATATATAATAACAGATTTTTATACAAAATAATCTGTAACTGTTTTATACTTACAATCATCCGAGTACAATAATCAATACATCAATCTTGACAGTTATAATAACTTGTCCCCATACAGCAGAAATATAAGTCAAGTACGGAAATACGTCTCTATCAACCAGCTCGTATCCTGAGCTCCATAGCACCCTATCCTAAATCTATAATACTCGGTCTGACCCAAGCATTATAATAAAATTACACCCGAGTCAGTTTGGAAAACCAGCGTGAGAAAACACACACAATTTAAATTATTAAAGTTATCAAAACCCTTTTGAAAAACAAAGGTATCTCGTAAGACCGCGTTACACATAAATACGATGGGTTTTTCACTTATGATAACCAAAACATTTTATAGAAAATCTAGTGATATTATAATAGCATCTAAATACAAATACTTATTCAAATAGCCGAAATTGTTACATTAATTAAATTCCCGCATACTACGCTCTACAAACAAAACCGTAAGGCTCGTATTGGAGAATGGATCCCATACAATGACTGGGCTACTGGGGTACCGCCCATCACAGTACACCTCTAGAAAAATATACCGAGGACATCGTCGGAATCCCCTGCTACACAAGACCGGCCTACCCCTAACCTAGTTAGAACGAATATGTTATCACCCCAGGTGTTCCCACCCTTAAAAATCGAGCGCTCCCTTTTTCATGCACAACTATATCCATAGTTTATATATATTTCCAAGGTTATCTAGAAAAGTGATAACATACCTTAATTGGGTGCGACCTACTTAGCCTTGCTACACCTCCCCTGTTTTAGTCATTCCCGATTGATGAGGCTTGAGGTTAACGTTACCTTTCAAGAAACCATTCCACTTAGAATGCTCATCGTCCCCAAATGACGATGTTCTGATAGCATTCGTCCATACAAGTTGTCCTGGGTTTGGACAAACCGGATCACCGTCTTCACTATCTTCACGGTATCCATTCGTAACGTTCAAACTGGATCGAAGTGGTTTTCGGATAATTAAATCCGATCCCGGTCTCTTCGAAATGATTAACGAAATTGGTCAATATTAATAGTCGGTTATTTAACTATCAATAAAACATCCATAAGAAGACACTAGGCCTTATTTTATAATTCTTCAAACATTTATTTCAAAATATCTTTACTAAGATATATATTCAAATCCCTTCCCATATTCCAATATTTGAAAACAATTTCAATTACTTAAATCCATAACAGGATATTTTCAAACTATCCCAACACTTAGAAATATTCCCAAATTTCCATTTTTATACTTAGGAAAATATTATAAGTCTTATTTTCCAAAACTTTTCAAGTATCAATACTTAAGTGAATATTTCGTAACTTATCTCATAAGTCTTCGGAATCACTAATAAATTCCCTTTTACCATTTCCAAAACCCAGTATACTTATTTATAACCCCATTTAACAATTTATAACTTCTTTTATGAATTCAGATTTCATTTTCAAAGTTCCCATATCCAACATTTTGAAATTCCATCTCCTCCCAATCCCTTATAAAGTTCCTCCCCTCAAAATCATATCCATTTAAAAGCCCCATTTATGAATCTCGAGAGAATTTATAAATAAAATTTTCAATCACTTCAGAACTCTATATATATAAAATAAGTATTTAAAAGAATGATAATTTATTTTTAAAACATGTTCAAATAATTATTTAAAATATCGAAAACACTTTTATAAACATCAAGAACCCATTTTTAGATAAACAAATAAAATTTCAAAGATGATTTTAAAAGTTAGAATTTACTAAAATAAATACTTAATATTTGAAAATCTACTTACCGAAGTATTTCAATCCTAACTAGTTTAAAATTTCATAGTTTTAAAATAATAAAATTTTCCTTTTAAAATCAAACTTACTTCTTTGAATTAAAAGTATATTTTTAAAACCTCAATAACTAATTCAATTTATAAATTCCTCTCGAAACACATCACATCACTTCCATTCCGATCTCCTTAACCATTTTCACTTTTCAAGAATAGTATTCACTATTTTTCTCACCCTATTTCCATATTCTAATATGAATTCTCCTTGTAAATTTATATTCCAAATCTATCATCTGATATCGATTTCCCTTATTTATAAACATCGTTTATAAATTTTATAACTCCTTTGAGTTTCACTTTTATAAAACTAATCTCGTTTATAAAATTCCATTTTTATAAATCCATTCCTTTATAAATTCCATTTTTTTGAATCTATTTTTAATTTTGACTTCAACTCCTTTTCATATTTCCAGAATATCATTTATAAATTCCTTTTTTATTATATATAATTCATTTTTAAAAATCTCCATTTAATAATTCACAATAGTTAAGTATAACCAAAATTCAAATATATTTTTCTAACTCAATTTCTTTAAAATAACCCAAATTTCAATATAAATATTTTTATATCAAAAATTCCCTTTAATTCCTTCAATTTTAAAAATATATTAATGGTATTTAAAATATCAAAATTCAGGCTAGTGCTACAATAGCATTCAATAATTCCAATCACTACAATAATCTATAATAGATTATTCTACACAATCCATATATCACAATATATGAAATTAAATTCAACATTTTGGGGATTCCAGTTGGATCCCTCCAACCATTTTTTCCTGCATCCACAGATGTTAATACAACATAAAAATACCAATCCCACTTCGAGAGGGATATCGCGGTATAAAGGGTCATCCGCTATTATGCGGGGCAAATAGGGTCTCATCCGCTATGAAATTTTTCCAAAATATATCATTTAATTTTTTCCAAAATATATCATTTAATTTTTTCCAAAATATCTAGATACAAAATTACGCACTCCAATCGAGGCGTACCGCCAGGCGTTCCTAATGTTATACTGCTATTCCGAACCCAATGGAACAAGTCTTGAGGTCTAATTCGATCGTATGGAGAAGATAGCTTTTTAAATCGACTATTTAAATTTATTTCAATTAAATTATTTCTAGGATTTTCAGATCATACGACCAAACGGTAACTACAAACGCTATGAAATTTAAAATATGATAATAATACACTATTACAGATCCAATGGAACTGGTTTCGTCGAATACCGAGACTATGCCCCGGATCGCTATCTTAACGTGTCGATTAAATCGACGATTATCAAAATTATCGAAATCGCTTGAAATTCCGATTTTAAAAACTTACTAACTAAATTATAGTTCCAAATCCAATATTTAAACCATTTAATTATTCAAAATCGAACAACGAAAAATCCGGATCGTTACACTTTTTGACCATTCACATACCTAATTGGTAGAACGCAAACACCTAAGTTAAACACACACACATACATATGTGTGTGTGAGTAGCACACTTACAATATATTTTATATTGTAAGTGTGATATATGTCACCGGATGTATATATGATACATCTAAATAAACATTTAATTGAATTAATTAATATGATTAATTAATAAATGTAATAAATGTTTAAATAAAATAGGATTTTTTAAATGACTAGATTGGATCTAGTGTAAGCCATTAGACTTTATAAGCCCATTATAATCCAAATAAGAATTGTTTTGAAATCTTCCTACTTTTCATGTTGTAGTCTGGTCCAATTCCATCAATAGTATTAACGACCCAATTGTTTTGTGTAGTCAAAATTAGCAACTTTAAGGCCGATTAATAAAGCCTATCTATTATTTGAGTGTCTAGAATAGTAGTGTCTAGGCTTAGCGTTGGATAATCAAATATTCTCTCTTTCTTGGCTACTGGTCTAACTCAATGATGAAGTCTAAAATGTTGGGCCCTTTGTAAATGACCAATTTGATTAGGACCTTGAGCTAATTTTCAAAATTTAGTTGATTTTTTTTAAAATACGAATTTAAAAGTAAATTTAAAATATAAAATATTTATCAAAATTATTTTTGAAAATAAATTAATATCTTCAAAATTATTTAATAATTTAAATAATAGTATTGATTAATTAAAAGTTAATTAATTAAAGTAAACATATATATATATATATATATATATATATATATGTGTGTGTGTGTGTGTGTATACCTATGAATAGTATAGTTGAATATATCTACATATATTTGATATTATTTAAGGTAAATCATAAATAAATATTACTATTTAATTAAACAAAATTAATTATTAAATTAATTAATTAAATGTTGATTAATAAAATAAGATGTACACATATTATGTATATGTATGTAAAACTATAAGCGTTATAATTAATATTCATCTTAAATTGTTTAGAATGAATAAAATAAAATTTTGAATTTAAAAATAATCTAATCAATTATTTAATTAAACTAATAAATCAAAATTAATCAAATATGATTCAATCAATAATATACACAAGAATATTATATAAGTTAATTAAATTATAAAAGGTTATAAATGAAATAAACTTATATAATATAAATATATAAACTGGAACTGGAATAAACCCAAAATAGATTTTTGAAATAAGTACGTACACATATACCGTGATTTTAAACGTGTCTGATACTTGAATCATGAAGGCGTTTTCATAAGAAATGCATTATTCTTTAAATCGATTTCACTTAATACATGTATATTAAAGATTATAAATCCTTACTATATAAGTTGCCCTCTACCATCTATATATTAATAGATTGCTTGCATACTCTTTGGTTGTTGTGCAATCTCACGACCGAGATGCTATTGTAGTACTATAAATGTATTATTAGATGAGGTAAGATACAAGCATTAAGCAAACTCAAGGAACATACATCATATTTAAGTCATCGCAAAACGACAACTATGAGTGAATAATCTCTTTTGATTTATTGAGCAAACTCAAGATCGAGATTGAAACCAGGATAATGAACTCGGGTTATGATTTGTATGTGATACAACTGATAAAATGTTATCCATCGCTTGCAGCCCTATGATTTATTTATCAAACTGAAGGTCAAAATCCCAAGGCAAGCAAGTCCTAACACCCACTAGAGAAATCAAAAGATTTCTAGGTTTTTCTTAGGGTTTTGAGAAACATAAAAGTCTAGTGGGAGCCTTATTAGAAATATGAAATGATAACATTTAACCTTTTTAATATTGCAAGAACATATGTTATATAAAGTCGAAACTATCTACACTGATAAATTTGTGCAACTAAAAAAATTAATAAAATGTATATTATTTATGATATACAGATGAAGTGAATTAAGATTGATGTAGAGATATATTATATACTTACCAATAAATCATTTGACATGTTGTCTGTTCTAGACCCATTCAAGAGCCAAATTATGCAACTACTCAAACATTCGTACATCAGTTACTTAGATGTTTATTTGCACGGGACTGTATATTGTCTTTTATGAGTTTTGAACTCTAAAGCAATGCAATAATATGTATATCTAATTTATATTCAATCGCATATAAATGTTATATGGTTAACAGTCATATAAAATATAAATAGATATTTAATGTGGAACAAATATGATTTCTGTTTCAAATGTATTTTTATATAGAAAATTGTTTTCTATGAGAATTATTTCTATGTGTTTAAGATATTTTTTATGAAATTCTCGACTGTAAAGCAGTTACAATGGATGAAATAAAATCTCAAAATAAGTGATTAAATGGAGCCTCGTATTTCATAAGTTATTATCCTAATTGTGGAAATAGTTAGAGTACACTATATGACACTTATTGGTGTGAATGCATCAAACTATGAAAATTTTACTTTGTGTATGAATATACCAAATATTATTAATGAAATAGTAATTGTTTCAATATTCACTGAAAATAGATATAGTTTTATTTTGATATGAATATTATGAATATTTGCTATAAAATATATCTATAATAATGGTATTTATAGCAAAAGTAATGCACAAGTATCAGAAATTTTTTACGATTATTTTGGAATTGTAGACTAAGCCGTATCTTTGAGGAATAATTCAATAATCATATGATTATAAATCATATGGTACCGATGCACACATTCAGTGGGAGCGACATAAGAGTTGGTGAACTTATCTGATTGATGTATATAGACTTATGCAATCGTAAGTCTGATGATACCAAAACCATTCCACATGCTTCATTAAATTTATAGATGAATTTCACTGACATGAATATGTGTATTTGATACACATGTAGTCTGTTTATGTTAAGTTCATAAAATATAATGCAGAAGTGAATAACATAATCCGCAAAAGAAAATAAAAAAGAATTCAATTTGATTGAATAGGTGTGTGTATTGAAAAGGATTACAAAAGTACCTAAAAACAAATGAGATTCAATCTCAAAAGACACTCCTTCCCATGATACATAATTATGTATCACTAAGAAGTAATCGAACCTTGTTAGATAAAGTATGATTGATAATGAGTGAAGTTGAGTTAACTTCATTTTGTTTAGGACATGTACTCAAGAGTAAGTACATATATTAAACTTAATTTCATTTGATGAATAGTTTACGATATCATACAACATTAAAGTTTATAAGAAAGCCTTACATATCCTAGGTCAAGGAGTTGACAGGTTATGTAAGTCGAGAGGAGCACATAATATTTTTTTGTGAGGGTCGTTTGTGGATCACCCAAAGCAGTTTGGGCAGACCTATATTGATTGGTCAATTTATATTTTGAACATATATTTTTGTAAACTCAAAACTAGATTAGTTTTATACATATATAAAGACAGTTCATAAAATTTTTATGAATGCCTTTTTACCGAGAAATAACCATTATTTCAAGCATCGCCAACCTAATGATGAAGGAATTTCTTTCAGAGAATATTAGTAATAAAATGGATTTCGATACATTCCAAAGATAAAACTGATTAAGAATGATGAAATGAAATTAACTAAGCCAAAATAGACACAACTCATTAGAAAGTCTATCAATAATTCTCATCATTAAAGAGATACTATGGGTTTCTAATCAATGTAAGGAAAAAATGAATTGTTAGCAGTAGCAATTTCCTTAGTTGTCAAAAGCCATAAAGAGTATAGACTTAACCATGACATGATTCTTCAAATTCGATACGAATTTTGGGTACATTGTCAATATGATTTTAATAGTTGTGCCTGGAAGAATATGATCTATCGGCTGCAAGTGTATCTTCAAGAAAATTTGTAAACACTCGCACCTCTATATCCATACTATCCAAGAGTATCACTGAGTAATACTGTCATATAATACGATGTAGGGTATGCACATGAATATTCCCTTGGGCTAACACTGGTATGGATTTAAACACCAAATAAATAACTCACCTAAATGTACACAGTATCAGGACAGAGCAATAAACATGTGTGCCTCAAGGATAGAACAATATACAATATATAGTAAATATCAGAGAACACAGAGTTAGCATCGCAATGATAATATATAATACTAAATATACAAGGTTTATCCAACTTACATAACATGAATATATACCAGAGATAATACAATACAAATGATTAACTACCATGCTAAATTAGTAGCCTCCTCTATGCCAAATAAAAACGATGGTATCACTATTCCTGTACTTGAAATGTTTTGGACTGGCCCGAGTATTATATAAATAACACATGGATCAGACTGTATCTAAATCAAAGGGGTCAATATATGTATTGAATTAAATATAGATTGGATATAATAATAATGTGATAACACCATCAGAATAATTTAAACAATAATTGTAACGTCAATCACAAACCATGCAGAAGAAAAATG
Source organism: Allium fistulosum (assembly GCA_030737815.1). Lineage (NCBI taxonomy): Eukaryota > Viridiplantae > Streptophyta > Magnoliopsida > Asparagales > Amaryllidaceae > Allium > Allium fistulosum. The sequence continues at coordinate 995,818,101 of CM060903.1, forward strand.
TCATCGCCCATATAAATCACACCAAATCAAGAACCATGAAATCCACATCGAATGTGTGAATAATGTATATCCAGAAATCAATAATAAGTGAGATATCACCAAGTATAGTTAGGCTCGCACACGACATTGCCTAGATATATCTCTCAATCTCAAATAAAAAATAATATCATTATCAATATAAAATATATGTTGCCTATCAGTAAAATCATATAAAATAAAAGATACGACGATCCGCTATACTCTGGACACCCATCCAGATATAATCTCATCTCCTCATGTATAAATAAATGGTGATGGGAATCAAATCGTAATGTATGGGTTACACCACCTAATAATCTCATAATATTTGGGTTACGCCATCCAATCAAACCACAACGTGCCAACTTCCATCTCTAAGAGCACTTGGGTTAGTCATCAGTATCTGCTCTAATACTTAGATGAGGTGTATAAATAATATGTATTTATCTACCATTAAGTATAGAACCATAAGAGAGACTGGAAGCTACCCCGCCAGCTTTAGGAGCCAAGGGCTACTCCGTCTGGCTCTGCTCCCACAGTCTTTAGTTACCAACTTGGTATCATGATTATATCAACTACATGTCATAAGCACGCTGCAAGACTACGCTATGCGTTAACCATGACCCATATCATGCCTCTATGGCAATAGACTGCTGGCCGTTATGACTAAAAGGGCTAGGGTTATGCCACCCTAAAGACTACTCCGCCTTTCTCTAAATCCCATGATACACATCTAATACAATGAAAAGTGACGTAGATTTAGGGCACGACCCCATGATCAGGCCCCCAAGGTGGACGCTGGCCATCTTGTTCTCACTAACTCCGAATCATATCCCAAGAGCACTTTATGATAGACATAATACATATGGGTACACCCTCATAACTCAATCATCCATAATGCCCTACCCCGATCACATGTACCTACTTTACACCGAGCGTATAAACTTGTTCTACACCAAGCATATAATCTTGCTCTACTCCGAGTATCACCTCACATAAATATAATCCAAGTTCCTGTCACTTGAGTGACATCGACTTACAATGAATAACGAAATAAGTATCACATCGGCCTCTTATACCACCGCGTGATGCTCAATCATTTATTCACTACTCATAAACTACACTCAATCTCTACAATATTCTATATAACATGTCCAAAAAACAAGTGGAGAAATATTACCAAATGTCCCATTCCAAACGGTATTATAACTCTGTTTATTCAAATTCCTCATCACATTGAATAAAAAATCATCAAAAACAAAATACTACAAAATAGCAATAACACGAATCCATACAGCATGATGTAGTCATGGTATCATATCAAACACTAATCAATTCAACGTTAATTATGAATCTTCCATACGATCCTATTTAATATACAAGAAAGGAAAAACTAGAAAAATAATATAAAATAGATTATTCAATATATATATATATATATAGAATAGACAAAACAAAATCAATAATGAATCATCCACATCATATACTCTTTGTATAACAAAATAAATTCTTAAAGATGGATAATAGATATGTATACCCTAGGATTAAATTAGATAATTAATTAAAACTAAATATAAATTTTCTATTCAAAGTAATTACTAGTTACTCAACCTTTTAAAAATTTAACATTCAATAATAACATTAGAAAACTCATTTCTTTCTTTTGAAACCCCAAAATAGTTTATAAAACAAAATATTACGTAAAACAATCATTTCATAATTTTCTCTAATTAAATATTAGTTTTAAATAATTTTATAACATCCTAATTAATTTATTATATCCCAATTCCATAAATTATATTTCCAAAACTTTATATTATATTATAAATTCATGAACTATACTTGGAAAATTATATAATAACAATTAGAAACCATTTCATATTTTTCTAGAATTTTATAGGATATTCATAGATTTATTAAAAAACAAACATTAATTTTTCTTAAAAAATTAATATCTTTAATAAAATAGTTAACAATCAAATTAAATAAAATATTTTCACAAAACTAATTTCATATTTGAAATATGTCAATTTCTATTTCAAGATCATATTTTTATTTAATTTTTCAAAAACAAATATATATATATATATATACACACATGTATATGTATGTATGTATGTGTGTGTGTCTATATATATATATATATATATATATAGACACACACACATACATACACACATACATACACACACACACACACACACACACACACATATATATATATATATAGACACACACACACATACATACATACATACATACATACATATACATGTATATATATATATATTTATTTATTTATAGGGGTGACAATTGTGGGTCAAACATAGAGGTCGACTGCTAGTGGTTGACCGCTCAAAGAGAGGGGGTCGACTACTTGGGTGAAACCTAGAGCATGTTGCTCCAGATTTTGCCCAATGTTGATGTCGTTCATTCTTTGTTGGGCCCGATTCCTTGCACAAACACAAGCACATATCCATACACACACATACATGGATTCAAACAACAATCATCATGAATCAAAGACATAAGTGAAGCTTCCAATTAATAGTAAATGGGTTACACTAAACTCATTTTATGCCCAAACAACAATTTAATTCTAACAATGCATATAGACATAGATTTTGTGAGTAGAAAACACTCACCTTGATTGAGGAATCACACTTATCTTTCTTGCTTCTCTTCCCGCTCTTATTCCTTTCACTCTAAATAGCCTCCACCTCAGTTTGATGAACAAATCCTTGATTTCTTGCATGCAATGTGGTGTAGAGTCATCGAGAAGCTTTGATTTAAGTTGTTGGGATTTATAGATTTAATTTTGAATTTAATTTTGAATTATTAAGGTGGTAGGGTTTTGGGGCAAATTCTAATTTGTAAATTGAAGAAAATATAACGTGTTGTTATATTTATAGATGAAGAGGAATTATCAGAAAATGGAAGAGTCCAGAGAAAGAAAAATCAAGAATCTTGAATTAGGGTTTTGGGTTCGTAGGTTTTGGGCTTCATTTCTTTCATTCTCTTTCATTCTCTTTCCTATTTTTCTTTCTTTCTTTTACTTTCATTACATAAAACAAACATATTTAAGCTCAATTATAAAGTCACTTCTATCATAAAATTACTTTATAATAAATTACAACATTATTTATTTTACAAAATTATTTTCTATAATTTTTTTTAAATTAATCATTTTACTTAAATCATTTACTAATTAATTTCTAATAAATTGATTCTCTTATTGTCACGTACCGGAATTTTCGACTTTCGAAAATTCGACATCGATACTCACTTTATCGACTGCCGAGCAATCGAGCGCCGAAAACTCCAATAGTGAGGGTTTTAAATAGAAGAAAAAGGTAGAAGAAGAAGAAGATATAAGAAAAAGAGAAGAAAGAAAGAAGAAGAACAACAGAAAACACATCAGAACAGAAAACAATATCAGAATCTTACACATCGCAGCGGAACAATATATAATAAATAATTGAATAATCTTTAAAACAAAGAACGATATCATTTTATACATACATCAATCATCAGAGTCAATATACAACAATGGACAGTTATATAACTTGTCCTCATACAGAATACACAGCGGAATAAATACTATCAGATACAAATACTACGTTTTGTCATCCAGCTTATCTCCAAGCTCCAGAATATCCTGATAACATAACTCTAGGCTGCCCGTGTGGAAATTTGTGGGCACCCAGAGTTTAGAAGGGAACAATAAACTCCAGGTCAGTCATGGTGACTGGTGTGAGATCGTAAAACAGTTATTTATCTTTAAAATAAATAGCAGAGAATTTTAAAGTCAATTCGCAATGCTTTTGGAAAATGAAACTACCATAAGACCTCCCGCCACACACACAATGCAAACGCAGACTTGGAGGAGATTTCTTCTTATGATAGTCAAAGATGCTTACTACGCAAAAATCAAAACCTTTTTGATATTATTATTAGTGCATAGTGGAAAACATTTCGAAAGTATAATATAAATCTTAGCCAGCATAGGTACCATTATATTATGCCTGCTATAGCTGCCTCCTGAGGAGACAGGTTATACAATTGAAATCGTAAAGGCTCGTATTGTTTCTTTGGATTTCCAACAAATGGTCAGGCTAAGGAACTTCCTATCCACGATGGGTACGTCCCTGGAATAGACGACCCAAGAACCTAACCGGATCTCTGCCAACACAAGGCCGGGTTACCTCTGCAAAAATAGGTAACTACTGACACGCGTATGCCATCCCCCGATCGTCACCGATCTTCCCGAGGATCCCCGATTCGCAACAACCACAAAGAAATAAATTTTGCAGCAACCACAGAGGTTAAGTATCTGGGCTCCATACCATGATACCACCTTTATCCAGAAGGAATGACATACACTAAGGGGCGCTACTCCCTAGAACCTTGCCGCATCCTTCCTGTTTCGACCATTTCCGGGGTGTGAGGCTCGACGAAGTCTCGTCCACAAAGCTACGCTTTCTACAAAGCCCTGCTTCGGGTCAAACAAAAATGATCAACCTATGATCACAAAGATATAAGATCAAACAAATGATCATATCACAAATGATCAAACACTGATCATTTCACAGCAACACTCAGTATGCCACGTTACCAAATTGGGATATATCGCTGATAAATTTCAACTACATAACCTCTGAGCTCGTACGTCTCAGAGAAGGGTGTTAAGCTAAGAGAATAAATTCTCCGCCACCAACAGAAATGTATTTGAAAGGAATCAGCTTTATATCTCAAATTGTAACGTCAGACACACAATCCATACAAGTCTGTTCCGGGATCGAACAGAACCGAAGGCACTTCTCACGAAGCCCTTGCAATTCCGGATAATTTTCAATCACGTCAGGACTTCCCGTCACTAAGGGTGATAAAACCTCTAAATCGGAGATCAGCCGATGTAGAGTAACTCGACGGTAATCCTTCCGTTTTCAAAAATATCCGGTCTTCAACACCGGTCTTCGAATGCAATTCATAACGACGTATCACATATTCGGAATGGGTTATACGACCCCATGGTCCTTTCCCGGCTAACCCGAATAGTGAGCGATTATTCAAAAATAAGTGTGGCATTCAAATTCATCCAATTCACAACAAATACCTATCTAAAGGTAATTATTGATAGTCGGTTATTTAACTATCAATAAAGATGCGCAACCTCATCAGATTCCAAATAATTTTCCAAATTATTTCATCTTCAAAAATATCTTTACTAGATATAAAATTTCCACACTTCAAAAATAAATCAATATTTATTTTTAAACAACTTCCCTTTCTTTTATAAATTCCATAGTGAATTTATATTTCAAAAATATCTACTGATATACGATTCTCAAATCGATTTCAAATATTCGATTTCATTTTATCTTTAAAAAGATAAAATCTCAAAACGTTCATTTCATATTGGAAAAACATTTCCATACTTATTTAATAATAAGTATTCACAAATCATTTATTTTCAACATTTGAAAATATTCAATATACTTAAATCAAAGTTAAGTATATATTTCATTCTTTAAGGAAATCATTTATTATAACAACATTTATTTGAGTCAAAACGAATGTTACGTAAAACATCGTTACGACGACTCAAAATCTCTAGTATAGGGATTCGAAATTAAGATAGATATGTAAATCCCAATACTACATCAAAACATTTCCTTTCGGAAATCATTTACTATAACAACAGTGTTATAGTCCATCATTTCCTTATATTTTAGAAAACGCCTATTTCAACAATGAACGTTGAAATCTATGCTTTCGATTCATAATACATTTTAAAACATCTTTAAAATGTTTAACTTCATTTTTAATATCACTTCTTCAAAAACGTATCCATTTTACTTAAAATTATATTCACTGTCCAAAATCGTGAATATAATTCACTTAACCCAATTTCAATTTTTTCTACACGTTTTTATTTCAGTAAAAATTCGCTATCCAAAATCGCGAATATATCTTCTTTAACATTTTAATTTATCAAATCTAATTGATTTCGAATTTATAAAACAACGTTTATAAATTCTATTTCTATTTTCTAACGACTTCAATTTAATAAATCTTCTTTATTAATAACTCGATCAATATTCCATTTAAAGGCAAAAATCCAATTTATAAGTTAATCTCTTATAAATCTTTTATTCTACAGTTTCATCCATTTTATAACTTCACAATTTATAAATCTATAAATTCCATATCTTCACGATTTATAATTCTATAAATTTCTTTTTTTTTTACACTTATCATCTCGTTTTAAAATTCCAATATTTTAAATTTATAAATATCAACTTTTTAAATCTTTTAAATAAACTGTTCACAAATATTCGAAAATCTCAGTTCAAACCATTTTATAAATTGCTTAAACTATTTATTTCAAAAATCACCTTACGGTCATAATTCACAAAAATCTTAACTTTTATAACTTCAAAATTTTAAACGTTTATTTATTTAAAATAAATCAATTCAACAATTCAATAAAACGTATAATTTCAAAGATCACTTTAAAAATCCTTTTAAATTAAAGGTCGTTATTTTTAAAACTTGAATCCGATGATGCTACAGCACCAATTGGTCAATCACAACAACAACATCATATATCAACATATGATAACAGAATATACATCAATATCTGTAAATAAATAACTACTGGTGAGGAATCCAGTTGGATCCCTCCAACCTGTTTCCCTGCATCCACAGACGTTAGCACAATACCAATTCCGCTCCAGTACGGAATTATCGCGGTATATGGGTTTTATAAAAATATCCGCTTACTAACGGCGCAATAGGGTCTCATCCGCTATACGAGGCGGGAAATCATCAATCCAATATATACATATGCCAATATGTATATATTGCTATATATAGATATATATCCTACTATATCTAATATCAACAATCCAAACAGAAAATCAAACAATAACTGAAAATTCCACTTTCAATTTGAGTGAGAAGATCTCACCGTGATTTTAATTCTGATTTCAGCGTTTATTTCGAATAAAATTAAACACGCGTTTAATTTTACCCGAAATTCAAACTAGCTCCAAATGGCTCCAATTCAGTTCCATAGCGAAGTACGCGTCGAGACGATTCCAACGCACTTTGTTTCGAAATTTTCTGATAATGTATGAACAAGTTATAGCTTTTTAAAGATCGAACAAATTATAATACAATTAATTTTACATTTTCTTTTTAAAATATTTTCAACCTTTTATCACAGCCGTGCATTTCAAACTGAGACGATCTGGCCGCGTGAACTTCTTCTCCCACGCCTTCCAGTTTCACGCGTTCGAACCCATACAACCTCCCAAACCCTAGTTGGCCGCCACCCCTACGACGACTTCGACGATGATCAAGAACCACCACCTCGTTGCCCAACTCGAGCTCGACCCACGGCTGAAATCCGACCCCACTCGGCCCCCCGTTGACTTCGAAAAACGCGATTGAACGCCATGGCTTTGAACGAGAACTGCTATCATCTCGTTGCTCGAATATTCATCATCCCCGTATGGATGACTTTGTCTCGACGAGATCTACAATCCTCTAGTTGAAGACTTTGGCTAGAACTTCACGGATTTTGAGAAATTAAAGGATGAAGTGGCATTCGTTTCTGGCCATCGAACGAATTAGAGGCGGCCAGGGTTTAAGCTGAAACCCTAGTTTTCTCGTTTGCAAAATGAAAGAAAAGGGTGCTTTTATAGAAAATTTCACGATTTACTATTCATCGAATTTTTCCGAACTCCGATTCGAGCGTGCCGGCTGACGTTTCTAGGGTTTAACCCACGTTCCGAACGCAATGGAACAAGTTTCGAAAGCTAATTCGATCGTATGTGTGAGATATGACAATAACCGATCAATTTAAATTAAACCGATTTAAATCGATTTCGAGGCGTTTTGATTCGTACCGGACAAACGGTACATCCAAAAATTATGAAATTTGAAATCTTACAATAATATCACATTATGGATCCGATGAAACTGGTTTCGTCGAAATCCGAGACTTTTTGAAAAATGACTATTTTAACTCGACGATTTAAAATTAAAACGATATCGATGCGTTTTGAGCTGCCACGGTCAAACGATAACTTCGATTGCTACGAAAATTGAAATCCGATAATAACTAACTATTACGGATCCAATGGAACTGGTTTCGTTCAATTCTGAGACTGTTCGAAAATTGGCTATTTTTACAGTCGATAATTAAATATTAAAATATTCAATTTTCACAGATTAACTCCAAATTCAATTTTAAGAGTTCTAAAATATTTCTATAACTCCAGTATGATTAAATAAAATTTTCCAAATCAATTTCAATCATATTAAACTCGATTTTTAATTATTTCTGAAATTTCAATTATTAATTTATCGATTTAATTATCAAATTAAATCCAATATTCGAAAAATAAATCATTCGACTTATTAAATTCATTTATTAATATTTAAAATTAATTAAATATTCGAATTTTAATCATCAAAAATTCTGGGTCGTTACAGACTTCCCCCCTTAAAAGAATTTCGTCCTCGAAATTACAAGTTAGGGAAAAATGTCCTTAACTCGTCTACTATCTTTCAACATCTAATAGTTTTATCAATTTATCAAAACAAATCTTTCTAGTAAAGATTCGTTATTACTTCTACTAACTTTCTAACTTCAATTATAAGTTTCAAACAACATTGTTTAACTTCAAAATTCAAATTTAAGTTTAAATTCAAATTTCAAGCTTTCAAATTTTCTCAAAAATTTTCTAACGCCCTAAATTTCCGAAAAATTTCGCCAGCGTCTCCTTTGCGCGGCTAATACGGTACTACTACAAAACGTCCCTACGGACTCTCAGATTTCAAAAAGAAAAAGAAAAAGCCAAGCGGCTAGACAAGAAATCATCAAAAACTCATATTATAATTCAAATACTTACCTTTTGTCGAGCAATTCAAATTATCTTTGAAATCCAAAATTCCAATTTCCTTTATACACCTGTATATCCTACTAGCCATAATATCTAGTTACATATATTCAAACTATTTTGCAAATTCGATTACAAAATTTTGATACTTCTTATATCCTCTTTAAATTTGCTATTGAAGTTACATATTCAATTTCGTTCAATTTTTTTCATTTCAATTTCATTTGAATTCAATTTTTATCTTTAGTTCACTTCATTTGCAATTGATTCCATTCAATTTATTCATTCACTAATTCATTTACATTAGTCTGATTCAACATTCAATTAGTTCAATAGCTTAATTCATTTATCAATCCAATTTAGATTCTCAATTTTATTTAACTTTACCAAGGTCAAATTTCATCACTTAATCAAAATCACATTTTATTTTGCTTAATAAAATTGTTTAACCACTTTTGTCAATTCGTTTTACTTCTATTTTCTCATTTTATAAGTTATATAACTTATATTCAAAAATTACCACTTGGATTTTTATTGATTCACTTATACTTACTTTAATTCAACTTAAAATTTCTTAAGTTAAATTTATTCAATCTAAATTCACAACAAATTGTATAAGTTATCAACTTAATAATATTTCATAAACATTTTCATATAGCATTCCAGAGTTTTTCCAACCTTTTCAAAACCATTTTTGAAAACAATTCAAATTTTTCCTTTGAATTTCAAAAACAAAACCCAAATTTTTTTTAAACAACTTCCATTTAAAACAAATTTGGCAGCAATTCCTCTTTTGGAAACCCGAAAATGAACACCAACGATGCCGCGGTCATCATCGAAGTTATTTTCCAGCGACCGAAAAGAGTTTAGAGCTTTTCATTTCTCCAAAATACTTTTCAAAACCTTCGAAATTCATTTTCAACTCCAAAAAGATTTAAACTTCCCAAATCTCCAAAATTTTCAAATTCTTCTCTGGAATTCTATTTTCATTTATAAATCACGTTTATAATTTACATTCCTTAAATTTCATTTGTACATGGATTTATCTCTTAACTTTGGAGTTATGATTTCAATTTCTTATTCAATTTTAGTGATGATAATTCACTATTATTACTTCCTAACATCCATGCAACCATATACTATAGTACTTTATAGAAAAACATTTCTTTTCTATACAAAAATAGTTTTGGGCAAAATTATCTCATTTACCCTATTCAAAACAATACTGTGCCGAATTGTTCTATTCGAGTGTTTAGAGATTCCTATCGATATAGTTGTCCAGACCATACCGACCAGAATCCATATACCACTCAATAAACCAATCATCACAATACAAAACAATTTCATATTCACTAACAAATACGCGCTCATATCTATTATTACACTCAAACTCATTCTAGAGTACTACTGACTCTATCTCTAATGAGTAACACCCAACAGAGCAGGGTTGTCGCTTAACCATATGCTCTGATACCACGCTGTCACGTACCGGGATTTTTCGACTTTCGAAAATTCGACATCGATACTCACTTTATCGACTGCCGAGCAATCGAGCGCCGGAAACTCCAATAGTGAGGGTTTTAAATAGAAGAAAAAGGTAGAAGAAGAAGAAGATAGAAGAAAAAGAGAAGAAAGAAAGAAGAAGAACAACAGAAAACACATCAGAACAGAAAACAATATCAGAATCTTACACATCGCAGCGGAACAATATATAATAAATAATTGAATAATCTTTAAAACAAAGAACGATATCATTTTATACATACATCAATCATCAGAGTCAATATACAACAATGGACAGTTATATAACTTGTCCTCATACAGAATACACAGCGGAATAAATACTATCAGATACAAATACTACGTTTTGTCATCCAGCTTATCTCCAAGCTCCAGAATATCCTGATAACATAACTCTAGGCTGCCCGTGTGGAAATTTGTGGGCACCCAGAGTTTAGAAGGGAACAATAAACTCCAGGTCAGTCATGGTGACTGGTGTGAGATCGTAAAACAGTTATTTATCTTTAAAATAAATAGCAGAGAATTTTAAAGTCAATTCGCAATGCTTTTGGAAAATGAAACTACCATAAGACCTCCCGCCACACACACAATGCAAACGCAGACTTGGAGGAGATTTCTTCTTATGATAGTCAAAGATGCTTACTACGCAAAAATCAAAACCTTTTTGATATTATTATTAGTTCATAGTGGAAAACATTTCGAAAGTATAATATAAATCTTAGCCAGCATAGGTACCATTATATTATGCCTGCTATAGCTGCCTCCTGAGGAGACAGGTTATACAATTGAAATCGTAAAGGCTCGTATTGTTTCTTTGGATTTCCAACAAATGGTCAGGCTAAGGAACTTCCTATCCACGATGGGTACGTCCCTGGAATAGACGACCCGAGAACCTAACCGGATCTCTGCCAACACAAGGCCGGGTTACCTCTGCAAAAATAGGTAACTACTGACACGCGTATGCCATCCCCCGATCGTCACCGATCTTCCCGAGGATCCCCGATTCGCAACAACCACAAAGAAATAAATTTTGCAGCAACCACAGAGGTTAAGTATCTGGGCTCCATACCATGATACCACCTTTATCCAGAAGGAATGACATACACTAAGGGGCGCTACTCCCTAGAACCTTGCCGCATCCTTCCTGTTTCGACCATTTCCGGGGTGTGAGGCTCGACGAAGTCTCGTCCACAAAGCTACGCTTTCTACAAAGCCCTGCTTCGGGTCAAACAAAAATGATCAACCTATGATCACAAAGATATAAGATCAAACAAATGATCATATCACAAATGATCAAACACTGATCATTTCACAGCAACACTCAGTATGCCACGTTACCAAATTGGGATATATCGCTGATAAATTTCAACTACATAACCTCTGAGCTCGTACGTCTCAGAGAAGGGTGTTAAGCTAAGAGAATAAATTCTCCGCCACCAACAGAAATGTATTTGAAAGGAATCAGCTTTATATCTCAAATTGTAACGTCAGACACACAATCCATACAAGTCTGTTCCGGGATCGAACAGAACCGAAGGCACTTCTCACGAAGCCTTTGCAATTCCGGATAATTTTCAATCACGTCAGGACTTCCCGTCACTAAGGGTGATAAAACCTCTAAATCGGAGATCAGCCGATGTAGAGTAACTCGACGGTAATCCTTCCGTTTTCAAAAATATCCGGTCTTCAACACCGGTCTTCGAATGCAATTCATAATGACGTATCACATATTCGGAATGGGTTATACGACCCCATGGTCCTTTCCCGGCTAACCCGAATAGTGAGCGATTATTCAAAAATAAGTGTGGCATTCAAATTCATCCAATTCACAACAAATACCTATCTAAAGGTAATTATTGATAGTCGGTTATTTAACTATCAATAAAGATGCGCAACCTCATCAGATTCCAAATAATTTTCCAAATTATTTCATCTTCAAAAATATCTTTACTAGATATAAAATTTCCACACTTCAAAAATAAATCAATATTTATTTTTAAACAACTTCCCTTTCTTTTATAAATTCCATAGTGAATTTATATTTCAAAAATATCTACTGATATACGATTCTCAAATCGATTTCAAATATTCGATTTCATTTTATCTTTAAAAAGATAAAATCTCAAAACGTTCATTTCATATTGGAAAAACATTTCCATACTTATTTAATAATAAGTATTCACAAATCATTTATTTTCAACATTTGAAAATATTCAATATACTTAAATCAAAGTTAAGTATATATTTCATTCTTTAAGGAAATCATTTATTATAACAACATTTATTTGAGTCAAAACGAATGTTACGTAAAACATCGTTACGACGACTCAAAATCTCTAGTATAGGGATTCGAAATTAAGATAGATATGTAAATCCCAATACTACATCAAAACATTTCCTTTCGGAAATCATTTACTATAACAACAGTGTTATAGTCCATCATTTCCTTATATTTTCGAAAACGCCTATTTCAACAATGAACGTTGAAATCTATGCTTTCGATTCATAATACATTTTAAAACATCTTTAAAATGTTTAACTTCATTTTTAATATCACTTCTTCAAAAACGTATCCATTTTACTTAAAATTATATTCACTGTCCAAAATCGTGAATATAATTCACTTAACCCAATTTCAATTTTTTCTACACGTTTTTATTTCAATAAAAATTCGCTATCCAAAATCGCGAATATATCTTCTTTAACATTTTAATTTATCAAATCCAATTGATTTCGAATTTATAAAACAATTTTTATAAATTCTATTTCTATTTTCTAACGACTTCAATTTAATAAATCTTCTTTATTAATAACTCGATCAATATTCCATTTAAAGGCAAAAATCCAATTTATAAGTTAATCTCTTATAAATCTTTTATTCTACAGTTTCATCCATTTTATAACTTCACAATTTATAAATCTATAAATTCCATATCTTCACGATTTATAATTCTATAAATTTCTTTTTTTTTACACTTATCATCTCGTTTTAAAATTCCAATATTTTAAATTTATAAATATCAACTTTTTAAATCTTTTAAATAAACTGTTCACAAATATTCGAAAATCTCAGTTCAAACCATTTTATAAATTGCTTAAACTATTTATTTCAAAAATCACCTTACGGTCATAATTCACAAAAATCTTAACTTTTATAACTTCAAAATTTTAAACGTTTATTTATTTAAAATAAATCAATTCAACAATTCAATAAAACGTATAATTTCAAAGATCACTTTAAAAATCCTTTTAAATTAAAGGTCGTTATTTTTAAAACTTGAATCCGATGATGCTACAGCACCAATTGGTCAATCACAACAACAACATCATATATCAACATATGATAACAGAATATACATCAATATCTGTAAATAAATAACTACTGGTGAGGAATCCAGTTGGATCCCTCCAACCTGTTTCCCTGCATCCACAGACGTTAGCACAATACCAATTCCGCTCCAGTACGGAATTATCGCGGTATATGGGTTTTATAAAAATATCCGCTTACTAACGGCGCAATAGGGTCTCATCCGCTATACGAGGCGGGAAATCATCAATCCAATATATACATATGCCAATATGTATATATTGCTATATATAGATATATATCCTACTATATCTAATATCAACAATCCAAACAGAAAATCAAACAATAACTGAAAATTCCACTTTCAATTTGAGTGAGAAGATTTCACCGTGATTTTAATTCTGATTTCAGCGTTTATTTCGAATAAAATTAAACACGCGTTTAATTTTACCCGAAATTCAAACTAGCTCCAAATGGCTCCAATTCAGTTCCATAGCGAAGTACGCGTCGAGATGATTCCAACGCACTTTGTTTCGAAATTTTCTGATAATGTATGAACAAGTTATAGCTTTTTAAAGATCGAACAAATTATAATACAATTAATTTTACATTTTCTTTTTAAAATATTTTCAACCTTTTATCACAGCCGTGCATTTCAAACTGAGACGATCTGGCCGCGTGAACTTCTTCTCCCACGCCTTCCAGTTTCACGCGTTCGAACCCATACAACCTCCCAAACCCTAGTTGGCCGCCACCCCTACGACGACTTCGACGATGATCAAGAACCACCACCTCGTTGCCCAACTCGAGCTCGACCCACGGCTGAAATCCGACCCCACTCGGCCCCCCGTTGACTTCGAAAAACGCGATTGAACGCCATGGCTTTGAACGGGAACTGCTATCATCTCGTTGCTCGAATATTCATCATCCCCGTATGGATGACTTTGTCTCGACGAGATCTACAATCCTCTAGTTGAAGACTTTGGCTAGAACTTCACGGATTTTGAGAAATTAAAGGATGAAGTGGCATTCGTTTCTGGCCATCGAACGAATTAGAGGCGGCCAGGGTTTAAGTTGAAACCCTAGTTTTCTCGTTTGCAAAATGAAAGAAAAGGGTGCTTTTATAGAAAATTTCACGATTTACTATTCATCGAATTTTTCCGAACTCCGATTCGAGCGTGCCGGCTGACGTTTCTAAGGTTTAACCCACGTTCCGAACGCAATGGAACAAGTTTCGAAAGCTAATTCGATCGTATGTGTGAGATATGACAATAACCGATCAATTTAAATTAAACCGATTTAAATCGATTTCGAGGCGTTTTGATTCGTACCGGACAAACGGTACATCCAAAAATTATGAAATTTGAAATCTTACAATAATATCACATTACGGATTCGATGAAACTGGTTTCGTTGAAATCCGAGACTTTTTGAAAAATGACTATTTTAACTCGACGATTTAAAATTAAAACGATATCGATGCGTTTTGAGCTGCCACGGTCAAACGATAACTTCGATTGCTACGAAAATTGAAATCCGATAATAACTAACTATTACAGATCCAATGGAACTAGTTTCGTTCAATTCTGAGACTGTTCGAAAATTGGCTATTTTTACAGTCGATAATTAAATATTAAAATATTCAATTTTCACAGATTAACTCCAAATTCAATTTTAAGAGTTCTAAAATATTTCTATAACTCCAGTATGATTAAATAAAATTTTCCAAATCAATTTCAATCATATTAAACTCGATTTTTAATTATTTCTGAAATTTCAATTATTAATTTATCGATTTAATTATCAAATTAAATCCAATATTCGAAAAATAAATCATTCGACTTATTAAATTCATTTATTAATATTTAAAATTAATTAAATATTCGAATTTTAATCATCAAAAATTCTGGGTCGTTACACTTATTAAAATAAACTTTATATTTAAAAATTTTAATTTATCATTATTTCCAATATAATCAATTTACATTTCCATATTTCAATATAATTAAATAAATTATTTAATCATTATTATTTTATATGCAATTCTTATTATTCTAATAAAATATTTCTTATCAAATTCTAAATCACGACTATAATTTCGTAATATAAAAAATAACTCATTATTTGTTATTATTTAATTGTTAATTTATTGCTACATGGCAACGGGTTGTTACAAACTCCCCCTTAAGAAAATTGCATCCTCACAATTCCTTCTTACGGAAAATCTATAACTAGTTAGATAAATTCTAGCTCATCTACACCGTTGATTAGTTTACAGTTGATACCAAACAACAAATTCATATTACTCTACCTTCACTATAACAGGTTAGCACATATTGATCTGCATCGACCAAACAAGTATATAAATAGAGCAACAAAATTAATGATTAGATCTTCATTGGTGGCATACAATACTCATATTTCACCAAACTCGCCCATTGTTCTCAATTATGGGCTATGAGTTCATGTAAACTTTGGAGTAATTTATAAAGCATGGAGTATACCCTAAAACTTTTAACACTGTAAACATCATATCAATATTCAAACAAATTCTTTTATATTATAAATACTAAATACTAATATATCTTCAAAAGCTTAGTAAATGGTTTACTTTTCTAAAATTAGCCTCTCACTTTAAAGTTTGAAAATTGAATAAAATTCACTTATTTAATAAATATTTAATTACAATTTCATTTCCAAAAATTATAATTTTTATAGTTCCAATTTTTTAATAAAAAGCCATTACTAAAACTACATTAATTTTCTTTACCCTTTGTAACGACTCGCACTTTCATACAGTTTAGGTTTACAATAAACCACATATGTCCAATCCGAATTGAATAAAAAAAGCAGATGGTTAAGGATAAAAAGAAAAGGAAGACAGAACAGAATCTCGCACGAATGGAATAACATATATTATTTAAATAATCTTTACAGCGGAATTTTTTTTAAATACATATATTAGGGTCTATCCGTTATGACAAACCAATAAACATAGCGAAAAAGTAAATTACATCCATACATTGATGAAGATCTCTAACTCTCATCTGGAAACTCCAAGCGTCTTCAGCTAATCCTAAAACTACTCGGATCTGACCCGAGTATTAAAAATACCCAGATCAATCTGGCAAACCAGCATGAGAAATACAAATCATAAATATATATGACAGCGTCATAGATCAACTTTGATGTCAAACAAAATCTTTGAAAAGAAGAGTATCTCATCTGGAATCACACTTATCATTCTTGCTTCTCTTCCTGCTCTTCTTCCTTTCACTGTAAATAGCCTTCACCCTAATTTAATGAACAAACCCTTGATTCCTTGCTTGATATGTGGTGTAGAGTCATCGAGAAGCTTTGATTTAAGTTGTTGGGATTTATATTTATTTAATTTTGAATTTAATTTTAAATTATTAAGGTGGTAGGGTTTGGGGAAAATTCCAATTTCTAAAGTGAAGAAAATATAATATGATATAATATTTATAGATGAAGAAGAATTATCAGGAATCTTGGATTAGGGTTTTGGGTTCAAGGGCTTTGCGCTTTATTTCTTTCATTCCCTTTTCCATTTTTCTTTCTTTCTTTTCGTCTTTTACTTTAATTACATGAAATAAAATATTCAAGCCTAATTATTAAATCACTTCTATCACAAAATTATTTCTAATAAATTACTACAATATTTATTTTACAAAATTATTTTCTATAATTTATTTATTTAAATTACTCATTTTATTTAAATCATTTACTAATTAGTTTCAAATCTATATTAATAAATTGATTCTCTTATCCAAATGAACTTTATATTTACAAAATTTAATTTATCATTATTTCAAAAATAATCAATTCACATTTCCATATTTCAATATAATTAATAAATAATTAAATCATTATTCTTTTTATATTCAATTCTTATTTTTTTAAGAGAAATGTATGATCCTCTAAAATAGAGGAGAGCACACATGTGTGTGTACATATATATATATATATATATATATATATATATAACAATAACAAAGGAGCTGCTAACATGCCTAGCAGGTAACAATCATAATACAGGAACAGAGAAAAACAAACTCGGGGAACTTCTTGAATGAGCTCCGAAAAAGCCACCGCCCTTTACATCTCACTATCGAACTCTAGCAAGGCCACCGCTTGACAATGAGGTGTTAGAAGAACCCAAACGAGATCAGCAAAAGAGATCTATGAATAGCTCCACCGAAGAAAGGACGCCTCACTGCAAAGTCGGATGAATCTGTAACAACCATGTATTTTACAAATATTTTTAAATTGATTTTTCCAGATTTAAAAGCTTTATTTATGAAAAAGAATAAATTTTGTTATTTTTAATATAAACTTTGACTTTGATGTGGATTAGAATTCCAAATATGACTAAATTTAATATTTCCTGAAAATGTGAATTTTGGTCAATAGTCAAACTTTGACTTTTAAGTTTAAATTTTTAATAGTTTGAAATTATAAATTTTATCTTTTATTATGAAAATAGATTTAATAACTTGAACACCACTTTTCGTTTCGTTGAAAACGGAGTTAAAATGTAAAAGTTATGTACATTTCAATTTTTAGTATAATTTGTTTATTTGTGCAATTTTGCCTATTTTAAATTTTTTTAAATCATATTTTCTTTCTTATATTTTGTTTTAATATGTGTTAATATGTTTTTTATGTATATTTTGTCTTTTTATGTTTTTAAATTGATAATAGTATTTTTCCAAAATTTACTGTATTTATTTTTCATTTTTAAAGGCTGTTTTCCTATTTTCTGCTATTTTCTTCATTAAAAAATTATATGTAAATTAAATTTTAAATATTTATTTTGTGAATATATTTTTATTTTATGTTATTAGTTATGTTTAAAATTATATTACAAGCTCATATGATTTTTCCAAAATTTATTCCAATTAATTTCAAATTTTCTAGACTAGTTTACTATTTTTAGCTATTTTCTTATTTAACCTTATATAAATTAATAAATATTATATATATTTTTATATTTTGATAGATTTTCGAATTCTTATCTGGTATTACTATTATTACCAGAAATATAAAGTTATTTAAAATAAAATAAAGAAATATGAAAAGGTTTTGACTTTTGAATTGCTTTTGACTCTTTGAATTCCACCTCTTCATTTTCCACCAACTCTTCATTTCTTTTGACATAACTCTCCACATTTTCAGCCGATCACTTCATTTCTCAACTCATGTATCTTTTTCCTCCTTCCTGAACAAAAAAATTTCGGCCTCCCCTTGATTGAAGAGTTTGGTAAAATTCTATCTCTCTTTTTCTTCTTTTTCCACTTATGTTGATTTTTCTAGTTTGATTTTTTTGCACTTGTATCACCTCATGTAGGTTTGGCCATGCCTCCCTTGCTGCTTAGCCGCCTCCACCACCTGATGGCACACCACCAACACCTCCTCCTCACCAGCCATCCAAGCCATGAACCCCCTTGGTGATGCATATCAACAAAAGTTTCAAAACACCCCTTCATACTAGCCTAACCGAGCACCACACTCATTCCATCACCTTCCACCACCCATGGCCGCCACCAACACCACCTCCACCACCTCCACCACCACCTGGACCCTCTGCCACGTCATCACAGTGGACCCCACTCCTCTGGCCATGACACATAGGGCCTTGGTAGAGCCCAAATCCTTGTCAAAACCCATGTGTATGCATGCTTATGTATGTTATTCACTTCTACCACTTTGGCACCATCACAAATGACCTCTAGGCCGACCCATACCCACCATAACCTGACCCAAACACCTGCTATTGTCATGTATTTTCCATCATGGCTGAGCCTAGTAAAGGTAAAAAGCAAGTGCAAAGCATTTCTATTTGATTCTGTGCAGCCTATTCTACTGTAGTTTTGATCGTAGCTGATTTGAAACTCATCGTTGTTATATTGTTTTGTTTGACTTATATTCAAGGGATTTGATACTTTGGCTCCTCCACTCTTATTTGAATCGTGTTATCGTGCTTGTTTGGATCCCATTCGTGCAGTCGTCGTCGTTTCTCCAGCACAAACTGTGAGTTATTCTCACCAGACAATATGTACCTATATAACTAGTAAATTGACACCCTGTGAATCTGTAGAAATATATTATCATGTTATATATGCCTATATTATTATCATATGATGTTCACACCTGTTATTACACCTGTTATATCATATGTTACTGTTATTTAATGTTATTCTGTTATTTATATCAGTTATCACCATTGCAAGTTCCCTGTAGATTAGAATCACTATGGGTTGAAATGATACATACCCGAACGGACTTTAGAATAGAGAAAAATCGTTATGGGCTGAAATGATAGGCCTGAATGGTTTTTATTTAATTTATTTTAACTTGGGATTGCGGGTTTGAAATGATAGAACCCGGATTTTTTTTTAAACTGCGGATCGAAATGATACATATCCGTATCACTTGACCTAGGCTAGAAAACTATATACAGGCCCGTGGTTATTTTATAAAGTGTTTTGGATATTTTTAAGTATTTTAAAAATTATAAATTTATGAAATTTGATTTAAATAGATTTTGAAATGTTTAAAATAAAGAAATTATGATTTTTCTATGTGTTAAAAATGTAATTAATGAATGGTTTAACTGGATTTTTGAAATATAACTTAAGTTGGAAATTTGGAATTCGGTTAAAAATGATATTTAAGTTATATAAATAAAATGGATATTAAATTTTATTTGGAAATGGTAAATATGATAATTTGATTAAATGTGAATTTAAGTGATTTATTAAAGTATTATTGATTTTTTCTATGAATTTAAGTGGTTAAATAAATGAATGTTTAAAAGTGATCTTTTAAAATATATCTTGACTTGGAAATGTGAAATTTGGTTTTAATTAAAGGTTTTAGTTAATTAAATAAAATTGGAAATTTAGTTAAATTTGTGAAATGGTAATTTAAATTTGAAGTGTTAAGTTATTTGTTGAAATGTGAAGAATTGGAAACTTTTACACTTAAATTTATTAAGTAAATTGTTGAAAATTGGATTTAATTATAAGAAATTTATTGTGAAAAAGATACATGTTAAATGATATGTAAATGAACATTTTAAATGTTAAATTATGATTTTTAAAATGTTTAAAGAGTTTAAAATGAAGTTATTTAATTGCTGGAAATACACTAAAAAGCTGGAAATCACTTTTAATAGCATTCAGAAATGCTATGGTTCTGAATTACACTAAAAATTGAATAAAAGGGCTACTACAGCATTTCTGAAATGCTGCAGTTGCTGCAGTTGAACTTATAGGCTAATATTGAACCCAGGTCTATTATAGCATTCTCTGGAAATGCTATAATGGTCTGCAGTCTTTGCTGAAACCAAATTTAACCCTTGTTTTGAAATCTGAACTACCGCAGCACTTCTGAAATGCTGTCTTTTCTGTTTTGAACTATAATTCAACTAAAACTGAGTTTTAACAGCAGTTTTAAGTGCTGTCTTTGCTGAATTAAAAATGTTTTCAAATATAACTTATAGCAGTTGTTTTTAAATGCTGTGAAATGCTGAAATTTTAATAATTAGGGTTTTTGACTTAGTAAACGAACTCAGAATGGTTTGAAATTTTGGAAATTGAATACTTGATTTGAAAATATAATAATTACACTTTTAAAAGGTTTTAATGAATTACTTTGATTGGAATAAACTATTTAAAGGTGATTTGAAATGATAGTAAATGAACGATATCTTTGAATTTAAAAGGTATTTAAAGTTGAATATTTGGATTTGAACTGATAGGATATTTTATTTTAATAAAATGGTTTGAAATGAAGTTTTGTAAGGATATGATATTTTATGATATTAAAATGATTTGAAATGAAGTTTTGAAATGATATGATATTTTAAAAATATGGAAATGGTTTGGAATTGATTTAATCTTTATTTTGATAAAGATTTGGATTTGAAATGATATTCTATTTTGAAGTATAAACTGTTTTTAAACTTATAACCACGGGTTATAATAACGTTGGGTTGTTAAAGAGACCGAGATCGGATATGGACATACTCTCTGTCTTACCGAAAACCACTTTGGCAACTGTGTACGCGGTGGAGATTCCAGAATGAAGTAGGATGGTGGCGACGTTCTTAAGGTATGTTACGTGGACCCAACTCCCGTGAGTTGGCATAAGGTGGCTAAAACAGGAGCGATCTCGGACCAGTGAGGTAGCACCTCTTCTCGAACACATTTCTTCGATATTATACTCTTACTTGTGATTGATTAGATGGCCATCCTCCGATTTGGGAGTGTTGTTCGAGGTGGAACGGTAGTGGCTGCTATGCGTATCCATCAGTCCGTGTGCGTAATTGGTATATCTACCCTGGCATTGCCTAGTTGTGCCGTGTCACCTACCATATCGAGCTTTACTACGATTATGATTTTAAGATCCGACCGCGTTAAGGTTCTCCATCCCCTTAACGCTATTTTCTATATGATTATACTTTACTTATTTAGACACTATTATAATATCGAATATTACTACATAGTAGATAGTTTAACGGATCCTTAGAAGATGGGCGGTCCCAAGCATCTTCTAAGTTACTTGTACCTTTATTACAGTTCACTTGAGTTGGTTTACATTATATAAGTATATATTGTCCTGACTCGAGTGTTTTGTGTTTTGCTTTACGCTCGGGTCAGCCTGAGTTATTCACAGATTTGGATTTCCACTCTCTTGGAGATTTGAATCGCTGGAGATTATCTGCTTATCATGTCCTATCTATTTCAGTTCCGTTGTTCTACTCAGCTTGTACTTGGTTATTTTATTGAGACTTTTGTTGTACTCTATTTCTTCTGTTGTATCTTATGTAACTCTGATATATTTATATAGTAGCTTCATGAACTACTATTTCTTTTACTTCCGCTGCATTATTTTACTCTGTGTCTGTGATCTATGATTATATTTATTTACTGTATATTCTGAGATTTGCCAAATTTTATTTACAACGCGGTATTTTGAGCAATTCAACTCCGACATGTGTGTCTGCCTATGCACTTAGAGGGTGCAGCATGATAGGGGGTTCTCGCATTTGGTTTGGTAGCGAGCGGGTGACTCTTACTCCTACATGTCCCTGCGGGGTTGGTGCAGTCGAGAGGCTGGCTGTAAAGGCAGAACACAGGTACTACTGTATGCTACGGTGGGCGTTAACCCACTGACGCGATCCGTTACAGTTGGTATCAGAGCTTTGGCTTTGAGGCAAAACTCAGCATATGGAGTAGATTTATTTATAGAATCACTTTCGTTCGAGTTTGAATCTTTTCCTCTTGATTCGAATTTCCTTTGAATTTTTGGAACGTTCCCTGCGGTTCCAAAATTCATTCTTGTCCCTCACTATTCATCTTCTTTTGATTTTGGAGTATCACATAACTCCACTTCGAATGATCTTTATAGTGAATTGGCTGTCTCGCCAATATTCTAATTTTCTGGTAAAGAGGGAAACTCCTTTACAAATTTGCATCAATTCACCAGAGATTTATATCTATCCTTGGTTTAGATGCTAATATCTTTTATTATTCCAAACTCTATCTCTTGAGATCGAAGGTAGATTTACCCCATAAAATCCACATTTGATCTTATCCATTAAGTCACGGTTGACCCGGTTAAGGTTGTCAGCGATTTATCTAAGCTTACCCATCTCTCTACTCTGTTAACCATCTTGTCTTTTGTTTCTAAACTATCTCCAAACATTTTGAATTGTACTGGTAAATCTAAGTTTGTTTTATATATTGTGTTGTTTGAGCTGTTGATGTTGATTTGGGCTTCCGATCGATTCGTCTGATCAACGCTATCGATAGGATTTCTAAAACACTTTGACAGAACAAACTGACACAATATTATTTTAAATTTGGTTAATGAAATAAATTTTGATATAAGTAAATATTATGGAACTTAATAAATTGATTTAAATTGATTATTTGAAATGATAATACTTGATTTATCATTCTATAAATGAATTTATAAATAGATGTTTATAAATTGGTTTTGGAAACTGAAATGAATTTAAATCAAGAATTTGAGAATTTAATTTCTGATGGTTTCAAACCTTGTGTTTAAAGTTTTAAAAGGATATATTATTTAAAGTATTTTTGAATAAAAATTTGTCTCTAAAGGATTTTAAAGTTTAAAAATTTAGTGCTCTTCTCTTTGTCGCTGGAAAATAATTTCGGTGATGACTACAGCATCATCGACGTTCATTTTCGAGTTTCGAAGTGAAGAGACTGTTCTGTAGCCTTACTACAGCTTTGTTTTGAAAGATTTAATTTATTTGAATTTCTAAATATGATTTGATTTATAATATATATAGATATATGATTTAAATTGATTTGACATATTATGTACATATATTTATTTATCTCTAACTGGTTTGAAGGAAACCAGAAAATTAATTCTTAAATTTCATCTTAAAGAATAATTTCAGTTATAAAAAGAAAAATTAAAATTTTTGAATAAATGATTCAAACTTGAGATAATTGAATTGGAAAGTTTTATTTGTATAATACAATTGCATTCAAATATAACTTACCTTAAAAAATTTTTTAGAGGTTAACTATGTAATTGGATAATATACAATATAAAAAGGATTTTTTTAAATAAAATTTGAGTGGTTATAATAAATTTTATACACCTAAATTTTAGTTATAAAAGATTTACAGAGGTAAATAGTGAAAAAGGAATTTAAAGAGATTTTATTTAAATAACTTAATAATCAAATTGATTTAATATGGAACCTTAAGTCTAACCTAGGAATTTTAATAAAGGTTATTTCCTGAAATGAATATGTTGTATAATAAATAATGTATCTTTGAATAGATAAAATAAAATACATTTGAATTGGACTTTTGGTAATAAAGTTTATTTAACTTGAATTCATAGTTTAATTGATGTCTAAATGAATAAATGTGTAAAGAAATTTGATTGTTATATTTGCTATATAAATGTTTTATTTATGAAATAGATATGTCTTGGAAATTGAATAATTATGATTTAAATAGTTAAAATGTATTTTAACATCACTAAAATTTGATAATTGAAAATTTGGTTTTCAAACGGAATTTTAAGTGTAACTTATTAAAGGAATATCTATTTATGAAATGGGTATTTTAAATAAGTGTTAGGTTATGTGTTAAATTAAGAGCTAACTAAAATAGTGAGCTTTTGACTTAATAAATGAAGTATAGTTTATTTGGATATTTCATTCATAAAGGTTTGTTTTAATAAGTCATAAGTTAAATGATATCCAAATGAATATTTCTGAAATTAAACTGATTTGAAATATTAATATATCTACTGTAGCATTTTATAAGTGCTGCTGTTTTGAAAATACAATGTTTTGGAAATTTTATAATTGAATGAACTTAGAAATGTTACAGCTTTGAAATGAATATTATTTGACATTGGATTTAAATGGTTTAAATGAAGATTATTTTTAAAAGGTGTTATGATTTTCAAAGTATTATGTTTTTTTAAAGAATAACATTTCCTAAGTGTTGTGATTTTAGTAGTATGATTTCCAAATGATAAACATCCCTAAATTGTTATGATTTCAAAGCATTATGGTTTCAAATTTATTATCTTACTTTGTTTTTTTTCAAACTATCTTTTGCATGTCCTTATTTCTCTTATCTTGTTACAGAATGGGAAGACTATTGCTTATACCAGTCTGTTTAGAAATCTTTCTGTAACCTTTGATAATCTTTGTTACTCATCTAGATCTGAACACTGTTTTTCCATTCATAGACCGTCGGTCAAGTGAAAAGGGAGATTCAGACTCTAGAGGATCTTTTTCGTGCTTGTATTCTTGATTTGATCACTTCCATCTTGTTAAACTTACCTATAACAATAGTTATCAGGTGTAATTTAAATCTTCTTGTCATCTTGTCTTAATCATATTTCACTCTATCTTTTTCTATGCTTTCCCGTACCTCATTCCTTTTCGGGGACGAAAAGTTTTGAGTGGGGAGAATGTAAAAACCCTGTATTTTACAAATATTTTTAAATTGATTTTTCCAGATTTAAAAGCTTTATTTGTGAAAAAGAATAAATTTTGTTATTTTTAATATAAACTTTGACTTTGATGTGGATTAGAATTCCAAATATGACTAAATTTAATATTTCCTGAAAATGTGAATTTTGGTCAATAGTCAAACTTTGACTTTTAAGTTTAAATTTTTAATAGTTTGAAATTATAAATTTTATCTTTTATTATGAAAATAGATTTAATAACTTGAACACCACTTTTCGTTTCGTTGAAAACGGAGTTAAAATGTAAAAGTTATGTACATTTCAATTTTTAGTATAATTTGTTTATTTGTGCAATTTTGCCTATTTTAAATTTTTTTAAATCATATTTTCTTTCTTATATTTTGTTTTAATATGTGTTAATATGTTTTTTATGTATATTTTGTCTTTTTATGTTTTTAAATTGATAATAGTATTTTTCCAAAATTTACTGTATTTATTTTTCATTTTTAAAGGCTGTTTTCCTATTTTCTGCTATTTTGTTCATTAAAAAATTATATGTAAATTAAATTTTAAATATTTATTTTGTGAATATATTTTTATTTTATGTTATTAGTTATGTTTAAAATTATATTACAAGCTCATATGATTTTTCCAAAATTTATTCCAATTAATTTCAAATTTTCTAGACTAGTTTACTATTTTTAGCTATTTTCTTATTTAACCTTATATAAATTAATAAATATTATATATATTTTTATATTTTGATAGATTTTCGAATTCTTATCTGGTATTACTATTATTACCAGAAATATAAAGTTATTTAAAATAAAATAAAGAAATATGAAAAGGTTTTGACTTTTGAATTGCTTTTGACTCTTTGAATTCCACCTCTTCATTTTCCACCAACTCTTCATTTCTTTTGACATAACTCTCCACATTTTCAGCCGATCACTTCATTTCTCAACTCACGTATCTTTTTCCTCCTTCCTGAACAAAAAAATTTCGGCCTCCCCTTGATTGAAGAGTTTGGTAAAATTCTATCTCTCTTTTTCTTCTTTTTCCACTTATGTTGATTTTTCTAGTTTGATTTTTTTGCACTTGTATCACCTCATGTAGGTTTGGCCATGCCTCCCTTGCTGCTTAGCCGCCTCCACCACCTGATGGCACACCACCAACACCTCCTCCTCACCAGCCATCCAAGCCATGAACCCCCTTGGTGATGCATATCAACAAAAGTTTCAAAACACCCCTTCATACTAGCCTAACCGAGCACCACACTCATTCCATCACCTTCCACCACCCATGGCCGCCACCAACACCACCTCCACCACCTCCACCACCACCTGGACCCTCTGCCACGTCATCACAGTGGACCCCACTCCTCTGGCCATGACACATAGGGCCTTGGTAGAGCCCAAATCCTTGTCAAAACCCATGTGTATGCATGCTTATGTATGTTATTCACTTCTACCACTTTGGCACCATCACAAATGACCTCTAGGCCGACCCATACCCACCATAACCTGACCCAAACACCTGCTATTGTCATGTATTTTCCATCATGGCTGAGCCTAGTAAAGGTAAAAAGCAAGTGCAAAGCATTTCTATTTGATTCTGTGCAGCCTATTCTACTGTAGTTTTGATCGTAGCTGATTTGAAACTCATCGTTGTTATATTGTTTTGTTTGACTTATATTCAAGGGATTTGATACTTTGGCTCCTCCACTCTTATTTGAATCGTGTTATCGTGCTTGTTTGGATCCCATTCGTGCAGTCGTCGTCGTTTCTCCAGCACAAACTGTGAGTTATTCTCACCAGACAATATGTACCTATATAACTAGTAAATTGACACCCTGTGAATCTGTAGAAATATATTATCATGTTATATATGCCTATATTATTATCATATGATGTTCACACCTGTTATTACACCTGTTATATCATATGTTACTGTTATTTAATGTTATTCTGTTATTTATATCAGTTATCACCATTGCAAGTTCCCTGTAGATTAGAATCACTATGGGTTGAAATGATACATACCCGAACGGACTTTAGAATAGAGAAAAATCGTTATGGGCTGAAATGATAGGCCTGAATGGTTTTTATTTAATTTATTTTAACTTGGGATTGCGGGTTTGAAATGATAGAACCCGGATTTTTTTTTAAACTGCGGATCGAAATGATACATATCCGTATCACTTGACCTAGGCTAGAAAACTATATACAGGCCCGTGGTTATTTTATAAAGTGTTTTGGATATTTTTAAGTATTTTAAAAATTATAAATTTATGAAATTTGATTTAAATAGATTTTGAAATGTTTAAAATAAAGAAATTATGATTTTTCTATGTGTTAAAAATGTAATTAATGAATGGTTTAACTGGATTTTTGAAATATAACTTAAGTTGGAAATTTGGAATTCGGTTAAAAATGATATTTAAGTTATATAAATAAAATGGATATTAAATTTTATTTGGAAATGGTAAATATGATAATTTGATTAAATGTGAATTTAAGTGATTTATTAAAGTATTATTGATTTTTTCTATGAATTTAAGTGGTTAAATAAATGAATGTTTAAAAGTGATCTTTTAAAATATATCTTGACTTGGAAATGTGAAATTTGGTTTTAATTAAAGGTTTTAGTTAATTAAATAAAATTGGAAATTTAGTTAAATTTGTGAAATGGTAATTTAAATTTGAAGTGTTAAGTTATTTGTTGAAATGTGAAGAATTGGAAACTTTTACACTTAAATTTATTAAGTAAATTGTTGAAAATTGGATTTAATTATAAGAAATTTATTGTGAAAAAGATACATGTTAAATGATATGTAAATGAACATTTTAAATGTTAAATTATGATTTTTAAAATGTTTAAAGAGTTTAAAATGAAGTTATTTAATTGCTGGAAATACACTAAAAAGCTGGAAATCACTTTTAATAGCATTCAGAAATGCTATGGTTCTGAATTACACTAAAAATTGAATAAAAGGGCTACTACAGCATTTCTGAAATGCTGCAGTTGCTGCAGTTGAACTTATAGGCTAATATTGAACCCAGGTCTATTATAGCATTCTCTGGAAATGCTATAATGGTCTGCAGTCTTTGCTGAAACCAAATTTAACCCTTGTTTTGAAATCTGAACTACCGCAGCACTTCTGAAATGCTGTCTTTTCTGTTTTGAACTATAATTCAACTAAAACTGAGTTTTAACAGCAGTTTTAAGTGCTGTCTTTGCTGAATTAAAAATGTTTTCAAATATAACTTATAGCAGTTGTTTTTAAATGCTGTGAAATGCTGAAATTTTAATAATTAGGGTTTTTGACTTAGTAAACGAACTCAGAATGGTTTGAAATTTTGGAAATTGAATACTTGATTTGAAAATATAATAATTACACTTTTAAAAGGTTTTAATGAATTACTTTGATTGGAATAAACTATTTAAAGGTGATTTGAAATGATAGTAAATGAACGATATCTTTGAATTTAAAAGGTATTTAAAGTTGAATATTTGGATTTGAACTGATAGGATATTTTATTTTAATAAAATGGTTTGAAATGAAGTTTTGTAAGGATATGATATTTTATGATATTAAAATGATTTGAAATGAAGTTTTGAAATGATATGATATTTTAAAAATATGGAAATGGTTTGGAATTGATTTAATCTTTATTTTGATAAAGATTTGGATTTGAAATGATATTCTATTTTGAAGTATAAACTGTTTTTAAACTTATAACCACGGGTTATAATAACGTTGGGTTGTTAAAGAGACCGGGATCGGATATGGACATACTCTCTGTCTTACCGAAAACCACTTTGGCAACTGTGTACGCGGTGGAGATTCCAGAATGAAGTAGGATGGTGGCGACGTTCTTAAGGTATGTTACGTGGACCCAACTCCCGTGAGTTGGCATAAGGTGGCTAAAACAGGAGCGATCTCGGACCAGTGAGGTAGCACCTCTTCTCGAACACATTTCTTCGATATTATACTCTTACTTGTGATTGATTAGATGGCCATCCTCCGATTTGGGAGTGTTGTTCGAGGTGGAACGGTAGTGGCTGCTATGCGTATCCATCAGTCCGTGTGCGTAATTGGTATATCTACCCTGGCATTGCCTAGTTGTGCCGTGTCACCTACCATATCGAGCTTTACTACGATTATGATTTTAAGATCCGACCGCGTTAAGGTTCTCCATCCCCTTAACGCTATTTTCTATATGATTATACTTTACTTATTTAGACACTATTATAATATCGAATATTACTACATAGTAGATAGTTTAACGGATCCTTAGAAGATGGGCGGTCCCAAGCATCTTCTAAGTTACTTGTACCTTTATTACAGTTCACTTGAGTTGGTTTACATTATATAAGTATATATTGTCCTGACTCGAGTGTTTTGTGTTTTGCTTTACGCTCGGGTCAGCCTGAGTTATTCACAGATTTGGATTTCCACTCTCTTGGAGATTTGAATCGCTGGAGATTATCTGCTTGTCATGTCCTATCTATTTCAGTTCCGTTGTTCTACTCAGCTTGTACTTGGTTATTTTATTGAGACTTTTGTTGTACTCTATTTCTTCTGTTGTATCTTATGTAACTCTGATATATTTATTTTACTCTGTGTCTGTGATCTGTGATTATATTTATTTACTGTATATTCTGAGATTTGCCAAATTTTATTTACAACGCGGTATTTTGAGCAATTCAACTCCGGCATGAGTGTCTACCTATACACTTATAATGGATGCGAATGGTTGAAAATATTGGGTCGTTACAGAATCAGAAAGAAGGCCTTACTGAATATGCGGATGACCCAGAATGAACGTCTCTCTACAAACTCGGATGATCCATGGTGTGACCAAGTGCACCTACAAGCAGCTCCACCAAAGAAAGAACGCCTCACTAAAAACGTGGATGATCCAGTAAGAATGCCTCCCTACCAACCCTAAAGATCCAAAATGAATGCCTCGCTCCAATCCCGATGAAAGCAATCCTGGAAACCTGCAAATAGCAATCTTGCACCATATCCGAGCTAAACCTATATCTGAAGATGGTACTAAACAAAATATAAAAATAATACACATATATGTATATAAATAAAATTTATATACATATATATATGTATTAATGAAGTAAAAGCAATAAAACTAAAATAAGAGATAGACTAACTCAAAAATTATACAAGCTCATTATACAACTTTATAACCAACTCAAAAATCTGTAATAGAGATTTCGAAATCAAAAAGGTAAACAATTAACAAAATATGAATTCAAAAACCTATAAACTATAAAATCTAATAATTATCCTTATGCTCCTTTAATCAAATGAACATTATGATAATCAGTAAAATCATCATTCAAATTTGAGAAAATGTTAATGCTATTATTATTAATGTTAAAAATATTATTATTTTGTTCAAATAGCTTAATGTTATTACTAACCTTATTAAATGTTCTTTGAAATGATTATATTTAGCTAATCTATATTTAGGATTTGAGATCCAATTAAAACAATACGATGATATTATAAATATCAATCTATTACTATGACTATTATTATTAAAAATCTCTGGTTTCTCTCAAACTAAATATACCAACATATTATAATGAATAAAGTAACTAGTAAAATTCTATTTTCCCTTTTAAACTTAAATCTTAAAATATTCCAATAATAATCACAATCAATAACTTTAGTTGTAAGAATAAAGTTGAAAATTTTGAGAGTATTATTAAGAATGTGGCAAGTATCCATACAATCATAATACACATGCTTAATATCTTCGAAATACAATTTAAAAAAAGTACATTTATTATCAATTTGCATATTCTTTCTTTTTAAAAATTCAATAGTATTTAGTTTCCCATGCATGATTAACCACATATGCATCTTGGCTTTAGGAGGAGCGTTTGTTTTCCAAATAAGTTTAAAAGAGTTATTCGTTACACTCGAGAAATTAAGAAATTTATAAAAAAGAATTTGAAGTGAATTTCTTACTTTTATCCCATTCACAGTTAATAATATCATTTTCGTTATCAATATTATATAAATTCAATCTAGTACATAATAAATAAAATTGTCCAAGAGTTGTACCTTCTAATAATCTATTAAAACTAAAGTTCTAAGGGGGATCATTTTCCGGAGAAAAAACATCTAAAATTAAAGCATTCTTAAAGTTACAAATTTCATAAAGCTCTTTAAATTCTACCCTAAGAGGAATGACAGATATCCAACAATCATGCAAAAAAGAAGAATTATTTCCTGAATGAACAATCGTATTAGTACCAAGGTTAAAAATCTCATGACATTTTAAAATAGATTTCCAAAAATTAGACAATATATTGGTAACAAAAGGTGTAATTTGATATAAATTATTACTACCATTATAATAATGTTTAGAAATAATTTCTTTCCAAATAGAGTTATCATTAATATCCTTAAATTTCCATAACCACTTCCCTAATAAAGAAAAATTCATGTTATGTAAGTTAACGACTCCTAAACCACCTTCCTTTTTTGACCTACAAAATGTTTCCCAATTAACTAAACATTTAAGACTACTATAAGAATTATCGCCATTCCATAATAAGTCCCTTCTTATT
This sequence comes from Allium fistulosum, assembly GCA_030737815.1. Taxonomy (NCBI): domain Eukaryota; kingdom Viridiplantae; phylum Streptophyta; class Magnoliopsida; order Asparagales; family Amaryllidaceae; genus Allium; species Allium fistulosum. The sequence goes on from CM060903.1 coordinate 995,850,471, forward strand.
TTATCAATTTCATTAATAACCCAATCTAAGAAAAGATGCATAGACATCCAATAGATTGGAAGAGCAGATAAAACAGAATTGATGAGAACTAATCTACCATCTCTAGATAAAAACCTCCCATTCCAATTAGAAATTATATTTTTAATTTTATCTATAATAATTAGCCAATCATCATGTTTAAGTTTAGTTGGTCTAATCAAAAAACCAAGATAATTAAAACGAAAATTCACAGTTTTACAATTCAACGTATTTGCAACTAAACCTTCAACTTTATCAATCTCATTTAATACTAAAACCGAACTTTTATCAAAGTTATTTTTTAGTCCTGAAAGAAATTCAAAACTGTATAAAATGAATTTAATAGTAATGACACGATTAGGCAAATGAGAGGTAAATAATAAGGTATCATCCGTAAATTGAAGAATAGAGAGACCACTGCGCGAGATTTCACTACCAACTAGGGCCGACACTAGGGTAAGGCCAAGCAGGCAGCCGCCTAGGGCAACCCCCTCAATGGGGGCAATAGTCGGGTAGAGAAAAATATTGATGATGAACAATATATTTTAAATAATTATAGATCCATTTCATTTAACAATGAGTCATTAGTTAAGTTGGTTGTGTATGCACTTGTCATATCCTTAGTCCAGACTTCAATTCCTGATGGCAACAAAAATTTTCCCACCTCTCTATTTTTTCATCTTTCATCTAGGGCAACCCAATATAAAGGGCCGGCACTGCTACCAACACTCCCTAAAGATCCATTACCAACCACTTTTTTATTTATCATAGCAAAAACATCTGCGGCTAAGTTAAACAGAAGAGGCGATAATGGATCACCCTGCCTTAATCCTCGTTTAGATTGAATTTTATTTCCTAAAATAGCATTTACCATTATACTAGAATTACCAGTATTAAGCAAGGTCATAATCCAACCAATCCATTTGCGACTAAAACCTCTAACCAATAACATATTAATTAGAAAATCCCAATCAACTGAATCAAAAGCTTTCGCAAAGTCTAGTTTTAGCAGAGCACATGTAATGTTATTTTTAGAACAATGATTAATGTATTCTTGAATAGAAGCCACTCCATCTGTGATATTTCTACCTTTAATGAAAGAAGTTTGTGAACAATCAATTAGATCATTTATTCTTGTGCTAAGTCTATTAGCTAAAACTTTTGAAATAATTTAATAGAACAATTAATTAAAGAGATAGGTCTAAAATCTTTTAAATTATTAGCATCGATTTTTTTATGTAACAGAATGACAATTAGCAAAATTAAATCTACCTAATTGCAGTTTCCAATTATAAAATTCATTAAACATACTAGTTAAATCAAACTTTAAAACATCCCAAAATAATTTGTAAAAATAAAATAGGAAAACCATCGGGACCCGGGGCTTTATCACTAGGCATGTCATTAATAGCCTTCAAAATTTCCTCTTCAGAAAAAGGATTATCAAAAATCAGAAAGGTCAATTTAGATTTAATAGGATAAAGGTCATTCCATCTAACATTAATTCTACGCTTATTCATATTACCAAAAATATCCCTATAATAATTAGTAAAAGCATTATTAAGATCCCTTTAATCAACCAATTCTACATTATTCAAAAAATAGAATTTATTGTATTACTACATTTTCTACCATTAGAAATATTATGAAAAAAATTTGTATTATTATCTCGTTCATTAATCCATTGAATTCTAGATCTCTATTTCCACATAACCTCTTCTTTTTCTAAAATTGAATTAAGATCTTCTTTTAAATTAGCGAAAACATTACACTCTCCAAGATTTAGTTGTCTAGTTTCTTCTATCTTGTTCATATTAAGCATTTCAGAAAGTAAATTTTCTTTTTTAATTTTAATACTGCCAAAAACCATTCTTACTCCAAATTTAAGAAAATTCCAAAGACCCCTAAGTTTCAAAACAAATTTTTTTGCAGAGTTATCCTTATTTTAAAATTCATAGAAATCCATTTATTTTTAGTTGGATTAGAGAAATTGGATTCTAATAATCACATTTTTTTCAAATTTAAAAGTTTTATTAGCAATTTTATGATGATCGCACGTAAGAATGATAGGGCAATGGTCAGAATAAGTATAAGGCAAACCAGTTCAAATGCTTATTATTTTAGTAAAATATTTCTTATCAAATTCTAAATCACCATTACAATTTCGTAATATCACAAATAACTTATTATTTGTTATTATTAATTGTTAATTTATTGCTTCACCGCAATGAGTTGTTACAAGATTAATGCAATTGAAATTATACAAAGTAATATTAATTGGAAATCACTTCATCGATTTTAAATGTCAAAATTAATGATGTAAATTTGCTAGTCAACATGCTCAAAACCATTCGGATCCTACATGTACTTATCGTACAATTTGATTTTGAGTTTTGGCGCTTTGATGTTGAAATAAAACATCCAAATAATGATTTAGAAATGACTGTTTGTGCATAACAACCAAAACGACTTGAAGTTAGTGGGAGTGATAATATGATTTATATGTTTTGGATATGATCCAAAAGCAAATACAACTACGGTGTGTGTAAGTATCAAAATGAAACAAGTATTTCGATAAAAGAATCAAACAATTTGAATTTCAATCAAAATGTAGAGGAAATGTATGTTTGTAAGAAAGAACTATAACAGTGCTAGAATATTTCTAAACCTATAAGTAAAGTGCAAACTTATGATTGATAACGATGTACCCATGTTATAATCATTTTAGTTTGGTTGTTTAATTCTTGATATTGGATTTGATATGACATCTTTTATAAAAAGTATAAAAGGATGTTGGGATTGTCCCATACGATATACATATACACCATATGAAATGTTCAGTATAGAGCATATGAAATAGATTCCTTATGCATTAGCAATAGGAATTATGATTTATGCTATGATGGCTACTATATCATTAATCGCTTATGTAATTAGTACATTGAGCGAGTATCAAATCCGATTTAAGATCAATAAATGGTAGGTAAGGGTATTTTTGAGTATTTGCGAAATACTAAAATATAATTTATAGAAAGAATGAACTCCTTAATGAATGAGAATTTGGAATCGAACTTCACAGGTGATATAGAACATATTTTGTCAATCCAAAATTCATATCAATCTTGTTAAGGAGCTTTGAGTTGAAAATGTTCCGAACATATGTTATGGCTAGTTCAACCAATAGGCTATGTGCATCATCTTGAATAGTGTCGCAGTAAAAGCAATGTAAACATATATAAATGCACAAACTTATAGCTGGGATAGGAATGATTCCAAATGTTGAGAATCCTATAATATTATTATATGATAATAACGTCATGATACAAATCACGAAAGAACCTAGAGCTTATTGGAAGTTCACAAATATAATTCGGAAAGTTCCATATGATAAAGACAATTTATCAACGTCAAAGTGAGTTAATTAATAAAGTATACAATTAAACAACATAGCATATCCATCCACTAAGGGACTAGCATGACCGTCTGATTAGATGAATGGGAATAAGATTCCATAATTGACATTGAGTGCAAGTGAGGACTTGATAGAGTTAGGTTATTCCATAGGGACAATTATGTAATTTGTTACATATATATCTAACTCTGTGACCAATCTTGTTCGTAATAAATTTATTTAATTTCTATTATACACATTGTTATATAGTGATATAATTGGTTAAGTAATTAACTTAAAGTGTGAAAATAAGAAAATCCTTAATTTAAATGTTACATGTTTGTAGTTGCAATCATGAGTAATTAAAATCACAATAATAAAGTAACATTTTACTTTAAATATTTGTAGTCGCGATGTTTCAAAAAAGGATATTGGTAAATCCGTTGAGACTAGAGTACGTAATGTCTTCAAATGTTGGACAGTGTATTACTCATGGCTGCTGGGAGCACCAAGGGGTTATAACCAATAGTTATTGGATAACTAAGGAATTAATCACTCGAAAGTCTTCTGTTGGTTAATAACAAGTAGGTCAAATAGAAAATCTTAGGGTGACGATGTTACACATTCCCTCGGCTTGAGAATACTATGGAACTTCAGCATGAATACTCCACTTTAATTATAGCTAAATTATGATTTGCGATCCATCGAGTGACTATAGTTGGGTCTGAGTTGAAGCATTGAAAGTGAAACACTATTCAATAGAGAATTTGTTTCCTTAGTTGTATAAGGTTAGTATCATAGTCGACTATAGCCAACTCAAAGTCATAATCTCTGGCCAGAGTAGTATGATTAATAATAAATGTTACTATTGAACCAACGACTTTGTTTATGGACTAACTGATTTAAATAATGGTGATATTGGAATTTTGATCAAAACCACATTCCATAAATCCTAAAATGATACAGTGTTGATGCAGAGAATGTATGTAAATAATCATTGCATACTTAAGATAATAATAAGTATGATTTTTTTTGAAAATGTCTATATGCGATGAATTCAACCAAACTGTCACATCAACAGCTAAGGTAACGAGTGAACGTTGTTACTTTAATTGTTCAAAATTAATCGTCGATTGAATTCGCACCTCTGAGTCACACGACTGTTCTCCAAAAAACCACACAATTTAATTAATTAATAAAATGCTGTATTAATTTAATTAATTAATATTTGAGAAATATCTATTATTATTTAATTTATTTAACATTTTAGTATTGTTAATAATTATTTGAATGTTATATAAAATTACATAAATGCATTTTTCGATATACGGTGTGATGGAATGATGTGGCATGACATGTTATAGAGAAAAGAAGGGATATGGATAAAATTTGATTGAAAATTGATTGAGAATTAAAATTGGAAGTTCTAAAGAGAGAATAGGAAATGTTTTTATTCTCTTATTATGAGAAATCCTATCATTCATTTTCTTAACTGAATTGTTTTCTCTTCCTCTTTTCTCTCTTTTCATGGAAGAAATTACCTTCTCTATTTCCTAAAAACACAACTTCAAAACAAATGAAAAAACATGAAATAAAATTAAAAAATAAGTGGTTCATCCTTCTCTTTCAAAGCTAGGTGTTGATCTACTTGAGATCTGAGAAGAAATCTCAAATCAAGATGTTACAAAGAGCAAGACTTTTCAAATTCAAAATTATTCCATTTTATTTAGTTATTTATGTGCATGATCACCATTTAAACATATATTCAACTGCCTTGTTATAACCGTGTATGAATAATATGATTTAAAAATCGGTAAAAAGGTTTTATGGCATTAAAGTACAAATGTTTATAATGAAACTGAACCACGTATTATTATTTTTTGTCATGGAGATTTCATTCTTTTCATTTTGTCATAAGTTAATATGTAAAAGTCAAAAAAAACTTATTTTGTTCATGGCCTTGTACTATGTTTTGCACACTTGAAATTTATCTAAAATTGGTTAAAACTTTAATAAACATTTATCTACATATTTACATATTTCAAATTGGATGATATGTAGTCAATTTGTACATATAATTATATATGTGTGTAAATATGTAATGTTACCATACTTTGTTTAAATCAACAATAGATATTATAAGTACTAGGCACATTCAATTTAAGAGAGATTATATATACATGTGTAATTTAAAAGGATACCATAAGTAAAAGATTCATTGTATTTAAATATGAAAGATCTTATATGTAACATCCATGTATGAAATGTTTTAAATGCCAAGTTAATTATGCGAAGTTTTAAAATATATATGGAAATTTTAAATCATTAAAGTTTAATGCTTATAATTAGAAACTTATAAAGCCAAAATTTCGATACTTAATCAAAAATTTAAAGTTATTGTATATTATATTTATATTAAATAATTTAACAAGGCAGTTACTTCAAATACACACACACACACACTCACACTCTCTCTCTCTCACACACACACACACACACACATATATATATAAATGCTTAGTGTATGCATAGTAGATATATATCCCAATAACTACTCATGTGTATATCACACCATTTTATATTAAGTTGAATCATTATGCTATGCTTACATGTCTTCTCTAACCATGTCATTAATTTACAATATATACCCTATATGTTCATGTGATTACCATATCTAAAAGTGTAAAATGTAACTCCTAATTAATTGCACGGTTGTCGCATTTATGATCTATTAATTTGTTTCTTTAATTGACTTTTTGACTCTTCACATACATAATTGGTAGAAAACAAACACTTGACTAAATTAAACATAGACGCAGACACAAACACAAAGATACACACACATATGTACGTGTATAAGTATCACACTTATAATATATTTAAGTGTGATATATACCATTGGATGTATATATAGTACATCCAAATAAACATTTAATTAAATCTATTAATATGATTAATTAATAAATGTAATACGAGTTTAAATAAAATATGATTTTATTTAATAACCAAATTGGATCTAGTGTAAACCATTAAACTTTATGGGACCATTATGATCTAATTAGGGAAAATTTTGAAATCTACCCCTTTCACTAGTTGTAGACTAGCTTGGTTTCATCAATTTTTCAATCAGTTATCCCAAATGTTATAAGCTTTTACTACCTCAGTGTGTTAGTACATTCAATGGGTGTCTCTCTTAAAGGTTCAGCTATAGACGACCATAAACTCATATGTAAATGCTATCTTAATAGAACTTGGCCAGTCAGTATAGTTTAGTCCAATGAGCTTTCTAGTATTCAAAAATTGTCTTAGGTAGGTCATTTTGCTGCAAATTTAATTTATGTAGGTTTGGACAATTTATAAATAATATATGTTCTTATATTATTAGATTGGTTAAATGTTACATTTCATTTATCTAATAACTCCCACTAAGCTGTTATGTTTCTCAAACCCTAAGAGAAAACATGGAAATCTCTCGATTTCTCTAGCAGGTGTTAGGACCCGCTTGGCTTAGGATTTTGACCATGAGGACGATTAACAAATCATAGACCCGCATGCAATGGATAATACCTTAGTAGTTGTATCATATACAACTCCTAACATGTGTACTTTGGCCTAATCTCATCTTTATCTTGAGGATGATCAGCAAACTGAAAGAGATTATTCACTCACACCCATTATTTTGTGATGACTTAAATATAATGCACATACCTTGAGGAAGATCTACAAATATGTACATATATCTTATCTCATCTTGTAATTATATTAATAATACTACACATAACATCTACAGCTTAAGGAAGATCAACAGCTAAAGAGTATGCAAGTAACCTATCTATTAATCTAAGTAGTTAATGTTGGTATCAGACAAATATCGACCAAATGCCAATATGAGATATTTTAAAATATCGTGATGATATCTGATAATATTGATAAAATATTGAACGTGTTTAGAACATGTTATAAAAAATATTTTACTATCTTATATTGTTTAACTGATGTTAAGTTTTTAGATATTTGGATTCATATTACCACTAATGACTAATTGCATATAGTTTTCAAATTACAATATGTTGAAGATATTTTATTAATTATAAGTCTTAAAATAGGCTTATAGTAAATCAAGAAATTCCTTTAATGTGCATCTTTATTGCCTTCTTTAGTTTTATACTATAATCTTTGTTTCTTTAGTCATCCAAACATCTCTACTATTTTTCAAATTTTTTCACACCTATAGTTTAATTTGTTTTCGTTTTCACTTAAGTTACAAGTAATGTTCATACTTACCGATTACTACTTCTACCTCTTTCTTTATCAATATGTCAAATATATAACTTTACTTCTCTTCAACTTTTAGTTCTTGGTGCATGATAATAACTAAAACAAAAAGATGAATTTTCATACGCTAACTTACCAATTAGAAATAGTGAACTAAGAAACTAACGTAAAGGAGAAGTAGCTCTTACATGATCTTGTTTTCAATGGTTAAGTGGTCACACTAAATAATGCAATAAGTAGAGCATTCTTTATTTGATGACTAATTAAAGGACTGAAAAATATGGCTAAAACTGAAAAATTGCTGCACTGGGATATCTAATATAGTCTACATATTTTCATTCAACATACATTAATAACAAATACTAAGACTGTGAAGATATTTATTTGTTATTTTATTTTTTCAATACTTATAGTAATGATCGATATTCTAAAAAAATATTGGGTATTCTACAATTAAATATTAGAGCGGTATATTGGCAAACATCGGATGATATATCGATAAAGATATTTTAAGTGAAAAATATCGATGAAGGAGCGATATGAGATATATGATATATCAGTGATATTATCTGATATTAAGTACTTAGCTATTAATATATAAATGATAGAGGACTACTTATATATTAAAGATTCATAATCCTTAATACACACACATACACATTAAATGATATCAGTTCAGAGAACGATGTACTTTTTATGAAATACCCATGTGATTAACTGTCGAACACATTTGAAATCATAGTATATGCACAATATGCATGCACTCGTTTCATAACCTTAGTTGGGTTTCTTACAGTTCCACTTATATCGTACATTTATATTATACAAGTTTAATTTATTTATTACCTTAATAATTTAATTAACTTATTTGATATTCTTATGTATATTATTAATTAAATAATATTTAATTAATCTAATTTATTAGTTTAATTATCAATTTAATTAAATTATTTTAAACTACAAAATTTTATTTTATTCATCCTAAACAATTTAAAATGAATATTAATCATAACTTATATTGTTATGTACATACATCATTATATATGTATATATATATTATTAAATTACATTTAGTTTACTTATTTAATAATTATTTCTATTTAATTAGATAATTTAGTAAATTCAAAAATATTTATTCATAATTACCTTAAACAATATATATATATATATATATTCAACTATAACATTTCACACACATATATCAATATATATGTTTATCTCAATTAATTAACTTTTAATTAATTAATTATTTGATTAATCAAATTTAATAAACTATTAAATAATTTTGAAAATATTAATTTATTAAAAAAAAAATTTAATAGTATTTTATAACCTTTATGAAATATATTTTATATTTTAAGTTTAACTTTCAAATCCAAAATATATTTTTAAATTTCAAACTGAATTTTTATAACGAGCTCAAGGCCGAAATCAATTTGGGCCTTTATAATTAAGCCAACCTTTTAGAATTACTCCATCATTGAGTTTGGCCAGTTGCTAGGGAGGGGAGAATACTTCTAACCCCACACCTAGAAACTACTATTTTGGACATCCAAATGATAGATAGACTATATTAGGTGGCCCTAAAGTTTCTAACTTAGACTGTACAAATTATTAATGCTTTAATCGGAACCGGGCTGCTCGGAAGCAGGTGAAATTGGTAGATTTCAAAATTTTTTATCATATTTTGGATCATATTGGGCCTATGAATTCTAAAAATTGAAGTAGATACATCTAATTAATTTAAATAAAACCACACTTCATTTAATTTTCTTATATATTTAATTGTTGAATTTAATTTAATCGGTTATATATAATTTATGAATATATCAATATATACACTTATGTGTATAATTTGCATATGCAACATAGCATAGGATGTACATGGTTAAATATATACATAAGCTGATGTTGGGATTTACATCTACTGCGTATATACTTGGCTTTTACATATATGTTAACTACTCGAATAAATAATTCATAATAAAGCATATATGTGTGTGCATAATAATTTTTGAAAAAATCAATTAAAATTAGGGTTGTAAATTTTATATGATTGTCCGACGTCCAACCCGGTCCAAGGCTGTAAGTCGTCCAGTCTGTGTCCGTACGATTCTCATTTAGGATACGAATTAGGGCAAGAAAAAATGTACGAAAATATGTTCGTTCGAATCTCTTACAGGATAGGATTAGGGCACATCTTCATTCGGCTCGGTTCGACCCATTTAAAACCCTAACTAAAATTATTTACAAATAGTTATTAATCAAATACGAAGTCTTTAATTTAAAATTTAAAATTTAAAATATCTAATTTGACTTAGTAAACAAGATTAAAGTTTAAATTTAGATACGAAATATAAAATATCAAAAATTTCAAAATACCATGATTAACTTAATTTGTGATACTTTATAATAATATGTGTATATATATAAACTAAACCCAAAATAAATTTATTTAATACACACACGCACGTATGTATATATATATTTTGGCAATAATTTTTTAATAGGCTGAAAGCAAAAGATTTTTTTGTAAAATTACATATCTTTATAAAGGTGAATGTATATATAATATTTATAATAAAATAATAAGGCCACAAAAATATTTTTTTACTAGAAAACAACAATATATATATTTATTTAATGACATATTTAAATAAATACACATACAAAAACACAAACACACACACACATATATAATATGTATATATTTTATTTATAATAAAATATTACGGTCGGAGATAATTTTTTAGTTTCCAAAAACATATTATTGGATAATAATTTTATATAATATTTTAACTATAGTTTTCAAATCAAATAAAAACAATACTATATATATAATTAATTTTAACCCTTTTTTTGTGAAACAAACTACACGCACATATATGTCTGTATGTTTGTTTGTGTGTGTGTATGTGTGTGTATTATTACAATATTGTAATAATTCACACAAATCAAATATTGTATATATTAAATTGATTTAAATTGACCTGTTACAACATAAATGAAAAAGGTGATATATAACAAATATGATATACAATGATCACTATATATAACTAAATGAGCTAAATATTATACCTTGAGAGATAAGGCCGTAAAACACACATTGATACAAACCGACTCCTTAGATCTCTAAGATCTACACCTACTACAATAAACAAATGATGTGTCAAAACCATCTACTATAATATAATTATTTGGGTTTTGATGAGGTAAGAAAAAAATAGATGGGATAAGTGTACTTCTGGCTAAGAAATGAAGAAGGAGGAGACAAAAATAAACTATAACAAATAGCTCTAGGTTTAGGGAGCGATAAAAAAAATATCTAGCACAAATCCCTCATTTACAAGTCATAGCTTGGACTCCCTCTGCTCCTTTATTTGGCTGGCCATATCTGAGGACATGATGGGTCAAAAAACCTACTTAGATCGTTGAATAATTTATTCAGTTTAAATCCAATTTAAATCCTTATCAATACACAGTTATATAACTTTTATATACGCGTCCAATAAATTACTAATAACACCACCAATAATTTTAGAGCCTTTCCATTTTACTAAACGCACTCACTTACAATAAATTCAATAATAATTAATCTTATCATCAAATATTAATTAATTTAATTAATTTTATATCTATTAAAAATCAATTAAATCAAATAGTGTTTCAGAGAATGAATAGATTCGGCTGTGCAACTCACAAGTGTGAATTTAGCCAGCGATTAATATTCAAACAATTCAGATACTAATGTCACACGTTATCTTAACTAGTGATGTGACAATTCGACTTAATTCGTCACTTAGAAACCTCATTGGTAAAAACCAATTGTATAAATTGAAGCGGTATCTTTTAGTACGATTACTTATACCAATTATCTTTGTTAATATTATATATGACATTAGGACATATGGAGTTTGGTTTTGGTCAAAATTCAAATATCATTCACATTCAACTTGGTTAGTCTATATACAAAATCCTCGGTTCAATAACAATAATTATTATTAACAGTGTTACTCTGCCTAGAGATTTTGACTTTGAGTTGACTACAGTTGGCCGTGATATTAACCTCATACAACCGAGGAGATGAATTATCTACAGAACAGTGTTTCACTTCTAATGCTTCAACTCAGAACTAACTATAGTCATTCAATGTATATCATACCACAATTTGGCTATAATCAGAATGGAGTTTCACGTTGAAGTTCAATAGCATTCTCAAGTAAAGGGAGCTGTGTAATACCACCACTTTGAGATTTCCCATTTGACCTAGTTGTTATTAACAAATAGGAAACTCTCGGACAAGTCATTCCATTATTATCCAATAACTATCAGTACTTAACCTCTTGGTTCCCCCAACAACCATGAGTAATGTACCATGCAACATTTTGGAAAGCATTACGTACTTTGGTCGCAACAGATGTATCATAATCCTTTCTCATAACATCTTAATCATGAATATTTAAAATAATATGTTGTCTAATATTGTGATAATTTTTTCACGTTTACAACTCCTTGTAATTATTATCACGTAGCACATCATTTAAGGATTTTCTATTAAAAATATATTTTGATTAATTATTTAATTAATATATCACAATATAAAAATATATAACAGAAAACAAACATCTTTTATTTCGAACTAGATATTATTACGGAGTTAACAACGTACAATAAATTATAGATTTTCCTCTTGATCATACCTGTAGTGATCCTGAACTCGGCCTTCGAAAATCGGCACCCGTACTTCACCTGTACTCAAATGCCGCAGATTCAAACATCGAATCTGGCTCATCGGAGCTTATAACACAGTAAGTATAACAACACACCAGAATAAAGAAATGAATGATATCATATAAAACTCCAATGAATACAATATCCAGAATGATATACAACAATGATATCAATATGATACAACAATATCAGAGATAAATAATAATGTTACAGCGGAAACAACAGAACTGATATCTCCAAATGATCTGAAGAGAATGATCCAACAATTCCAACATCAAGCTCGAACCCCCATCACATCTCACTAAGAGAAGCAAGAGCAGTCGTCGTCTCCAAAAACTGAACTAGCTCCCGATAATCTACTAAACCCGACTATCTGAAAAACCCAACTATAGACTGCCCGTGTGGAAAATTGTGGGCACCCAGAGTTTAGGAAGGGAACAATAAACTCCGGGTCAGTCATGGGACTGGTATGAGTAACAAAAACAATTTATCTTTAAACAACAAAAGAATTTTAAACATTGAAATACGCAATGCTTTTTGGAAATGAAACTACCATAAGACCTCCAACCACATACACAATGCAAACGCAGAATTGGAGGAGATTTATTCTTATGATAGTCAAATATGCTTGATACGGGGAAAATTCTTTGATATTATTACTAGTGCATAGTGTGAAAACATTTCGAAAGTATAATATTAATCTTAGCTAGCATACAACCATTATTGTATGCCTACTATAGCTACTATGTTCAATACCGCCACATTCCATAGCAGGTTATACAACTAAATCCGTACAAGGCTCGTATTGTTTCTTTGGATTTTCCAATAAATGGTCAGGCTAAGGAACTTCCTATGCCACATGGGAATGCCTCTGGAGGGACGCCCCGAGAGACAACTGCTCTCTGCCAACACAAGGCCGGTTACCCCCTTCCCGGGTAGTAAACCTGAGATATGCCACCCCCGGTCGTTTGCGACCTTTATCCGAGGCCTCGATCACACAGCAACAATCACACAGTAAATGAGATTGGAGCAACCAGACAGGTAAATATCTAGGCTCCATACCATGATACCACCTTTTTCCAAAAGGAATGGACATAACCTAGGGGAGCTACCCCTGAAACCTTTCCGCATTTTTCCTGTTTCGACTATTTCCGGGGTGTGAGGTCCGATGAGGTCTCGTCCACAAAGCTACGCTTTACACGAAAGCCATGCTTTGATCAACAAATGATCAGCAACACACAGCAGCACTCAGCATGCCACACTACCAAATTGGGAGTATATCACAGATAACCTTCAACTACATAACCTCTGAGCTCGTACGTCTCAGAGAAGGGTGTTAAGCTAAGAGAATAAATCTCCGCCACCAAACAAAAATGTATTTGAAAGAAATCAGCTTTATATCTCAAAGTGTAATGTCAGACATACAACCATACAAGTCTGTTCCGGGTTCGAACAGAACTGAAGGCACTTCCGAAGAAGCCCTTGCAATCCGAGTATCCACAATCCCGACCGGACTTCCCATCACTTAGGAAATCTCTATACCGTAGCCACTCAGTGCAGAGACAATCGATAGGTTATCCTATCGTTCTCGCAAATACCCGGTCTTCAACACCGGTCTTCGAATGCTATCCATTTACGTCGTATCACTATTCAGAATGGGTTATATGACACAAAGTCCTCTCCCGGCTAAACCGAATGGTGAGCGCTAAATTTTAAAAACATATGGATATTGGGATTTCAGTTAAGTCACAACTTATTACCCAAAACTTTTCTTCAAATGGTTTAAACACATTACCATTTTAATCTTTTACACAAAAAGATTCATCTCACAAAGTTCACCCAGTTTCACAAAGATCTATTCATAGATTTTCCAAATCAATTTCCATTTCAATTTGATTAACTCGTCCAATCTTTAAAACAAATATTTAACTGATAGCTTTCAAAACAATTCCATTTCGACCTTTTATACAAAAGGTACACCTTTCCAATTTCAAAACAAAGTTCAACAATCTTTCACAAAGATTTATTCATAACTCGAAAAACCATTTTCATTTCAAACTTGAAATTCTATTGACACAAATTGGAAATTCATTCCTTATATGAAAGCTTATATTATTTGAAAACAAATAGTTTTCATTTCGGAAAATCTGATTCATTTATACAAGTTAAAGTCCTTGGGTTAAATTAAAATTCTCAAAACCATACTTTTAAAATGGTTTAAATTCATATACACATTTATAACATCTTTAACCATAATTTCCAAACATGGAATTCAATTCCAAAATTTTAATTCAAATTCAAATTAAATTATTTAAATTGAAAAACTTTACCAAGTTATTCAAAATAACTTTTATCTTAACAACTCCTTTTCAAAAGCTTTAACATTTAACCCAAAATCCATTTCCAAAATCAATTGAAATTAAAATTTCAATTTCAAAAACATTAAATTTAAATCATCTGTGATTTAACCGATTTCCTCGTGAAATCCATATTTGTGTATGTAAAAGTGTGGTCCAGGGGTTTTACACAATAGTGCAACATCATTCAATCATCACATATTCAAGCACATCAATATCGATAAGCGGTATTATCGTATAACGCTTACCTTCATTCATAGATATTTAATGTAGATTCATCACAGATAAATAAATTACATTCATCACTGCTCAAATCATATCACAGTATATCATACATCAGGGGTACCAAACAATTCAAACATTTAATATAATCCAAACATCCATAAGTAAGATTAATTCAATTATCTGATTAATTTAAATCAAATTAATCACTTATGAATAATTTACTAATCCTGGTTAATTAATTATTAATAAATTACAAACCATTTTGATTAATTATTCTTTAATCATTTATTAATTAACCTTTAATGCTTAACTAATTAACCTTCATTTATTAATTAATTACTTTTAATCAAATAATTATCTTTAAGTAATTACTTACCCTTTTAATTTTCAATTAAGAGATTAATTATTCTTTAATTACTCAAGATCTTAATAAATCAAGATAAATCATTTCTCTTAATTGATCACTTAATTCCAACTTCTAAATCTCATTAAATAACCTTTTTAAAATAAATTATCATCATCATAAAATTTAACTTAAAACTTTAAGTTAACTAATGATTTAAAACGTTTTTTTTAGATAAACCATTTATTATTTAGAAAGAAGTGGGTAAGAAATTAATTAAAACTTGTTAAACATTTTCACCTTGAAAACTTGTTTATCTCAATTAACCTTGAAAACTTTGTTTTAAATATTTGTTTCCATTTTATTTTATTGCTTTTAAAACTTGTTATTTCTTTATTTTCAAAATTTTGTTTTCGTTTCAAAAACCCGAGACCAAATCATATCTTTCCCGAGCCAAATCCGGGTTTCCCCGAGCTTTCAGGTTTCATATATTTTCTTCGAGTCGATCCTGGTTCAATCTCGAGTACGTCTTCGAGTAAAATTCCTTCTTCCCAAATCCAGATACTCTCATGTATGTGTGTACGTGCGCAACTAGTTCGATCACCTTTGGTCGAAGCTACGACCATCGACAAGTCAACGACCATCCACTCGATCCTCCAGACCATCCAGCAACACGAATCGACGACGATCTCACGATTAGGCTACATGACCCAAACTAGAACAAAAATGGTCATCAATGAAACGCCTTGCTCCGACTCCACAGGCCACCAGAGACGGCGAGACTCCAGCCAGAGCTTTGTCTACCCCTCTTCTTTTGATTGCCATGGGTGCGATCGATCCCGGCGCTACGACGAAACTGCAGCGATGCAAATTTCGATCGTGACTAAAACAAGGGTTAAAACACTATATCTTCATCGTTTCACCACACCGACCATTAATAAATTCAATTAGAATTTTTCCCAAACTCCTCTACACACAAGCTATCTTCGACCTAAGCCTTGATCTATGAAATGTCGCCAATCGACTGAATTTGACAATAATGTGGTTTTCATTCAACTCACTTTTTCTCACAATTTAATACATTAAAAATCTTGAAATAACTTTCAAAAATCATATTTTGTAAACACAAATCTATTTATATAACCAAAACATGAAAATAAAATCATTAAATTTTCAAGTTTGAAAAGATCTCACTGTAATACCCAAACTTCTAAATATTTTCTAGATATAAATATTTGAAACCATTTTTAATACAAATATCTTGTTGATTCAAACATTTTTCATTCATATATCTAGGCTTATAAGTGAAAGATTAAGGATATTTTTATTTTTATTTGTTTCTAGCCTGTAATAGAGAGACAGGTACATATACCTGTATCTACATATTTAAGTTTACAGATATACACACACACACACATATATATATATAGACATACAAATATAATTTCATTCTATACAACATTATTCCATAACATATATCCAATATAGATCACATGCAAACCAGATCATATATATATATATATATATATATATATATATATGTAAAGGTTGAAGAGTTTGCTCACCTTGATTTCTAAAAGAAAGAACAGAGCTGTCTTTTCTGTTGAAGCAGGCTTTTGAAATTTTGCAAGTTGAAATCTTCTTCTTTGATCTTTGGTTAATATGAATTTGAGTTGTTGTTTAGGTTGAATTTTTGTTTAGGTTTGAAATGATATTTACTTCAGTTTTTTTTCCTTTTTGGAATGGACGAAAATGAAATGAATAGTTTGATATGTAGGAGATGAGTTTACTGGTGAAAAATTTGTATAGGGTGATGATATTATTTTGTACAATACAAGGTGATATTTTGTACAACACATCAGAGATTTTATTTTACAAATGGTGGCTGACGTGATTTTTGTTGTGGTGGCTTGTTTGATAAGCTTATACTTATCCATTGTTTTTCACCCTTTT
This sequence comes from Allium fistulosum, assembly GCA_030737815.1. Lineage (NCBI taxonomy): Eukaryota > Viridiplantae > Streptophyta > Magnoliopsida > Asparagales > Amaryllidaceae > Allium > Allium fistulosum. The sequence continues at coordinate 995,867,764 of CM060903.1, forward strand.
TCTTTCATATTTATCCTTTATATATTTAAATGTACATATATATTTATATCTTTCTTCCTTTGTTCATACTTATTTTTATATGTTCACTTGTTTCATATATATATTTGTTATTTGAATGTATTTCTTCTTATACTTATTAATTTATAATATAAGTGAATTTCTATATTTAATATATTGTTAAAATTTAGCAAATGTCTACTTTATATTTTATAATTTATCTTATATACATCTATTTCCATTTTTATTTTTTTGTAGTCTATTTTATATACATATTTATCCCAAATATCCAAATTAATTCTCAATTAATTTATAGTTCAACTAAAATTTGATATTAATTACCAATTATTTCACAATTTTTATTCAAAAATTAAATTAATTATCAATTTAAATTTAGTTAAAATCTGGGATCGTTACAATACCCTTAATTCTATCAATTTCCCACTTGCATTTAGGGCCAATTGCAGTGCCTCATGCCCATACCTTCGATCAATCAACCTAAATTAGTCTGATAAGTGGCCTTATGAATGGATCTATGATATTATCTACTTTTTGATTATGCTTTCCCATTACTGATAAATTCTTTTTATCATGTCTTTATTATGGAAAACATATCTCGACTTCTTTTCAAGCTGTCTATTCCTGTTGCTATCTATATTGCAATACATTATTGGATTTTCAATGACATTAACCACTCCTAGCTATCTTATAAATTTGAGAACATACAATACTTTCACTGTGGTGTAAATTTAAGGCAATGTGCTTAGCTATTACAGGTAAATCTACAACAACCTCTCATTTGAAACATTTCCAAGTCAAACCTCCTTAATCAAGGTTGAAAATAAATTTGAGATCGACTTATTATTTTCAATGTCACCAACAAAGTTCGAGTTCGAAAATTCTTCCATAAGTTCGTTTTTTCCATAAATATTTCTATAGTATGTTGCTAATACTCAAGGATACTCTTTATTATCATTCAGTAGCTTTACCTCATATTTGATATTAGCTTAATGCACCAAGTGTATAAGTGAGATTTAATATATCCGACAATATAGCATATATGATGATTACTATTACTAATACATAAGGGTTCTAACTCATATGTTCCATATCAAGTGTTGCTTACTTTTCTCGTATAATGGATTGGCCCGTACAGTTCTACTGGCTCGCATAATACCAATAACCAACACCTTGGCCCGCCCCTTGGCCCACACCATGTCCCTCACTATGACTTATATGTTTCCCGAAGCTGGTACTATAGCTCGCCATCTCACGAAGCCCACATCCAACTCTAATGACTAGCTTTCCCATCAAAATGGTCTGCCCGACAGCAATGCACACCCGAACCAAGCAAAGCCTATCTAGTCTTCAATGGGCGATAGAAAGAGACAACAACCTAACATGTAAAATGATTATCAACAGTCAAGTGGCTCGGCCAAATGCCCACTCCCCAACAAGGTCCCTTACTCATTTCCACCAGGTCTGCCTATACCTTCCAAAATTCCCTTGTCTTGACATGGCCAGCTTTGGCCACATGCACCCAACCGCTCCTATAAAGAGAAGCATTGCACAGTTTCTTTGAGAAGACTGGAAAATAAGACATTGTTCACCTAAAAAAAGCGGTACTATGCTTACCACTCCTTATCTTTTTCTATCACCTTGGCCAAGCGCCACTGCACCACTCTCTAATCCCATGTCGCCTTTTACTGACCAAGGCATGTTTAAGTACAAATAGCCATATAACGATCACCTCAGCCATGCAGTCCAGCTATCTCCTAGCTAGCATACATATCAAGTAGACGACGAAATCAACCATCTAGAGCAATTCTTGAACCTTCGTAGCACAATCTCGGCCATCCAAATTGAATTCTAACATCTATAAGAGCCAACATGTGATGTTACAGGGTTTGAAAATATGAAGTTATCAAGCCTTTTATTTTTCTTGCTATTATCCCTTCTAGTTCGAGTCATTATAAGAGAAGCAAAGTAACAAATCCTTATAGTGGAAGTAGATCAACTTCGATCAAACCACTCTAAATCTTATCTCTTTACTTAAGACTTATTCTATTTCCTCATTTTATATTTTTAAATCAAGTTATTAGTTATTAACTATCATCGACAGCCATTCTCAACTATAATTCTGGGGTTAGTTAAATTTCTAGTCAACATTTTCGCGCTAGAAGAAGGACCTTCCCTAAAAGCTCTCACCTTCCTTCTCTTTTCTTCTCTACAAACCCCTCTCTTTTCACACCATTTAGAATCATAGTGAGAATGAAGATGGACAATTCCAACAGTCATAAAACTAATATTGCCACTATTGCTAGTGTTATATACCCCATCATAGGGTCGAGCAACGATATGTGGCTTTGCATGATAAATGGTTAACCAATATTGAGTGGATCGCTCGCAACTTGAATGACCTCAGGGCTAAGGTGGATGGTCAAACTATAAACTACGGCTTGTAGTCCCATCAATGACTGACCGGACCCCACCAGCCTATAGTGCATAGAATATACAATACAATGCATAACACTCGTGAGAGGATCATGTTAGAGACCTGAATTGGAGGTGCCATTGTCCACCATAGAGACGTATGTGCTACCCACGAGTAGGGGTATGTACACAACATCGCAGAACCTAAACCTATAATGTACCAAGAAGTCCAACCAGATAGTTGATCCCCTTCGGTAGAAAGACCGTCTGCATTTAACGGCCTTTGAGCAGCAAATGGGAGGTGCGATCTGTGTTTTGACTTCCTTAATAGCGATGGGTGAGTTAGAAATCCTAAAGCCAAAAAACCATAAGTCCACTCCCAACCCTAAATGGAGATGCCCCGGCCTAGGTTTAGAGAGAGACATGACCTTAGGTCAAATCACCCTCGTCAATAGAAATAGATCTCTTACCCCTATCCTCCATCATTGCTCTCCTTGTCATACCATCGCCATAGATTCCCATCACCCATTAAACACTTAGAAAGCCCATCCTTAGCAAGGATCCAGCACCATTCATGGAACACGAAGGTCGGTCTTAAAGAGGACATAGCGGCCTTACGTTGACAAATGCATAAGACCCAAGCCAGAAACATTGAAAGCGAGGGCCTGTCGGATGAGGAAAATGGAGACCCTTTTCTACAAGTAGATTTTGAATACCTACATCTACCGGAGGTACAATTTGCCTCCCATTGACAAGTACGATAGGAGTATAGACCAATCTAACCATAATACCGCACTTAATTTAATCACCCACATCAGCCAGCTTTCCGTCCCTACCAAGCGCCTTATGTTCGCTTCCATCCTGACTGGATCGGGCCCTGTTGGTTCCTACATCTCCACGCTGATGGTATCCATTCATTGGTCCAGCTATGACCGGACTTCAAAACCCGCTTCTTCATATCTAAGTCACTCCACCAATATATGAACTGCTTTAAAAATGAGTCCATCCAAGAAAGAGGAGTGGACAAAAAAAACTTGGTAGTCGCCCTATGTTCAGGGGTGAAGTACCAGTCCTAAAATGGGCAAAAGGCTATATAAGCAACTTGCCTCTTCCTTAACTGACTTCCTCCAAAGGGTAAATGAGATCATGAGGGTGGAAAAGGTCGATATCTTCGATAGTGATGAGGAGAGAAGGTGGAACAACAAAGCTGGCCCAAGGATAGACAACAACCACCAAAGGAACGGTTGGTAGGAAATCAGCAAGAAGCATTCGAAAGATGGATCACGCTTCAAGCCCAAGTATACAAACTAGGCAACTTTGAATCATGACGTGGAAATAAATTATCTTACCACACATGATCGTGTGTCGTTTTAATGACCACCTCCCTCCTGGTTTGGATGGAGGGGGGAGCCCAGGGGCAATGGGAAGCACTGTGAATTTCATTAGTTCAACATTCACTCCACCAATGAGTGTCAACATATTAAGGATGAAATAGAGTGGTTAATTCAAGGAATAATGGTGTAGTATGTAAGACAATATGTGGAGTAGTAGAACGACTGGACAAATCCACCTACCCAACCACAACATCGCAAACGACAAAAATTTGGTCGCAATCAACACTATGATACTTTTAATTTTGGGTATCCCACATATGGCCGGTAGTGGTAGAGGAGATCAAGCCTAGTACAAGAGAGAGCTCACCTATGACAACCAAGTATATCGATTAATCTCCGACTCTTGAATGCTCCTAAATTGAAGAGAAGTAGCCAACATCCCATTCACCACAAAAAACAATAGGGGAGTTGGATTTCCCCATCATGACCCAATGGTCATACCAGTCAGTGTCGCCCGTACAAGGATGCACCGAGTCTTCATTGATGGAGGCAACTCCGTCAATGTAATGTTCAAAGAATTTTTGACCAAATGAAGCTTCCCACTTTAAACCTCACTCCTTGTGCACCACCCATCTATGGTTTTGGAGGCATTGGCATAATACCCTTGGGGGTGCACATTGTCACTTTCGACCAAGAACTTGTTGCTTCTAAATCTAGGTAAATTATGTTGTAGTGGACTGCCCATCCGCTTATAATATCTTAATAGGTAGGCCAGTGATGGCGGATCTAAATGCAGTCATAGCCTATCAATGGCTCATATGAAGTTCCCGGTCAAAGGAGGGATAAGATGAATCCAAAGCAATCAATGGTCTACTAGAGACTACTTCAGCATATCATTTCAACGAGCAAAAAAGGGAGTTCTCATGTTGCAGCATGAGTTGCTACGCCTAATGTGGTACGCCCGAGAGAGTGCAAGATTCATCAAATGCTCCCGTTAATGTTGGGACTACCCATAGCCTTGAATTCAAAGCAACTAAAACTACTATTTCCTCGAGAGAGCCTATGCCTTTGTTTTGCCTGGGGCAGAGACAACACAGTTTGTGGTGATCAACTTTCCTTGTCCAGTCCAAACAAGATGAAAGAGGTCATAATGACATGGAATGAACATGTCCAACCCCATTAGCAAGCGTGAACTAAAGACACCATAACTCTATCCTTCTCAACTATGGTAGATCAATTGTGAGAGCTATGGGTAACCATATCCCCTAGGTTCGAGGACGGACGTTTGTCTTGAGCGAAGAAGTCATAGAGCACATGCAATACATGCTGGACCAATGCAACCTAGAAGTAAGCATGAAAGAAAGCAATGTTGACCTGATCAACCCCCTATATAGAAGATTCAAACTCCGATGATGGGTTGGCAACTTCGCTCGATTCAATCGAAGCAATTTCACTTGACAGTGATGAACTCAACAAGGACATCTAGATTGGGAGGAATTAAGTCTATCGATAAGAGATAAATTAATAGGCTTCCTAAAGAAAAGTAAACATATGTTCTCTTGGAGGCACCATGACACGATCGATATAGACTCCTTTGTTATCCACTAAGCCCTTAACATTGACCCAAAGGCTCATCCCATCAAACAAAAAAGAAGGCCTCTTAACCCAGAAAGGTATAGAGTGATTAAGGAAGAGGTAGAAAAGCTCCTTGCCAATGAGCTCATTTGTGAGGTGGAGTATCCAGTCTGTGTGGCTAATCCAGTACTAATTTGTTAACCAAGTAAGGTCTGGAGGACATGCATCAACTTTTCTGACCTTAACAAGGCTTGCCTAAAAAATAGCTTCTTATTGCCCCCTATCGATCAACTTGTATTTGCGACCAAAGGGCATGAGCTTCTCACATTCATGGACACTTACTCCGGGTACAACCAGATCGCCATGCATGGTCCAGACGAAGAGCACACTTCTTTCATCATGAATGCAGGGCTCTATTGCTATAAAGTCATGCCGTTTGGGCTCTGCAACGCGGGCACCACCTATCACTGGCTCATCAAAAAAATCTTCGCCCATCAAATTGGCCATCCTATGGATGTTTACATGGATGATGTGTTGGCAAAGTCAGAGAAGTCTAAATGACATATAAAGACTCTAGCCAAGACTTTCGATATCCTCCTCTAGTACAACATGAAGTTCAACCTAAAGAAATACTCATTAGTTGTCCGATTATGAAAGTTTTTTAGGTTCATAGTGAGCGTCAAAGGGATAAAGGTCAACCTTGACAAGGTTTAGGCAATCCAAAATATATAGATCCCTTGCACAGTCAAACAATTACAAAGCCTGAATAGGATGATAATGGCACTTAACTGCTTTGTTTGAAGGCAACAAATCATTGCGTACCTTCTTAGACCTCATCAAGAAGGAAAAGTCATTCATTTGGAACAAAAAATGTACAAAGGCCTTTACAGAACTAAAGTAACATCTTGCTACACTCTTAAAATTTCCATAACCATGAATGTGGAGGATCTATACATGTACCTCGTAGTTACTGACAACGCGATCAGTGATGCCCTGGTCTGGGATGAATAGAAAGTTCAATGATCAATATATTATATTAGTAAGAGGTTACAAGACCAAAAACGATATACAAAAAGTTGGAAAAGTTAGCTTTCTACCTTCTAATGATGGCCATATGGCTTCGAACATATTTCCAAGCTCAACCAATCAAGGCGCTCACCAACTAGCCACTGAAGAAAGTGCTAATCAGCCTGATACAACGGGTCGAATCTTGAAATGGCCCACGCAACTCAGATACCACCACATCACTTTCCACCCCTGAACTTCCATCAAAGGCTAAGCTATGGCCGAGTTCATAGTAAAATACTCAAGCCAGAATAACGACGAAGATGAAATGATCATCAGCCAATAAGCATGGCAATTATACATGGACGATGCATCCAATAAGAAAGGGGATGGGTTCGACATGGTCCTTGCAACTCTGGAGGGAAAAGAAACCTGCTTCATTACCTGCCTTAGCTTCAAGGCCATGAACAAAGAAGCCAAATGTGAAGCCTTCTTAATTAGTCTCAGGATGGCTAGAGAGTTGCAGTTAGAGTCTCTTCATGCGTTCATTGAATAATCGATGGTCGACAATCTGATCGGTGAGTTATTCTAGGTCAATGGCATGACATTGCTCCTTTATGTTGTGGAAGTAAAAAGCTCTTAGGCACTTTCTTAGATTTCAAGCTGGCAGACTAGTTGGACAAGGTAGTAAGTGACCTCGAGGAGGGCTTCCCTTCGGTCTCACTGAAGGTTCAGACCTTCCCTTGCTTAGAGTTTGGGGCAACCACAATGGAAATAGATGAAGTTTGGGTCGATGCCTAGATGATTTGGCTGCAAAAATACCTCATGGGCGGTGAATTTCCCATAAATGGAAATAAGGCCCAAAAGGTTATTTATCTGGCACCCTACTAATAATCATGGACATGACATTGTATTGACAAAGCACTCTACTCCCCTTCAATGATGTGTTACAAATGACGAAGTTGGTCACATATTAAAGAGGTTGCATCAAGGTTTATGAAGGGGATCACATGTGGGGGCAAAGCTTGGCAAAGAAGGTGTCTCACCAAGGCTACTATTGGTTGACTATGATCAAAAATGAGATGAACTACGTCAAAAAGTGTGACCGATGCCAATGGTTCTTTAAGATCTCTTGAGCTTCTCCAAAGCTTATAACCACTATAACATCCATTTGGTCATTTGACATATGGAGGATTGACATTACCAGGAAGCTCCATGATGCTAAAAGGGAATACAATCATGTCATCGTCGCCATTGACTACTTTACCAAGTGGGTTGAGGAGGAGCCCTTCATGAGGGTCACTGCGCCTAAAGTTATGAACTTTGTAATCAAGGACATCATTTTCTGCTTAAGACTCCCAAAGAAGGTCACATAAACAACGACATATAGTTCAAAAGCAGGAAATTTGAAGGTTTCTATGAAGGAATAAGATGAAGAAGTGCTTCTCCTCAAAAAAGAATCGAAAAAGAAATTGAAAAAGTACCAAAACAACTGAAGCCTACATCCTACTACGTAAGGGTTCCCTGTTCCTATGAGCCTTGAGTAAGAGGGCGCCTCCTCAGTAGGTAATGATCTTCTTAAGATCGATCTGTCTTGAAGTGGTCGAGGGAGTATATATTATTGCAATAGTGCTTGGAGTATAAATCAAAGGAGTAGAACGAAGTGTCGCTTTGGGAAACATGGGTATTGAAAATCTTAAAAACCCGTAGGTTCCCAATTTTAAAGGAATTCCTGCCAAGATGACGGATCGAGCCATAGGTGCCTCTACATGGGCTCTAGTTTTGAAGCAACAAAGACCGTGCGTGCAAGGCACTAGTATAAACATTAGGGGAGCAAGCAACGACTTTCTTAGTTGCTATTAATCTGGGCTCCAACATCCAGTATATTCGGGAAGACTTATAGAAGCATTCTATTTGAACAGGAAAGAACAGCGTAGCGAGAAGAGTCGTGTTCAACGAAGGTGAGATTGATTATTCACGAGAATAGATTGGATGCAACACCAGCAGATGTTAAGAATTTTTTCAATATGCGAGGTCTAGTATATTAATTTGCCCATCCATAAGCAAACATGCAGGTTGATGCCTTGGATAAGACCATCAAATCAACACTGAAGAAGCGTGTCACCAAGGCAAAACGAAATAGGGTAGATGACTTCCCACTCATGCTGTGGTCATACCACACCTCGAGTTGAATATCCATTGGGCACTCCCTATTCTCCTTAGCCTATGGGTACAAAGCAATGCTACCTGTTGATGTCGATGTCCCATCCCTTAGCGTGTCACTCATGATCCTGAGAAAACTGAAGAATTAATAAGGCTCGGGCTTAATGCTTTAAAAGAGAGAAGGGTAGAAGTAGAGCTCTACACTGAAGCATACAAAAGAAAGACAGCCAACTAGTACAACGCTAAAGTAAACCTCTGCAAATCCATCATAACATGGTTCTGCTTCAGGTCTTTGGAGATACAAGAAACCCGACTAAAAGATTACCATGACAAAACAGGGAAGGTCTATATGTTATCAGTGTTGTGCTAGCCAAAGGAGCATACCGTCTCTCACACCCAGACGGAAGCCATATGTTGTGCACCTTGAATCCAAAGCACCTTCGAGCATGCTATATATAAAATTTTGTATGCCATAGTTATAATGCAAAGACTTATTGTAATATTCAATTTTTTATATTAAAACACAGTATTCCCAAGCATTCATCATGCAGCTACCAATAATGATAAGGCTATCCAGTAAGGACGGGCTGCAAAATGCTCTCTTTCTGGCTGGGGAATGCCACTAACAAAAGCTATCTGAAAAGGACGAGCCACACAATGCTCTCATCCTAGCTAGGGAACGCCGCCAACCAAGGCTATCCGAAGAGATCAAGCCAAACAATGTTGCTTACCTCGTTAGGGAATGCTAAGATGGCCCCATGGGGATGCGCAATCTAGTCGATGCTTCCTTCCATGCCAGGGAAACTAACTTAAGAATGGCATGATACCCATGTCGTGGTCTCGATTCCTACATCTATAATGTTTTGCTCCGTAAGAATGCACGAGCCAATTGATGCTCCCTTTCATGCCAAAGGCATCGACGAATTGATGGTGTGACCACCCACGTCGTGATCTTGATTCATTCGCCCATGACATAGCCCGTCACCCATGTTGGGCAGGTCACCGGTGCCAAGATGGGTGCAATTACATATGAAGTAATCCAGAATCTAGCATCCATAGTGCTGCTCAATGAGGATACACGAGTCAATCAACACTCTCTTCCATGTCGGTGGCACCTACGAAGCGATGGCATGACCATCCATGTCATGGTCTATATTCGCTCACTCGTGATATTGCTTGTCCCCTAAGTAAGGCATGATACTAGTGCCAAGATAGGCATGGTTACCCATGAAGTAACCCTGAATCTAGAATCTATAGTGCCAGCCGACTCAAACCAACAAGGCAGCCTTATCATGACATAGCCGTGGCTTTTGACAACCCATAAGTACAAAGAAGACGGGCCAACATGAATGTTCAAAAACCACTAAAAGACATCCCACCAAAGTCTCACGGCCACCAAATACGCTAACTGGTGGCAGGACATCTCGAATAATGATAAGTCTATTTGGAATATTTGTTCTTGGTTTTTTACTTATTTGTTTTGTTGTGTATAAATGTCTAAATCTATGTGTTTACTTGAAGAGTTAAGGCTACTTAGGCTACCCTGCTTAAAAAATATAAATTTATAACCAATACAAGTGAGAGAAAACGGCAGATGGGCATTTGTGCAAAAAACTAGTAGAAAAGTAAACATAACATAGGACACAGTAATTAAAAATAGTCAAGTCGAATCAAAGTTTATCATTACATAAAAAAATTCAGTATAGTTAGATGCAAAAATGATCTTCACTATTGCTATCAATATATCATTCCACTCCATCCCAGTGAGTTCTTCACCCTCGCATGCTCCTTCTACGTCACGCAGTGGAAGTGCTGTCGCAAGGTAACCCCATATGCTTCGCCTTCCTATGGCTAGCCTCCAGATCCATTTATAGCCAGGTGAGCACCCCTCAAGCCTCTCCTCTCCTCTTCTCGCTCCCTAACGCGGTGTCACTTGCCATATCCACTAGGTGCCTAGCCCGTTCTGCCTTAAGGGCCTGCATTTCAAAATCCCCAGTCCTTTCCTCCACCCTCTGATGAGCCATCGCGTCATCCTTGATCTCTTTCCTTAAAGCTTATAGGCCTGTATGGATACAGTGGGTGTGAGGCCCCATTTGCACAAGGAACCAAGTACGAGTATAAAAAATAGGGACAAAAAGAAAACTAGCAAATTTGAAAACTCATACCAAGTGTCCTTCAATTAGGCGTCCACCTCCTCCTCCAAGGAGTGAGGACCCCCAACCAAACATTGGTCGGGCCTTATTAGCTAAGGCCTATGAAGCAACACAGTCGGCGATTGCACGAGCATCTTTACGCTAGTCTTTTCTCCTTCCTCGACTACCTTTAAAGTAGCCGATCCCACTATCCCGAACTGCATTCCACCCGGCAAAGGCTGATGACATCCGCCTTCCTAGAAAATTGAAGGATGGGCCACCTTCTAAGCTCACCGATTCCTTTATGAGGGGTCTCTTGGACTGTGCCCTCACCAAGCCCACTATGGCCTCATCCTGGCCCATGGAATCTTCTAAAGGATGCCACTGCAGTGTAAGATCGGTCATGGGAAAGAGAGATTCCCCAGAGTGGCCCAGCTAGGAAGTTAGAGAAGTTTGCTATGATGACATTTGTTGCGAAGTCCCCCTAGAGCCGGCCATATCCACTAGCCATGCGAAGTTCAAACAGACTACTGCAAAACATAAACAAAGATAAGTTCAACAAAAATTCAAAAAAGTAGACAATGATAAATAAATTAAACCTACCATTGCCAAATTGTTCCCTGGGTTGCCTCTTAATTAAAGGCGAACAAGTGGACCCTATGTCACTACTACTAGATCATGCCCCTTCGGATGTGTTGAAACTGGGCTAGCCCATAACAAAAGTTATGGATGAATTTCAATTTTTTTTACCATGTTGGATCTTTATTGTGCCTATAAAGTCAAATTTATTTAGAACGTTCCTAAATTTCTTTTAAATAAAATCTTTATTTTATTTAAATTTAACAAATGATTTTATATTATTTGATTAATGTTCTATTATATATACATGTATTATATACACACATATGTGTGTGTGCATGTGTAACATATCAATCCATGCAAGGTATAACATGCTCGTGTATAAATGTTGAGATTTACACCGCAATGGACACATTAGCTCATCATATATACCAATATACTGTCCAACTGTGTGTATATATATTTTTAGTTTATATATGTTTACAAAATATTACAAATATATATAGGTGCTGGCTATTTGGACACAAAATAAAACACAACCGATGACACAGAACATTTGTACGTAGGGTCTTTTTGTCGTTATATGGAAGGTGGAATTCAGGGGGCAATCTAATGCCGAAGATCCATTGTGTCACCAATTGTGTTCCCAAGTTGTGTCTAAATAGACTTTCCCATATATATAGATGTAAGTCTGTATGTATATAAATCATATTTTGTTTAAACAATTATATATATCTATGTGTGTGTGTATGTGTATGTATGTACATACGTACGTACGTATGTATTTACAAACATATGCATGAAATTTAAATCATTTGTAAATTACATAAAATATAAATTAAAATTTCATTTTTTAAAGTCGAAAATAATATATGTATGTATGTATATAAAATTAAATACACATACACACACATATACTAAATACAAATATGTTTATGCATAAATAATATTAGAATAAATAATATACGTAGATATTAACATTTCAAATTTATAAAAATATATATTATAAATATATAAATACCAGGTCATGCGCATGGTAATTTTTTCAAAATTTTAAAATATATTTAAATAAATGTTTATATGTATATTTCTTAAAAAACTAATGAAGAATTGAAAAAATTGTTTTTTAAAAAACTTAATTTGAATTTTAAATTTATATTTAAATTTTGAAATATATTGTAATTTTAAATATTAATATGTAATTTTAAAATTTAAATCTAATTTTTAATTTCAGTCTATATTTAAATAATTTTAAATTATAGGAAAATGTTTCTTCTTTAATTTTTCCTGAGAGTAAGTCTGCTAATAATTAAATTTCATCAAATATAAGGCATAATTTTATGATATATATATATATAATTGATATATATATTAGTTTAAATAATATTTAAAAATAATATATAAAATTATTTTTTTGCCAAAATAGTACACCTTTAAACTTTATATATATAGTTACATAATTATATTTTATATAAGTATAATGTAGTATCAAATTTATACACTATGTATACATTTTTAAATATTATATATTTAAGTTATTTAAAAAATTATTAGCTGTGCTACATGTAGGCAAATATATGTCTAAAAAAGATCTTTTTTTTAATATACAATTTATAATACATCGGAAACATCACCTAACTAACAATATATATATATATATAACAATATATCTGAATAATAATTATTATTTATTAGTTGGAAATGTACCTTACTCCCAATGCCTGAAAATACACTTTGAAATGATGAAATTTGCTCCTTGAATCGATTTCCATTCCAATGAATTACTAGTCCCTAAACCGTTGACCACCAACTATTGAATAATAATTGATTTGGTTTTGTTTGAAATAGAACCGATGAAGGATGGAGGCTATAGGGTTTGGCCAAAAATGAGTGTATGTAGAGGCTCCAAAAGTTCAAAAACAAATGAGGGAGGGAAACTTATATAATGGAGAATTTAGAGATATATTAGGATCAAGATCCTACATCATTTCTTGTTAATTCTCCTTTGTCTTAGCCTTCTTTCTCAATGCCTCTTTAGCACAATCACATGGCTGCCTATTACCCTTATTATGGCCGAATGAACAAGCCCCCTTTATGGGTTGTGAAGCCATTTATGGCCTAAAAATATATTTTGCATTTCAATCTAATTTAATGTTTATTGATATTGTGTATCGATTAATATATTTATAACTATTATAAATACATTTAATATTTGTTTATCCAATTAAAATAAAAAATTTAACTAATATTTCACAAATATTAATTAATTAATAATAACTATAAATTAATTAAATCGTTTGGTCAAAGGAGTATTCATCTTTTCGATTGTGTGACTCATTAGGTGTAAATTTGGTCAGCGATTAATATCAAACTATTCAAATATTAACGTTCACACATCACTTAGTAGGTGGTGTGACACTTTGGCCAAACTTATCATTAATTGGTTTTAATAAAATCAATTTACTTTGTTAAGCATTACCTGGTTGTGGCTATTATATACACCAATTCTCTTTATCAAAACTATATCACCTTGGACTTATGGAATTTGGTAATTGTCAAAATTCCAATATCATAAACATTCGACGCTAAAGTCCAAACACAAAATCCTTGGTTCAATAATAACAATCATTATTAACTGAAATGCCTTGGTCAAAGACTTTGACTCTGAGTTGACTTCAGTTGACTGTAATACTAACCTTATATAATTAAGGAAACAAATCATCTCTTGAATAGTGTTTCACTTCTAATGCTTCAACTTAGCCCAACTATAGTCGTTCGATGGACGTCATACCACAATTTAACTATAATTAAGGCGGAGCTTCTACATTGCAGATTAACAGTATTCTCAAGTCACGAGAACTGTGTAATTCTATCACATTGATATTTTCTGTTTAGCCTTAGTTATATTAACCAATAGAAAACAATCGAGTAAGTCATTCCATAATTATCTAACAACTATTAATACGTAACCCTCTTGGTGCGCCTAGCAGCTATGAGTAATACACTATCCAATATTTGGAGGGTGTTACATACTCAGTCTTAATGGATGTATCGATATCCAGTCTTGATACATCCTAAATAGGAATATTTAAAATGGTATATTTATTTTTACCATGATAAATTACTCATGGTTACAATACTTTGTAACTACTATCACAAAACATACCATTTATAGATTTTTTATTAAGTATACTTTTAGTTAGATTAATTAATTAATATAACACTGTATCAAGTAAATTATAGAAAGAAAACACCTTTTATTTCGAACAAGACTGGTTACCGAGTTAGGTATATGTAACAATTACATAATTTCCCCTAGAGCGTACCACTAACTCTATCAGGAAGTAAGTGTGCGGGGGGCATGGTGTGCGTTACTTGAACCAGGAACCTATACGTGAGAGGAGTCTCAAAGAAGTAGCCCATGCTCTTAGTCATATTTGGCTTTGTGTCCACCTGCTAGTCCTCTCCGCCTTGAATGTCTAGGATGTGCTAAAACATATGATAATGCAATTTAGGACCACCATGTCCTCTAAAAGTGCTGTATCGTAAGCTTCTCACTAACCATTGCGATGAAAATTCGATTTGGTAACATCCTCATCCTCGATATCCATTATCGGCCCTGGAATTGGCTCACTAATAACAACCCTAGCAAGTTGATTCACTCGGTTGGTAGGGGCCTATGACACCGCTTCCCCTCCTCCCATGGTTTGCCTCGACCCAAACAATCCTAGATAATGGAGGTTTTCATCCTTCAGAATCAAAGCTAAGTTCTAAGCATTATTGGGTGTCTCCCTTATCCAGCAAAGATGTTCTTTATAGATTATCGCACCCAAGCCAACACCTATGGGAGCCGCTATAGAAAAACAAAAGGTTACTATCAATTACAAGAAAGTGCAAGTTAATGGAAAGAGATCCAAAGGGAAACATATCAGGGACACCAAAGACCCACATCATGAGGGTAAGGTTCACGATCACCGACACAAAAAAGAAAGGTCATGGTACCCGTCACCTTGCTCGAAAGACCAAAGAAGGGGGTTGGTCAATTCCCTGGAGATGGTAATAGTGGCCCGATTGGGTGTTGGCCTACTTATACATCATAAAGTCTAGCCTAATAACGGTCAGGTCCAACTCTTGGGTGGGAAAATCATGGAAGACAATGAATAACCTGACTAAGAAGCTATATTTGTTAGGTGAAAGCTTCTTGGACACCAGTTGGTGAGCGTTAGGAAATTAAACATAGAAAGGATGGAGGGTGAGTGTCACCATGCTTCGCGTATAAGCAAACAATCATGTAAAGTAGCCTGTTGGAGGTTGATTGGCCCTATTAGCAACTAGGGGGTAGAAAGGCACTATTCCCTCAGATCCAAAGCAGGCCGATGAGCCAGTGAGGACAATCCAGTCCTCCCGGACCTTTGAGGAGCATAGATGAAAGGTTCATCCACTAATGGACGCAGTTCCAAATATTTGCAATCAAATAAAACCTAATTACTGAACCACCTTGAATAATTTGGAAACTACTGTAACAACCCTGGGATTTTTGTAACAATTATTTATCGTTAAAATGACGATTAAATCGTTGTTAATTGCTAATGCAGATTTCACTACAACAAACTGAGGCTTTTATAGCAGTGCATGATAGCGTTTCAGTAGAAAACGCTATAAGTTATTTTTTTAATAAAAATTAATAAAGTTAAAAACGCTATAAGATGCACTAAAAAGGTTTAAATGCTAAGTCAAACTTAAAGCGGTGTCTCCCGCGCGCTTTTAACAAAATTTCATTCCATCCCGCTTCTTCATTCCATTCCGCTTTTATCAAACTTCATCCCCTTTACCATTCCCACTAAAACCCTAAAACTATCCCAAATTTATTGACTTTTGTTAATGTCTTCGTTGTCAACTTAAAGCGTGAATTCACCCTAATTGTCCTCTTCTTCAACTCGTCGGCTTCTTCTAATCTAAGTGCCATCATCAATCTCGTCATCGGCTTCTTCGTTAATCTCAGCACAATAGTCAATCGTGGGAATTCATAGGTAAATTTAAAGATTTTTTCAGTGTCTTCTGGTTTTGTGTGTGAGCCCTAACCCTAATTTTTCTGATCTGATTTATGGAAGTTGTGACCCGCCCTTGCTAAATTTCATGCCATTAATATTTGTACCATTAATAGATTTGAATATTCGACAATTTTTTGATTACCAAATTTCATGCAAGTGGAAGTGTAGGTGGGTATACAAGGTAAAATATTATAATTGAGTACTACAAATGTCTTTCAACCTTCAGTTTCCACATCCTGACCTTTGATTATTATTGGCACTCCATCATGCCAAAATACCCGAGGAAAACCACAACCAGTTCCCACCAATATTTATTTATTGTATTCTAGGAAGTGTTTATTAAAAGGTAGAGTTAATGGAGTTAATTGAGGTCAGTGGTTAATCCAAGATTTATACAACGAGTTTGAACTTATAATGGTATTCTAAATGCATACAAATTATTCAGTATTTGTTTGCTCCAGGATCATAATTTAGACTTTATTTTTTTACAAATAATCCAAGTGGTCTTTGAGAAGAATTCAACGTTTTGTCTTCTTTTAATACCATGTTTCTACCTACAACTAAGTGTTATAATCTAGTATTTTTAATATATTTGTGTCCAAGAACGATTTGATAACCCCGTTATAAAAGCAGGAATTTTATGAATTTTTTGTTTTTGTTTTGTTTTTTGTTTGCTTGTTTTTTGTTTGTTTTGTTTTGTAGAGTCCTTTAGTTTCGATGGTATCTACCCATTCATTCTGTTTACTTCTAGGATCCACCTGAATTTTGGCACCTTTGTTTTTTAAGGTGTAACATGACATTGTTTACTTTAGGCTGACACCAATGGCAAAGACAAAATATTCCTTCTTGAGTACCTTGACTGTATTTTAAAGGTTTAATCAGGTTCAAAAGCAATGGAATGAATCAAGGGTATGGAGACCATATACGTGTCTCACTCCAGTGTTATTATTGGCAAATCTAGTATATTAGAAATCAGACAATTCTTTTATATATCATTTAACACAGACTAATAGCAACATAGACAAACCACACTATTTACCACATTTTACGTACACAGAGAAATATACAACTCATAATACATGTAATACTAATGGTAATTCTCATTACTTGCGGTTACAGGTGCTTGGAATTATTGTATTTTTAATAAGCTATTTTATTGATCATACACATAATAAAAACTAAACAATAAATGTTAGGTTAAATAAGATAAATAACAAAATCAAAATAAAACCAAAATCAAAATCAAAATTAGAGCTATTATTTAATAGCTATTTATTCTCATCCAGCTTCTTGAGAACAAAATCAGCAAAGATCTGCTGCTTTTTCTCTATAAATTTCAGGCTTGGTTGGTAATATTTCAAGATATCCATCCCGTAGGACCTTTTCCAGACCAGCTCAAATGGCTATCATATCTCTAACCCTACACGATAGAAGAATAATATCTACTTCCTTTTAACCATGCAACCATTACATTATATATAAAGGCAAAACCAAAAATAGTATAAAAAAAAGTATTACCTTTCAGCAAATTCAATTGGTGTTTCTCCAAGTGTTAGAAACCGAGGCTCAGGATACAAAACATCTCAAACAACAGCCTATGATGTCATAAGACAAACTAAATGCATCGTAAATGATTGCTTCTTGTTGTTCCAAAAAGAATCCACAAATATTCTATTGTACTTGATAGCTATTGGACAAACAGCTCAACCAAGTTCAAAACATCCCTTCTTAATCATGACAGTGTACTGGTTGTTGACGCATGTTCCTTCTAGAAATATCAAAAGAGGGTTGTTATCAGAACCTTCAACATGCAAGTGGATGAACAAATGGTGGTACACTTGTCTTTGTAAATTCATTACTTATGGCTGACACCAATGCAAGCGGTAGTGGAGGATTGCTTTGTTTATATCTAGGCATTTCTGTTCTTCCGGCAGTAATTGGAGTAGCTTTCACATTATGGATTATTGTTGTGTGGATAAAAAAGAGTAATGGATATCAATTTCTGATAATGGGGATGAAAGATAAGGGGATGAAAGCAATGAATGAGAATCTGAATAACATGAGAGTCATCAAGTTTCAGGTTTCTTTTCATTCTTCATTTTTGGTTCTATTTTATTACTGCTGTTATGGAATAGAATGAAAAAGAGCTGCTAATTAAGACATAATAAAGAGAAATTTAAGCAAAATAACTAATTGTCAAGGTAACATTTATATGCACAGCTCATGCATTAAATGCTTTTTTATTCTGTTTCTCTCTTCAGGTTTGAACAGAAGCCAAATTAATCACAAAATTGTGCTTAAAATGCATAACTATCATTTAATGCATTGGAAAATTAAAACCTCTTTTGCAAACGTCATGTATTATTTAATTATTTCATGAACAATGATAATTATAATTGTTGTTGGTAGTACTTTTTAAATGCTTTGTAAATCAGTACCAGATTAATGGTAGTTTTAGTTAAGATTGGTAGATACTTGCTCATTTTACCCTATTTCATTTTCTCGTTTAATATGCGCTTATGTGTAACGACCCGTATTTTACGGATCGAAAAGTTCGTTAAAATCTGAAATTTTCTGCATTTTTAAGTCGTTTCAGATTTTGGGGAGAATTTGGTTAAGTCTTAAGTCGTGACCGACTTATAGGATTGGCAACCTAAGGGATAGGTCGTAGTTGGCGACCTAAGAAGGTGGAGCGACCTAAGAGTTAGGTTGTATGTTAGCTTAGGTCGTAGTGGAGTATGTCGTAGGCGACCTAAGAATTTGGATAAGTTATGTTGAAGTTTAGGTCGTATAACAATTAAGTCGTAGACAACTCATAGGGGTGGCGACGTAAGGAAGCTAGGGGATAAGCAGTGAGCGACCTAGGAGGTAGTGCGACCTAAGTTTGGGAGTTAATTGTTAGGTCTAGATGACCTAAGGAAGTAAATTGGCTAAGTGTTAGGTCGGTTGGAGCGACCTATAGAATTAGGCGACCTATAGGAGAGCGACCTAAGGAGCATGCGACTTAAGAGATAGAGGTATAGGAAGTAGGATAGGTCGGCAACGACCTAAGGAAGGAGTAGTTAGGTCGCTAGGCTATGAGGTAGTTAGGTCGCGTATGTGTTAGGTCGCGTGAGTGTTAGGTCGCGTAAGGGCTTAGCTGTTAGGTCGCTGATGCGCTATGTTGTTAAGTCGCTAAGTTATAGGTCGTAACCTCGTTAGGTCGTAAGATGTAAAGCTTTGGTAGGTCGCTGGGTGCTTGGATGCGCAGAAGGGTTAGGTCGTTAGGCCATTAGCTAGTTAGGTCGTAGCCTACCTGTTAAGTCGTGGGTTGCGGAGTTTTGTTAAGTCGAAGTCTTTAGGTCGTTGAAGCGCCTGGGTTGTTAGGTCGAAGCTTTAGGTCGGTAGGGGTTATAGGTCGTAGGTCGTGGCTCCATAGGTCGTGTACGACCTAACTCCGAGCGACCTAGGGGTGATTTCAGCTATAAATAGAGGGGGTTGGCTTCATTTTTGGAATCCGGATTTCGAAGCGACGAAGTGCTGCCATTTTGTGAGCTCGACTTCTACATTTCTTCACTTCTTTTCTCCACTCTAATCTAGTGCTTCCTTTCATCCAAATCGAAGATCAAGATCGAAGATCCAAGAGCTAAAGTTGAAGATCTTCATCCATTGAAGTGAGATTTCTTCGTTTGAAGCGGATTTGTGATAGATCAAGCTTGATCCTTCGCTGTCCAGATCTGAAGCGTGTTGATTTGAGGTTGTTTAGGTGATTTGGTGAGTGGTGATTATCTCTCACACGGATCCAAAGGAGTATATCGGATTGTTGGCTCGATTTGGTGTTAAAATAGTGATTTTCATGCATTTTCTTCATCCTAAGTGTAGATCCATGTAGATCCCTTGTTCATGATGATTTGACAACCATTTTACTAAGTGTTAACCTATGCAATTTCATTCATCAAGATTGTAGAGATATTTCTCATGATTTCATGCTTGTTAGACTTTCATCTCTTTAATTACGAAATTGCCATTATTGTGATAATTGTCTACTTAGATCATATTTGAATGCTTGATTGTTTGGATTAATGTTTGATTTGGTTGATTGCTATGAATTAGATGATTGATGATTTGATTTAGACCGAAGATGATTCAAAAGCTAAGGGAAAGGCTCTTGAATGGGGAAAGCTGCTCGTGGCATATGAAGCGGGATGATGAAGCTCTTATGCATAGACTCGATGATGATGATGTTGAGATGAGACTTTGCGAGGATGTGATGAAGCGAAGTATGATATGAGAAAGTCTTGGTCTAATCCAGACGGGATCATTCCAAGCACGTTGATAACTCGGTGATATGATTCGAGTTAAGAGTAATGGATGCTTGAGAGGCGCTTGAGCTAGTATGGAAATAGTCGTCAAGAAGGATAACTAGGAGGCTTGGATAGCATCGTTGTTGAAGGTTCTAGAATGCTCTAAGCAAGAGTACGTTTGGGCAGATTCGATAGTCCCAACGGCCAACTGTTGATGGTCGAGTACTCTGGGCAGATTCGATAGTCCTAGGCACGGGCTGCGACGACGTGCGGGAGTTATGTCTAGAACCGGGGTTTCCATTAGCCCTTGACGGACGGTTGAAAGAATGTGCCGGTCATTCAATTAATGGTGATATCGAAGCAATGATAACAGCGATAGCCAGAGTCATGGATGTTTGGTTGTATCGTCATTCGGTCTCAAGAGTAGTGTTTTCTGGGTGCTTATCTGATCTTGGTTTAGGCCTTGGGGGTTTGTGCTTGGAAAACATCGCCCTTGACTCGAGTGATAATTTCTTTACTTTACATTGTATGCTCTGTTATGTTTGCTTCTGCTTAGTGTGTGTCTGGGGGCTATCACTGTAGAAAGAGGTTGGAGTGGGAGGGTTGTATTCCTATTCCTTTTCCTTTAAGCTCTTTTGGTATGTTGTTAGTTAATTTACTGCTCACTATGACTGTTGTCTGACTCAAGGCTTTATGTTTCAATTCTTATTGCCTTGGGCTGTTCGTCCATTTTGGGACGGGCAGACTAGGTAGCAGGTGACAGGTGCTGATCTTGCTTTCCACGGTGTTGATATCGAAGACGAGCTGGAGGGTTGCATATTATTTCTTACTATATGTACTGGGTGTTCCACTGCTTTGTATTCTCTGAGTGATATGTAGTGAGGCTTGTTGTAGTGACTATTCAGATGCTTGTATTCAACTATTATGAAGTTTTATATGATGGCATTCTATTCTGTGAAGCTTCTCTATATATATATATATTCTATTGTATTTTGTCTATGCGCTGTGAGTAATACGATAGATTTTGTTGTTTTAATTTACCTTGGCAACTGTCCATGGTCGCCTAGCACACTTTACAGTGCACTATCTCTAGATTCGGTGCAGGGGTCATGGGCGGTCGTCACATTTGGTATCAGAGCTTTGGTTAATTGATTTTACCCAACGCTCGCTGACGTAACTACATATGAGAGACGTAATTGTAATTTGATGGATGATAACTATATATATAATATAGTAGCTTAGTAGAGTTTGAGCCCTTTATGCAGTTGTTTCTCTAGATGTTCTGATCATTCCTTTTTATAGATATTGAAAATGAGTCGAAGAGGGAGACCAGCTGCTAGGGAAGGCCGTGCTACTGAGGGGACTGCTGATTATGCAGCTATGTTCGAAGCTATGATGACTTCAATCATGAGAAGGATACCAGTTCCGGGGGCAGCAGTAGATGTTGGAGTCCAAGTTCAGACTCCAAAACCAGTGGATTTTGCTAAGTTGTGCAAAGACTATACTGCTCTTGGAGGGAAGGTTTTCTTGGGAACAGAATCAACTATTGAGGTCCAGAGGTGGATAGATGCTTGTCGAAGGATCTTTGGTGATTTGGGAATTGATGATGCAACTAAGAGGAAGTTGGCATCAAGGCAGCTTCAGGGGAGAGCTTCTGATTGGTGGAACTCTATTACCATCAATACTCCGGAGGAAGAGATTACTTGGGAGCAATTCCAAGTCAGGTTTGAAGCTAAGTTCATTTCTACATCTCAGAAGTCTGTTCTGTTCAAGAAGTTTGTGGAGCTCAAGCAAGGTGGAAGACCAGTTCTTGAGTATGTTTCTGAGTTTGAAGCTTTGTCCAAGTATGCTCGGTCATATATCGAATCTGCATATCAGAAGAATGAGAAGTTTGTGACAGGCTTGGACAGTTATCTTGGGAGGCAGTTGGTGGATCATCTGGATGATTCATTTGAGAAGCTTGTGGAGAAAGCTCTCAGGCATGAGAGTCTGTTTCCTAAGGAAGGGTCTGTTGTTGCTGTGACCAGGGAAGAGTCTAAACCCCAGCAGGGTGGAAACAGGAAGAGGAAGCAGCAGCAGCAGAAGGGTAAGGATGGCCAGAAGAAGCCGAAAGGCGAAGTGACTTGCTACAATTGTCAGCAGAAGGGCCATTTCTCGAAGGATTGTAAGAATCCGAAGGCACCAATGAAGTGTCACAACTGTGACAAGCCGGGGCATTTCAGGAAGAATTGTCCAGAACCGAGGAGGGACAAGCAGATTGTGCAAGCTTATGCTTTGGGAGCTGTTCCGTCGTCTTCGAAGGCTCCTACCGCTGAAGAGAAGGGAAAGAGTGTGGTGGTTCAAGGTACTCTTTTCCTATGTGGTATTCCAGTTAGAGTTCTGTTTGATACTGGAGCGTCGCATTCGTTTGTTTGTAGTGAACTTGTAGGCCGGTTGGGTTTGAAACCGGATATTGTTGATAGGCCATTGGTTGTGACTAATCCAGTTGGGGGTTCGTCTTGTTTGTGTATGTTATGCCGTGGTCTGATTGTGTCGAGTCATGGTTGCTCTTTTGCTTGTGATTGTTTTGTTCTGAACTTTGCGGGGTTCAGAATTATTTTGGGTATGGACTGGCTTAGGAAGTATGCGGCTAAGGTTGATTGCGAAAGGTTGGAAGTGACAGTCAAGAATGTGGAGGAGCGAAAGGTTGTGATACGATGTAAGCATGAAAAAGGCATCTTCATGAGCTTCATGTATTCGCTAGTTGTTTCACGGGATGGACTGTCATTAGTGCCAATCGCGAATGGATTCGAGGATGTCTTTGACGAAGTCAAAGGGTTGCCGCCGCATAGAGAGATCGAGTTTCGTATAGATCTAGTTGAAGGAGCCAGGCCTGTTGTGATGCCTCTTAGGCGGATGGCGCCTAGGGAACAGCAAGAGTTGAGGGTGCAAGTTGATGATCTTTTGCAGAAAGGATTCATTCGGCGTAGTGTGTCCGAGTGGGGTGCACCAGTTGTGTTTGCAACCAAGGCAGATGGGTCGTTGAGATTGTGTGTGGATTATCGTGAGCTGAATAAGGTGACTAAGAAGAACAAGTATCCATTGCCGAGAATAGATGACTTGTTTGATCAGCTTCACGAAGCCAAGGTGTTTTCTCAGATGGATTTGGCAACGGGATTTCACCAGTTGAGAGTGGCTAAGGATAGTGTGCCGAAGACTGCTTTTCGGACACCATCGGGTTTCTTTGAGTGGCTGGTAATGCCGTTTGGGTTGACTAACGCGCCAGCATATTTTGTGGATCTTATGAATAGAGTGTTCAGAGATCAGTTGAACAAGTTCGTACTTGTGTTCGTGGATGATATTCTGATTTATTCCAGAACTGAAGAAGAGCACAAGACGCACTTGCGTATTGTTTTGGAAATCTTGCGGAAACATCAGCTGAAGGCTAAGTTTTCAAAGTGTCACTTCTGGAAGAGTGAAGTGAGGTTCTTAGGCCATGTGATTTCTGGAAGTGGAATAGCGGTTGATCCCGCTAAGGTGGCAGCAATCCAGGATTGGGTTAGACCTAAGAATGCATCTGATGTGAGAAGTTTTCTTGGATTAGCAGGATATTATCGACGGTTTATCAAAGACTTCTCCAAGATATCTGCACCGTTAACAGGATTGACGAAGAAGAATCAAGTGTTCAGTTGGGATGCTAAGTGTGAGCAAGCTTTCGGAATCCTGAAAGAGAGATTGACGAGTGCTCCTGTTCTGACTATTCCTAGTGGGAATGATGAGATGGTGGTTTACACCGACGCATGTGGTACTGGACTTGGAGCAGTGCTGATGCAGAAGGATAAAGTTGTTGCGTATGCCAGTCGACAACTGAAGCCGCATGAAAGGAATTACCCGACTCATGATTTGGAGTTAGCGGCAATTGTTTTTGCTCTGAAGATGTGGAGACATTATCTATTGGGAGTTCGATTTGAGTTGTTTACGGATCATAAGTCATTGAAGTATCTTTTCTCCCAAAAGGATTTGAATCTTCGGCAGCAACGTTGGCTAGAGTTTTTGGCATCATATGATTTTGGTATAGCTTATACTCTGGGAAAAGGTAACGCAGTGGCAGATGCGTTAAGTTGAAGACATGCAGGATTGGGAGCCATGTTTTCAGAATGGAAGAATCTCGAGTATCTAGCTGGATTTGACTTCAGGCCTAGATGTGAATTGGAACCTGAGGTGTTGGCAAACTTATCGATAAGACCTTCTCTTGTGGAAAGGATTGGCGAGAGCCAAAAGCGAGACGATAAGCTTGTCAAGATTATCCGTGATTTGGAATCTGGATTGGATCCAGAAAAGGATAAAGGATTCGAAGTCGATCGAGAGGGTTGGCTTCGGAAGCAAGGACGACTAGTTGTTCCCGATATAGATGAATTGAGGAGTGAAGTTCTGAAGGAAAGTCATCACTCGAAGTTGACAATTCATCCAGGTGGAAATAAGATGTATCGGGATATGAAGAGAACCTACTACTGGGAAGGCATGAAGAAGGATGTTGGAAATTTTATTTCCAAATGTATGAACTGCCAGTTGGTAAAAGCCAAACAGAAGAAGCCTAGTGGATTGCTTCAGCCATTAGAAGTTCCTACATGGAAGTGGGAGCAGGTATCGATGGATTTTATCGATGGATTGCCTAGAACCAGAACGGGAAATGAAGGGATTTGGGTCATTGTAGATCGTCTGACCAAGAGTGCGAGGTTCATTCCTGTTCGATCGACTAGGACTGCATCAAAGTTGGCTGAGTTGTATGTTAAGTGGATAGTTCGATTCCATGGTATTCCGAAGAGTATAGTGAGCGATCGAGACCCATTGTTCACTAGTGGATTTTGGAAGAGCTTCCAGGAAGTTTTGGGAACCGAGTTGTGTTTGAGTACAGCTTATCACCCTCAAACAGATGGTCAGACCGAGAGAGTCAACCGAGTTTTGGAAGATCTTCTTAGAGCTTGTGTTTTGGACTTCGGAGGATCATGGGAAGATCACCTTCATTTGGTGGAGTTTGCATATAACAACAGTTACCAGTCAAGTATTGGTATGGCACCGTATGAGGCATTGTATGGAAGACCGTGTAACTCTCCGACGTGTTGGATAGAAACTGGAGAAAAGTTGATACTTGGGCCAGAGATGATTCGACAGACTTCAGATTGCATTGAGATCATTCGGCAACGAATGAAGGCAGCCCAAGACCGTCAGAAAAGTTACGCCGATAAGCGTCGTAAGGATTTGGAGTTCGACGTTGGTGATATGGTTTTTGTGAAGATTTCTCCACTGAAGAATGTTATCCGATTCGGGAAGAAAGGGAAATTGACTCCGAGATTTGTTGGACCATTCCCGATCGTCGAGCGAATTGGAAAGCTCGCCTATAGATTGGAGTTACCTGAGAAGATGTCGAGTGTGCACAATGTTTTTCACGTATCGTATCTACGGAAGTATGTGCACGACCCGAGTACAGTGGTTTCTGCTGACAGCTATGAAGATTTCGAAGTTGATCCAGTCGATAGAAGACCTCGTAAGCCGCTTCGTGTTGTGGAAACCGACACGAAACAGCTTAGGAGGAAGGTAGTTAAGTTGCTCAAGATACAATGGAGTGACGATGATAACGACTGTACGTGGGAGGTGGAAGAGAGGATGAAGGCAGCTCATCCTGAACTCTTCGAGGTATGGCCCTAAGGTGTCGTGTCATCTAACAAAATTGTAACTTGTTCTAATTTTAGAATTCTGTACGCTAAGCTAGAACTGGATGTATGGTTTGTTGATTGCTATGGATGGTAGGCGTGCAGAATAGTCTTTGATTGCTTTGTTTGTTTGGAATTTCGGGGGCGAAATTCCTAAGGGGGAGAGAATGTAATGACCCGTATTTTACGGATCGAAAAGTTCGTTAAAATCTGAAATTTTCTGCATTTTTAAGTCGTTTCAGATTTTGGGGAGAATTTGGTTAAGTCTTAAGTCGTGACCGACTTATAGGATTGGCAACCTAAGGGATAGGTCGTAGTTGGCGACCTAAGAAGGTGGAGCGACCTAAGAGTTAGGTTGTATGTTAGCTTAGGTCGTAGTGGAGTATGTCGTAGGCGACCTAAGAATTTGGATAAGTTATGTTGAAGTTTAGGTCGTATAACAATTAAGTCATAGACAACTTATAGGGGTGGCGACGTAAGGAAGCTAGGGGATAAGCAGTGAGCGACCTAGGAGGTAGTGCGACCTAAGTTTGGGAGTTAATTGTTAGGTCTAGATGACCTAAGGAAGTAAATTGGCTAAGTGTTAGGTCGGTTGGAGCGACCTATAGAATTAGGCGACCTATAGGAGAGCGACCTAAGGAGCATGCGACTTAAGAGATAGAGGTATAGGAAGTAGGATAGGTCGGCAACGACCTAAGGAAGGAGTAGTTAGGTCGCTAGGCTATGAGTTAGTTAGGTCGCGTATGTGTTAGGTCGCGTGAGTGTTAGGTCGCGTAAGGGCTTAGCTGTTAGGTCGCTGATGCGCTATGTTGTTAAGTCGCTAAGTTATAGGTCGTAACCTCGTTAGGTCATAAGATGTAAAGCTTTGGTAGGTCGCTGGGTGCTTGGATGCGCAGAAGGGTTAGGTCGTTAGGCCATTAGCTAGTTAGGTCGTAGCCTACCTGTTAAGTCGTGGGTTGCGGAGTTTTGTTAAGTCGAAGTCTTTAGGTCGTTGAAGCGCCTGGGTTGTTAGGTCGAAGCTTTAGGTCGGTAGGGGTTATAGGTCGTAGGTCGTGGCTCCATAGGTCGTGTACGACCTAACTCCGAGCGACCTAGGGGTGATTTCAGCTATAAATAGAGGGGGTTGGCTTCATTTTTGGAATCCGGATTTCGAAGCGACGAAGTGCTGCCATTTTGTGAGCTCGACTTCTACACTTCTTCACTTCTTTTCTCCACTCTAATCTAGTGCTTCCTTTCATCCAAATCGAAGATCAAGATCGAAGATCCAAGAGCTAAAGTTGAAGATCTTCATCCATTGAAGTGAGATTTCTTCGTTTGAAGCGGATTTGTGATAGATCAAGCTTGATCCTTCGCTGTCCAGATCTGAAGTGTGTTGATTTGAGGTTGTTTAGGTGATTTGGTGAGTGATGATTATCTCTCACACGGATCCAAAGGAGTATATCGGATTGTTGGCTCGATTTGGTGTTAAAATAGTGATTTTCATGCATTTTCTTCATCCTAAGTGTAGATCCATGTAGATCCCTTGTTCATGATGATTTGACAACCATTTTACTAAGTGTTAACCTATGAAAGTTCATTCATCAAGATTGTAGAGATATTTCTCATGATTTCATGCTTGTTAGACTTTCATCTCTTTAATTACGAAATTGCCATTATTGTGATAATTGTCTACTTAGATCATATTTGAATGCTTGATTGTTTGGATTAATGTTTGATTTGGTTGATTGCTATGAATTAGATGATTGATGATTTGATTTAGACCGAAGATGATTCAAAAGCTAAGGGAAAGGCTCTTGAATGGGGAAAGCTGCTCGTGGCATATGAAGCGGGATGATGAAGCTCTTATGCATAGACTCGATGATGATGATGTTGAGATGAGACTTTGCGAGGATGTGATGAAGCAAAGTATGATATGAGAAAGTCTTGGTCTAATCCAGACGGGATCATTCCAAGCACGTTGATAACTCGGTGATATGATTCGAGTTAAGAGTAATGGATGCTTGAGAGGCGCTTGAGCTAGTATGGAAATAGTCGTCAAGAAGGATGACTAGGAGGCTTGGATAGCATCGTTGTTGAAGGTTCTAGCATGCTTTAAGCAAGAGTACGTTTGGGCAGATTCGATAGTCCCAACGGCCAACTGTTGATGGTCGAGTACTCTGGGCAGATTCGATAGTCCTAGGCACGGGCTGCGACGACGTGCGGGAGTTATGTCTAGAACCGGGGTTTCCATTAGCCCTTGACGGACGGCTGAAAGAATGTGCCGGTCATTCAATTAACGGTGATATCGAAGCAATGATAACAGTGATAGCCAGAGTCATGGATGTTTGGTTGTATCGTCATTCGGTCTCAAGAGCAGTGTTTTCTGGGTGCTTATCTGATCTTGGTTTAGGCCTTGGGGGTTTGTGCTTGGAAAACATCGCCCTTGACTCGAGTGATAATTTCTTTACTTTACATTGTATGCTCTGTTATGTTTGCTTCTGCTTAGTGTGTGTCTGGGGGCTATCACTGTAGAAAGAGGTTGGAGTGGGAGGGTTGTATTCCTATTCCTTTTCCTTTATGCTCTTTTGGTATGTTGTTAGTTAATTTACTACTCACTAAGACTGTTGTCTGACTCAAGGCTTTATGTTTCAATTCTTATTGCCTTGGGCTGTTCGTCCATTTTGGGACGGGCAGACTAGGTAGCAGGTGATAGGTGCTGATCTTGCTTTCCACGGTGTTGATATCGAAGACGAGCTGGAGGGTTGCATATTATTTCTTACTATATGTACTGGGTGTTCCGCTGCTTTGTATTCTCTGAGTGATATGTAGTGAGGCTTGTTGTAGTGACTATTCAGATGCTTGTATTCAACTATTATGAAGTTTTATATGATGGCATTCTATTCTGTGAAGCTTCTATATATATATATATATATTTTCTATTGTATTTTGTCTATGCGCTGTGAGTAATACGATAGATTTTGTTGTTTTAATTTACCTTGGCAACTGTCCATGGTCGCCTGGCACACTTTACAGCGCACTATCTCTAGATTCGGTGCAGGGGTCATGGGCGGTCGTCACATTATGTATATCTAATTCCAATTCAGAAATAACTTAAATGCTAATTCATACATGATGTAGTATTATCCATGTAGATCTATCCGAGACCTTGATCTAAGCACAATTTTTATATCTACAATGAAGGGTAGAAAAAATAGCATCTAAGATTTTATTTTAAAAAAAAATTTAGGTATATATGAAGAGTATATTTTTTATATATTTAGTTTTTTTTGTTAAATTGTTGATGAAAGATTTTGAATTGAGTAGATTTGCACTTCACATTTGGATCCGTTGCTCTGCTATTTATCTGTATATATTCTCGTTTTTTGAGCCAGTATTTAGATACTATTTATTGTTAGTTTATTCATAAAAAGGTGGGATTTGTGAATAACTAAAAGGAACTTGTATCCACCTTATTATACCAGCTTCTACTAAAATAGCTGCTGAAATTGCTTTTAGCAGAATATATTTATGTTTTACGACTTTTGTTCATTTTATAATCTTTCAAAATAAATGGAAATATTTTATACCAAATAGCTTAACAATTAATCTATTAACATATGTATCAATTCTTTTTATTGAGAACAAGACTATGTAATTTAATTCAATTTTACCATAAACTATGCATGAACTACTTCATATTTATTAATGATTTGAAGAGTAATCAATACTTGAAACTCAAAGTGCATATAAAGCTTGGCAGGACAAAAGAATTTGGTACTAGTGGAGTTATGTTGACCTCATAGATGAAGTACACTTTTGTATTTTTGATACTAATCCATTTATCTATCTATCAATATTATAATTATTTTTGTGCAGTCCTTCGACCACCTTTCAATGGACAATAGTCCAGATAAAGTTGATGAAACTTTCTCTTGTTGGAAACACAGTTCCATACAAAATGCCTATCTAAGATTAGATTTTAGTTTACTTCAAACAAAAGTGACGCCATGTCACCAGCATTTCACTATTTTGACATTTGACATTCATAATAGTTATAGACAGTTCTTCCAAAATGGATGTATTAAGTTTCAGAAATCTTATGCATATTGGTACTAACTGTAACAAGTCTCTTTCCAGTTTAATATTCGATTACTATTCACTACAAGAAAACTTGGTAACAATAGCAATCTTTTCTGTATTCAATTTAGTGCATACACATATCAGAATGAATTTTTCATAAAAACTTCAACTTCATTACAATGCACAATGAAGTTTTGTTTTTTGGAGAATGGCAGTTTTGTTGGTTTGGTGGGTGGTTTGCAGTAATTGGTGTGCAAGTTGTATGGTAAACAGGGTGATTATGACAAGTTTGTATGGGATGAAGTATTTTGGAGGCAGCAGTGTGGTTGCAGTGTTGATGAAATTTGGGATGATGAAGTAGTTGGTTTGGATTTGGAAGTTGATTAGTGGGAGTTAAGTTGGAGATTTGCAGTGGTAAGTTGAGAAATGTTTATGGGAAGAGGCAGTGAGCAAGGTTGAATGCTGTAGTTGTAACAGTGAGGCAGTGATTATGAAAATGTAGAAGTATGGTGATGGTATTGATCGATGTTTGTAGATTATGAAAGTGTAGAAGTAAGTTGATTAGTGATTAGGAAGGTTGCAGACAAGTGAGGAGCAGTTCTGGCTGTAGAGTTGGAAGTGGACAGAGGACAGTTAACAAGGTTGGGTGAACTTGCAGTTGTGGATCAGTGATGAAATGGCGGGGCTGTCGGGTAGATTTGGTTGAAGTAGTTGAATTGAAATGTAGGCAGTTTTGAGTGTTGTAGTGATGGTCTTGCAGTCGAGTGGTCAGTCTTTGGAGATGATGTTGTTGGTGGTTTTGAGAGGGAGATGGTGGTTAAGCTGCAGGCAAGAAGCAGTGAAGTTTGTGAGTAGTAGGATAGTAGTTGTCGGCATGGATGGTTGAGATGACAATATTGTGGTGGTTGTGTATGAAGTTGCAGGTGTACAGCTTGATGATACGGGGAAGAGGTTGGTGCAATGTAATGGGGGAGGAAGTTGATTGTCAATAGCAGTTGATCTTGTTGATGGAAGAAGGTGAAGTGTAAGTGGAGACAGTGGTAGTAGTGGTGGTGAGTGTCAGTTCAGAAGGTGGCAGTGTGTTTGAATGTAGAAGAGGCAGTGGCTAATGCAATATTCAATTGACAGCAGTTTTGAAAAGTATGGCAGTGGTTAGCGAAAATGCTAACAATCCTAACATGCATATTGTGTGTGTATTTAAAAAGAAAAGAGGTGATCTTGGTATTAATTCCAGGAATAGGTCCTGGCTGTCTAGTGATTTTACCTCCAAGCTCTTTGGTAACTAAATCAACAGCTTCAGCACTTTTATACTTTGTCTACTTTGTCATTTAATGCAGGAACTTGGTTAACACTGAAGCAACCTGGAGCAATGTTTAGATCCTTGCAAGAATCTTCTGTAGCAGCCATTTCCGTATCATAGTCTCCATAACTGAGTATTTGTGTCCATTTGTTAGACTATTTTGAGCTATTATCATGTGACCATGTCTTGTAGTATTTGTGTTCATTTGTTAGACTATTTTGAACTATTATCATGCGACCATGTCTTGTAGTATTTGAAATATTAGCAGAATTATTTGAAACTTCTCCACTGGTTTGATTGTGTGTTTCCAAATTAGAATTCACTGCAACGTTATCATTGTTACATATAGTTGTTGTCATCTTCTCGATTTGTTATTTTTGGGATCCACATTTTAATATATATATATATATATATCTGTGTGTGTAATGTGTATACATATATCTATCTGTGTGCATATATATATATGTAATATAATAAAATGAAAATTGAAACAAATGCTGAAAATTAATATTATATAGAATAGCGTTTGAAAAACGCTATTGATTCATCAAATGCTATATATGAGATGTAAGATTTTTCCACCAAAAATGCTATAATAGAATCAAAAACGCTATAGTAGAAAATAAAAACGCTATGCAAGCATGACAAGAAATGCTATCGGAAAACATTGTAACGCTATAACATGGTTTGATGAAATGCTATAAAATGTGCTCAAAAACGCTATAGAAGTTAAATGAAGGATTATAATTCCCTATAGCGTTTAAGTTTAATAACAGAGAAAAAACGCTATTGTAGGTTGCACACGCTATGACCTTTGTAAATGCTATTAGATATTATAGCATTTTCCTTCCTGCCATGTAATGCTGCCGGCCTACCATAGCTTGTCGTTTCACGGCGTTCTCTGAAACGCTATGGTAGCCTGTTATAGCGTTTTTCAAACGCTATGAAACCCATAAACTATTGTAGTGTTTTGATCGAATTGAAATCCTTTTACAATTTGTTAAGGGTAGTTTGGGCTTTAAAAATTAAATTTCAGCCCACTTATGTTTAGATGCCGAGATTCTATCAGAGGCAAAACCCATTCTCCTTTTGTTCATTCGAAAACCCGGTCCCCATTTCATTTTTTTCGTGAAAACCTAAATCAAATCGAAGAAGTAAAAATGGCGGCCTCGTAAAATAAAGGCTGCTCGTCGCTCGTTCTTCAATTCGATAGCTAGGGCTTTGGAAAATCGAGGGTGCTGACTTCAATCAGATCGATCGAAAGCTCCGTCGATCGTCGTGTTCTTCGCTTCGGCAAAGGTGAGTGATCGCATCACTCACATCTAATTCAAATAGCTTGAGCTCGTTGTTTATTTGTTCTCATTGGCTTCGGCCATTCTTGTTCATGGTTGGCTTTAAGTTGGCTATCACTGCTTTGAACTGGTGATTTTGTCTATATTGGGCTTCGGCCATTAGTTTTTGGTTTTAATGCCTGAGATGATACTTTAACTTACTTTAAACTGCTAGTGCACCTGGTTTCATGTATATAATTGAAATTGTCTTTGTCTTTACCTTGTGACATCGGCTTTGAATTGCTGGCATTTTTGGTTTGTGTGAAATTCTGGTGACTTCGGAATTGATTTTTATTTGCCGTGGCTACACACTGGTTCGTACATGCTTTGACATTGGTCCTTTCTCAGTGATATTGGCCTTGACTTGGTTGCTAACTTGATTTTGTGAAAATAATTGTGAATGGAATTTGGGTTAGGCTCTGCCTTGATTTGAAACCGCAGTTCCCTGTTTTTGAACTCGTTTCGTTGTTGTTGATTTCTTGTTTTTCTGGTATTCACGGCACTGCCTTATCTCGTGAACGCCACGGCTCGACTTCCATCTGACTTCGGTCACGTGGTTGTGTGAATGTGATTTCATAACTTCGTATTATCGTCAGCTATCACCATTGCTTTGTTATTGTTTCTGCCCATTTCGATTTGAATTTAATACTTTTGTTTATCGAAGGTGGTTTTTTTTAAATTGAGCCTCTGTCTTGCTTGTTTGAATTCGTCTTTGACTTCGGTCGCTTTGGCTTGTGATAATGTTGGCCTCGGCTTTAACTTGATTTTGACGAAGTGATTTCATTCGACTTTGGTTAATTCTTTGATGTTGAACAGAGGACTTCGGTCTTGATTTGTATATGACACTCCAATGTGTGTCAGTTTTGTTTATTGAGTCATGATGCATTGCTTTGGTTGCTGCCTGGTCGATCATAGCAATTCACAGGTCTTGGACTTTGTTGTTGTATCTGCCTTGAATCTCTTTTTGACTTCACTTTGAAACCTATGTGTAGTTTTACTGTTGCATTCGTATGTATGCTAAAAATTACTCCTCAGTGACATTTACTTGCATACATATACTTAAATGTTTTAATGGCAGCTGTGTCACCTTATCTTGGGTACACATGGTTGTTTCAGATACTAGTGTATTGCTTGCACTTGAATTTCTTGACTTGTAGTTTACATGCTTGTTGACATCTATGATTGCATGAATTCTGATGGCTTCGGCTTTCACTTGATTTTACGATGTTGAATTTGAAGTACTTGTCGACTTTGGTATACTGCCTGGTCAACATGTATGTATGCGTGGACTTTGCTGATTTGAGGTTGCCTATGATCTTTGTACTGCTGTACCACTCACATTTTGATCATCAAGTATGCACTCCCACGTTGCTATGTTGTTTTGTGTGGTATCTGGTCTTCGACTTTGCATTTCCTATGTGTATTGGCTTCGGCCATTATGCACTTGATTTATTTGCATATTTGACCTTGTCATATTCTGCATATATTGGGGACTTCATTCTTTACTACTTTGATTTTGTCGCAGTCATTTTACTGCATACATTGGGGACTGTACATTTGAGTTAGATCACTGATGCATTACCGTCACCCTTTATTTGATTCTGTGGTTTAGTAGCACTTCATGTTACCTTGATTACACTATCCTTATATCTAGTGGTGACTGCAGTTTTAGGTTGCAGTCTTGCCCTTGTTGGTTTGCATTGCATTAATACATTTGGATTTGTTTTCGAATTCCCTTGAGTTGAACCCGGTATTTTGGGTTTGACCTTGTGATCGTTTGTGAATTTTTAATGTGTACATGTGTGCACATTGTCCATGTCTGCCTGCTTTGACTATTGAGGCCGTGGCATTGAGATTTGAATCTTCATTTGATTCTGGTTCGTTGATTCTTTTGTGTATTTCAGGTTGTAGTGGCGAGGCAGTATACGCGTGCGTATACTGCAGCCCTACCAGAATTGATGTTTTAAATTGATTTTGTTGTTAATTGCCATTTAGGAAATTCTGATGTTTTCTAAATTATCTTCATTGATAATCTTTTTATCTATCTTTATTGATGATTTGGATCTGTTGATATGTTGTTTAACACTGTTTAGTGTTATATCTGCCATTATCCGATTCTCTTATCGAGGAGTCGGATATACGAGATATCTGTGACTGTTGTCTATTTGATATTTGATTATTATTGCTTCTTAATAACTGAGTTTGAATTAGACTGACCCGTGTATTATTTTCTTTTGAATTTAAAACTCGGGTCAGACCCGAGTTATTTCAGGTTGTAGATTTCCTGCTTTGGGTTGCTGTTTGAGCTACGAAGACTTTTCATATCTTTTGAAGTGGTCTGCGTCTTTTTGTGGTAGTCAGTGTACTGATTAGGTTGATATGTATTCATGTACATTAGTTGATAATGTATTTGTATATATAACTTCCAGAGTCGACAGTTGTAGTTGTATCATATGTATTGTGTCAACTGTATTGTAACTGACATCAGTTATATATATATATATATATGAGACTTTTGTTATCTGTGTTCCGCATTCTTTTTGTATCTGTGTTGTTATTATATATATTGTCCTAAACTATTATGAACCATCGTAGCTTGTTTTATACTGGAATTGGGTATGTCGATGGGAGTAAATAAATAAGAGATGAAAAATAAAAATATATACCACTCCTATCGAAATAACCAATACTAGTGTAAGGCCAACTATGAATGGCCGCTCCTATCCAGCCTTATTCTTCGTAATAACAGACAGTATTTCTTTTAATACTCTTTGTTATTGTGAGCATAAAGGTGGGGCGTTACAGTTGGTATCAGAGCTTGGGGTTTATGGACATAATATAAAACATAACTTAGATGGAACATGTGTTACAACTATTGGTCGGTATTTTATTTATGCTTTGAGTCAAAAACTAAAGTTTTGAAATTATGATGAAATTTTTAAATATCTTTATTTAAAAATAAAAGAGAGACTGTGTTTTGTTGATTGACTAATTTGTGTTCTGTTTATCAGAGTGCGCAGCGGAAACAGTGAAACTGTCTTCGCTGAATACAGCTGATAATCTATTTAATTTAAAAATCAAAATGTGAAATTGAAATAAATTTCATTTGTTGTTTACATAGCTGTGTTTATTTTGTTTCTTTGAGAATTTCGAATCCGAATTGAGGATTCGAAACGATTGCAGTTATGTGATTTTTATTGAGATTTTTGCTGGTTTTCTTTTATGCTAATCATATATTGATTAGATTTTTGCTGGTTTGAATTATCTTCACTGAAGATACATTCGAATGATTTCTTTGTTTATTTTGTAATACGTGCAAAATTGAGTTGCACGTTACTGCATTTATTTTACGTTGGACCGGTGTTTGGTTTAAATGTATTCTGTTGCCGTTATTCTATAACGGGATTTTTACACCGATGTTAAGTTTTGAAGCACGGTGTTTTGTTGGCATTTTGAGGAATGAAAATTCACTGATATTACATTTTGATGTAAGTTATTTTGATGAGATTTTGACGTTTAAAAATTACTGTCGTTTTGGCTTCAGTAATCATCAAATTTTATAAGTGGATTTTCAAGCGGTTAACCCACAATGCTGATTTTGAGATTCGTTTTTCGATGTTTTGAGAAGTGCAATTTTCTTTTCGAAATTGCTACTGATGTTGTTGCTTTAATCACGTGATTGGAAAATCGGTTTTAAAATGAAAATTGTTTTATAAATTTTTTTAACAGTTTGCGCTTTCAAAAGAATGAGGAAGCGACTTAAACGATTCAGCAAAATCGAGGACTATGAACCGTTTCTTTTACTGATTCGCTTAACTCCGGACTTGTCCAGTTGAGAATGTGAATTGTTATTTTTATAAAATAAATAAAATTGTTTTCAGGAATTTTACAGTTTGCGCTTTCAAAAGAATAAGGAAACAATTTAAATGTTTCAGCAAAATCGAGGACTATGACCCCTTTCTTTTACTAATTCGCTTAATTCCGGACTTGTCCGTTTGAGAATGTAAAATGTATTTTTACAAAATACACAATTTTTCACTTTCAAGGAAACGATGAAGAGAATCAAACGATTTAGTAAAACACGTGGTATGGGACATGTGCGTTTGCTATTTCGGTTAATTCCGGACTTGTTAATTGAAACTTCTGCTGTTTTGATGATTCTGATGATTTTGTGTGCTTTCGAGCCACTATGTTGGACCTTCGGGTCATCTGCTGGACCTTCCGGTCATTTGTTGGACCTTCGGGTCATTTGTTGGGCTTTCGGGCCACTCTGATGGACTTTCGGGTCAAATACCAGTACTAGACCTTCGGGTCACTCTGCGGACCTTCGTGTCAATCTGATGGGCACCAATATTATGTTGAGTACTTGGTAGGCTTCGGCCATTTGTTGATGCACGTGCGGCGAACTAAAAACTCGCCATCTGATGGGATCGATCCAAGCTTTTATGTTGATTTTCTAGTCTTCTTAATTGATTTCTAGATATTTGTTGTTTCTAATTATCTGCAGGTAATTAGATATCTGATGTTATGTGGTTTAATTATCGTATCGATAATTAAATATTTGATATTTTGATTATCGTTTTTGATAATCGGATATTTGTTGTTTCTAATTATTACTTGTGATAATTAGATATTTGAGATTTGATTATCATTTGTGATAATTAAATATTTGTTGATTTGAGATTTGATTATCGTTTTTGATAATCGAATATTTGTTGATTTGTGATTTGATTATCGTTTTTGATAATCGAATATTTGTTGATTTGAGATTTGATTATCGTTTTTGATAATCGAATATTTGTGATTTGAGATTTGATTATCGTTTTTGATAATCGAATATTTGTTGATTTGAGATTTGATTATCGTTTTTGATAATCGAGTATTTGTTGATTTGAGATTTGATTATCGTTTTTGATAATCGAGTATTTGTTGATTTGAAATTTGATTATCGTTTTTGATAATCGAATATTTGTTGATTTGAGATTTGATTATCGTTTTTGATAATCGAATATTTGTTGATTTGAGATTTGATTATCGTTTTTGATAATCGAATATTTGTGATTTGAAATTTGATTATCGTTTTTGATAATCGAATATTTGTTGATTTGAGATTTGATTATCGTTTTTGATAATCGAATATTTGTTGATTTGAAATTTGATTATCGTTTTTGATAATTGAGTATTTGTTGAGTTGAGATTTGATTATCGTTTTGATAATCGAATATTTGTTGATTTGAAATTTGATTATCGTTTTTGATAATCGAATATTTGTGATTTGAAATTTGATTATCGTTTTTGATAATCGAATATTTGTTGATTTGAGATTTGATTATCGTTTTTGATAATCGAATATTTGTTGATTTGAGATCTGATTATCGTTTTTGATAATCGAATATTTGTTGATTTGAGATTTGATTATCGTTTTTTTATAAGTAGATATTTGATGATTTGATGTTTCCTGATTATCGTTGTGATAATTAGATATTGGTTGATTGCTGATTTTTATTGATATGAGAATTTCTAGTCTCTAATTGAGTCTAGATTATGTTGATTTTATTGAATTGCTATTTTCTATCTATCTCTGTTGATAGTTAGAGTCGGCTGATTATAAAGTTTGTGTTTTCTAGTTAATTGTTGGGTAACTAGATATTTGCAGCTTTGCGAATTGTGATTTGCGCTTTCTAATCATCTTTTGTTGATAATTAGATTTTGCTGTTTTCTAATTATCGTATCGACAATTGGATATTGCTGTTTTGAGATTTCTGTATTTCTGAATATTTAATTGGTAATTGAATATTGCTGATGATTGCATTTATTCAGTTTTGTTGTTTTTTGATTATCTATTGATAATCAGACTTTGTTGAGAATTTGTGAAATTCTTTTATGAAAATAAAAGATTTCTTTAGTGTTTGTGTTCTCGATCTTTTATTTTCAAACTTAACCAGTTTATGTTAGAAAAAAATAATTGTTATTGACAACCTTAATTATGAAAATTGCGGGGACGCAATTTTTATAAGGAGGGGAGTCTGTAACAACCCTGGGATTTTTGTAACAATTATTTATCGTCAAAATGACGATTAAATCGTTGTTAATTGCTAATGCAGATTTTGATCGAATTGAAATCCTTTTACAATTTGTTAAGGGTAGTTTGGGCTTTAAAAATTGAATTTCAGCCCACTTATGTTTAGATGCCGAGATTCTATAAGAGGCAAAACCCATTCTCCTTTTGTTCGTTCGAAAACCCGGTCCCCCTTTCATTTTTTTCGTGAAAACCTAAATCAAATCGAAGAAGTAAAAATGGCGGCCTCGTAAAATAAGGGCTGCTCGTCGCTCGTTCTTCAATTCGATAGCTAGGGCTTTGGAAAATCGAGGGTGCCGACTTCAATCAGATCGATCGAAAGCTCCGTCGATCGTCGGGTTCTTCGCTTTGGCAAAGGTGAGTGATCGCATCACTCACATCTAATTCAAATAGCTTGAGCTTGTTGTTTATTTGTTCTCGTTGGCTTCGGCCATTCTTGTTCATGGTTGGCTTTAAGTTGGCTATCACTGCTTTGAATTGGTGATTTTGTCTATATTGGGCTTCGGCCATTAGTTTTTGGTTTTAATGCCTGAGATGATACTTTAACTTGCTTTAAACTGCTAGTGCACCTGGTTTCATGTATATAATTGAAATTGTCTTTGTTTTTACCTTGTGACATCGGCTTTGAATTGCTGGCATTTTTGGTTTGTGTGAAATTCTGGTGACTTCAGAATTGATTTTTATTTGTTATGGCCACACACTGGTTCGTACAAGCTTTGACATTGGTCCTTTCTCAGTGATATTGGCCTTGACTTGGTTGCTAACTTGATTTTGCGAAAATAATTGTGAATGGAATTTGGGTTAGGCTCTGCCTTGATTTGAAACCGCAGTTCCCTGTTTTTGAACTCGTTTCGTTGTTGTTGATTTCTTGTTTTTCTGGTATTCACGACACTGCCTTATCTCGTGAACACCACGGCTCGACTTCCATCTGACTTCGGTCACGTGGTTGTGTGAATGTGATTTCATAACTTCGTATTATCGTCAGCTATCACCATTGCTTTGTTATTGTTTCTGCCCATTTCGATTTGAATTTAATACTTTTGTTTATCGAAGGTGGTTTTTTTTGAAATTGAGCCTCTGTCTTGCTTGTTTGAATTCGTCTTTGACTTCGGTCGCTTTGGCTTGTGATAATGTTGGCCTCGGCTTTAACTTGATTTTGACGAAGTGATTTCATTCGACTTTGGTTAATTCTTGGACGTTGAACAGAGGACTTCGGTCTTGATTTGTATATGACACTCCAATGTGTGTCAGTTTTGTTTATTGAGTCATGATGCATTGCTTTGGTTGCTGCCTGGTCGATCATAGCGATTCACAGGTCATGGACTTTGTTGTTGTATCTGCCTTGAATCTCTTTTTGACTTCACTTTGAAACCTATGTGTAGTTTTACTGTTGCATTCGTATGTATGCTAAAAATTACTCCTCAGTGACATTTACTTGCATACATATACTTAAATGTTTTAATGGCAGCTGTGTCGCCTTATCTTGGGTACACATGGTTGTTTCAGATACTAGTGTATTGCTTGCACTTGAATTTGTTGACTTGTAGTTTACATACTTGTTGACATCTCTGATTGCATGAATTCTGATAGCTTCGGCTTTCACTTGATTTTACGATGTTGAATTTGAAGGACTTGTCGACTTTGGTATACTTCCTGGTCAACATGTATGTATGCGTGGACTTTGCTGATTTAAGGTTGCCTATGATCTTTGTACTGCTGTACCACTCACATTTTGATCATCAAGTATGCACTCCCACGTTGCTATGTTGTTTTGTGTGGTATCTGGTCTTTGACTTTGCATTTCCTATGTGTATTGGATTCGGCCATTATGCACTTGATTTATTTGCATATTTGACCTTGTCATATTCTGCATATATTGGGGACTTCATTCTTTACTACTTTGATTTTGTCGCAGTCATTTTACTGCATACATTGGGGACTGTACATTTGAGTTAGATCACTGATGCATTACCATCACCCTTTATTTGATTCTGTGGTTTAGTAGCACTTCATGTTACCTTGATTACACTATCTTTATATCTAGTGGTGGCTGCAGTTTTTGGTTGCAGTCTTGCCCTTGTTGGTTTGCATTGCATTAATACATTTGGATTTGTTTTCGAATTCCCTTGAGTTGAACTCGGTATTTTGGGTTTGATCTTGTGATCGTTTGTGAAATTTTAATGTGTACATGTGTGCACATTGTCCATGTCTGCCTGCTTTGACTATTGAGGCCGTGGCATTGAGATTTGAATCTTCATTTGATTCTGGTTCGTTGATTCTTTTGTGTATTTCAGGTTGTAGTGGCGAGGCAGTATACGCGTGCGTATACTGCAGCCCTACCAGAATTGATGTTTTAAATTGATTTTGTTGTTAATTGCCGTTTAGGCAATTCTGATGTTTTCTAAATTATCTTCATTGATAATATTTTTATCTATCTTTATTGATGATTTGGATCTGTTGATATGTTGTTTAACACTGTTTAGTGTTATATCTGCCGTTATTCGATTCTCTTATCAAGGAGTCGGATATACGAGATCTCTTTGACTGTCGTCTATTTGATATTTGATTATTATTGCTTCTGTGCATTAACAACTGAGTTTGAATTAGACTGACCCGTGTATTATTTTCTTTTGAATTTAATACTTGGGTCAGACCCGAGTTATTTCAGGTTGTAGATTTCCTGCTTTGGGTTGCTGTTTGAGCTACGAAGACTTTTCATATCTTTTGAAGTGGTCTGCGTCTTTCTGTAGTAGTCAGTGTACTGATTAGGTTGATATGTATTCATGTACATTAGTTGATAATGTATTTGTATATATAACTTACAGAGTCGACAGTTGTAGTTGTATCATATGTATTGTGTCAACTATAATGTAACTGACATCAGTTATATATATATATGAGACTTTTGTTATCTGTGTTCCGCATTCTTTTTGTATCTGTGTTGTTATTATATATATTGTCCTAAACTATTATGAACCATCGTAGCTTGTTTTATGCTGGAATTGGGTATGTCGATGGGAGTAAATAAATAAGAGATGAAAAATAAAAATATATACCACTCCTATCGAAATAACCAATACTAGTGTAAGGCCAACTACGGATGGCCGCTCCTATCCAGCCTTATTCTTCGTAATAACAGACAGTATTTCTTTTAATACTCTATGTTATTGTGAGCATAGAGGTGGGACGTTACAATTACTTAAACCCGAGGGAAAGAAACTCACTTAAGTAAACCAAATTGGACCCCAACCCCAACCCTAAGTGGGTTGTGTGGCCCACACCCACAATCGGTTAATTTTCTAATCCTAGTCACGAGCTAAGGCCTAGTGTACAATTCCTCCACTCTAATGGTAGGGATAGTTCAGTAATATTAACACTTGTGAGTTTTTTAGGTGAAGGAATGTTCAAACACTGATCGATTGATGTTGATTTCACTATGGGATCGTTCAACAACTTGCTTAGTGAAGGCCCATCAATGTACCAGACCACTGGTTAAGCTCAAATTAGCAAAGTAAAAGCAACATTGAGAAAGAAGAAGCAACAATAAAATCTACTCAACCTTTGATTGCAAATCAAAATTTGACATAACATCAAAATAAGAATAAAGCATAAAGAGTCAAAACAAAAGTTAACGAAGATGATTGATATTGTAATAACCCAAGTAAGGTGAAGAAGATGAAAGTTTTTCCTTCTTTCTTGCTAATGGAAGATGTTACACTTGTATTTCTCAAGCTAAGTTAAAGGGGAATTAAATAAGGCACGAAGCCGAAATAGCTACCCTCACAATAAAAGTTAAGACGAAAAGAAAAGGAGATTGAAGTGATAATGGTACTACACAAAAAGCTGATCGGCGGTCACGATACTCGATTCGACCAAAGAACTACAGCCAAAACATAGGAAGTCACAACGGAACAAAATACTATGCTCATAATACGAGCCACAAAGATACTAGATCTCTGCCCATCTCTTGGTATTAGTATTACATTAGGATACTAAAGACAAGATCCGATATAGTCATAAGAAACATACAATAAAGTACTGCGCCTACAAGCCATAACTCTTACTTTGTTAATATCCTCAAGACGGATTTGCACTGCGCATACTGATTACTACCTACGCGGAACCACATGGCATCAGAAGCATCTCAAAGGGCTACACAAGGACACTCAAACAATGCTCCACCGTAGATCCACACTTACAGGAAAATAGCAAAGATATGAGATTACTCTTATTAATAACCCATGCAACGAGGGCAACCCAAGTCACAGTCATCTCAGATCACAGATCACTTTTGTACATATATTGACTAACTCTCGAGTTAGGACATGAACCCTGAGGTCAAAAGCTGCTTAGAACAATCACACTTGAGAATCAAGAAAACACCGCAGTATCATGCAAGTATCGCACAACAACCAGTATAGTCTCAATCTACCTGTGTCAGCATCGCCCCAAAACCAACGAGTAACTCTTGTTATCCTCCCTAGGACCCATATGCAAAGCCAATTCAAATTTGAGGTCTCCTACCATGATTTCAAATATTCCCACCATAATTTCAAGAGTTCCCACTTTCACCTCAAGCTTCCCCCCAAAAAACACATCAGCAATCTAGGTATATCGAATAGACAATGCAGATAGATGACACCTGGCAGGATCCAAGGGCTGAAATAAAATGACAAAAGACATATTGTGGCGATCCGCATATGCTATCATACTATAAATAAAAAAGGTACTTAGCAAGAAAAGGACTTTTACCTTTTTCACTTTTTGATACTTTTAAGGTTTTATTGTACTCTCTGCCATGAAAACCTATATCAGAAAATATAAAGGAAGAAATATTTCCCCTATAGACGTAGAATTCCTTAACATTCGAATCACATAAATTCCTCGTGTCCTTTACTATTTCTGCATTTTGTTATTTACATGCCTAGTTTTCAGTACCAGATCTTACCTTTGTTGTGCTAGAATTAAATTCTAGTTGGATTTACATTTTAACAAACTGTTAAAGTGCAACTATCTGATTGTGTAAGCATCCAGCGGCATAATTACTACTTAAAGGAAAATTTAATGCTACTTAACTTTGATAATTTAAAATCATTGAGGTAATTAGTACGATAATTACTTCCTCTTCAGTTGTACTGTTGTAAGACGAAAAATCTTACTACAGCAAAAGTTTACAATGTTCAGTAAAGAGCTATGAGAGGAGGAAGAGGAGTATTTATAGACAATGATGGCAGGTGGAAAATTTAAGCCATTAGATCAACTAAGCAGTAAATAATTTGAGCCGTCTAGGTTTCATCATTATTGCCAAATCAACAGTCATGTTTATGAACCATTACAGCAGTGCCTGGAGAAACCAACCATCAGTGCCAGTAATACGAGGACATGCGTCGGTAGCATTACATGCGCAAGTCATAAGTCCGCCCTTACTCACAGGCATGAACTTAGTAGGAAAATGTTGCTCGCTTTTCTAAAAGCATAGAATGGGCAGGCCCGCACAGTTCTACTAGCCCGCATAACACCAGCAAAGACCTACCTCGGGCCCATACCATGTCCCGGACTATGACCCATATGTTCCTAGAAGTTGGTACTATAGCTCGCCTATCTCATGAAGCCCGTGTTCGGCATGAATGACTAGCTCTCCCATTAAAAGGGTCTACTTGAAACTAGTGCACACGTTAACCAAGAAAAGCCCATTTGT
The DNA here is from genome assembly GCA_030737815.1 of Allium fistulosum. NCBI lineage: Eukaryota > Viridiplantae > Streptophyta > Magnoliopsida > Asparagales > Amaryllidaceae > Allium > Allium fistulosum. The sequence continues at coordinate 995,912,473 of CM060903.1, forward strand.
TCCTTAAGGGGCGAAGGAAAGAGACATTGGCCTAACATGTAAAATGAATCTCAACAGTCAAGCGACCTAGCCAACGACCCACTCCCTGGCATGATCTCTCACTCGTCTTCTACCTCATTCACCTACACCTTCTGAAGTTCCTTTGTTTTGACATGGTCAGCTTTAGCCATAGGTATCCAACCACCCCTATAAATTTTCACTTAACATATAAGACTAGCATATAAGACAATTTTCACTTGACAAAAGCAATATTGCGATAACCACTCTTTTTCCTTTGCTTGCACCCTGGCAAAGCGTCACTACATAACCACTCCTTAATCTATTGTCCCCTGCTACAAACCAAGGCATGCTTAAGTACAAGTCTATAACTAGCGATCGCCTCAACAATGCAGTCCAGTTGGCATCCTAGTAGGCATGAACATCAATTGGATGACCAAATAAACTTCCTAGAGCAATTCCTAGACCTTTGCAGCTCAATCTCAACCATTCAAATCAAATTATAGCATATACAAATATAGCCAAACATGCACTGTTAATGGGGTTGAAAATCTAAAGTAACAAATGGCTAGGAACTGAGAAGGATTTTCTTGTTACTTGGTTTCACTGAGAATGCAGAACTCAGGAATTTTGGAGCTAGGAACTTGGATTTTAGGAAGCAATGAATAGGCCATCAACAAGGAAGCAAGTGATAGAAAGAAGCAATCAAGAGTGAAGTCAAGAGGCCTCCTCTGGAGCTGGAGCAGGTCAAGCATCCATCTATATCACCAGGGACGAGATGGAGACAATGCTGAAAAGGCCGGAAGACATGATACAGAACCTGCTTCGATAGGTTGGACATATTGGGGCACAAAGTCAAGGGAATGGACCAACCGCGGCTGCTGGCATTGCAGAACAAGGAACCGTGGCTGTAGAAGTATTTGGAGGTCAAAACCAGAACCAGACTGGAGAGGTTGGAGGAAATCAACCAAGGCCTGGGGGCAGACCTCCAGGATTGGATACTGGGAGAGCGGTGAATGAAGCTTAGCAAGCAGGGACCAACGTGAACATAAATGACCAATATGAAGAGTACTACCCGGAGTACCCCCTAGGACATGGGGGGCAATGTAGAGATGCAAACAGGGGACAACCCCTGGATGGAGATGAAAGAATGGCTGGACTAGTGCAATGGATTATGAGAGGAGGATTGTCAAGCAGGGGCTTAGAGAAAGTTAGTCGGAGTCCGTTCACTCCGAATATCAGAAATGCAAGGAATCCTCCAAAGTTCAAGTTACCCGCGTTGGATCCTTATGATGGGAAATCAGACCCGACCATGCATATTACCAGATATATCAGGCTTATGGAAGTGGTGGGGGCATCTGAGGAAGTGATGGCACGATGCTTCCCTCTATATCTGACAGACCTTGCTGCGCTTTGGTTCAGGCAGCTAGAGAAGGGATCAATCAGAACATGGGGTGAGCTAGTGGAACGCTTTATGAGACAGTTTAGGGTCCACGTGACGCGACCCAAGAGTGTGATGACCTTAGCTTCAATGAAGTAGAAGACCGGAGAGTCCATAAGAGATTTCCTATTGCGATTCAATGCAACGGTGGCTTCAGTAGATCGCCCGAATCCATCGATGATTTTGATGGCGGTGGTAGCAGGGGTTGCGAAAGGCACGGGGTTTAAGGATTCTCTGGCAAGAGATCCACCACAGGACCTCGGAGAATTCTATCATAAAGCTGAAAGGTTCATTCGGCTAGAGGATTCATGCGCCGAAAGGCGAGAAACAAACGCTGTACAAGGCGAAGGAACCTCCAAAGAACTACCTAGAGCAGACAAAGGTAAGCGAAAGCAGGACGACAGATATGACGGTCCTGATAGACGAAGGAAATTCTGAGAATCCAGGTTCAAACAATACACGGACTTGACGACAAACCTGGAACGGATTTACACGAAGACTCGGGGGCAGCTCCCCTATCGAAAACCACCCAGGAGAGATCCCACAGAACGGGAACGTGAAGTGGAAAGTACTGCCTATTCCATGAGCTGGAAGGGCATACTACCGATGAATGTTGCCATCTGAAGGATGAGGTGGAAGAGCATGTCAGAAGTGGTAGATTGCCACAATACGCCAGAGATCGGACGGTGACCTAACAGGACTAATCCTGGATCGGGAGCACGACTCGTCATCAATTGATCATGATGGCAAGGGCCAAGTTCAGGACTTGAACTTTGGTCGATTACATAAACTCTTTAGATTTGATTTTAAAATAAAACGGCTATTCCACTTACACATGTACGGGAACCAGAGAGATCCCCAGGCATGCTTTGAGATGGTAACAGACCGCTCTGCCTGGAGAGGTAGTATCTAGGTTTATCCTTTGTTTGTGATTGAACATTTGGAATTTTAAATTAATAAATGAACTTGAATTTCATAAAATGAACCCTTGACTAGAGGGTTAAAGGATGAATATTGAAAATTGATTTGAAATTGATCGCTTTATGACCCTACCCGGAGAGACGGGGTCCGGAGTGCAGGGAGTGATGCTGCTTCGCCGGAGAGTGACAGGATCGGCTCACTCAACGTTGTTTCCCCTTCATCGGAGAGTGACAGGATGGGATCCAGTAAGAGCCCGGAGAGGCTGACATCGGTCCAGGAGGATCATGACATCGCTTAATGTTCAGGGACACTAAACCGGAGTGCAGGGAGTGACGCTGCTTCGCCGGAGAGCGACAGGATCGGCTCACTCAACACTGTTTCCCCTTCACCGAAGAGTGACAGGATGGGATCCAGTAAGAGCCCGGAGAGGCTAACATCGGTCCAGGAGGATCAGGGCATTGCTTAATGTTCAGGGACGCTGAACCGGAACGCATGGGATAGGTTGCTTCGTCGAAGCGCGACACGATCTGCCTATTCAATCATTAAGTTTGGATCAAGCTTGGCAAGGGTCCGGAGAGGCCGTCAACGGTCTGGATAGATCGTAGGATTTGATTGCTGACTTCCAAGGGGGGAATTGGATAACGACTTGGAACGGTCGCGGAATAAACTATCAGATTCGGATGGAATCGTTTGATCACGAATGTATCGTGGACTTTGGATATCGGGATAGAAACTATTCAAAACACACCTTCCAATAGCAAGGCATATTTTGGGGGGCAAAGTGTTAACCCGCCTTTTGGCAAGGCCGTAGATATATGGACTTAACTAAATTTACTACTCATTCGTGTTGGTCCCTGCTTGCTGAGCTTCATTCACCGCTCTCCCAGTGTCCAATCCTGGAGGTCTGCCCCTAGGCCTTGGCTGATTTCCTCCAACCTCTCCAGTCTGGTTCTGGTTTTGACCTCGAGGTACTTCTGTAGCCCCGGTTCCTTGTTCTGCAATGCCAACAGCCGCGGTTGGTCCATTCCCTTGACTTTGTGCCCCAATATGTCCAACCTATCGAAGCAGGTTCTGTATCATGTCTTCCTGCCTTTTCAGCATCGTCTCCATCTTGTCCCTGGTGATATAGATGGACGCTTGACCTGCTCCAGCTCCAGAGGAGGCCTCTTGACTTCCCTCTTGATTGCTTCTTTCTGTCACTTGCTTCCTTGTTTATGGCCTAGCCATCGCTTCCTAGAATCCAAGTTCCTAGCTCCAAAATTCCTGAGTTCTTCCTTCTCAGTGAAACAAAGTAACAAGAAAATCCTTCTCAGTTCCTAGCCATTGTTATCGTCTCAGTTCCTAGACCTTCTTAGTTCCTAGCCATTGTTATCGTCTCTTATAATTCAAGTCATCATAAGAGAAACAAAGTAACAAGAAAATCCTCATGGTGGACATATATCAACTTCGACCGAACCGCTCTAAATCTTATCTTTTTACTTATTGCGCATTCTATTTCCTCATTTTACATTTTTAAATCAAGCGGTAGTGAGTATCTTTCACTAATAGCCATTCTCCCCTATAATTCCGAGGTTGGCTAAATTTCTAGTCGATATTAAACATTCCAATATTGTGTCATTGTATGTAGATTGGTACAAATCCAATTCCACTTATATCGAGTATAAAAGATTTCTTTAAATTCTTCACTGTGCATTAAAAAATCTAACTTGGACTGAGATACTGTGACGACCCGACTTTCCACTCCCGGAAAATCGCATCGACAGTAAGAAAGAAAGGGGTGAGAAGTAGAAAAGAGAGGAAGAGAAAAGAAACAAACACAAATACTCACAGCGGAAACGAACAAAATATATTATATCACATAAATATTACATAGTATCATATACATCATCTATCAGAGTTACACAGATTACACATCACATACTAGACAGTTATAAACATCTGTCTAGTTATTACATCTCAACATAATACAGATCAATACAAAGATCAACACAGCGGAAACTACTAACTATATCTACAACGCTGAAGCCTCCTGCTCCATTGCTCCTCCACAATTCGTCAAGGCTAACCTGAATCCCTTGGCTACTCGTAAAAATTTGAGTACCCAAGAGTTTATAAAACAGAAATAAACAACTTGGGTCAGACATGGGTCTGGTGTGAGTAACAGGTTAAACTTGTTTAACTTCAAAACCTTTTTGAAAGAAAAGGTATCACGTAAGACTCCCCACCAATAAATATGGGTAAGTTTTTACCTTACGCTAACCAAAACATTTGATAGGAAATTCGATTGTATTATAATAGGTCTAGGGTTTTCAAATAAATATGAAATAGCCGAAATTGTTACATTCATTAAATTCCAGCATACATATGTATACAATCAAGTCCGTTATCACTTATTGGAAGTTGGCTTTCCATACAATGGCAGGGCTACCGGGGTACCGCCCGTCACAGTACGTGGCCTAGATCACCGTACCGAGGATCACTCCCAATCCCCTGCAACACAAGGTCGGAACATCCCTTACTGGATAATTCCCGCACAAGATACCTCACGGTTGGGATCAGCAACCGCACCACTAAGTCGAAAATAGAAAGGGACATCTAGACAGAGGTAATCTTGTCCTACTTGGGTGCTACCCACTAACCTTGCTGCACCTCCCCTGTTTTAGCCATTCCCGGTTTGTGAGGCTTGAGGTCACGATTACCTTAGAAAAGAACACAAACTTAGAATGCTCATCGTCCACCTGACGATGTTCTGAAAGCATTCAATCCATATAAGTTCGTTCCGGGTTCGAACGAAACCGAAGGCATTATCTCGTTACACTCGTTTTGGAATCACCCTCAGAGTTAACGACAATAACCCTTGCACTCTGAATCTTCATCTTCACTTGATTCACGACCTATCGTTAATTTGGATCGATGTGGTATTCGGGTCTCCAGACCTGGAAATCCGGTATACGGAAACCCGATCCCGGTCTCATCGAAATCCAAAGCGTATCTTTTAAGGCCAAGTTGTTTTAAAGGTTAAAACAATTCAATCCATTATCTTTATACACAAAGAAAGATAATTCACAACAGATAATCAACATTATCAGATAATCCATATTATCATCACAATTCAACTAAACATCCATACGACACAGCATATATCTCATCAGAGATATCAATCAATGCAAAGTATCCAATACTAACACCCATTCATAAGTAATGATTTATATCATCTTAATTTAAATTGAATTAAATTAATTACTTCATTTTATAAATCCTTCTTACTTAACCATTAATTAATTACAATCAATTAATTAATTATCCTCTAATAATTCATTTCAATTAATCATCTTGATTAATAATCTTTTGATAATATTCAAGTAATTTATTCTCAATTAATTACTTAAATTAATTATCCTTAACCACTTATAGTAATTAACCTTTAATTACTTCATTAATTAATTAACTAAATTAATTTACTTAATTAACTATAATTAATTACATTAATCCTTAATTAATTACATTGATTAATTACTTCATTTATTAATTATTACTTAATTAACCAATCTTAATTACATCATTAATTATATTAATTAATGATCCTTAATTACAACTTAATTATTAATTACTTAATTAAATTAATTACATTAAGTAATTAATCTTTATTTAAACAACATTTATTAATCACTCTTGATTAATCTCATCTAGTAATTAACTCCCCTTAATTACTTCCATTAACTAAATTAATTATTCCTTAATTAATTTCTTAATTAATCCCTTGATTAATTTTTCAAAGTAATTAACTCAAATTACTTCTATTAATAAAATCATTTATTCAACTAATTACTTCCAGTAATTATCATATTATTTACTTCCCTAAATAATCTTATTTTAATAATTACATTAAGTAATTATTATCAAATCATCTCTTGATTTTTCTAAATTAATTAAACTTAATTAATTAACTTAACAAATCAAATTGACTTCAATTAATTACAATAAGTAATTAATTCTTAATTACTTCCATTAAGTAATTACATTTAAACAAATTCTAAAATTGATTATCTTCAAATTAATTAATCTAATTAATTATCAAAATTAACCCTATTAATTAATTATTTAATAATCCATAGTTAATGACTTCATTAACTATTATTTAATTACTTTCCTTAAGTAATTAACTTATATTAATTATTATTAATTCTAAATTAATAAATCTTAATAACCAATTTATTAATCTCTAATTACTAAATTAATTAAGTATTAACCATAACTTAATTATTTAATTACTCTATTAATTAATTCTTAACCATTAATTAATACTCTAATTTATAATCCTCAATTATAAATAAATCATCCCTAATTAATTAATCTTAATCATAAATAAATTAGTTTAAACCTTTAATTATTTATTTAATTAATCTAAATGATTAATTAATCAAACAATTTAATTATCCATTTAAATTTCCTAATAAACTATATAAACACAAGTCTTTAATTATTTTAAGATAAACTTTATTCTTATTGATAAACAAGTTATCATTTACTTTTTTTTTATTTGAAACATCCATTTCAAATTTACTTTTAAAATTTCATTTTAAATTCTGTATTTAAAATGAATATCAATTTATTTTTAACTAAGTTTTTAAAACCAATTTAAAAACTTTTCTTATTAAAAATCTTATCTCTTATAAAAGAAATTTAAGAAGAGTTTAAACCAATTTCCCTTTTATTTTTAAACATTTAATTAAATCTAACTACCATTTAAAACCTATTTAAAATATATAAATTTATAACTTATTTATTTCAAATCTTTAAGATTCAAAACCAACTTGAATCTACATAGTTAAACTTGACTTAAATTCTTGTTTACAATCTTCTTTATAAATTTAAAACCAGTTTAAAGCTTTAGAAACAGACAGTTTTTAAAAAACCTGTCAACTAAAAGGTACTCGAGTCCTACCTAATCTGCTTCGAGTTCCCACCCTAGTTTCCCCGAGTCTCCCTCGCAAAAACACTCAAAAGTCTCGAGTCTTTCCTTGTCACTGAGTCCAACCTTCCAGCTCCACTACTTCGAGTCGTCTTCCTAAATTACCCGAGTAATCTCCGGGCCAAACAACAACAATCTCGAGTCTCTCCTTCCATCCCCAAAGAACTGCTACCAGTACATACACTCGAACGTGCACGTGCACAGTCCAGATCGACGCCTCCGGCCATCACCGAGTATCTCCACCCATCGACGATCATCCACCTACCAGAAAACTACCATCACTACTTCGATCACTGCTCGAACTCGAAATCGAGCCTAATATCCCAAAACTAGGAACCAGACAACATTCCAAAGCCTGTCAACACCTCCTTGTTTTCGAAATCACGATCACCAGAACGCTAGCGACTTCGGCGACGAGTTCATCCATGTCACGACTACAATTTCCCAGAGTTCTATTGAACTCGATCGACTAGAGACATCGGGAAAGACCAATTTCCGATTAATACAAGAACTAGGGCTACCACCCCATTCTGATCACCGCCGCCTCCACAATGTTTAGAACACCTTCCAGATAATTTTCCCACCATCTCTGATAGCTTCTCTACCCACAAAAAGAATCCCGACCCTTCAATAACAATAGATCACCAAATATCACAAATTTCCCACTTTTCGTTCATCACAGAACTGCATCCTCATTTCTAAACTATAAATTGTGATTCTAATACCAAAAATCATGTTATAACTTATGTTTTCAATTTATATACCTGAATTTATAAATTACAAGGTTTGAGTTTTCACTTTTATAAACATTGCTCTGTGGTTTTTAGTTTACAGAGATACTCAGTTTTGAATTTGACTTAATTTAAAATTTAAACTTTAGTTTATGATGAAACAAACTAATTTTGTTTAATATCTGAAATCCAAATCAAGACTAGATCATGGGGTAATGATTTTAGATCAAAACTGGAGCCTGGAATTAAAGAAAACAGAGACACATTGATACAAAGCAACATGCACATCTATATACATTCAGATATATATGCAAAACCATCCATAAACATTTACACAAAACACATTTATCACAGAAATAAGCATGCAAACATAATTATACTTAAGTTATTTTAAGTAAGAATGTTACTCACCTGAAATAAAAATGAAACAGAGGCAGCCTCTTTAAATTTTGAAAAGCTTTTGAAAACTGTAAACTTGCATGCCCCTTTTGATTTAAAAACTTGAGTTATAGAAGCTTTAAACTTGATTAAACTTCATGCATGTTGGCTTCCAGGTTTGAGAAGAATGCAGACTGGCTTGAGTTGTTTCCAGATTGAAAAATGAATGCAGACTGGCCTTGTTTTGGTATTTAAAAACTGAGATTACAGGGATTGATTTCTCTTGAATTTGAAGGATGAGATTATAGGTTGTGAATCTGGTTTTTGTGAGGAGTTTGGATTACTGATTTTCAGATTTTGTATTAGAGAATTGGTTTGTTACAGGCTATAATTTGGTTTTTGTTTGAGAAGTATTGATTTCAGATTTGATTTTGAGAAATAAGTTTTCAGCTGAATTTCTTTGTTTAGAAATTAAATGAGAGAAAGAAAAAGAAAATATGAAGATGTGTGCTTATATAACTTAATTTATGAATTATCAAAAATCAAAGAAAAATAAAATACAAAATGACATTTGTCATCTTCCTATATTAACATGTTAACACATGTGCTTAGATGGTTTTACTAAGTTACACATATGATTTTACATGCAAAAATGAATTTATAAATGGATAAAGCTTTAATTAACAAATTCCTAATAACTATATACTTATTCAAATTTAAATCAAAGAAAATCAATCAACTTATATATATACATATATAACTACACATTAAATTTTTGAAAATAACAAATTCTATTTCCTTTAAAATCTATTTATTTTTATATATAAAACAATACATTATTAATATTGTTTGAAAATAACACATTTATCAATTTTAAATAATTTATAAAAGAAATTATCTCTTTATTAAGAAATATTTAAAAAGAAATAAAACAAACCATTTTTGTAAATCTTAATTATTTAAACTTAAGTAAAATATATGTTAAACCAATTAAAATATTTATCTAAAGTATATTTAAAACTAAAATGTTATTTATTTAAATAACTTTGAAAAGTCCAGATTAAACTAAATTTAAATTTCCAATTTTCCCAAAGCTTTTATTTACAATATATACAAATAAATATATATATTCAAATAGAAATATCTTATTAACTTTTAAAAGATAAAATCATCAATTAATACTAATTTAATCAGATTATTAAATTAAATTCAAATCTTATTATCAAAGATTATCCATATCAATTTAATTATTTAACAGATTATTAAATTGATATTGTTAAAATTTCCGGGATATTACATTCCTCCCCCCTTAAAATAATTTCGTCCCCGAAATTTAAACAAAGGTAATTTAATAATCTTATTAAAGATTTTAATTTTAAATCACAAGCATATATTATCATCCATATGCTAACAACCATAGCAACCAAACATCCAAACAATCAATTCTAACTATCCAGACAAAATTCTAGATAAAATTCCTCGAGTTTCCCCAAGTATATATATATACCGGGATACTCGCTCTACAAACAACCTAAACTACTAAGCTATAGATCTCCTACACATCTATATCTACAGAACTAATCAGGTTATCAGACTACAGACGAGTCTGACTCAACTACCAAACTTCCAAAACTGCAGATTCTACAACCAGAGATAGATCAAATACGTATTCCCTTAGAGATACGTAAAACTCAATGAATTCAAATTATCCAAACTGGCAATTCAATTTCGAAGACCAAAAACTTATCCAGGTCAGAACACAGAAGAGATCCAAACTTACTTCTCCCATCCAGAGATACACTCCAAACTGCTTTCGCTGCTCAACTCTGATATGAGGTAGGACACAAGCACAGACTGGACAACTCATTCCAGAAATAAGGTTCACTGATCCATAAATAAAATTCAGATACTCCAGCAAAACTTGAGTTGCTTCGCCAACTCCATCTCTAGGAAACATCCTTCCACTAGACTGAATCACCGGTATCACTCATGGAATCCAGTCGATAAGAAAACTCAACCTCCAGATGCGGACAAACTTCTGACTTCCCTGAAAACATCAGAAAAACTCTGACAACCCAAGAGAACACTCAGACAATCGCAAGTCACTTTTGCGATCAACCCAACCTATTTCCAAAGAAAAACTGTTCCTCTTTACCAATCAGAACAGCTTACACTTATTTATCCAATTTATCGAAGAAATGGATCCATTCTGCTGCTTCTGATCTTCACTTCCAGAAAAACTGCTCAGCTAGAAAACTTCTTGCCATCACAGAACACTCCGAGTAGCACTGCTGACACTGATGCTCCTATCCAAAGCTCTTCGAGAAACTCGAACTCCAAACCAAAGCAGAAACACCATGCTGAATTCAGTGACAACACCGAAACAGACACACTTCCTTAATCTTGTTCCAAAGAAAACATCTTCAGGAACATCCATCGTCACTGTATCTCATCATACAGCTACTATTACCTGAGGTATCAAGGTACCATCACTCGCTTCTGTTCAACCGACAGATCCAACTTTACTCATCCAAACTTCAGAGATAAACTCCGAACCATTACAGTTTCCTTCGGAGATCGATGAAATCCTTTACCATAGCAAAACTTACTCGAGACGGTATTAGGTCTACAGTCTCGACAGATACACTTCCAACCTCAACACTCAGACTCCAACTATTGGTAGTCGTGTTACACATACTACTACCCTATCTACCTTTATATCCTATATTGGAAAACCCGAACAGGTAACCCAACAAATAGGTAGAAATATATATATATTTAAAATGATACTTTTTATATAGAAATTATTTCTGGGTAAAATTATTTCATTTACCTCTTTAAAACAATATTGTGTCGAATTGTTCTATACAAGTGTTTAGAGATCCCTATCAATAACGTTAGCTACTCGTATTGACCAGAATCCATATACCACTCAACCGATCAATTAACACAATATAAAATCATTTTTATATAACTAACAATTACGCGCTCTCAAGATAGACACCACTTCAGAGCCTAGGTATTCACTCAACCTACTGCTCTGATACCACGTGTGACGACCCGACTTTCCACTCCCGGAAAATCGCATCGACAGTAAGAAAGAAAGGGGTGAGAAGTAGAAAAGAGAGGAAGAGAAAAGAAACAAACACAAATACTCACAGCGGAAACGAACAAAATATATTATATCACATAAATATTACATAGTATCATATACATCATCTATCAGAGTTACACAGATTACACATCACATACTAGACAGTTATAAACATCTGTCTAGTTATTACATCTCAACATAATACAGATCAATACAAAGATCAACACAGCGGAAACTACTAACTATATCTACAACGCTGAAGCCTCCTGCTCCATTGCTCCTCCACAATTCGTCAAGGCTAACCTGAATCCCTTGGCTACTCGTAAAAATTTGAGTACCCAAGAGTTTATAAAACAGAAATAAACAACTTGGGTCAGACATGGGTCTGGTGTGAGTAACAGGTTAAACTTGTTTAACTTCAAAACCTTTTTGAAAGAAAAGGTATCACGTAAGACTCCCCACCAATAAATATGGGTAAGTTTTTACCTTACGCTAACCAAAACATTTGATAGGAAATTCGATTGTATTATAATAGGTCTAGGGTTTTCAAATAAATATGAAATAGCCGAAATTGTTACATTCATTAAATTCCAGCATACATATGTATACAATCAAGTCCGTTATCACTTATTGGAAGTTGGCTTTCCATACAATGGCAGGGCTACCGGGGTACCGCCCGTCACATTACGTGGCCTAGATCACCGTACCGAGGATCACTCCCAATCCCCTGCAACACAAGGTCGGAACATCCCTTACTGGATAATTCCCGCACAAGATACCTCACGGTTGGGATCAGCAACCGCACCACTAAGTCGAAAATAGAAAGGGACATCTAGACAGAGGTAATCTTGTCCTACTTGGGTGCTACCCACTAACCTTGCTGCACCTCCCCTGTTTTAGCCATTCCCGGTTTGTGAGGCTTGAGGTCACGATTACCTTAGAAAAGAACACAAACTTAGAATGCTCATCGTCCACCTGACGATGTTCTGAAAGCATTCAATCCATATAAGTTCGTTCCGGGTTCGAACGAAACCGAAGGCATTATCTCGTTACACTCGTTTTGGAATCACCCTCAGAGTTAACGACAATAACCCTTGCACTCTGAATCTTCATCTTCACTTGATTCACGACCTATCGTTAATTTGGATCGATGTGGTATTCGGGTCTCCAGACCTGGAAATCCGGTATACGGAAACCCGATCCCGGTCTCATCGAAATCCAAAGCGTATCTTTTAAGGCCAAGTTGTTTTAAAGGTTAAAACAATTCAATCCATTATCTTTATACACAAAGAAAGATAATTCACAACAGATAATCAACATTATCAGATAATCCATATTATCATCACAATTCAACTAAACATCCATACGACACAGCATATATCTCATCAGAGATATCAATCAATGCAAAGTATCCAATACTAACACCCATTCATAAGTAATGATTTATATCATCTTAATTTAAATTGAATTAAATTAATTACTTCATTTTATAAATCCTTCTTACTTAACCATTAATTAATTACAATCAATTAATTAATTATCCTCTAATAATTCATTTCAATTAATCATCTTGATTAATAATCTTTTGATAATATTCAAGTAATTTATTCTCAATTAATTACTTAAATTAATTATCCTTAACCACTTATAGTAATTAACCTTTAATTACTTCATTAATTAATTAACTAAATTAATTTACTTAATTAACTATAATTAATTACATTAATCCTTAATTAATTACATTGATTAATTACTTCATTTATTAATTATTACTTAATTAACCAATCTTAATTACATCATTAATTATATTAATTAATGATCCTTAATTACAACTTAATTATTAATTACTTAATTAAATTAATTACATTAAGTAATTAATCTTTATTTAAACAACATTTATTAATCACTCTTGATTAATCTCATCTAGTAATTAACTCCCCTTAATTACTTCCATTAACTAAATTAATTATTCCTTAATTAATTTCTTAATTAATCCCTTGATTAATTTTTCAAAGTAATTAACTCAAATTACTTCTATTAATAAAATCATTTATTCAACTAATTACTTCCAGTAATTATCATATTATTTACTTCCCTAAATAATCTTATTTTAATAATTACATTAAGTAATTATTATCAAATCATCTCTTGATTTTTCTAAATTAATTAAACTTAATTAATTAACTTAACAAATCAAATTGACTTCAATTAATTACAATAAGTAATTAATTCTTAATTACTTCCATTAAGTAATTACATTTAAACAAATTCTAAAATTGATTATCTTCAAATTAATTAATCTAATTAATTATCAAAATTAACCCTATTAATTAATTATTTAATAATCCATAGTTAATGACTTCATTAACTATTATTTAATTACTTTCCTTAAGTAATTAACTTATATTAATTATTATTAATTCTAAATTAATAAATCTTAATAACCAATTTATTAATCTCTAATTACTAAATTAATTAAGTATTAACCATAACTTAATTATTTAATTACTCTATTAATTAATTCTTAACCATTAATTAATACTCTAATTTATAATCCTCAATTATAAATAAATCATCCCTAATTAATTAATCTTAATCATAAATAAATTAGTTTAAACCTTTAATTATTTATTTAATTAATCTAAATGATTAATTAATCAAACAATTTAATTATCCATTTAAATTTCCTAATAAACTATATAAACACAAGTCTTTAATTATTTTAAGATAAACTTTATTCTTATTGATAAACAAGTTATCATTTACTTTTTTTTTTTGAAACATCCATTTCAAATTTACTTTTAAAATTTCATTTTAAATTCTGTATTTAAAATGAATATCAATTTATTTTTAACTAAGTTTTTAAAACCAATTTAAAAACTTTTCTTATTAAAAATCTTATCTCTTATAAAAGAAATTTAAGAAGAGTTTAAACCAATTTCCCTTTTATTTTTAAACATTTAATTAAATCTAACTACCATTTAAAACCTATTTAAAATATATAAATTTATAACTTATTTATTTCAAATCTTTAAGATTCAAAACCAACTTGAATCTACATAGTTAAACTTGACTTAAATTCTTGTTTACAATCTTCTTTATAAATTTAAAACCAGTTTAAAGCTTTAGAAACAGACAGTTTTTAAAAAACCTGTCAACTAAAAGGTACTCGAGTCCTACCTAATCTGCTTCGAGTTCCCACCCTAGTTTCCCCGAGTCTCCCTCGCAAAAACACTCAAAAGTCTCGAGTCTTTCCTTGTCACTGAGTCCAACCTTCCAGCTCCACTACTTCGAGTCGTCTTCCTAAATTACCCGAGTAATCTCCGAGCCAAACAACAACAATCTCGAGTCTCTCCTTCCATCCCCAAAGAACTGCTACCAGTACATACACTCGAACGTGCACGTGCACAGTCCAGATCGACGCCTCCGGCCATCACCGAGTATCTCCACCCATCGACGATCATCCACCTACCAGAAAACTACCATCACTACTTCGATCACTGCTCGAACTCGAAATCGAGCCTAATATCCCAAAACCAGGAACCAGACAACATTCCAAAGCCTGTCAACACCTCCTTGTTTTCGAAATCACGATCACCAGAACGCTAGCGACTTCGGCGACGAGTTCATCCATGTCACGACTACAATTTCCCAGAGTTCTATTGAACTCGATCGACTAGAGACATCGGGAAAGACCAATTTCCGATTAATACAAGAACTAGGGCTACCACCCCATTCTGATCACCGCCGCCTCCACAATGTTTAGAACACCTTCCAGATAATTTTCCCACCATCTCTGATAGCTTCTCTACCCACAAAAAGAATCCCGACCCTTCAATAACAATAGATCACCAAATATCACAAATTTCCCACTTTTCGTTCATCACAGAACTGCATCCTCATTTCTAAACTATAAATTGTGATTCTAATACCAAAAATCATGTTATAACTTATGTTTTCAATTTATATACCTGAATTTATAAATTACAAGGTTTGAGTTTTCACTTTTATAAACATTGCTCTGTGGTTTTTAGTTTACAGAGATACTCAGTTTTGAATTTGACTTAATTTAAAATTTAAACTTTAGTTTATGATGAAACAAACTAATTTTGTTTAATATCTGAAATCCAAATCAAGACTAGATCATGGGGTAATGATTTTAGATCAAAACTGGAGCCTGGAATTAAAGAAAACAGAGACACATTGATACAAAGCAACATGCACATCTATATACATTCAGATATATATGCAAAACCATCCATAAACATTTACACAAAACACATTTATCACAGAAATAAGCATGCAAACATAATTATACTTAAGTTATTTTAAGTAAGAATGTTACTCACCTGAAATAAAAATGAAACAGAGGCAGCCTCTTTAAATTTTGAAAAGCTTTTGAAAACTGTAAACTTGCATGCCCCTTTTGATTTAAAAACTTGAGTTATAGAAGCTTTAAACTTGATTAAACTTCATGCATGTTGGCTTCCAGGTTTGAGAAGAATGCAGACTGGCTTGAGTTGTTTCCAGATTGAAAAATGAATGCAGACTGGCCTTGTTTTGGTATTTAAAAACTGAGATTACAGGGATTGATTTCTCTTGAATTTGAAGGATGAGATTATAGGTTGTGAATCTGGTTTTTGTGAGGAGTTTGGATTACTGATTTTCAGATTTTGTATTAGAGAATTGGTTTGTTACAGGCTATAATTTGGTTTTTGTTTGAGAAGTATTGATTTCAGATTTGATTTTGAGAAATAAGTTTTCAGCTGAATTTCTTTGTTTAGAAATTAAATGAGAGAAAGAAAAAGAAAATATGAAGATGTGTGCTTATATAACTTAATTTATGAATTATCAAAAATCAAAGAAAAATAAAATACAAAATGACATTTGTCATCTTCCTATATTAACATGTTAACACATGTGCTTAGATGGTTTTACTAAGTTACACATATGATTTTACATGCAAAAATGAATTTATAAATGGATAAAGCTTTAATTAACAAATTCCTAATAACTATATACTTATTCAAATTTAAATCAAAGAAAATCAATCAACTTATATATATACATATATAACTACACATTAAATTTTTGAAAATAACAAATTCTATTTCCTTTAAAATCTATTTATTTTTATATATAAAACAATACATTATTAATATTGTTTGAAAATAACACATTTATCAATTTTAAATAATTTATAAAAGAAATTATCTCTTTATTAAGAAATATTTAAAAAGAAATAAAACAAACCATTTTTGTAAATCTTAATTATTTAAACTTAAGTAAAATATATGTTAAACCAATTAAAATATTTATCTAAAGTATATTTAAAACTAAAATGTTATTTATTTAAATAACTTTGAAAAGTCCAGATTAAACTAAATTTAAATTTCCAATTTTCCCAAAGCTTTTATTTACAATATATACAAATAAATATATATATTCAAATAGAAATATCTTATTAACTTTTAAAAGATAAAATCATCAATTAATACTAATTTAATCAGATTATTAAATTAAATTCAAATCTTATTATCAAAGATTATCCATATCAATTTAATTATTTAACAGATTATTAAATTGATATTGTTAAAATTTCCGGGATATTACAGATACATCATCAATAATTAGTAGCATGTTGTTTGCTTACAGTTAAAAAAATGATTAGTATCTTCGATTTTTTTCTTATAGACATATGCTTCCTTTGTATTTTGACTGAAATCAAACCATTTGAGTTACGTGCTAAAATACTTGCTTAACCCCTAAACGCTCTAGGACCCTATTATTGTATCAGCTCTTGGATCATATCCAAAACCTAATAAACTTTGTTATTGCCCCCACCGACTTCAAGACATTTTGGTTATCATATGCGAAAGGTATTTTCTAAATCATCATTTGGAAGTTCTATTTTAGCATCAATTTGCCAGAACTCAAAGTTATATCGTGCGATGGTTTGCCAATAGAATCTGAATGGACTTCATCGATTTTAAATGTTGAAATTATTTAGTAATTTCAACATTTAAAATTGATGACGTCATTTTCATCGACACTTCTTTATGATATTCTAACTGCATTTATCTTCTTCTCGAAGACTCACTATAGCTAGTGGATCATATCCTTTTGGGTGTAATTGCCAAAATCATATTTTTCCAATGTAATTGGAATCTATTTTGGATTTAAAGCTTCACATCATTTGGTAGACTCTATACTCTCTATGTTCCGTCTACAACTAAGGGGGTTGTTAATACTAATAATTCATCTTCTCGACATTGATAAAAAAAACTCGTTGTTTCTCTTTAATGTGCAAAAATTCTTATTAGACATTTTAATGGGTAATGTCCGACTTAGGCTTGGATAAATTTACTTTGTCTATCTTGTTAATATGCTAGAATCTTGGATCATATCCAAGTCCATCCCACAACCACTAATTTCCCTATAATAAATTTATTCGACAAAAGGATGGTGTATAATGAAATGACAATTTGTTTCTCAATTTGGTGGAATGGACATTCAATACATTTTATGAACTGCCTATAGATTTACATAAAATAGGCCCACTTTTTGAGTTTACGAAACTTACATAGCATAAACTGCACAGCCACACATCTTACAGTATTTAAGATTGGGTTCCTTCCCAATTCATACATTACATGAATTTGTAAATTATGCTTGAGTTGAAATCAAACATTATCATATGTGCTTGCTTTTAAGTATATATCCTTATGGAAATAAGCAATTCAACTTCACTCATCGTCAATTGTACATTGTCCAACAAAGTCCGATTACTCCTTCTCGGTACATTAATATGTAGCACATGGAGGAGTGACTTTGAGAGTGAATCATATCCTATTTTAATTACTATTAGAATGCCTATCTAAGGTACTTACCCATTTGATCAAATCGAATCGTATTATTTTCATTGCATGTTACAATTATATATTTCTATTTAATATTCTATGTGTTCATTATAGATATCTAACTTGTGTATCAAATACCCATGTTCATATTTGAGAAAATTCATCATGAATTTAACGAGTAAGTGGATCCATTTTGGTATCGTTGAACTTTGGACTGCATACATCTATATGTATCAACATGAAGAGTTCATTATCTTTTTTTGTCGCTCCCTTGAATGGGTGCTTTTCCCTTAATCATTTAAGATATAATTCACAAGTATCATATGATTCATGATCCTGTGATTAATGAATTATTATCAAAGATTTGGTTTATTCCATAGTTCCAAAATCGATTATTAAACATTTTAGATGCTTCTGTATTCTTTATAATTAACACTTCACCATTGTTATAAAAACAAATACCACTATCAAAATGCCAAAAAGTATATAATGAATATTCATAATATTCATATTGAAACAAAACTGCATCTATTTTTGGTTAACACTGAAAATGATTATTATTTCATGAATAATATTTGACATACACAATGGTAATCTTTCAAAGCTTAATGCATCCACTGGCAAGTGTCATATAGTATGCTCCTATCATATCCATTGTTACAATAACAACGTTTGAAATACTAAGCTCCATTCAACCACTTACTATAGGCCAATGATTTCCTCTACTATTACTAGTTCATAGTTGAGATTTTTAGATCAACCATCTCAAACTCAAGAAATGGTTCTTATATAGAACAATTTTCCATATGAAAATTATATTAGGAATAGAAATCATATTCTTGTTCCATGTCAAATGTCTATAATTATTTTAAACAATTATGTTTCTAATGTCTCTTCATGAAGCAGAGGTGGTCATTTACACTTTTCATCCCATAATACCATTGTCAAACTTTCACTTTCTCATTAAAAAGGTCGAATCATGGAAAAGAGAAAACTTTTAGTACAAGACTGCACCAAATTCTTTATCAAAATTAATTCGATCATCCTAAATATTTTAAATATATCGAAAAAATTGCACTAAAGTAGGAAAATCAAAAATAACATTAAATGACTGAATTCCTAGGTATGTCGTAGTCCTTGGTCTAGAGTTGTTTTTTAATCAACAAGATCCTTAATGTATTCAATAATATTGAACACATGATCTCGCACTATGGTTTACTTGCTCATTTTAAGTGAAACATTTCCATTGAGATTTCATATATGCAACCATTCGCCGTACAACTTTTTTTTGTGATTGAATATTGATCAAATATCTATAGTGTTGTATTTCATTTGAGCTTAAAACTCATAAAAGACAAAACAAGATTTCTAGAAAATTAATGCTTAAATAATCAAGGTGCAAATGCTTTTAGTGGTTGTATAACTTGACTCTTACATGGGCTTTAATGTGATAACATGCCAAAAGATTTATTGGTAGGTATATTTTACATTTTCTATCAATCTTTAATTCAGTTCGTTTAGTATACCTTAGTCGATAAACAATTTTATCAATTATATTAGTTACGCAAATTTATTGTAATACACATGTGTTCTTATACTTATTAAATTGAATCATTATATTTATCTAATAAGGCTCCTACTGAATTATGCATCTGTTAAAAATCTAAAATGACATATGGGAATTTCAAAGTTCCTTCAACGGGTGTTAGGACTCATTTATCATGTTACTACAACCTTGGGGGTGCTCAATAAATTATTGTCCCCATAAATGATAAGTAACACTTTACTAATTATATCTTGTATATAATTCCTTACATTTCTTTTACTTTGCTCCTAATGTATATATGACTTTAAGGGTGCTTAACAAATCATGAAGTTCATTAGATATCCAAAGTCCATTGTTTCACGATAGCCTAAGGGAAATTATGTGACCCTTAAGTGTGTTCAATGTAGATACATAATATTCTGACCTATCTAATGACAACATAAACATCTTTATGAACATTCTATGGTTTGAGGGTGCTCAACAACCATAAGTATGTATTTTATTATATTTATACTATAAATGTTGGAGAGCAATTGTATTTAAATTCATAATTCAAAATAATTTTTATATAGTATTATCGACTATGTAAGGGAGGTGAGTATAACTCATGGTATCCTATATATGTATATATATCTAATGTATACTCTCTTAAATCTTACGAGTTTTAATTTATTTAAACATGTCATTTTCTTTGCACACACACACAGATATATATATATATATATATATATATATATATCCATATGTATCCTTTAATTTATTATTTAACTAATTGTACATATAACATTATATTATATAAATTTAAAATAATTTTAAAATTTGCATTTTTATAACCCTTTATAAAATTATGTAATATTTTATTTAAATTTAAAACAATTTTAAATTTAATTTATATTTTTCAAATACACTTATTTGAATCAACTTAAGGCTTAAAACTCTTCTAAGCCTTTCACAAGGGCATACCCTTGAAACAGACCACTTCAAAATGAGTCAGGTAAATGCCAGGAGACTGGAGGGTTTTCATTCATAAGAACGTTACTTAATTTGAGTAACCTTCTTTTTAGTTTAAGCACATTATCCTTAAACGCTTATCTAATTGTTTTTTATCAAAAGACCACCCTACATGTTCACTAATTATTTACATAAACATAATGCGGGCTTTGATACCATTATTGGATCAAATATATTGGCAGCGAGGTTAAAAAGGGAAATTCAAAAAAATACTTTTAATTATTTGCATAGTAATGTATTTTGTGTGTATGTAAATAATAATTTTACACTAAATCTTATTTAGTGTTGATTAATAAAAAGGGTTTGGAGTGTAATTTTAATTTTGTTAATCTACATATTAAAAATTATTTTTGTTTATTATGATTAAATAATGGTATTTTATTATTAATTTAAATTTACTTTAATTTTATATTTTGAAATTATAATAAATTTTCATAAGATTAACATTGTAACTACATTGAATATGTGATGTAACCTAGGTGTAACATGATGAACATATGTCATAAGTGTTTAATTAACTATTGCGATTTATGGATAATAAATATGTCTAATATCATGTGTGAATAATATCATGTGTGAATAATGATGTCGCATTCATATGAATATACACACACATATATACACATCTACATTAATATAAATATAATAATTATTATAATTAAGTAATAAATAGTTACTTTTGTTCGATTATTAATTAATTTATCAATAATATATATAATATAATTTAAATTCTAATATATATATATATATATTCTATTATATACATATGTGTGTGTGTGTATTTTTATGGGTGTGTTATTATATATGGGCAATGATTGGCTCCTCCTCGTTTTTGCTACTTCTCAAATTCCCTTAATTTCCATCACACTTTTTGTTTTAATAATATATTTTCTCTCTCATGAAGTGATAAGAGAGAGAAACTATATTATTTAAATCAGAACATGCAGTTGAAATCAAGAGGGAAATGAGGTGTAGCAAAAGTGAGGGGAGCCGATTCTTACCCATTATATATATTATTCTCAGCATACACACACACACACATATATATATAAATATTTAAAATATATTATTTTAATTAAAAATAATCCGGTCATATAAATATTATATATGTGTGTGTGTGTGTTAATTTCAAATGTACATGTGAAATTATAATTCTAAATTAATTTAACTTTTTCAAAATCTATTTTTTTTATTTTGCTCTTGTAAGCAAGCAAATAATTTATTTTATATTATAAAACCCGAAAAATATATAATTTAAATTTAAATATATATTTTAAATTCAAATTTTAAATCTTTTGACTTTTCCAAAAATTTAAAAGATGTTTCTAATATTTAGAATGCCATGAGCTAAATTTTCATTTTGTTTTGTAAAATTAAAATTCATTATATAATAAAAATTATTTGAAAACATTATATATATATATATATATAAGCACGTGCGCACACATATGTGTTGTTTCGTATGTACTAATTTGTCGTATAAAAATCAAATTAAATTTTATTATATATGTGCATATTATAATGAAATGTTTTATATTATATAATTGTTAAAAGTCAATTTTTAATTTCAATTTTTTTTATGTCATAGCCGTAAGAAATAGGGAAAGATCAAGCATGTGATAATAATATATATACATTTATGAAATTATTTAAAAAGAATTGTTACCTCTTTTGAGCCTTCAATCATCGTACTGTTTGGTACTAATCATTTCCTTCTTCGAATTCCTTTGTTCTTTCTAATTGATCACGTGATGCAACTCCGTATACAAGGTTTTACCAATATCAACAATTTTGGCTAGGGTTAGGTGTTTTTTTGTATGAAAAGAGAATGAATAGGGAGGCTATTTAGAGCGAACCAGATCATAAATACTTAGTCCTTTCTCTCTTGCTTTCGAAGAACAAGTCCCTTTCCTCTTCATGTTATGCCCCCTTTGTTTGTTTCCATAAGTCGGGCCAAATTGATTTATCCATTAAATAAATTATAGAATTTATTTATTTAAGCCCGTTCTATAACTAAATTAATATACAAATTTTATAAACCATTTTAATTATTTAAGCTTCAAATCAATAACTAAAATACCACTAAAATTTAATATAACATTTTTATTTAAGTTTTTTTATCAATTTATAACATTTATTAATTAATTTACATTGGTCAAGCTCGAAAATTAATTAACAAAATGGTTGTGTTGACTCTCTGGTATGAATTCAGTCCTTAGTCAATATTTAAACAATTTAAATACTAAAGTCTGTATGGAATTTGCTGACATGCAGTATCGAGCATAAATTCAATCGCTTATAGATCATTTAGGCAAAATCTAATTTATAATCTTTATTAGATTGCATCTAGTAATGAAATTTATCTTCATTGAGGTGCACCTAGTAGCAACATTTTGTATAGATTTTCATTTTGTCAACACATATCACTAAGATATCTAGAGTTTTATGTAAGGTCAAAAACTCTATTACTTTCCATAGTTAATTCATGGTCAAAATATCAGTAGGATTGACTTTAAGTTAACTATGGATTATGGTCAAGCACCTGGCATTATGTTTATTTGTAATGTGTAATTGTCCTTTTTAGAAAGGATTCCATATCTATGGATGAGGAGAAGAAGCGTATGAGAAGTATTCCTTAATTATAGATAATAGGAGCCATCATGTATACAATGATGTACTAGAACTGATAATGCTTGTGCATTCGATAAAGTAAGAAGATAGCAGCCTAATTTGAGCAAAAGTCACTGGAAATATAGTAAGAGAATCTGCAAGTATTTATGAAATACTGGAGACCTATTTCAGTGGAAACAATAAACTCCTTGTGAAGGAGTACTCAACATACTTCTCAGTAGCATCAATTAAAGTAATTCAAGTTTGAGGTTCATGTTTGCCCTCGAATAAAGGGTCATAAGTTGAAGAAGTTCTATGTGAGAAGTTATGTCATATTTAACTATAAAGATTGAGTACATAGCCTTGAATAATGCTTAAAAGGCAACGATATATACACATATTTATAAAATCTTGGAAGATTTTTACCATTGACAATACAATATCCACGTATTGTAGTAACAATGATTTAATCAGATTGCAAAAGTATGCAAGAACTCATAAAAAATCGATATATGCTTTCCTATGTACCATATGATACAGTTGTATTCAGTTACCAAAAGATGGCCTTTGAAGTAGTAGATAACTCTTTCTTAGTTTGTTATAGGAAGACTAATCAAAGGAATGGATGTAGGAAACCATAATTAACCCTATATGAAAGTGGGAGATTGATAAAGCATAGGGTATGCCATAGGGGAAATTATATAATTTGATTACGTAGCTTAATTGTTAAGAGAAATCTTGTTTGAAATAAAAGTATGATTTTTTTATTCCTATTATGTGTAAATATACATAGTGTTAAGAGTACATTATGACATATAAATACCTAGGAGAAAGTGTTTAATCAACTGCAGTTGCATAAGAGTTCGTAATCATGAGTTATGGATCGTTCTAACAAAAATTTATCCTGAAATGTTCCTAGTCAAAGATGTATTGAGAGTGAGACATCAATACACCAAGTGGACTAGTGTACGTTACACTATTAATATGATGGAAAGTGATTTACTTATAAATGTTAGGTGAATTAATAGGTAACCTACTTGTAATCATTTGGAATGGTTACAGAATGAATGATTGAGATTTTTCTATACTATATCTATGTCAAAAGGACAATCTCATGTGATGAGTGGAGACTTTATGATTTTTTGACAAAATGAGTGATTCTAATTTGAGGAAAACACTCATGCAGTTTTATTCAACACTTTTGAAAGGAAGCTACCAATAAGTCTAGTAGATAACTCTTCTCCATGAACCATACAACATGAGAAAACCCCTAACCTAGTAACTATAAACTATAAAAATAAACAAATACAACATAATATGAATAAAAGTAAAGTATATCCTAAGTAACCTCGATCTGGAAAGGAAGATGGCTAGGTTATGAAAGCAGCTAGACAATGAATCTATATACGCAATGTTTTAACTAATATCTAGAAGATGAGACTTTACACTAATTATGGTAAATCTCATGATATTGGTTCATGTTACGATCATAGTTGGGTATCTGTTAAGACCAATAAAATAATAAATTATGTAAGATAGAATTTGCCTCATATGATACATAAAGTTATTATGACCGAAAGTGGAATTTGAAATAAACACATAAATTTTTATCCAACGTAATATGATTAATTGATAAATGCTATCGAATTGGACAAATGACTACAAAGGTCAAATCTTGCAACTAAAAATGAATGTTTAAGAGTTTTGACCATTGACTAAAGTATAAACATCTAAGTGGCAAAGTGTTTATAAAAAGACATAATACGCACAATATATGATTGCTTAAGGTTATAGCTTATATACACATCTAACTATTGTGCTTCAACAAATTCCATAAAAAGTTCAATATATAAATTGTTAATTGTTACCGAGGGTTGAATTGGACAAAGTGACTACAAATGTCAAATCTCACAATTAAAAATGGGTATTCAGAGTGTTGAACATTGTCTAAAGTATAAACATCTGAGTGGCAAAGTGTTTATAAAAAGACATAACATGCATAATTAATTTTTGCTTAAGGTTGTAGCTTATATGATTAAAAGTAAAGTTCCCATGGATGATCTGTGAGTAATTAAACTCAAGTCAACTATTGCGCTACAACAAAGTCCATAAAAAGTTTAATATTTAAGTTGTTAAATTATTAGCGAGGGTCGAGTTCACACCTAAGAGCCTCAAAACCGTAACTCTCGGTGTTCACTCAAAATTAATCTAGCGGAATAATTTGTAAAAGCTATAAACTAATAGGAAGATATCGATATAATGGTTATATAAATTATTTATTATTTGTCGACATGTATCTTAATTAATAAATATATAATTTTTATTTATTTATTTAATTAAATAAATAGGCCTAAAATAGTTAATAAATAGATATTATATTTATTTATCTTCATTGAAAAATAGTAATATATATTATTTATTAGGCCACCCACGTTAAGGAAAAAAGTTGGCAAACATTCATATGTTGAATAAAATAAGAGAAAAAAACCCATTTAGACAAGTATTTGGAGGTTGTGGATAAATTCAAACTTCTCAAATCTCACCTATAAATAGACCCGTAGTATATTCATTTCCCCTAAGACTTTTCTACCCGATCTCCATTCCAAATTAAGCCAAATGTGAGTCTTTTCAACTTAGTCACTGAGATTGAGAAAGGTTCTTGAAGTCAAGAATTTTCTAGTTCGACGTTATCACATGCTCATCTAAGAAAATATAAATCAAATTTATTTTTATTTATTTTTTATATATGCTATAAAATTATTTTGGCAATAAGTATTTAAATAAATAAATTTACAAATCGGTATAAACATATATATAATTTGTATATTAAATATAAATTAATTTATATTGTTATTATATATATATTGAAAATAAAAATTAATCACTATAAATATTTTATAGATTTTATATTTAAATATGTATATATATGGAGTTAAATTAATATAAAATTATTTCCTTATTATAATGTGTATATATGTATACATGTATATATTATATAAAATGGTTCGGATTATTCATAAATATTTTATAAAATTATTTATTATTTTTCAAAACTATATTTATTTTATTAGTTAATATAATATAATCAAATTTTCATAAAATAAAAATATTGTATAAATTATAATTTTTGAAGTACTAATAATTAATAATATTTATATTTATTTTTAGTTGAAAAATATATTAGAGATATTTTATATAGTTTTTTTTGAATTTTAAAATACATCCTAGTTATTAGGTATTTTAAATTTTAGGATAAGTATTGTATTTTGGATTAATAAATAATTAAAATTAGCATAGTATATATGTTTATATCTAATATCATAGCCGAAATATTTTACATGATATTATACACAAACACACATAATATTTATTTATAAAAACACTTATATATTTACATATTTTTTTTGAAACTTGGTACTTAGTAGAATGTGGTAACCTGTTAGTCCCACATGTCTTGGTTAGAATACACAAACCACAAGTCCAAATATGTCCAAGCTTCGAATCACGCTATGCAAGATTCAAACTCGTGACCTTAGAACCTATGTCTAAGCGCCTTATCACTAGAACGTGGTCTTGGATTATTTACATATATTATTTCACCTAGATGAGCACACACTCCCTACATTGTAACATCTATTTATGCTTATAAATTTTATTTAATCGTATAATATTTGATTTGTATGATTTATCTATAAATAAATACAAATAATAATTTTAATATAGTTATAATAATAATATATGAAAATTAAATAAAATTAATTTAATATGCATTAGGTACGATTTAATGAAAATAAATTTGTCCATAATAACATAATATAGGACTTTATGGAAGATCTAATTAAAGAATTTTTTGAAATTTGTCGTTTTATGCCCATATGTACAACGCCTGGTCCAATAGATATTACCTCGGATATTGATTTTGATGACAACAACCATACAAATATAGATGCTACTGGTTTGCCAAGTTGTATAGTATATATTATAGAATATTACACAGTTACAGAATGATTAAACATGGAGTCCGATTGCTATAATGAATAAAGTTCAAGGGTTGGAGATAATGAAGACTCATGAGTTTAAAGGCAAAGATTTGTAGAGCTCAAGACTCTAGTGTATTGTTATGAGTCATTAGAATAAATTGTTAAAGTCCCTGGTAGAAGATTTTGATCTTTATCACTAATTATGATCTTTAATGTTTTATCAAAATAAATTATTTAAAATTCAAAAATAATTTTACAAATATTTTATAAAAGTTTTTATGTGTTCAAAATATTTAAAAACTATGTTTAAATTATTTTACAAAATTATAGAAGCTTGAAAATAGTTTAAAAGAATTATTGTTTTTCAAAATAAACTAATATGTCGACGTAGGCCTCCTATGCATATCGACATACAGACCATTGTAGAGGTGTCTTTTGGATTTTGAATAGTTGTGATTTTTAACGCATCTCTTCGTGAATAGACACACCCCTCATACACTATATAAAGGTGTCTGGAAAATGAATTTTAGTAACCACTTTCTCTACCTTTTTCTTATTCCTAATTCTCACCATATATTTCAGAAAATACACTTTGTATACTCTTGGAATTCATTCAAATTCAATCTCTACTTTACTATATTCATTCTCTTTAAATTATTTACTATTTTGGAAGCATTCCCTCTACAAACTCAAAGATCAAACCGCTATCAGAAGGGCTATAAGATATCTTGTATCCTAACTACAATTGTTTGTATTTATAAATCAACAACTCTATTCTTATTTGTTTGGGTATGCTTGTTGCCCATTCAAATCAAGTGAGTGTGCTTAATTGTGACGTATCAGATTTTGCCCGCTCGAAAATCAACATCCGTACTTCACATTGTACTAGAATGCCGCAGATTCGACCGTTCAAATCTGATTCACCGGAGCTATAACACAATTAAGTAAATAACACAACGGAAGAAAAAGAATATATCAATATATATAACATTGATACAATGACAGATACAAAATCTGATACAATATGATACAACAGAATGATGCAACAGATATCAATATACATCAGAGATATGATACAAGAAATAGCAGCGGAAAGAAAATAGATAACACCAGCAGCGGATAGAATATCTCCAATAGAGTGCTCCAATCCATAGCTAGCTCCAGATAATCTACTCAACCCGAATATCTGAAAGGACCCAACTCTAGACTGCCCGTGTGGAAAATAGTGGGCACCCAGAGTTTAGGAAGGGAACAATAAACTCCGGATCAGTCATGGGACTGGTGTGAGCAACAAAAACAGTTCATCTTTAAACAAACACAAAAGGCTTTTAAACGTTGAAATCCGCAATGCTTTTGGAAAATGAAACTACCATAAGACCTCCCGCCACACACACAATGCAAACGCAGAATTGGAGGAGATTTCTTCTTATGATAGTCAAAGATGCTTACTACGCAAAATCAATTGGATATTATTATTAGTGCATAGTGCAGAAAACATTTCGAAAGTATAATATTAATCTTAGCCAGCATAGACATTTCGAACTATGCCTACTATAGCTACCATCTAAACAGTGGGGCGCCACCATAAATAAATGGCAGGTTCTACAACTAATACCGTACAAGTTCCGTATTGGGAAATGGATTTCCAACAAATGGTCAGGCTAAGGAACTTCCTATGCCACGAAGGAAACGCCTCTGGCGGGACGCTCCGAGAGACAAACTGCTCTCTGCCAACAAGGCCGGGTTACCCCTGTAACAGGTAACTCACGAATATGCCACCTCCCGGTCCTTTGGGACCTTTATCCGAGCTCGGTATCCAACATCACACATCATAAAGAAAGTGTATCCACATGAGTAAGTATCTGGGCTCCATACCATGATACCACCCCTTTCCAGAAGGAAATGACATACCCTAAAGGGCGCGACCCTCATAACCTTGCCGCAACATTCCTGTTTCGACCATTTCCAGGTAGTGAGGCCCTGACGAAGTCTCGTCCACAAAGCTACACTTTTTCAAAAAGCCATGCTTTGGGTCAACAGATGATCAACCTATGATCACAAAGATAAATGATCAAACAAATGATCATATCACAAATGATCAAACACTGATCATCACACAGCAACACTCAGCATGTCACAATACCAAATTGGGAATATATCGCTGATAAATTTCAACTACATAACCTCTGAGCTCGTACGTCTCAGAGAAGGGTGTTAAGCTAAGAGAATAAATTCTCCGCCACCAACAGAAATGTATTTGAAAGAAATCTGCTTTATATCTCAAAGTGTAATGTCAGACATACAATCCATACAAGTCTATTCCGGGATCGAACAGAACCGAAGGCACTTCTCACGAAGCCCTTGCAAATCCGGATAATTTCCAATCACGTCTGGACTTCCCGTCACTAAGGGTGATAAAACCTCTATATCGGGGATCAACCGATGCAGCGTAACTCGACGGTAATCCTTCCGTTTTCAAAAATATCCGGTCTTCAACACCGGTCTTCTAATGCTATCCATATACGACGTATCACATATTCGAAATGGGTTATATGACCCAAAGGTCCTCTCCCGGCTAAACCGAATAGTGAGCGAAATATTCGAAAATCATATGGATATGGGATTTCAATTAAGTCACAACTTAAAACCCAAACTTTCCATTTGAATGGTTAAAACAAATTACCATTTACATCTTTTTAAACAAAAAGATTCATTTCAACAACCCTCAACGGTTTAAACAATTTTCACACTTTAATCTTTTAAACAAAAGATTCATTCACAGATTTTCCAAATTAATTTCCATTTCAATTTGATTAACTCGTTAAATCTTTAAATCAAAGATTTAACTTGTAGCTTTCAAAACAATTTCATTTCGAATGGTTTAAACAAAACGTCATTTTAAATCTGTTAAAAATAAACAGATTCAATTCATAGCTTTCAAAAACAATTCATTCATAACTTGGAAAACCATTCTTCAATTCAATCTTGAAATTCCTTTAATCAAATTGGAATTTCATTTCTTATCTGAAAGCTTTTATCTTTTGAAAACAAATAGTTTCATTTCAGAAAATCTGATTCATTTATACGAGTTAAAGTTCTTGGGTTAAATCCAAATTCTCAAAATTATACTTTTAAATGGTTTAAATTCAGATAAACACATTTATAACATTTTCAATCTCTAGTTTCAAATCATAGGATTCAACTTTAAACTTGAATTCAAATTTAAATCAAATTATTTAAATTTTTAAAACTCGATTAGGTTATTCAAAATAACTTTTATCTTTGAAATTCCATTTCAAAAGTTTTTCACTTTAAACCCGAATTTCTAATTTCAAAATCAATTGAAAATAAAATTTCAATTTCAAAAACATCAAATTTAAATTATCTGTGACTTAACCGATTTCCACGTGAAATCCATATTTGTGTGTGTAAAGTGTAGTCCAGGGGTTTCACACAGTAGTGCAACACAATGAATCATCACAGATCAAAATATAGTATATAGTTGATAAGCGATATAAACTATAACGCCTATCTTCATTCACAGATCACAGATATATATCACAGATAAGTAAATTACAGATCACAACATAAATCAGGGTATATCACAAAGCATCATATATCAGGGATATCAAACAATTCAAATCATCGAATATAATCTAAGCATCCATAAGTAAGGTCAAGCATTTAATAGTCATTTATAAGTAGGATTCAATAGTCATTTATAAGTAGGATAAATTAATTGTTTAATCTTAATTTATTCAACTTATTTTCAATTAAATTAATTTCTTATGAATTAATTATTCAATCCTGATTTATAAATTACCAATCATTTCATATAGATTAATTTATCAAACACTTTAATTTATTAAATTTTTCTTAATTAATCATATTAATCAAGTTCTACTTTAAACCAATTACATAATTTAATTAACCTTAATAAATCCAAATATCCAAAAATTTATTACAATAAATGATTAATTTCTAATTTCTTTCCTTAAGTAATTACATTTTAAACAATTCATAATTGATTTTCGGAATTAATAAATCAATTAATTATTAACATTAATCACTTAAATCAAATACTTAACAATCCTTAGTTAATTATCTTCATCAACTAATAATATTTCTTTGATTACTTACTTAAGAAATAGTTTATTATTAATCATTTCTAATAATTTAAATTTATTAATTTATAAATAAAAGTAAATCATTCTTTAATCACCTTATAAATCTTTAATTACTTAATTCATTACAAATATAAATTTGTTAATCCTTCTTCATAACCCCTTTTTAAACAGTTAATCAATAATGATCATAAAAATTTGTTTCAAGGGAATATAACTTAAATTCTTTTATTCTGGAGTTTGCAAACAGTTTCGCCCAACATCAACAACCCGAGAATTCCCCCAGATCTACTCGAGTGGCCTCTCGAGTTTCCCACCAAATCTCACGGGTTCTTCTTCTCCCCTCTCATTCGTTACTTCTTCTTTTAATTTCTTTAAAACTTAGTTAAATTTTTAAGTTGAAATCTGGGAATACGACTATCACTCGCGTTCTACTCGTACCCATACCCGAGTTTCCCACCAAATCTCACGAGATTTCTCGAAACGAACTTCTCCTTCCCCAATCATACGAACTGATGCCAGTTCAATCCTTGTGCACGTGCACAAGTCGTTCTCGCCGCCGCTTCCCCTGACAATCCTTCAGACACCTCGTCGAACCACCACCAGGACGACTCCGCCCCACGAAACTGCACCATTAAGCTCCAACCAAAATCGAGCACTCTCGAACTCCACCTAGTAAAACAACTCCGACCAAAGCATCCTCGTCCAGGTGATCCCGACCATCAGATGACGTGAAAATTCGTGTACACCTCGACGAACTCCTCCGCCACCATATCCCGGAGTTTCGTTGCGCTCGATCACCCACACTGGCCATGGTGATCGAACTTTCGTTACCCAGAAAACTAGGGCTCCAGGAAGAAAACCATCGCCACGTCTTCCACGACGAATTCCATCGCGATTCAGTATTTTTCCTATGTTATACGATTACTCCTCCATCGATATGCAGAACCCCAACCACCACCTCTTCACAGATCATCAGAAATCTCCTCGCAACACTTTTCTGATCAAATCCAAACTGCTCCCGAATTCAATCACTAAAAATTTAGATTTTAGTGTTAAAAATCCTATTTTTGTATAAGCAATCCATGTGTATATCTGAATCTAAGAGTTTTGACAGTTGGATTTTGACTTGGTTTAGTGGTGCTCTGTATTTTCTTTGTTTTCAGAGGCAACTCAAAGATGTTTTAGTTTAAAATAGTTTGTAATCTAAAGTCCATGGTATAACAACCTATATTGTTCTAAACTAAGGTAGAAGTGAAGATTGAATCATGGGTAATTGATTTATAAATGGGTTTAGGACCTGTAATTGAAAAACAGTGAACATCCAGACCATACACAAAGCATGTACATACATATATTCACAGAGATAAAAACATATTCACGGGCATATTTATATCTGGAGAATGATCATGTAATTCAACTATATACTTATATTTAACAAAAACATTTGTTACTCACCGTGGGTTTGAAGAAGAACAGAGTTGCTTTTTCTTTTGAAACAGGAGTGTGAAGATTTGCAAAGTTGAAACCTTTCTTCCTAATTCTCTGGTTTGATTTTCTTTAGTTTCAGATTGAAGTTGTTGAATTCATTTTCCAGTTGTTTGTTTTGTTTACAGATGACATTCACTTCATTTTTTATCTTCTTTCTTAGTTTATTTGAACGGAACAAAAATGAATTGAAAGATAAGAAGGCTGATATAAGAAAGGATGTGTACAGGGTTGTGTTAATACTGGTATAAGAGATGTACAAAAATATTTTGTTTATTTGTTAACCAGAGATATTTGTTTCAATTGGAGGCTAGCATTAATTACCACGTACAACTTATCTTCATTTGCAAGCCAAAGAGATTTATCTTTTCTACTTTGGTGGCTGCAGACCTCAGGTTTTGGTGGCTGAAGTAAATTGTGATGGCTTCATTAATTAAAAGTTGTACCAAAATATATTTTATGTCTTCATTTTGGCTGTACTAGAGATATTTGCATAAATTAGGCTTGTTTTTCTTGTACCATTTTCCTAGATATATTACTTTGTTTGTTTGACTAGCTTGCTTTATTTTCCTTTCTAATATTTATTATTATCATTTATTATTAAACAATTTATTTACTATTTAAATTCAAACCAAAACATATATATATATATATCTACATATATATACAACATTTTAAATTTAAATGATATAACGCATTTTTATTCGATTTCGGAGAAACTCGCATTACCTTAATCGATTCATTTCACAGTTTTAATTCAAAAATTAATTTATTTATCAATTTAAATTAAATTAAAATTCGGGGTCGTTACATTAATAGCCTGTCAAAATCTAGTGTGTGGTCTTGTTGACCGATGAATCAAAAGAGTTTGTCCCGGACTTGTGAGATATGTGTGTTTCGCAACCTTGAAATCAAGACTATATTCTAGTTTGCTTGCTACCTAGTAAAAGTAAGCGACTGAAAAGAAAGTTGTACAGTGTTGCACGTGATTGGATGTAGGATTAATTAATCCAACCAGTATAAAATTTCTAGTGTCATCTCTCTTACTTTACTTTTTGTTACTACTGATATATTTATTTGTGATTGCAACTGTGACTGCTTAACTAGTATAGACTGTGTTGATAATCTATGATTTGATTTGAAATTTGAAACAAAATAAAAAAGATTATAAAATTTTTCAAACACTATTCACCCTCCTCTAGTGTTAAATCAGTCTTAAGATCCGTTACACTATTGTAACGACCCGTAATTTTACCACCTTGAAAATGGAATATTTAATTGATTTTAAATATTCAAATATAGAATTTTTGAACTTAAATAATCATGGTTTATATGATAAATAAGAATGGTAAACTTATTTTTAGAATTGAATAAAGGTTTTGGACATTTACCATAACATTGACGAAATTGACAAAAGCCGATTTTCGATAAAATTGGAATACAGTCAAAGAATTTTTTTAAAAGATAAATAACTCATTTTATAATCATTATATAAAGATAATAATAGGTGGATAAAAGTACTTTAATTATATATGTACTTATGCTAGAGTGGTTGACAAATTTCGTTGTGCGTTGACAAAATCAATATCGTATATTTTACAAATGAATTTTGATATTGTTTTATATTATTTTATAAGTCAAATATACTTTTTTTAATTAATTAAATATGATAAAAAACTTATTTTAAAGTTTAGTTTACATCAATAAATAGTTTTACAAAAACGTCAAAATGTGACCATAAAACATTTTGTCGAAAATCAACATTTTGTCGATCAAAAGTCGTCGCAACGTTGTTGCACCTTTATGTACATATACATGTACACTTATTTAAATATTGTAAGTGTTAATCAAGTTATTAATCAAGTTACTTTTACTAAATAAGGTTAGAAACTTCTAGAAAACAATTAAGAAAAAGTAAACTAATAAAGACAAATATGTCATTTCAAAGCAAAAGTAAACATCACATTCAAACAAACATAATCATTTTATTCTTTACTTAATGTTTAAGTGAAAGTGACTTAACGTAGAGATTTGAAAGGTGATGGTAATGGTTGGTTTGCTTAAAGAGAAAGTTAGGGTATTTTGGTCATTTTACAAAACATTATTATATTCCAAACATTTTCCTATAAATACCTACCTCCACTCTCACTTTTTTCACAAATTTTTTTGTCTTCTTCTCTCTTTTCTCAAGCTTTTTAATGGCTTCCATGCTCTAGGGAAATAATGGAAAAATATTAGAAAAAAAAGTAAAGAAAAAAATTTAAAGTGTTCCTCCTCAAAACTAGTGCAAACCACCTCCTCTCGACCTCCTAAACCCACGGCCACCATCTCCACAAGCCAAGGCCGAGCTCATCCATCCAAACAAGGCTAGGCCGAGCCCATCATTAAAGAAAGGAGCAAGTTCAAGGAGCTCTGAACTAAGAAAAAGAGAAGGAAGTGCTACTAGAATCGATTCGGTAATCTACGAAAAAGTTTGGAGGAGTGGAACTAATCGTGAGTACTCAAATCTTAGTTTTATTTGAATAAAACTTAAGTGAAAATATACATGTTAAAATAGAAATTAATATGTTGAATATTGGTTGATATTGGATGATAACATGGTTGATATATGGTTGATAACTTGGTTTGATAAATGATAAGAAAAATGATTAGTAATTAACCATAGTTAATTAAATGAGAAATAAATCCATATAAATATTTGTATGGAAATTATTTAACCTCTTAATGATTTTAAATTATCTAAAAAGATTGAAAATGATATTTTAATGACATAATATTATAATATGGGATAAAGTGAAGTTTGAGTTTTGAATATGAAAAATATTGTTTAAAATGAGTTTAAAATGATTTATAAACATTTATAAGTGCTTTTATGAAATTTGAAAAGAAATCGAAAAAACAAGTCAAAACTAGGCGCGTCGCATAACGGTAGTTTCGCGATTTGTCGCTGAAGAATTCAAATAAGTATAAAAAGTGAAGTATAGCTCGGAATTCTTCGAGATAAGAATTTTCCAGACTATTATATCCATAGTTTTCAAATGAAGAAAGAAAATCAAGATTTCATCTTGTAGATTTTAAAATATATCCAAAACAAATTTTCAAAAAAATCGCGCTTTTGCAATAAAGTTACCAAAGTTTAAAATTGATATTTTAAAAATATGAAATAAATTCTAAAAATCTTTTAAAATGTTTTAAAAGTGATTTAAGTTGAAAAGATGGATTTCTAATTGATATAAAAGTCATTTTGAAGAATATAGCAACACTTTTCGTAGCAGTTTTAAATAACTTTTGAAATATAAAATTGTACTTAGCAATTCTTTCCCAAATCAATTATGGATGTTTTTAAATGAATAATAATGTATTTTAAAGATGATTTGGAGTGTTTACAAATAATTTCGAAAGAAGGTTAATGATTAAGGAAAAGCCATTAAAAGTAATTGTTTTAATCTTGGCTCTAATAAGCCGATGAGTAAACCTGATTTTTCTATTTCTAAGATTTGGGTGGAGGTGCTTAAACCAAGGAGATGTTTAGGAGCAACCAGTGCCTTGGCTCACCTGGCCTCATCCCAGGTGAAGAATGGATAAGGTTGAAATATCGAAAACGAGTTAAGTATAAAAGATTCACTTTTCCAAGATTAATTAACTTGGATTGCATGGAAATAATCTTCTTATACTTGATGTTAAAATACGAAGAGGGAACTTATCCTATTTGTGGAATTTAAAAGGTGATCTCATTGTTATTCTGCCCATAGCACTTGTTGAATACAGAAATTGATATTAAGTAGAATTAAAGTGATTTCCATGATCCTATAATACTTTCTAAAGTTGAATTGGGGCTTACAGTAAACGATGTCTTAAATAACATTTTTTTGATCCGCCTAAAAGTTAAGGAATTTAGATAGATGATAAGTAAGGAAATTTGAAATATTATCCCAAGCAAAGGAATGAATTAACTTAGAATTACTTTAAGACAAAATGAAGAGATTTTGTAATATCTAAAAGAAATTAATGGGAAGATTTATAATAAATCAAATGATTCGATGAATTTCAAAGAAAGACTATAACGATTCCATATTTACTAGAAGAATATTTTATAAAGATATATATATCTATCGAATGCATAAATCAATCATCAAATCTTCCAATAATAATTTTAAATCGATGATTGGCACGAAGGAACCAGGATCAGATTTGGGTGATTCCTATCTGAAAAACCGGGATCAAATTTGGGTTATTCCTATCCGAGAATCCCTTCAAACTAATTTTAGAAATAAAACATATTGAAGATATAGGTCATTGATAACGAAGATCTTCAAGATGTAGGGCTACTTGCCACTAGTCTCTCGAGGTGAAATTACCATATTTAGGGTGGCAGTAGTGCTCTGTTATGAAAATCTTCGATTTGCAAGAATATAATTTGAAGTTATGAAAGAAAGCTTTGATTAAGATTTAATGAATGATTTGGGAATATTTCCCTAAGTTAAAGGTTATAACTTGAATATAAGAAATCTTTGATTAAGATTAAATGAATGATTTGGAAAGGTTTTCCTAAGTAAAAGAGAAAATGATTTGGAATATTCTAGGATTTAAGAAAGGTTCAAATACACCAAATGATTTGTTGAATGAGGCTTAATGATACCATATACTCTTAAAAAGAATATATCTAAGAAAGATATTTTTTAAAAGATGAAGTAATTGATTGATGATTGATAATCACATATGAACTTAACATCTTTTTTATCGATGATTGGAGCGAAGAAACCGGGTTTGGATTTAGGAAATTCCTATCTGAAAACCACTTCGAATAAATGTATATGTTTGAAAGTGAAGACGCGTTGAAGATGATGATGATGGAAGACCAAAGATCTTCATAGCAGAAGGACTGCTTGTTGACATTCTCTGGGTAGCTCCCAATATAGAGACATTTATAGCAGTAATCCTGTCGTGTTTGAAATCTTCGAATTGCAAGGGCTTCTCGCTAGTAATGGCCCGAGGAAAGTACCTTCGGTTTTGTTCAGCCCCTGAATGAACTTGTATGGATGAGTGTCTGACTTGCATTCTAATCACATTGAATAATCTCTATAAAATGTATATTGATCATTGGCGGAGAAGACATCTTCTCTTAGCTTAACACCCTTTTCTGAGACGTACAAACTCAGGAAGTTATATATTGGTAGAGACCAGTCATGTGAATATAGAATGGCAATGTGGCATTCAAAGTGAAACGAGTTCTGCTATGTATAAAGGCAATCGCTGCCTGAAGCCTCATCAACCGGAAATGACCGAAACAGGGTAGATGCAGCAAGGCTAAGTGGGTCATTCCCATTAGGATATGATCATCACCTTCTAGATTACTCTACACATGTCTAAGTATGTGGTGAAGTACATTGCGGGCCCCGATTAAAGGTCGGTTACGACCGGATGATGACATATTTGGTACTATCTAGTTACAGAGGTAGGCCGACCTTGTGTTGGTAGAGTACCATCTGTTGATCCTCGGAACATCCCTCTAGAGGTGTTCCCATTCGGAAGGTAGTCCCTTCACCTGATCATTGTATGGAAATCCATTCTCTAATAAGAACTTGCGGTTTTATTTGTATAGCCTTAAATGATTAGGCTCGGAATTTAATAATGGTAACAATTTCGGCTAAGATTAATAAGTTTATTTGCAAATGTTTTCAAAGCAATGTTATTAGAAATAATATCAAATGTTTTGATATATAAAGGTGTTTTAGTTATTATAAGGAAAAACCGTCCGTGTTTATGTGTGGACTTGGTCTTATGAGATACTCTTTCTTTTCTAAAGGATTTTATTTAAAGGCTGATATTTGACACTGTCATTTATTATTGAGTTTTCTTACGCTGGTTTATCAAGCCGGATCCGGGTATTTTCAATACTCGGGTCAGATCCGAGTTGTTCCAAGTTTAGGATATCGGTTGGAGTTTCCAGAGGAGCTGGAGATAATCATCTGCATATGAGCATATTCTAACATCATATTTGCTTAGTGAGCTTGCTATTGTTTTGATGTTTGTCAGCATTTGTAAGGACAGATGTTTATAACTATCCAGGCGGAATCTAGGTAGACTATGATATATGTTTATTTTAAAAGTTTCCACCGTAAAGTTATTGTTCAATATTTTATATTATTCTATTCGAGTGAGATTCTGTTATGTTCTTTAATCTCTTTTACCTTTAATGTTCAAGCTTTCCGGCACATGGATTTGCAGCACATGAATACCGAGGATGTATTTGTGTCGATTTTCGAGGGTCGATAATCCAGGACGTTACATTTGGTATCAGAGCTTAGGTTGAGCGAACACCTATGTTTTGTTGGGAAAATACTCATTAGAGATAGGTTAAGTGACACCCTAGAATGAGTTGAGGGTATTATATATGAGTGCGTATTTGTTAATTTTATAAAAATGTTTTTGATTTAATCCAGTAGTAAATGAAATAATTTTACATTGAGTTTATATTTTAGATAATAAAGGGGATACCATCTTTTTGGGTTAAAAATTAAGGATTGTTTGAAATTTATCTTAGTAAATCTAAAATATGAATATCTTTTGATTAGAATTGCATAATTTGACTATAAGATATTCCATAAAGAATCAATAAGAAATTAGTGAAACCTAGTATTTAGAACTTTGATCATATACCCCTAGACATTTAGTTATTAAGAAGTAATAACGGTTTAGTAAATATCAGAATAGGTAAATAAAAAAAGAAGGGGTTAAGAACAAGCACCTTGTGAATTAATTTTCACGATTTGACTATAAGGCATTTGATAATAATACTGAGTTAGGATTAATAAATTTATATAAGATATTGAATAAGCATGATGTATAAATAAAAATAATTACACAAATATAAAATGATTGTGTAAAAGATAAATATGGAAAGAAAGTTATATAAATTTTGAGAATTTAACATTCTAGTAATTTAAAAGAAATGTGAAATTTTAAAGGTGATTAAAAGGAAGTTGATTAATACAAGGAAATGTTATGAAAGAAATTTATAAAATAGGTTTTATAAACAAGTAATCTCTAAAGGATTTTGAAAATAATAATGGTATTATTTTAAATAAAAAGAAATATTTTAAGATAACTAGTTTGAACGACTCAAAAAAATAAACTAAAAATGGGCAGGAGATGTGTTCAGATGGTAAACACTTCTCTTAAGTATTACTCCTCTTGTTAAGAGGATATATGATACTATTGGTAGCACCCAGTTCCTTGGAATTGTTTTAGAGTTACTCGATCTATATAATTTTCTTAAGTTAAAGAGGTAATGTGAATCATTAACTAATAAATTAATTAGTAATCTTTATAAAAGTGTTTAAACAAAAGATAAGTTGGGATCGCTAAGTGATAAGATAAAGCGGAATTTTCGATGATTTTGGACAGTCGACAATTTCTGAATCATATCTAACTTAGAGCTAAGAATTTGATGAAAAGTTTTGATAAAAGATTTGGAAATATTTGGAGTAAATGAAATTAGATAAGTATAATTTATAAATGTTGTATTAATGAATTCTAGCATTAATTAAGGATTTGGACTTAAGTTTTTAAAAGTGATTAATTTGCATAAGTATAAGATGTAATAAACTTAAGTAATAGTTTTACGAAATGGTTCATGAATAATACTAGTATTGAAGGAAACATAATTAGTAAAAATGATTAGGGAAAAAATTATATAGTTCAAAAAAAATTATAAAAAGGTTTATTATAATAAACACAAATTATCTTTTGAGGAAAAATGTTTCCTTTGGAATATTTTCCTTGATAAAAATATTTTGGAATGAATAATTGAAGAGATTATATAAAGAAGCATCCTTATAAAATGTTTGAACTTAAGATAAAAGTTTTTATGAAACGTTTTCGGAAGTTAATATATACATATGTTATATGTAGATCATTTAATCACACGATTTCAATCTAAGATTTGGGTACAAAACTTTGAGGTGTTTAGACCGATCCGAAAAAGGATTTATCACTCGATTTTTGACGATGAAAATTGGTAGGGATTTATGGTTAGGTACTTGAGTTTTCTATCATAGTGGAGAGCTATGCAAGGAAAGCAAAGTTTCTAATGTAGAAGCCTTATCAGAGTCCGCACTAGAGGATCTGGGGATCGATACTAGTTCGAAAGTAAAGTAATGGATTCGAATAGTAGATCAGATAAGATATGGAATGGTCTATAAACATTATACGAATGTAAATTTAAAAATAAATATTTTGGGCAAATTCCTTTGGTTTTGTTTTGGGGTAATTTTGGGGATGAA
The DNA here is from genome assembly GCA_030737815.1 of Allium fistulosum. Classification (NCBI taxonomy): domain Eukaryota; kingdom Viridiplantae; phylum Streptophyta; class Magnoliopsida; order Asparagales; family Amaryllidaceae; genus Allium; species Allium fistulosum. Next base: position 995,953,911 of record CM060903.1, read on the forward strand.
ATTCTTTTAAAGGGGGAAGTATGTAACGACCCATAATTTTACCACCTTGAAAATGAAATATTTAGTTGATTTTAAATATTCAAATATAGAATTTCAAACTTAAATAATTGTGTTTTATATGATAAATAAGAATGGTAAACTTACTTTAGAATTGAATAAAGGTTTTGGACTTTTACCGTAAATTGACAAAAGCCGATTTTCGGTAAAATTGGATATACGGTCAAAGAATTGTTTTAAAGGATAAATAGCTCCTTTTAGAATCATTATATAAAGATAATAATAGGTTAATAAAAGTGCTTTAATTATATATGTACTTATGTTAGAGCGATTGACAAATTTCATCGTGCGTTGACAAAATCAATATCGTATATTTTACAAATGAATTTTGATATTGTTTTATACTATTTTATAAGTCAAATATACTTGTTTTAATTAATTAAATATGATAACAAAAATATTTTCAAGTTTGGTTTACATCAATAAATAGTTTAACAAAAACGTCAAAATGTGACCGTAAAACATTTTGTCGAAAATCAATGTTCTATCGATCAAAAGTTGTCGCAACGTTGTTGCACCTTTATGTACATATACATGTACACTTATTTAAATAGTGTAAGTATTAATCAAGTTATTAAACAAAGTTACTTTTACTAAATAAGGTTAGAAACTTCGAGAAAACAATTAAGAAAAGGTAAACTAATAAAGACAAATATGTCATTTCATAGTAAAAGTAAATATCACATTCAAACAAAACATAATCATTTTATCTTTACTTAATGTTTAAGTGAAAGTGACTTAAAGTAGTGATTTAAAAGGTGATGGTAAGGGTTGGTTTGCTTAAAGAGAAAGTAAGGGTATTTTGGTCATTTTACAAAACATTATTATATTCCAAACATTTTTCTATAAATACCTACCTCCATTCTCACTTTCTTTCACATAAATTTCCATCTTCTTCTCTCTTTTCTCAAGCTTTTTAGTGGTTTCCATGCCTTAGGGAAATAATGGAAAAATATTAGAAAAAAAAGTAAAGAAAAAAATTAAAGTGTTCCTCCTCAAAACTAGTGCAAACCACCTTCTCTCCACCTCCTAAACCCGAAGCCACCACCTCCACAAGCCAAGGCCGAGCTCTTCCACCCAAACAAGGCTAGGCCAAGCCCAACATTAAAGAAAGGAGCAAGTTCAAGAAGCTCCAGAGCGAGAAAACGAGAAGGAAGTGCTACTAGAATCAATTCGGGAATCTTCGAATTTTTTTGGAGGAGTGGAAATAATCGTGAGTACTCAAATCTTAGTTTTATTTGAATAAAACTTAAGTGAAAATATACATGTTAAAATAGAAATTAATATGTTGAATATTAGTTGATATTGGATGATAACTTGGTTGATATTATGGTTGTGAAATAGTTGATAACTTGGTTTGATAAATGATAAGAGAAATGATTAGTAATTAACCATAGTTAATTAAATGAGAAATAAATCCATATAAATATGTATATGAAAATTATGTAGCCTCTTAATGATTTTAAAATATCTAAAACGGTTGAAAATAATATTATAATGACATAATATTATAATATGGGATAAATTGAAGTTTGAGTTTGAAATATGAAAAATATTGTTTAAAATGAGTATAAAATGATTTATAAATGCTTTATAAATATTTAAAAGTGTTTCCATGAAGTTTGAAAAGAAATCGAAAAAACAAGTCAAAACTTGGCGCGTCGCGTCATGGTAGTTTCGCGATTTATCGCTGAAGAATTCAAATAAGTATACAAAGTCAATTATAGCTCGGAATTCTTCGAGATAAGAATTTTCCGGACTATTATATCCATAGTTTCCAAATGAAAAAAGAAAATCAAAATTTCATCTTGTAGATTTTAAAATATGTTCAAAACAAATTTTCAGAAAAATCGTGCTCTTGTAGTAAAGTGACCAAAGTTTAAAATTAATGTTTTAAATGTTTTAAAAATATGAAATAAATTCTAAAAATCTTTTAAAATGTTTTAAAAGTGATTTAAGTTGGAAAGATGGATTTCTAAATGGTATAAAAGTCATTTTGAAGAATATAGCTCTTAAAATACTATTTGCAACCCTTTTCGCAATGCTTTTCGCAGCAGTTTTAAATAACTTTTGAAATATAAAATTGTACTTAGCAATTCTTTCGCAAATCAATTGTGGATGTTTTTAACTGAATAACAATGTATTTTAAAGATGATTTGGAGTGTTTACAAATTATTTTGAAAGAAGGTTAATGATTAAGGAAAAGCCAATAAAAGTAATTGTTTTAATCTTGGCTCTAATAAGCCAATGAGTAAACCTGATTTTTCTATTTCTAAGATTCAGATGGAGGTACTTAAACCAAGGAGATGTTCAGGAGCAACCAATGCCCTAGCTCACCTGGCCTCATCCCGGGTGAGGAATGGATAAGGTTGAAATATCAGAAACGGGTTAAGTATAAAAGATTCTCTTTTCCAAGGTTAATTAACTTGGATTGCACAGAAATAATCTTATTATACTTGATGTTAAAATACGAAGAGGGAACTCATCCTATTCATGGAATTTAAAAGGTGATCTCACCGCTATTCTGCCCATAGCACTTGTTGAATACGAAAATTGATATTAAGTAGAATTAAAGTGCTTCCACGGTGTCTTAAATAACATTGTTTTTGATCCACCTAAAAGTTAAGGAATTTAGATCGATGATAAGTAAGGAAATTAGAAATATTATCCAAAGCAAAGGAATGAATTAACTTAGAATTACTTTAAGACAAAAGGAAGAGATTTTGTAATCATCCAAAATAAATGAATGGGAAGAGGTTTAAATAAATCAAATGATTCGACGAATTTCAAAGAAAGACTATAACGATTCCATATTTACTAGAAGAATATTTTATAAAGATTTATATCTATCGAAGATACTTGATAAAAGGAAATGCATAAATCAATCATCAAATCTTCCAATAATCATTTTAAATCGATGATTGGCACGAAGGAACCAGGATCGGATTTGGGTGATTCCTATTCGAAAAACCGGGATCAAATTTAGGTGATTCCTATCCGAAAAACCTGGATCGGATTTGGGTAACTCCTATCCGGAAATCCCTTCAAACTAATTTTTGAAATAAAACATATTGAAGATAAAGGTCATCAATAAAGGAGATCTTCATGACGTAGGGCTACTTACCACTAGTCCCTCGAGGTGAAATTTACCATATATACGGTGACAGTAGTGCTTTGTTATGAAAATCTTCAATTTGTAAGAATATGATTTGAAATTAGGAAAGAAATTTTTGATTAAGATTTAATGAATGATTTGGGAATATTTTCTTTAGTTAAAGGTTATAACTTGAATATAAGAAATCCTGATTAAAATTAAATGAATGATTTGGAAAGGTTTTCCTAAGTAAAAGAGAAAATGATTTGGAATATTCTAGGATTTTTAAGAAAGGTTCAAATAAACCAAATGATTTGTTAAATGAGGCTTAATGATTCCATATACTCTTGAAAAGAAAATGCAATAAATTGAAAAGAATACATCTAAGAAAGATATTTTTTAAAAGATGAAGTAATTGATTGATGATTGATAACCATATATGAACTTATCATCTTTTTTATCGATGATTGGTGCGAAGAAATCGGGTTGTGATTTAGGAATTTCCTATCTGAAAACCACTTCGAACCAATGTATATGTTCGAAAGTGAAGACGCGTTGAAGAAGATGATGATGGAAGACCGCAGATCTTCATAGTGGAAGGACTACTTGTTGACATTCTCTGGGTGGCTCCCAATATATAGACATTTATAACAGTGGTCCTATCGTGTTTGAAATCTTCGGATCGTATAGGCTTCTCACCTAGTAATGGGCCGATGAAAGTACCTTCGGTTTTGTTTAGTCCCAGAATGAACTTGTATGGATGAGTGTTTGACCTTGCATTCTAATCACATTGAATGATCTCTATAAAATGTATATCAGTTGGTGGTGGAGAAGACATCTTCTCTTAGCATAACACCTTTTTCTGAGACGTATGAGCTCAGGAAGTTATATATTGGTAGAGACCAGTCATGTGAATATAGAATGGCAATGTGGCATTCAAAGTGAAACGAGTTCTGCTATGTATAAAGGCAATCGCTGCTTGAAGCCTCATCAACCGGAAATGACCGAAACAGGGTAGATGCAGCAAAGCTAAGTGGATCATTCCCATTAGGATATGATAATCACCTTCTAGATTACTCTACACATGTCTAAGTATGTGGTGAAGTACATTGCGGGCCCCGATTAAAGGTCGGTTACGACCGGATGATGACATATTTGGTACTATCTAGTTACAGAGGTAGGCCGACCTTGTGTTGGTAGAGTACCATCTGTTGATCCTCGGGACATCCCTCTAGAGGTGTTCCCATTTGAAAGGTAGTCTCTTCACCTGGTCATTGTATGGACACTACAACAAAAAAGACTTTTTACAGCGTTTGAAAAACGCTGTATAACGACATGCGGTCGTTGACCCTAAATTTTTAACTGCAAAATATAAACGCTGTCAAAAACCAACTTTCTACAGTGTTTTCTGAACGCTGTTAATAATTTTTCTACTGCAAGGTATAAACGCTGTTAATAGTTTTCTACTGCAAGGTATAAACGCTGTCGTATGGATATGCATTTTTTTCCCAATGAATTGACAGCAATGTATAAACGCTGTCGTAGGGATATGCATTTTTTTCCAATGAATTGACAGCAATGTATAAACGCTGTCGTAGGGATATGCATTTTTTTTCCAAAGAATTGACAGCAATGTTGTGCCATTGCAATATTCACACATATCATTAATATAAACTACATTTAATTATATTTTAATCAGTTAATGTACATAACATAAACAAATCAAACTAAAAATTGTAAAATAAAAGCATAACTATTAATCACTTCCATAAAATAAGTTGAACACAATATCCATGAACAAAGTTTACATAAACCCGTAAAGAGAGATAAAATTTATAAACCAACTGCATACAAAATTAGACAAATGCACAATATCTAGAAAGCAAGTTTGCATCTAATATTATCGACAAAACGTGCATAAAAGTAGTTCAAATACAGGCTGAAAATGAAAAGTGGCAGTACGAAGATAGTTAGACATTGGTTTACTGAATTGTTGCCAACAGGGCAGTCTGAACTCGGCAAGATTCCTCCTTCTGTCTTTTTTTCTTGACTTTTTGTTGTTGAGCTATCACTAACCATGGCTTTGTCAACATCCTGTGAGTAGTAATTACAGTAAGCTTTAGACGTATAACTATTAGTTAAATATAAAAAGTACAATTTCCAGTTGAAAAAAATGTGTTAGAGAAACCTAAATATGAAAATAAGTATTTGTCTCTTTTTTAGTAAGCAAATAAAGTGTGTGTAGGTATAATAATTAGATTGAAGCCAAATGTAAATATAATACAAATGCATTGATTAACAGAAACGAAGTATATGTGTACCGTGTAGCTTCTTTGATCATGGACATAGCTGATTAGATGACGTTTCATTGATATGAAACTCAATCAAAATAAACAAAGACCGTACTTGGCATGTAAATTTAGATGTCAGTGGACGATTTTTCTAAATCTGAACTGTTCAGCTGAACTGCACATGTGTATATAGTTATAGATAATAAGTGCGCATAAATGTACTCAGAGGTCATAATCATCAGCTATGATAGCAGTTTCTACTGTTTGAAGATTGTTATCTGCTTACAGCAATTGTCAATATGGCTGCCGGCTAACGTAAATGAATAACTATTGTCATATAAAACTTGGATGACGGAAGTAGTGCATTGCAAACATGGTTTATTTTTAAAAAGTATGACATGGGTGGTTAGAGTTAAAATTGGGAATCGGTATGACATGAGCAGACCCTACGCAGCATTTCATGGTTCACATACTAATGACTATACCAGGTGTTGAATGAATGGAGAACAACCATAGGAATAAATGGTTTACTATTAAACGATAGGGAAGAAAACAAACCGGCTTATCGAGCTAGTGGACGAATCAAACCAAGCCAATCGAGCAGATCTTTTCAAGTTGTTAGCCAGCTAGCGCCAAACTGCGTTTAACCACCATAGCTTCGGCTGTAAATCCAAAAAAAAAATCATAAAATAGGACATGATCCATAATGAGATAAGTACAATAATGATAGGCTGTACTAAAGTTAGGATTGAAAAAGTGGCAAAATACAACCTACCTGCATATAATTCGTTCCAAAAAAGTCTCGGATGCTAAAGTAAGAAATTTACATTGAACTGAACAGTTAGTAGTATATATTTTAAAATCTGAAATGGGAATGAAGACATAACATGGCCAATTGCCTTCTAGCCAACAAATTTGCATATGATACCATATTATCTAATAAAGCTTCCTCTGCACACAGAGAGGAATTATAGTCATTTATTAAATTATAAAGAATTACAAGTATGGTCAGAATAAAAAAAATTGATGATGCAGGATGGCATTGAAAAAGGAAAATATCCAGTTGGGAATAAAAAACCACTTCATCACCACCGCACTCTACTGATACATCGCGTATTGCACTCTATGATATTAAAAAAAGTATTGATACATTATCAACAAATCGTATATATAAATATTAGCAATATAATATATTACCGTACGAGATGTTGGAACGTTGCTCATAGGAGTGGATGGTATTGTGTTTTCAAAAACCAATTTTGATGATGGCCATGCTATTGTCTTACCGACGGCTTCTCCGATACATGTCACACCTGCTATAGGCCTCCACAAAAAGGCATCTTCTTTTATCGGATTGTCCACCTAAACTATTGCGGCTTCTGGTCCAAGAGGAACACCATTAATAATCTGATTTGAATCACTCGAGTGCACACGTCCTTCGGCAACCAATACTTCAGTTCCACCCCAATCGAACAACTTGCATTTGTTTTCTGTGCTATTGGTTTTGCTCTATCAAAGAAAAAAATTATAGTCATCTAATAAAAGTCTTGTTTCTATAGTCTTACTGCATTCAATATTTTATCATGTGTCAACCAATTCAATACAAAGCAAATCAACATTGTTAAATTTTCAATAATCATTTGTCAAACTTTAAACTTGATTTCACCCACCAAATGTTATTAAAAATAATAATACTAACATAGCTAGAAATGTGTAATAAATTAGTAGTGGTGGTGATGTAGTTGTGGTTTGGGATGTTTGTGCAGAGTGGTAAGGCTAGACAGTGAACTGGAAGGGGAAGAGTAGTTTGTAGGGTGATGGTTGTAATGTGGTAGAAAATTGTGAATGTAAAAAAGAAAAGAAAAAAATTGCAATAAAAAAATATTTTGGTTGTTGAAATCGTGTATTGGATTTAATTGCTTAAACAATACAATAAAAAATACAATAAAAAAATATTTTGGATTAAATCGTGTATTGGATTTAATCATGTGTCAACCAATTCAATACATATATTTTGGTTGTTGAAATCGTGTAAAAAAATTGCAATAAAAAAATCAAAACCTGCTAGTGCTAGTGCTGCTCCTCTAATTTAATTGCTCATTCCATTTACTACCCAGCTACTAGCAATCAAATGTTGCTTGCATATTACCATCTTAAGAGATGGAGACAATTAGATTTAAAAAACTGTTTAGACTAGTCCAAAACATATGTCGTATAAATCAAAACTAGCTTGCAAGTGATAAAGTGTAATGGAGGATACATTTTTGATAGTGTTGACATGTCACTATTAGCTGATCGCATGGTAAGGCTATAGGCTTTTAACAAAATCCCAATCAATATATTTCTATGAATGTTATGATTTAGACTTGCATGAATTATTTCATCGGAGATAAGAATTTGTTACCGATCTCATTAAGAAAAAGACAGAAGTTAATTAACACGAAAGAAACACAGTAAAACATAATATTCCAATACTTTAGTGGTATTGCAGAATTTTATAAAACCAACCTGTAAATGAGAGCATTTTGACCATGTTGAAAGAGGTGCCGCAGGTGACCATGCTGCCAATATATCGACTCCAGGACCAATTAAATCAGACTGCATGTTGATTCAATTATGATGTTATAGTTGCATATTATAAGGAATATAATGTGGATACTTGCATCCCTCATTTAACAGTAACATGTACATGTATAATTTATGGCATATAGATAAGTAATTTAACTATTTTGACTCTCTTTTTTTTTAGAAAACACTATCTTGTCTAATAATACAAAAATTCAAGAAAAATGGATCCGTAAAGTTCATATTGGTTCAGAAAAGAATAATGGCACTAATGTAGGTTTCCAATTTTGGCTGAGTAACTTAGAATTGAATAATATTGCAGGTTAGAGAAATAATTTTAGGATTCATTGTAGATTGTTACTACCATTTTAATTTCTTGATTTTCAGCTTAAACCATCAGCTTTTATTTCTGGTTTGATCTTTTTTGTGTTGAAATTATCTTATCTAATCTTTTTTATATGTAAAATAATTCCCCCATACCAAAAGCTAATGCAATTCATCTTCGGTCCTAACTACAGTACATGATCTCCTTGGATTTCATTATCAATTTGAAGTATCATTATACTTTGGTTTCAAGTCAGTTTGGATAAAGCTAAAAACAACCCTTAGTTATTAATTTTTTCAGTAAACTTTATTATCAATTTCTTTCTTAATTTATAACAGATACTGAATATTTTACAAAAAAATACTTATTACAGTAATTGGTAATATAAACACCAAATATTGGCATCAGCTTTTCCTGTGGCAAAAAATGTTTGGCAAAACATTCCTGCGATTAGAACTCTACTTTATGACTAGTTCAGAACAATCAGTATCATTTCTACCGTACGCATCTTATAAAACTAAAAATTAAAAAGAGTATGCTTCTGCAAGATTTCCTAAAAATGTTCTACAGTGCAATCAAAATAAGCAGGTCTTTGAAACCATGGTCTCAAGTATTTCCTAAAAATATCCATACTGATTCTCAATTTGAAATAATGTGGTCCTGGTACATTTCAATTCATTTCACAAAGTGCTTTTATAATATTTAGACATCCATGAACAACAAAAAAAGGACAAAAAAGAAATAAAAAAGAATCAAGGAAAAAAGATGTTAGAAAAAATACATATATTTTGTCCAGCAAAAAATTACAGTTCTAGAATACTAGTATACTAGTACAATGATTGTACCTGACTGCATATGTGAGTAATAAATGCATATGACGTGATAAAAGAAAATACAAACAATTTGAACATCAATATATCAAAGGCAGCAAATCCTACAGTGATCTTTACATGTACAAATGGTGCCAGCACCATTTGTTTCCCATTCTTGTATAAGTATCATTTTCTACATCAGTATGATTAATGCCTGACTAATTGGGTGTATGCATTATGCACAGTACATTAAAAATGAAACATATGTGATATGAACACAAACATACATGATCTTCCAATTGAAATTGCAAATATTGAACCATTGCCATGGTCTGATTTTACAAATGAGCAAAATAACAGCTATTAGAAGATAGGCTTACCAGAAAAGCTCGAAAAGCAGTCTGAATTTTGAGAGCAGCGAAATGACTCAGGCTCCCCTTGCTGTAAGAAGAAGATCTACCATGGCTGGTCAATCTAAGAACAGCAGCAGCAGCCTGAGCAGCTGTAACAGCAGCATCTGCAGCTGCTGCAGTTGCTACAGCAACTGCAATAGCATGTTTTCTTTGTTCATTATCGCTTTCAGAAGATTCATTCCATGCTGCATTGCTCGCATTTACAATACAGCCTTTCTCAGTCGAATTTCCGCTTGATTTAAAACTCCATCTCTTCTTTTCAGTGCATTTAGGGGATTCTCCCTCTTCTTTTTTGCTAGGAAGGAGGCTTTTTAACCATCTTGTTGCTTTGCCCATTGGTTGGAACTTTATCTAATCGCTTTAAATCTGTTAAGAAATATGTTATATATATTAGTGTTTTGATAAATCAAAATGGAGATAAATGTTAATGTGACCTTAGTTTAAATTAAGCTTGACTGATACTAATCAAATATGATTCTCATTTTCTTTCTAAATGCATACTTTCAAATATTGAAAAAGAAAAATCAGCCTTAAAATTACAATATTTTAACTTGTTTGAATTTGAACAACTGCAGATATTCTCAGTCTCCTAATAGAAATTAGAAGAAAAGATAAAATGAAAACAACACAGAAGGATAAATTAAGTGTAAACACTAAATCATGCATATGCACAAAAATGAAAATTAGGCAGAAGCATGCAACAATCTTAGTATACTTATTAACATACAACAATCTTAATAAACCCATTAACATCAATTTACTAACAAAATCGATCCAACAAATTTTGATTTAGCAATCGAAGAAACAGTATTGAAATAACAAAATCGAAATTGATGAATGATTAAACTAATTGAAGAACCCATTTTAAACCTAAATAAAATCGACGAATAGTTGAAATAAGTACTTGTAGAAAGAGAAGTTAGCGGCGATGATTTGGATTCAAAATCGAAAGGATGGTGAATGGAGATGTTTGAACGATGAAGCGGCAGTGACGAAGACGAATTTCAGTGACTGGAAGAGTGGTTTAATTCTTTTTTAGGTGATGGAGGTGTTAACAAGATGAAAGGCTGAGAAAAGTAATCAGGCGAAGTGAAAAATGAGGTGGCAAAGTTATATTATTTAGGTTTTCTCAGCGTTCACACGTAAAAAAATTCCCTCCAGATTTTGGTCGACCGCATTTAAGGGAGAAACGCTGAGAATAGCTGCTGTCAAAAGTGTTTTTCCTTGTAGTGGGAAATCCATTCTCTAATAATAACTTGCGGTTTTGTTTGTATAGCCTTAAATGATTAGGCTCGGAATTTAATAATGGTAACAATTTCGGCTAAGATTAATAAGTTTATTTGCAACTGTTTTCAAAGCAATGTCATTAGAAATAATATCAAATGTTTTGATATATAAAGGTGTTTTAGTTATCATAAGGGAAAAACCCGTCCGTGTTTATGTGTGGGCGTAGTCTTATGAGATACTCTTTCTTTTCAAAAGGATTTTATTTAAAGGCTGATATATGACACTATCATTTATTATTGAGTTTTCTCACGCTGGTTTATCTAGCCTGATCCAGGTATTTTCAATACTTGGGTCAGATCCGAGTTGTTTCAAGTTTAGGATATTAGTTGGAGTTTCCAAAGGAGCTGGAGATATTCATCTACGTATGAGCGTAAGCTAACATCATATTTGCTAAGTGAGCTTGATGTTGTTTTGATGTTTGTCATCATTTGTAAGGACATATGTTTATAATTGTCCAGGCTGAATCTAGGTAGACTCTAATAAATGTTTATTTTAAAAGTTTCCGCTGTAAAGATGTTGTTCAATATTTCATATTATTCCATTCGAGTGAGATTCTGCTCTGTTCTTTATTTTTTTACCCCTAATGTTTGGGATTTTCGGCACTTGGATCTACGGCACATGAACACCGAGGATGTATTTGTGTCGATTTTCGAGGGTCGAAAATCCGAGATGTTACTACTGTAACCCATAATTTTTACATGACGCCAATTGACATAATTAACTTGTGCACATTAATGAAGAGATGATAAAGTACCCATTAATACTTGTGCCGTACTTCTCCCCTTCTTGATTCAGTCAACAAATACTTCACAATGAAGTTATCTACTCAAGAAGCTTGATAACTGTCAAAATCACTATAAAGCATTGTGTGATATTCTATATGCTCCCATCACCTACCATGTCACCTTTTAAATTGTAGCTATATATACATCAGACCTTCCAACTACTTAAGGGATCGAACCTTGAAGCTTTACCTTATATATTAAGGAATGTTCCTCATTTATTATTTGATAATGATTTATGATGGTCGAAGTCATACCTATAATATAAGTCACAAAACCATCTATTTTATCCCTTTTATATATAAGAGTTATCTTTGGACCATGTAAACCATAGGATTTATTGATTTATCTATTTCTCTTGTTAAAATTTTCACTATAGTTGAATATCCTCAAATTTCATTTATGTTCCTACTAATAAGTAACTTATAAAAATTTCTTTTGAGTTGTTAAGGACAAGGATTCTTGCTAGCATAGATACTCTAACTATCTAGTTATTTTTATATGCAGATTGGAAGTAAACTCTTACTTACTAGACACACATTATAAAGTTATTTTAAAAAATGACTCGTTGGTCAGATTAAATGTTGACATTGTTTATATTATCATTTAGAACATAACATACCCACATTCAGGAAGTAAGAAGAAAAGTGATGCAAATTCAAATCCTAAGATTTGGTTACCATTTCTCTAAAAGGAGCTTTGAGGTCATCATTATATGCTTTAGAAGAATTCTCCATATAATTTTCATCACGTTGGTTTCTAAAACTATCACACTTGTTTTAATTATCTATATTATCTCTCATTTTAAGAATGTAACATCTCCATAAGAGAAGGTATTAAAAATGGAAATAAAATGAGAAATCATGTTAATAAAACTCCAAACATATGGTCTTTCATTCCGTTCACCTTTTATTAAGTTAGACGTAAGTTTTGCATGTCATAATAACTCTTCTTTTTTCACCCTTCCAACACACCATTCAATGGTGATGTAAGATTTATGTCTAATTTTCATGTTATAAAATCAGTTGTATGAAACCTATCTTCTTAAATACAGTATATTCAAAGTGTCCAAGAATAAAGCCTAAAAGTGACTAGAATTGAAGGAAAGAAGTTCTCCATATGAAACTTAAATTAAGAAAGGTGTTATATGAACTCTAAATATTTCTATTTTATTCATTCTTCATTTCACGCACCATAGGCATTTTTCTTACTTCAATTTACCTTAGGCATACTTAAGTTTTAGCTATCGTAAAAAAAGGCTAATAGTTGACCATCATCTAATAGTATGTAATACTCATTTTTTATGTGGCATAGTAATTCCAAACATATTATTACCATTTTCAATTCATTTTGATAGTACATTTTATGAATACTTATTTCGCTCAATATTGGACATTTGCATGACTTCGAAATTTTTATCCACTTTATACATATGTGTGTGTGTGTGCAAGAAAATTGGAGAATAACTTTATGATTTAGGTAATTGGCCTAATAGCAAAATTTAATACATGATTATATCTGGCCCATTAAGGAAACCAAAGTACATAAATTTTCAAGAAAACCCCAAAAACAAAAGGGAACATTCTAAATCTACTTTGCTTCATCTTCCTCTTTCTACTTTCTTTTTAACTACTTCGCTGGTGTGGTCTTCTCCACTTCTCTTGCAAGGCGGTTGGAATTCCTTTCATTCTATTGGAAATGAATGTAATGCATCTTGCATTTAAAGATGGAATTAAGTGTCTCATGCATGAAAAAAAACCAACCCCGAGTTTCCGCCGACTCAGTCCGTACAATAGCAAATGCCAAAGGAAAAAGAGAGTTGTTTGCATCAACTCCTGTAGCCACAAGCAACGTACCTTGATATTTACCATACAGATGTGTTCCGTCAATAGAAAGAACCGGACGACAATCCTTGAAACCTTCAATGCTCGGTCCAAATGCCCAGAAAGCCCCCCAAAATTGTACTCCTTTTGTATGTACATGATAAACAGTTTCTGGATTGCATTTCTGTATAGCACGAAGAAACTGAGGCAAGTCATTGTACGAAGATTCCCAATCGCCAAATATTTTAGACACTGCTTTGCTAAGTCCTTTCCAGGCTCTCAGGTAGCTTATTTGAATTTTGTAAGTGTTTGTCATAAGCTCTTGGACATATTTTGCAGTGTAACTTGGGTTCGAACGAACATGTGGAAGGACTTTGGTGCAAATGAATTTAGTTGTTGCCTTTTTGTTGTTCGAGTTGATGATTTGGTTTGAGCAAGTGTGATCACCACCGTATTTTTTTATCACCCACCACCCAGCATGATCTCTTTTAGACACAATTGCATGAAGCCGCCATGGACAATTAGCATCAATATCACATATAGCAGTGAACTCTCTAGCATGGGACTTTATGTTTTTAAACGAAACTGAACACTTTATCGACCATTCACTTATATGTTCAATTAAAGATTCCTTCGATTTAAAAATCATACCAACTCGAGGGCCTTTCTCCACACATTCCAGTCCAAACATTTCGTTGGTAAATTGAAATTCTTGCATAACAGATCTTTCCATGATTGTGTCATTGGATTGGTCATCTTCTAACTGTTCTTCCATCTCGATATGCTCATCAGTGTCATCAACTTCCTCTGGAATATCATCTAAAGGAGCGTCATTGTTAACATTCATAGCATCAATCCATGTTTCATCGTTGTCAAGTGAAGCAGCGATTTCCATGCTATCCAAATGGGAATTTTGAATATCAGCATTTCCACACTCCATATCCTCGGTGTCAACATCTTCATCTTCAATTTCATGGAAGTAGTCGTTTGAATTCGGGGTTGGAATTGACTGTGGAGGATACGATGGATATGGAAGGAAACCATACCCGGGTGACTGCGATGGATATGCCATGACACCGTAGCCGGATGACTGTGGATACAACCTGTACACAAACATTTTACTGTTAAGTATAAAAAAACATGAATAAAACATTCATACAGCACATAAAAGCATATCTAGTTGCTTGTGTGTAAATATTCGGTGGCTGGTAGGAGTAGTGTGGATAATACATTTGACTTCGCTCAGCGGTATTACTGGGTCCGGTTTGGCTTGCTTAATCAAAGATTTGAGCTTGTTGTTCAGTTGTATGTACCACCTCTGTCTTCTTAACATACAGCTCAATTACCTTCATCCCCACATAAAACATAGAATCAACATCGTCATCATCGTTTACCTCAATAGCAATTGGGCCATCATCTGTTACCCATTTACTAATGAATGAGATGTTGAACTCTGTAGAAGCAATCTTTGTAGCTTTGTAAATTGTCGTTTTCAGCTCGAGAAAATTGCAACCCCTCCTCACTTTCGATCCCTTATGTTTTCCGCCAACATAGGTTGGCTTGTTATTTTCATCGATGACTAAATCACCGTCATAGTGACAAATAATCGGTACGGTAGTCATTGATCTATCAAAATTACAGAAAGTTAAATGTCAACACTAGATCTATCAAAATTAGTGGAGTAGGGTTTCGATGCTTTACCTCAAGTGTAGATGAACGTGCAATCTTTTGTTGATCTTCGTAGAATTAAATGATTTTGAGTGGAATGTTATGTTGTTGGTAGTGAAAATAATGGCAATGGAGGTTAGGGTTTCTGAAAGAAAATGGGTATGAGGAGTTGTGTTTGTTTGGGGAGGGGTTGTGATGTTTATATGCTGTTGTTGGGCCAGGGGATAGCCCATGTATGCAGGCGCAACTTAAAGTTGTGCCTATACGTATGAAAATACTTGGCGCAACTCAAAGTTGCGCACAATTTATTCATGAGGGCGCAACTAGAAGTAGCGCTTGCAACTTTCCAGAGAGCAAATAATATTCATGCGCGACTATAAGTTGTGCCTGCAACTTTCCAGATTTCCAGAGAACAAATAACATATGCAACTTTCATAAAACATCAAATTTCATACAATAACAACTTATAAGTACAACATTTCATTCAGATAGGTGAATTTCATACAAAACATCATATTTCATATAACAACATGTTTCAAGTCAATAATACAACATCGCAACACCTACAAACCAACAAGTTTTAAGCCAATACAAATTCAAAACAAAGCAACCAAACGACAAACCAACACAACCCTATCTTCTTACGTTTCTGTGGTCGCGTAGTGTTCTTTGAGTTTGCGTCGGAGGCGATTAAGATGGTCCAGCTTCAACTATTTCCTGCCCCGGCTGGCTACCTTGTGAAGGACCCCCCGTGCCTCTAAAACGTCTTCTTTGGCAGGTACGACCAAAAGCCTAGGGCGGACGAGGCACATACGGTGGTGGTCTTTCTAGCTTATGCCTACCAAGAAGCGACCTGATAATTTCCTTGATGTTGAAGCACTTTCCTTTTACTTTGTCCTCATCTGCAGGATCTGCCAGGACATCGTCAACTTCATTGGAAATCATATACAACCCTTGAACCTAAAACAAAAGAATCAATGACGCAAGTAAGTAAATCTTGTTGAGGAAGTTAAAAGATTAAAACTTATAAACACGTACCAAATCACGTTCCACCGGTCCCCGTGGGGCATATCTGGGCAGTCTAGTTGACGATCTTTAAGAACAAATCGACGTGTGATATGCCAATACCAACTATAGTATTGTTCGATTGACATTCTTGGTACGCGTTCAACCTGAACGTGATCCAACCTGTGATCCCACCTTGCGACGTACGTGTTGTACAAGTCTCTATTCCAACCATGTGGGAAAACCTGCTCGGTTGGATCCAGTATATGCTGATGAAGGCCAAATTGCCTCATCACTCTATCGGGGTAGTGCATGGCTACACTTTGCAAGCAAATAATCAGGGTTCTTTTCAAAAGGATTTTATTTAAAGGCCGATATATGACACTATCATTTATTATTGAGTTTTCTCATGCTGGTTTATCTAGCCTGATCCAGGTATTTTCAATACTTGGGTCAAATCCGAGTTGTTTCAAGTTTAGGATATTAGTTGGAGTTTCCAAAGGAGCTGGAGATATTCATCTACGTATGAGCGTATGCTAACATCATATTTGCTTAGTGAACTTGATGTTGTTTTGATGTTTGCATCATTTGTAAGGACATATGTTTATAATTGTCCAGGCTGAATCTAGGTAGACTCTAATATATGTTTATTTTAAAAGTTTCCGCTGTAAAGATGTTGTTCAATATTTCATATTATTCCATTCGAGTGAGATTATGCTCTGTTCTTTATTTTTTTACCCCTAATGTTCGGGCTTTTCGGCACTTGGATTTGCGGCACATGAACACCGAGGATGTATTTGTGTCGATTTTCGAGGGTTGAAAATCCGAGATGTTACTACTGTAACCCATAATTTTTACATGACGCCAATTGACATAATTAACTTGTGCACATTAATGAAGAGATGATAAAGTACCCATTAATACTTGTGCCGTACTTATCCCCTTCTTGATTCAGTCAACAAATACTTCACAATGAAGTTATCTACTCAAGAAGCTTGATAACTGTCGAAATCACTATAAAGCATTGTGTGATATTCTATATGCTTCCATCACCTACCATGTCACCTTATAAATTGTAGCTATATATACATCAGACCTTCCAACTACTTAAGGGATCGAACCTTGAAGCTTTACCTTATATATTAAGGAATATTCCTCATTTATTATTTGATAATGATTTATGATGGTCGAAGTCATACCTATAATATAAGTCACAAAACCATCTATTTTATCCCTTTTATATATAAGAGTTATATTTGGACCATGTAAACCATAGGATTTATTGATTTATCTATTTCTCTTGTTAAATTTTTCGCTATAGTTGAATATCCTCAAATTTCATTTATGTTCCTACTCATAAGTAAGTTATAAAAATTTCTTTTGAGTTGTTAATGACAAGGATTCTTGCTAGCATAGATACTCTAACTATCTAGTTATTTTTATATGCAGATTGGAAGTAAACTCTTACTTACTAGACACACATTATAAAGTTATTTTAAAAAATGTCTCGTTGGTCAGATTAAATGTTGACATTGTTTATATTATCATTTAGAACATAACATACCCACATTCAGGAAGTAAGAAGAAAAGTGATGCAAATTCAAATCCTAAGATTTGGTTACCATTTCTCTAAAAGGAGCTTTGAGGTCATCATTATATGCTTTAGAAGAATTCTCCATATAATTTTCATCACGTTGGTTTCTAAAACTATCAAACTTGTTTTAATTATCTATATTATCTCTCATTTTAAGAATGTAACATCTCCATAAGAGAAGGTATTAAAAAATGGAAATAAAATGAGAAATCATGTTAATAAAACCCAAAACATACGGTCTTTCATTCGGTTCACCTTTTATTAAGTTAGACGTAAGTTTCGCATCTCATAATAACTCTTCTTTTTTCACCATTCCAACACACCATTCAATGTTGATGTAAGATTTATGTCTAATTTTCATGTTATAAAATCAGTTGTATGAAACCTATCTTCTTAAATACAGTATATTCAAAGTGTCCAAGAATAAAGCCTAAAAGTGACTAGAATTGAAGGAAAGAAGTTCTCCATATGAAACTTAAATTAAGAAAGGTTCTATATGAACTCTAAATATTTCTATTTTATTCATTCTTCATTTCACGCACCATAGGCATTTTTCTTACTTCAATTTACCTTAGGCATACTTAAGTTTTAGCTATCGTAAAAAAAGGCTAATAGTTGACCATCATCTAATAGTATGTAATACTCATTTTTTATGTGGCATAGTAATTCCAAACATATTATTACCATTTTCAATTCATTTTGATAGTACATTTTATGAAAACTTATTTCGCTCAATATTGGACATTTGCATGACTTCGAAATTTTTATCCACTTTATACATATGTGTGTGTGTGTGTAAGAAAATTGGCGAATAACTTTATGATTTAGGTAATTGGCCTAATAGCAAAATTTAATACATGATTGTATCTGGCCCATTAAGGAAACCAAAGTACATAAATTTTCAAGAAAACCCCAAAAACAAAAGGGAACATTCTAAATCTACTTCGCTTCATCTTCCTCTTTCTACTTTCTTTTTAACTACTTCGCTCAAGGGGGTTCAAATGCATTCATTGGAGGATTTTCTTATCTCTTATTTCTAATCCTAATCTCTGCAGCAACTTCACTTCTTCATCCTTTGACAAGGAAAATTTTCTTATTTATTCTCTCAATAGCCATTTGCATGTCTCTAATAATCATGTAGCTAACTTGAACTTTGGTTCTGGTTTCTTCTTGTAATATTCTATTGTTTATTTTTTTCAAACATGCTAACTAGTTGAAGTTAAAGCAATGGAAGCTATCTTGAAGATCGGGCCCTTCAATTTCTATCTCCTTTTCGGGTATAGTACTAGTTGTCTCAAATCCTCTTGCTGAAAATTGCAATTTAACTTTTTTGTTATCCAAATTCAAATGTATTTTTAAAAATACACTTAAAAAATAAGTGTTTGTGACTCTCATGTCTTTGTTGACATAGAATGCATTTAGCTTTTTAGGATTATATTCCACTTGTGCAGTCTATCTCTTATAGGAAGTCTATTTAGTAAAGCTTTATATGTGGCTGGTGGCATTTTTGGCATATTAGCTTTGCCCAAATGAAATCTGCACATTTTAATTCCTTGTCTCCATATCACAACTATTCCAATGCTGAATTAATAGTGAATATATCTCATGTTGGTTTCCCAGCCTAGATGCCTACATGTTCTCCATCTATAACGAAATATATTCAATTTCATGCCTTGTTTGTGTTGTTGGAGAAATTGATTTGAGATTCCATTAATTGTTCTAAATTAGTTTACTGTCTTCAGTATCTCTACCCATAAACACAGAATATATGTCCTAACCTAGCCTATTCACAAAATTCCTACCTTTTAACTATGGGTCAAACCATAAACTTGTGTTTGCACCATTGGTTATCTTCCTTTCAATTTGTTCTGCCGGTTCATTACTAATTTTCAATATAACATCCAAGTACTAAAAGCATGTCATCTTCTTTCATGATCCAGATTTTATGTTCCAAGTGTTTCTTTTTCATCCGCTCTATCAATAGTCCTCTTCCAAATATGATTTTCTAGGCTATTTTCATTGCATAAGTTCTCTT
This sequence comes from Allium fistulosum, assembly GCA_030737815.1. NCBI lineage: Eukaryota > Viridiplantae > Streptophyta > Magnoliopsida > Asparagales > Amaryllidaceae > Allium > Allium fistulosum. The sequence continues at coordinate 995,973,662 of CM060903.1, forward strand.
CAAGTCTCTCAAATTTTTAGACCCAATCACAATCATTCTTTGGCCTACATAACAATTTATTTGATATCTTATTCCCGCCTCCTTTCCATATGAAATTTGTGAGATAGTTAGGGGTATGTCATAGGGACACTTATGTAATTTGTTGCATGCCATAGGGGCACTTATGTAATTTTTTGCATATTTCTAACTATATAACCATTTTATTCTTAAACAACATGTGACGTGATAATAATTATAAGGAGTTGTAATCATAAGAAAACTATCATATTATAAATAAAATATTTTTTAAATATTCCTAGTCAAGATGTTTCGAGAAAGGATATCGATACATCCCTTGAGACTAGAGTACATAACGCACTCCAAATGTTGGGCAGTGTGGTACTTATGGCTGTAGGTTGATGGCACTAAGAGTTAAGGTTAATAGTTATGCGATAACAATGGAATGACTCACTTGAGAGTTTCTAGTTGGTCAATAACTATTAGGTCAAACACGAAATCTTAGAGTGATTATATTAAACAGTTCTCTAGACTTAACAATATTGTTAAGCTTCAACATGGATACTCCATTTTGATTATAGTTAAAGCATAGTATGATGGTCATCTAGCGACTATAGTTAGGTCTAAGTTGAAGCATTAAAAGTGAATTGCTATTTACTAAAGAAATCATTTCCTCGAATGAATGAGCTTAATATCACGTACTAATGTAGTAAACTCAAATTAAAAATCTCAGGCCAGAGGAGTACGATTAATAATAAATGTTATTATTGAACCGAGGGGGTCTAACATGAAATTCTAGTGGACCGAGTATATAGCTATGCTAACTGAACACAGATATATATATATATATATATATGTGTGTGTGTGTGTGTGTGTGTGTGTGTTTGTGTATATCACCTTCAACACACACACACACACACACACATATATATATATATTAACTAGTAGAAATAAAATAAAGTAAATAAGAACTAACACACCAGGATTTTTATACTGGTTCAAAGCACTATTCTACGTCCAGTCCCATAGTCTCTATTTTAGCTTTTCACTAGCTAACACCCTTGATTCATCCAGAAGAATAAGTTTACAAAATGCCTGAGCCGCTAAACAGGTCTTTCACTCACTCAAAAGAAAAACTATCTTCAACAACAATTGTGTCTCAATACACTAATTTACCGACTTGAGTACAGGGTTCCTATAACTCAAAAGAATTTTTATGGAGTTGAAAGAGTAAGAGTTTTAGGACAAGTTGAAATCAGAGAACTAATTTATAATTGAAAGAATACTATGATTTTAGAAGTCAAAAGATTTGGAAATAAGAAAGCTAGTTGTTAATTCTTTTGAAATCGATATGTATTTATAAATGCTGAAGGGTTTTAGTGAAGAGATATGTATGTCACCATGAGACTCTGTAGAGAAAGTCATGACCAATTGAAGAGAAGAGACGCGACATTTAAATTTTCTCATGGACATCAAAATTTTAAAAAATCATGTCCATCGGTGCTTGGTTGGCCCTACCGCTGGAATGATGTATAGGATTTTTGGAAAATTATGAAATTATTTCAAAGACTTTAAAAATAATAAATAATTTTGAAAAAATTATTAAAAAATATTTTTTGCAACTTTAAAGACTTGAAATACCACAGTGAGATTCATACGAGTTTTAACAATGTATAACTATGACTACAGACTCACAATGTTAAAGTCCTCGATGGTTTTCTCCTACGTCGATACTCCGATAATATAGCAAGCATTCTCCACTTCAATCTAAGCTTTGTCAATATCACATCTTCTATTTTTCTTCTATGATTAATGCATAAAGTTATCATCATCAAAATTTTAGGAAATCTTGCTCCAACATAACTGAGTTGAATATGGATGATATTGGAATTTTAACCAAAACCAAATTCCATAAATCTTAAAGTGACATAGTATTGACAAAGAGAATTTGTGTAAATAACCATTACTAAAAGGTACTACTCAAATTGTAAAATTGGTGTAACGACCCACTTTTTCCATACAGTTTAAGCAGACAATCAACCATATATGGCCCACCCAAATTGAACAGAAAGGCAGATAGTTAGGGAAATGAAAGAAGAAAGAAGACAAGAAGAATTAAAGAAAAAATAATCTCACAGTGGAATGAATAATATATAATATGAAATAGATCTTTACAAAAGAAATAAAATTGTAATATACATACATCAATCAGAGTACACTAACCAATTTCATCCCGAACAATTATAACAACTTGTCCTTACAATTGATGATAAGTACAACCAAAAGACGACACAGCGGAACACAAAGAAATATGTAGATACGTCTTGGACCTCTAGCTCGTCTCCTGAGCTCCAATGCATCTAAGCAATCTATAAATATGCTCGGTCCGACCCAAGCATTATAATAAAATAACACCTGAGTCAGTCTGGTAAACCAGTGTGAGAAAACACACCCGGTTGGATTTTTTTAAAGATATAAAAACCTTTCAAAATAAAGGTTTCTTGTAAGACCACATCACATATAAACATGAAAAGGTTTTTACTTTACAATAACCAAAACATTTTCTATAGAAAATCCATTGATATTATAATAATGTCTAGAGATCAAAGTAAAATGTGAATATAGCTGAAATGCTTGGACCTCACATTTCAACATAGTTGGGCACAACTAAATTCGTAAGGCTCTTATTGGAGAATGGATTCTATACTATGACAAAGTAAGGGACCACCTTCCGATGGTACATCTCTAAATAAAATGCACTAGGTCTAACAAGAACATCTTATACCCCTACAACACAAGACTGGCAGTAGGAATATGATCATCCCTTTTGTTAATGAGCCCTGAAGCATACATGAGTCGATATTAATCGATCTAGATTTAGGATGACCATATCCTGATGGGAGCGACCCACATGGCCCTACTGCATGCCCGATTTTTGTTATTTCTGGGTTGATGAGGCTTGAGGCTACGTTTTACCTTTATATAGCACTTTCCACTTGGAATGCTAACAACCTCCAGGCAGCAATGCAATGCCAGCATTCATTCATAAAAGTTGTTCAGGACATGAATAAACCGAAGGTACTACTTCTACTACATCCATTTTGGAATCACCCTCAGGATCAATAGCAAGCAGCCCTTGCACTTCAGAAAGCTCCATCTTCAAATTGCATCATCTTCAAGATGTCTTCATTTTGAAACGCTTGACTTGGATTGAAGTGGTTTTCGGATAGCATATCTGATTCTAGTCTCTTCGAAACAACATTCGATAGTTTTTGGTAAACTCAACCCGGTTTCTTCAGGAAATAAATAGTGAAAGATAAGAGTAGAGATCACCTCCTAACCATTAGTGGACGGATTTCCTTATCATTTGTCCTAGGATAATGAAACGAGATTTATACTCACAGTACAACATCATCGGAGATGACGTTCCATATAACTCACGTGTTTCTCATAGATATTTCTAAAGTTACGTTTTGGATCTATATTTGATAGTCGGTTATTTAACTATCCACAAACACACATCCAAATTAGGGATTTATTTCAAAAGGGAAAACCAACATTGGTTAAGTGCATAAGTAACCACTAAACCTCTTTAATTAATCCATTATCATCTTGGAATTACTTGTATCAAAATACTTTTACAAGGATATATTCACAAAACGAATGAAGATTTCCTTTTTACACAATTCTGAAACCATTTATAAACTCCTTTATAAATTTCTAAAATCCATTTATAAGCTATTTTATAAATCTCTAAAAACCATTTAAAAACATCTCTAAATCATTTCTCAGATTATTTATAAAATCTTTATAAATCCACAAAATTAATTATAAAACCATAAACCCATTTCTAAAGTTCGTTTACAAATATCTAGCCATCTATAAAACTCCTTTACCTTGTAAATAATCTTCCTTCAAGTCTTCAAACCATTTTATAAAACTACTCTTATAAAAACCAAGTCCTTTTATAGAACTCCATTTATGAGTCTCGAAAACATTTATAAATAAATAAAATCATTTACTTCAAAACACTATTATATAATAATAATTACTAAAAATAAACATTATAAATAAGTTATAATTATTAACTTCAAAACACTTCAAAAATGAAAATTAATAATTTCGTAACATTATTAAATAAACAATAATAATTAATCTTTACCATTATTATAAATAGTAATAATTAATTTCCAAAACATTAATAAATCGTTATTATTAATTTAAAGCCTTATGAATAATTTAAATGATTAACTTTTCCAAATATTTAAATATTGATAAATAACTTTAAAACAACATTAAATATAAATAAATAATCTTTAAAATAATATTAAGTATAAATAATCTTAAAACAATGTTAAATATAAATAAATAACTTAGAAAAGATAGATAAAAGGTTGGAGTAAAATAGAAGTTAAATCCTCTAAAACAAATATTTTCAAACCCAAAAACTAATTTTTACTCAAATGGCAATTTATAGTATTTCAAAATACTAATTGGAGACCAATGGTTACCAAACGCTTAACCAATATCATTATTGATTTTATATCACTACAGGGTTTAAGTAGAACATATAACAATGTCATAACCAATAGTGTCAAACAATCACATTTGATATTTAGCAATCATACAACAAGATATTATTGAAAACATTTCAATAATGGTGAGTAATCTCATTGGATCCCTCCAATCTGTCTCCCAACATCAAAGCTCATATATATTAGCACATATATATGTAAATAAGATCAATATTGGTGAGGAATTCTGTTGGATCCCTTCAACCTATTCCCTTGCATAATAACTTATAACTATATAATATGGTCATCCACTACTAGGCGGGTATATATAAAAAGGTCATCCGCTCCAAGGGCGGGAATAAATCCAAACCAACAGATAAAATAGTAAATCAACCAAACATCCAATTAACAATTTTTATTAACTATATAACATACTGATTAGTCAAAAAGCCGAGTTTAACTCACAATTATCCCAGTTGTCACTTGCGCTTTCTAGTTCCATCTGAATTCGAAAAACGTTAAAATTTAGCAAAAATTCCCACTAGCTCCAATCATCACCAATCCAATTCAATGACGTAATATTCGTTGATACGATCCTAAAGCGACCGATCGCGTTTGATTTGGGGCTAAAATGAATAATTTATTGGTTTTACAAGACTTGAATTAATTAAAAATAATTTTAAAACCTTAATACATATTTACTTAATCAAATATTAATCCTGCCTTCTTCTATCCCTCTCTCATAAACGAGTGCTCCAGCCACGAAAACTCAACTTCATCAACCTTCACCATAGTCTATGCGCCTCCATACAACGTCGCACCATCACTACGTGCTCCCTTATCCACGAGAACCTCACTACCGTTGTCCTCGTCACCCAATTCACCGCCATCGCCTCAAAAACCAACCCCGAACGCCTGCGTTCAACTTAAAAATCTCATTGCCACAATCATCCATTTTCCACCAAACTCCAACCGAAGGTACCACACCATGCTCTAAAACATCCTTTTAGACCCCATGACCTAAAAGTTCACCAAAATGCCATAGTCGGTGAAAATTCGCTCACTGTTCCTTGATGAACTACGACCACCATGCATCACTTCAGCCCAATCTGACCGTTGACTGCCTTATATTTTCCTAGTTGAAGTCGAGGCATGAAAATGCCTCAGGTAGCACCGATGAACGACGACTGTTGGATGAGGCTATGTTTTCAATTCAAAATTTCAAACTATTCTCTGGTTTGGAGATGTGATTTATATAAGGTAAAGATGGTATGGCTGAATGTGTGAGAGGTATGGGTTGAGTGAGGAGTAGTATGGTTATAAAATAGAATATATTATTTTATTTAAAATATCTGGCCTACACGTTCGAAAAATCTCAAACTCCTATCGAGGCGTGCCGCCTGACGTTCTATACTAAATACTCCTATTTCGAACATAATGGAACTAGTTTCGAGACTAATTTGATCATATGCAGAAGTTAACTTTTCAAACCCAATCATATAATATTAATTTTCTAAATTAATTTATAGGCGTTTCAAACTCATACGAACACACGGTACGTCCGATTGCCACAAAATTTATTAACAGGCAAAAATTTACTATTACAGATTTAATGACATTGGTTTTGTCAAAATCAGACGCGGTGCCTCAGAATGATAATTTGACATGTTAATCAAAACGAGTTATTATTAAAACGATTTCAACCACTTTTAATTACCTTTAAATTCTAATTTAAAAGTCTATTATCCTCATTCTTATTTATACTAAATTCAAATAAGATTTCCCAATCATTTTTATCCATATTAAATCGGTGATTAAATTATTTAAATATCTCAATCATTTAAATTCACTATTCAAATAAATCCTTATATTAGAAATTCAAGCGGTTTGACTTATAAAACTAATATTCCAATATCTAACATAAATTAATTATTTCAAAGTCAATTGACAAAAATTCTGGGTCGTTACAGTTGGATTTTACAGTTGAAGATTTATAAGCGATAAATTCGGTCAAACTATCACACCACTAGCTAAGGTGATGTGTGAACATTAATATTCAGATTTCTTGATGTGATAACCTGGATTTTCAGATATCTGTTAATTGGAAATTAACAGGATTGGATCTATTAGAAACACTGATTTATTATTTGAATATGATAATCTCTTTATAAATATATATTTTAAACTTGAGTTTTAAATAAGTTTTAAATTAAAAAGTTTATTTGTTTAAATATTCTTTCATTTCAAAATTTAACATAAGATAGATTTGGTTTGAAAATTTTGAATATAGAGTGACACTAAATTTCTCAAGCTTATAAGCAGATGATACATTTAATTGGATCAAAACATAAGTTATTTATAATAAATAAAAGCTAGCTTATGCACATTAAATCAAAATAAAGCTCTGTTATTTAACTTTTGATTTATGTATATATTTGTTGTAATGTTGGCAATAATGTTTTAAAGGAAGACAAATATATCTTATGAATATTTAAAACAAAATATGGTTATAAAATAAGTATACATATATATACTCTAGAAACTATGAAACTAACATAAGTATTATATTAGAATGACATAAGTACTAAGGTAAAATAAATATCTCAATTTAAAATTTATAGTTATGTAAAGTATAAAATGAACATATAAGTAAACTCTAGAAACATATATATATATATATATATTTGGAATACAAGTAACATGAGATGAAATAAGGCTGAACAAATGAATACAAGATGTGCATGATAAGAATAATAAAATAAAAATTTAGTATAAGCTTGCAAAACAAGACAAGTATAATTAATGTTAGCACACATTTTATCATCTCAGCCACCATCTAGAGAAAAAATATCTCTGATCAAAAAAAAAATGGTACCAGCAAAGGAATTCAAGCCTGCACACTCGTACTTCAGTTTGGCTTCTTCAACACATCATTTCTATGATATATACTGCCTAGTTGCCTCCTCATACACTTAAGTTCACAAATACAAAACCAGCTTAAGTTTTAGGCAAGCAAAGCATCGTAGATTCAAACAAGCTTCAACTCATTTGCAATCAAACAACAAGCTTCAAAGTAGTTCAAGCATCTATTTCAAAGGCCCTCTGTTTTATTAAAGCCTGGTGAGTAAATCTATCCTCTGGAAAACCCAAATTCTACTTTATTACTCTGATTTTTTTTTATCATGTGAGTAAACAAACCTAAGAAAACTTAAATTAGTTAAATCTGACTTCTTATGATAAAGCTTAAGTATGATTGTGTGAAACCTTAGATTTAATCCTGGAAATAAATTTGTTCTGTTATCTTTAAACTGTGAAATGTCTGTTCATTCCAGTATTCAAAACTCTTTATCTCATTATCTAGTTGATGATTTTGGACACTATAAACTAGGGAAGTACTTAATTTTGGGTATAGTTTAGGTTAAAATTAGTTTGGATGTAATCCATGTTGTGTAGTTCAGCAGAGTCACAATTTACAGTGATCAAACAGATTTTTTTTGGGAAATTGATATAATTAAATTTTGAATTCGAGCATGCAATCTGTTTACTTATGTAGAAATACGAATATTAGAAGTAAAATTTGGATTTCTAATGCACTATAGCTCGAGAAATTGTTGATAGACTTGTTTGCGTTCAAAAATTTATTCCCATCAACTTCGTTAACTAGAGATGTTGCGGCTTGTTCCGGAAGAGGCGGGTGGTCGTAGGGAAGGGGTTGACCGTGCCAGAATCTTTGATTTGGACTTAGATTTGGGAAGCAAGATGATTTTAGGGTTTGGGTGGTTTTTGTTTTGACTCTGGCACGCGGTGATCTGGGAAGGTGAAAACGCGACCAGAGTACGTGATGTCTGGCAAGGAAGCAGGGTAGTGTGTGGACATCCAATCGGTCATGGTGGCAAAGGAATCAGATATCAGGGACGAGTGCAGTTCGTCGACTGGTGGAAGTTGATGTTTTTATTTTTTGTCCTGAAGGTATGAAGTGTTGATCGATTTCCGATCAATAGAGCTACCGTCTTCGGCAAGGTGGTAGATTGATCAGGGGACCAAGTGGGGTTCATCGGCAATAGTGCGGCGATAAGATGACAAGAGGAAGGGGTGTGCACGGGCACGATCGTTTTCGTGCACAAGGGATCTGGATGCGAAGTTTTCTCATGTTTGGATGTGTTTGATCGGCAGCATCTTGAGTATATTCGAAGTGACGATCGAGTCGCGAGTGAATTAGAGTGAGATTTCTGGAATAAATCGAAGAAGATCATTTTCATATCGATGGAGAATGATACTGGTAGCGGTGATGAAGTGGTGGAAGATGAATTGTGGTGTTCTGAGTTTTGTTGATTTTGGGGACTTCGGGTTCGTTCCTATGCAATCTCGATTTGGGCTTTGGGCCGTTTTCTTTTTAAAAAATAATCCAATCTTCTTAACTTATATAACTTAAGTTGGTTAGATGCTTGAGTTATTATGAGCTTAAATTAAATAACTTTAGCAAGGAAGTTAATGTTAAAGGTAAATGTTAAATATGATTTTGATAATTTAGGAAATTAAATAGAGATAAATGGTTTATCTTAAAGTCGGTTAAGAACTCGGATGATTAAGGATTAATTAATTTCATAAGATAAATAAAAGTAATTAATTTGTTAAATTAATTATTTATAAAAGGGTAAGTTAATTTAATCAATTATAAGCTAATTTATTTGAGATTAACTAATGCATGTAATTAGAGGTTAATTAATTGATTAATTAAAGGATATTCAATTAATGATTAAGGGTGAACTAATTAATGATTTGAGGTTATTACTTAAGTCATTCATAAAGGTGGTAATTAATAGATAATTACTAAATCTGAATTGATTAAATGATAATTACTTGATATAAGTAATTAATGAATAACTCTGTTAAGGATTAATTAATTTAATTGGTAAGTAAGGTTAAGTTAATTAATCAATTAATGGCTAATTGATGGAGGATTACTTAATGGAAGTAATTATAGAAGGAATAATGGATAAATAATGGGTAATCAAAGGACATTAATTAATTGTTTTTAATTAATTTATGTTATGAAAGCAGGATTAAGGGTAGTTGAAGTAATTAATTTAATTTGTTTTAAATTAATTAGAAATGATGTGATTAATTTATCTTGCTGATGAATGATTGAATGATATTGTGTGCCTTAGATTAGTTGATATCTCTGGTATGTGATGTGTGATGTTATGTGTTATAATATGGTGGGTTAAAACAGTGACATCCTGTATTTGAAGATGAATAATATTTCATTAAGATAACATGAAATTCGAAGAGACCGGGGTCGGGTATTGGTAAATACCCGAAACCACTTCGATTTGTAATCTACAATGATCCCTTATGGATTGATGTGAAAAGTCAATAGATTGAAATGGAATAATATGGACTTTTGAACTAAGTATGGATACTTAGGAATTGATTTGTGGGAAAATGTTGAGTATAACAAGTAATGAACTCGTAGTAAAGTACGAGTTACCCGGGTTTTACTTGAACGATTTTAATTTAGTATTTCAATTTATATAGGTTTACTCACGCTGGTTTCCAGCCTGACCCGGGTGTTACTTTGATGTAATGCTCGGGTCAGACCGAGTATTACAGATTTTCAAGTAAGGACGTTCTGGAGCTCAGGAGACGAGCTGGATGGCAGGAACGTATGGAGTGTATTCCGCTGTGATATATTGTAGTTTGTCTGGGACATGTTGATTGTATCTGTCCAGTGTTTGTGTATATGTTGAACTCTGATGTATAAAAATGTAAATTAACTGATACAATTTTCCTTTGTATAACTGCTATTTATTTGATATTATATTTTGATCTGCTGCGAATGTGAGAATCTGTGTTGTGTTCTGTTTCTTCTTCTTCTATCTCTTTCTTCTTTCCCTAACTATCTGGAATTTTTGGGATCGAAAATTTCGGGTGGTTACACTTGATGTTAATCGTTGACTAGATTTACACTCACGAGTCACATGAGTGCATTAATGATTTCTCTGAAATTCCACACGATTTATAATTGTTAAAATTAAAAATTAATTAACATTTAAATTTTATTTATTTAATTATGTGATATATTAGGTGCTATTTATGTTTCTTAGGTGCCATCGGTAATTATTTGGGTGCGTATATAAAAGGTATATATACGTATTGGTATACGATATCGACATGCATTTAAATACAATTTGAATGATATTAATTAAATGAGCTTGGAGTCTTAATAGTCCATGAAGATCATTAAATTCTCTGAAATACCACATGATTTATAATTATTATAGATTAACAAATTAGTTAATATTTATGAAATATTATTTATTTATTTTACTTCTTCCTTTCTCCATCTATGGCCGTGAGAAATTCCTCATTTCCATCATATAATCGAAAATCTGTAGCACAATGTACATCAAAATAAATTAAAATAAGTTGTACTCTAGGTTGTTGTAAGGTCCAGTGGATTAGTTCTTTCTGAATGTAGGATATTTCTTTTAAAAAAAGGTGCACTTAAATATCATTTCTTCTGAGGCATATATCTTCGTATTATATTTATATCTGATACGTCATATAATCCCTATAGAATGACTTTGTATGTGCATTTGTTGTCTCTCAATATAGTCTGAGTTTGAATCATATTAAATTACCTGTATATAATTTAATTTTATTGATTTGATCTACGTACAAAATTAACTTTAAAAATACATTTTTAATTCGTCCAATTATAGTATTATTTATTTACGAATTGAAAAAAATTAAAATTAATATTTAATAATATAAAAATGTTATTTAATCATATATGTTTATAATATTATTTAAAATATTTGTAAAATAATACATAAATATAAATATGTTACATCTAAAAAAATTGACTAAACCCATTTTAATATAATATACTTATAGTATTATTTTACTAACTATTTAAACAATGTTTATATTAAAAATATGTATATGTATATAATTATTAAAACAATAATAATAAAATTAGTTTTAGATTTTAAAAAAATTACACGGCCAAAAACAAAATAATTATAATATAATACATACATTAATTCTTGTATGCAAATGTTAAATAGTTTATGTATTTTAAAAAAATTCTTATTATTTTTTGATGTATTGATATTTTATAATATATATGCGTGTCTATATATATTAAACAATTAAAAGATATTTTAATTAATTTTATAGATCTAGATTTGAATTTTAAAATATTTTACTTAGTCAAAATTAAATATTTTAAGTAATAAATTTGATTTTAAATTTTATTGACTTTGTCAAAAGCTAATTAAAAATTATAAATGTTTATTCTACTTAATATATAAATAAATTTTGATATTATATAAACTATATATGTGTATTTAAATAATGTTTTGAAACAACTAATGCTCATATAAATGGTGAACGTATACATTGTAGATGCACCCAAAATCTATATACATAGACATTAACTATGTGCATTTTGCTATATGTTGCACGTAAACAACATACGCATATGAGTATATAATGATATACTTATAAACTATATAAAATTAACTTTAATTAAATCAAAAAATTAAATAAAATTTTATTTTATTCAAATTGATTAGATTGAATCTAATATAACCCAATAGACTTCATAGGCTCACTATGATCCAAATAGAATTTTTTTTAAATTTACACATTTTAACCGATGTAGACCGGTCCAAATCCAACAATGGTATCAAAGCCCAAATGGTCTATGCGGTTCATTTAACAACATTTAAGGCTAATGGGTGTCTAGAGAAATAGTGTAAGCTTGGATTGAATAATCAAGCATTATTCCCTCCCTAGCTACTGGCCTGACCCAATTGGTAGAGTAAGTCTAAAATGTTGACTTAGATGTAAGGCCTAGAGTTATTTGAGACTTGGGCTAATTTTTAAATTATATATTAAATTTAAGTGTTAAATTTGAAATTTAAAATGAAATTTTGTAAAGATTATAAAATAGATTAAAAAATTTCAATTTTTTTTAAAAATAAAATAGTTAACTAAAATCTTTATACACACACACACACACATATATATATATATATATATGTATATATATAATTTGATTAATTAATATAGATAAAATAATTAATTAAAAGGTTAATTATATATATATGTGTGTGTGTGTATTGGTATATGCATATAACTATAATTATTATAGTTATATATTTACGTTAAATTTGTTTAAGATGAATTCTATTAAAATTTCAAATCAGTTTAAATATTTAATTAAATAAATGAATTTATCAAATAAAATTAATTAAAGTTTAATTAATTAAAACACACACACACACACACACACATATATATATATATATATTGATATGTATACATAAACAAAGTATAAACGTTATAGTTCCTTTATCTGTTCGGCATGTCTGTCTTTTGGGCACTTATTGAATGCTTGTACCAGATCTGTCTCTACTGCTTTTGTTCCTTTATCTGCTCGGGTTCCACTTCCTCGACCTCATGTCAGGAAGTGGGTCCTGAAGGTTGCTCCTCCCCCCTCTGTTTCCCCTCTAGTTGTTGCTTTTGCTAGTGTTGCTCCTTCTGTTGATGCTCCTGTTTGTCCGACCCAGCCTGAGATTGCCATTTCTATAGTTCCTCCTGTTAGTCTGGCCCAGCCAAAATTTGCTACTTCTGTAGTTGCTCCTTCTGCAATTTCTCCTGTTAGTCCAACCCAGCCTGAGATTGCTACTTTGAATTTGATCGATTCTATTATTTGGAATTCTGAGGAGCGGACCTGGATTCATGTTCCATCGGAAATGCGGTACTCGCCTGAGATTGACACCTATTTTGCTTTTATCAATGATGTTGAGGGTGAGAATCATTGTCTTATATACCACATTGACAGTGAGGGTCTGTCCTTTACTAGGGTTGGTGAGATAGGTGAGGAGAATAAAATAAGTTTTATGACATCGGTTGGGATAGAAAATTTATTTACTCTCCTTAGTCTGAAGGTTATGATCTGAATCTAGCTGCTTTTTTCTCTGGGTATGTTAATGTTATTGGCCCGTCGTCTGATGTTGGTAGTGGCAGTAACTCTTTGGAGCGCTCGTAGTCGTATTTGTTTAGTAGTATAGGCTCTTTTTGCCTATCTCCTGTGCTTTATATTTTTCATTTGTTTGGGCTCTTCCCATTTAGTTGTTCTATGCATGTGCAGAACACCTGTTTTCCCATTATATATACAGTGGCATGGTCCACTATAAAGCTGGCTAGCTTTGCTAAAAAAAGTATAAATGTTATAGTTGATTGTTTATCCTAAATAGTTTAAGATGAACAGTATAAAAATTCAAAAAATTTATATAAATTAAATTAATTAAATATGATTTAATTAATAAGTACTAAAATTAATTAAATATAATTTAATTAACATGATATATATACATATTATATAAGTTATTTAAATTATAATAGTTATAAATAAATTAAACTTATATAACTACAAATGTTTAAAATAATGTAAGTGGAACTAAAATAACCCAACATTGATTTTTGAATAAGTACGTACATAAATACGTATATTGAGATTTTAGATGTATCCGACACTTGAATCACGATGGCGTTTCATAAAGAACACAATATTCCATAAATTGATATCACTTATTGTATATATTAAAGGTTATTGAGTTGCCCTCTACTATTTATATATTAATAGATTACTTGCATACACATTAGATATTGAGCAAACTCAAGCTAGGGCCATTATGTGTAGTACAATTAATATATTGCCTAGACAAAGTAAGGTACATGCGTATTTTTTGAGAAAACTCAAGTTACATGCATTATACTTAGGTTGTCACAAAATGGTAGGTAAGAGTGAACAATCTCTCTCGATTTGTTGAGTGTACTCAAGGTCGAGATCAAGATTAGGGCAAAGACCATGGTTTGCAGTTGTATCTGATACAACCGATAAAGAGCTATCATCACTTACGGGCCTATGATTTATTGAGCAGACTCAAGGTCCTAATCCCTAGGTGAGTGAATCCTAACACTCGTTAAAGAAATCAAAATATTTCAATGTTTCTCTTAGACTTTTAGGAAATAGAAATCAAATGGGAACCTTATTAGAAAAATGAAATGATAACATTTATTCTACTAACATTATAAGAACATATGCTATATAAAGTCCAAATAATTTACTTGGATAACTTTGTGCAACTAATATAATTAGTAAAATGTTTATTAATTAAAATATACATGTAAACTAAACTAGGATTTACAAATAAATATAAGACATGTACTTTCCAATAAATCTATTGGAATGTTGTCACTTGAAGATCCATGGAAGAGCCAAATTATACGACAACTAAATACATTCAAACCTTGGTCGCTTAACTGTTTATTTGCCTGAGACTATTATTGTCTTTTATGAGTTTTGAACTTTAAAGCAATATAAGAATATAGATATTTGATCCATGTTATATCACATATAAAAGTTGTATAGTGAACAGTCGTGTCATAATGTACAAAATCTCGATGAAATTGGTTCATTCGAAATTGACAAGTAAACCATAGTCAAGATCTTGTGTTCAATATCATTGAATACAATGAGAATCTTGATGTGTTAAAAAAGAATAAAAGGACTAAAGATCAGCCTAGAAAATCCAATCACTGAAATGTTAGTTTGATTAGTTTAAGTAAAGTGCAAATTATTCAATATCCTTAAATGTAAAGGATAGTCAAATACATTTTTGTAAAAAATTCGGTGCAATCTTGTACCAAAGATTTACTTTAAATGGTTCGACCTTTTGAAAGGAAAGTGGATGTAACATAGGCACAACTGGGATGAATGATGTGAATAATCACCTCTTCTTCATGAAAAGACATTTAAAAGGGAATTGGATAAAATACTAATATATACTTAATATGAACGAGAAATATAATTTCTGTTACAAATGTATTTTCATATGGAAAATTGGTTTTTATAAGAGTTATTTCTTTGAGTTCCTCATATTTGATTCGAATATCTCGAATGTCAACTAATTACAGTTGATGAAATGAATTACATATAATAAGTGGTTGAATGGAGCTTGTATTTCATACGCTGTTATTGTAATGCAAAAAATAATAGAAGCAATTCATATGACACTTATTAGTGGTCGCATCAAGTTATGAAAGATTGTCATTGTATATATACAAAGTTTTATCTATGAAATAATAAGTATTTTTAAGTTTTGACTGAAAATATGTGTACTTTTATTTTAAGATGAATATTACGAATATTCATTATAAGATAAATCTATAATAATTGTATTTGTTTTTACAACAAAACGGTGCATTATCTATAGAAAATATAGAAGCATGTAATAATTTTACATATTTTGGTATTATGAACTAATTCAAATCTTTGATAAATAATTCAATAATCATAAGATTGTGATTTATATGGTATTGGTGAATTGTATCTCAAATGATTAAAGACAAATCACCCATTTGTAGGAGCAAGAAAAGAGTTAACAAACCCTCCAGATCCATTTACTTCGTCAAATTCACAAATGAATTATCACATAAATGAACATGTATGTTTGATACATAGTAGTGTATATATGATAAAATCGTAGAACATAAAATGAAAGTAGAAAACATAACATGCAAAGGAAATGAAAAAGTTCAATTTGATCGAGTAGGTGATTGTCTTGGAAAAAGTTCCAAAAGTACCTAAAATTGAATAATATTCAATCTCAAAAGTTTCTCCCCCTATGATACATAATGATGTATCGACAAGGAGTAATCAAGTTTTGTTGAACAAAGAATGATTGATGATGAGTGAAGTTGAGTTAACTTCTTTATATATTAATGATTAGTGCATGTGATGAATTAATTTCATCTAAAATATAGTTTACGAAATCATACATGATAAAAGTTGATAAGAAACCTGTACATATCCCAGGTCAAGGAGTAGACAGGTTGTGTGAGTCGAAAGGCTGCACGTAAAATTCGTTTGTAACGGATCTTTTGTGGGCCATCCCAAAGGAGTTTTGAACTGACCAATATTGGTTGACTAATTTATGTTATGAACATAAGTTTCGTAAACTCAATTAGTTTTATACATACATAACGAAAATTCATAAAATGTTTTTGAATGTCTATTATGTTATATTGAGAAACACTTGTCGTTTCAAGAAATGCCATCTTCATGAAGAATAAATTTATTTTAGAAATTAATGGTTGTAAGATGGTCTTAGATATGATCCAAACATTAAACTAATTACCTAAGATGAAATAAAATTAACAAATCCTAAAAAAGACACAACTTGCTATAATTTCTAACAAGAATTCTCTCGCATTAAAGAAAAACTATGAGCTTCTTATTAATGTTAGGCAATGATTTTTCTCAATTGTTAATAAGCTATGAAGAGTATTGACTCTGCCATATGACATGATATGCACTGGAATGGATTCTAAGTACATTATCAAAACCAAAAATGTAATTTCAAGAAGAAGACCAATGCAAGTGGAATGTAGTAAGTAACATTAATGAGAATGACATTGTAAATTTCAGTTGTTGAAATTAACGTAACGGATTCATTATTTAACGTACTTAAGTTAATTAGGATTTGTCTTACAAAGCCATCGTCCAATATGATTTTTGAGTCTTAGGAAATTTATGTCAAAACAAAATTCTAAATAATGATTTATAACAAGATAGTTTGCATATAACAACCAAAATGTCACGAGTTCAGTGGGAGTGATGACTGAGTTTGTGATTATCGGATAAGATCCAAGAATTAATACGATACCATCCTTCAATAAACATCAAAATTAAGCAAGTATTTTTATAGAGCGATCAAATAGTTTGATTTTCAGTCAAAATGCAGAGAAAGTGCATGTCTATAAGAAAGAAATTTATAGGTACTAAAATATCTCTAAAACTATACATAAACAACGTATCATGATTGTTACCAATGTACTCATGTTAAAATCAGTCGTAGCCTGGTTGTTTAATCTTGATATTTGATTTGAAACTAACATCTTCTTTTATCAGTATAAAAGGATGTTAGGATAGTCTAACATGATATACATAGACACTTTAAATGTTTAATGTGGAGCATATGAGATGGATTCCTTATGCATTGGCAATAAGAATCATCACATATGTTATATAGTATAATATATCACATTTCACATATGTACTTAGTACAATGAGAGAATATCAAAATCGAATTAAGATCATTAAATGGTAGTTAAGAGTGTTCATGAGTATATAAGAAATATTATAGAATTGTTTATGAAAACAATGAGCTTCTTTTGAAGGATTATTCAGATTCAAACTTCATAATTGATATGGAGCATAGTATATTAATCATAAATTCATATTCAACCTTAGTTAAGGAGCTTTAAGTTTGAGGTTCTCTAAACAAGAGGTTGTGGTTGATTCAACTAAGGGATTAAGTACATCGCCTTGAATAACATAGTAGCAAGAGCGATATATATATATATATATATATATATATATATATATGATGCACAACTTTATAACTGAGCTTGGGATGATTTTAGATGTTGAGAATCCCATAACATTGTTTTGAGATAACAATGTCGTGTTACATATCATGAAAGAACCTAGAACTTACTAGGAGTCGAGAAACATACTCCGAAAAATTTAACATGATAAGGGCAGTTTATCAGCATCAGAGAAAGTTGACTAATGGAGTAAATAATTAAGACAACATAACATATCCATTTACCAAGGGACAAGCCTATCATCTTTAGAAAACTGATCGAAGAAATGTGAATAAGATTGCATAATTGACCCAAATGCAAGTGGGAGATTGAAAGAGTTAGGGGTGTGATCCATGGACAATCTTGTAATGTGTTATATATTTGTAACTCTATGACCAATCCTGGTCATAATAAAGGTATTTTTCTATTATACTTGTTATATTGATATATATTAATTAAGTAATTAATTTATGCACATTAAACTGAAAATCCTTAAATGAAATGTTATGTGATAATAATCAGAAGGAGTTGTAATCAAGAGAAAATTATCATATTATAAAACAACATGTTATTTTAAATACCTTTAGTCATGATATTTCGAGAAATTTTGAGAAAGGACATCGATACATCCATTGAGACTAGAGTACATAACGCTCTCTAAATATTGGGCAGTGTATTAATCATGGATGTTGGGAGGCACCAAGGGGTTACATGTTGATAGTTATTAGATATCTATGGAATAACTCACTCAAAATTTCTATTTGGTTGATGATAGCTAAGTCGAATATGAAATCTCCAAGTAACGATATTATATAATTCTCTCGAGTTGAGAATACTATTAAGCTTCAATGTAAATAGTCCACTTTGATTATAGTTAAATATGACATAGTGATCATCAATCAACTATAGTTATGTCAGATTTGAAGCATTGAAAGCGAAACGTTATTCAATAAAGAATTCATATCCTCAGTTGTATAAGGTTAGTATCAGGTTAAATGTAGTCGGTTCAAAGTTAAAATCTATGGTAAGAGTAGTATAGTAAATAATAAATGTTTATTGAACTAAAGACTTTATATATGACTAACTAAGTTGAATGTGAATGATACTGAAATTTTAACCCAAAATAAATTCCTTAAATCCTAAAATGTTACAGTGTTGATGAAGAATGTAATGACCCGTCATTTCGAACCATTCAAATCGACAATAATCCATACATGTCGGACTTGAATTGCTCAAAACAATAGATTGTTAATTTATAATTGGAAAAACTTAGCATATACAGTAAGTAAACCAATCACAGAATCACAGACACATAGTGTACAACAATAAGTAGCGGAATAGATAAATAGTAGTTCATGAAGCTACTACAGAAACATCAGAGTCTAAAGCAAAGTACAACAGAAATCCCAAATATAAAGAAGTCACTAATACATAAGCAAATGAAAAGTCTGAACATAAATAACTGGTAATACTAGAATAACTAAAAAAGCTGAATAGATGAAAGATAGATCTCCAAGCAAAGCTCCAAGCTCCAAAGGTAAGTCTCAAATGCCGTGACACTCAGGTTGACCCGAGCATAAAGCAAAACACAAAACACTCGAGTCAGGATTAACATTCTTGTGCAAGTAAAGCAACTCAAGTGAAATGTCCAACTGAAATGCAATATAACTTAAAGGATGTCTGGGATTCCCATCCTTTAAGAATCCGTGGAACTATCTACATACATAGTTCAATACGCTACAAAGATAATGTCTATAGTAAAGTAAAATATCAAAATAGCATTAAGGCGTTACCCATATCCCCCTTAACACATTTTATATAAATGCCATAGTCTATGCAGTACCGTAATTCCTCCGTAAACTGAAGGGCTATCAGAGGGCACTCCATAGTGTACGACACAAACCAAACTCGTAGAGGGCGCGATAAGGCATATGACAAGGCACGCGAGGCAATGTCCAGGGTAGGATACTACCGTTTTGCAGATCCGGACTGGTGGTAATGCATAGCAGCTACTACCGCCCACCTCGAGACACACTCCCATAATCAAAGGTGCGCACACCAAAAGCAAATCACAAAAGTAATAGATATGGTTTCGAAGAAGCATGCTCAATCGGAGGTGCGACCTCACTTAGCCCGACAAGGCTCCTGTTTTAGTCATATCAAGCTGACTCGAGGGAGTCAGGGCTGTGTTCATACCTCATACAGACGTTTGCCTAACCATCCTACTTCGTTCTGGATTCTCCACCATGTGCACAGTTGTTAAAGTGGTTTTCGATATTGGCAGAGAGTGTGACAATATCCGATCCCAGTCTCTTTAACAACCAAACGTTTATTTCACACCATGGTCATTTTATAAAATCACTTCTAAACTTTTAAATAAAATCTCAAATCACCAAATTTAAATATTCAACTTAAATTTATTTAATTCTAAAAATATTCACTTAATCACCTCTTTATAAACATTTAAATAACACCTCAAATTTCAAATTTAAATCAAAATTTAATATTCAATTTCTATTTTATTTAAATTTGAAAATATTCATTTAATAACCTCTAGTCAAATCAAGTTATAAATTTATAAAGTCATATCTTTAAAACCTCTAGTCAAATCATAAGTGGAGCAGGAGGGTTGTTGTTCGGTTGGAGATGGCTGCATGATTGGGCAGTGGGTTTGCGGAGGCCGGGTTTGTCACGGCAGGGCAGAGGTTGGGGGGAAAAGGAGAGAGGCGGTGGGTTAGTTTCAATAGAGGGTTGATCGACAAAGGTGTGGTAGAGATGGGTGTAAGCGGATCTGCAAAGGGAGGCTCGACAAATTTGGTTCGATGGAGGTGAGAAGGTGACAGGCTCGGGTGGAAGGCTAGGCGTTGTGGAGGGAATGGGCTGCTGCGTGGTGAAGGCGGGTGGCAGGTGAGTTGGAAGGAGGGCTTGGTAATGTTCGAAAAGAGAGCAGGACGAGCTGGCTTTTTGGAACAAGCAAACTTATTATTTATATTTTTTTATGAAAGCACAGGGATGAAAATGGGTAGAAAATGAGTACGAACGAACTAGAGAATATATATCAACTAGAGGGAATAGAGAAAGTCAAAGCTGAATTCCAGGGAATAATAAAAGAAAATGGCTATTTGATTTCAATTGGTGAGTAACTGAATAGACACAGGGAAACCCAAAAGGCCCGAAATGGGTGCCGATATGGTGAACCGCTTTGTAGATTTCGCCATGTACCAGACATCGAAATGCACAAATGAATATACTGTGGAGATCAGCGCGATGAGACGAGAAAGATGGTACACAGATATGAGAGATACGACTATCCTATCAAAACTCTATTTTCGCTGCCAAACTGCTGCTAAATTGCCGAAAATAAGATAAACAGAGCTAGAGCTGTCCAAATTTGAAGAAACGAAATATGGCATCTCACTCAGAATTTTACATTTTTTTTATGTAAAAATATTCAGATTTCAAAAATATTTTATTTCCATCCAATTTTTAACTGATTTTTAATTTTTAATTGAAATTTCACAACCAAACAAACTTTCATATTTTCAAATAAAAATTTGCCACTTGCAATGTTAAAATAGACGTATTCCAAAAATCAAATTTCATTACAAAAATTTAATTGTTTATTTTCAAGAAAAAAATTAGTTAATTACGTTATTTAAATCGTTAAAATTTTTGGGTCGTTACATTCTTCCCCACTCAAAACTTTCGTCCTCGAAAAGGAACGATATAGGAAAATAGAAGCAAACAAAAAGATAAGATAAATTCAAACGAATAGTACATGAGACAAAAAAATTCAGGATTCGAAGCACGCATGGACTCCTCAGGCTCCCAGGTGCAATCCCGATCATCTGTACTCCACTGTATTTTGACCAGACTGACAGATTTCCTCCTAAGCTACTTCGTACCTCTATCGACAATATGAAGTGGATTTCTCTCAATAGTGAGATTTGGCTCGACGTCCAAATTCTCTAATATAGCAGGCTGAACAATCAAGGATGAATCTAAAGATATTTGCGAAGGTGAGATACGTGGAACATGTTGTGCACACCCGATAGCTTCTCTGGAAAATCCACTCTATAAGTTAAAGGACCAACTCTTTCCAAGATGCGGAAAGGATCAACGAATCTTGGAGCAAGCTTCCCTCTCCGACCAAAACGAACCACATTCTTCAGTGGCGAGATCTTAAGAAAGACTTGATCACCCACTGAAAATTCCAAATCCCTTCTACGCCTATCAGGATACTTCTTCTGCCTATCCTGAGCAATCCTCATCTTCCTCCTAATCTCCTCAACCTTCTCAGATGCTTCTAGAATCATATCAGGTCCAAGAACTAAGCGATCACCGGATTCAATCCAGCAAGATGGAGATTTGCAAGATTGTCCGTAAAGAGCGGGAAACAGAGACATCTCGATACTTGCCTGAATTCAAAAAAATGGGATTTAATTGATTGAAGCTTAAGATGATTTAAATATTCAAAATAAAGTTATACCTAATAACTGTTGTTATAAGTGAATTCAACGAGATGGAGATGATCTTCCCAAGATCCTCTATAATCAAGAACACAGGCACGAAGAAGATCTTCCAGAATCTGATTCACCCTTTCTGTTTGACCATCACTCTTAGGATGGTAAGCAGTACTAAGGTTCAAACGAGTACCCAAAACTTCCTGAAAAGCTTTCCAGAACTTGTTGGTAAAGATAGGATCACGATCACAAACAATGTTAGACGGAACACCATGGAGACGGACAATCTCTCTCATATAAACCTCAGCTAAGCTCGAAGCAGTTCGATTCGACTTGACCGAAATAAAATGAGCGGATTTGGTCAATCGATCAACAACAACCCATATACTCTCATTACCCCTTCTAGTCTTTGGTAAACCATCAATAAAGTCCATAGAAACCTGATCCCACTTCCAAATGGAAATCTCAAGGGGTTGCAGCAATCTGACGGTCTTCTGGTGATCATCCTTAACCTGTTGACAAGCGGCACATCTACTAACATATATAGAGATATCCCGCTTCATACCACTCCACCAATATAGCCTCTTCATATTCTGAAACATCTTCATGACACTTGGATGGATAAAGAGTCTGGACTGATGATTCCCCCTAAGAACCTCTTGCCTCAAATTGTCAACATTCGAAACACAAATTCGGTTATTAATCCTCAGAACTCCATTTTGATCAATTTGTGCTCCTAACTCATTCTGGTTATCACCTTCCCTATTCTGAATATTCTCATGCACGAGATTATGCATCTCATCTTCATCCTGCTTGGCTGCAATACGATCCATAAGAGACGAAGAAGCTACAATCTTACATAACATTGCTCTCTTTCGACTTAGGGCATCGGCCATAACATTGGATTTTCCGGGAGTATAGTTGATGTCAAGGTCATAAGATGCTAAGAACTCAAGCCATCTAACCTGCCTCTGGTTCAAATCCTTTTGGGTGAAAATATACTTAAGAGACCGATGATTCGTAAAAAGCTCAAACTTGGTTTCCAAAAGATGAGCCTCCATAACTTCAAAGTAAACCAACGGCAAGCAATTTCAAATCATGAGTGGCATAGTTGGCTTCGTAGGGCTTCAACTGACGACTAGCATAAGCAATGACCTTTCCATCCTGCATCAAAATAGCACGCAAACCTTCTCGATTAGCATCGGTATCAACCGATAATCTTTCACACCCATTTGGAACGTTGAGAATAGGAGCAGAAGTAAGCTTTTGCTTCAACTCATTAAATGTTGCTTCACACTTTTCACTCTAAACAAACTTAGCATTCTTACCAGTTAAAGCAGTGAGAGGTGCAGCTATGCGGGCAAAATTCTCAATAAATCTCCGATAATAACCGGCTAGTCCCAAAAATCTACAAATATTGGAAGGAGTCTTAGGTGTCTCACAATCCTGGAAATAAAATAAGGTGGATAAGTTCAAAGAAAGATAAGATAAATTAATTTCAAAAGAAGAAAGCTGGATAGACTTACATTAATCGCGGCGACCTTAACCGGGTCAACCGAGACTCCATTTTCAGAAATAATGTGCCCAAGAAATCGGACTTCATCCCTCCAGAAATGGTATTTAGAGAATTTGGCTTTCAACTGATGTTTTCCAAGAGTTTGGAGAACATAGCTCAGATGAGATTTGTGCTCCTTCTCTGACTTGGAAAAGACGAGAATATCATCAACAAAAACCAGGACAAACTTGTTGAGAACATCATGGAAAACGCGATTCATGAGATCAATGAAGAAGGTAGGAGCATTGGTTAATCCAAAGGGCATGACTAACCATTCATAGAAACTATTCTCTGTTCGGAAAGCTGTCTTGGGAATGCTCTCCTCAGTTACACGAAGATGGTGGAAACCAGTGGCAAGATCAAGCTGAGAGAATACTTCAGCTCCATAAAGCTAATCAAACATATCATTGATACGAGGCATAGGATATCTGTTCTTAAGAGTAAGCTGGTTCAGCTCTCTATAATCAACACACATCCTCAAAGAACCATCAGATTTGGTGACAAAGACCACAGCTGCTCCCCATTCTGAGAAACTCTGCCGAATCAAACCCTTGGAAAACAGGTCTTCAATCTGCTTCCTTAACTCGGCTTTCTCTCTGGGTGCCATCCTTCTGGGAGGAAGAACAATAGGTCGAGCTCCAGGAATAAGATCGATGCGGAATTCAATTTCCCGCTTGGGAGGTAGAGTAGCAACTTCACTAAAAACATCAGGATAATCCTTGACTATCGGGGTGGAGTCAAGATCACTAGGTTCAGAATTGAGAGAAAGGATAAAACTGCCCGCATAATCCTGAGGCAATCTACATTCGATCACAAGAGAATTACCCTGGTTATTTACTAGAGAAATGCTTCGGGCTTTGCAAGAAATAATAGCATCATAGCGCTTTAACCAATCACCTCCAAGTAAGATATCAAATGCATCAAAACCGAGGACATAGAAATCTCCGGTGAATCGACGCTTCTTGTAAAGGAATTTCACCCCTTTACAAATCATACTAAGGTTGGCGGGACCGTCAATGGGATTAGTCACACATAATGATGAAGTTGCCAATTGAGGTTGCAATGTGCTCAAATTTATTACAAAGATCAACAGAAATAAAGCTATGGAATGCTCCAGGATCAAAAAAAAACATTAACAAGAAAATCATGGAAAGTAAAGGTACCCTGAAGAGTACCTTGGGTATCACTAGCAGAAGGAGGAGTGGAAGAGGTCATGGCAAAGACACCAGATGTCTTTCCTCTCTGCTGAGTGGGACAGTCCTTCTTGAAGTGGTCAGGTTGCAAACAAATGTGGCGAAGGTTGTTCTTAGTTGTTTGAGCTGGAGGAATAGCGGCTCCGGTAAAAGATGGGCAGCTGTTGGCATAATGATCCTTCTGGTCGCACTTGAAACAAGTGATGGAAGATAAGCCAAGAGATCGCTTCTGAGAAGATAAACTTAGACCCTGAGAATTCTGCCAATTCTTCTTCTGCTGATGAAAGTTGGGCTTCCTCTTCTTCGAACTGTTGGAATTACCCTGAGATGCTGACACAGCCTGCTTTCCTTTGGTAATAGGATTCTCAAATCTAGTGGCCATATCCATAAGAGAACTGAAGGTGCCGTGAACATGACTAATCAAACGGTCATAATACTTTAGATGAGCACCATGGATAAACTTCTCATTCTTCTTGAGCGGGGTATCTATCAAGTTGGGCCCAAACTTAAATAACTCATTGGACTTCCTCTCATACTCTGTAAAAGTCATATCCCCTTGCTCAAGGTCCATAAATGCCCTATATAACAGAGACTTCTTAACTTCGGGCATCCACTTAGCCACAAAAGCATCCCTGAAAATATGGATTAAAGATAAAGATAGAGATGAGGTTCAAAGAGATAAATTTCAAAGAGATAGATTCAACAAAGATAACCTAGAAAAGGAACAACTAAAGATCTCACCTAAACTGCTTCCAAGTGATATTAGCCTCGACAGCCCTAGTAGTAACAGATTCTCACTAATCCTGAGTGGACTCCTACAACTGCCAAGTAGCTAACCGACGCATCTGGGCATCAGTGATCTCAAGTCCGGTGAAAATCCTCTCTAAATTCTTCAGCCACTGCTGAGCCTCAATAATACTCTCTACTCCAGTGAACTTGGTACTTCCAAGCTGAGAGTACTCCTTACAAAGAGTGGTGAACCTAACAGGCTGAGCTAGTTGAACAGGAGACCCAACTGGTGGTGCGGGGCATTTCCACGACCCCTACCTAGAACGTTCCTACGGTTACTCGTCAGGAAAAGACAAGCATGGATTTCAGAACAAAGGTAAAGTTCCAAAATCAAAAGAAAATTCAAATCAAAAGGAATTCTAACAAAGAATTTCAAGCTCGAACGAAGATGATCCTATAACCAATTTTACTCATTCTAGGGTTTTACTACCCTATCTTTAGTGAGTTTTTACTCCATATACTAAGTTTTACCTAAACCAGAGCTCTAACACCAATTGTAACGACCCGTCATTTCGAACCATTCAAATCGACAATAATCCACACATGTCAGACTTGAATTGCTCAAAACAACAGATTGTTAATTTATAATTGGCAAAACTTAGCATATACAGTAAGTAAATCAATCACAGAATCATAGACACGGAGTATACAACAATAAGTAGCGAAATAGATAAATAGTAGTTCATGAAGCTACTACAGAAACATCAGAGTCTAAACCAAAATACAATAGAAATCCCAAATACAAATAAGTCTCTAATACATAAGCAAATGACAAGTCTGAACAGAAATAACTGGAATAACTGAAAAAGCTGAATAGATGAAAGATAAATCTCCAAACAAAGCTCCAAGTTCCAAAGGTAAGTCTCAAATGCTGTGACACTTAGGCTGACCCAAGCATAAAGCAAAACACAAAACACTCGAGTCAGGATTAACATTCTTATGCAAGTAAATCAACTTAAGTGAAATATCTAACTGAAATGCAATATAACTTAAAGGATGTCTGGGATTCCCATCATTTAAGGATCCGTGGAACTATCTACATACATAGTACAATGCGCTACATAGATAATGTCTACAGTAAAGTAAAATATCAAAATAGTGTTAAGGCATTACCCATATCCCCCTTAACACATTTTATATAAATGCCATAGTCTATACAATACCATAATTCCTCCGTAAACTAGAGGGCTATCAGAGGGCACTCCATAGTGTACGACACAAACCAAACTCGTAGAGGGCGCGATAAGGCATATGACAAGGCACGCGAGGCAATGTCCAGGGTAGGATACTACCATTTTGCGGATCCGGACTGGTGGTAATGCATAGCAGCTACTACCGCCCACCTCGAGACACACTCCCATAATCAAAGGTGCGCACACCAAAAGAAAATCACAAAAGTAATAGATATGGTTTCGAAGAAGCATGCTCAATCGGAGGTGCGACCTCACTTAGCCCGGCAAGGCTCCTATTTTAGTCATATCAAGCTGACTCGAGGGAGTCAGGGCTGTGTTCATACCTCATACAGACGTTTGCCAAACCATCCTACTTCGTTCTGGATTCTCCACAATGTGCACAGTTGTTAAAGTGGTTTTCGATATTGGCAGAGAGTATGACAATATCCGATCCCGGTCTCTTTAACAATCAAACGCTTATTTCACACCATGGTCATTTTATAAAATCACTTCTAAACTTTTAAATAAAATCTCAAACCTCCAAATTTAAACCTAAATTAAATATTCAACTTAAATTTATTTAATTCTAAAAATATTCACTTAATCACCTCTTTATAAACATTTAAATAACATCTCAAATTTCAAATTTAAATCAAAATTTAATATTCAATTTCTATTTTATTTAAATTTGAAAATATTCATTTAATAACCTCTAGTCAAATCAAGTTATAAAGTTATAAAGTCATATCTTTAAAATCTCAAATCAATAAGTTCAAGCCAATTCTTATTTAAATCCAATTCTTAAACAAATTAAATTATAAGTCAATTTTAATTTATCTTTCCAACCTTAATTTATTAAAGTTATTACAAAATCTATTTTCAAAATATTAATATAAATTTTAAATAAATATTTTAAACATATTATATATATATATATTAGTTAAATTAAATTTTATTGAATTAAATCTTATTTATATGTTTAAAAATAATAAAGATATAAGTAAAATCTTATAATTTACATTTTCAAAAACTTATCTTATAATTTAAAATTTTACAAACATATAATTTAAAATCTAATTACACATATATTAAATTTAAAATATCTATATAGTATATTTTAAAAATCAATGTTTATTAAAACCTATATATTTTCCTTTTCAAAATTTCGGAAATCATTTAAAAATAGACCAACGGTGTCCGTTTATAGTTTTCTATCCTATAGTCAAGTAATATAGATATTTATCATTTCAATCCACAATAGTTTAAATTTACGGGTTTATATCATTTCAACCCGCAATCCCAAAATTTTCAAAATCAATAAAATTGCTTGGGTTTATCATTTCAACCTATAACGATTTTCCCCTAATCTATAAGATCGTTCGAGTATGTATTATTTCCACCCATAGGGATTTCTTAAAACTAAGGGAACTTGCAGAGTGAGAACAATAAAATAATATCATAAAATGACATAGCATATCAATGGAAAATATGATCTTAATCAACCATTTAAATAATATATATATATATATATTCAACATGTTATGGTGCCATATGTCAATTATCATAGGTAAACAATTTTAAATATTAACATATCCTATTTAACGATCGAATCACTAATCAATTCAAATTTAACAACATATTTAAATCGTCATTTCATGTGAATTTAATTTACTAAACAAATGAATGTTAATCGTGAGTGATCGCTCAACTTTCGAGGCTAGAGAAACAACGATGGTGAAGAAAGTGACACGGACACGCACATAGATAAGCGACAGATCAAAGTGACTAACTGCTGTAATATGACAACGACGAACAAAGCAAGACAAGGCAAACTGGATTCGACGAACAAAGTAAGACAAAGCTAGCTTAGATTTAATGGATCAAAATATATAAGTAAACTTATATACATAAGCTTTATATGCCTTTTTGTTTTTTTATAATAAGAAGAGAAGAGCAAAGAGACTTCGGCTATGTAGGAGCAAAGTCGAGGTTGGTTGTTGCTTGGTCGAGCACAAGGGAGGAAGAAGGAGCACTGGGTTTGCGGCCAGGGGACGAGGCTTGTTGGCGTTGCGTGTTCGGAGGAGGGGGATGGTTGCTATGTGGAGACAGAGGGTGTTTGGCGAGGGTGGTGGGAAAGGCTGAGGAAGATTGGTCGGAGTGTTGCGAGGGGCTGCTGTGTTGTTAGGGAACGATGGTGGCAAGCTATGGTGGTGTTCGAAAGGTGAGCAGGAGGGGTGTTGTTCGGTTGGAGATTGCTGCGTGCTTGGGCAGTGGGTTTGTGGAGGCTGGGTTTGGCACGACACGGTAGAGGTTGTAGGGAAAGGGAGAGAGGCGGTGGGTTAGTCTCGGTGGAGGGTTGATCGGCAAAGGTGTGGCGGAGATGAGTGGAAGCGGATCTGGGAAGGGAGGCTCAGCGAGTTTGGTTCGAAAGAGGTGAGAAGGTGACAAGCTCGGGTGGAAGGCTAGGCGCTGTGGAGGGAATGGGCTGCTGCGTGATGAAGGCGGGTGGCGGGCGAGCTGGAAGGAGGGCTTGGTAGGGTTTGGAAAGAGAGAAGGACGAGCTGGTTTTCTAGAACAAGCAAACTTATTATTTATATTTTTTTGTACGAAAGCACAGAGATGAAAATGGGAAGAAAATGAACCAGAGAATATATATCAACTAGAGGGAATAGAGAAGTCAAAGCTAAATTCCAGGGAATAATAAAAGCAAATGGCTATTTGATTTCAGCCGGTGGATAACTGAATAGACATAGGGAAATCCAAAAGGCCCGAAATGAATACCGATACGGCGAACCGCTTCGCAGATTTCGCTGCGTACCGGACACCGAAATGCACAAATGAATATACTACAGAGACCATCGCAATGAGACGAACAAGATGGTACACAGATATGAGAGATACGACTATCCTATCAAAACTCGATTTTCGCTGCCTAATTGCTGCTAAATTGCCAAAAATAAGATAAACGGAGGTAGAGCTGTCCAAATTTGGCGAAATGAAATATGACGTCTCACTTCGAAAATGTTTTACATTTCTCTTTTGTAAAAATATCCAGATTTCAAAAATATTTTATTTCCATCCAATTTTTAACTGATTTTAAATTTTAAATTGAAATTTCACAACCAAACAAACTTTCATATTTTCAAATAAAAATTTGCCACCTGCAATGTTAAAATAGACGTATTCCAAAAATCAAATTTTCATTAAATAAATTTAATTGTTTATTTTCAAGAATTTTTTATAGTTAATTACGTTATTTAAATCATTAAAATTTTCTGGTCGTTACAAAGAAAATTGGTGTAAATAATCATCACCATACGGTAGAGCTTAAATTGTGAAATTAGATTTTACCATTGAAGACTAATAAGTGGTAAATTCAGCCAAACTATCACACTACTAACTAAGGTGGCATATGGACATAAATATTCGAACTATTCAATATTAATTGGGGATGGAACTTACACCCACGAGTGGCATAATAACGTTGATGATTTCTTCAAAATACCATAAGATTTATAATTGTTATATGTTAATTAAATTAATACTTATGAAAAAATAATTATTTATTTTTTGATGTATTAGGTGGTATTAGTATTTTTGGTGCCACTGCTAATTAATTGGCAGCGTATATAAAAGTTATATATGTACTATCAAAATATGATATCGATACGCATTTAAATATGATTTAAATGGTTTTAATTACTAATGGGTTTGGAGTTTTAATGACCTATGAATACCATTGTACGATCGACCATAAATAGAGGGGAGAGTGGTTTTTAATTTCAGATATGATTCTGATAACTTGGTAAAAGAAGAAAGAGTAAAATGCGGAAAACTTGTCTCTCTTTCTCTTTCTATATAAACTAGCGTGTAACCCGTGTGTTACACACGACAACGTTTTAAAATCTTAGTATTTATATTTTTTTTTTAAAACTATATTTTTATTGTGCAATGTATGATAAAATTTCTATTATTGTTTACGTAGGTATTATAGAACTACTCAAAGGTATGAAAATTATTTTGTTTACTATTAGGCAAGTTATTGAAACGAATGAAATATAAATTATAGTTTTTATTGTTTATGTATGCAGTTTCTATTATGTTTTTTATACATACTCAAAATTTTATGTAGCTTTGTAATTTTCCTTCGTATAATTTTGGTACATATATAGAATTGTCATTTATAGGATTTATCTAATGGATTAATGAATATTAATTAACTATTCTGTATTTGTTTGTAGAATTAGAGTATAAAATCAAAATTCGAATATAAAATATCTAGAGACTTTTAAGGAGAGAAGAGAGAAATGACAGATTTAATTAGAAAGCTTTAAATTCTTCTGCTTTACTATTATTTAATAGATCTACCTAAGCCTCGCTTTCTTTTGCTTCTTCACTCCATTTATATAGGGTTGTAAATTATACGGACCGAAATGGGCAACAACGCTACCGATTTTGGATTGAAATTTAATTCGGATGGATAAGTGTTCGACTCGACTAAATGCAGGCTATATCTCATATGTTTGAACTCGGCCCGTAAATAATTTTCATAGCCCATGTCTGCCCTGTTTAACTCATTCGAACCGAACGAACTTGAACGGTGTTGAAAAGACTTGATATAAAATGAACTCGTACTGATATAAAATACTGGTATGGATATAAAGTGGACTATGAAATATCATTTATGCATACTTAAACCAAAAAATACTGATATAAAATGAATTTGGCTAGCAAATTAAATGGGATAGCTATAAAAACTCAAAATGAAATGGACAAGCAAATTCTTGAATGATCAGTGAACATAAAAAATGAATTGGTACAATAAAAACATTTTAATGGTATTTCAATATTCAACTAAACTTACTTAAACCAAAGTTACCAGACAACACAACAACTAAAATAAAATGCAACAAAGATGTTCTAATAGTAATGCTACTGAACATACAAACTACAATAAATATATGTAAAGCTTACTAATGTTTCTTACATTACAAAAAGCTCAAAAAGTCAAAAGATCTATTTCAGCAAGCAAATATCAGTAAATATTCTAGCTAACAAAAGTCAAAAGACTTGCTTTAGCAAAGAAAATATCATTCGAAAATAGCCTCCTAAGTATCCTTATCAATTCTACTATCTGAGAAAGAAAACAATAAAAGAGTTACCCTTAGTACACTTTATAATAAATTTTGTATATGCAGTTTTACCATTAGTACATGAAGTTCATAAGAGTTTATGTTACAACTACTACATCTTACTATATATGAACCAAAGTAATTTATGAGGTGTATTTCATCCTCTGTTAATAGCCTGTAACTAGTAATATACGCATGTTTTGTAGGATTGTGCATTGAAGAGCAATATATGATGTTTCATTTTATGTTAATAGCATGTATATATGAATATACGTAATACTTATTGAAAATTGAAAATGTAATAGCCTGTACATTAGAACTAGTAAAAACTAAAAAAATTGCACATGTGCAGTAATTCAACTCTCCTACTTCAATCCGAAGAAAGAATCACTCAAATCTGATTTGAAACGAATGAGTTATGTTGTCTCAAACATGGACTCAGGCCATGTTTGCAACAGTTCAAAAACCAAAAATGTACAGGCCTGAAACCATCTTGGGTTCAACTTTGAAATGACGCAGATTCTTCGTTTCAAATCGGATTTGAATGATTCTTTTTGCAGATTGAAGTAGGAATGTTGAACTACTTTCTTGCAAAATTTCAAGTCATTTTGACACTGTTAACTTGTTCAAACCTGCTATCGAATATTGAGTCGCAGCTTGTTTTAAACGGATAATACTTGTGTAATTTCCGTTATTTCGATGTTTTCTTGATATTTCTTTCTGGATTTCATACACAGGTATTATAATGTGTTTTAAAAATGTTTTTCTAATAAACGGGCTTTTGAAATTATTATTTATTATTTTTTTAGTATAAAAATTATATACTCTATAATAAGAGAATTTCAAAGGCAATTTCTAAAGCGATTTCGAAACGTTCCTAAAACTCGTTTTCTTCAACTTAATTTCTATATAAAACACACAATTTTGCACTTCGAGCGAAGAGGGAGGAGAATTAAATGATTAGAAAGTAATGAAAAAAAATGTAGAAGTTGTATTATAAATGACCATGTTTTCGTTTTTCATTCAGTCAAATGTGATAGTGTTGGATACCCCTTCTTCATGTTGCACCTTATCAGAAAACAGAAAGAAACGGATAGTAAAACGTGTTTATCATATTTTAGAAAATTTATCAGCTCTATGATTATACAACATGAACATCATGTATTTAACTAAATATTTTTATGTAAAAAAATGATTTTATACCTCTTTCGGTGCATACTTTGATCTTAACCAGTCGCCACTACATCTTAAAGTTTCCACTATTTTGGGATTCAAAGAACTTCGGAACTGATCAAGAAATCTACGACCAGTACTAAATGCAGATTCAGAAGCAACACTTCTGATTAGAATAGAAAGTATATCACGCATCATGCTCGATAATATTTTATACTTTGAAGCATTCAGTTTCCACCAATCTAAGATAGTAAAATATAAATCAGTATATTTATAACGAGTTTCCTTCAAATATACATCCAACTCTGATTCAGTTGGTTCTACAATGTTTGACTCTTCAGTCCAAATTGTAGGAAATGCAGATTACGGATCTTAAGGTAGAATTAACACTAGAGGGGGTGAATAGTGTTTAATTAATTTTATGAATCTTTTTGAAATCTTTTCAAATTAAACCCAAACAGATGCAATTTACAAACACAGAGACAATCACAGAACCAGACACAGATGCAAATAGTAAATAAAAGCAGTAAAGTGAAGAACACACCGGAATTTTATACTGGTTCGGAGTTACTCTACATCCAGTCTCACACAATTTCTTGTGCAGATTTCTTTTCAAATATAATGTCGATATTACAACCTCGATTTCAAGGCCACGAGATACACCCTTCTGTCTCCGAGTCTAGGGCAAACTCTCTTGATTTAACCAGGCTACAAGATCATCTAATTAATTTACGGGCTACAATCACACCCAATTGATTTACGAATCACGATCACACCGTTTTCAATCACACTTTGATAGAGAGAGACTCGATACTCTTCGATCTTTCGATTTTTGATCACAAATGATCCTATAACTCTGAATAGCACTAAGATCTTTAAGAGAGAATGGCAGAGAATCAAACTAGAGACGATCGAGTTTGATTCACTTAGGATTTCGGCAGAGTTTTGTTAAGAATGTTTGAAAATAAGAATGGAAGAGAAAGAGGAGAGAAAACAAAGAAATCTTAACCAAAAAATTCGTTAAAAACTACTGGTATATATAGAAGAATAACGGCCATGTCCATTCGTAAAAGGTTATGATGAATAGACACTTCTTTTGAAAATTTAAATTTTAAAATCTATGGCTACCATGTCGACATGGGGGTATAGGCATGTCGACATCCCCTAGTATTTTTTGAAAATTGATTTTTTTTAAAAGAGATTTTTTTTCTAAAGTTTGTCGAAACAATCTTATAACTTTGTAAACTATTTTGAATATACTATGATTATAAAAACCTTTGGAAAGTGATTTTACGAAATATAAAAGTAACAAAAACTAAATATATAAATATTTTGAGATTAAAGCTAAAACATTAAAACCAGGAGATAGTTTAAAAACAAGAAATGATTTTGAAATTAATATGATTAAAAATAGTTTTTGAATTAAGGCTAAAATATTTAAATCGAGAGAGAGATGTCTTTTTAAAAAGATAGTTTTGAAAAAATCTATAAATAAGTCATTTTGAAAATTTCGTGGATTCCTATCCACTAGAGAAGGTCGTGGGTTCCATCCCACTAAAGAGGTCGTGGGTTCCATCCTACTATTAAAGCGAGAAGCTGGATTCCATTCCACAATTAAAATCCGAAATAAAGATTTCATTGCTATTATGAAGTTTTAACATAAATCTAGACTCTATTACTTATCTTGAACTCTTGATAATCTTGATACTCATGAGTCTTCAGTCTTGATTTCTACAATCTTGAATTCGTCAGTCTTGAATCTCTATACTATACAGTCTTCATTCTCAGTACCTGCATATATATATATATATATATCCTGCATATACATATATATCTAGACAAAGATATTAGTATTTATATTTTATAACAAGTCCTAAGGTTGTTGTCATCAAAACCATCATCTTAGGAACTAACAATCTCCCCCTTTTTGATGATCACAACCTATGTTTATAAAATATACTCCACCAAACTCTAATTCTACTCCGACTCCCCCTTATTCCAACAACTCTCCCTTAGTCTACTAACTCCCCCTTAATCTAAGCCTAACTAATAGCCTAACTATCCTATTTTACAATTCTCCCCCTTTGTCATCAACAAAAACTAAGCCTAAACTACATAACTCTTCCTTAAACTAATACTATGGAACTAAATGCTAATAATGAAGTATAATAAGCGAAACATAAATCTAATTTTATTATATAAGATGTTACATTACACATATATATGAAACATAGACACAAATGTATACAAGTACACAAAATATAAAAACATTATTATAATAACAATCTAACGAGAGTCCTTGATAATTGGTGACTTGTGAATCGAACAATTAGGGTAATGGAGACAAAAGTTTCCATGTCGTTCGACCAAATTACCATTTTTGTCAAAACAGACTTCTCCAACGCAACCAACATTATCGTCCTCGTCCATTTGCACTTCTTCTTGTTCGTCGTCCTCTAATGGATTATGAATACATATGTTAGAGGAATCATCTTCAATCACAATAGGGTCTGCATGATTATTTATTAGAAATTTTAGCAAATTTCTAAGAATCTTGCCTTGTTTCTCTTGTTCCTTTGCCATCCTTATTTGCATGACTTGTAATTCAGTCAGCATTTGCAGAGAATCCTTCATTATATCCTCGATCTTCATTACTCGAGCCAATGTAGTACGTTGGAATGGACCAGAATTGGGAGAAGGGAAGGAAATGGTTGCATTTTGGTTTGATTTAGAAGTGGAGGCCATTACTTTGTATTTTCAGAAGTTTATTACATAGAAAATGAAGTGAGAAGACAGATGAATTCGAAATATTGTGGTTATATAACCACCAAACTGATTTTAGAGGGAAAATCAAAATTTCAAATCTGACCGTTATATGTCGACATGGAGGTAGGGGCATGTCGACATCCGTTTGAAAATTTTGACAATTTTGGTTTTCTCTATTTTAAATATATATGTTACTATATCTATATTCTATATCTCAGTTATAGAAAAAATACCTAGTTCTCTTCTTAATTTAGTAATGGTTGATTGATTCAAGGGTTTGGTCAGAATATCAACTATTTGATTCTCAGTGTTGATAAATTCAAGAAAAATAATCTCTTTACTTATATTATCTTTGAGAAAATGATGTTTGATATCAATATGTTTGGTTCTGGCATGATGAGTAGGATTTTTGGATAAATTTATTGCACTTGTATTGTCACAATAAATTGGTGATTTTGAAATATTTAATCCAAAATCCTTTAGGGTCTGTTGCATATAGATAACTTGAGAACAAGCCAAAGCAGCAAAGATATATTCTGCTTCAGTTGTTGATAGTGAGACAATATTTTGCTTTTTACTAAACCAGGAAACCAAAAAATGTCCTAAAAAGTGACAAGTTCCACTTGTACTTTTTCGGTCTGATTTACAACCAGCATAGTCAGCATCACAATATTAGATTAAATCAAATGAATCATTTTTAGGGTAAAATATGCCATAGTCTAAAGTGTGTTTAACATAACTTAGCATACGTTTAACAGCTTTTAAATGGGTTTCTTTGGGTTGAGATTGGTATCTTGTACAGAGATAGACACTATGTATGATATCAGGCCTACTCGTAGTTATATAGAGTAGCGATCCAATCATTCCCCTGTATAGTTTTTGATCAACCTCTTTTGACATGTCTTCTTTATTCAAGGCTTCATTGGTTGCCAAAGGAGTGGGTTTTCCACTCGCAGTGGTCATACCAAACTTACTAACTTGATCCCTAGCATTCTTTTCTTGACTAATGAAAATACCACTATCTAATTGTTTTATTTGCAATCCTAAAAAGAAAGTAAGTTCACCCATATGACTCATCTCAAACTCTTTTGTCATTATTTCAGAAAACTCTTTGTTTATTTCATTGTTTGTTGATCCAAAAATGATATCATCTACATAAATCTGTACTAATTGGATATCATTTTTGTTTCTTTTAATAAAAAGAGTATTATCTACTCTACCATTTTCAAAATTTGATTGTAATAGGTAAGATTATAGTTTGTCATATCAGGCTCTAGGAGCTTGTTTTAGACCACATAAAGCTTTCTTTATTTTGTAAACATGATTTGGAAACTTTTCTTCTTCAAAAAGTGGAGGTTGTTCAACATAAACATCCTCTTTAACAAAACCATTTAAAAATACACTTTTGACATCCATTTGAAATAATTTGAAATTGTTGTGGTTTGCGAAAGCAAGTAGAATTCTAATGGCTTCTAATCTTGCTACAGGTGCAAAGATTTCATCAAAGTCTATTCCTTCTTCTTGACAATAAACTTGCACGACTAACCGAGCTTTATTTCTAACGACCTTACCTTGTTCATTCATTTTATTTTTATAAACCCATTTATTTCCTATTATAGTTTTGTCCTCAAGTCTAGGAACAAGTTCCCATACATCATTTCTGGTGAATTGATTCAATTCTTCTTGCATAGCAAGAATCCATGAATCATTAGATGATGCTTCCTTTGGATTTTTAGGTTCAATAGTTGATATAAAAGCTACATTACTCATCTTGTTTAGTTGATTTCTAGTTCTAACAACATATTCAATATTTCCTAGTATATTTTCTGTAGGATGATCTTTTAAAAGCCTGATCCTTTTGTTACGATGAAAAGTTTCACAATTTGTTTCATTTGATTCATTATTTAAAGTAACAAAATCATCTTCATTATTTATTTGAACAAAATCTTTGAAAACTCTGTATGCTTTACTTCTATTACAATATCCGATAAAGATTCCTTTGTCAGATTTAGGATCAAATTTATCCAAATTGTCCTTTGTATTTAGAATAAAGCATTTACTTCTAAAAACTTTAAAATAAGATACCTTTGGTTTCTTATTCAAAAGAAGTTTATATGGTGTTTTATTGGTTAGAGGTCTAATTAAAATCCTGTTCAAAATGTAACAAGCTGTAGCGACTGCTTTAGCATAAAAATTTCTTGGTAATTTACTATCTGAAAGCATAGTTGTACCAACCCTGGTTTTGATAATTACCTGTAAATATTAAATTATAACGGTGGTTATAATTTAATATTGTGAAATAAAAATAAATTGGAGATTTAAATTGTTTATTTGGAATAAATAATGAATTTTAGAAATAAAATGTGAAATAAAGTTTTAGAAACTTTATTTTTGGTTGTTTGGGTTAATAATGAGTGTAATATGATGTTTTTATTTAGTGAAAATGCAATAATTCTTGTAATTATTGCCAAATTCTTCATTTAATAATTTTTTAAAGGAAGTATTTGATTTTTAAATGTGTATATTATAAATAAAAAGATGAAATATGGTTTAAAAATAAGTTTTGATCATAAAATTGATGAAATATGATTTTTTGTATTTTATTACATAAGAAAATAAATTTTGTGTAATTTTTGGAATTAAAAATGGTGGTTTATGAGAATATTTGTGTTAAATTGGTCATTTATTTTAAAATAAGGATTTTTAATATTAAGAATATTTTTATAACAAAATTATCTTTTTATTGGTTGTAAAATGTTTTATTGAACATGGAAATATGTTTACATAATTTTATTGTGAGGAAACTTTGTGAAAATATGATTGTTTAGTTATTACATAGGTGTATATTGGTATTTAATGATAAATTTGATTTTTCTTTCTTTTCTAATTTCTTTAGTTTTGGGTCCATAGCCCATTAATTAACATAAACCAGAGAAGAGAAAAGTTTCTCTTCCTCATTTTAATTCACCTTTACGTTTACTTCTCCTTCTCCAGTAAACTAAAAACAGAAAACAAAGAAACATTCTCTATTTCCAATCTGAAGCTCAAATCTCATTTTCTCTTCAATTAAATTGTTGTTTTAATCAATCTAAAAAGATTTCAACAGGTAATCGCTTCCAAAACAACAATCTTTTCATCAAAATCTAGTTTTTAGATTGGGTTTGTATGTAATCTCTTCTTTTGGGTTTGCATACCTCTATTTTGATATTTTACAGGTTGGAAGCCAAAACTAACTCCAAGCTTGCATCTTTCAGCTGAAATCCGGGTTTTTGATATTCAGTTGCAAGGTGAGTTACTGCTCACAAAATTCTAGCTGAAGCAAAAGCTTCAAATGCAAAGATCTGTGCAAGAACAAAGCTCTGTGTACTGTTTTTATACTCGTTTTTGTTTTTATGAAAACTGTGTTTGGGTTGTTCTTTGCATGTCATTTTCTCTCAATTCCAGCAACGAAATGCTACCGGATTTTCTTCTGTTGATAGTTAGTATATGCCTACAAACTTTCATAGCAAAACTCTTTTGTTTGATACCTGAAAACTTTGCTGCAAAATCAATACGAAGCCTGGAATTCACCTGTACATATATCCGTTTTCTGAGCTGTTGCAAACATGGTCTGAGTCCATGTTTGAGACAGCATATCTCTTTTATTTTCTGTCGGAATTCATTGATTCTTTTTTTATTTGAAATTTGAAGTTTTCTAATATGTGCGCACCAATTTTTCGTTCAATCTGAGGTCGTTTGATCCTCCGTTTCATGCCTGAAAATTGAACCCAAGATGGTTTTCAGGCCTGTACATATTTCCGTATTGAGCTGCTGCAAACATGGCCTGAGTCCATGTTTGAGACAGCGTATCTTTTTTATTTCCTGTCAAAATTCATCGATTCTTTTTTATTTGAAATTTAAAGTTTTTTACTATGTGCATACCAATCTTTAGTTACATCTGAGGCCGTTTGGTCACCTGTTTCATGCCTTTAAGTTGAACCCGAGAGGGTTTTCAGACCTGGGCAGAATTCAACATGGCCTGAGTCCATGTTTGAAATTTCATATGTTTACCATTTCATGTCAGAATTCAATGAATCCTTTTCCAGTTCATAGATAAATTGTTCTACTTTATATGTGTCAAATTTTGGACCATTTCAAGGTCATTAAGTCATTCGAATTATGTCTAAAAGTTGAACCCGGAGAAGATTTCAGACCTGGGTATGTTTTTGGCCTGTGCATTTTTGTGTTCTGCCTTGTTTTCTAATCCATTTTCTGACTTCTGCATCTTGTTTTTGTGATATTATTGGACTGTTTTGAAGGTCACACTACAACAAAAATGGGTAATAACAGCATACAATCTCAGCGTTCAATGAGGTAATGCAGTCACTCATGTTTTTATTTTTAATACATGTTTTCTAAACGCTGTCAAACACCAAATTTTTTGGCTCGAAAGGATCCCCGCTTTAGTTTTAGCTGGCCGCGCATTCCAGTATTTTCTCTTGAGAAAAAATTTCACTTTCCCTTTTCTATAACCTAGTTCAGAGCTTTTCTTCTCTCTTCACATTTAACCATCTCGATTACTAAATCCATCTCCACCTCCATTTTTGGCTCCGTCGCCACCTCCAGCTCCGTCTCCACCGCCATTTCTATTTGTGCTATGGATTTATTTGTTCAATTGAGACATAACTCTTGAACTACGACTTCCTTGAATCTAGAAAAGGTTTAGTATCTAAAATACCATTCATGTATTCCTTTTTACCTTCTGTTTGTTTTTGTTGCAATTTCGGACTGGATTCATACAGTAATCGACTATGTTTTTTGGTTATCTATTTTTTTATTTGTGCATATTTGCTATATAAAATAGTTATCATCTTCTACTTTCTATGAACACAACATGTTTGAGTAAATAACCGTTTTTATATTGCATTTCTGTATACTACATGTCTATTACTTCTTCCATACCATGTTAATGCATAGTCACATTTTTAGATGAATATATTTGGTCTGCTAATACATGTCTCATTTCTCCTTTCTCCTAAGGACATTGTATAGCTTTATCGAGCATAGAAAATATACCAACTTTTTGGCTGTTATCATCGAGTATAGAAAGTGTAAGTTGTTTGACTGTTGTTATGTACTGAACAATTGTAAGTGCGCTTCAAAATTTGTTCACTTGTGTTCTTTTGAGAGTAAAAACGCTGCTTCATGCATAGAATAAAATGGTTCTCACAAGTTATATCAATATTATTGTTCAGTTTTGGTTGTGGCTATAGTATAACATGTAGAAATGTATATGTAACTGTCACTGTTCAGTAAGTGATATACTAATATACAATGAGTAAAACTGATATTTTTATCTCTTGTTTTAACTTGAAGTAAGAATTTAATATTCAACACAAAATACAAACCAGCTGAGCAAAAAAAGCAACTACAGGAAATTAACATAAGTTCACAAAATCACATTTATACCATAAGCAACAATTTTTTTCTATATTATTTGACTTCTAGACAGTCGGTTTTCCACTGTCGTGGAGTTATACTAGTTTTCATCGTAGCCACGTACTTTACCACCAACCTCCTTCATAGCTTTCACTGATCCACGGGCCTTAGAAACACAACACTTTCTTAATAGATCTGAAACCCCACCTCACAACAGCCAATCAGACATCATCACCCCAGCAACTCTACAACCAATATCGATTCCGTCGTCACTAATTCACCATAACCCAAATCAACATCAATCTGACTTCCCCACCTACGTGCAACCTTCCGCCAGAACTCCTCACAACCGTCTTTGACCTAGCGACCCTAGATCTGTATTGCACCCGAACTCACAGTCTTCACCATGTGCATGAATCAAAGACCATCTGGCTTCATGTATTAGATGACATGTTCATGTGC
This sequence comes from Allium fistulosum, assembly GCA_030737815.1. Taxonomy (NCBI): domain Eukaryota; kingdom Viridiplantae; phylum Streptophyta; class Magnoliopsida; order Asparagales; family Amaryllidaceae; genus Allium; species Allium fistulosum. Next base: position 996,015,745 of record CM060903.1, read on the forward strand.
TTGTATAACATCTCTCTCTTAGAAATTCCAAAGTCCACCTACACCTGCTTTGAGCTTTCACAACCTTTGAAACCATGCACCAAATCATAGTATGCATTCTCTTCGTGTATAATTCATCCTTACAGCCTACAGGACTCTTCCATTTAATTAATAGTTAAGTAGTTTATTTTCAAAGGACCATAGCTTGCTTCTTCAACTCCTTTCTCCTAAGGACATTGTATTAGTTTAGAAGAAAGTTTCGTTGATTGTTATGCATGTTACAATGATGCAAGCTACACAATGTGGTACAAAGTTGTTTTATATATGTTACACTGACGTAGGCTACACAATGTATGAAGTGAGCTATTGACTACATTTTGAATATTTTTGAAATTATGGAAAAAAGAAAAGAAAAAAGAGAGCTAAGAATGAGATATGGTAGACCATTTTGAGCCAACATTTCATTTCCACTTCTTATTTAACGTCTACTATATTAGGCAGCCTGGTAGGCATTCTGAACCGGCATCAGATTTACTTGGCAGACCCAAAGCTCGCATGCAGCTCGCATAATTTGCTTCTAGTGAACCAGTACTAGTGTTTTACAATGTGCCTTTTTGCCTAGTTCAGTTGGAATGTGGAGCGATAGATGGCTGAAGATAGGTAATATATTTGATTTTTATCCATGTACATTAAACTTTGTTCTGTTCATAAGCAACGCTCTTCTGCATTTTATGGACTAGAAGATATTATATCTAAAAGGACAAAAAATATGGAACAATATATATGGTCCTTTTCTACTTATTCATTTTCTTAATCTTGGTAAATTATTGTTTCATATGCTACCATAGATTGTAGTATAGCCTTTCTTTTGCATGCATGCACTACCATAGATCAATATGATATAAGCATGAATTGGATGCAAGCTTATCTGTAGGTTGTTACTTAATGGTTATCATTAAAACCTCTAAATGATTTATCTTAGCCACCTGAATGGTGGGAAAATGATAGTTCTTATAATTACCACTAGTATGTTGTTATGCCATATATTCAATAGTAATAATTTCATTTATTATCATCTTAAATATTTACTCATAATCCATATATTGGTCAATGTATATGTTACTAATGCCTAAACTATTCAACTATATAATTGAATAGCCTAACCTCAGGTTTCTTGACTTGGTAGTTAGACAGACTCAATACTCCATTACTACTTAATCTAACTTTTCATTTTCAAGTATCTCTCCTCATGAACTTCTCATTGCCTCATTCATCATCTACAAGACAATATAAGCAAATACTATTGTACGCTGAGCACATACACCATTTTGAATTAAACTTGTGATATGAAGTATTTTCAAGTAGCTCTTCTCATGAACTTCTCACTACAATTTTTTTATTACAACTTTTGTATTCTAAACTTTGTAATAGGGTCAATATGTTATAGTGACTGAAATATCCTTGGTTAGATATTTTTATAGTGAGTTATCACCCAATGTTGTCAAAGGCGCCATGGAGTGCCGTTTAGGCTAGTTATCACCTTATACTTTGACTTTATATTTTTTTGCAATTTACAGGTCTCTTTTTACCTTGGAGAGTTGATTGAAAAATCAAAGGACGTTAGGATATAAGTTATTGAAGCATCCTAGAATCTGTTTTGCAGCTTACTCAGTTGTATCTTCTGATGAATGTTTATAATGACCCATGTTTTTATCTTCTGATGCATGTAGAATTGGATAAAACTCAAATTTTAACGTTACATACATATCCATATATAATCTAAATATTTAAAATTTAAAGTAGGTAATTAAGATAAGGTTGGTTTAGTCTGTTTAAAACATTTACTTTGTCAACAATATTAAGGCATTTCCTTTAATTCACATTTACAAAAAAAGTGTGAATACCTATTATTAAAGATTAACGGAACTAATTTTATTTTATTTTATTACTTTAAAGATTGACTGAAGTATTTTTTTTTAAATTAAATAAGTTTCAAAAGATGAACTTATTTTTTAAAAATTAACCGAGTTAACAAATTTTAAAAAATAACAACTAAGTTAACTATTTTTAAAAAAATTTAACTAAGCCGACTAAGTTTTATAAAAATTAACCAAACCTATAAAAATTAACTAAGTCAACTAAGTTTTATAAAAATTAAATATGTTTATAAAAATAAGTAAGTTTATAAAAATTAATCAAGTTTATAAAAATAACTATATTTACAAAATTTAACTAAGTTTTATAAAAGTTAACTATGTTCTATAAACAACTAACTAATTTAACTAATTTAACCATGTTCTATAACCATGTTCTAAAATAACTATATTTATAAAATTTAACTAAGTTTTATAAGTTTGTAAAATTTAACTAATTTAACCATGTTCTATAAAAACTCAATAAGTTAATAAAATTAACTATATTCTACAGAAATTAAAAAAATTAATCAAGTTTCTAAAATTTACAAAATTTTAAATAACTAAGTTTGTAAATGATAACTAAGTTTTATAAAAGCTAATTAAGTTTTATAAAATCTAAGTAATTTTATAAACAGAAGCAAAACATAACCGCCCGTGTGCAAAACTTAATTGACATTTCTAAATAATCTCGATAGTCTGAAGTTAGTGCTAATGACAATTAATGATTTGATGCACACGAGCTCACTATACACCTCCAATACGCAAAACATAACCACCTGTGTGCAAAACTTAACGGATCAAGATTATTTTTCATACAAATAAAAGCACATTCAGTAAAAGAATAATTATAATACATAAAATGGTATTTATGTCCTAAGACAAATATAATGAAGTGTTTTCATGAATTTTTTTTAAACGTATGCTCAGTTAAAATCCGAGCAAGTCAGTTAAAAAATTGAGCAAGTCAGTTAAAAACTGTGCAAGTTTGCTTGAATGTTCAGCACTTAACTTTATGTTTGATAATTATTTATTGACAGATACAATTTTTTGTTAAATAAACAGTCATATTGCTGAAATTTTCTAATATATTCCTTATTCTATTCAAACTTTATAATTGCTTACCAGTCATTTCACTAATCCAGATTGTATTTAACTTCGTCTTAACCAAAATACAATGTTATCTTCCACAAACTTACTCACTTGAGCTTTTTGATGTAGTGGTTCTTTAACAAATTGATCAACTTACTTGTAGGAGGAAGTAGTCGCTGGGGAAGATGGATCAGAAGAATCAATAGCAGAGCTCATGACATACGATATATTTGGTGAAGTTGCAGTTCTATGTAACATTCCACAGCCATATACCATTCGTGTCTGTGAATTGTGTCGACTTCTACGCATGGAAAAACAAGCCCTGACAAGTATATTACAGCTTTATTTTAGAGACAGTCAACAAATACTCAGTAATTTACTAAAGGTATTGCCACAACATGTACATTAAATTACAAAATGATGGAGTAAAGAACAAAACTGATAGAAGAAGAAATTATTTTTTCAGGGGAAGGAAACAGATTTAAGAATCAAGCAACTAGAGTTGGATATTACATATTTAATCGCAAAGCAAGAAGCTGAACTGGCAATAGGAGTAAACAGTGCTGCATATCATGGAGATGTGTACCATCTCAAAGGATTAATTAATGTTGGTGCAGATCCTAACAAAACTGATTATGATGGAAGGACAGCTTTGGTAACTTCTCATAACTTCAAGTATTTTATAATTTACTTGGTCTACCATAAGATTTTTTATTAAACCAACGTTAAAAAGAAGAGACTGAATCATACACATGCATACATTTAATGTATAACTACCAATTATGAACAACAATGCTCCTACTAATACATGACGTATTATAAGTTAGAAATCATATTAATACTATTTTCTATTAATTCAGCACATGGCTGCATCCAAAGGATACGAAGATGTTGTTCGCTTTCTTGTTCAAAGAAAAGCTAATGTCAATTGCATTGGTAAGCAAAAAGAAACAATTATTGATTCCTTGCTAAACATAAGTATAAACTGCCTAATGCTTAAACTTAAAATTCACAGATAAATTTGGAAATTCACCATTACTGGAAGCAGTGGACATCAGTGAAAGGGGGTTGAAGATGAATGTGCAGGTTGAACTGGACAGTTTGGTGTATGTGATGGAAGTGGAGGAGTAGGGGACTGGTAGTGTTGGAATGGGTTGAAGTTGTGATGCTTTAAGTGGTTGAATGAGGTGTTGGACTGTAGTGGCAGTTTAGGTGAATGGGATAAATTTCCGATGTACTGGAAGTGGATGTAAGTGCAGTAAGAAGGTAAGGTTGTAGGTTGGTGTTCGCAGCTTGTCTGGTGATGTAGCTATGAAGGAGTTAATTGTTTAGCAAGAGATGGAGGGTGGCTGTACATTCAAGGGTTGAGTGTTGTGAACTTTGTAGGTGGTCTGGTTGATTTGCTGATGAACTGGAAGAGTTTGTAGATGGAGCTGGTGGAAGCGAAGCTGCTTGTTTCAGTTTGTAAATGGTGTAAGAGTTCAAGCAATTTGCTTGACGGGTATGGTGCGGCTTTGGTTTAGGCTGCTCGATTTGGAAATTTAACCACTGTTCAGTTGGTGATAGATCTGGAAATAAGGGGTTTCCTCTAGCAAGATATGGTGATATCTTTGTTTAACAATATTATGATAACTTGGTCTAATGTGTTATTTTTGTTTATGGATATTATTGAAACTTGATTTATAGATGTTTTTTGTATATTAATATTGTTTTAGCTAGTTTATTTAATAGATTATTATTCATTAGAACATGTTATATATACTAGTTGCTTGATTATACTCAAAATGTAGTTCTGGAATATGCAAATATAGTGGAATGTTAATGCTGTAAAAATCATATAAATAGAAGACAACATCTATTTTAATGCTGTCAATGAAGAAACAACAGCGTTTAATTCGTGTTGTAATTATCATTAAATAGTGAGTAACAACGTTTATTAAACGCTGTTGTAAACTGTAGTAAAACATCATCCCAACTGTAAAAACATAACACAGCACGCATTAAACGCTGTAATAAAAATATTAACAGCCTAAATAAAACGCTGTCAAAAGAATAATTTCCACAGCGTTTAAAATTAAGCTGTTGTAAGTTCTCTTTATACGATAGCTTGTCGTTATACAGCGTTTGTTCTAACGCTGTTGTGTCATATAACAGCGTTTAATAAATGCTGTGGTATCAAATTTTTTACAGCGTTTTCTATTTTTCTGTTAAAACTTTTGCATCTACGACAGCATGTCGTTATACAGTGTTTATAATAACGTTGTCGTATCATATAACAGCGTTTTTGAAACGCTGTCAAAAGTTGTTTCTGGTGTAGTGTCATGAAGCCTATCAATAGGCCAACCAGAATTTTGATGAATTTGTGATTCAAAATGAATCGATTTTTGAGATGTTTTCGAATGTCAGTTTTGGTGTTTTTCAATGATTTTTCTTTGAATTCGAGCACGGGTTTTTCTAAATAATTTTAAAATGATTTTTAAAATAAACTGGCTTTTGAAATAATTATTATATAATATTTATAAATTATTTTCAAGCTATAAAACTATATATTCTCTATAATAAGGGAATTTCAAATTTTGTTTTCCAAAAACGATTTCGAAGAATTATTTTAAAAGCTTGTTTTCTCAAACAAATTATTTTCTATATAAAATACACGTTTTTGCACTATTCGAGCATATGAGAAGGAGAAATAAACGATTGGGAAAAACACGTGGTATGGGACACGTGTGTTTATCTATTCAGTTAATTCCTGACTTGTCCGTTTGATCGTTTTGACCTTCGGTTCGTATTTGCTAATGAGATGAGGTAAATATTTTTACTGATTTCTAGTGTGGTATTGACTAGCGGTTAGTAAACCGATTAGTGAGAACGTGTGGCATGGTACGCACGTTAACACTTTTCGGTTCCTATTTGAGAGTTTGTGACACATTTGTCTAAGAGATGTATTTGCCAGTACTGGACCTTCGGGTCATTTGTCCTTCGGGATGTTTGTCTAAGAGACGTATTTGTCTATTGAGACGTATTTGTCCTTCGGGATGTTTGTCTAAGAGACGTATTTATCCTTCGGGATGTTGTCCTTCGGGACGTTTGTCTAAGAGACGTGGCGCGTTATTTTGAGAGAACAGTACTTGGCGGGCTTCGGCCATAGGCACGTGCTATATCTTTGAGATGATTTCATTGATTACTTTGTGATTTTCCAAGTGTATCGCCTTTTTACATTATTGGCCATTTAAGCCATTTGAGATATCATATATATGGCGATTACATCTTTGGAAACTTGAACTCCTTATCGAGTTCTATATTTGAGATTTGAGTTTGCCAACACTTGGCGTTTATTTTGAGATTTGAGATTTGTCATTCCTGGCGTTTATTTGAGATTTATACTCTCCTTTTTAGGAGATATATGAGATCTATTGTGGCGTATTTTGAGTTCGAGAATTCTTTATCTTGAGAATATATTTGTGTTTGCCAATTTTGCGAGATTTGAGTTTTGGGATTTCTCCTATTTACGAGTTATGGTTTCTCTAAACCATTATTGTTGTTTTGGATTATACCGATGATATGAGGCATGTTTATGTTTGTTGTTTTAATGTTGAGTTATCTCTTTCGAGACTATATATGCTTAGTGACACTTCATCACTTGAAGTAACCACATATACTTAGAATTATTTCTTCTCATTTCAGAAGAATTATCACCCTTTTCCCTATGCATCATATTATCACTTACCTTACTAAACTGATGGCATTAGCTAGACTGACCCGTGTATTTTATACTCGGGGTCAGACCGAGTTGTTTCAGGTTAGGTACCTACTGTTGGACTTAGCTTATCTGCTTCCGCTTGGATACCTGTTTATCACCCTTTTTGTTGTTGTCCTTTTTGGTTTGACTCTGATATGTATATTTTTGACTCGTTGTATATAGTGTGGTCTTCGAACCACTTGTGATGTATCATTTTTCATTGTACTAGGGATGTATCTATATATATGTGTATATATATGTTTATCTGCTGTTCTGTGATGTGATGTGATGTACATTTTAGTTGTATTTTGTTCTAATAGATCCATTAGCCACCTATAGTTTTGTATTAAGCATTTATTGGATATGTTGATCCACATGAGATAGGAAAAAAATTAGAGCATTTAATCGACGTATTTAATAGATGTTTAAGACAAGGCTATAGATGGTCGCTCCTAACTAGCCATATTCTTCGCATTAACAGACAGTATTACCCAGTAATACTCTTTGTTAATGTGGGTCTCGAGGTAGGGCATCACAATAGTTCTTCCACACTCTTGAATTTTCCTATTTTGACGCTCTACCGCTCCGTTTTGTTGTGGAGTTCTAGAAAAAGAAAAATTATGAGTTATTCCTTTTTTATTACAGAAATTCTCAAAATTTTCATTTTTAAATTCTCCACCGTGATCACTGCGAATAGTTTTGATTTTTAACGAAAGTTGATTTTGAATTCTTTTTGCAAAAGTTTTAAATAAATCAAAAGCATCACTTTTATGTTTAAGAAAAATTGTCCATGTAAATCTAAAATAATCATCTACAATTACAAAAACATATTTACTATGATTTATTGACTGAATTTGAGATGGACCAAACAGATCTAGATGAAGTAACTCAAGAGGTTTTGAAGTTGAAATCATATCTTTCAATTTGAATGAACTCTTCTTAAGTTTTCCTAATTGAAAAGCATCACATATACTATCTACTTTAAAATCCATTTTAGGAAGACCTCTTACTGATCAAGTTTTGAAAGTTTAGATAAGAGTTTGAAATTCAAATGCCCTAATCTTTTATGCCAAACCCAAGGGTCACTTGTACTAACCAAAAGACATAGGTTATCATTTGATATTTTCATACTAAGAATATAAATATTTTTCTTCCTAATTCCTTCAAAGATAATATTTGATTTTTTATCTTCGATGTGACACTTATCCTTTTCAAATTTAATTTTGTAGCCCTTGTCACATAGTTGAATTATGCTAAGTAGTTGTGTTTTAGATTCCTAACTAATAGAACATCAGAAATATTATGAGTTTTAGAGTTACCTACATTGCCGATGCCAATCACATATCCTTTTGAATTGTCTCCAAAGTTGACCATTCCTCCATCTTCATAAATTATGTCATTCAATATCTTCGGATTACCAGTCATGTGTCTTGAACATCCACTATCAAGTATCCATTTGTTTTTCCTGAATTGCACCATTTGTCCATTGAGTGTTGATTCTTCAAAAGTCATATAACACATCTGTTCCTGCACAACACACCAATTCGGTGGATAACTTGATTTTCTATAATAACAATATGCAAACTTATGAGACAATGATGATTTGGACAGTTTTGAACTAGTTAACAGAATCTCCAAAAATTGCCGTTTTAAACTTTTTCAAAATTCAGAATATGATAACTTTGAAAACCAATGCTCTGATACCAAATGTAGGAAATGCGGATTACGGATCTTAAGGCAGAATTAACGCTAGAGGAAGGATGAGTAGTGTTTAATTAATTTTATGAATCTTTTTGAAATCTTTTCAAATTAAACCCAAACAGATTTCACAAACATAGAGACAATCACAGAACCAGACATAGATGCAAATAGTAAATAAAAGTAGTAAAGGAAAGAACACGCCGGAATTTTATACTGGTTCGGAGTTACCCTACATCCAGTCCTACATAATTTCTTGTGCGGATTTCTTTTCAAATATAATGTCAATATTACAACCTCGATTTCAAAGCCACGAGATCCACCCTCCTGTCTCTGAGTCCAGGGCAAACTCTCTTGATTTAACCAGGCTACAAGATCACCTAATTGATTTACGGGCTATAATTACACCCAATTGATTTACGAGCCACAATCACACCGTTTCCAATCACACTTTGATATGGAGAGACTCCATACACTTCGATCTTTCGATTTTTAATTACAATGATCCTATAACTCTGAATAGCACTAAGATCTTTAAGAGAGAGTGGTAGAGAATCAAACTAGAGACGATCGAGTTTTATTCACTTAGGATTTCGGCAGAGTTTTGTTAAGAATGTTTGGAAATAAGAATGGAAGAGAAAGAGGAGAGAAAACAAAGAAATCTTAACTAAAAATACTAGTATATATAGGAGAATATGTTAGTCCATGAGTTGATGGTTTTGATGACAACAACCTTAGAATAAGATTATAAAATATAAATACTAACAATATAGTTTAGATATATATGTATATGCAGGATTTAACCATGCAGGTACCAAAAATGAAGACTGTACAGTATAGAGATTAATGATATCAAGATTGAAGACTCATGAGTATCAAGAATATCAAGATTATCAAGAGTTCAAGATTTCAAGATAAGTATCGAGTCTAGAATTTTGTTAAAACTTCATAATAGCACTGAAATCTTCACTCCATTTTTCTTTTGGGATGGAACCCATTTCTACCTTTTTAGTGGCTTACAAACCCACGACAAGTAGCTTACAGACCTACGACAAGTGGCTTACAAACCCACAAACATTCTGGTTTTGTACAAGTTCTCGAGTCCTGACATGATGAGATATTCTGCAGGAAGAAGCTTGCAAAACTACTTCAAAATGATTTTCAAAACTACTTCGGAATGATTTTCAAAACTGATTTTCAAAATGTTTTAGCCTTAAAAATTATCTTTTCAAATGATTTTCAAAAAGATGTTTTAGCCTTAAATATTCTTGTTTTTAAACTTCGTTTATTTTAAACTATCTTTTAAATATAATATATTTATACTCAGATTTAAATATAAAATTATAGTAAAATTATATATATATATATATATTATTCTCTATATTTATCTATGTATTTTATCTATAATCAAGTATATTTATAAAGTTTAAAATAGTTTTAATATAAGATAAAGGTTATTTTCAAAGAAAATCAAAACATCAAAAATTGCTTTGGGATGTCGACATGCCTATGGTGACCATGTCGACATGGTGTCAGTTGAGTTCAAAATTTAAATTTCAAAAGAAGTGTCTATTCGACATAACTCTTCACGAATGGACATGATTGTTGTTCTTCTATAAATAGGGGTTAGTTTCAACGAATTTTTAAATTAGTTTCTTTGGTTTTTCACTCCTCTTCTTCTTCCACATTTTCTTATTCAAAATCCTATCATTACTCTACCGAAATCAACATTGAATCTAACTAGATCATCTCTAGTTTGATTCTCTATCACTATCTCAACAAGATCTAAGTGCTATTCGGAGTTATAGGCTTCTTTGTAATCTATCTAGCGAGAAAAGGTGTGATTGTAGCCTTGGAAATCAATCAAGCGAGAAAATGTGTGATTGTAGCCTTGGAAATCAATTAGGTGAACTTATCGCCCGTAAATCAAGTATCTCTACCTAGAGGATTGTGATTCTGGAGGGTGTACCTCATAGCCTTGAAACCGAGGGTTATAATTGTTGAATTGCTTTTGAAAGGAAATCCGTACTTAGTTGTGCGGGACTGGATGTAGGGTAACTCCGAACCAGTATAAAATCCGGTGTGTTCTTTCCTTTACTGCATTTGCTTTATTTCTGCATCTGTGTTTGTTTCTGTGAATATATCTGTGTCTGAATTTTGTATACATTTGTATTCAAATTAACATAAACTTAAAAAGACTTAGTAATTTCTTAAAAACACTATTCACCCCCCTCTAGTGTTATTCCTAGCCTTAAGATCCATATTCCGCATTCCTCTCATTTGGTATCAGAGCAAGGTTTTCAAAAGTTTCATAATCTGATTTTTTGAAAAGTATTCAAAATGGCTACCAACACTAGTACTGTTATTAACACTAGTATCCCTGTCACTAGTTCATTTGTAGAAGGTCAGTCTACTGCCAGACCACCACTTTTTAATGGCAGTAACTATGCATATTGGGCATGTAGGATGAAAATATATTTACAATCTATAGGATTAGATACTTGGAATATCACACAAACTGAATATTCTGAACCCACAACTAATTTTGCACAGTGGACTACTGAGAAAAAAACTATTGCACAAAATAATTCTAAAGTAATGAATATTCTGTTTTGTTCACTTGATAGGAATGAATTTAATAGAGTGTCAGTTTGTAAGTCTGCATATGAAAGCTGGAAAACTTTGCAAGTGACTCATGAAGGAACAAGCAAAGTTAAACAGACCAAAATTTCCATGCTCACAAATCAGTTTCAATTATTTAAAATGAATACTAATGAGTCTATTTCAGATATGTATAGTCGATTTCAAGATATTGTGCATTCTCTAATATCCTTGGGAAAGGAATTTTCGGAAGAAGATCAAGTTCGAAAAATTTTAAATTCTCTCACTCCAGAATGGGATCAAAAGACACTTGCAATTGAAGAAGCAAATGACATCGGTACTTTAAAGATAGAAGAATTGATTGGAAATCTAATGTCGTTTGAAGTTCAAATGATCGGGTGAAGAGAAAGCAAAGCATCTGAAAAGAAATCAATGGCATTCAATGCATTTACCGACGGATCAGACTCAAATAGTGATAATGATGAAGAGATAACATTTATGACCAGGAATTTTCGGAAATTCCTGAAATATAGAAAGATGAATAATCTTAAGAGAAACAACTATAAGAATTTTGGAAATCAGAGTATAGTGCTAAACAATGTCAAATGCTTCAACTGTGATGAACCAGGCCATATCAAAAGAAACTGTCCGTATCCAGAAAGGCAGAATCCTCCTATAAACAATGAATCAGTAAAGAAACGGAAGCGTGCATTTACTGCTACTCTAGATGACTCAGACTTGTCCTCAAGCGATGATGATCAGAAGACAGATAATTCAAATTTGTGTTTCACGGCAGTTCACGACTTCAACGAATTCAAGGAAACAGACTCAGATAAAGGTACACATTTACAATATAAGTGATTAAAATTGCATGCTTAGAATTAGATGATTGATTGCTTGATTGATTGATTTTGAATTGGTGTGTTGATTGAATTTTAAATTTATTTTTTATTATTTTATTTTATTTTATTATTTTTAATAATATAATAATATTTTCTGGAATATACTATAATTCTAATAATATTCCAGATATATATACATATATATATATAGACATTAAAATAATAAGTATATATATATATATTAGAATTCTTAGGAAAAATAAATCATAGAAATTCACAACATGTCGACATGACCCCTACCATGATGTCGACATAGGTACCAAAATTTGAAATTCAAAATTTGAATTCAAATGCTTGAATTTCCCTCCACCTTTTCACTTCATTCAATACTCTGAAAAGGCATCTTTTGACCAGAGAACATGTCTTTCAAAAATCTATTTATTCACTATCTTTTATCACAACTTTTCACTTTCATTTTCAAATTCAAACTCTCTCTTCAAAACTTCAAGCTCTCTACTCTCTACTTTAATGGCTTCTTCAAGCAACCCCTCCACCATGAGACTTTCCAGAAACTTGAAAGAGCAACTCCTCAATAATCCGGAGGCCATAAAAGCATACATCAATTATGCTAATTATGGAAAAGTCCATCTCAGAAAGTTTGCTATTTTTCAAGATTTTGCTTCTTATGAAATTGATACTCTTATTGCAAACAATCAAATTCTTAGTCTTGTTGATTTGAAGTGACCCTCTCTTTTTCATACTTGAATTTGTAAGGATTTTTTTTACATAGAGATATATATATATATATATTCATATATATATATATATATATATTTCTGAAGCCCAGAGTCATTTTTTTCTTTTTATCTATACAACTTATCCAGGATCAAAATCTTTACCAATATAAATATATCAGTGTATTCATAAGGATATGCACATACATGTGATGATGCATGGGCCTCTCTTGTTTGAATCAGAGTTCTGGTAAACAAGAGGGTAATTTGATTGATTAAATTTAACCAATCCACACATAGTTCAATTTAATTCATACGATAAAATTCCATCCATATATGTATAAATATGATTTTTAACTCTTGATTCCTTGCTAAATTCTCTATGGAGTATAATTCCTAGAAACCAGATAATTGTGTTATGATTATCTATAAATTAATGGTGTAGTGCTTGTGCTCTGAAAAATGATATAAGTTTCTATCATTATCTATGTTTGATTTTCTTATAAAATCTGTTTAGAGTACTAACTCTTTTCTAGAATATTTTCAAGTGAGATATCATATTCCAAAGACTTAATTCTTTGATGCCAGGATGCTAAGCTAAATGAAATGCAAACTTAAGTGGGTTTCCTGTAACCATGGGTATCCATAACATGGTTCAACCAGACTCTTTGTTCTGGTGTAACCCATAGGGTCTTAAAAATGCATTTTGATCAAAACCTGAGTGAAATGGAATTCAGATTCATGTTAAAAATACAAAGGTAACTGGTGTGTTAATATATGTACAAAACATGTTTAAATGTGCATATATATGCAACTATTATGGACCTTGCTTTCAACTCCTATATTACAGATTCTTCCTTTGTTTAAAAATAAGGTATAAACATTTGCGTAGAACAAGTTGAATTATGGAAACATTACAGACACATAAATACATTTTCCCTATGCCTATCAACTCTTGTATACAAATGTCATGGTAGAAAAATAAAACCATTTAATTTACTAAGACTGAACTATCCATATTTCCCCAAAACTTAACCCTTTTCAAAGACTCAAGATTGACTAATACATTTATCAAATGTAACCATCCTTTTTGTCATAGAGTTCTTGCTCAGATTTACTTACAAAATCATAGGTTAGCTTCTTCATTTTTTTCCAGATAATCTCTAAATTCATAAATTCCAAATTACAAGTCAATTCCTTAGCAAAACACTTAGCAAAATATCCCTCCAACATTCAATATTTAAATACAAGTAATAATTAAAAATATCAATACATGCAGATTTCACCTTTTAAGCTCTTATCTAACAAATTTTAGCATGCTATAATCTTCTTCTCAAGGTCTTGCTCCTACTCCTACTTAGTTGCTGCAGTCCCTGAAAATGCATGTGAAGCTGCCCCATATTAAATGAGACACCCCATATGCCATTAGCACACTAGGGTCAGACACATGTCTGGTATGAGAAAATCCACTAAAATAGTTTGTAAATCAAGTTAAAGTTGAAACATGTATATATGTATATAACTCTGCCTATATGAAACAAATAAGTCATGTGTGCATGTTCTGTGTCAGTGTGCAGGTGCACACCTAAGTCTGCCTTTCCTGAAACCTCAAAAAGGTATGGTACATTCATACATTCATACAACTCAGTCATAAATCAAATAAGCATGCATACAAAACAGAGAAATCACCAAAATGAATTAAATCATTTATTCCCTACTTAGATTTCATTCTAGAAAAACTCTAGTTCCTCTTTATATCAAATTCTCTTACATTGATATAATTATCTAGCTTGGTCTCATCTGCAATTAAATGAATCAATGGACACACTATAATGGACTAATTCACTCCATTACACAAAGATCTCAGGACTTAAACAAGCCATGTGTCAACTTGTATTACTCAAGAACACAAGTCATTCCTGCAGTATTCTTGACCCCCATTTCCTAATCAGGTTTAAGTTAATAATAACACTTTTGATTTTTTATGACTAAATCATTTAGTGAATCATTTCACTTAGACAAACATCCATGTCATGGCATTCCACATCATTCATAACCAAACAGAGGCAAACAAGCAATTATGTGAAATGTGTCTATTAAATAGATTCTGCTCATATATATATTCTTGCATTTTTTTTAAAAAGGGGTATAGACAACTAACATTGGCTTATGGCTTTTTGAGAGAGTTTTTTTTTTCAAACATCTGTGCTTTAGTTAAACTCGGAATCACCAAGTTTTACTGAATCACAAAATTTATTTGCTATGTGTATGAATATTTATATATTTTCATTTAATCAGGAGTATCAGCACATAGGCAATTCTATTGCACCCCTAATTCCTTTTTGTCTCAAGCCTCGGCACTTATACATAAGTATATTGCAGCTCACATGTTTATATTTTTCTGGGTTGAGCCAAAGCCAACACTACTTGCCTATATTCAACATTTGATTCTCTGGGTATTTACTTATGTTTCTAAACATTAACATATCAGAGAGGTCTGGGTTTTTAAAATATATATATATATATATATATACTAATAATACCTAGAACTTACATATAATAAAACAAGCAGAACAACCAGTTAAAAATCAAAACATTTTTAATCTCTGAAAACCCAGATAGACAATTACATATGAAAATACATTTTTAAGAAAAATTAACTTATAAACCGGCTGCCTACATTAGGACTTAGTGCCTTAGATTTTTATGAGTGAGTTTTCTCACCTAGCTCTCTTTCACTTCCTAGTTGATTGGTAAGCTTCTGCCCTCAAACCCTTTTCTTCACTTGTTTTATATTTATATAATGTATATATTTTTCTCAAGAGCTATCCGGGGAGAAGAGGAGGTTCCTCATATCACTGCTTATTTATGCAGTGTCTTTCTTAGGGTTTAAGGCACTAGCTAAAGACATTTTTGCCCATCAGAAATCATGCCATTTTCATTTTATCTAAACCCAAAATCTTACCCTCCCCGGCTTAAGTTTGTGAAGAGAAAAGTGGTTATATTCTTTTGGTTATTTTCAGAAATTTTGCTTTTCCAGAAAATACTTTTCCTCTTGTCTACTATCATGTTAAAAGTGTGACTTGATTTCCATTGGTTATTATATATATATCAAGTATCCTTCCTAATTCTGCCTATACAAAACATATCTCTGTTTTATCTTATTTTCTATTTTTAGCTTTCACTTAAATGGTATGTACTTCCTTTATTTATTTATAAAAGGATTACTCCTTTTATATCTTCATTCTTTTCTTTCTGTTTATAATTAAAAAAAAATTGTGTATTTTATTTTGCTGATTTGAACTCTAGTATTTGATTAGCATACATATATGTATATATATATAAGCCTTACTGAAATAATTAGCACACACATATGTATATATATATCTATACATTATTTTGTACTGACACACATGCACATGTACACTCAAATACAATCAGTTGCATCCATATATATTTTTGCATATAGCCTTTAAGGATTTACTTTATTTATCTGCATAAATATATTTTTCCCATACACATCAACATATGTTTATTCATATCATTCAGGAATTTAGCTTCAATTCATGTGTATTCCCTGTGCACACATGTACACCCATATCAAGCCATATCAATTTCCCTTTAAAATTGGTTTAAAAATTATTTTAAACTTATTTATATTTTTCAAAATAAATTCCTAAAATCTTGGGTCATTACATGATTCTTCTCAAAATGATTTTGTTTGTTACCCAAATCTTGTTAAAATTTTCTATGCAAATCTCAATCGAGAATTTTATCAAGGAAATGATAATGAAATTTGGAGTAGTGTCAAAGGCACTAAAATTATTTTGAATTGTGATCTTTTGGGTATCATTCTCAATTGCAAAAGCACGGGAATGGATCTTTCTAGTTTTAAAATCGATGAACATGATCGTGAGACATTTCATCATATTTTTGAAGGAGATGAAAACTTTGAATTTAAAAACCGAAACTTTCATCCTAAAGCAAGGATTGTCAATCTTCTTTTACAACATACTTTGACCCCAAGATCGGGTAATTTTAACAATCTTACTTCAAAAGTGTGCAAAGCACTTTTTGCTATTTTCGGAAATTATGATATCAATTGGGCGCAAGTTATTTTGGATGAACTTCGTCCTAAAAATTTTGAAATGGGAGAAAACACTTTATATCATGGAATTTACCTTACTCGGATTTTCAACTATTTTGGAGTAAATTTCAAAGGAGAAGAATTTATTTCAAGAAAATTTTTTAATATCTCAAACATTTCTCTCATGAAAATCCCATATGTTTTTCAAAATTATGAGACTCTTGCCGAAAAGGAAGAGCGTTTGGCTCATGAAGAAATGAAAGAGGAGGAAGAGGAAGAAGAAGAAGAAAGGGATGAAATGGAAATAGAAGAAGAAGAAGAAGGTGAAACATCCCTAGAAAGTATTGAATATCCATCCAATCCTACCAACAAAACCCTTCTCAAAAATCAAAAGATTATTGTTGAGAATCAACGGGTTCTTAAAAGATCCGTTAGTAAGAAGTTGGACAAAATATCATCCAAGATGAACAAGTTTTTCTCTAAAGTCAGCAAGAAACTTGGATTATCTTCATCTTCATCATCCTCTAACTAGTTCTATATTTTCATATCATATCGAATTAGTTTAAGTTTGTTTTAATTTGAGTGTTTATGTAGTTGTTTATGATTAATTATTGTATCACTCTTCCTTGCAATGAAATTGAATTTCCTTTCTGTTATCTAGCTTATCTTATCTCTTGAATAAATGTTAGTATATTATAGAAATATATATACACCATTATTCACAAAATCAATCAGGTCATTAAAATTCTCTAGACCATGTCGACATCCCCCCTTGACCATGTCGACATGTACTGGTCAGAAATGACACTTCATTTTGAATTTGAAATTTGAATAACTACAATGTGTCTATTCATTTCAAATGAATTTCTACACCTATAAATACCCATTTCTTCCAGAATTCATTACTGAATATTATTTCTCATATATTCTATCTCTCATTCTTCCCACAATTTCAAAAATGGCTAATCTAATTCATAACTTATCCGAGAATCTTGAAGAAACTCTTAATTCATTCAAGAATATTCTCTCGTTCATTCTTCGTAACCAGCGACACTTAGAATTGAGTCAAATGAAAATGATCAAGGAGCAAGAAAGGCATTTCGATGCAATTTGATGGATGATTTCTTCCCTGCACAAGGATGATAACGAAGCACATCCTCCTGTCTCTCTCACAAATGACAATGAAAATTGGGATGCCATCAAAGCAGACCCTATTTTCGGAGAAGAAGGATGGGTGGAAGTTCCCCGTAACGTTTAATTTGTTTTCTTTATTACTTTGTTTGAATTGATTGTTTTGATTGAAATTGGTTGTTTTGATTGATTTGATTTATACTTGGTGTGGTTTGATGATTGTATAAATATACACTGATATATTTATAATCGTTGATTAAATATCATGTCTATAAGTATAGTTATTTCTTAATATACTTTATTATATAGTTTATTAATGCAGTTACTTTAGTACAAGAATGAGGGGGAGTTGTATAGTTTAGTGTTTGTTTGTTTTTGTTGATGACAAAGGGGGAGAAATATAAAATAGGGTAGTTAGGCATAGATTAAGGGGGAGTTATTAGTTTTAGGGGGAGTCAATAGGATAGAAGTAATAATTTATAAACAAAGGTTGTCATCATCAAAAAGGGGGAGATTGTTAGTCCATGAGTTGATGGTTTTGATGACAACAACCTTAGAATAAGATTATAAAATATAAATACTAACAATATAGTTTAGATATATATGTATATGCAGGATTTAACCATGCATGTACCAAGAATGAAGACTGTACAGTATAGAGATTCAAGATATCAAGATTGAAGACTCATGAGTATCAAGAATATCAAGATTATCAAGAGTTCAAGATTTCAAGATAAGTATCGAGTCTAGAATTTTGTTAAAACTTCATAATAGCACTAAAATCTTCACTCCATTTTTCTTTTGGGATGGAACCCATTTCTACCTTTTTAGTGGCTTACAAACCCACGACAAGTAGCTTACAAACCTACGACAAGTGGCTTACAAACCCACGAACATCCTGGTTTTGTACAAGTTCTCGAGTCCTGACATGATGAGATATTCTGCAGGAAGAAGCTTGCAAAACTACTTCAAAATGATTTTCAAAACTACTTCGGAATGATTTTCAAAACTGCTTTTCAAAATGTTTTAGCCTTAAAAATTATCTTTTCAAATGATTTTCAAAAAGATGTTTTAGCCTTAAATATTCTTATTTTTAAACTTCGTTTATTTTAAACTATCTTTTAAATATAATATATTTATACTCAGATTTAAATATAAAATTATAGTAAAATTATATATATATTATTCTCTATATTTATCTATGTATTTTATCTATAATCAAGTATATTTATAAAGTTTAAAATAGTTTTAATATAAGATAAAGGTTATTTTCAAAGAAAATCAAAACATCAAAAATTGCTTTGGGATGTCGACATGCCTATGGTGACCATGTCGACATGGTGTTAGTTGAGTTCAAAATTTAAATTTCAAAAGAAGTGTCTATTCGCCATAACTCTTCACGAATGGACATGACTGTTGTTCTTTTATAAATAGGGGTTAGTTTCAACGAATTTTTAAATCAGTTTCTCTGGTTTTTCACTCCTCTTCTTCTTCCACATTTTCTTATTTAAAATCATATCATTACTCTGCCGAAATCAACATTGAATCTAACTAGATCATCTCTGGTTTGATTCTCTATCACTATCTCAACAAGATCTAAGTGCTATTCAGAGTTATAGTCTTCTTTGTAATCTATCTAGCGAGAAAAGGTGTAATTGTAGCCTTGGAAATCAATCAAGCGAGAAAAGGTGTGATTGTAGCCTTGGAAATCAACTGGGTGAACTTGTCGACCGTAAATCAAGTATCTCTACCCAGAGGATTGTGATTCTGAAGGGTGTACCTCGTAGCCTTGAAACCGAGGGTTGTAATTGTTGAATTGCTTTTGAAAGGAAATCCGTACTTAGTTGTGCGGGACTGGATGTAGGGTAACTCCGAACCAGTATAAAATCCGGTGTGTTCTTTCCTTTACTGCATTTACTTTATTTATGCATCTGTGTTTGTTTCTGTGATTATATCTGTGTCTGAATTTTGTATACATTTGTATTCAAATTAACATAAACTTAAAAAGACTTAGTAATTTCTTAAAAACACTATTCACCCCCCCTCTAGTGTTATTCCTAGCCTTAAGATCCATATTCCGCATTCCTCTCAGAATAACGGTCATGTCCATTCGTGAAAGATTATGACGAATAGACACTTCTTTTGAAAATTTGAATTTTAAAATCTACGACTACTATGTCGACATAGGGGGTATAGGCATGTCGACATCCCTTAGTATTTTTTGAAAATTGATTTTTTTTAAATAGATTTTTTTTCTAAAGTTTGTCGAAACAATCTTAGAACTTTGTAAACTATTTTGAATATACTTTATGATTATAAAAACCTTTGGAAAGTGATTTTATGAAATATAAAAGTAACAAAAACTAAATAATATAATTATTCTGAGATTAAAGTTAAAACATTAAAACCAGGAGATAGTTTAAAAACAAGAAAAGATTTTGAAATTAATATGATTAAAAATAGTTTTTGAATTAAGGCTAAAATATTTAAACCGAGAGAGAGATGTCTTTTTAAAAAGATAGTTTTGGAAAAATCTAAAAATAATTCATTTTGAAAATTTCGTGGATTCCATTCCACTAGAGAAGGTCGTGGGTTCCATCCCACTAAAGAGGTCGTGGGTTCCATTCCACTATTAAAGCGAGAAGGTGGATTCCATTCCATAATTACAATACGAATAAAGATTTTATTGCTATTATGAAGTTTTAACATAAATCTAGACTCTATTACTTATCTTGAACTCTTGATAATCTTGATACTCATGAGTCTTCAGTCTTGATTTCTACAATCTTGAATTCGTCAGTCTTGAATCTCTATACTGTACAGTCTTCATTCTCAGTACCTACATATATATACATACATACATACATACATACATATATATATATATCCTTTATATACATATATATCTAGACAAAGATATTAGTATATATATTTTATAACAAGTCCTAAGGTAATTGTCATCCAAACCATCATCTCAGGAACTAACACAAATCTCAAACTCAGATCCACTTTTGGTCATCAATTTATCATTGCATTTAGAGCTAATTATTTTTTCTTGTAGAATTCATGTCCATTGTAGCATTCAAAACATACTCTGAATATAATCTTGCAAGAAGAAACAATATATTTAATGTTTTGGTCTGATTCAACGTTTGGGTGGATCTTTGGATAGTAGAACTCAATTAGTTTCATTTTATATCTAAGATCTAGGATAGCAACAATTAACATTAATAAATTACATTCACCTCAATATTTTTCAAACTTGATCTTCATTTTGTTCACCATTTCACTCATATAAAAACAATCGTCAAATTCCACCATTTTATCGTTCAAGGTTTGTTTAATATTTTAAAGTTATGGAAGAAATATGTTTGTAGTGGGATAAGATGCTAGAAAACATATTGGAAGCTTCACTAAAAATTTCTAAAATTTTACATACCGACTCGACTTTCTCCCAATCTAATATGGAAGGAAGCTAAATGAAAGACAGATCTCTTTCTTGATATATAGAAAACACCTTTTAAATTGAATGACACATTCTAGCATTTCATATGTTGAGTTCCAACGGGTAGGACAGTCGAGGAATAAGCATTCAAAGACCAAAAGTTGTAGTTGTTTAACAATATCCATAAATTTGTTAAGTCGTTGTATGGACATTTTAAAATACTTCACACTTTCTCGAATATTTTGTAACACACACTTTATTTCACTTAATCCATCCTACGCCATTAGATTCAAACTATGTACACAACATCTAACATGAAAAATCTTGCCCTTGAAATAGAGTTTACCCTTCAATGGAAAATTCCCTTTTAGTGTTCTCACAGCTAAATCATTAGAAGATGGATTATCAGGTGTTATGGAAGATACTTTATTTTCTATCTCCAAATCCAAAAGGTGTGCAAAAATAGCATCAGCGATTGCAAGAACAGTTTGAGGTGGAGTTAAACTACCAAAGATTAGAATACGCTTTTGTAACTTCTAATTTGAGTCTAAAAAATGACATGTAAGACACATATATCATATTGTTTGATTTAATGTCCATAAGTCGGTTGTTAAACTAATCCTACTCATACCCCTTGGCATTTTTTTAAAAAAATTCTTCTCATTTTCATGTACTTTCATGCATTCACCTTTTATGGTTACTCTCGATATTTTCTCAAATTCAGGATTCAACATTTGAGAATATAAGATAAAAAATTAATGGCAAAGCATTCTAAATGGATATTCATGCACGACAACCATTGTAGCCAATATTTCCTTATTCTTTGTCTTGTCATATGTATAAAGAGCTAATTTTCCAATCAAACCACTATCATTAGATGCTTTCTCTTTGAATATATCTTTACCTAAAATTTTCTAATGTTTTTGTTTCACAATGCGAACACGACACTTGTTTAAATGTCTTTTAAATGCAGTTGTACTTGCATCTTTAGTAATCGTTATCTTTTGTTCATAATGGATACACATACCATATTTTCTTATCGTGCCATCTTAGCTTCCTCTATATGTCGTTCAAACACAAGCCAAACATCTGATTTTCTTTTTTGAGTTTTTTCTTCGATCTCTTTAACATCTCTCTTATCTTTAAGATTTGCTTGTTCTTCGTCTTTTTTCATAACTTAACCATCGTTATCAACAATGATTACTTCTTGAGGTTGTTTGTCATTCATGTCATCATTATCACCTAAAAATAATGCAAAATTAAGGATGGAATGGTACAAAAGTAATTCACGATGAACCATATAGCTAAATTATGAAACTGTAATTAAATGAAAAGTTAGTAATCACTATGTTAAATAGACAAAGATTATCATCCTATTTGATAGAACAAAAAGGAAAAAAACAATCATTTTTGTTTAAATTTTGAAATAAAAAATGAAATATTATGCTTACCAATAAGCTATGATGAAGAAATCATGAAATACCAATTAGAATTATAAGAAAGAAGCCAATTTTGACTTGAATATTTGATGCCTAATTTTCTAATTGAGAAATATTTATAATACTCAGTTGAATTAGGGCTGAGAATTAGGACTCGGGAGTTATTTGAAACGGTAGATGGAATCAACAAAATTGATGAAGTATAGAGAAGATCATTCATGGTTTTCTTGGGAAAGGTGGAATTAATTTAATTATTTGTGGGAATTGGAATGTAATTATTCTGATAGATTTTGGAAAGGTATATATTAGAAGACCAATATATTATTGCTACATTTAGATACGTGACCAGTGACCTAAAATCCTGACTATTCAAATTATATATTTGTATCTGTTTAGTGTTCATGAACTATTTCGATTCAAACGTGCCTTTTTTGGGCTCGGGTCAAAAAATTTAAGCGGGCAGAGAAATATTATTAATCCAACACGTCACCTATGTGGACAGTCTAACGGTCGAACTAATTTTCGGGTCTGACACGGACGGATGTCAGGTTGTCTGGTTTGATTTACAACCCTACATCTATGGCCGTGAGCCACTCCCTCTTTCAATCCATAATTGAAATCTATAGCATAATATAACATCAAAATAAATTAAAACAAGTGGTACTCTAGACTATTGCAAGGTTTGGTTAGTCGGTTCTTTCTGAATCTAAAAGATCTCTTCAAACAAGATGCATTTAAAAGGACATTTCTTCTAAGATATACGTCTTTGTTTTATATTTTATATCTATATCATATGATCTCTATAGAACGATTTTGTATGTGCATTTATTGGCTCCCAAAATAGTCCGAGTTTGAATTATATTATTAAATTACCTATATATTGCTTGATGTTATAGATTCATCTATTTATAAAATTAAGTAAATACAAATTTTAATTCCATCATGTATAGTATTATTTATTTATTAATTTAAAAAAATTATAATTGACTTTTAATAATCTAAAAATGTTATTTACTATTTTTAAATCACATGTATCTATAATATGTATTTAAAAAGTTTAAAAAATAATATATAAATATAAATATGTTTATATTTTAATAACTATTTAAACAATGTTATTAAAATAAAATAAAATATTTTAGGATTTTAACAAAAAAATTTAACATGGAAGAAAAGAAAAATAATATATATTTTATTTTAATATATATTTTGTGATAAGATACGTACATTTCTTGTTGTATGCAATTTTTAAATTTATTTATGTATTTAAAAAAATTCTTATTAATGTTCCAGTAAAGATATTTTATAATATATATATTTTTAAATAGAGAAAAATAGGTGGA
Organism: Allium fistulosum; assembly: GCA_030737815.1. NCBI lineage: Eukaryota > Viridiplantae > Streptophyta > Magnoliopsida > Asparagales > Amaryllidaceae > Allium > Allium fistulosum. The sequence goes on from CM060903.1 coordinate 996,039,788, forward strand.
AGAACAAACTTTGAAAAAAAATTAGATTGAAGAACAACAGGTTTTTAACTAATCTGAAGGACAATGTTAATTATAACTAATATTCTCTACAATGTAAAATCGAATATAATGCTAGTTATACCTAGCATTCTATATAATGTAAAAATTGAATATAATGCTAGTTACAACTAGCGTCCGTCCTTCAATCCAAAAATAGAAGCAGAACTAGGTAGAAGAAGAATAAATTTTGAAAAAATAATTTAGGTTCAAGGACATCAAACTTTATTTTTGACTTAAAGACGAATGCTATTTATAACCAGCATTGTATTCGAATATTACACTATACGGAATGCTAGTCATAACTATACTTGTATATACTAGTGCGAACTCGTGCTATGCACACGGATTCAAACTGCTACTTTTGTAATTAGCAATGAAACTTTTTATTATGTATTTTGTGGAGATATCACTACACAGACGGAAAATTTTAGAATTTCATTCAATTAATTTGTTGGCAAGCCAAATTTATAATTTCAACATCAGCATCATATCATGGATAGTTAAAGTTCATGAAAAAACACATCCCTCCAACTTGTGGTAAAAGCATTTAAATATCTCTGTGGCATTAATTAAAAAATAAGAGAAGAACACAATTGACCCATAAGCATTGTTCTTAAAACAATATTAATCTATTTGGAGGAACCATATTTTATTTTATCCATAGTTTCATATAAATAGAACATTCGAGCAGCAATGCAGTTGGAATTTTTATTCCTGGTCCTGCTTTACATAATGCCTCACCGCCCCCACATTGATGTGTTAGAAAGTTTAAAAAATTGAGGCCAATTACTTGTATGAAAACATATGGCACACCATATAATGTGAACCTGTGCTACGCACACGAAGTTCACCACATAATTTATTTACCACTGTATTTTAGGGTTTTTTAGCTATAGAGATAAAAGTGTTTATTTATAGATTTATCCATTTTAGATTATATTTTTCCTAAACATTAACGGCTTCATACAACAAATGATAACTTCAACCACCAATTATTCTTACCCCGGTAAGCAATAAATTACTATGCATATTCTTTAATTTTCAAATGTAAGTAGCATATATTCGATATCAGTTTATACTATGTTTAATAGATAACTATAAAGATATATATTTGTATATGTGGATGGTTTATGTCAAGACCCAAAAATCGACCTTCGAAAATCGGCACCCGTACTTCACTTGTACTCAAAATGCCGTAGATTCAAATGCCGAATCTGGTTCTCGGGAGCTTATAACAACATTAAGTAAACAACACAGCGGAAAAGAAAAAGAATATAGACATCCAACATCATACAATATCCAGATACAATGATGATACAATGAATATCTATATACATCAGAGATATGATACAACAAATAGCAGCGGAAAGAAAACGATAACATCAGCAGCGGATAATCTCCATCTTCAAAGCAGCAAATCCAAATATAGCTCAAACTCCCAATAACGATACACCAAGAATAAGCAAGTGCAGTCCGATCCAAAGACTGAACTAGCTCCAGAAAATCTACTGAACCTAACTATCTGAAAAACCCAACTCTAGACTGCTCGTGTAGAAAATTATGAGCACCCAGAGTTTAGGAAATGAACAATAAACTCCGGATCAGTCATGGGACTGGTGTGAGCAACAAAAACAGTTTATCTTTAAATAACACAAAAAAATTTAAACATTGAAAACCGCAATGCTTTTGGAAAATGAAACTACCATAAGACCTCCCACCACACACACAATGCAAACGCAGAATTGGAGGAGATTTCTTCTTATAATAGTCAAAGATGCTTACTATGCAAAATCAAATCGTTTTTGATATTATTATTAGTGCATAGTGTAGAAAACATTTCGAAAGTATAATATTAATCTTAGCCAACATACGACCAGTATCGTATGCCTACTATAGCTACCATCCAAACAGTGGGGCGCCACCATAAGTGAATGGCAGGTTCTACAACTAATACCGTACAAGTCTCGTATTGTTTCTTTGGATTTCCAACAAATGGTCAGGCTAAGGAACTTCCTATCCACGATGGGTACGTCCCTGGAATAGACGACCCGAGAACCTAACCGGATCTCTGCCAACACAAGGCCGGGTTACCTCTGCAAAAATAGGTAACTACTGACACGCGTATGCCATCCCCCGATCGTCACCGATCTTCCCGAGGATCCCCGATTCGCAACAACCACAAAGTAATAAATTTGCAGCAACCACAGAGGTTAAGTATCTGGGCTCCATACCATGATACCACCTTTATCCAGAAGGAATGACATACACTAAGGGGCGCTACTCCCTAGAACCTTGCCGCATCCTTCCTGTTTTAACCATTTCCGGGGTGTGAGGTTCGACGAAGTCTCGTCCACAAAGCTACGCTTTGTACACAAAGCCATGCTTCGGGTCAAACAAATGATCAACCTATGATCACAAAGATATAAGATCAAACAAATGATCATATCACAAATGATCAAACACTGATCATCACACAACAACACTCAGCATGCCACATTACCAAATTGGGATATATCGCTGATAAATTTCAACTACATAACCTCTGAGCTCATACGTCTCAGAGAAGGGTGTTAAGCTAAGAGAATAAATTCTCCGCCACCAACAGATATGTATTTGAAAGAAATCGGCTTTATATCTCAAAGTGTAATGTCAGACATGTATCCATACAAGTCTGTTCCGGGTTCGAACAGAACCGAAGGCACTTCTCACGAAGCCCTTGCAAATCCGGATAGTTTCCAATCACGTCCAGACTTCCCATCACAAAAAGAGTGATATAAATCTCTATACCGGGAGCTACCCAGTGCAGAGACATTCGACAGGTTGTCCTTTCATTTTCGAAAATATCCGGTCTTCAACACCGATCTTCAAATGCGATCCATATACGACGTATCACTATTCGGAATGGGTTATATGACCCAAAGGTCTTTTCCCGGCTAACCCGAATAGTGAGCGAAATATTTTAAAACATATGGATATTGGGATTTCAATTAAGTCACAATTTAAACCCAAACTTTCTCTTTCAAATGGTTAAACAAATTTCCATTTTAATCTTTTTAAACAAAAAGATTCAATTCACAAAGTTCACTTAATTTCACAAAGATTCATTCACAGATTTTCCAAATCGATTTCCATTTCAATTTAATTAATTCGTTGAATCTTTAAATCAAAGATTTAACAAATAGCTTTCAAAACAATTTCATTTCGAATGGGTTAAACAAATCATCATATTAAATCTGTTAAAAATAAACGGATTTAATTCATAGCTTTCGAAAAGAATTCATTTATAACTTGGAAAACCATTTTTCAATTCACTTGAAATTCCTTTACCTAAATTGGAATTTCATTTCTTATCTAAAAGCTTTTATTCTTTGAAAACAAACGGTTTTCATTTTGGAAATCTGATTCATTTATACGAGTTAAGGTTCTTGGGTTAAATCCCAATTCCCAACTTATACTTTTAAAATGGTTTAAATTCATATAAACACATTTATATCATCTTTACTCCCTAGTTTCCAAATCATAGATTTAATTTCAAACTTGAATTCAAATTTAAATCTAACTATTTAAATTTTCAAAACTCGGTTAAGTTATTTAAAATAACTTTTATCTCTGAAATTCTATTTCAAAAGCTTTTTTATTTTAAACCCAAATTTCCGATTTCAAAATCAATTGAAATTAAAAATTTCAATTTCAAAAACATCAAATTTAAATTGTCTGTGACTTAACCGATTTCCACGTGAAATCCATATTTGTGTGTGTAAAAGTGTAGTCCAGGGATTTCACACACAATAGTGCAACATCGTAGAATCATCACAGATCAAAATATAGGATATAGTTGATAAACGATATAAACTATATCGCTTATCTTTTATTCACAGATCACAGATATATATATCACAGGTAAGTACATTACAGATCACAATATAAATCAGGGTATATCACAAAGCATCATATATCAGGGATGTCAAATAATTCAAATCATCCAATATAATCCAAGCATCCATAAGTAAGATCAATAAATTATCTGATTAATTCAAATCAGATTAATTTCTTATGAATTACTAATCCTGGTTAATTAACATTAATAAATTACAAATCATTTTGATTAATTATCCTTTAATTAATTAATTAACCTTTAATTAACTATTCTTAATTAATTACAATAAGTGATTATCCAAATCACTTATATTATTGAATCACGAATTAATTATCATTTGATCAATTAATTATTAATCATAAGTTAATTTAGCTCTCAACAAATTAATCAACCTTAAATTTATATTCGATTAAACTCCGATTAAGTAATTATCACCAGATATTAAGATTAATAATCTTTTAAAGTAACAATTTATCTTAATTAATTTCATAAAATTTAACTTAACCCTTTTTAAATTAATTGATAATCAAAATCGTATTCTCAAAATAAACCATTTGTCTTTAAAATCTTATTTTAAATAATCTTAAAAGTGGATTGTCATCAACATACGAGTTAACTTAATACCTTCAAGTTAATTTCAAGTCAACAACATTGTTTAGGTTAAACCATTAACTTTTAAATCAAATTCTTAATTTAACTATTAAATTTTTATTTTCAAAGTAGATTTTAGAAACCCAAAATTAAATAATTTTAAGTTAAATAGCTGTACAACTTTTATTGATCAAAATTTAATTACACCTTTATTATAAAGAAATTTGTTTAAGGATAAAGTTTTAAAACTTATTTTATTCAAAATTCAGAACTTGTTTTGTTAAAGGCTTCAGACCCGAGACCAACATTAACTGCTTCGAGACCACCCCCTTCTTTCTCGAATGAAACCCGAGTCCAGTGCCTAAAAACTTCGAGACCCCAAACAAAACAACTCGAGGAAACTCGAGCCTTTCTTCCCCAGCCATTTTACTGACACAAACCAATATACGTGCACGTGCACGTGCACAGGAGTTCGCCAGCGCTCCGACCATGGCCACCGCCTTCAACATGTCACAAATCGACTCGACACTCGACTGCAACAACCCAAACAAAAACATCTAACCCAAAACGAAAACGAGCATTTCAGTTCGAAACTGGAGTTCACATCGCCGGAAAGAAACGTCTCGCAACCACCTCCTCGACCACCAGAAACTCTATAGCTTCAACCAAGCCTTCGTCAGCAACAAAGCTTCCATCACCCAAGGTCTCACGGCACTCGATCAACCAACGATGTCGAACAAAGCACATTTTCTCAGCCTCGACAAAACTAGGGCTACAGACTTCAAGTGCCTGCCGTCGCCACCACGATCATCTGCCCATCCATCCAGTATTTTTCCCACCGTCTCCAATCTCTCCACTACCATCACAGCGAAACCCGACCTCTCAGATCGTCGAGATCACCCGGACTTACCCAAAACACCATTTCCAGACAAACCATAATTGCACACTAAATTCATCACTAAAAATTCAGATTTTGGTTTTAAAAATCATCATTTTGTATAAGATTCTGGATTGTATTTCTGAAACCATGAACTAAGAAAATTAAATTCTCACTTATATTCAACTTGGTCTGTTATTTTAGTTCCAGAGTCATTTCCCATTTATTTTGACTTAAAAAAAATTAAACTTTAGTTTATAGTTAAACAAACAACTATTGTTCATATCTTACATCCAAATATACTTCACACTACCAGATGGAACACAGCAATGATATGAACCAAAATTATACTTAGAGGTTTAAAGGTAAAGTTACTCACCTGATTTTTTAGGAAGAAGAACAGAGTAGTTTATTTGAAACAGGCTTAGGAATTTTTGCAAGCTGAAACTCCTCTAGTTTGCATTTGCTTTGTTTTGATCTAAGTTGTTTGCTGTTGATGTTTGTTTTGGTGATGAGATGTTGTTGCTTTTAATTTGCTTGCTGTTAAGTTGCTTCTCAGGTTTGAAGACTCTGGCTAGCTTCAGGTTTACAAATTAAATGTAGTTTTGATTTTTTTTTTCTTTCCTGTTCTAATTCTATTTTGCTTTGAAACTTTGCTTTTCACTTTCCTCCTTTGATCAGATTTTCATTTCGGCTGAGAAGATATTGGTAAGTACTTTGATTTGTTTTCTAAGTCCACTTATAATTTCATTTGTACCCACTTGAATATATTTTACTTTATTTGTTTGTACAATAAGCATGGCTGATAATGCTTTTATTAAATGCTAAAGGTATGTTGCAAAATCATGTTCACTTCAGCCATACTTGCTTGTCTCGGCTGAGATGTGGCATTAATTGCTTAAGTACATATGTTTCCATTTTTGTTTACATGCAACTTTGTTTCTTTTATCTTGTCCTATACACTTTATTTGCTGGTTGGAACTTGTATTTGTATTTGTTTGTATATAAATGAAATCCTATATTTGTTTGGTTTGTACATTGCTTTACAATATCTCTTTTACTTTTAAAATGGTGGCTGCATTAAATTGCTTAAGTCCTTATTCCTCAGCCTACATGCTTAGCTTCATTTGCTTGTACATTTGTTTTGGTTTTGTTTACTTGTTTTAGTTATGTTATGTATATATTTCTTTTGCCTTGACTTATGTTTATTTTTGTTACATGAAGATTAAGTTTTGTTTTAGCCTTGTTACTCAGGAATATAAATGAAATTCTATATTTTTAATATGTTGTTAAATTTCTTCTAAGTTATTTCTATTTATAACTCAATTATTTATCTTACTTAAATTTTTATTGTCTTATATTTATTATATAAACTCAAACCATCTTTAACCATCAATTCAAATATATATATTAAATTTGCTCGTATATACTTAAAGATATATATACATTAAATAGATATACACATATACTCACATATACACTATTTATAATATTTTAATCTCAAATGATTTATACAGAATATACTTGGATATCGGGGAAACTCGCTCCATTTAATCAATTTAATTTCACAATTTTTATTCAAAAATTTATTTAATTACCAATTTAATTCATAAATTCAATAAATTATTAATTTAAATAAATTTAAATTTCAGGGTCGTTACAAATTTCCCCCCTTAAAAGAATTTCGTCCTCGAAATTCGCAGGCACGAAACAAAGACAGAGATAGACAGATTCGATCTCCTATAATTCCTCAAACTCAAGATACGGATTCTGAATACAAGTAGGAATATCTCAGAATACATACCAATTTATCCCTCTTCGGACTTTGGTATTCAAAAGAAATTTCAATAGAATTTCAAAATTTGGTTTCAAACAATATCGTTTTATCGATTCAATTCAAATTAGCTTCATATTCTATTAATCAATTTAACTCAATTTATATTTCCCAATTCCAAATTTCATTAAGGTTTAAATCAAAAAGCTGATAAGAACTGATAAAGATACGAAGTAAAGACCTTCTACAACGATTCGTAGAGCCATTATCACATCGAAACTTCTTCTGGAGCTGATACGAAGCAATGAAAAGAATTTGGAAACGAATCAAAGAGATTGATAAGAAAGATTGTTTCCACTGTTGTAGGGTATTGACCATTTATAGTCGTATTTCCTGTCCCCTATCTCGTCTTCTTCTTGCACTCATACTCACTATCAGTAGATAGTAAGAGAATTTACTGAGACGTTCAGACGGATATCTTAAGGATTACTCATTCTAGAGTTTACTTCACTCTATCTCTAATGAGCTACTTAATGTGTTATACTCCTGAGCTAAAGTTCAACCTTAGCTCTGATACCACTTGTCAAGACCCAAAAATCGACCTTCGAAAATCGGCACCCGTACTTCACTTGTACTCAAAATGCCGTAGATTCAAATGCCGAATCTGGTTCTTGGGAGCTTATAACAACATTAAGTAAACAACACAGCGGAAAAGAAAAAGAATATAGACATCCAACATCATACAATATCCAGATACAATGATGATACAATGAATATCTATATACATCAGAGATATGATACAACAAATAGCAGCGGAAAGAAAACGATAACATCAGCAGCGGATAATCTCCATCTTCAAAGCAGCAAATCCAAATATAGCTCAAACTCCTAATAACGATACACCAAGAATAAGCAAGTGCAGTCCGATCCAAAGACTGAACTAGCTCCAGAAAATCTACTGAACCTAACTATCTGAAAAACCCAACTCTAGACTGCTCGTGTAGAAAATTATAAGCACCCAGAGTTTAGGAAATGAACAATAAACTCCGGATCAGTCATGGGACTGGTGTGAGCAACAAAAACAGTTTATCTTTAAATAACACAAAAGAATTTAAACATTGAAAACCGCAATGCTTTTGGAAAATGAAACTACCATAAGACCTCCCACCACACACACAATGCAAACGCAGAATTGGAGGAGATTTCTTCTTATAATAGTCAAAGATGCTTACTACGCAAAATCAAATCGTTTTTGATATTATTATTAGTGCATAGTGTAGAAAACATTTCGAAAGTATAATATTAATCTTAGCCAACATACGACCAGTATCGTATGCCTACTATAGCTACCATCCAAACAGTGGGGCGCCACCATAAGTGAATGGCAGGTTCTACAACTAATACCGTACAAGTCTCGTATTGTTTCTTTGGATTTCCAACAAATGGTCAGGCTAAGGAACTTCCTATCCACGATGGGTACGTCCCTGGAATAGACGACCCGAGAACCTAACCGGATCTCTGCCAACACAAGGCCGGGTTACCTCTGCAAAAATAGGTAACTACTGACACGCGTATGCCATCCCCCGATCGTCACCGATCTTCCCGAGGATCCCCGATTCGCAACAACCACAAAGTAATAAATTTGCAGCAACCACAGAGGTTAAGTATCTGGGCTCCATACCATGATACCACCTTTATCCAGAAGGAATGACATACACTAAGGGGCGCTACTCCCTAGAACCTTGCCGCATCCTTCCTGTTTTAACCATTTCCGGGGTGTGAGGTTCGACGAAGTCTCGTCCACAAAGCTACGCTTTGTACACAAAGCCATGCTTCGGGTCAAACAAATGATCAACCTATGATCACAAAGATATAAGATCAAACAAATGATCATATCACAAATGATCAAACACTGATCATCACACAGCAACACTCAGCATGCCACATTACCAAATTGGGATATATCGCTGATAAATTTCAACTACATAACCTCTGAGCTCATACGTCTCAGAGAAGGGTGTTAAGCTAAGAGAATAAATTCTCCGCCACCAACAGATATGTATTTGAAAGAAATCGGCTTTATATCTCAAAGTGTAATGTCAGACATGTATCCATACAAGTCTGTTCCGGGTTCGAACAGAACCGAAGGCACTTCTCACGAAGCCCTTGCAAATCCGGATAGTTTCCAATCACGTCCAGACTTCCCATCACAAAAAGAGTGATATAAATCTCTATACCGGGAGCTACCCAGTGCAGAGACATTCGACAGGTTGTCCTTTCATTTTCGAAAATATCCGGTCTTCAACACCGATCTTCAAATGCGATCCATATACGACGTATCACTATTCGGAATGGGTTATATGACCCAAAGGTCTTTTCCCGGCTAACCCGAATAGTGAGCGAAATATTTTAAAACATATGGATATTGGGATTTCAATTAAGTCACAATTTAAACCCAAACTTTCTCTTTCAAATGGTTAAACAAATTTCCATTTTAATCTTTTTAAACAAAAAGATTCAATTCACAAAGTTCACTTAATTTCACAAAGATTCATTCACAGATTTTCCAAATCGATTTCCATTTCAATTTAATTAATTCGTTGAATCTTTAAATCAAAGATTTAACAAATAGCTTTCAAAACAATTTCATTTCGAATGGGTTAAACAAATCATCATATTAAATCTGTTAAAAATAAACGGATTTAATTCATAGCTTTCGAAAAGAATTCATTTATAACTTGGAAAACCATTTTTCAATTCACTTGAAATTCCTTTACCTAAATTGGAATTTCATTTCTTATCTAAAAGCTTTTATTCTTTGAAAACAAACGGTTTTCATTTTGGAAATCTGATTCATTTATACGAGTTAAGGTTCTTGGGTTAAATCCCAATTCCCAACTTATACTTTTAAAATGGTTTAAATTCATATAAACACATTTATATCATCTTTACTCCCTAGTTTCCAAATCATAGATTTAATTTCAAACTTGAATTCAAATTTAAATCTAACTATTTAAATTTTCAAAACTCGGTTAAGTTATTTAAAATAACTTTTATCTCTGAAATTCTATTTCAAAAGCTTTTTTATTTTAAACCCAAATTTCCGATTTCAAAATCAATTGAAATTAAAAATTTCAATTTCAAAAACATCAAATTTAAATTGTCTGTGACTTAACCGATTTCCACGTGAAATCCATATTTGTGTGTGTAAAAGTGTAGTCCAGGGATTTCACACACAATAGTGCAACATCGTAGAATCATCACAGATCAAAATATAGGATATAGTTGATAAACGATATAAACTATATCGCTTATCTTTTATTCACAGATCACAGATATATATATCACAGGTAAGTACATTACAGATCACAATATAAATCAGGGTATATCACAAAGCATCATATATCAGGGATGTCAAATAATTCAAATCATCCAATATAATCCAAGCATCCATAAGTAAGATCAATAAATTATCTGATTAATTCAAATCAGATTAATTTCTTATGAATTACTAATCCTGGTTAATTAACATTAATAAATTACAAATCATTTTGATTAATTATCCTTTAATTAATTAATTAACCTTTAATTAACTATTCTTAATTAATTACAATAAGTGATTATCCTAATCACTTATATTATTGAATCACGAATTAATTATCATTTGATCAATTAATTATTAATCATAAGTTAATTTAGCTCTCAACAAATTAATCAACCTTAAATTTATATTCGATTAAACTCCGATTAAGTAATTATCACCAGATATTAAGATTAATAATCTTTTAAAGTAACAATTTATCTTAATTAATTTCATAAAATTTAACTTAACCCTTTTTAAATTAATTGATAATCAAAATCGTATTCTCAAAATAAACCATTTGTCTTTAAAATCTTATTTTAAATAATCTTAAAAGTGGATTGTCATCAACATACGAGTTAACTTAATACCTTCAAGTTAATTTCAAGTCAACAACATTGTTTAGGTTAAACCATTAACTTTTAAATCAAATTCTTAATTTAACTATTAAATTTTTATTTTCAAAGTAGATTTTAGAAACCCAAAATTAAATAATTTTAAGTTAAATAGCTGTACAACTTTTATTGATCAAAATTTAATTACACCTTTATTATAAAGAAATTTGTTTAAGGATAAAGTTTTAAAACTTATTTTATTCAAAATTCAGAACTTGTTTTGTTAAAGGCTTCAGACCCGAGACCAACATTAACTGCTTCGAGACCACCCCCTTCTTTCTCGAATGAAACCCGAGTCCAGTGCCTAAAAACTTCGAGACCCCAAACAAAACAACTCGAGGAAACTCGAGCCTTTCTTCCCCAGCCATTTTACTGACACAAACCAATATACGTGCACGTGCACGTGCACAGGAGTTCGCCAGCGCTCCGACCATGGCCACCGCCTTCAACATGTCACAAATCGACTCGACACTCGACTGCAACAACCCAAACAAAAACATCTAACCCAAAACGAAAACGAGCGTTTCAGTTCGAAACTGGAGTTCACATCGCCGGAAAGAAACGTCTCGCAACCACCTCCTCGACCACCAGAAACTCTATAGCTTCAACCAAGCCTTCGTCAGCAACAAAGCTTCCATCACCCAAGGTCTCACGGCACTCGATCAACCAACGATGTCGAACAAAGCACATTTTCTCAGCCTCGACAAAACTAGGGCTACAGACTTCAAGTGCCTGCCGTCGCCACCACGATCATCTGCCCATCCATCCAGTATTTTTCCCACCGTCTCCAATCTCTCCACTACCATCACAGCGAAACCCGACCTCTCAGATCGTCGAGATCACCCGGACTTACCCAAAACACCATTTCCAGACAAACCATAATTGCACACTAAATTCATCACTAAAAATTCAGATTTTGGTTTTAAAAATCATCATTTTGTATAAGATTCTGGATTGTATTTCTGAAACCATGAACTAAGAAAATTAAATTCTCACTTATATTCAACTTGGTCTGTTATTTTAGTTCCAGAGTCATTTCCCATTTATTTTGACTTAAAAAAAATTAAACTTTAGTTTATAGTTAAACAAACAACTATTGTTCATATCTTACATCCAAATATACTTCACACTACCAGATGGAACACAGCAATGATATGAACCAAAATTATACTTAGAGGTTTAAAGGTAAAGTTACTCACCTGATTTTTTAGGAAGAAGAACAGAGTAGTTTATTTGAAACAGGCTTAGGAATTTTTGCAAGCTGAAACTCCTCTAGTTTGCATTTGCTTTGTTTTGATCTAAGTTGTTTGCTGTTGATGTTTGTTTTGGTGATGAGATGTTGTTGCTTTTAATTTGCTTGCTGTTAAGTTGCTTCTCAGGTTTGAAGACTCTGGCTAGCTTCAGGTTTACAAATTAAATGTAGTTTTGATTTTTTTTTTCTTTCCTGTTCTAATTCTATTTTGCTTTGAAACTTTGCTTTTCACTTTCCTCCTTTGATCAGATTTTCATTTCGGCTGAGAAGATATTGGTAAGTACTTTGATTTGTTTTCTAAGTCCACTTATAATTTCATTTGTACCCACTTGAATATATTTTACTTTATTTGTTTGTACAATAAGCATGGCTGATAATGCTTTTATTAAATGCTAAAGGTATGTTGCAAAATCATGTTCACTTCAGCCATACTTGCTTGTCTCGGCTGAGATGTGGCATTAATTGCTTAAGTACATATGTTTCCATTTTTGTTTACATGCAACTTTGTTTCTTTTATCTTGTCCTATACACTTTATTTGCTGGTTGGAACTTGTATTTGTATTTGTTTGTATATAAATGAAATCCTATATTTGTTTGGTTTGTACATTGCTTTACAATATCTCTTTTACTTTTAAAATGGTGGCTGCATTAAATTGCTTAAGTCCTTATTCCTCAGCCTACATGCTTAGCTTCATTTGCTTGTACATTTGTTTTGGTTTTGTTTACTTGTTTTAGTTATGTTATGTATATATTTCTTTTGCCTTGACTTATGTTTATTTTTGTTACATGAAGATTAAGTTTTGTTTTAGCCTTGTTACTCAGGAATATAAATGAAATTCTATATTTTTAATATGTTGTTAAATTTCTTCTAAGTTATTTCTATTTATAACTCAATTATTTATCTTACTTAAATTTTTATTGTCTTATATTTATTATATAAACTCAAACCATCTTTAACCATCAATTCAAATATATATATTAAATTTGCTCGTATATACTTAAAGATATATATACATTAAATAGATATACACATATACTCACATATACACTATTTATAATATTTTAATCTCAAATGATTTATACAGAATATACTTGGATATCGGGGAAACTCGCTCCATTTAATCAATTTAATTTCACAATTTTTATTCAAAAATTTATTTAATTACCAATTTAATTCATAAATTCAATAAATTATTAATTTAAATAAATTTAAATTTCAGGGTCGTTACAGATGACAATATATTTCAAACCTGGCATAAAGAAACAAAGGTTAAATGGAAATAGTGTTAAAAATTGGGTTCAAATAAATAACATTCCAAACTTGCAGAAGTATATCTTTCTACATTATCCTATACCAAGTGAGTTAGAAAATATTAAAATAGTTTTGACACATCATATTTATTAATGCATATAGCATAATATGACATGAGAAATATATATAGAATATAAATATTGTACCATTAAAGGGGAAGCCTTAGTGCAACAATTAGGTCACCCATATGATGATCTGGACGTCCAAGTTCGAGTCTGGAAAAAGCCTCTTTGCAATGCGAGGGAAAAGCTGTGCACATTATCAACCTCCCTAGAGCCTTCTATCGTGCGGGAGCCTCGTGCACTGGGTTCCGCCTTTTTATAAATATCGTACCGTTAAATTTTTAGAACAACCAAATAATAATTTCCCATTACTTCAAATATCATGCAACGACAATAACTGAAGCGGTACAACAATTAACATAATTCAATATGAAAAGTATATCATCCTAACACAAAATACCCATGGATGCACTTAAAAGGAATTCCAGATGATATTACATTGCATAAAATACTAATATGATCAAATGGCATAAGGAAACACAATTAACAAAAGTGAACTATTAGAAATAGATTATTATCAATGAAATAAATTATTCTGGATAGGTATATCGTAGAGATAAACAAATATGGGCCTATATTTTCATAATGCAAACAATTGAAAGAAAAGTAGGAGTAATATGTAGCAAAATAACTATTCTATAAAATGCTAAAAGTAACCAAAGTCAATTAGTTTTATTGTGCAAATTTTTAGGAATTATGATTTACTTGGAAATAAATTATGCGTTTCTTCCACAAAAAGTAAGAATTTTTTTGCATATCAATTAATTTCATTTCCAACATAATTAACTAAAGGGAAATATATTACATACCACTCTTCCTTACGCTAAACGACAGCAACTCATACATAACTCTAAATTTAAACATAACTTTAGTTTAAATTCGACCCTTTATTCAATAACTTTTAATTTTCAACTTGTCTTTTTCATGCAATGACCTTCATTTTCTTTTACTCTTCACATAATTTTATAGCTACAATCATTGACCATGACTTTTCTCTGGAGTTCGAATTGGACGTTGACTATGAATTTTGTCCGAAGTACTAATCCAAAGTCAAATGAATGCTTGTAATATTTCATCTATACATCCAACATACTTATAACACTAATGAACTGTTACACTTGTAAGATAACATTTATAACATCTTCTGTAACATTAAATACATGTAATGTTGCCTTTCAAGCATATGCAATGATTACTGTACAATAATTTGTTAAGTTTAGTGATAAAAATTATCGGTAAATATTTATTTTCTCATTTATTTTATTCTAGATTCATACAAAAAAAGTGTCTAAATAATGATGACAAGATGAACATTTGGTACAACTTAAAAGATGGTTATAAAGTATCATTTTTGTGACTTGAAACTAAGGGTAGTATAGTAATTACATATTTATATGCACATGAATGAGAGTCAAATATTTAATATAACTCTTCACCATTCGGAGAGCTCAAGATATTACTTAAAGTCTCCCAAGCTCACATGCGGTAATTGAAAATTAACATGTGGCGACTGAAATTGATAACATCTGATAATTGTAGAATGAATATTTTAAGCTCAAGCTTAATATAGGGACTCAAGTTTGGTAAATGATGAAACGAAATCCATGCAACCAAATGGCTAGGTCTATAGTAATGCTCACTAAATCAATAGTTATAAATAATCAACCGCACCTTATGTCAACTCTCATAAATATGCTTTTGAAATTAGTATACAAGATAAAAATTCAGCTAGACATAGATGGCTTGTTTCTCCTTAATAACAATTATTCATTCATATTTGTTTACTTGTTATGCACATGGTGTTTGCCATACAATTGACTTAGTGGTAAATTATTAGACTTAAGTTATATAAATATGAAAATTTATATTTGTGGACTAAACTTTTTTAGATTGGTTTATTTCTTGAACACCAATGAAAAATGTTTATCAATAAATCTACTTTAATAATTTTAAAGCACAAATAATATAACAATTTTTTAATGAATAATGAATTTATACAAAAAACATTAACATCATATATCAAGTATTCCTTACTTGGTAGCATTACATTATTGAGCATGCCTGTTAATTTAAGAGATGTATAAGTTCAATAAGGTTTCATCTTAAATAGAATATAAGCTCAAATATGTACACATTCGACATGATAATAGTACTGCATGTATATGAGAATAAAGAAACCACACTAAGTGTGAAAGAGTGTTTTGAAGCTGGTTTAAATAAATAATATTCTGGCATTTGCAATAATGCACTTATTAAAACTAACTAATACTAGTTGAATTAGAATAATACTTTTATGGCTTCAAGGGTTATATTTTAGTTTATATAGCATATTATAATTTGAAAAATACAAATAAATAATAAATATTGTGTGTAATATTATTTGTGAATAGCTAAATAAATTGGACAGTTTCTTAAACTCCTAAGTGAGTGTGTAACAACCCGCATATTTATCGATTTTTATATTTAAATATTTTATTTAAATATTTCGTCGTTCGTCGGATTTTGGTCCGAAAAGCTACTTTTTGCAAACAGTCGAATTAGGACTCGAGACCACCTCCATTGAGTTCAAAATGTCGTTTGCGATCTTTTTGAGTGTAAGCTTCGATATGTTTGGAGCTAGTCAAAAATTTGACCATTTGCACTTTGGGTTTGGGTTTGGGTTCAGCCCCTTTGCCAACTAAACCCCCAAATCTGAACCACTTCTCCCCATTCTCCCTCACTTCCTCCTCATTTCAGTTCTTGAGCAACAATGGTGAGTGGAATGGGAAATTAGAATTCCCAAGCCCTAGTTTCCATTTGCAAACCAAGTTCTAGCTCCAAATTCAAAGAGAACCCATTGGTAAGCATCTCCTTCTTCTTCTCCAACTCATTCTCTTATCAATTTCAGAAATTCCTAAACCTAACTTAGGAAGCGTTTCTCTTTTTTTAGCCTTGATTCAAGGTTGTTGAGTTGGAATTGAAGTGCGATTGCTCTCGCCATTTGCTCTATAGCTTCTTCTTCATTGTTTTGGGTTTAAAGGTGAGATTTTTATCTCACATCTTAGTCTATAACTATCTTCGATTGTTAGGTATGAATTCCTAACACTTATTCTTGTGCAATTGCTTTTGGTTTGGATTGATTTGGTGAATATTCCAATTTTTAGTGTTTTGAGTTCAATTCTTTAAAAATCCAAACTTTGATCTTTGATCATGATTTTTGTGATGCATTGAAGGGCTTATAAGGTCGGGTAGTCGATGGACGTAAACCCTTAGTGCCGTTGCTCGACCGATTGCATTTCGGAAGGGATTGGCATTCATTTGATTTGGCATGGGAGTGCTGGAAACAGGCTCCGGTCGACCGACCTCAGGGTCCGGTCGACCGACCTGCTACTCTAGCATCTCCCTGCCTCTGTTTGGAAGTGCGGGTTACAGGCTCCGGTCGACCGACCTCAGGGTCCGGTCGACCGACCTGCTACCCGAGCACTTCTGTCTCTGGTCCGGTCAACCGACTCAGGGAGTCCGGTTGACCGACCTGCTCCTATTTTACCAATTTTGCCTATATTGTCTATTTGTTTGAATTTCCAACTTTAATCGATTCGTGTTGTCTCCTATTTGTTGTTATCATTTCTTAAGACATTCATCAGAATTTCTACTATGATGGTTTTGGGATTGATTTCTTTGAACTTTAATCACGTCTTCGAACGTGAATTTTTATGATTGATTGTTTCTACAATCACTTCTATGATTTGTCACTTCAAAATATAAAGGTTTTCTATACTAGTATTAAATATCAAAACTCTTTCATCAAAGCGATTTCAACACTATTTTAAATATCAAAAGTTCGTTTTCTCAAACCGATTTCCAATCTACTAGTATATACAACCCTTTACTTCACTCGGATGAGAAATCGACTTAAACGACTTAGTAAAACGAGTGGTATGAAACGCTTGCGTTCACTTCGTCGGTTAGCTCTTGGACTTGTTCGATTGAACCCTTTTTGTGACAATTTTCTAGTGGAGATCTACAATCTGTTCGTAAATATTTGAGTTAAGCAAGTGGTTATGGGACATGAAGCTAAACTCTTATATTTACTAGCTTAGTGTAATCGACACTTCCTTATGATCATGATGATCATTCTTGTGATTTAGACTAGCAATGTGCGATGTCTCTTTGTTTGCGAGGTTAGACTAGACACCATTTGTGTGATTTCGATTCACGCATATCTCTTTATCTTCAAGGTTAGTCTATACCTCATTGGTGTGATTTCGATTCACACATATTGAAACTCTTGTGACAATTTTCTAGTGCAGATCTACAATCTGTTCGTAAATATTTGAGTTAAGCAAGTGGTTATGGGACATGAAGCTAAACTCTTATATTTACTAGCTTAGTGTAATCGACACTTCTTTATGATTGATGACGATCATTTTATGGTTTAGACTAGCAATGTGCGATGTCTCTTTGTCCACATGGAGGACTGTTCCTCGTTTTATTGAGCTTCGTCTCACTTCTCGGATGGGTCGTATCTATTTAGGTGCGTCGATGTTTATTTACTTCGTGGAGCAATCGGCTCAATAAGTCGAGGCATGGGGCGTATCTATTTAGGTGCGTCGATGTTCGTCTATGCATGGGTCGTATCTTTCTAGGTGCGTCGATGTTCGACTTTGCATGGGGTGTATCTTTCTAGGTGTCGATGTTAGACTTTACATGAGTCGTATCTTTCTAGATACGTCGATGTTTATTATTGCATGGGGCGTATCTTTCTAGGTGCGTCAATGCTAGAGCATGGGTCGTATCTTTCTAGGTGCGTCGATGTTCGACTTTGCATGGGGTGCATCTTTCTAGGTGTACCGATGCTAGACTTTACATGGGATGTATCTTTCTAGGTGCGTTGGTGTTTAGTTTATGGGATTGGCCATCCTTTTATTGTGATTTCTGGATTTCTAATTATTGATTTCTGGAATTTATGTTTCACCGCCTTTTTCAGTTGGCATTGATATGTATGTCATTTATTGTGGCTTGGTGAATTAAATAAAGAATATGATATTCTTTTCGATGCTATGAGATTCTTGAGATTTTGTATGACTTTCGTGATTTTCTAATGTATACTTATCACAGTATGACTTTATTGTTATCATGTGTTTTATTATCATATCTCATATTCTATCTCATTTTATTTGATAATTATAGCTAGACTGATCCGTTTATTATTTTCTTCTTAAATAATACTCGGGTCAGACTGAGATCTTATAGGTGCTTCCTCATGTCTTCTTGTCTGGGACTATCATCTGACTTTTGGGCTAACTGCTCTAGCATTGTAGTTTTTGGTTGTATACATTCGATATATTGACTCATTGATGTATACATATTCTATTGTCCTGCACTTGTATCTTTTCTTTTGTGATATTGTGGATCTTATTTGACCACTACTCTGATAAACACTTTTATGTGTTATATATTCATATCTATTTCCGCCTTTGTGATATGAATTGTCTGTGACTGATTTGTGTTATGTTTATTTCTATATTTGTTTCCGTAAATATATATATAGCCACTGTGTGATAGCTTTGAGTTTGTATTGGTATGTCGGATTTCCTCCTTAAATGATATGCATTCTATACTATCTGACATATCGGTGCTCGCACAAAGAAGTTACACGGATGGTCGCTCCTCAACAGCCTTATTCTCCGTGCTAGTTGACGGCATTACCCCGTAGTGTCCTTGGCTAGCGTGGGTATAGAGGTGGGGCATCACAGAGTGCACTAGAATGTCCCTTCACTTTGGGTAATTAACAATTGATTTTTTGTTTTCATTGGTAATCAATATCTCTAATGTTATGATAAGCTACTACTCGAGGAAATCATAGTCTAATTTCTGAAATAGCTAAAAAATTATAGCATTTACTTTAAATAATCATACCACCATAATAACTGAAATAATATAAAATTTTGTGTAATTCAAAAAATAATAATTATCCCCACTAATAATACTTGTGGATGTACATAAAATAACTTAAATGATATCACATTTGAAAATAACTATAAGACCAAATGACATAAGAAAATATAATCAACAAAGCTAACCATAAAACATCATGTAATTATATATCAATATAAATGCTTGTAATAATTTCGTTATTTTCATCCAACAATGACAAAATACAATATTAATAACCCAATAAGTCATTATACATGTAATACAAAAATTATAACTGCATTTTAAGTTATATTAAATAAATAGTGTTTTCCTTCAAACATAAGAAAATATGTCAAAAATATTATATGGCATGTAAAGTATAAGAAAACATTATCCTAATATTAGTTTGGTAAGTTTCTATAGAAGAAATTTATTTATAGCTATATTTATTCTCAAAATTTTGAATTTTTGACTAATTTTGTTGAAGGCAAGTAAAGTATTTTAAAAAAAAGAAATAAGCTCTTTGTTACAATTTTTTTTTGATACACATATTTCTCACATCGAGGAAACATTTTTAAATTTACAAAATACTTTTTGTTACATGTTTCCTCATTGAGTTATGTATGTGGAATGTAGTTGATTGTTGATAAAAAGAAATAAACAAAAAGAGTTAATTGATTCAATAATTTTATAGTTGATTAAAGTTAATAGTTGATTAGAGTTAAAGAGATTTACCATGTAATTAATTCTCTCATTAAATTGATTACAATACAATTCTCACATTATCTTGAATACAAATGGATCAAAATTAAAAGCAATTAATTTCTTTTATTTACTGTTTGGTATTAATATTTGATATAATCCTTACCGCTTAAAAAGAGTTCACTTATAACTATAACCAATAGCTTTATCTCTAAATTATAGTTATTTATTTATGTAACACTTCATGTTACATGTTCCCACAATGAGTTCTGATTGATTACATATTAATTAAATAACTTATTAGCACAAAAGAGAAATAATGTGTAATTAATTCTCTAATTGATATGAATTATAGTTTAATTCTTAAATTACTTTAAGGTCAAATTAATTGAAATTAAAAGCAATTAATTCGTATTATATTTTGCATCACAATAAAATTTGATATGATCTTCCTAAAAATAATTCACTTATAACTATTGTGAATAACTGCATCTTTAATTTTATAATTATATGTAGACATTTCCAAATTTCAAATTTCAAAATAGCATCAAACAAAACAAACTTCATAAATAATCATAAATAATTATCTCATTCTTGCTTAAGAGTTTCAAGAATTCCATGATAACCATAAATATGAGTTGCATAGTATATTATAAAACGCAACAGAAAAATATTAAAAGCCCAGATTGATTAAAGAAGGACAATGTTAGTATTTGCCAAAAAAAGTTCAAACTGCCCAAGACAGTGTAAAATATTTAAAAATAAATATGTTCCCAAAACACGTATTTAAAGCTAAAATTTAATAATTTTAATATTATCTACCGAATTTAGCATGTAAATGTTGCTTATACATTTATTTTTCCAAAAATACAGTATGAAATGCTTTATTTAAAATTATTTCACATGTAATGCTTTTCTTCCAACTTGCTTTCCTTATACTTATTTTTTGGAATAGAATAACGATCAACTTTACCTTAATTTGACCATACAAAAGCTTATGATTTTTTGGTATATATGTATTAATAAAATAATTGCTTCCTGCAAAGTAAAAGGAGGACCCCGAATTCATATTTTAACCAATAAAAAAATATGGAAATGAAATTTGATATAAAATGCGAGAAAGAAGTATAACTTTATCAGTAACAAATTTTATATAACAACAAAAGCTTTTATAGCTATTATGCACCTGATTTGTTGTTGATAAAAGAAAATAAATAGAAATAATTAATTGATTAAATAATTAGCTATAATGTGACTTGGTATGTTATTAAGTCTCTCTCCAACTATTTAATTCCCATATTACCTTTAATTCAAATTAATCAAAACCAAAAACAATTAATTTGTTTTATTTATTGCACAGTGACAATATTTGGTATGATTATAATCATTGTGAATAACTATATATCTAATTTATAGCTATTGATAACCATTTTTGAACTGCAAAAAGTTTGAACAATGTTATATAAAACAAACTTTGTAAAAATCATGGATAATTACCTTATTGTTGCGTAAGATCACCATGACTTCGTTAATAACATGAATATATGTTGCGTGTGAATATTTCATAGTCTATTAAATAAACAATAAAAAATATAAAATAGATTGAGATATAAATACAATTGAGCAAAAAATGCAAAATTATTTCTTGAATTAAGGAGAGTACATGATATTATCTAAAAGTGAATCAAAAGACAGAAGATATATCATATATTATAATATAATAGATAGATTAAATAGACAATGATTGATAGACTATAGAGATATAATTGTAACAAAATAGAAGGAACGGATTTAAATTAGGAAAATGGAGAGTTTTTAGCTTTTTAAATAAATAGACTTATTTTATCTGACTGAGAATCCTGATTTTAATTTGAGTAGAAATTTAATAAAGAAATTAATAATTCTCTTAAAGTTAAAGATAAAACATTTAGGTTTGAATAGAAAAAACATTTAATTTTGAGTGGATCGTGTTTAAAAAAAATATCATAAGTGTAGAAAGGGGAAGAGTAGGAGGAAACTTATGGGTTTGTTTTCTAATTCAGAATGTAAGTAAAAAATGCATGCCAATAATCAATATTATGTTATCACATATTTTTAAAATAAGCCCAATGTTAATTTAACCGTTCGTTAAATTTAGAAGGGATAAACATACTTTATTGTAAAATTTAAGCAATAAATTATTGTGAAGAATAAACTTTCCATATAACAAAATAGAAGACGCATGGTAAAAAGTGCATAAATTTTATTTTTAAGTCAAATTGTATAGAATCTAAAAGGAAAGTTGATTTTAAATCATGAATAATTATGAAAAATAACAAAGAAAGGAGAGAGAATTGGTGAATGAAGGGTTTAGTTTAACTATTGAGGGAAAGTTGAGAGGGAAAGTGGCGATAAGTATTGATTAAGCGTTAAAGTTTCATTTTACAGTTGTATATTAATTCATACTAGTGCGAACCCATGCTTCGCACACGGATGTTGAAAAAATATTGTTGTTGCATAGGTCATATCCAAATGTATAAGAAATTTAATACGGTGGTAATGAAAAAACATTGTTGAACGATAGTGTTACATCATGAATAACAATTTGGTAGGATAAAGAATACATAGATATATTTGGTTATGATAATCACAATTAAAATCGAACAAAACAATTACAGTGAATATGTTAAAGTTCATAGACTATTTAGAGGATACTCTGTTAAAAATTTATCCGCTAATGCATAGATATATTCACTGTGGCATATAACGCCAATATTGTTGCTTTTGCAATTACACAGCTGCTTCAATGTGCATAGATATAGTTGAAGTATTCACTGTGAACTGCAGACACAAAGACACAGTGCAGTTCGATTCAATTAAATAAGAGTAACAAAAGTTTTTTGCAATGTGGAGAAATATAGTAATAGGATGAAATTTGTAAACAGTCAGGAAAAGTATTTGTCAACAGCTGAAAAAAGGGAGGAAAAGAAAAAAGAAAAAAGCAACAGATGTAGTACAGGGGAAAAGTAGTAAAACAGAAGATTCAATTGAAATAGAATGATGATGCAATAAGAAAATAACATGGGTTCCAATATAAATTACTATTGTTCACCAAATCTGATCTATGTCGATGCAGGGTACAAAACACGACATACAGCTAGATGCAGTAACCAATATTTGAAAATATCCAAAACATACAGAAAAGAACAATTGTGAGAAGTCCATTCATTTTTTAGCCTTAGAAATAACTGCTAGCAACGCGTGTATGATATTGGCTTGAGCGCAAATAGGTGATGTTTTCTTGGCCCTAATAGATGCATTACATCAGTCAATTATTTTAACCATTGAAGGTATTTGTACCTGCACCCAAAAAAGGCAAAAGTGTCATTGATGCAGTATTATTACTAAATTCTCTCACTGCTCGTCTGACCTATTAACTATATCTAATAATCAAAATATGACTACATAATCATCTATACAAAGATACATTCATCAATTGTTTTCTAGAAGTTTTCCGACGGTGGTGGTGCAAGTGATTTTAGAATTTACTGCAAAAAATAAAAAATAAACTCTTTTAGGTGGTTATCAACATTATTCTCACTACAACACATGTTTTGACCCGGCACTTAAACTGTGCATCTACCATAAGCCCGAATACAACAACTTATATGCTTATTGTATTATTGATCATTGTAATTATAAATGAAATTGAGTAAACTTAGCCAAATTATGTCATCAAACCTGGAAGCAATGTATTAAACGCTGAGCTGCACGGTTGAATCAAGCATTAATTATGTAAAGTCATTATTTAATCATCTCAAGCTATCAAAAATCAAAATTCATTTTTCAATTATATTTTCATAATGCGGTTAAATAACTATTGTTAACATCAAACAAAATTATTACTACAGCTAAATTAGTATTGCATCACACAAATGTAGTTAAAATATTCAGAAACAATAATTTCTTAATTCCAAAAATACTACAAAATAATAACCGCTTTTGCTTAATGCATTTAAATTTTAACTACAGTAAGCTCGAATAAATCATCGTGTACAACCAAAATTATTACTGCATCACATAAATATAGCTGAAATATTCAATTTCTACCATGCATAATTCAAAATTGTCATTAAATTATAACTGTAATTTATTAATGTAGTTAAATTTTAATTGTATTAAGATTGAATAAATTCCTGAAATGTAGCCAAATTTATTACTTCATCACATAAATGTGGTTAAAAATCTTCAAATATAGTTAAATTTACCCAAAACTTGCTGGTAAATTATAATTGCATTTTCTTAATTTCATTAATTTATAACTGTTTTAAATTTGAATAAAATTATCAAATATAGTCAAAATCATCAATAGTAAATGTAATAAAAAAATGCTAACGTAGTTAAATTAATTCAAAAAATGCTTATAAATTATTACACCATTTTTTGATGGGGTTAAATTGTAACTGCACTAAGTTTGAATACTATCAAACACAATCAAGATTATTACTTTATTACATAATGTAGTTACAATATTCAAAGGCAACCATAATTGTATAATTCAAAAAAAATATTCCTTTCAAATATGTTAAAAGATAATAAATACATTATAATAATCCAGGTAAAACTACTATGTAATGTTTATGATCATCATAATAATGCTGTTACAAAAACGCAGTACATAGCGGTGACACAAAATAATTGTGCAATTAAAGCTGCTATATAAAATTATGATTTTAAAAAATTTATTTTTAGCTATCAACAATGGATATCATTGGAAAGCATATTAAATTTGAGATTTAATAGTGAAAACTATTCTTAAATCCAATCAATGTAGAAAAAGTTATCACATTTTAAAGTTTGGAATATAGAAAAATTAAAAATGCGGCTGTTCAGTTGCCAAATTTCAAGGGGGCCTGTGTGAGCTTGAAATTCAACTCACTAATAATAATATAGTATAGATTAACTAAGAAGTGAGAATATAAACAGTCTTATGTTAAATTTCTTATTTGTTAAAAGAGACGATATGATAGATTGAACATAAATAAAAATAAGGGAGAAATGCAAAATTATTCCCTAAATCAAAGAGAATAAAAATTCTGAGATAAGCGTGAATTAGAAAAGAGATATAAATTGTTCTATATTGAATTTTTTATATGAAAATGATGCCTTTTTTAACTCCTCTTATTCCAATAACTTCTTTATCAATTACCAGAGAATATAAATGACAAAAAAATTGAATTTCTCATATAAGTGAATGGATAGAAATATTCATTTTACAAAAGAGTACAAAGTGTGTAAGGTTATATAAACTCAACATAAGTTCTATATTATTGGAATATTTCCTTACAAATATCAACCACATACCTATCACGCTTCAAGGTATGGATTGTTGTCTCATAATAAAAGTTCATAAACCGAAATATAAATGTCCTGAAACCTAAATGAACAATACAATTATTGGAACACAACTGAATAGGTATATGAATGAAAAAAAATGTTTTAGGATTGAAGGATACTAATAAAAATATGTGATAAATGCTTAAATAAATTATAAATATGTGTGCTAGAATTACTGTGAAAGTTGAATCAGAATTCTCTTCTAATTTTTTGTATTTTCACATTCCAGCAATAAATATCTATAACCTATATGTAACATTAGCTACCATCAAAAAAAATTGAGAAACAAAGACGAAGCAAGTTTAAACATCCAAGAAAAATAAAATTGAATTTGACAAATTCTATTTCAACCCGAGTATTTACTTAGTAGGCCCCCAAAAATTAAAAAAGTCTGTAAACCCAAAAACAACTTAGTAGCCCCCTACCATTTCCAGAACTACCCTTCCCATCAAAAATGTTAAATAAAATGTAAGTAATATGGATTTATTCGAAAGTTAATCAAAGTAAACTTACGTCATAAGTCGTAAACTCATTTGAATAATCCAACACTATTTCGTCACACATTTCTTCATCACTGGAAAACGGTACAATCTGCAGAAAACAAGTATCAAACGCTGAAAAGCTGAAAAGTTCAAACAGAAAGAAAACAAAATGAACTACCACGCAAGGTGACTCCATGGTTCGTGTCAATACCACGTAAGCTTTCTGCATGGATGTGTAAAAATTCATGCAATTATTTGCGTGATTAAGCCAGAAACCTAGTATGCCCCAGCGTATATTATCACCAATCCTCGTAATCGACAGCCTACGATTGTATTTGCAAAAAATTAAAAACTTTTCAAATTTCTTTTTGAATTACCTGTTGTGATTGCGTTAACAATTCATTCTCCTCTTTAAAATCCATCACCTAGTAGTGAAAAATTGAATTTTTTCTTCATTAATTAGAAACTAGGGATTTGAAGAAGCGATGGTTTAGACAGTAAGAAACTGACGTAAGAAGATAATGCAATTGAGAAGAATAGCTTTCTAAGGGTATTTTAGTCTTTAAAATTTTATTTATTTTAAGGGGGATACTAAGTAATTATCTGTGTTGAAATAAAATTTGCCATTCAATTTTATTTAGAATATCTAATCTATGGAAGATTGAAGAGAGCATAATTTATTTTGTAGCTTAGAAAAGAAATAAGGTTTGGTAAATTAAGGAAGAATATTAATTGGGATGGAAGGAGTTTTTATTCTTGAAATTAAAGGGAGAGAAGACATCTAAGAGAAATGGATTGGAAGGATGTCACGTGGCAAATAGATAAAACTCAAAAGACAGAGCGGAGAATGAATGAGAGGAGAGGATTTAGAACTCGGTTTTAATAGTATAGTATAGATGGGTATTTAAAAATGGAAAAACAACAATTTTGTCTCATATTATACATAATTTGAGATTCTTTAATATACATGTCTTAGTATGTAACGACCCGCTTTTCCGTACCATTCAAGTTGACAATAAACTATACATGTCCAACCCAAATCGAACAGAAAGATGGATAGTTATGGAAAAGAAAGAAGAAAGAAGAAGAGAAAAGAAACTAAAAACAACACAGAATCTTACAATCGCAGCGGAACAACATATAATATAATATCAATGATTTTTTTTCAAAAGAGAATTATTAAATACATACATCCATCAGAGTACAACAACAATCGCAATTATCAACCTGAACGGTTATAACAACCTGTCCTCACAATTGCTGATAATTTCAATAACAAAGCAGCGGAAAATAAACATATACGAGAATACGATTTGAAGACCTCCAACTCGTCTCCTGAGCTCCAATGCATCCAAAGCAATCTGTAAATATACTCGGTCTGACCCGAGCATTATAATAAAATTAACACCCGAGTCAGTCTGGAAAACCAGCGTGAGAAAAACACACCCAACTGGATTTTAAAGTTATAAAAACCTTTTAAGAACAAAGGTATCTCGTAAGACCATGCAGGCACATAAACACGGACGAGTTTTTACCTTACGATAACCAAAACATTTCATATGAAATTCTATGATATTACAATAGCGTTTAGATACAAATACTTATTAATCATAGCCGAAATTGTTACATTATTAAATTCCAGCATAATAGGTGTACAATCAAGTCCATAGGCGCTTAATGGAGAATGGTTTCCGTACAAAGACCGGGCTACTGGCGTACCGTCCGTCATGGTGCATCTCTAGATAAAATAACACCGAGGACCTCACTTGGATCCCCTGCCAACACAGAACCGGCCAACACCTTACTGGATAGTACCGAATATGATCACCCTCCGTTAATGGGCCCCGAAGCATACAAATAAGAGATATAACGACTCTAGATAGGGATGATCATACCCTACTCAGGAGCGACCCACTTAGCCTCGCTGCATCTCCCCTGTTTTAGTCATTCCCGGTTGATGAGGCTTGAGGCTACAATTACCTTTCAAGAACATTTACACTTAGAATTCTCATTGCCCTCCAACGATAATGTACTGATAGCATTCATCCATACAAGTCCATTCTGAGACTGAGCAAAACCGAAGGCTCTATTCCTACTACATCCCTTTTGGAATCACCCTCGGGATTAGTAGCGATTAGCCCTTGCACTTCACATCTATATCTTCGATTTCATACTCTTCAAAATGACTTCACTTCGAAACGCATTCGTTGGATCGAAGTGGTTTTCGGATAACATATCCGATCTCGGTCTCTTTGAAACAATGTTTGATAATTTCCAGTAAATTCAACCCCGGTTCCTTAGAAAATAAACAGTCAAAGATAAGATCAGAGATCATCTCCTAACCGTTGGTGGGCGGATTTCCTTATATTGGCCTAGAAGAACAAAACGAAATTTATACGCACAGTATAGCATCATCGGAGATGATTGTGGCATATAACATACGTGTTTCTCCTAGATATTTTCATAGTTACTTTTGGTCCAAATTCGATAGTCGGTTATTTAACTATCGAATAAACAAACATTCAAATCATAGATTTCATTTCCCATGGAACCCACTGAGCCTCACATTCATAAATTTAAAACCACTTTTCAAATACTTGGAAATCACTTCCATATACTTATCTCAACAAAATAAGTATAGTCACAAAACACAATAATTTCGATACTTAGAAAATATAACCATGTACTTATCTTAATAGTGTAAGTATATTTTCAAATCATTTATTTCAAAACTTAAAGTACCTTTTCCATATACTTACAAGATGGTATAAGTATCTTAACCGATCACTTAAAATGATTTACTTATCTCAAGATCATATTAAAATGATAAAACATAAGTATCCTTTAAACAAACGAATAAATATCCCAAAAACCCTCCCTTTCTTTAACTATTTTGTTTTTATTTTTAAAATATTTTCTTAATAAATTCCCACAATCTATTTATAGAATTCCTTATAAATCCAAAGTTTCTTTATAAAAGTACTCTTTTATAATCTCCTAACACTTTTATAAAATTTTCCTTTTTAATTACTAACCATTTAAAATCCTCGTTTTCATAATCTTTAAAATTCAACTTCTTCCAATTCCAATCCTCTTCCCAAGTTATAAACTCCTTTACATAAATCCTTTTATAAAGAAATCTTTTTATAATAATTTATTTATTTTATAATAAATACTAAAACATCATAAAATTAGCTTTAATCATTTTTAAATACAGGAAAATAGGCATAGAGAAGAAGTTGTAAAAAAATTAGTCTCAGAGACAACAAGTTTGCCTTTTAGTTTGAAGGACACTTTTTAGTGTAATCAGAAAATGATAGTTACAACTATCATTATGTGATTTACACTAAAAAGTGTCCTTCAGCCTAAAAAAACTTATTGTCCCTAAAACTAAATTTTTCTTCAACTTATTTCTTGAGCCTAAAAACCCCTTTTAAATAATATAAAAGAAATATAACTAAAAACATTTTTAATAGTATAATAAATAAGCCCTTAAACCTTTAAACATTTTCAATAGATAAATAAAATAAATAGCTTTAAACAACCCTTTAAATAAAATTAATTAACTTCAACAATACTTTTAATGAAATAATCATCTAGTTTTAAATATCTAACAACAAGATAATTTTTATCTTCAAACCATTAATAAAATAATTTATTTTAAAACACTATAGATAATATAGTGATTAACTTACAAAAATAATTTTTACAAACATTTGTAATTACTTCTCAATAAAGCTCCTTGTATATTTTGAAATAATTAAAACATTTTTCTTCCAATTTATAAAATTAGAAGTTAACCAAATCCAAAAAATTTCAGAATCTAGAGAAGGCTCGGCAATCCCAGTGGTACTTAACAAGCTACCATTACCATCCATCTAACTTCTCAAAATAAATTGCTGGTATTTACATAATCAAGCATATATGTAAACAAACCCATAATTCACGATCAGTTGACACTTAAATAAATGTCCAAATTAATATAATATTAGAATGAGGACAGTGTCATTCAAAGATAAACCCTTACATTTAGTAAACGATATCTATTTGGCCAAATGAAAACACCAAGAAGTATACTTACATTAACTACGTTATAATTTTAAACAATGTAATTATATTAATAAAATCAATATCAATTTATCACCTCATATATGATCCATTACTTAAAACAAGTTCACATACAAATTTAATACTCAAACAATCTAATATCATTTCAAGATGCTATATCACGATCCTAGATCAAATTCAACCAATCTAATAGCATTTCAAGATGTTATATCGTGATCCTAGACCTAATTCGATCAACCAGCAAATTAAATCAATTCAAGCAAATATAAATAAATTTAATCTACACAATATTATACTGGTAAATCAGAAAGGTGAGTTTGACTCACCATTATTCCAGCGGTCGCTTTTGCGTTCAGTTTGGCCTATAGTCGAACAATGTTCGACTGTAGCTCCAGATTCAGCTAGTTCAAAATGCAACTAATTCAACTCCACCGCATAGATGAAGGCGACACGATTCCAATGCGACTGACGACATCTCAATCAAACATTGTATGAATGAGATATAATATTTTCAATTTTTAACACAAATATTTAAACAAATTATAAATTTTAAACCATTTCTCACCCACTAAAATCAAACTCGGCCCATATACGAACACAACCCACTACCCACATCTTCTTCTTCCCTCTTGCAAATAGCTACTCAAATTCCTCTGCTCAAAACGAAAATGCACGGTGGTGCACGTGCACCACCCATTCACCCACCTAATCGACCTACCAACTCTGTCGAAATGTTCGCCATCTCCTCCTCGACTCGTCGTACCCACAACCTAACCTCTGATGCCCTTAAGGCAACCACGACATTACCTAACCTGCTTCGACTACCATAGTTCCTTCCTCCCCAACCATTACCGAGCCTCACCATCTTCTGGCCGTCAAATCCCCTTGCCACCATGACCTCGAATCCACAATCGCTTCCACCTAGTACGCCTACAATCAGAAAATGATCTAATCCCTAATTTTGACCCAAAGCTTCGGCCATTCCTAAAACCTGATTGCACGCTACCAATTTGACGAGGGTTGAAGGTCTCAAGCCAAAGAACTAGAAGAATTGAATTTTTATGGGTTTTTCATTTATTAAAAATTTTGATTTTCGAATTTAAAGTATACGACCATTTGTTTCTCTGCTTTGATAACTTGGAATTGAATGGAAGACGGGAAATGAACGAATGAAGAAAAAAATATGGTAAGTGCTGACTTAATTTTGATCTTATAACCAAATAAAAATTTAAATGAAATGATGATGTTCTCTTTCTTTTCTTTGATCAAGTGAAAAGATAAAGAAGAAGGGTATAGGGCGGCAAAAAGTAGGCTACTAGTACGGATTGTTTAGGTATAGATATATATATATTTTAAATTTTTCGGTACCGCGCTATACCGCTTTCTATTCCCGTATGGACTCGAAACGATAAAAAAAATATGATCATGCTCAGAACAGCGACGTGATTCTAAAACCATAAAAATATACATCGGCTATTGAGTTCTATAAAATCACAAAAACACTACCATTTGCCGATAAAACGTCAAACAAGAATTTCAATAATTTCCAAATTAAAAAATATGGAAAAATCAAATAAAATAAATTAAAAATACGTCAATAAAAATCGGGTCGTAAAATTTAAAATTTAATTTCCTGATTACTTATTTGAACCATTTATTACTGTAATTAAATTTACAATTAAATTCAGCGTAAATATTTATTAATTTAAAGGGAGTTAACAAATCCCTTAAATCCATAGAATTTATATTCAATTTAAGTCCTAATATTTAAATCATCGTTCAAATAATAATTCATAATTCAAAGATTTTAAACAATCCTGAAATTTAATTCAAGTTTTAAAGCTTTATAAACCAATATTTTAATAATTAAAATTAATTAAATATTCAAAATCTCATGCCTAAAATCATAGGTTGTACACTCTCCCGCCTTAAAAGAATTTCGTCCTTGAAATTGCCAAAGTGAGGAAAATGGCTCCAAGCCCATTAATTTTTTTCAAAATCAATTAGTTGGAATAGGTTAGTTAATTTTCTAAGTCTTAAAATTACTGAAAATTTCGGCAGTGTCTCCTTTGCACGGCTTGATCGAAACAACTACAAATCGCCACTACGGACCCAAATCAATCAAAAAGAAAACAAAAGCCAAGTGGCCTCCCATATATGGGGAATAAAATCATCCATCCAAACAAAAATATAAATATATACCTATTTGTCGGCAAACAAACTCAGCTCATGAAACCAAAAGCATCAACCAGCCTTTGTTTCCATGAACCTGCGTCTTACTTACACGTAATATTCACACAAATAACTCATAACCATATAATATTACATTTCCAATATCCAAACATATAATTTATTAAAGCCCGTATGATGAACATATATCATCCATACACAATATCAAATCCGATTGCTCACTCGATCACACAATTTCATATTCGAACTAGTATCGTCCACTCGACTTCCCTAGTGTGGACTTCGATCCGTTTCCTTGGTTAAAACCGCCGTTCTCCTTGCATAGCCATATAATATGATAGAAAACTTTGGATTCAAATCAAAAATTCATATCGAGTGTTCGCCATCGGGAATCGAATGAAAAATCCTTGTTCGGATCGGTGTAAATAATCTCAAAATCATGTACTCGAATATGGATCAAAATCAATTATGCATATTAAATGTTCTTCGTACAACATACGTCTTTATTTCAGTTGGTTCCTAAATTATACCAATTTCTTTTTATTCACATTCAATTTTAAACACACTTGATTTTCCAGTAGTATTTCCTTTAATACTAAAATCCATTTACAAACTATATCATAAATCATTTTATTCAACTTTACTAAAGTTAAATTTTACCTCTTAGCTCAATTTCAAATTTACTTTTCTTGGCTATACCTATTATTTTAATTCACATTTATTATTTCTTGGTATATTCCTTTTAATACTAAAATTATTTATGAACTATTTCAAAAATATGACGACCCACATTCCGGAAGGTTTAAATCTACAGTAATCCAAACATGTTAAACTTAAACAATCTGGAACATAGATAATCAATGGGGTTAATTAAGAAAAATAGAAAAGAAGGAGAAAACAAACACAGAATCTCACATCGGAATGACAAAATATAATAATCAAATAAACAGTTCATGAAGCTATTTATACTATACATTTGATTATAATTTATACAACATTTATCAAAGTCATATATACAACATAGACAACGTAATAATGCAGCAGAACAACAATGTGGTGAAATAATAATAGTAATAATAATCTACCAAATCTTCGTCTTCGTCCTCCAGAAAATAACCTTCAATACGCTGAAAAACTCAGGACTGACCCAAGTGTAATGAAAAGACAAAACACTTGAGTTAGGACTAAAATATCCTTATGTGAGTCAAATCAATATCACATAGAACAGGAGTGTAATAGCATCAGAGATGTTTACGGGATTTCACATCTCCTATCCAGTGTATAACGTGCATGCAATAACTCAAAAGATGTTACGGGATTTTCCATCTCTTAAGGATCCATCAAATTATTTATATATAGTAGAATACGCTATATATGTAATGTCTAAGCAGTGAAATAAATATTTTTCTTAGACTTAAGACTTTACATTAATCACCTTTAACGCATTTTTAAGCATTGTCGTACAGTTTGCATATAACGTCCCAATAGCATGTCAGGGATAGGGATGCGTCGTGATACGACAACACTAAACCAAAATCGTAGGGTCTCGTATAAGGATAAAAGTATGACAAGGCACGTGAGGCAATGCCCAAGGTAGGATCTACCAATTCGGGTCGTAGGGCTGGTGGTAACACATCGTAACCACGATCGCCAACCGCGTCAATCCATCCCATATCGAGTCAAAGGGAGGTTATCCCAAAATCATGGTGCACCAATCGAAACCAACATCAAAAGTAATAATATGGACCAAGTCTAAGAAAATCGAAGAACAGATGTCCGCTAGGGGTAGCTTGTAACGACCCACTTTTTTGGATCATTCAAATAGACATTAAATCCACACATGTCTGACTTGAATAATTCAAAATAATAGATTGTTAATTTAAATTGGTAAAACTCAGCATATACAGTAAATAAAATAATCAGAGATCACAGACACAGATTAATATAACAATAATGCAGCGGAAACAAAAGATTAGTAGTTCATGAAGCTACTATATATAACAGAGTTAAACAAGATACAACAGAAGTCTCGAATACAATAGTCAAATACAATATCATAATACATCACTGGAATCAACTGAATTTCTAAAAGCTGGTTAGAGAGCTGGATCTCCAAGCGAAGCTTCAACCCCAAAGGTGAGTCTCGAATACTGGTACACTCAGTCTGACCCGAGCGTAAAGAAAACACAAAACACTTGAGTCAGGATTAACATTCTTATATCAATAAATCCAACTCAAGTGAAATAACAACTGAAATACAAGTAACTCAAAGGATGTTTGGGATAACCATCCTCTAAGGATCCGTTAAACTATCTACTATGTAGTAGTGTACGCTAAGTAGATAATGTCTAATCAGTAAAGTACGATATCAAAATAGCATTAAGTCATAGCCCATTCCACCCTTAACACATTTTTACCATGTCATAGTCTATACAGCACCGTAAGCCCCACCGTAAACTAGTGGTTATCAGAGGGTATCCCATAGGTATAACACAAAACAAATCGTAGTGGTCGCGATAGGATAAATAGTATGACAAGGTACATGAGGCGATACCAACTAGGATACTAGTAGTTGCCTGATCCAGACTGATGTTGGGCATAGCAGCTACTACCCTAACACCGTGAAACAACACTCCCAAATCAAGGGTGCGCCCAAATCGAATCACATAGGTAATAGATATGGTATCGAAGAAGTGTGTCCGCTAGAGGTGGCGAACCTCAATGGCCCGGCGCGGCTCCTATTTTAGTCATGTCAGGGGTCATCCAATATCGTTCCCTTTCTTCAGTCAACGTGTTCATCAAAACCATCTACTTTGTTCTGGATCAACACTCCGCGTATATTAGTTATTAAAGTGGTTTCGGTATCGATAGAGAGTATGTCCATATCCGATCCCGGTCTCTTTAATAACTATGTATTATTACACCGATGGTCATTTAATAAACTTCCAAAATAGTTATATTTCAAAATCGACATATCAATGCCATTTCAACACCATATCAATACGATATCACTTTCACTTCAAATAAATCCATTTCCAAAATCATATCACTTTCCAAAGTTATATCACTATCGAAATCAAAAGTCTTTTAAAATCATAACACTTTGGAAATCAAAACCTTTCCTCTTAAATAGTTTAGATATTAAAATTTTTATATATAGAAAAATAGTTTATACAATAAAATAGTTTATATAAAATAGTTATAAGTTAAAATAGTTTATAATAAAATAATTTATATTGAAAATGATTTATATTAAAATAATTTATATTAAAATTTATAAAGTAAAATATAAATAGTTTTAGATATAGTTTAAAATACTTTATATAAAAATAGCTTCCTCAAATTTCACAAATCAATTCACATAAACTCGAATTTCAAAATTAAAATTTAATCAAATCTCAAATCATCTATTTCAACTCGATTCTGCTTCTCAATAAACCATTTCAAATTATCAATTTCAAATATATATTTGAACCACAAAATAAGCCATTTCAATTTCAATATATTTCAAAGCTTTAAATATTCTTATTTCAAAACTAAATTTGATAATTCCATTTATATCTCAAATTAATTTCATTACATTTTGTTTCTGAGATATTTCTTTAATCATTTCAATACATCTAAATACGACTTCAATTTAAAAATTTAAATAAACAAAATATCCCATTTAAATTTATATAAGTTTGAAATATTCATTTAAGTCACTTTTAATCAAATTCAAGTTATAAAACATATCTTTCAATTTTCGAATTTAATAAATTTCAAATCAACCTTATTTAAGTAAAATTCTTAAATAAATATAATTTCAAATCAATTTCAATTTATCTTTCCAACCTAAATCATTATAAACCCTATATTTGAAAATATAAATTTACCTAAATACTTAAACATTATTTTATATTGATTAAATCGACTTTATTAAATCAACTTTATTAGATCTTTAAAATCAATATTTATTACAACCATATATTTCCTTCAAAACCATAGAAATCATTTTTCAAATATTTATATATAGACCAACGGTGTCTGTATATAATTTTCTACCCTATGGTCAAGTGATACGGATATTTATCATTTCAATCCGTAATTTAAATATATATACGGGTATATATCTTTTCAACCCGTAACCCCAAATTCAATTCAAAATGAAAATCGCTTGGGTTTATCATTTCAACCCATAACGATTTTCTCCTATTCTACAGATCGTTCGGGTATGTATCATTTCAACCCATAGTGATAACAGATATGATAAAAATATAACAACAGTAACATGCATATATCATCAGTGATAAATAACAGATAATGGTGTCAGATGTCACAGGTGAACAGATACAGATAATGGCATATATTGCAATGTAAATAACTAACAACAGCATATTTCAATTGTCGTTTCAATTGAAATCAAATTTAATAAATAAAAGAACATTAATCGTGAGTGATTGCTCACCTTTCGAGGCTAGAGCGATAGACAATGAAGTTGAGTTACGAAATCCAGGCACGAATCC
This sequence comes from Allium fistulosum, assembly GCA_030737815.1. Lineage (NCBI taxonomy): Eukaryota > Viridiplantae > Streptophyta > Magnoliopsida > Asparagales > Amaryllidaceae > Allium > Allium fistulosum. The sequence goes on from CM060903.1 coordinate 996,076,765, forward strand.
AAACAACAAGATCGGTACGACTTCGACGGACAACTGATAAATAGGAATCGATGAGAACGGATCGAATTAGCTTTATATAACAGAATATATATATATTATATTTATTAATGTCAATATTTACTTCAAATCCAAATACAGAAATAAAACCTATATGTTTTATACTTAAAATCAAGAACATATATATGTATATAATTTAAAATAAAAGCTAATATATACATATATGTTTTACACCTTAATATTATTACAACATTTATAAGCTAACATGCTATAACAAGCAGACAGATTATATTCACCTAAGAAAATCTTATAGACAACAAACCCGCTGTATATATCACTTATATAACTACATATATAAATTGGCACAACATATAGACATAACTAATCAAAATAACTTCCTTAAACCTAACATATTAAATATATATACATTTCAAAGTATCCCATTTGTTAACCATATATATCAAAAATCAAAACTAAAACTGTATACTTACATATACAAGCCAAACATTTATATTCTTCTAGTAATCTATGGAAACTGGCATATGTTAAATATTTTTTTAATATAATATACTGTAAAACGGATTTTATAACACCCATACTTTATATAGAATCACAAAAACAATACAGCCACATCTTTGTAAACATATATACAATTTATACTATACTATATATATAACACTGCAGACTTCATTTATAAACAAATATGCAGACTAGAGTCGTATACGTACTATACATATACAAGAAACAAAATACCCAAATATGAGCTACACAAAACACAAGCAATATATATATATATGCAAACAAATGTGTACAGTTTTTCCCTCAACCAAATATATATGCAGACCATATGCCATGCAAATGAAAGTACTTCTATATTATATACTTTTAAAAACATATGCTATTTTAAAGTATGAACAGCAATTACATTATGCAGAATAACTTACATTTTATATTCACTACATACATACGGCTTCAAAAACTCTATAGAAAAATATACATACACACATCCTATGAATAAACTAATATATGCATACTTGCCAAAACAATTGATACATCTTCATTTTTTTTTCAAAACAAGGTGACAGGTTTTCATATATAACTTATGTATAAACTATTGTACCCTCATATATATCTAAACCCAAAATATTATATAAATTATATATATAAAAAAGATAACAATATATATAAAACGATATATATACCGAAATGTCAGAGCTTGAAGGAGCGAGGTCGGATTATGACGATGGACGCGGAGGAGTGCAGTTCGCAGTTCGCGAGCGTGGCAGAAGACAGTGGAGATGAGGCTAGAATTGAAAGGAGGCAGATGGCATGGATGTCTTCGGCTACTGATGGGTTGACAGGGTTCACAGTGGTGGCCTCGGCAATGGTGAGGGAGGCGATAGTTTTTCGCTGTTGTATTTTGGGATGGAGAAGGCGGGCAGTGAGGGCTGCCGACGCTGGATGGGTTGAAGGCCAGAGGAGGCGGATCCAGGGAAGGAGAGGCCGAGTGGTTAGGGCGGAGGAACAGAGGTTTGCCAAGGTCGAAGTGGCAAAGGCTGAAGGGTCGGTTGCCACGCATTCCGGTGGTGAAGGGTTTTCTGGCGGAGAGAGACTCGGGCCAGGAGCTTGGCTCATGTAGGTGGTGGCCGAGAGCCAAGGCGGGGTAGGTTGGATGAAGTGCTATTGTTCGGTCGAACAAGAGAGGTGAAATGAGTGGGTGGGTTCGGCAAAAAGAAGGTGAGGCCAAGCAAAGGAAAAAATGGGAAAGCAGAAATGAACAGCAAAGTTCAATTATATTCACTCGTCCATTTTCCAAAAGTGATGGGAATAGTAACAGCCACATCAAATGAATCTCAGTAATTATTAATTGCTAATGGCTATTGAGTTGTACGATGTAAAGTTGAATGGACAAAGAATTCAAAAGTCACAAAACCAAAAGGCACAAAACCGATACCGATACGGAAATTGTTTTACTGATTTCACGGCGTACCAGACCCCGAAATATACAAATGAGTATACTACGGAGATCAGCACGACGAGACGATCAAAACGGTATACTGATATTAGTGGTATGATTGAATTATAAAAATTCGAATTTTCTACTAGTGGAAAATGCAGCAAAAACGCAGAAAAATAAGATCGACGGAGCTAAAGAAGTCTGAATTTGGAAAAACGAAAAATGACGTCTTAGTCAGAAGATGAATTAGAATTTTTCTATGTAAAAATATTCAGCTTTGGAAAACATTTTATTATCACCAATTTTAACTGATATAAATTGAAATCAAATTACACTAGAAAATAAACTTCCAAATTATCTAATGAAATTTACTAGTTGCTATGATTAATTAGGCACATTCCAAATATCAAATTTTTATTTCAAAATTTTATCGGTTAAAATTTCACAAAATTTCAACTAATTATGTTATTAAGACAGTTTAAATTTACGGGTCGTTACACTCTCCCCCACTCAAAACTTTTCGTCCCCGAAAAGGAAGGAGGTAGGAGAATAGAAACAACCAGAAAGAAAATAGATTAAAAGACAAGATAAATTTTTTTTTAAACCATATAATTTCAAATTAAACTAATTAATATTTAACAATTTGGTTTAATCCACTTGGTTTCACTTAAGTTAAATCAATCTATCTATTTCTAAATTCATTATCTTATTATCTAGTCATCCTCAGTTAACAATTTCTAAATCATCAATTTGTATAATCATTTATTGTACTCATATTTTATTCAACAAATTTAATTATTTTATTCCAAATTATTATTAAGTTTATTCCACTTAATATATCTTATTACATATATTTAAACCATATAAATTAATTTAAACCATATAAATTTCAATTTAAATTAATTTATATTCAATAATTAGTTTAAATTTAAGGTATTTCCATAAGTTGATCTAATTCCAATTTGTTAATTCTTTCAGAACAAAATTTATTATATTCATCTCATTCAATTAACTTATTATTCTATCATCTTTATTAGAATTTTTTTATATAATTAAAATCTAAGTGTATAACATTTATTATAAACATTCAAATTTTATTTATAAAATCATTTTATATTGTATGTTATCCAATTACATTTTAACTTCTGAATAATTTAGGTAAGTTATATTGAAATGCAATTTAGTACTATACAAATAAAATTTTCAAATTCAATTATTTCAAGTTTAAATATTTATCCAAAATTTTGACTTCAGTTTATAATTGAAATCATCTTTAAATCATAAACTTAAGAATTTAAATCTCCGATTTACTTCAAACAATTTTGAGATAAATATATATAGTATATATCAGATCAAGATTAATTTATATATATAATAAATCAAGTCATACCACAGAAATTCAAATCAAATTCAATTTCCAAAATAGAAGTGTAGCATAGATACTGAATGGTCTCTTCACTTCGAAACTCAAAAATGAATGTCGATGATGCGGCCGTCATCACCGAAATTATTTTCCAGCGTCAAAAGAGGAGAGTACTAATTTAAACATTTTAAAATTCTTTGAAAATCATTTATATTCGAAAATACTTTAAATTATACACATTTAAAACTTTAAAACCAAAGTTTGAAATCATCGAAAATTAAATTCACAAATTTTTAATTTAAATTCATTTCAATTCCAAATCAATTTATTAACCATGTTTATAAATTCATTTAGAACAATAAATGATAATCAAATATTATCATTTCAAACAACCAATTTAATTAACTATTTAATTCCAGAAAATCCTATACTTATATATATATATATAATATAATCATACGAATCTATTCAGTTTACCAAATTTGAAAATAATATTGTATCAGTTTGCTCTATTCAAGTGTTTTGGAAATCCTATCGATAGCGTTGATCAGACGAATCGATCGAAAACCCAAATCAACATCAACAACTCAAACAACACAATATATAAAACATTTTAATATTAATTACAAATACACTCCCTCACTCGGATATCCTCGAATGGATTTCAAAACAAAGATAGCTGTGACGCCCCACCCCGAGACCTACATTAGTAAAGAGAATTACTAAGTAATCCTGTCTACTAATGCAGAGAATAGGGCTGGTTAAGGGCGACCATCATAGTAATACGTTAGTTAAGAGATAAGCATGTCAATTTTGTCTCGATTTTTTTTTCATTACCTCATAAGTGGTAGACACGCTTAGTCCCTAACTAATGCAAACTATGGTGGATTCGGACCATTTCAGAAATAATGTAATATACATGCAGATAGAAAACATCAGTCACAGAACAGCAAACCCAGATCAGAGTATATATATAAATACATACATCACCATACATCTCCATAATAATACATCAGACCGAGTTGTAGGTTAGTTTGGATCGCTTCACTTCTTGGATCTTCTTGATGGCTTTTATTGGACTTATCATTTTGGCTTGGATGTCGAGATTCAGATTAGAGAAACTCTAACTAAAAGAATTCAACTAAAAGGTAGACTCGATAGGGAGATAAGATAATTGAGTTTTCAAACAGAAGATGGACAACTTATATAAATCGCGGGTAACGTTAACCGGTCAACCTTGATTCCAAGAATAAATTCGATGTAGAATTCTACGAAAAATCGACATTCGATCGCCAGAGATAGAATTTGGGTATAGCAAAAAATAACAGCATCGCAAACCGAGGATACAGAAATCTTCGGTGAATCAATGCTGGTTGTACAGGAGTTTCACTCCTTTACAAATTATTCAGATATTGGCGAGACCGCCGATTTATTATAGAGATCATTCGAAGTGGAGTTATGGGATACTCCAGAATTAAAAAGACACGAATAGGGGAGACACGAATGGACTTTGGAACCGAAGGGAACGTTCCAAAATTCAAAGAAACCGAGTCAAAGAAGAAGAAATTCAAGCTCGAACGAACGTAATTCTGTAATTGAATTTACTCTATATGCTGAGTTTTGCCTAAAACCAAAGCTCTGATACCAACTGTAACGACCCACTTTTTTGGACCATTCAAATCGACAATAAATCCACACATGTCCGACTTGAATAATTCAAAATAATAGATTGTTAATTTAAATTGGCAAAACTCAGCATATACAGTAAATAAAATAATCACAGATCACAAACACAGAGTAATATAACAATAATGCAGCGGAAACAAAAGAATAGTAGTTCATGAAGCTACTATATATATAACAGAGTTAAACAAGATACAACAAAAGTCTCGAATACAATAGTCAAATACAATATCAGAATACATCACTGGAATCAATTGAATATCTGAAAGCTGGATCTCCAAGCGAAGCTTCAACCCTAAAAGTGAGTCTCGAATACTGGTACACTCAGTCTGACCCGAGCGTAAAGAAAACACAAAACACTCGAGTCAAGATTAACATTCTTATATCAGTAAATCCAACTCAAGTGAAATAACAACTGAAATACAAGTAACTCAAAGGATGTTTGGGATAACCATCCTCTAAGGATCCGTTAAACTATCTACTATGTATTAGTGTACGCTAAGTAGATAATGTCTAATCAGTAAAGTACGATATCAAAATAGCGTTAAGTCATGGACCATTCCACCCTTAACACATTTTTACCATGTCATAGTCTATACAGCACCGTAAGCCCCACCGTAAACTAGTGGTTATCAGAGGGTACCCCATAGGTATAACACAAAACAAATCGTAGTGGTCGCGATAGGATAAATGGTATGACAAGGTACATGAGGCGTTACCAACTAGGATACTAGTAGTTTCCTGATCCAGACTGATGTTGGGCATAGCAGCTACTACCCTAACACCACGAAACAACACTCCTAAATCAAGGGTGCACCCAAATCGAATCACATAGGTAATAGATATGGTATCGAAGAAGTGTGTCTGCTAGAGGTGGCGAACCTCAATGGCTCTGCGCGGCTCCTGTTTTAGTCATGTCAGGGGTCATCCAATATCGTTCTCTTTCTTCAGTCAACATGTTCATCAAAACCATCCACTTCGTTCTGGATCAACACTCCGCGCATATTAGTTATTAAAGTGGTTTCGGTATCGACAGAGAGTATGTCCATATCTGATCCCGGTCTCTTTAATAACTACGTATTATTACACCGATGGTCATTTAATAAACTTCCAAAATAGTTATATTTCAAAACCGACATATCAATGCCATTTCAAAACCATATCAATACGATATCACTTTCACTTCAAATAAATCCATTTCCAAAATCATATCACTTTCCAAAGTTATATCGCTATCGAAATCATAAGTCTTTTAAAATCAAAACACTTTGGAAATCAAAACCTTTCCTCTTAAACAGTTTAGATATTAAAATTTGTATATATAGAAAAATAGTTTATACAATAAAATAGTTTATATAAAATAGTTATAAGTTAAAATAGTTTATAATAAAATAATTTATATTGAAAATGATTTATATTAAAATAATTTATATTAAAATTTATAAAGTAAAATAGTTTTAGATATAGTTTAAAATACTTTATATAAAAATAGCTTCCTCAAATTTCACAAATCAATTCACATAAACTCGAATTTCAAAATTAAAATTTAATCAAATCTCAAATCATCAATTTCAACTCGATTCGGCTTCTCAATAAACCATTTCAAATTATCAATTTCAAATACATATTTGAACCACAAAATAAGCCATTTCAATTTCAATATATTTCAAAGCTTTAAATATTCACATTTCAAAACTAAATTTGATAATTCCATTTATATCTCAATTTAATTTCATTACATTTTGTTTCTGAGATATTTCTTTAATCATTTCAATACATCTAAATACGACTTCAATTTAAAATTTTAAATAAACAAAATATCCCATTTAAATTTATATAAGTTTGAAATATTCATTTAAGTCACTTTTAATCAAATTCAAGTTATAAAACATATCTTTCAATTTTCGAATTTAATAAATTTCAAATCAACCTTATTTAAGTAAAATTCTTAAATAAATATAATTTCAAATCAATTTCAATTTATCTTTCCAACCTGAATCATTATAAACCCTATATTTGAAAATATAAATTTACATAAATACTTAAACATTATTTTATATTGATTAAATCGACTTTATTAAATCAACTTTATTAGATCTTTAAAATCAATATTTATTACAACCATATATTTCCTTCAAAACCATAGAAATCATTTTTCAAATATTTATATATAGACCAACGGTGTATGTATATAATTTTCTACCCTATGGTCAAGTGATACGGATATTTATCATTTCAATCCGTAATTTAAATATATATACGGGTATATATCTTTTCAACCCGTAACCCGAAATTCAATTCAAAATGAAAATCGCTTGGGTTTATCATTTCAACCCATAACAATTTTCTCCTATTCTACAGATCGTTCGGGTATGTATCATTTCAATCCATAGTGAATTCTATATTAACAAGGAACTTGCAAAGTGAGAACATATATGATAAAAATATAACAACAATAACAGGCATATATCATCAGTGATAAATAACAAATAATGGTGTCAGATGTCACAGGTGAATAGATACAGATAATGGCATATATATAGCAATGTAAATAACTAACAACAGCATATTTCAATTGTCGTTTCAATTTAAATAAAATTTAATAAATAAAAGAACATTAATCGTGAGTGATTGCTCACCTTTCGAGGCTAGAGCGATAGACAATGAAGTTGAGTTATGAAATCCAGGCACGAATCCAAACAACAAGATCGGTACGACTTCGATGGACAACTGATAAATAGGAATCGATGAGAACAGATCGAATTAGCTTAATATAACAGAAAATATATATATATATATATATATTTATTTATTAATATCAATATTTACTTCAAATCCATATACAGAAATAAAACCTATATGTTTTATACTTAAAATCAAGAACATATATATGTATATAATTTAAAATAAAAGCTAATATATACATATATGTTTTACACCTTAATATTATAACAACATTTATAAGCTAACATGCTATAACAAGTAGACAGATTATATTCACCTAAGAAAAGCTTATAGACAACAAACCTGATGTATATATCACTTATATAACTACATATATAAATTGGCACAACATATAGACATAACTAATCAAAATAACTTCCTTAAACCTAACATATTAAATATGTATACATTTCAAAGTATCCCATTTGTTAAACATATATATCAAAAATCAAAACTAAAACTATATACTTACATATACAAGCCAAACATTTATATTCTTCCAGAAATCTATGGAAACTGGCATATGTTAATTTTTTTTAATATAATATACTGTAAAATGGATTTTATAACACCCATACTTTATATAGAATCACAAAAACAATATAGGCACATCTTTGTAAACATATATACAATTTATACTATACTATATATATAACACTGTAGACTTCATTTATAAACAAATATGCAGACTAGAGTCGTATACGTACTATACATATACAAGAAACAAAATACCCAAATATGAGCTACACAAAACACAAGCAATATATATATATATATATATGCAAACAAATGTGTACAGTTTTTCCCTCAACCAAATATATATGCGGATCATATGCCATGCAAATGAAAGTACTTCTATATTATATACTTTTAAAAACATATGCTATTTTAAAGTATGAACAACAATTACATTATGCAGAATAACTTACACTTTATATTCACTACATACATACGGCTTCAAAAACTCTATAGAAAAATATATATACACACATCCTATGAATAAACTAATATATGCATACTTGCCAAAACAATTGATACATCTTCACATTTTTTTTCAAAACAAGGTGACAGGTTTTCATATATAACTTATATATAAACTATTGTACCCTCATATATATCTAAACCCAAAATATTATATAAATTATATATATATATATATAAAAGACAACAATATATATAAAACGATATATATATACCAAACTGTCAGAGCTTGAATGAGCGAGGTCGGATTATGACGATGGACGCGGAGGAGTGCAGTTCGCAGTTCGCGAGTGTGGCAGAAGACAGTGGAGAAGAGGCGAGAATTGAAAGGAGACATATGGCGTGGATGTCTTCGGCTACTAATGGGTTGACGGGGTTCACGGTGGTGGCCTCGGCAATGGTGAGGGAGGCGATAGTTTTTCGCTGCTGTATTTTGGGATGGAGAAGGCGGGCAGTGAGGGCTACCGATGCTGGATGGGTTGAAGGCTAGAGGAGGCAGATCCAGGAAAGGAGAGGCCGAGTGGTCAGGGCGGAGGAACAGGGGTTTGTCGAGGTCGAAGTGGCAAAGGCTGAAGGGTCGGTTGCCACGCATTCCGATGGTGAAGGGTTTTCTGGCGGAGAGAGACTCGGGCCAGGAGCTTGGCTCATGTAGGTGGCGGCCGAGAGCCGAGGCGGGGTAGGTTGGATGAAGTGCTATTGTTCGGTCGAACAAGAGAGGGGAAATGAGTGGGTGGGTTCGGCAGAAAGAAGGTGAGGCCAAGCAAAGGAAAAAATGGGAAAGCAGAAATGAACAGCAAAGTTCAATTATATTCACTCGTCCATTTTCCAAAAGTGATGGGAATAGTAACAGCCACATCAAATGAATCTCAGTAATTATTAATTGCTAATGGCTGTTGAGTTGTACGATGTAAAGTTGAATGGACAAAGAATTCAAAAGTCACAAAACCAAAAGGCACAAAACTGGTACCGATACGGAAATTGTTTTACTGATTTCACGGCGTACCAGACCCCGAAATGTACAAATGAGTATACTACGGAGATCATCACGATGAAACGATCAAAACGGTATACAGATATCAGTGGTATGATTGAATTATAAAAATTCGAATTTTCTACTAGCGGAAAATGCAACAAAAACGCAGAAAAATAAGATCGACGGAGCTAAAGAAGTCCGAATTTGGAAAAATGAAAAATGACGTCTTAGTCAGAAGATGAATTAGAATTTTTCTATGTAAAAATATTCAGGTTTGGAAAACATTTTATTATCACCAATTTTAACTGATATAAATTGAAATAAAATTACACTAGAAAATAAACTTTCAAAATATCTAATGAAATTTACTAGTTGCTATGATTAATTAGACGCATTCCAAATATCAAATTTTTATTTCAAAATTTTATCGGTTAAAATTTCACAAAATTTCAACTAATTCATTATTAAAACAGTTGAAATTTACGGGTCGTTACATAGCTAGCCCGCTTGGCCTTGTCAAGCCATCCTGTTTTAGTCGTTTCAAATTGGCACAAGTGCTGGGGTCTATCCATCATCATTCTCTTTCTTCAAATCCAAGAAACATACGCCAAATCCAACCACTTCGTTCTGGAGTCTCCTTCGCGTACACAGTTGTTAAGTGGTTCGACTATTGACAGAGAGTATGCCAATAAGAGGCTCTGGTCTCTTTAACAACCAAACGTCGTTTTACACACTGGTTGGTACTTTTACATTTCAAAACGATTCATACTTCATATCAAAATATCTTATTCGCTTCAAAATATCATTCGTTTCAAAAATCCTCATATTTACTTCAAAATATCATAATTACTTCAAAACTCGATTCGAATTACGATTTAGGTTATAACTTCATTTTAACCCAATTCACATTTAAATCTAAACATTCTAACCTTGACTAGTTTGAATTTTTTTTTAGAAAATAGTTCGAAATTTTTTAAATGGTTTAAAAAGTAAATAGTTTGATATAAAATGGTTTGAGTATTGAAAATGGTTTATATAGTAAAATAGCTTGGAAAATCAAAATAGCTTGAATATTTAAAAGATAGATTTTAAACAATTTATTTGAAAAAAGTTCCAAACTCAAACTGATTTAATTACAAACCTTCCAATTCAAATCATTCAATCTCAATTCACTTCAAATCGACCCAATTTCAATTTCAATTCGGATTAACTTCGATTTCAAATCCAATTCAAATTAATTTTAATTCCGATTTCAAATTAATTCGATTTCGATTTCAATTCCAATTTATTTCAATTTCGATTCCAATTTGAATCAATTTCAAGTTCGATTCAACAATTCAATTCAATGGTTTAAATTTCAATTCGATTCTCATTTTTTAACCATTCAATTTATATAAATTCGAGTTTAATTTTAATTTACCTATTTAAATCGCTTAAATAAAATTTAAACTTCAATATCCAATTTAAGGTTCAAATCTTCAAACTAATTCAATTATGAGCCCAAATTTGAAATATCGATTTATATCGCTTTTACTTAAATAACTTCGAAGTTCAAGTAAAAATTTAAACCTTTTGAAACAATTCAGTTTCTATAATTCAAGTTATATTTCAATCATACGTTCAATTTCCAAATTTAGTTCTTTAAAACAATTTCTTTTAACAATTTTAATTTCAACATTTCAAGCTCGAGTTCTAAAATAATCCAGTTCCCATATTTCAATTCAATTTAATTTTTTTTAAACAAAATCATTTTAATAAGTTCAATCTAAGTATTTAAAAATCATTTAATTTAACCAATTTGGTGTCCGTATATATTTTTCTATCCTATGGTCAAGTGATCAGTTATTTCAATTTAATTTCAAGGATAGATGTATATCATTTCAATTCAAAATAAATGTCATAGGTATATATCATTTCAACCTATTTCTTAATTTATTCAAATACAATTGAGATAACAGTTCATACGCTGTCAAATAATTTATAGGGTGATAATAGGATATATATAGATAAATAAACATCCAATCATCCAAAATATCATCCAATTGGCATCCATCACAATCAAACGTCCAAACGGCCAATAAATCACGACGGTTAACTAATTATTAATAATCGGGAATTTTTACTATTAATTCAAATTCCAAATTTAACTATCAATTTAAATATGTCAATTTAAATGCCGATTAAAGTACCGAACAATAGTCAATAAAATTAAATTATTTCATGATTTAAATTTAACTAACATAGAAATATTTAGTACGTCTTGAGCGTTTAAAACACTCACCTTTTATTTGAAACTGAAAATATTTCAGCTTAAAATAAATTCCAATTTGACTCCATGCTGTAGACGACGTCGAAACGGTCCCAATGCGACTCGTTTCGCTCAAATCGGGCCTCGCATGAAAAATATATGGTTTAATTAATATAACGATTTTAGTTAACATTTAAATTAACTAATTTAATTTACTAAAAATAAAAAACCATACCCTAACTTCCCTCTACATGCTCAGGTTGCTCGCGTTCCCCTTCTTCTCCAGGCAACAACATGAATCGCGATTTCATCTTATTTTTTAAAAACGATCGAATGTACTGCTCCAGCCACCATCGACGTCGCCGAGCCATCCTAAGCCGTCATGCCTGCCACCACCAAACGCCTCCAGGTCGTGCTGCCACCAACCTCCAGCACTCACGCACGAACGCGAACCCTTCGCGCCCAAACCCTAAGCCGCAGCTCGAACCTCCCCTCACGCCATCGCTTGGTCGCGCCTTGCCTACTTCGGTCACGCGCGCCTCCATCGCGACTTCATCATTTGTTTTAATGTTTTATTTTATTTTTTCCTTGATCTGGGTGAATTTAAAATGAAAGGGGAAGAGGGATGTACAGAGGAGACATAAAAGGGGCGGTCTTGTACGAGTTGTTGGAAGAAAGAATATAAATATTATAATTAGAAAATATCTCGCCCGATCGACCCGCGAAATTTCGAACTCCAAACGAAGCGTGCTGCCTGGCGTTCTATATGTCATACCCTCATTCCGAACACAATGGAACTAGTTTCGTGAGCCAATTCCATCATATTCAGAAGATAGCATTTTAAAATCAAATTATTTTGGTCGAATTCCTTTGACTAATTTCTACGCGTTTCAAGCTCGCACGGCCAAACGATAAGTCCGATCGCTATGAAACTTGAAATCCTATAATAACTTACTATTATGGATCTGATAAAACTGGTTTCGTCAAAATCCGAGACAGTGGCCAAAATGGCTATTTTCACACGTTAATTAAAATATAAATTTCCTATTCCTATTTATTCACTTTTAAATTCAATTTTAAAAGTAAACGGTCTTCATTCATATTCAAATAAAATTTAAATCAACTTTCGGCATCATTTTCATTCATATTAAATTCTGAATTCAATTATTCAAATAATTCCAATATTAAATTTAAATAGTTTAATTATCCAATAAATTACATTAATAATCATAAATTTTCAAATGAATTTAGTTAACGATAATTATTTTATTTTATTCTAAATAATTCAACATTTATTATTTAACTCCAGTTATTGATTATAAACACAGTCAATACATAAAATTTCCTTTCAATACTAATTATCGCCTAAATCTTCGAAATTTGTTATTTCAAAATTTTATTAAAGTTCATATTCAATAACTACACTAATAATTAATAAAAATTTTATTCCTAACCATTTTTATTTGAAAATCATATTAAATTCAACAATTTAAACTAGTTAAAATTTACGGGTCTTTACACTTTCCCTCACTCAAATTTTTCGTCCTCGAAAGGGGTTAAGTAAGGAATTTAACATTTGATATATTTTATTCAAAATAATCAACATATAAACATAAACATCTTATTTACAAAATCTTTACTACGCTCTTGCTATGCCAGCCCGATGTCGGTTTTACGAAAATTACAACTTATATATAAAAACAAGTTATAAAATTTTAAAACCCCAAAATTTTTCTAACACCCGGATTTACGGAAAATTTCGGCAGCGTCTCCTTTGCGCGGTTCAATCATAAAATTTTTACAATACAATATATATCACAAATATAGATCAAATATACCATATATACATCTCATCTCAATGATAAGGCATCCCGTAGGGAAACATATAAAAGTGCAGTATGCAATCTGAGATACGTACCTTATTATTATGAATACGAGCGAGTTCGCTCATATTAAGCAAGCAAAAGCATATAAAATCCGCGTATACGTCCCAACGGTTTTCGTATGTTTCTATCTCAACTCAATTTAAAATATTAGTCACTTATAAAGATATATAAAGAAGGTATGAGTTTAATAGACCATATAACATGAAATTTGAATCCAACTATAGCACAAGCACCAATACACACGATACCATAACCATATGAAATCAAAATAATTAAAACAATGATTTACAACAAAAGAAACCATCCAACGGTTAATATACATCTAATTAATTCATAACTATATGAATTTACATTATCCAATGTCAATATTTAATTTATACACTATCATTTCTTATTAACATCCAATTTTTATTAACAGTAAATTGGTTTGCTTCAAATTTATTCACATCTATTATATTTACATTCAATTTCAATTTATTTGCATTCAATTTGTTAAATTTTAATTGTTTTATTTTATGTTTAACATCTCATATCAATTCATTTATTCATTTCACTAATTCGAACTCATATTAGTAATTTTACTTAAATTTTATTTTATTACTGCTTAGTATATTCTCTTTAATACTAATATCATTTATAAACCATTTCACAAACCATTTAAGTTTATTATAAACATTTTCAAAAAAATGCAATTCATGTTTATTATTGCTTCATAACTTAAATTCATTTTAATTCATTGATTCGCTTCATTGTCCATTTCATTAATTCAAATTCATATTAATAATTTTCTTTTTTATCAAAATCAATTTCATCCAATCTTACATAAGTTAACTTTCATCTTAAAATTTACTTCATTAACTTACTTCATCAATTTATTCCATTCAACTTAACTTAACTAAAATTTCATTTCATAATTCAAATTTCAACTTCTTATTTTATTAATCACTTCTTATTTTATTAATCATTTTATATAGATGTATCTTCTTTTACACAATATTATTCAAATTATAATTATCTCAGAAAGCTATAATTAAATCTTAAAACATCCTTTGCAAATTTATTTTTTTATTTTTCAAACAATTTACAAAGATATGATTTAATTTATTATTTGTTTACCTTCTCTTAAGTTCATATCTAAATAATATTTTCTTTTTACTATTCAAATTTAAGATTTCTTAGAATATTAACTAAGTTTATAACATTTTTTATAACAACTTAATTAATTTTATAAACATTTCTTTAAACACAATTTCAATTTGGAATATTTCTTTAAACATTTCTTATTACTCAAGTTCAAACTTGTATAATATTCTATTACCATTCATATTTAACATTTCAACCTTTTTTTAAACATGTCTGGTAAGTTTTATATATGTTTTTAGAATGTAATTGGATGTTATACAAATTTATCTTATTTATTTTAGTTAACAAGAATGTTCAACAATTTACATAAGTTTAAATTTCCATTGTCTTGATATTTAAGAGTTATAATTTAACTTCTTGTATTTCATTTAAAAAATTAGCTTCAATTAATTATTTTCTCATTTTAGAAGTTTCCAACTATTCAAAAATTCACTTATTTCTACAACTGAAAATCATTAATTAACAAAACTTAAGAATTCAAATACCAGGTTCATTTCAAATCATTTTGAAATAATATATATATATTCATATCTTTTATATATATCAAATCATATTTAGAAATTTCAGAACAAAATTTGTTTATTGAATCAAATGCGTAGCAAATCTACTAAGTGGTCTGCCCCACTTTGAGACTCGAAAATGAATGTTGATGATATGGCCGTCATCATCGAAATTATTTTCCAGCGACAAAAGAGGAAGTACATGATTTATTTCCTTTTAATTCCTTTTGGAACAATTTCTATTCATAAATATTTTTAAATAATACTAATGATATTTTCAAAATCTCAGAAACAATTTCAAAAGCACCGGAATTTAAATTCTCAAATTCTTAGTTTAAATTCATTATTTTAACTTAAACTAAGATTAGGTTTTTATTTCATAACTCATTGCTTAGGTTTATAAACATCCATAACTCAATTTAGTTAAATTGGTATTTCCAACTTGGTTTTACAACCTATTTACTTCATATTCAATTTGTTTTATAAATCTATCCATTTGAAAATATAAACTTATATTTCTTACCTCTTATACTTAAGTGTATCAACTTTTCTTTATTTAACATTCACTTATTTCATATTTATTTAGTTAACATTCAATTTATTAAAACTCATTCTATTTGCATTCAATTTATTCACATCCAATTTAAATCAAATTCAATTACTCACGTTAATTTTACTTACTCATTTATTCTCATTCAATTTCATTTTTTATATAATACATATAATTTTGGTAAAATTATTCATTTACCCTATCTTAAAACAATATTATGTGGACTTGCCTCGTTTAAGTGTTTAGAAACCCCTATCGATAACATGGCGTCCCACGTACTAACCAGAATTCATAAACAACTCAACGGATAAGTAAACACAATATAAAACATTTTATAACACTAACAAGTACGCACTCTCATATACATATACCCTCAAACAACTCATTCTAGGGTTTTACTATCCTATCTCTAATGAGTCAAAGTCCACAAAGCTAAGGTTATCGCTAAACCAAAGCTCTGATACCAACTGTGACGACCCACATTTCGGAAGGTTTAAATCTACAATAATCCACATATGTCAAACTTAAACAATGGTCAATTAATAAAAATAAGAAGAAAACAAACACAGAATCTGGTAGTGGAATGACAAAATATAATAATCAAATAAATAGTTCATGAAGCTGTTTATACTATACATTAGATTATAATTTATACAACATTTATCAGAGTTATATATACAACAGAGACAACATAATAATGAAACAGAACAACAATGTGGTGAAATAATGCTAGTAATAATAATATACCAAATCTTCGTCTTCGTCCTCTACAAAATAATCTTCAATGCGCTAAAAAACTCGGGACTGACTCGAGTGTAATGAAAAGACAAAACACTCGCGTCAGGAATAAAATACCCTTATGTGAGTCAAATCAATATCACATATCACAGGAGTGTAATAGCGTCAGATATGTTTACGGGATTTCACATCTCCTATCCAATGTATAACGTGCGTGCAATAACTCAAGAGATGTTACAGGATTTTCCAACTCTTAAGGATCCGTCAAATTATTTATATATAGTAGAATACGCTATATATGTAATGTCTAATCGGTAAAATAAATATTTTTCTTAGCGCTAAGGCTTTACATTAATCCCCCTTAACGCGTTTTTAAGCGTTGTCGTACAGTTTGCATATAACGCCCCAGGAGCACATCGGGGATAGGGATGCGCCGTGATATGACAACACAAACCAAAATCGTAGGGTCTCATATAGGGATAAAAGTATGACAAGGCACGTGAGGCAATGCCCAAGGTAGGATACTACCTGTGATAACCCGGATTTTTCGGACATCTGTTAATTGGATAATTAACTGGTTTATTCAATTGAACAGATAAAATTATGATAATAAAAGATATCTGGTTATGTAAGTGAATTTGAAAATATAATAAAAATTGGATTATAGATATTTGGATAAATATTTGATAATCTCCTAATATAATTACTTAATATTTGACAAATTATTCTTTTAAAACAAATAATAATGATTGTTTATATACATGGATATAAGAAGATTTTAAATAGAAAAATTATTATATTCAAACAAATTGAATTTGTGTTTGTTTAAGTAAATATATTTGTGTGAGTTAATTTCAGTTTGGATTTTAAATTGTATTTGAATCTAAAGGGTAGATATATATATCTTAAAATATTTTGGAGTTAAAAATATATCGTATATGATTTTATTAGTATATAATTTGTTTTATATTATTTATATAAATTAAGATAATGTAATTACTAAATTAGGATTTATAAAAGACATTTAAGCATAATAAACTCATGCATAATAACACATGTAAGACAATTAACTCAAGCTAAGGACAAATGGAAGCAAATTAACCAAGTGTCATTTTGTCTTTTTATTTTCAAATATAATAAATGAAATTAAAAACAAGTTATATATACACATCTCCCTACCTCATCACTTCATTTTCCTTCATTTAAGAAACGAATCTACAAATTTGAAATACAAACCAGTGAACAAAATCAAAACCTGAGCAGATTAAAACAAAAACAAATTCAAAGCATTTTAAAACTGGAACAATCTCAATCCTGGAAGCTAAGGCAAACATAAGGATTCAAACTCAAAACTGAAGTAATCAAAGTTCAATTCAACAAATCGAGTAGCAGATCAAAGCAAATCCATCTCAGTTTTAAAGCAAGATTTCAAGCTAATCAAAGATTTCCAGTTTACAAGTTTTCAAAAGATCAAGGCATTTTCCAGCATAACCGTTCAAAGCTCTCTGTTCAAACATCCTATTACAGTGAGTAAAACTTCTAAAAACTTAAAATATGTTTAAAATTTGGGTTGCATGTGATAAGTATTTGATGTAAGTTGTGAAATGTGTTTGTATGAATGTAAATATGCTTGCATGCTTGTATGTATATATGGATGACTGTGTGCATGATTATGTATAGGCAACATGCCTCTGTTCCAAGTCCAACAGGGTTTAAAACAATTCGAAAATTCAAATTCTCTTCCTCCAATCTTCTATAGGTTATGATCTCTAAATGAAAAATGGTTGTAAGAATGTAAATTTATTTTTAAAAATAATTTCAAATGTATATGTTGAGTAATTAATTCAAATTTGATAAATTACAGTGATAATCTAAAAAGGGTCAGAAATCAATCATTTTAATTTCATGTTTTGATTTTAGAAACAGATTCGAACTTTGAAATGGAGATTTTTAAAAGCAATTTCATGACTTTTAAATATGTGGATGTTGAGATAGTTTGAGTTGATCGGTATCTATATTTTTGTCAAATTCTGATGAACGCTGGAAGGGTCGTCGTCGTGATTGAAGCTGGAGATGGCTGGAGGACTAGTGATCGTAAGAAAAATGGTGAAGGGATTTTTAGTTCGCCGTGGTGGCCGATCGATGAAGGAATAGGGTTTTAGACCCGGTTTTAGTCAACATAGGTTTTGGAACTTGTTCGTCGTCGATAGGGCACTGGAGTCGATCGAACCGAGGGGAAAAGTCGCGTGGGTCATTGGGGCAGCTTCGGTCGTGATGGCGTGGCGTCCGGTGGTCATAATCGGCGTATCGAGGTGAACTTTGATGATCGGTTTCGTTCCAGGATGGGTTGGGTACCTCGTTTTCGAGTTCGACGTCGTTAGGGTGATCTGGGTGGTCGGATGAGTGAGGATGGTCGTTGATGACTTGTGGATGGTCTCGACGTTGGTCGAAGGTGATCGGAATGATTGTGCACATGCACAAGGCGGGTTCGTTTCTGATTTTGGTTTGCTGTTGATTTTGGGGAAGAAAGAGGAGTCTCGAGTGAGGTCTCGAGAAAATGGTTGAATGACTCGGGATCGTTTTCGGGTTAGCTGTGGGTTTCGAACAACAATTTTTAAGTTAAAAAGTAAATAAGTATTTAAATTCAAAATGAATCTAGTTTTTGAACCCTTTCTTAAAATCTATTCCTTTATATTATAACTGTCTTAAATAATTGTTTAAGGAAATTCTAAAATTTTGTTTAACTTAAATTTGTTAAGATAATTGCTTAAGTGATTTTAAACTTAAATTAAATGGTTTAATTAAGTAAGATAATTATAAGATCAATGTTTTAATATGATTTTGATATTTAAGAAATTAATTAAGGATAAGTGGTTTATCTTAAGATTAATAATGTAACGACCTAGAATTTTGAACGAATTAAATTGAGAATATTTAATTAATTTTAAATATTTGAACGATGATTTAATTTGAATCCCCGATTTCAATTTGAAGATTGGCGATTTAATTATAAAATTTAATCGATTGGAAATTGAATAAGAATTTGAATCTTCAAATTTAGGCCGATTAAAAATATTTCAAACGCTTGTAAAATTTATGTTGATATTACTGAAGATAACAGAAGCTTCAGAATCGAATTTAAAACTGTTTTGTTCAGTTTTGAAAATTTATCGTTCGAATCGAAATTAAAAATAGCCGTCCGAGGCACAGTCTCGGAATTCGACGAAACAAGTTCCATTGGATCCGTAATATTGTATTGTTACCGGATTTCCAATTTCGTATTTTTCGGAGTTGATATGAGAGCATACGGCGTGTAAACGCATTGAAATTTAAACGATTTCAATTTAAATTTAAATTTAAAATTTGGTCAAACATATACACGTTCCTCTCCCTTAAATCACGCCTAGGATCTCGTTCAAAATCACGTACGTATCGTGCAAACCCATGCCTCCTTTCAATTTTAAAAAAAATTTCTTCCTTTGCCACTTTTCAGTTCAAAATCCCAACGAGAAAAACAAATTAATGGCCGTAGCCTGGAGATTCAATCCAAACGAAACAAAATTAAATAAAATCGAGCCCAAGCTCCTTTCCAGTCTCGTACGCGATTCAAAGTGTAAACGGCCAAGTCTTCCTCTTTCAAAAAATCGAACAAAGATCAAATCAAAGTCGTTCTCCCCTCCTCCCTCCATACTCGAGTTCGACAACCAAATCGAGGCCGGTCAGCAAGCGCGCGTGCGCAGGCGTGAGGCAAGGGGGGGTTGGGCGCGTCGTTGGTGAGGGATAGGAGCTGCTGTTGCGACGCGAATTAGGGTTTCGCAAGGGGCGGCGACAATGTGGGGGGTCGCGTACGCAGTGTGGGGTCTCGAGTGTCACGTGGAGACTCGCGATGGCAGGGCGGCACTGGCGCGTGGGATTGGGGGCGCGCTCTCGCATGGTGACGAGCAAGATTCGCGTGCAGGTGAAGGTGGAGTCGCGACAAATCACATGAGGGAGAAGCACTCGCGATAACAGTTTTCAGGCAATTCGACTGAAGGGTTTCTCGATGTCGAGGCTGGGATGGTGGCCGAGTCGATAATGGTGGCTCAGTGAAGTTGTGGAGTTTGGCAAGTTCATCGGTAGGAAATTCGGGGTTTCGCGAGTGGGCTAAAGCTCGAATTCAAATTGCTGAGAGGTATCCCATTTTTAATCTAGAAAAAATAAATGTTCTATGCAGTTTCTAATTTAGAATATATATATATATATATAAAGATTTGAAATTAAACAGGAGTTTCAAAATGAGAAAAATGAATTTTATGAACGTATATACATTTTGATTTACTTGTTTGATTTTAAAAAATAAAATATGTTCTGGAAGTAGTTTTGTTTAGTTGTTAAAAGGCCAAAAGGGTATTTTATTAAAAAGAAAAAGTTGTTTAAAAATCAAATTATCAGCTTAAACCCAAACGCTTAGTTAATTAAAGAAGTAGATGAAGATTTAATTGTCTAGTTGATTCAAATATTTATAAATTAATGAATTTGTATAATATTTATACAAGGATTATAAATCGAGAAAACAAGTCAAAATGGAGAATGGATTGCAAAATAAAAGCTAAGGTGAGATCTTCTCACCCAAAATTTCGAAGTGGAATTTTTGCAGTTATTGATGATTGCTATTGGATGTGATATTAGATATAGTAGGATATATCTATTATATATAGCAATATATACATATTGGCATATGTATATATTGGATTGATGATTTCCCGCCTCGTATAGCGGATGAGACCCTATTGCGCCGTTAGTAAGCGGATTTTTATAAAACCTATATACCGCGATATTCCACCTCGAAGTGGAATTGGTATTGTGCTAACGTCTTTGGATGCAGGGAAACAGGTTGGAGGGATCCAACTGGACCCCTCATATTGATTGAATTTATTTATATTGTGATATGAATCTGTGAATGATTATATTGATATTATTAATCATATGGATATCTGGAAATTGTTTGAAAGCTAAAAGTTTAGCTGAAGGGATGTTTGATATCATTGGATTCCAAAAATAAATTAATTGAATTTTTGAAATAAAATTTTTTTAAGTAAATAAATTTTTAGAAATTTAATAAATTCGAAGAAAGGAATTTTAAAGTATAAAAAGTTAATTTTTATAATCTTATCGAATTTATTTCCAGAATAAAGTGAAAATGTTAAATAAATGAATTTCGTATAATAGTGATTTTAAATTGAGGGAATTAATTTAAAATCTGGATTTTTAAATAGATTGAAAGAAACAATTGAAATTTATTTTCTTAAAAAGGAATTTATTTAAAAGGAGATAAGTTGGAAATCCAATTAGAAATTTAATTGGTAAATTGAAATGATTTGGGAAATCAATGTAAAATGAGTTCAATTTAAAGAATCCATTTAAAAACAGGATATTGAATGATTTGAAGGAAAATAAGGAATTTATTTTAGTAGGGATAAATAAAATTAGAAATCAATCTGTAATTGATTTAATATTTGGAAAAGAACTTTTGAGAAATCAGTATGGAATCTTTTATTTAAAGTTGAAAATAAATTTAGAAATCAATATTGAAATTGAACTGATATTGAAGTTTTTATAAATAGAATTGAAATTTATAAAAGTTGTTTATAAATCTGAAATCACTTATTTTGATGAGTTAAATATAGAAGTTAATAAAAGAAGATTTATAAGTCGAAGTTGTTATTAAAATGGAAATAGAATTTATAAACGTTGTTTTATAAATTCGAAATCAATTGGATTTGATAAATTAAATATAGAAGGTTGTTAAGGGAGATATATTCGCGATTTTGGATAGCGAGTTATTATTGAAATAAAACGTGTAGAAAATAGTGAAATGTAATTAGTAAAGTATATTCACGATTTTGGACAGTGAATATATTATTAAGTGAAATGGATATTATTTTGGGAAAGTGATATTTGAAATGAAGTTAATTGTTTTAAACGATGTTTTAAAATATATTGAATATCGAAATCATAGATTTCAACATTTATTGTTGAAATAGACGTTTTCGAGGAATAAGGAAATGATGGACTATAACACTGTTGTTATAGTAAATGATTTCCGAAAGGAAATGTTTTATGTAGTATTGGGATTTATATATCTATCTAAAATCCGAATCCCTATACTAGTGAGTTTGAGTCGTCGTAACGATGTTTTACGTAACATTCGTTTTGACTCAAATAAAGGTGTTAAAAGAATGGTTTCCTTAAAGAAATGAATATATACTTAATTTGATTTAAGTATATCGAATATTTTCAAATGTTGAAAATAAATGATTTGTGAATTACTTATTATTAAATAAGTATGGAAATGCTTTTCCAATATGAAATGAACGTTTTGAGAATTTATCCTTGTAAAGATAAATTGAAATTGAATATTGAAATCGATTTGAAAATCGTATATCAGTAGATATTTTTGAAATATAAATTCACAATGGAATTTATAAAAGAAAGGGAAGTTGTTTAAGAATAAACGTTGATTTATTTTTGAAGTGTGGAAATTTTATATCTAGTAAAGATATTTTTGAAGATGAAATAATTCGGAAAATTATTTGGAATCTGATGATGTTGCGCATCTTTATTGATAGTTAAATAACCGACTATCAATAATTACCTTGAATTGGTATTTGTTGTGAATTGGATGAATTTGAATGCCACACTTATTTTTGAATATCGCTCACTATTCGGGTTAACCGGGAAAGGACCATGGGGTCGTATAACCCATTCCGAATATGTGATACGTCGTTATGAATTGCATTCGAAGACCGGTGTTGAAGACCGGATATTTTTGAAAACGGAAGGATTACCGTCGAGTTACTCTACATCGGCTGATCTCCGATTTATAGGTTTTATCACCCTTAGTGACGGGAAGTCCGGACGTGATTAGAAATTTTTCCGGATATGCAAGGGCTTCGTGAGAAGTGCCTTCGGTTCTGTTCGATCCCGGAACAGACTTGTATGGATTGTGTGTCTGACGTTACAATTTGAGATATAAAGCTGATTTCTTTTAAATACATTTCTGTTGGTGGCGGAGAATTTATTCTCTTAGCTTAACACCCTTCTCTGAGACGTACGAGCTCAGAGGTTATGTAGTTGAAATTTATCAGCGATATATCCCAATTTGGTAACGTGGCATACTGAGTGTTGCTGTGAAATGATCAGTGTTTGATCATTTGTGATATGATCATTTGTTTGATCTTATATCTTTGTGATCATTGGTTGATCATTTTTGTTTGACCCGAAGCAGGGCTTTGTAGAAAGCGTAGCTTTGTGGACGAGACTTCGTCGAGCCTCACACCCCGGAAATGGTCGAAACAGGAAGGATGCGGCAAGGTTCTAGGGAGTAGCGCCCCTTAGTGTATGTCATTCCTTCTGGATAAAGGTGGTATCATGGTATGGAGCCCAGATACTTAACCTCTGTGGTTGCTGCAAATTTATTACTTTGTGGTTGTTGCGAATCGGGGATCCTCAGGAAGATCGGTGACGATCGGGGGATGACATACGCGTGTCAGTAGTTACCTACTTTTGCAGAGGTAACCCGGCCTTGTGTTGGCAGAGATCTAACCGTAATGTTAGGTTATTTCTCGGGTCGTCTATTCCAGGGACGTACCCATCGTGGATAGGAAGTTCCTTAGCCTGACCATTTGTTGGAAATCCAAAGAAACAATACGAGCCTTGTACGGTTTTAGTTGTAGAACCTATCATTCACTTATGGTGGCGCCCCACTGTTTGGATGGTAGCTATAGTAGGCATAGTTCGAAATGTCTATGCTGGCTAAGATTTATATTCTACTTTCGAAATGTTTTCTACACTATGCACTAATAATAATATCAAAAAAGATTTGATTTTGCGTAGTAAGCATCTTTGACTATCATAAGAAGAAATCTCCTCCAATTCTGCGTTTGCATTGTGTGTGTGACGGGAGGTCTTATGGTAGTTTCATTTTCCAAAAGCATTGCGAATTTGTTTTATTTTCTTTGTGAAAAATAACTGTTTTACGATCTCACACCAGTCACCATGACTGACTCGGAGTTTATTGTTCCCTTCTAAACTCTGGGTGCCCACCAATTTCCACACGGGCAGCCTAGAGTTATGTTATCAGGATATTCTGGAGCTTTGGAAGCAAGCTGGAGGACGAGACGTAGTATTTGTATCTGATATATTTATTCCGCTGTGTATTCTGTATGAGGACAAGTTATATAACTGTCCATTGTTGTATATTGACTCTGATGATTGATGTATGTATAAAATGATGTAGTTCTTTGTTTTAAAGATTATTCATTTATCTATTTTATATTGTTCCGCTGCGAATGTGAGATTCTGGTATTGTTTTCTGTTCTGATGTTGTTCTGTTGTTCTTTTCTCTTCTTCTTCTACTTTCTCTTCTTTCTTAAACCCTCACTATTGGAGTTTCCGGCACTCGATTGCTCGGCAGTCGATAAAGTGAGTATCGATGTCGAATTTTTGAAATTCGAAAATTTCGGTTCGTGATAGCGTGGTATCAGAGCATATGGTTAAGCGACAACCCTGCTCTGTTGGGTGTTACTCATTAGAGATAGAGTCAGTAGTACTCTAGAATGAGTTGAGTGTAATAATAGATACGAGCGCGTATTTGTTAGTGAATATAAAAAATGTTTTATATTGTGTTTGCTTATCCGTTGAGATGTTTATGAATTTTGGTCGGTATGTGGGACGCCATATTATCGATAGGGATTTCTAAACACTTAAACGAGGCAAGACGACATGGTATTGTTTTAAAATAGGGTGAATGAAATAATTTTGCCCAAAACTATTTTTGTATAGAAAAGAAATAATTTTCTATGAAGTACTATAGTATATGGTTGCATGGATGTTAGGAAGTAATAATAGTGAATTATCGTCACTAAAATTGAATAAGAAATTGAAATCATAACTCCAAAGTTAAGAAATAAATCCATATACAAATGAAATTTAAGAATATAAATTATAAATGAATTTATAAATGAAACGGAGCTCCAGAGAAGTATTTGGAAATGTTTTGAAAAGAATTTGAAAATTTTGGAGATTTGGAAGTTTAAATCTTTTTGATTTGAAAATGAATTTCAAAGGTTTGAAAAGTATTTTAGAGAGATAAAAGCTCTAAACTCTTTTCGGTCGCTGGAAAATAATTCCGATGATGATCGCGACATCACCGGTGTTCATTTTCGGGTTTCCAAAAGAGGGGATTGCTGCCAAATTGTTTTAAATGGAAAGTGTTTGAAAATTTGGATTTTGTTTTAGAAAATTCAAAAGATAAATTTGAATTGTTTTCAAAAAAAAGGTTTTGAAAAGGTTGAAAAAAACTCTAGAATGCTATATAAAGATATTTATGAAATATTACTAAGTTGATAACTTATACCAATTGAATTTTGGTAGAATAAATTTAACTTAAAAGGATGAAGTTAAATCAAAGCAAGTATAAGTGAATCAATTAAATGAAAATGAAATTGAAAGTTGAGATTCATTTTGAAGTTGTAAGCATTGAATTGAATTGAATAATTACAAAGATGAATTGAAAGAAAAGTTAAAATTCATATGGAATTTGAATCCAGTTAAATGTGAGTGGTTATAAACCAAAATAGCAAACTGAAAATAAATTTTGGAAATGAGCAAAAGAATAAAACTGGAATCAAAACTGAATATTGAAAATGAAGTTGAATTGTGTGAAATTAAATGAAGTTTTGAGATTAGTTTGAAGTGAACTAAAGTTAATTGATAAAAATTCAATATTCAGAAGTTGAACCGAATCCAAATTAGATTGGAATTGTGAATTGAATTCAAAATGAAATTGAAATGTAAAATTGAATGAATCTAACTCCAATAGTGAATTAGAGATAGTATATAAGCAGTTTATATTGAAAATTTTGTAATAAAATGTGCAAAATGGTTTGAATATATGCAACTAGATATTATGGCTAGTAGGATATACAGGTATATGAAAGGAATTGGAATTTTGGATTTCAAAGATAATTTGAATTGCTCGACAAAAGGTAAGTATTTGAATTATAATATGAGATTTGCTGATTTCTGGTCTAGCCGCTTGGCTTTTTCATTTTCTTTTTGAAATCTGAGAGTCCGTAGGGACGTTTTGTAGTCGTACCGTATTAGCCGCGCAAAGGAGACGCTGGCGAAATTTTTCGAGAATTTCGAGTGTTAGAAAATTTTTGAGAAATTTTGAAAGTTTAAAATTTGAATTTAAACTCGAATTTGAATTGAGAAGTTAAACAATGTTGTTGAAACTTATAATTGAAGTTGGAAAACGAGTTGAATGATAACGAATCTTTAATAGAAAGATTTGTTTTGATAAGTTGATAAAACTATTAGATTGTGAAAAATAGCAGACGAGTTAAGGATCATTTTTTCCTAACTTGTAATTTCGGGACGAAATTCTTTTAAGGAGGGAAGTCTGTAACGACCCAGAATTTTGAACGAATTAAATTGAGAATATTTAATTAATTTTAAATATTTGAACGATGATTTAATTTGAATCCCCGATTTCAATTTGAAGATTGGCGATTTAATTATAAAATTTAATCGATTGGAAATTGAATAAGAATTTGAATCTTCAAATTTAGGCCGATTAAAAATATTTCAAACGCTTGTAAAATTTATGTTGATATTACTGAAGATAACAGAAGCTTCAGAATCGAATTTAAAACTGTTTTGTTCAGTTTTGAAAATTTATCGTTCGAATCGAAATTAAAAATAGCCGTCCGAGGCACAGTCTCGGAATTCGACGAAACCAGTTCCATTGGATCCGTAATATTGTATTGTTACCGAATTTCCAATTTCGTATTTTTCGGAGTTGATATGAGAGCATACAGCGTGTAAACGCATTGAAATTTAAACGATTTCAATTTAAATTTAAATTTAAAATTTGGTCAAACATATACACGTTCCTCTCCCTTAAATCACGCCTAGGATCTCGTTCAAAATCACGTACGTATCGTGCAAACCCATGCCTCCTTTCAATTTTAAAAAAACCTTCTTCCTTTGCCACTTTTCAGTTTAAAATCCCAACGAGAAAAACAAATTAATGGCCGTAGCCTGGAGATTCAATCCAAACGAAACAAAATCTAATAAAATCGAGCCCAAGCTCCTTTCCAGTCTCGTACGCGATTCAAAGTGTAAACGGCCAAGTCTTCCTCTTTCAAAAAATCGAACAAAGATCAAATCAAAGTCGTTCTCCCCTCCTCCCTCCATACTCGAGTTCGACAACCAAATCGAGGCCGGTCAGCAAGCGCGCGTGCGCAGGCGTGAGGCAAGGGGGGGTTGGGCGCGTCGTTGGTGAGGGATAGGAGCTGCTGTTGCGACGCGAATTAGGGTTTCGCAAGGGGCGGCGACAATGTGGGGGGTCGCGTACGCAGTGTGGGGTCTCGAGTGTCACGTGGAGACTCGCGATGGCAGGGCGGCACTGGCACGTGGGATTGGGGGTGCGCTCTCGCGTGGTGACGAGCAAGATTCGCGTGTAGGTGAAGGTGGAGTCGCGACAAATCGCATGAGGGAGAAGCACTCGCGATAACAGTTTTCAGGCAATTCGACTGAAGGGTTTCTCGATGTCGAGGCTGGGATGGTGGCCGAGTCGATAATGGTGGCTCAGTGAAGTTGTGGAGTTTGGCAAGTACGTCGGCAGGAAATTCGGGGTTTCGCGAGTGGGCTAAAGCTCGAATTCAAATTGCTGAGAGGTATCCCATTTTTAATCTAGAAAAAATAAATGTTCTATGCAGTTTCTAATTTAGAATATATATATATATATATATAAAGATTTGAAATTAAACAGGAGTTTCAAAATGAGAAAAATGAATTTTATGAACGTATATACATTTTGATTTACTTGTTTGATTTTAAAAAATAAAATATGTTCTGGAAGTAGTTTTGTTTAGTTGTTAAAAGGGTATTTTATTAAAAAGAAAAAGTTGTTTAAAAATCAAATTATCAGCTTAAACCCAAACGCTTAGTTAATTAAAGAAGTAGATGAAGATTTAATTGTCTAGTTGATTCAAATATTTATAAATTAATGAATTTGTATAATATTTATACAAGGATTATAAATCGAGAAAACAAGTCAAAATGGAGAATGGATTGCAAAATAAAAGCTAAGGTGAGATCTTCTCACCCAAAATTTCGAAGTGGAATTTTTGCAGTTATTGATGATTGCTATTGGATGTGATATTAGATATAGTAGGATATATCTATTATATATAGCAATATATACATATTGGCATATGTATATATTGGATTGATGATTTCCCGCCTCGTATAGCGGATGAGACCCTATTGCGCCGTTAGTAAGCGAATTTTTATAAAACCTATATACCGCGATATTCCACCTCGAAGTGGAATTGGTATTGTGCTAACGTCTTTGGATGCAGGGAAATAGGTTGGAGGGATCCAACTGGACCCCTCATATTGATTGAATTTATTTATATTGTGATATGAATCTGTGAATGATTATATTGATATTATTAATCATATGGATATTTGGAAATTGTTTGAAAGCTAAAAGTTTAGCTGAAGGGATGTTTGATATCATTGGATTCCAAAAATAAATTAATTGAATTTTTGAAATAAAATTTTTTTAAGTAAATAAATTTTTAGAAATTTAATAAATTCGAAGAAAGGAATTTTAAAGTATAAAAAGTTAATTTTTATAATCTTATCGAATTTATTTCCAGAATAAAGTGAAAATGTTAAATAAATGAATTTCGTATAATAGTGATTTTAAATTGAGGGAATTAATTTAAAATCTGGATTTTTAAATAGATTGAAAGAAACAATTGAAATTTATTTTCTTAAAAAGGAATTTATTTAAAAGGAGATAAGTTGGAAATCCAATTAGAAATTTAATTGGTAAATTGAAATGATTTGGGAAATCAATGTAAAATGAGTTCAATTTAAAGAATCCATTTAAAAACAGGATATTGAATGATTTGAAGGAAAATAAGGAATTTATTTTAGTAGGGATAAATAAAATTAGAAATCAATCTGTAATTGATTTAATATTTGGAAAAGAACTTTTGAGAAATCAGTATGGAATCTTTTATTTAAAGTTGAAAATAAATTTAGAAATCAATATTGAAATTGAATTGATATTGAAGTTTTTATAAATAGAATTGAAATTTATAAAAGTTGTTTATAAATCCGAAATCACTTATTTTGATGAGTTAAATATAGAAGTTAATAAAAGAAGATTTATAAGTCGAAGTTGTTATTAAAATGGAAATAGAATTTATAAACGTTGTTTTATAAATTCGAAATCAATTGGATTTGATAAATTAAATATAGAAGGTTGTTAAGGGAGATATATTCGCGATTTTGGATAGCGAGTTATTATTGAAATAAAACGTGTAGAAAATAGTGAAATGTAATTAGTAAAGTATATTCACGATTTTGGACAGTGAATATATTATTAAGTGAAATGGATATTATTTTGGGAAAGTGATATTTGAAATGAAGTTAATTGTTTTAAACGATGTTTTAAAATATATTGAATATCGAAATCATAGATTTCAACATTTATTGTTGAAATAGACGTTTCGAGGAATAAGGAAATGATGGACTATAACACTGTTGTTATAGTAAATGATTTCCGAAAGGAAATGTTTTATGTAGTATTGGGATTTATATATCTATCTAAAATCCGAATCCCTATACTAGTGAGTTTGAGTCGTCGTAACGATGTTTTACGTAACATTCGTTTTGACTCAAATAAAGGTGTTAAAAGAATGGTTTCCTTAAAGAAATGAATATATACTTAATTTGATTTAAGTATATCGAATATTTTCAAATGTTGAAAATAAATGATTTGTGAATTACTTATTATTAAATAAGTATGGAAATGCTTTTCCAATATGAAATGAACGTTTTGAGAATTTATCCTTGTAAAGATAAATTGAAATTGAATATTGAAATCGATTTGAAAATCGTATATCAGTAGATATTTTTGAAATATAAATTCACAATGGAATTTATAAAAGAAAGGGAAGTTGTTTAAGAATAAACGTTGATTTATTTTTGAAGTGTGGAAATTTTATATCTAGTAAAGATATTTTTGAAGATGAAATAATTTGGAAAATTATTTGGAATCTGATGATGTTGCGCATCTTTATTGATAGTTAAATAACCGACTATCAATAATTACCTTGAATTGGTATTTGTTGTGAATTGGATGAATTTGAATGCCACACTTATTTTTGAATAATCGCTCACTATTCGGGTTAACCGGGAAAGGACCATGGGGTCGTATAACCCATTCCGAATATGTGATACGTCGTTATGAATTGCATTCGAAGACCGGTGTTGAAGACCGGATATTTTTGAAAACGGAAGGATTACCGTCAAGTTACTCTACATCGGCTGATCTCCGATTTAGAGGTTTTATCACCCTTAGTGACCGGAAGTCCGGACGTGATTAGAAATTTATCCGGATATGCAAGGGCTTCGTGAGAAGTGCCTTCGGTTCTGTTCGATCCCGGAACAGACTTGTATGGATTGTGTGTCTGACGTTACAATTTGAGATATAAAGCTGATTTCTTTCAAATACATTTCTGTTGGTGGCGGAGAATTTATTCTCTTAGCTTAACACCCTTCTCTGAGACGTACGAGCTCAGAGGTTATGTAGTTGAAATTTATCAGCGATATATCCCAATTTGGTAACGTGGCATACTGAGTGTTGTTGTGAAATGATCAGTGTTTGATCATTTGTGATATGATCATTTGTTTGATCTTATATCTTTGTGATCATAGGTTGATCATTTTTGTTTGACCCGAAGCAGGGCTTTGTAGAAAGCATAGCTTTGTGGACGAGACTTCGTCGAGTCTCACACCCCGGAAATGGTCGAAACAGGAAGGATGCGGCAAGGTTCTAGGGAGTAGCGCCCCTTAGTGTATGTCATACCTTCTGGATAAAGGTGGTATCATGGTATGGAGCCCAGATACTTAACCTCTGTGGTTGCTGCAAATTTATTACTTTGTGGTTGTTGCGAATCGGGGATCCTCGGGAAGATCGGTGACGATCGGAGGATGACATACGCGTGTCAGTAGTTACCTACTTTTGCAGAGGTAACCCGGCCTTGTGTTGGCAGAGATCTAACCGTAATGTTAGGTTATTTCTCGGGTCGTCTATTCCAGGGACGTACCCATCGTGGATAGGAAGTTCCTTAGCCTGACCATTTGTTGGAAATCCAAAGAAACAATACGAGCCTTGTACGGTTTTAGTTGTAGAACCTATCATTCACTTATGGTGGCGCCCCACTGTTTGGATGGTAGCTATAGTAGGCATAGTTCGAAATGTCTATGCTGGCTAAGATTTATATTCTACTTTCGAAATGTTTTCTACACTATGCACTAATAATAATATCAAAAATGATTTGATTTTGCGTAGTAAGCATCTTTGACTATCATAAGAAGAAATCTCCTCCAATTCTGCGTTTGCATTGTGTGTGTGGCGGGAGGTCTTATGGTAGTTTCATTTTCCAAAAGCATTGCGAATTTGTTTTATTTTCTTTGTGAAAAATAACTGTTTTACGATCTCACACCAGTCACCATGACTGACTCGGAGTTTATTGTTCCCTTCTAAACTCTGGGTGCCCACCAATTTCCACACGGGCAGCCTAGAGTTATGTTATCAGGATATTCTGGAGCTTTGGAAGCAAGCTGGAGGACGAGACGTAGTATTTGTATCTGATATATTTATTCCGCTGTGTATTCTGTATGAGGACAAGTTATATAACTGCCCATTGTTGTATATTGACTCTGATGATTGATGTATGTATAAAATGATATAGTTCTTTGTTTTAAAGATTATTCATTTATCTATTTTATATTGTTCCGCTGCGAATGTGAGATTCTGGTATTGTTTTCTGTTCTGATGTTGTTCTGTTGTTCTTTTCTCTTCTTCTTCTACTTTCTCTTCTTTCTTAAACCCTCACTATTGGAGTTTCCGGCACTCGATTGCTCAGCAGTCGATAAAGTGAGTATCGATGTCGAATTTTCGAAAGTCAAAAATTTCGGTTCGTGACAAATTAAGACCTTCGATGATTAAGGACTAATTAAATTAATAGGAGATTAAAAGAGTAATTAGTTTATTTAAATTTTTTAAGGGTATTTAATTATATATGAGTTAATTAATTAGAGATTGATTAATTCGTAATTAAGGACAAATTAATTAAGTAATTAGAGATTAAATACTTAAATAATAATTACTTAATGTAAGTAATTAAAGGATTAATCTGTTGAATATTGATTAATCTAATTAGCAATTAGAGGTTAAATTAATTTATGGTCTAGGTTAATTAATTGAGGATAATTAACAATGGAAAAATTACTTGATGAAAGTAATTAAAGGTAAATTACATAAGGGAATTAATTAAAGATTAATTACTTAGTGTAATTAATTAAAGGATTAATTAATTTGAGAAATTAATTAAGGGATAGTTAATTAATGAGTATGATTAATTAAAGGAAAATTAATCAATGTAAGTAATTATAGAAATTAATTTGAGAAATTAATTAAGGATCAATGTAATTATTGTGAATGGGTGAAGGTTAATTACTTAATGTAATTAAAGATGAAAATTAAGGATGATTAATTAATGGTTTGTAATTAATTAATGTTAAGTAAGTAGGATTAAAAGTGATTGAAGTAATTAATTAAATTAATTAAATTAATTAGAGATGGTATGGTTGATTAATCTTGCTATGAATGATTGAATGATATTGTATGACTTAGATTAGTTGATATCTCTAGTATGTGACGTGGAATGCTATGTGATATAATATGTTTGGGTTAAAGCAGTGACATCTTGTATTTAAAGCTTGAATTGTATTTCATTTGAATAACTTGGGTTAAGATGACATTGGATTCGAAGAGACAGGAGTCGGGTATTAGTTAATACCCGAAACCACTTCGATTCTTTATAGATCGATATGTGAAGTAAGTATTGAGCATAACAAGTAATGAACTCGTAGTGAAGTATGAGTTACCCCGGGTTTTTCTTTATGGTTTTGCACTTAGTATTTAATTTGTATGGGTTTACTCACGCTGGTTTCCAGCCTGACCCGGGTATTACTTTGTTGTAATGCTCGGGTCAGACCGTGTATTACAGATTTCAGGTAAGGACGTTCTGGAGCTCAGGAGACGAGCTGGATGGCAGGAATGTATGGAGTGTATTCCGCTGTGATATATTATTATTGTCTGAGACATATTAATTTTAACTGTCTAGTATATTTGTGAATGTTGTAACTCTGATGTATTAAAATGTAATTAACAAATACAGTTTTCTTTGTATAACTGATATTATTATTTGATATTGTATTTTGATCCGCTGCGAATGTGAGAATCTGTGTCTTGTTCTGTTTCTTCTTCTACCTCTTTTCTTTTTCTCCTAACTATCTGGAATTTTCGGGTTCGAAAATTCCGGGTCATTACAGTTGGTATCAGAGCAGAAGGTTAAGCGAGAACCTTGGCTCTGATGGGATTACTCATTAAGGATAGGGTCAATAGTACCCTAGAATGAGTTGAGTGTATATGTATATGAGAGCGTACTTGTTATTTTCATATATAAAGATTTCAAATGATTTTTATATAAGATTACACTACACCAGAAACATCTTTTGACAGCGTTTCAAAAACGCTGTTATATGATACGACAGCGTTATAAACGCTGTATAACGACATGCTGTCGTAGATGCAAAAGTTTTTACAGCAAAATAGAAAACGCTGTAAAAAAATTTGATACCACAGCGTTTATTAAACGCTGTTATATGACACAACAGCGTTAGAACAAACGCTGTATAACGACAAGCTATCGTATAAAGAGAACTTACAACAGCTTAATTTTAAACGCTGTGGAAATTATTCTTTTGACAGCATTTTATTTAGGCTGTTAATATTTTTATTACAGCGTTTAATGCGTGCTGTGTTATGTTTTTACAGTTGGGATGATGTTTTACTACAGTTTACAACATCGTTTAATAAACGATGTTACTCGCTATTTAATGATAATTACAACACGAATTAAACGTTGTTGTTTCTTCATTGACAGCATTAAAATAGATGTTGTCTTCTATTTATATGATTTTTACAGCATTAACATTCCACTATATTTGCATATTCTAGAACTACATTTTGAGTATAATCAAGCAACCAGTATATATAACATGTTCTAATGAATAATAATCTGTTAAATAAACTAGCTAAAACAATATTAATATACAAAAAACATCTATAAAGCAAGTTTCAATAATATCCATAAACAAAAATAACACAGTAGATCAAGTTATCATAATATTGTTAAATAAAGATAAGGTATATGTTAAACAAAAATATAATATCAATAAAGTAAGTCCGCACCAAATGCCAACAACAAAACGTGCATCTAAAAAGTTTCATATGCTTGCTACTTGCTACGGAAGAAGAATGTGCCATCGCCATCTTTAATTACCTGCGATGAAAAAATTTGAAGTCAGTGAGTAAACATAAATTAAAATCTAAACCCATCTGATAATCTCAATACAATTATTACAAGCAAATCAATATTTTTATCACAGTTCTCGGTTTACACTAATAGATATTACATAGATGAGTTTTATTGTAGTATCCAACATTATTGTTAAGTATGATTTACATAGATGAGTTTTATTGTAGTATCCAACAATATTACACAATTAAGTTTTTCACAAGTATGATATAATAATGTAAAAATAACTAACAAAACACAAATGTAACAACAAATTCGCACTAAGACTGTTTCAAGCACAACGTGCACACTCAATTCATAGTGATACACCCAACCAAAAATTCTTCCTTACCATGTCGGTAACTCCCTCCAGCCTCTAACCCCAACACAAACGACGAGATCCAAAACCATCCATGCTTAAGAACTTGGCTCCTTGATATTCAATCACCCATCATGAAAATGATATGCCGCAACCTCCAAATGAATCACGACTTCACCCTCGTAACAACAAAACAGACCCTGCTACTCAAAGTCAGTGCACGTCATGAACAGTACCTACGTGATACAGCAACCCAAACTCCAAATCCTATAACGAGCCTCACCAAATTCACCAAAAGATTCTAATTGCCTTGAAAACCCGAATTCAAACTCTATCTCGAACTTCTCACACATTCTTTACCTCTGTGCCGCTAGAGGAAACCCCTTATTTCCAGATCTATCACCAACTGAACAGTGGTTAAATTTCCAAATCGAGCAGCCTAAACCAAAGCCGCACCATACCCGTCAAGCAAATTGCTTAAACTCTTACACCATTTACAAACTGAAACAAGCAGCTTCGCTTCCACCAGCTCCATCTACAAACTCTTCCAGTTCATCAGCAAATCAACCAGACCACCTACAAAGTTCACAACACTCAACCCTTGAAGGTACAGCCACCCTCCATCTCTTTCTAAACAATTAACTCCTTCATAGCTACATCACCAGACTAGTTACAAACACCAACCTACAACCTTAACTTCTTACTGCACTTACATCCACTTCCTGTACATCGGAAATTTATCCCATTTACCTAAACTGCCACTACAGTCCAACACCTCATTCAACCACTTAAAGCATCACAACTTCAATCCATTCCAACACTACCAGTCCCCTACTCCTCCACTTCCATCACATACACCAAACTGTCCAGTTCAACCTGCACATTCATCTTCAACCCCCTTTCACTGATGTCCACCCACTACCTACGAACAATCTTCACCTTCCTTCTGCAGCATCTACAACCAGTCACTGCCTTCCTCGACCACTACCAAGTTCAAGCAACAAAACCTCCATCCGAACACCCTCCTTATCCTTATGACAATTCAGTAATCACACACGCTCTCATTTGGGACAACAGTCGTAGTTGAAAAATTACCTTATGACCAAAACAAAAACACAATAATCCAAATATTACCTTATGACCAAAACAAAAACACAATAATCCAAATATTACCTTATGACCAAAGGTTTAACACGAAATTCAATACGGACATAACATGCACATAAAAATGCTTCAATTATTAACTAGACTGCACTATTGTGTGTTCGGATATTGCAAAATAGTTGTTAATTTTTCAACTACGAACAAGAATGCATATAAACAAGATGTTGTGAAACTTACATGGAAGTTGAGCCCATTCTAACATTCGCAACAGGCCATGCTACAGTCGAGCCAATAGCATCCGATAAGCATTCCATGAAGGATGTAGTCCGCCATAGAGGTGCATTTGGGACTTTTACAACATCCACCCAAATTCTTATCGCATTTGGTCCCAGTGGAACAGAATGTACCAAAGCATTTGGATCAGTTGAAGATACGGTTCCTTCTGCTACTATTTTTCCCATACCCTCTAAATCAATCAACTGGCATTTGGTATTTGCAGAAGAATTTGCACTCTATCACATAACAAAAAAATGTTAATACGCTATCAACAATTCTTTAAGAGGAATATTAGCACTATGAACATGTTACCGTAAGATATGTTGGAGCATTGATCATAGGAGCAGGACATGTACTAGCATTAACCGTTTCAATAACCATTGTTGATTCTGGCCATGCTATTTTCTTACCAATAGCTTCTCCAATACATGTTATGCCAACTATAGGCCTCCACAAAAATGCATCTTCTTTTTTCGGATTGTCCACCCAAACTATCTTGGCATCTGGTCCAAGAGGAAGACCATTAATAATCTGATTTGGATCACTAGAGTACACTCGTCCTTCAGCAACCAGTCCTTTGCTTCCACCCCAATCATACAGCTTGCAATTGGTTTCCATGCTATTGGTTGTACTCTATTAAAAAAATACATGTGTTTAAGTTGAACATAGAAATATACAAAAACATTGCAGAAATTTCAGTAATGCAAAAAAAATCCTATGTTTATTCAAAACAGAATGGGATCGTATCAAATTTGTAAGTCTGTAATCCCCTAACATGTCGCTAAATATGTTAAAGTGATTCAATTGATGTAGACATTGATTCTAACCTACCCATTGTTACTTGGAGTTCATACAAACGATGACAGTAAATCAAAAAGATATAGAGACTGAAGCTTCTCACATGATCATCGTGAATCAAGAGGTATGATTATGAATAGGAAAAGTTATACCCCCATGACTTAGCATGATTACTTGGTTAATGTAGTACTGTAATTTTGTTTTGGGATTAACATGGTTAAAGGTGTAACTAAAATACTAATATAAAAGATACA
This sequence comes from Allium fistulosum, assembly GCA_030737815.1. NCBI lineage: Eukaryota > Viridiplantae > Streptophyta > Magnoliopsida > Asparagales > Amaryllidaceae > Allium > Allium fistulosum. The sequence continues at coordinate 996,114,756 of CM060903.1, forward strand.
AGATAAAGAGGCATATTTTTGTAATAAATTTTGAACAGACCATAAAATTGAACTGTATTTTTATATGACGCCAATAAATAAAATTTGTCCATATTATTTTTGTTTTATGTAAAAGGTAAACAACACATTTTGGAACTTTGATCTACCAAAAGCTTGTAATTGTTAGAAGCACAAGAAGTGCAACAATAAATAACAGTTTTCTTGTGGTAATTTTATTGATATTTTCATTTGCAATGTGAAACTGGTATATATATGCTAAAGTTAATACTTTCAAAAACTAAAACAGATATTCATATTTGGCAACCTGTATTCTTTCAAAAAGCAGATATGCTTGAAACTGCACATACATATGCTTGAAAATAATATGCTAAAAACATTTATTCTCGAAATTTGGTACTCTTATTTTCTCAAATTGTTTTATATTTTTGAAGCCTAAGTAACTACACACGTGCATGCGTGTATATATAAACTCTACGCACTTATGTCATATACTTCAAAATAAGTATATGGTAGATTGGTGTTACATATTAGTATATAATATCAACCTACATATAAAAAAACGCTAATTAGTGTTAAAACTTACCTCGTTTTGTTTTCTGGAGTTCGCACTTATGTGTATAACAACTTTATCAGCTGGCCATACTACCATCTCATCCTTGGCGTCTTTTATATATACCAAACCAGGAGAAGGCCTCCACAAGAAAACATCTAATTTTCTCGGATGGACAATCAAATTTTTTTTGGCATTTGGACCTAAAGGGACATCATTGCACAGTTCTTTCGGATCGCTTGACACAATTTTTCCTTCGGCGACAACCTCGTCATCATCTCCATAGCAAGGCAGTAAACTACAATTGTCACCTATTTGACTATGCTTACTTTGCAATTAATCAGAATTAAATTATATTGATTATTGATTTAGATATCAAATTATGTATGATGTTGCAACCGTCATATAGAGGATTTTTACCGCTACAGATGTGCTCTCTTCTCCCCAACTTCCTTTATCCTGCCAAATCAATAATATTGCAAATCAAAAATACATACTACTTGAATGATAGTTAATTTAATTAATTTACAAGGACTTAAATAAAAGGAGAGGACTGAAAAGAGAAGATTAATTAATACATTGGACTAAATTAAACATTTCCCTGACTGTAACTTCTGAGTTTGCATCATGTACTAAGCATTTCAGTTCAATTATATACTTTGATACTAGTGCGAACCCGTGCTTCGCACACGGATGTTGAAATAATATTGTTGTTGCATAGGTCAAATCCAAATGTATAAGAAATTTAATATGGTGGTAATGAAAAAACATTGTTGAATGATAGTGTTACATCATGAATAACAATTTGGCAGGATAAAGAATACATAGATATATTTGGTTATGATAATCACAATTAAAATCGAACAAAAAAATTACAGTGAATATGTTAACGTTCACAGACTATTTAGAGGATAATGTGTTAAAATTTATCCGCTAATGCATAGATATATTCACTGTGGCATATAATGCCAATGTTGTTGCTTTTGCAATTACACAACTGCTTCAATGTGCATAGATATAGTTGAAGTATTCATTGTGAACTGCAGACACAAAGACACAGTGCAGTTCGATTCAATTAAATAAGAGTAACAAAAGTTTTTTGCAATGGGGAGAAATATAGTAATAGGATGAAATTTGTAAATAGTCAGGAAAAGTATTTGTCAACAGCTGAAAAAAGGGAGCAAAATAAAAAAAGAAAAAAGCAACAGATGTAGTACAGGGGAAAAGTAGTAAAACAGAAGATTCAATTGAAATAGAAATGATGATGCAATAAGAAAATAACATGGGTTCCAATATAAATTACTATTGTTCACCGAATTTGATCTATGTCGATGTAGGGTACAAAACACGGCATACAGCTGGTCGCAGTAACCAATATTTGAAAATATCCAAAACATACAGAAGAGAAAAATTGTGAGAAGTCCATTCATTTTTTAGCCTCAGAAATAACTGCTAACGCGTGTATGATATTGGCTTGAGCGCAAATAGGTGATGTTTTCTTGGCCTTAATAGCTGCATTACATCAGTCAATTATTTTAACCATTGAAGGTATTTGTACCTGCAGCCAAAAAAGGCAAAAGTGTCATTGATGCAGTATTATTACTAAATTCTCTCACTGCTCGTCTGACCTATTAACTATATCTAATAATCAAACTATGACTACATAATCATCTATACAAAGATACATTCATCAATTGTTTTCTAGAAGTTTTCCGACGGTGGTGGTGCAAGTGATTTTAGAATTTACTGCAAAAAATAAAAGATAAACTCTTTTAGGTGGTTATCAACATTATTCTCACTACAACACATGTTTTGACCCAGCACTTAAACTGTGCATCTACCTTAATCCCGAATACAACAACTTATATGCTTATTGTATTATTGATCATCGTAATTGTAAACGAAATTGAGTAAGCTTAGCCAAATTATGTCATCAAACCAGGAAGCAATGTATTAAACGCTGAGCTACACGGTTGAATCAAGCATTAATTATGTGAAGTCATTATTTAATCATCTCAAGCTATCAAAAATCAAAATTCATTTTTCAATTATATTTTCATAATGCGGTTAAATAACTATCGTTAACATCAAACAAAATTATTACTACAGCTAAATTAGTATTGCATCACACAAATGCAGTTAAAATATTCAAAAACCATAATTGCTTAATTCCAAAAATACTGCAAAATAATAACTGCTTTTGCTTAATGCATTTAAATTTTAACTATAGTAAGCTCGAATAAATCATCGTGTACAACCAAAATTATTACTGCATCACATAAATATAGCTGAAATATTCAATTTCTACCATGCATGATTCAAAATTGTCATTAAATTATAACTGCATTTTATTAATGTAGTTAAATTTTAATTGTATTAAGATTGAATAAATTCCTGAAATGTAGCCAAATTTATTACTTCATCACATAAATGTGGTTAAAAATCTTCAAATATAGTTAAATTTACCCAAACTTGCTGGTAAATTATAATTGCATTTTCTTAATTTCATTAATTTATAACTGTTTTAAAATTGAATAAAATTATCAAATATAGTTAAAATCATCAATAGTAAATGCAATAAAAAATGCTAACGTAGTTAAATTAATTCAAAAAATGCCTATAAATTATTACACCATTTTTTGATGGGGTTAATGTAACGACCCGACTTTCCAGACCCGAAAAATCGAACCATTTAGTTAAGAAGAAGAGGTAGAAGAAGAAGAAAAATAGAAAACAACATCAGAATCTAACCATCGCAGCGGAATAAAATATAATATATATTAACAGATCTTTACACAAATCAAAACTATATCAGTTTTATATAATATAGCATCAGAGTATACACCAGAGAACACATAACATACAACTGGACAATAACCATATCATGTCCTCAATACAACAGAGTACAACAATCAACACAGCGGAATATATATATATAAACAAGTACGGGAGTACGTATCGTCATCCAGCTCGTCTCCTGAGCTCCACAGCATCATATCCTGTAACCTATAATACTCGGTCTGACCCGAGCATCATATAAAACAATACCCGAGTCAGTCTGGAAAACCAGCGTGAGAAAAGCACACTCAATTGATTATTAAGGTTTCAAAAATCCTTTTGAAAATAAAAGCATCTCGTAAGACCACGCCACAAATAAACATGTCGGGTTTTTACCTTACGATAGCTAAAACACTTTTTATCAAAATCCTCTGATATTATAATAGTGTCTATTCACAAATACTTATTAAAATAGCCGAAATTGTTACATCTATTAAATTCCGGCATACTAGCCACAAAGTGGGTAATACAAACAAAACTCGTACAAGGCACGTAGGGAGAATGGATTTCCAACGAATGACTAGGCACTGGGGTACCACCTGTCACAGTACGTGGCCTAGATCACAGTACCGAGGAGTACGCCCGCTCCCCTGCAACACAAGGCCGGAATCATCCCTTACTGGATAATTCCAAATAAAATCACCCCACGGTTGGGATCAGCAACCGCACCACTAAGCCGAAATTGTAATATCCCGGAAATTTTAACAATATCAATTTAATAATCTGTTAAATAATTAAATTGATATTGATGATCTTTGATAATAAAATTTGAATTTAATTTAATAATCTAATTAAATAAGTATCAAATATGTTATTTCCAAATAATAAGTATAATGTATTATTTTTATAAATATGAATGGATTTTAAAGACTATGGAATTGTTATTTTAAATTGATAAGTAGTTGTATATGAATATATATATAACTTAATTTTTAAATTGAATCTTAGAATTTAATTTGATTTGAATTTAATTTAAGTTTTGAAATTCAAAAGAATAGATATTTAAATTTTTTTGGAATTTTAGAATATTTGTATAAACTTTTATTTATAAATATAAATTAGTTTTGTTCTTTTAAAAGTTATATATATAGATAAACATTTAAATAAATAAAGAAAAAGGTTTAATTTACTTTTTAATAAATAAAAATAAGAAAAAATACAAATGTCATCATATTAAGCTTCATGTTAACATGTGTAATATAAGTAATCAATATAAGTGACAAGTGTCTTATTTATTTTCTTTTTCTCTTATTTTTATAAAATTACAAATTTACTTACATATAAACATTTGTACTTCTTTACTTCATTTTTCTATAAAACAAGATAAATTCAAAACTCCTTCCTCTAGTAAAAGTCTGGAAATAGATCAGTAATCTAAACTCCTCTCAAAACCACAATTTCAATTCATTTTCAAAACCTCTTCTCAAATACAATCCTCTAATCTAAAATCTGAAATCAAATATTCCGTAATTACCTCAAACCAAATCAAAGGTCTGTAACCATTCCTCAATCCAAAAACAAAAGCCTGCAAATCTTCTTGCAACCAGAGAAATCAAATCCCTGTAACCAAGTTACAGATCTGAAATAAATAAAAAAGCCTTGCATTCATTTTAAATCTGGAGTCATTTTAAAGCCAGTCTGCATTCATCTCAAAACAAGCCTGCAATTCTTTTCAACTTCAAAAATCTACATTCATTCTTCAAACTGGAAAACAAGCATGCATGTAGATTCAAAGCAGTTAAAGCCTAGCTACTCAAGTTTAAGATCAGATTCAAAGAAGCTAAGGGCATTCAAGTTTAAAAATTTCAAAAGCTTTGCAAAATTTAAAAGCCTGCCTCTGTTTCATCTTTGAACAAGTGAGTAACAACTTTTATCTAAACTAACTTAAGTAAATACAGATGTTTGATTTTCTTGTGATAATCATGTTTGGAATGATGGATTCTCTGTATTATGTTGGTTTTGAATGCATGTATGGTTTGATTTGTTATTGCCTGTAACTTCTCTGTTTTGTTTTCCTGTGAACAAAATTTCTACATTAAACTTTAAATATGCTTATATGACTTAATATTGTATTGATATTGAAGTTAAATGATGAAAATGTCTAAATGATTGCAAATATGTTTGCATATACTTATAAAAATGTAAAGGGTGAATTTGCATGACAGTAAAACAGGTATATTTACATTTGCTTGGTTTACAGTTCCTTAAATCAAGTATAAATTTCATAGCACCCAAACGAATTGGTATTAGGCTTTGATCTCTCGAAAGGAAATGTTTTTAACCTTGTAATTTAAATAAAGAAAATGGTTTTAAGCAAAAATATTTAGTAATATTCTGGAAAATGTTAAATAACAGTGAAAATTTAACATAAGTCAAAATTTGATGATCATCGTTTCGAATTTGGATTCTATAATATGAATTGTGATAGGAAATAATGATTTTTAAAAATCAAATCATAATTTATAAGTTTGGAAATAAAGAGGAATTTAAAGTTGATCGGAATTAGCTTATTCGCCAATTTCCGACGAATGGTGATGGTTCGAAGGTCGTGATTGTGGTTGTAGGAAGCTTGGAGGATGTAGATCACAGGAAAAATGATGGAGGATTTTTCTGATGACCGTGGTGGCCGTGAAGTGGCGAAGTAGGGTTTTGTTGTTATGTTCTGTCAGTGATGGTGTCAAGATGATCTCGACAACCATGGTGCATCGAGCTCGAACGCGAGGTGAGGGGTTGCGAAGTTGAAGTGTTGTGCTGCTCTGGGAGGAAGGCCGGGGTTTCCAGTCAACGTGATCGTCGTCGATGGGTAAATTTGGTCGTTCGAGTTTAATCCTACGAGTGATGTGAGGCTCGATTTTGTTTTCGATTTCGTTTTGATAATCTGATGATCGTGGGATGGTGTGGAGATGATTGTCGATGTGGGGAGGTCACCGGAGGTGGCTGAAGATGGTCGGAGAGTGGTGCACTGTGCACACGTGCACATCGAAATCTCTGGTGATGTCTGAGTTTACAGGGGAAGGCTACTCGAGTGTTTCTCGAGTTATTTTGAGTAAGGCACGAAGTAAAGTTGTAAAAGTCTCGAGTAATTGCTGGAATGTAGAGCGTTTGGGAAGATGATATTCTCGAGTATTTTGGAGAGGCGACTCGAAGTTTTTGTTGTGTGCTCGAGTAACAGTTGTTGCCAGGTTTTTAAAAGACTGTCTGTTTAAGTTTAAACAGATTTAAATTTGTAAAGAAACATTTAAACAGAATTTTTAAATCTAAAGTTTAAATCTAGGAAAGTTTAAATCCGTATCTCAGATTTGTAAATTAAGCAGTTTTTAAATTAAATTGTTTTAAATAACTTTAGTGTTTAAATTGTATATTAATGGATAGAATTTAAAGGTAAATTTGATTCAAATTCTTAAGTTATTTATAATATGGGTATTTCTTTAACTCATAAAATAAAAAGTGTTTTAGAAGTATTGTTTAAAATGTGGTCAAAGATAATTTGTTTTCATTTTTAAACTTTAAATTTAATTAAAATGAAATTTTGAATGAAAATTAAAGTGAATTGATTTAAAAATACTTTGTAAATAATAACTTGATTTTTAATAAGAACAAGTTTTATCTTAAAGTAATTAGAAATGTGTGTTCATTAAATTATAAGGAAATTTAATGAATAATTAATTTAATTGATTAATTAATCATTTGGATTAATTAAATAGGTAATTAAAGGTTTAAACTAATTTAATTATGATTAAGATTAATTAATTAGGTATAATTAATTTATAATTAAGGATTATAAATTAGAATATTAATTAATGATTAAGAATTAATTAATAAAGTAATTAAAGATTAATTAAGTAATGGTTAACACTTAATTAATTAAATAATTAGAGATTAATTAATTGGTTATTAAGATTTATTAATTTGAAATTAATAATAATTAATATAAGTTAATTATTTAAGAAAAGTAATTAAAGAGTTGTTAATAGTTAATGGAGGTCATTAACTATGGATTATTAAATAATTAATTAATAGGATTAATTTTGATAATTAATTAGTTAATTAATTTAAGATAATAAATTATAGAATTTGTTTTAAATGAATTACTTAATGGAAGTAATTAAGAATTAATTACTTATTGTAATTAATTAAGTTAATTTGATTTAGTTTAAGTTAATTAATTAAGTTTAATTAATTTAGAATAATCAATGGATGATTTAATAAATAATTACTTAAATGTAATTAATAAGGTATATTATTTAGGAAGTAAATAATAAGATAATTACTGGAAGTAATTAATTGATGGTTATGTATTAAGGAAAGTAATTTGAGTTTAATTACTCTGAATAATTAATCAAGGGATTAATTAAGAAATTAATTAAGGAGAATTAATTTAGTAAATGAAAGTAATTAAGGGTAGTTAATTACTGATTGAAGGTTAATCAAGGTGATTAATAAATGTTGTTTAATTTAAAGTTAATTACTTAATGTAATTAATTTAAATAAAGTAATTAATAATTAATTTGTAATTAAGGATCATTAATTAATATAATTAATGATGTAATTAAGATTGATTAATTAAGTATAATTAATAAATGAAGTGATTAATTAATGTAATTAATTAAGGTTTAATATAATTAATTATAGTGATTAATTTAATTAATTATAGTTAATTAATTAATGAAGTAATTAAAGGTTAATTACTATAAGTGGTTAAGGTTAATTAATTTGAGTAATTAATTAAAGATAAATTACTTGAAGGTAATTAAAAGATAATTAATCAAAGATGATTAATTGAAAAAGGTAATTAGAGGATAATTAATTAATTTGTAATTAATTAATGTTTAAGTAAGAAGGATTTATAAAATAAAAGTAATTAATTTAATTAACTTTAAATTAATTAGAGATGATATAGATCATTACTTATGGATGGATGATAATACTGAATGCTTTGCATTTGATTAATATCTCTAATGAGATATATGCTATGAGATATGGATGTTTAGTTGAATTGTGATAATATGGATTATCTGATGATATTGATAATGTTGATTATCTATTGTGAATTATCTTTCTAAGTGTATAAAGATAATTGAATTAAATTGTTTTAACCTTTAAAACAACTTGGCCTTAAAAGATACGTTTTGGATTTCGATGAGACCGGGATCGGGTTTGCTACATTACAGCATGATAGGGGGTTCTCGCTTCGCGGTTTGGTGGCGAACGGGAGACTCTTACCCCTACATGTCCCTGAGAGGTAAAGGCCTTGTGAGGGTTGGTTGCGAGTCGAGAGGCTGGCCGTAAAAGCAAATTCGAGGTATCACTGTGTGCCACGGTGGGTCTGGGATGGTTGCAAAGCCTACCAGTCGCCACTGGCTCGTCCCGTCACACGTGGTATCAGAGCTTAGGTTGAGCGAATGCCTAAGCTTTTGGTTAAGTGAATATCAGAGCAGTAGGTTGAGTGAATACCTAGCTCTGGAGTGGTATCTATCGTGAGAGAGCGTATTTGTAATTTTTATATAACTATATATATATATATTCTACCTATATTGTTGGGTTACCCGTACAGGTTCTCCAATATAAGATATAAAGGTAGATAGGGTAGTAGTGTATGAAACACGACTACCAATGGTTGGAATTAAGGTTGGAAGTGTATTTATCGAGACTATAGACCCAATACTGTCTCGAGTAAGTTTTGCTGTGATGAAGGATTTCATCGAATCTCTGAAGGAAACCTGTTAAGGTTCGGAGTTTATCTGTAAAGTTGGATGAGTAGAGTTTGGATCTATCGGTTGAACAGAAGCAAGTGATGGTATCTTGATACCTCAGGTAATAGTAGCTGTGTGATGAGATGCAGTGACGATGGATGTTCCCGAAGATGTTTTCTTTGGAACGAGTTTAAGAAGTGTATGCTTCAGTGTTATGGCTGAGTTCAGCATGGTGTTTCTGTTTGGTTTGGAGTTCGAGTTTCTCGAAGATCTTTGGAGTAGAAAGTCCTTGGCATCAGTATCAGCAGTGCAGCTCGGAGTATTCTGTGATGGCAGGAAGTTGTCAGGCTGAGTAGCTTTTCTAAAAGAGAAATTCAGAAGCAGCAGGGTGCATCCATTTCTTAGATGGATTGGATAGTTAAGTATGGGCTGTTCTGATTTGTTAAGAGGAACAGTTTTCTTTGGAAATAGGCTGGGTTGATCGCAAAAGTGACTTGCGATAGTTGAGTGTTCTCTTGGGTTATCAGAGTTTTTCTGAGTGTCTTCAGAGAAGTCAGAAGTTTGTCAGCATTTGGAGATTGAGTTTTCTTATCGACTGGATTCCAGGAGTAGTACCGGTAGTTCAGTCTAGTTGAAGGATGTTTCCTAGAGATGGAGTTGGTGCAGCAACTCAAGTTTTGATAAAGTATCTGAGTTTTATTTATGGATCAGTGAACCTTATTTCTGGAATGAGTTGTCCAGTCTGTGCTTGTGTTCTACCTCAGATCAGAATTGAGCAGCGAAAGCAGTTTGGAGTATATCTCTGGATAGAAGAAGTAAGTTTGGAATCTAGTGATGTTGTGAAGTAAAGTTATGTTTGGATCTCTTCTGTGTTTTGATTTGGATAAGTATTGGGTTTTCAGGATTTAATTGTCAGTTTGGACAATTGGAATTCATTGAATTTTATGTATCTCTGAGAGGTACGTGTAAGATCTATCTCTGGTTTTAGAATCAGCAATTCTGGAAGGTTTAGTTGTTGAGGCAGACTCGTTTGTAGTCTGATATTCTGTTTAGTTCTGTAGATCTAGATGAGTAGGAGATCTATAGCTTAGTAGTTTAGATTGTTGTAGAGCGAGTATCCCGGTATATATATACTTGGGGAAACTCGAGGAATTCTATCTAGAATTTTGTCTGGATAGTTAGATTTGATTGATTGGATGAATTGGTTGCTATGGTTGTTAGCATATGGATGATAGTATATGCTTGTGTTTTAAAATTTAAAATCTTTAATAAGATTATTAAATTACCTTTGTTTAAATTTCGGGGACGAAATTATTTTAAGGGGGAAGGAATGTAATATCCCGGAAATTTTAACAATATCAATTTAATAATCTGTTAAATAATTAAATTGATATTGATGATCTTTGATAATAAAATTTGAATTTAATTTAATAATCTAATTAAATAAGTATCAAATATGTTATTTCCAAATAATAAGTATAATGTATTATTTTTATAAATATGAATGGATTTTAAAGACTATGGAATTGTTATTTTAAATTGATAAGTAGTTGTATATGAATATATATATAACTTAATTTTTAAATTGAATCTTAGAATTTAATTTGATTTGAATTTAATTTAAGTTTTGAAATTCAAAAGAATAGATATTTAAATTTTTTTGGAATTTTAGAATATTTGTATAAACTTTTATTTATAAATATAAATTAGTTTTGTTCTTTTAAAAGTTATATATATAGAAAAACATTTAAATAAATAAAGAAAAAGGTTTAATTTACTTTTTAATAAATAAAAATAAGAAAAAATACAAATGTCATCATATTAAGCTTCATGTTAACATGTGTAATATAAGTAATCAATATAAGTGACAAGTGTCTTATTTATTTTCTTTTTCTCTTATTTTTATAAAATTACAAATTTACTTACATATAAACATTTGTACTTCTTTACTTCATTTTTCTATAAAACAAGATAAATTCAAAACTCCTTCCTCTAGTAAAAGTCTGGAAATAGATCAGTAATCTAAACTCCTCTCAAAACCACAATTTCAATTCATTTTCAAAACCTCTTCTCAAATACAATCCTCTAATCTAAAATCTGAAATCAAATATTCAGTAATTACCTCAAACCAAATCAAAGGTCTGTAACCATTCCTCAATCCAAAAACAAAAGCCTGCAAATCTTCTTGCAACCAGAGAAATCAAATCCCTGTAACCAAGTTACAGATCTGAAATAAAAAAAAAGCCTTGCATTCATTTTAAATCTGGAGTCATTTTAAAGCCAGTCTGCATTCATCTCAAAACAAGCCTGCAATTCTTTTCAACTTCAAAAATCTACATTCATTCTTCAAACTGGAAAACAAGCATGCATGTAGATTCAAAGCAGTTAAAGCCTAGCTACTCAAGTTTAAGATCAGATTCAAAGAAGCTAAGGGCATTCAAGTTTAAAAATTTCAAAAGCTTTGCAAAATTTAAAAGCCTGCCTCTGTTTCATCTTTGAACAAGTGAGTAACAACTTTTATCTAAACTAACTTAAGTAAATACAGATGTTTGATTTTCTTGTGATAATCATGTTTGGAATGATGGATTCTCTGTATTATGTTGGTTTTGAATGCATGTATGGTTTGATTTGTTATTGCCTGTAACTTCTCTGTTTTGTTTTCCTGTGAACAAAATTTCTACATTAAACTTTAAATATGCTTATATGACTTAATATTGTATTGATATTGAAGTTAAATGATGAAAATGTCTAAATGATTGCAAATATGTTTGCATATACTTATAAAAATGTAAAGGGTGAATTTGCATGACAGTAAAACAGGTATATTTACATTTGCTTGGTTTATAGTTCCTTAAATCAAGTATAAATTTCATAGCACCCAAACGAATTGGTATTAGGCTTTGATCTCTCGAAAGGAAATGTTTTTAACCTTGTAATTTAAATAAAGAAAATGGTTTTAAGCAAAAATATTTAGTAATATTCTGGAAAATGTTAAATAACAGTGAAAATTTAACATAAGTCAAAATTTGATGATCATCGTTTCGAATTTGGATTCTATAATATGAATTGTGATAGGAAATAATGATTTTTAAAAATCAAATCATAATTTATAAGTTTGGAAATAAAGAGGAATTTAAAGTTGATCGGAATTAGCTTATTCGCCAATTTCCGACGAATGGTGATGGTTCGAAGGTCGTGATTGTGGTTGTAGGAAGCTTGGAGGATGTAGATCACAGGAAAAATGATGGAGGATTTTTCTGATGACCGTGGTGGCCGTGAAGTGGCGAAGTAGGGTTTTGTTGTTATGTTCTGTCAGTGATGGTGTCAAGATGATCTCGACAACCATGGTGCATCGAGCTCGAACGCGAGGTGAGGGGTTGCGAAGTTGAAGTGTTGTGCTGCTCTGGGAGGAAGGCCGGGGTTTCCAGTCAACGTGATCGTCGTCGATGGGTAAATTTGGTCGTTCGAGTTTAATCCTACGAGTGATGTGAGGCTCGATTTTGTTTTCGATTTCGTTTTGATAATCTGATGATCGTGGGATGGTGTGGGATGATTGTCGATGTGGGGAGGTCACCGGAGGTGGCTGAAGATGGTCGGAGAGTGGTGCACTGTGCACACGTGCACATCGAAATCTCTGGTGATGTCTGAGTTTACAGGGGAAGGCTACTCGAGTGTTTCTCGAGTTATTTTGAGTAAGGCACGAAGTAAAGTTGTAAAAGTCTCGAGTAATTGCTGGAATGTAGAGCGTTTGGGAAGATGATATTCTCGAGTATTTTGGAGAGGCGACTCGAAGTTTTTGTTGTGTGCTCGAGTAACAGTTGTTGCCAGGTTTTTAAAAGACTGTCTGTTTAAGTTTAAACAGATTTAAATTTGTAAAGAAACATTTAAACAGAATTTTTAAATCTAAAGTTTAAATCTAGGAAAGTTTAAATCCGTATCTCAGATTTGTAAATTAAGCAGTTTTTAAATTAAATTGTTTTAAATAACTTTAGTGTTTAAATTGTATATTAATGGATAGAATTTAAAGGTAAATTTGATTCAAATTCTTAAGTTATTTATAATATGGGTATTTCTTTAACTCATAAAATAAAAAGTGTTTTAGAAGTATTGTTTAAAATGTGGTCAAAGATAATTTGTTTTCATTTTTAAACTTTAAATTTAATTAAAATGAAATTTTGAATGAAAATTAAAGTGAATTGATTTAAAAATACTTTGTAAATAATAACTTGATTTTTAATAAGAACAAGTTTTATCTTAAAGTAATTAGAAATGTGTGTTCATTAAATTATAAGGAAATTTAATGAATAATTAATTTAATTGATTAATTAATCATTTGGATTAATTAAATAGGTAATTAAAGGTTTAAACTAATTTAATTATGATTAAGATTAATTAATTAGGTATAATTAATTTATAATTAAGGATTATAAATTAGAATATTAATTAATGATTAAGAATTAATTAATAAAGTAATTAAAGATTAATTAAGTAATGGTTAACACTTAATTAATTAAATAATTAGAGATTAATTAATTGGTTATTAAGATTTATTAATTTGAAATTAATAATAATTAATATAAGTTAATTATTTAAGAAAAGTAATTAAAGAGTTGTTAATAGTTAATGGAGGTCATTAACTATGGATTATTAAATAATTAATTAATAGGATTAATTTTGATAATTAATTAGTTAATTAATTTAAGATAATAAATTATAGAATTTGTTTTAAATGAATTACTTAATGGAAGTAATTAAGAATTAATTACTTATTGTAATTAATTAAGTTAATTTGATTTAGTTTAAGTTAATTAATTAAGTTTAATTAATTTAGAATAATCAATGGATGATTTAATAAATAATTACTTAAATGTAATTAATAAGGTATATTATTTAGGAAGTAAATAATAAGATAATTACTGGAAGTAATTAATTGATGGTTATGTATTAAGGAAAGTAATTTGAGTTTAATTACTCTGAATAATTAATCAAGGGATTAATTAAGAAATTAATTAAGGAGAATTAATTTAGTAAATGAAAGTAATTAAGGGTAGTTAATTACTGATTGAAGGTTAATCAAGGTGATTAATAAATGTTGTTTAATTTAAAGTTAATTACTTAATGTAATTAATTTAAATAAAGTAATTAATAATTAATTTGTAATTAAGGATCATTAATTAATATAATTAATGATGTAATTAAGATTGATTAATTAAGTATAATTAATAAATGAAGTGATTAATTAATGTAATTAATTAAGGTTTAATATAATTAATTATAGTGATTAATTTAATTAATTATAGTTAATTAATTAATGAAGTAATTAAAGGTTAATTACTATAAGTGGTTAAGGTTAATTAATTTGAGTAATTAATTAAAGATAAATTACTTGAAGGTAATTAAAAGATAATTAATCAAAGATGATTAATTGAAAAAGGTAATTAGAGGATAATTAATTAATTTGTAATTAATTAATGTTTAAGTAAGAAGGATTTATAAAATAAAAGTAATTAATTTAATTAACTTTAAATTAATTAGAGATGATATAGATCATTACTTATGGATGGATGATAATACTGAATGCTTTGCATTTGATTAATATCTCTGATGAGATATATGCTATGAGATATGGATGTTTAGTTGAATTGTGATAATATGGATTATCTGATGATATTGATAATGTTGATTATCTATTGTGAATTATCTTTCTAAGTGTATAAAGATAATTGAATTAAATTGTTTTAACCTTTAAAACAACTTGGCCTTAAAAGATACGTTTTGGATTTCGATGAGACCGGGATCGGGTTTCCGTATACCGGATTTCCAGGTCTGGAGACCCGAATACCACATCGATCCAAATTAACGATAGGTCGTGAATCAAGTGAAGATGAAGATTCAGAGTGCAAGGGTTATTGTCGTTAACTCTGAGGGTGATTCCAATACGAGTGTAACGAGATAATGCCTTCGGTTTCGTTCGAACCCGGAACGAACTTGTATGGATTGAATGCTTTCAGAACATTGTCAGGTGGACGATGAGCATTCTAAGTGATGTGTTCTGTTTTAAGGTAATCGTGACCTCAAGCCTCACAAACCGGGAATGGCTAAAACAGGGGAGGTGCAGCAAGGTTAGTGGGTAGCACCCAAGTAGGACAAGATTATCTCTGTCTAGAGGTCCCTTCTTATTATTATTCGGCTGTGTGGGCAGTTGTGAGCTCCAACTGCTGGGATATCTTGTGCGGGAATTATCCAGTAAGGGATGTTCCGGCCTTGTGTTGCAGGGGATTGGGAGTGATCCTCGGTACGGTGATCTAGGCCACGTACTGTAACGGGCGGTACCCCGGTAGCCCTGCCATTGATGGAATCCAAACTCCAATAAGTGCCGTACGTTTTAGTTGTGCCCAACTATGTTGGAACGTGAGATGTAAGCATTCCAGCTATTTCATATTTATTTGAAAACCCTAGACCTATTATAATACAATCGAATTTCCTATCAAATGTTTTGGTTAGCGTAAGGTAAAAACTTACCCATGTTTATTTGTGGGGAGTCTTACGTGATACCTTTGTTTCAAAAGGTTTTGAAGTTAAGCAACTTTAACCTGTTACTCACACCAGACCCATGTCTGACCCAAGTTGTTTATTTCTGTTTTATAAACTCTTGGGTACTCAAATTTTTACGAGTAGCCAAGGGATTCAGGTTTAGCTTTGACGAGTAATCTGGAGGAGCAATGGAGCAGGAGGCTTCGGCGTTGTAGATATAGATAGTAGTTTTCCGCTGTGTTGATCTTTGTATTGATCTGTATTGTGTTGAGATGTAATAACTAGACAGATGTTTATAACTGTCTAGTATGTGATGTGTAATCTGTGTAACTCTGATAGATGATGTATATGATACTATGTAATATTTATGTGATATATTATATTTCGTTTCGTTTCCGCTGTGAGTATCTGTTGTTGTTTTCTTTTCTCTTCTTCTCTTTTCTATTTCTCACCCCTTTCTTTCTTTCTGTCGATGCGATTTTCCGGGAGTGGAAAGTCGGGTCGTCACAGAAATAAAAGGGACATCTAGACAGGGATGACCTTACTCTCAAGTAGGGGCTACCCACGAAGCCTTGCTGCATAACCCCTGATTTTCAGTCATTCCCGGTTGATGAGGCTTGAGGCTAAACGATACCTTTATAGCACATATCCCTTAGAATGCCCATCGTCCACCTGACGATGTCACGAAAGCATTCGTCCATACAAGTCCGTCCCGGGTTCGAACGGAACCGAAGGCACTATTCCTACTACATCCATTTTGGAAATATCCTCAGGATTAGTAGCGACTAGCCCTTGCACTTCACTGCTCCATCTTCGACTCCGAAATCGTTACACGAAACGTACAAACCGGATCGAAGTGGTATTCGAGTCTCCAGACCTAGAATCCCGGTATACGGAAACTCGATCCCGGTCTCTTCGAAACAATCAACGCATTTGGCCAATATTGATAGTCGGTTATTTAACTATCAATTTACATCCACAAGCAACCATCACACAATAAATAATTTCCCACATTATTTATTTGCCCAAATATCTTTCCAAGATATATTTATATTTTCAAACTCCTTTTGAAAACAATTTCAAACAGTTTCCGCTTACGGAATACATTTTCCCAAATATTTATTTCTCTGAAACACCAAGTACAAAATACTTTAGATTTAAAAATAATTTAAAAGCACTTTACTATAAATATACTTTATAATATTGAAATTTAAAAACTACTTTAATACCTTAACAAAATATATACTTAAGGAATATTTAAAATGAAACCACTTTACAAATATAAACTAAATTTCTCTTTTAAAACATAATAGCAAATCACTTTTATATAATTACTACAATAATAGATTTTTGAAAATACTTACTTTAGACTTTAACATTTAGAAATAATCAATCTTCTAAAATATGCTTTTTTAAAACATATTAAACTTTTAACTTATATTTAAAATTGCCTTGGAAAAACGTACTTGGCAATCCAGAGAAATACACTTCTCATTTCCATCTTTTAAAAATAAACCAACATTTATTTTTAAACCAATCCATATCCTTTTATAAATTCCCATCTTGAATTTATATCCTCAAATATCCACTGATATTTTATTTTACTTTATAAACCCAGTTTATATCTCCAAAATCTCATTTCTCTTTTAAAAACCCAAGTTTTTAAACACTTAAATCAATTTCCAATTGATGGAAATTGATTTCCATTTTACTTTACTTTGAAGTAAATTTCCCTATTTACTTCAATTATTTCAAATACATTAACTTTCATCTTTTATTTCCTTATTATGAGTTAAAACCCTTTTTTTTACTAAAATACCAATTTCGGATTTCCAAACTTCTTCAATTAAAATTTTAATTAAATTAAATCTTTAAATTTCAATAAAATCAATTCTTTTATATTTTTAAATAATATCACTTTAGTTAAAGATTTATTTCTTCACTATTTAATTCAAAATCCTCTTTTCCCATATTTGTTCGAATTAAGAAATTTCTTTATTTTTTTTACAATTCCTTATTTAATTTATTCGAATTCACTAGAATTATTTAACTTAAATTTTACTCTTTTATTTCTTTCCAAAATTCAATTCAATTGCTTTTGATAACTCATTATACTGGGAAATTCAATCCAACCAGATTATCCAATATAAATCATCACAGGATATCAAAAATCATATCACAGAATATTTAAACAAAATTAAATATTTTGAGGAATCCAGTTGGATCCCTCCAACCTGTTTCCCTGCATCCACAGACGTTAGCACAATACCAATTCCACTTCAAGGTGGAATATCGCGGTATATGGGTTTTATAAAATATCATCCGCTATTATGCGGCGCATAGGGTCTCATCCGCTATATAAATGCGGGAATATCAACTCCAATATATACATATGCCAATATGTATATATTGTTGTATACTACTATATATATATAGCACATCAACCAATGCAATCATCCAATCAATTATTTAAATTTTACCATTTAAATTTAAATTAGAATTCAACTGAGTGAGATTAACTCACCTTTTACCAAAGATTTATAATCCGATCCACGCCGGCTTGTTTTCTTTAAGAATTTAACCTTGTACAAACATTACAGGATTTATAAGTATTTGAACTAACCGAACAATTAATTTTCTATTCGATAAAATTTAATTGACCAAGGGTTTTATTTTAAACTAATAATTTGGGTTTAAACTAACAATTTATCTTATGACTAAAGTAATTAAATAGTTTGTTAAACAAATTAATTTCCATAAACTTATTTTAAAATTAAATTGGTAACTTAAAAATGTGTACTGGTTTTTTTTTTATCGTTAAACTTGGTATTTTAAATGTTCCACTGTTATTGATTCAACTAAAATAAGTTTCCAAATCTCCTATCACATTATCATACAGCTTTTCCAGTAAAAATTTAAATCCAGAAATTAAATAAATTAACTCTCTGAGTATTTTAAATTAAATATCGCAGTTACAAGTTAACGATTATATCATCAAAACATCTACATCTAAAACATCAAAAACTCGGTAATTACCTTCATAGCCTTCGGTCCTACACTTCGACCACCAAGTCGCAACCCTAAATCGACGCTCCCCGCTCGGAAACAGCTGTCTTCACTCGAGCACTGCCCAAAACACACCGAAATCGAAACTCAGGCAATCGCCTACTGCCCTAGTTCACATGTTCGCGAGCCTCCATCGACCTGAGTACGAACCCACTCGCTTCGTCCTCCTTCACGTCGCTCCACCCCAGAGCGCCACGCATACATCATTGCCGACGCACGCGCCTGCTTATGCGACCCCTCAAAGCATCCCACGCGAGCCCTTGCCCTTCGCGAGATCGTCTCCTGTCGAATTGATCGACTCTAGGTCGTACGCGATACGAAGATGATTCGTGAGTTTTAATTTGAAATTTAAGAGGAATTTGGTATTTGATTTAACTGCAAGGAAATGGGGAAAGAAAGGAATTGAATCCCCTTTATGAACTCGGCCATTATTCGTGAATGCTGAGAGAAAAGGAAAAGTAGTGGCCTAAACGAGAAAAGGGACAAGATTTTTTTTTAATTTTCGTTAGAATGATTTTGGCTTCCGAGATAAGGCAAAGAGTACGTGATGCTGTAGAGAGTGGGTCGGCTGAGATGAAATAGATCGACTGTGTGAAAAGAGTTTGACAGATGAAAAGATGAATGATATTTAATTTAAAATGATTTATTATTTTCGAAGCATTTTTACCTCGTACGATCACACGAAAGCTCCGAAAATTTCGAAATTTAAAATTCGATGATAATACAATATTACGGATCCAATGGAACTGGTTTCGTCGAATTCCGAGACTGTGCCTCGGAAGGCTATATTTTAAATTCAATTTAAACGATATATTTTTAAAACTGAACAAAACACTTTTAAATCCCATTTTAAAAGTTCTATTATCTTCAATATCATTAATATGAAATTTCTAAGCCTTCAAATTATTTTTAACGAGCTTAAAAATCAAGATTCAATATATTACCCAATTCCAATAATTTAATTCAATAATTAATTATCCCTTAAATACTGATATTTGAAATTTAAGTTAAAATTTAACCCTTTTGAATATTTAAAATCAATTAAATATTCCTAGATCAACATTCAAAAATTCCGGGTCGTCACATTCCTCCCCCCTTAAAAGAATTTCGTCCCCGAAATTACTAGTTAGGAAGAATGTCCCATATCCCGTTAGTTATTCCCCAAATTCAAACAGTTTTAACAATACCCAAACAATCTTTTATTAATGATACACGAATCATCTTTTAACTTCCCAAACTTATTCATAAGTTCAACCCATACCACCTACTTATCCATTCAAATTTAAATTTGAATTCAAATTTTGAATTATCAAAATTTCCTCAAAATTTTTCTAACTCTCTAAATTTCCGAAAAATTTTGCCAGCGTCTCCTTTGCGCGGCTAGCTCGGTACTACTACAAAATGGCTCTACGGCCTCCCAATCTCAAAAAGAAAACAAAAAGCCAAGTGGCTGGATCAAAAACCCAATCAAATTTCATATAGAAATTCAAATACATACCTTTTGTCGGGCCATTAAATTTATCTTCTAAAATCAAAATCCCAATTTATCCATTGCTTTTATACACCTGTATATCCTACTAAGCAATAATATTCAATCACAATTCCAAAGTCATTTTATACTTTCCTTTACAAATTTTCAATATTTGCTTTACCTAAGCCGTACGATGCACATATATCATCCGTACGCAATATCAAATCCGATCGCTCACTCGATCACACAATTTCACTTCCGAACTAGTATTGTCCACCCGACTTCCTAGTGCGGACTCAGATTTGGTTTCTTGATCAGAAACCGTCATTCTCCTTGCATAGCCACCAACTATGATAGAGAATTTCCAGAATCAATCAACAATCCATATCCAGGTTCGCCGTCGAAAATCGAGTGATAAATCCTGATTCGGATCGATAAAACTATCTCAAAATTCTGTGCTCGAATCCGGATCAAATAGTTATGCGAATAAAATAATATACGTACATCCTACGTATAAATTCCAATTGATTATCAATTATATCAATTTCCTTTTTATTCACATTCATTTGATTGTTATTCACTTATCACACTTATCCCATTCACATCTTCAAATTTTTAATCGTCATTCAATTATTCACCTAGAATAATTTTCCTCCATACCAAATTTACTTAAGAATTCACCATTCATTTCTTAAGTCCAATATAAACATCTTATATACTTCTTGGATTTGTTTTACTTCATTTTTGAAGTTTATATTTATTTTCACTTCCCCATTGAAGTTTATTTTCATTACTATTTACTTAGCCCTTACAATTTCATTTAAACTCAAATTGGCTTCCATTTTGAATATGGATTAGTTTCACTTACTAATTAATTTAAATCTCAATTAAAAGTTTATTTGCAAGCTTACTTTCCTTAGTTCTTTCGATTTCACTTACTTTACATTCATATTTAAACTAGATTCAATTATTCGGTTCCAATTCCATTTGCTTAGCAAATTTAGATTATTTATCGTTAATGAAAATTTTCAAAAATTTCAAAAATTTTCTAACTCCCAAAATTTACGGAAAATTTTGGCAGAGTCTCCCTTGTACGGAGGGACTTCTGCGATATCGCAGGATGCACAAATATATATATACATCGGCCTCAGGCCGGAAATCACAATATATATCAATATATGCAGTTCATATCTCCTATTTTGAATTTTTGCGTAAGCGTACCTTATTATAGCAATTTTTTTTTTAAGCAAAGCAGTGATTTATTTAGCAATTAGTGCAACCCAAAATCAGCTATACGGCTTCCCTGAACCTGTACTTACTTACTTCAAAAATGTAAGTACCAAGATCATGCAACTTAACAACATTTTACATATTTAACTAACAAACAAGAGAATTTCCATGAGGAAAGTAGATTAAACAACACTTATAAGCAATGTTTTGGTTCCAACATTAATTTAAATTGTTACAACCCATTTATGTACGACTACATCCAATTTAAATGGTTCACATCTCAATTTCTCACATTCGGCTCATTTTAGCAAATCAAACTTATATTTAATTCAATTGATCTCAAAATCAATTTATTTAACTTCTATCAACTGATAGAATTTCAATTTACCTTACTTACGTCAAACGACGGTTTATTTTATGCAGTTTTGACGATATCCATAAGAATAAATAATTGCTTAAGTTTCATAACCAATTTAAATTGATTCCAATTCAATTTATTTTTAACTCTCTTCCATTTTAATATAAGTGGTATATTCATTGAATCCAATATAACCTCTAATCCACATTCAATACTTATTCCTGAATTGTATTATATTAATAACAATGCCACTTCAATCATTTCTGCTTACTTGAATTTATTTACAATTCAAATTATCACTATTACACTCCAATTCCATTATTCATTTATACTTCCACTTTTATTACCAAATTCAAATTCCATTAACATATCCACTTTTCTAATTTATTCCAAATTAGCACACTTCTTTTTACAATTCAATATTTGATTTTTACTTCGAAATCACTTAACTATTTTACTGAAGTTCGATCTATTTTATAATTCAAGTTTTGGATTTACATCCATTTTTCACAATTCAAACAACCTTTATTTTGGCTTATTTATTCCACTTCTAAATTTTATAAGCCACAATTTATTTATATCCATACTTCCATCTATTTAAATTCAATCCCATTTATACTTTTACTTTTAATTAGGGATTATACAATTTATTTAACTAATATATATTTTATTTTCCTCATCATTCCATAAACATTTTAAATAAGATTCCAGAGTTTAAACAATTTCCCAGAATTTCAAAATCACTTTTGAAATCAACTATACCCAAAACCCTTTTCAATTCCAAAACCAAACTCAGTTTTGCAAACAAACACCAGCCCATACATCTAGGTAGCAATTTCTCTTTCAGAAACCCGAAAATGAACATCGATGATGCTGCAGTCATCACCGAAGTTATTTCCCAGCGACCGAAAGAGAATTTAATGCTTTTATCTCTTTAAAAACACTTTCAAATATTTTTAATTTCCAAATCTCACAAGATTTCAACTCAAAAATATTCCTGAAATAATACTATTATTTCTCCAAAACCCTTTTGAAACCATTTCCAAACTCAAAGGAATTTTAAACTTCACAAAATTCCAAATTTGAAATCCATCTTGATTTATTTTCAAATGTTCCTCTGGAATCCTATTCCCAATTATAAATCATATTTATAATTCACAGTTACAAATTTCACTTTATTATCTGAATTTATTTTCTTAACCTAGGTTATGATTCCAATTTCCTATTCAATTTGATATTTAAATGATACTAATTTAATATTATCACTTCCTAACAATCAAACATCCATATATAAGCTAAATAGCTTACAAAAACTTTTCTTTTTATATACAAAAATAATTTGGGTAAAATTATTTCATTTACCCCATTTTAAAACAATATTATGTCGGTTTATCTCGTTTAAGAGTTTAGAAATCCCTATCGATGTTGTGGCGTCCCACACATCGACCAGAATCCATAAACACTCAACCGATAAATCAACACCATATAAAACCATTTTATATTCACTAACAAATACGCGCTCATATCTATTAATACTCTCAAAATTCCCACCAGAGCCAAGGTTATCGCTAGCCTAAGCTTTGATACCACTGTAACGTCCTAGGCTTTTCAACCTTCAGCAACGGTTCACGACCGGTAGGCTTTTCAACCATCCCAGCCCCGCTGTGGCTTACAGTGATACCTCGGGTTTGCTTTTACGGCCACCCTCTCGAGTCGCAACCAACCCCAAAAGGCCTTATACTACCCCCGGGGACATGTAGGGGTAAGAGTCTCCCGTTCGCCACCTAACGCAAAGCGAGAACCCCTATCACGCTGTAATGTAGCAAACCCGATCCCGGTCTCTTCGAAATAATCAACGCATTTGGCCAATATTGATAGTCGGTTATTTAACTATCAATTTACATCCACAAGCAACCATCACACAATAAATAATTTCCCACATTATTTATTTGCCCAAATATCTTTCCAAGATATATTTATATTTTCAAACTCCTTTTGAAAACAATTTCAAACAGTTTCCGCTTACGGAATACATTTTCCCAAATATTTATTTCTCTGAAACACCAAGTACAAAATACTTTAGATTTAAAAATAATTTAAAAGCACTTTACTATAAATATACTTTATAATATTGAAATTTAAAAACTACTTTAATACCTTAACAAAATATATACTTAAGGAATATTTAAAATGAAACCACTTTACAAATATAAACTAAATTTCTCTTTTAAAACATAATAGCAAATCACTTTTATATAATTACTACAATAATAGATTTTTGAAAATACTTACTTTAGACTTTAACATTTAGAAATAATCAATCTTCTAAAATATGCTTTTTTAAAACATATTAAACTTTTAACTTATATTTAAAATTGCCTTGGAAAAACGTACTTGGCAATCCAGAGAAATACACTTCTCATTTCCATCTTTTAAAAATAAACCAACATTTATTTTTAAACCAATCCATATCCTTTTATAAATTCCCATCTTGAATTTATATCCTCAAATATCCACTGATATTTTATTTTACTTTATAAACCCAGTTTATATCTCCAAAATCTCATTTCTCTTTTAAAAACCCAAGTTTTTAAACACTTAAATCAATTTCCAATTGATGGAAATTGATTTCCATTTTACTTTACTTTGAAGTAAATTTCCCTATTTACTTCAATTATTTCAAATACATTAACTTTCATCTTTTATTTCCTTATTATGAGTTAAAACCCTTTTTTTTTACTAAAATACCAATTTCGGATTTCCAAACTTCTTCAATTAAAATTTTAATTAAATTAAATCTTTAAATTTCAATAAAATCAATTCTTTTATATTTTTAAATAATAGCACTTTAGTTAAAGATTTATTTCTTCACTATTTAATTCAAAATCCTCTTTTCCCATATTTGTTCGAATTAAGAAATTTCTTTATTTCTTTTACAATTCCTTATTTAATTTATTCGAATTCACTAGAATTATTTAACTTAAATTTTACTCTTTTATTTCTTTCCAAAATTCAATTCAATTGCTTTTGATAACTCATTATACTGGGAAATTCAATCCAACCAGATTATCCAATATAAATCATCACAGGATATCAAAAATCATATCACAGAATATTTAAACAAAATTAAATATTTTGAGGAATCCAGTTGGATCCCTCCAACCTGTTTCCCTGCATCCACAGACGTTAGCACAATACCAATTCCACTTCAAGGTGGAATATCGCGGTATATGGGTTTTATAAAATATCATCCGCTATTATGCGGCGCATAGGGTCTCATCCGCTATATAAATGCGGGAATATCAACTCCAATATATACATATGCCAATATGTATATATTGCTGTATACTACTATATATATATAGCACATCAACCAATGCAATCATCCAATCAATTATTTAAATTTTACCATTTAAATTTAAATTAGAATTCAACTGAGTGAGATTAACTCACCTTTTACCAAAGATTTATAATCCGATCCACGCCGGCTTGTTTTCTTTAAGAATTTAACCTTGTACAAACATTACAGGATTTATAAGTATTTGAACTAACCGAACAATTAATTTTCTATTCGATAAAATTTAATTGACCAAGGGTTTTATTTTAAACTAATAATTTGGGTTTAAACTAACAATTTATCTTATGACTAAAGTAATTAAATAGTTTGTTAAACAAATTAATTTCCATAAACTTATTTTAAAATTAAATTAGTAACTTAAAAATGTGTACTGGTTTTTTTTTATCGTTAAACTTGGTATTTTAAATGTTCCACTGTTATTGATTCAACTAAAATAAGTTTCCAAATCTCCTATCACATTATCATACAGCTTTTCCAGTAAAAATTTAAATCCAGAAATTAAATAAATTAACTCTCTGAGTATTTTAAATTAAATATCGCAGTTACAAGTTAACGATTATATCATCAAAACATCTACATCTAAAACATCAAAAACTCGGTAATTACCTTCACAGCCTTCGGTCCTGCACTTCGACCACCAAGTCGCAACCCTAAATCGACGCTCCCCGCTCGGAAACAGCTGTCTTCACTCGAGCACTGCCCAAAACACACCGAAATCGAAACTCAGGCAATCGCCTACTGCCCTAGTTCACATGTTCGCGAGCCTCCATCGACCTGAGTACGAACCCACTCGCTTCGTCCTCCTTCACATCGCTCCACCCCAGAGCGCCACACATACATCATTGCCGACGCACGCGCCTGCTTATGCGACCCCTCAAAGCATCCCACGCGAGCCCTTGCCCTTCGCGAGATCGTCTCCTGTCGAATTGATCGACTCTAGGTCGTACGCGATACGAAGATGATTCGTGAGTTTTAATTTGAAATTTAAGAGGAATTTGGTATTTGATTTAACTGCGAGGAAATGGGGAAAGAAAGGAATTGAATCCCCTTTATGAACTCGGCCATTATTCGTGAATGCTGAGAGAAAAGGAAAAGTAGTGGCCTAAACGAGAAAAGGGACAAGATTTTTTTTTAATTTTCGTTAGAATGATTTTGGCTTCCGAGATAAGGCAAAGAGTACGTGATGCTGTAGAGAGTGGGTCGGCTGAGATGAAATAGATCGACTGTGTGAAAAGAGTTTGACAGATGAAAAGATGAATGATATTTAATTTAAAATGATTTATTATTTTCGAAGCATTTTTACCTCGTACGATCACATGAAAGCTCCGAAAATTTCGAAATTTAAAATTTGATGATAATACAATATTACGGATCCAATGGAACTGGTTTCGTCGAATTCCGAGACTGTGCCTCGGAAGGCTATATTTTAAATTCAATTTAAACGATATATTTTTAAAACTGAACAAAACACTTTTAAATCCCATTTTAAAAGTTCTATTATCTTCAATATCATTAATATGAAATTTCTAAGCCTTCAAATTATTTTTAACGAGCTTAAAAATCAAGATTCAATATATTACCCAATTCCAATAATTTAATTCAATAATTAATTATCCCTTAAATACTGATATTTGAAATTTAAGTTAAAATTTAACCCTTTTGAATATTTAAAATCAATTAAATATTCCTAGATCAACATTCAAAAATTCCGGGTCGTCATAGTTAAATTATAACTGCACTAAGTTTGAATACTATCAAACACAATCAAGATTATTACTTTATTACATAATGTGATGCCCCACCTCTATACCCACGCTAACCAAGAACACTATGATGTAGTGCTGTCAATTAGCACGGAGAATAAGGCTGTTGAGGAGCGACCATCCGTGTAACTTCTTTGCGCGAGCACCGATATGTCAGATAGAATAGAATGCATATCTTTTAAAGAGGAAATCCAACATACCGATACAAACACAAAGCTATCACATGGTGGCTATATATAATCTTCGGAAACAAATATAGAAATAAACATAACACAAATCAGTCACAGACAATTCATATCACAAAGGCGGAATAAGATATGAATATTACACCTAAAAGTGTACATCAGAGTAGTGGTCTAATAAGATCCACAATAACACAAAAGAATAGATACAAGTGCAAGACAATAGAATACGTATACATCAAGGAGTCTCATCACAAATGCATACAACAAAAAAACTACTAAACTAGAGTAGTTAGCCAAAAGTCAGAAGATGGCTCCAGATAAGAAGTCATGAGGAAGCACCTGTAAAATCTCAGTCTGACCCGAGTATTATTTAAGAAGAAAATAATAAATGGATCAGTCTAGCTATAATTATCAGATAAAATGAGGTAGAATATGAGATATGATAATAGAACGTATGATAACAAAAAGGTGTCATAGTATGAAAAGTATACATTAGAAATCCCACAAAAGTCATACAATATCTCAATAATCTCAAAACAGAGAAAAGAATGTCATATTCTTAATTTAATTCACCAAGCCACAATAAAATGACATACTCATCAATGTCAATGGTAAAAGCTGGTGAAACATAAAATTCCAGAAATCAATAATTAGAAATCCAGAAATCACAAGAAAAGGATGGCCAATCCCAAACAGGAGCATGAAAGCCGGTACATTGACGCAGTGCAAACGGTACGTCCAATGAACCAGAAAGCCGAGACATCGATGTAGTACAAACGGTACATCAGATGAATCAAACATTGACGCAGTGCAAACGGTACGTCCAATGAATCGGAAAGACAGAGACATCGATGTAGTACAAACGGTACATCAGATGAATCGAACATTGACGCAGTGCAAACGGTACGTCCAATGAATTGAACAATGACGTAGTGCAAACGGTACGTCCAATGAACCAGACAGACAATACAATTCAGAACATTGACGCAGTGCAAACGGTACGTCCAATGAATTAGAAAGCCAAGACATCGATATAGTACAAACGGTACATCAGATGAATCAAACATTGACGCAGTGCAAACGGTACGTCCAATGAATCGGAAAGACAAAGACATCGATGTAGTACAAACGGTACATCAGATGAATCGAAACACATTAAAAGTACTTGGGTTGCCAGCCCACAAAGAAATGAGACGAAGCTCAATAAAATGAAGTACAGTCCTTCATACGGACAAAGAGACATCGCACAATTGCTAGTCTAAATCATAAAATGATCATCATGATCAGCGAGAAGTGTCAATCACACCAAGCTAGTAAATATATGAGTTTAGCTTCATGTCCCATAACCACTTGCTTAACTTAAATATTTACGAACAAGCTGTAAATCTTCACTAGGAAATTGTCACGAAAAGGGTTCAATCGAACAAGTCCAAGAGCTAACCGACGAAGTGAACGCAAGCGTTTCATACCACTCGTTTTACTAAGTCGTTTAAGTCGATTTCTCATTCGAGTGAAGTAAAGGCTTATATATATTAGTAGATTGGAAATCGGTTTGAGAAAACGAACTTTTGATATTAAAAATAGTATTGAAATCGATTTGATGAAAGAGTTTTGATATTTACTACTAGTATTAAAACCTTTATATCTTTAAAGTGACAAGTCATAAAACGGTTGTTGGAACAATCTATCACAAAAATTCACATTCGGAGACGTGAATAAAATCCAAGGAAATCAGCTCAAAATGCATCAAAGTGGAAGTTCTGATGAATGCTTTTCAGATAAGATTGCCTACGCAGAGTAATACGGGGTTCGACCTAGTGAAGGCAAGCTGGTCCAGTGGTAGCATGACCGAGCTAAGGAATGGTGCGACTCAACCAGATGAACGACTTAAGGAAGGCAAGCGACTTACGACTTAAGGGAGGCAAGAGACTTACGACTTAAGGGAGGCAAGAGACTTACGACTTAAGGGAGGCAAGCGACTTACGACTTAAGGGATAAGGTCATACGACCTAAGTGGAGTTAAGGGAGGCGAGCGACTTAAGGTCCAACGACCTACGGCTTAACAGAGTCGAGCGACCTACGACCTAGCAAACGAATGTCTTAACGACCTAAGCCTTGAACGACTTAGTGGAACGAACGACTTAACGACCTAAGCCTTGAACGACTTAACGACTTAAGCCTTGAACGACTTAACGACTTAAGCTCAAATACAAGCTACGAGCTAAAGTTGGAACGACCTAGTGAAGTTAGGTCGAGGACGACCTACGACTTAAGGCCTGGAACGACCTAGTGAAATTAGGTCGGGGACGACCTACGACTTAAGCCAGGGCGAGCGAGCTAACTGCAAACGACTTAAGCCTTTAACTCGTGAACGACTTATGCCTTTAACTCCTGAACGACTTATGCCTTTAGCTCGTGAACGACTTAACATTTTGCCTGGAGATTATAGGTCGGCAACGACCTACGACTTAAGGGCCAGAACGACCTAACTCCGAACGAGCTAAAAATGGCCAGAACGACCTAGTAGCAGTTTTTCACCAAAATCACTAAATTTTGGAGTTTTTCGCCAATCCAATCCAAACCAAATGCAAATGTTGATGCTAGGGTGATAGGGAATCATTCCCAACAGTCCAATGACAATCATAGGCAAGATGTGAGATCAAAAATCTCACCTTTTCACGGAATTTGATGAAGACGAAGCTCGGGGGCAAAGCAAAGATCAACCACAAGCTTGAATCAATGTCTTCACTTTGAATTTGGAGTTAGATGTTGAATTTGCTAAAGAACTTGAGCTTGGAATTTTAATTTCCTATTCCCTCCACCATTTTTGCTAAAGCTTCAAAGTTTATGCAAGTAGATGAAGAGAAGGAAGGGGTTGGGCTGAGTTAGAAGAGGTGCAGCCCAAACCAAAAGCCCAACACAAAAAGTGACGAAAATTTCACTATCTCCAAACATATCGAAGTTTACACACAAAAAGATCGCAAACGTCATTTTGAACTCAATGGGGATGGTCTCGAGTCCTAATTTGACCGTATGCAAAAAGTAGCTTTTCGGACTAACATCCGACTAACGATAAAATATTTAAATATAAAATCGATAAATATGCGGGTTGTTACACATAATGTAGTTACAATATTCAAAGGCAGCCATAATTGTATAATTCAAAAAAAATATTCCTTTCAAATATGTTAAAAGATAATAAATACATTATAATAATCTAGGTAAAACTACTATGTAATGTTTATGATCATCATAATAATGCTGTTACAGAAACACGGTACACAGCGGTGACACAAAATAATTGTGCAATTAAAGCTGCTATATAAAATTATGATTTTAAAAAATTATTTTTAGCTATCAACAATGGATATCATTGGAAAGCAAATTAAATTTGAGATTTAATAATGAAAACGATTCTTAAATCCAATCAATGTAGAAAAAGTTATCACATTTTAAAGTTTGGAATATAAAGAAATTAAAAATGCGACTGTTCAATTGCCAAATTTCAAGGGGGCCTATGTGAGCTTGAAATTCAACTCACTAATAATAATATATTATAAATAAAAGATAGAGACATATTCAGTGTTATCAGTTCATTACCAAATGCAAACTTCAAAAAATAATGATACAATTGTGTTATTCTTATTGCAATGTTACCAGTTCATATTTTATGTTGTTTGCATAGGCAGCAGATCAAATTCTACTCTATCACATAAAGTATATATGCAAGACACTATAACATAATGGGGATTTTAGAGCTTAAAAATGAAAGATATTAGATTCATGTATGTTTATTTTATTTATACGGACGTTACACATACAGCTCAAAGACCAAAACTACATACCGCACACAGTCCTAGGTTTATCCTGGGCTATTCTTTCATAACACAAAGCATATTTTCTATTTGTGAATACCACCAATTATTAATTTCCATAAATAATGAATGAAGGAGATTTTGTAGAAGACACGGAAACTGAGAACAGAAATTGGTATCACATCCAACCACTGATTATTTACTGATGCACACAATACGAAAAATATTTCATGTTAATATTGCAGTGTCAGCAAACTGAAAATATGAACTCAGTAGTGTCAGCAAACTAAAAATATCAACAACAAAAAATCATCCAAACCCATAAATTATTTCCCACTTTTGCACTGTTGCCCCAAGCAGCAGGCTTGCCAGCCAGCCTTACCTAGGGCCAGGCCTGCTTACTCATGACATAAACGTTCCAAGTTTCAACATAGTTCATATATCTATGTGATGTTTATATGTAAGGTAGCAGCAAAATAATCCGTTAATGTGATAATAATTTTTCCAGATATCCAATTTAATTCATAACACGTCACAACATTTTCTTCTCAGAATGGCAGTTTGGTACATTACGTGTATATCAATATTAAGCCTATTTTTGCCGGTGATTGTCGGATTAATTCTAATGTATCTGGAAATTGGAATGAACTTTTATTGCTATATTTGATTGAAAAAATACTTTCCATGTATAGCATGTATATTACTGTGTGAATTATTATTAATTAAAAACAAAACTTTTACGCACAATATCAAAATTACACACTTGTATATGCATATATTGAATATAATGAAAAGAACATCCAACTTAGAAAGCTCGACTTACAGTCTTTTACAATTCTGGTGTTCACATCTTATAAATTTAACTAAAAACTATGAAATAGAATTTTATGCTTAACTATTTGACAATAAATTACTGTAGGTTTTAGGCATACATATTGGTTTTTATATATAGATGTAATCTACTAACAAAAACATATAAAAATCAACTTTAAATTGTATCAACTTTTTACTCCCCTGAAACTAATAATCACCGAAGTTTCACCCCATTTTAGTCCACTTTCAGTTTTGTAACTGGGGTTAGATAGCATGCTTTGCTTACATATATATACCTTTGAATTTATGCAAGAAATTATAAAGAAGTTGTATCATTTAAATATAAAATTTGCACAAAAAAGGAGAACATTATCTAAATTTTAGATCAAATTTTTGAATGGCTCCGATTGATTTAGGTGATAGATTATTTTTGTTTTCCAAATTAAAATAGAAAATAGAGCATCTGATATTAATTGAACCTTAGCTATGCTCATTTCTATAATCTCATTTGTTGCAAGGATTTAATGGGAAAGATAGTATAATGATAAAGTAAAATAA
The DNA here is from genome assembly GCA_030737815.1 of Allium fistulosum. NCBI lineage: Eukaryota > Viridiplantae > Streptophyta > Magnoliopsida > Asparagales > Amaryllidaceae > Allium > Allium fistulosum. The sequence goes on from CM060903.1 coordinate 996,146,988, forward strand.
AATTATGGGGTAGCTATGCGATTATATCGCGCCGTTGTTTCAACGTAAACTCGCAATTTAGTGGTAGGTTAAATAAGTTTTTCTGTTAGACGACTGTGTTGCACGCAATAGGAGTGATGGTTGGAAATGATAATTACATGAATAAACGAAGCTATTATCAATTATTTTAATGTTAAATCTCCATTTATAAAACTGTTGTTATTTTTGTTCATAAAGACTGGGTTTATTTTATTTTTCACCGTTTAATGATCATTGCTTCATTGCTTACATATTTTTCCAGCATATCATTGACTTTTCATTGTGCTTTTTTAGACTTACATTGTAGAATTTCAGTGTATGAAGCTGAAGAAAATGAAACTAAATCAAAACTGGAAATAGTTTGGGATTATGTGTGGGGTATAGCACCATGTTAAAAAGTTTGCCTGTTGGATTCATGTTTGATACACAGACAGTGCAATTTTAGATGGTCAAATCAAAGTAGGTTATAATTTATTTACGCATGTTTCATTAAATGCTAATTTCAGCTTGCTTCTACGTTTATCATTTATCTTCATTTGATTACCTATCCCTCTATCTTGTATACACATAATTGCAAGATCAAGTTCAAACAACTGAGGTAAATACAAACACCCTTTTCATTTTACATCAACCTTTTACACACTGAGACACATGCACTCTTTTGTTCAATTTTTTTAAACTTTAATCTGACACAAATCAACACAATGTTTTGATTACAGGCTGATGGCGGTAAAAAGATTACAACCATTCTGCAGCAGGTTATCGGCAAAATACGAAATTTTCAGGCCAAACTTGATTTGTACGCTAAAGCTGCAGGCAAGAAAAATTGACTGCAAGCAGAATAGCTCTGCCTTTTGTCGACATCGCTTCATAGATGGAACATTCATTCTAAAATTCAGTTCATTTTTAACCTCTGAAAATCTATGCAGGAACACATAAATTTTTTTAAAAATTAACATGTATGTATTTTAAATCATATATACCGGAAGTTCATACATTCCTAGGGATCAATGTTAAAGAAAAACTAGAATGCATCGATCTAATCCAACATATTTGTAAACATTTAAAATATAAATTAAAAGTCGTACCAGACGCTTCATTAACATGTTAATGTGACGACCGCCCATGACCCCTGCACCGAATCTAGAGATAGTGCGCTGTAAAGTGTGCCAGGCAGCCATGGACGATTGTCAAGGTAAATTAAAACAACAGAATCTAACGTATTACTCACAGCGCATGGACAAAATACAATAGAACATATATATAGTGAAGCTTCACAGAATAGAATCTCATCAATAAAACTTCATAGGAGTTGAATACAAACATCTGAATAGTCAATACAACAAGCCTCACTACATATCACTCAGAGAATACAAAGCAGCGGAACATCCAGTACATATAATAAGAAGAAAATATGCAACCCTTCAGCTCGTCTTCGATATCAGCATCGTGAGAAGAGAACAGCACCTGTCACCTGCTACCTAGTCTGCCCGTCCCAAAATGGACGAACAGCCCAAGGCAATAAGAGTTAAAACATAAAGCCTTGAGTCAGACAACAGTCTTAGTGAGAAGTAAATTAACTAACAACATACCAAAAGAGCATAAAGGAAAAGGAATAGGAATACAACCCTCCCACTCCAACCTCTTTCTACAGTGATAGCCCCCAGACACACGCTAAGCAGAAGCAAACATAGCAGAGCATACAATGTAAAGTAAAGAAATTGTCACTCGAGTCAAGGGCGATGTTTTCCAAGCACAAACCCCCAAGGCCTAAACCAAGATCAGATAAGCACCCAGAAAACACTGCTCTTGAGACCGAATGACGATACAACCAAACATCCATGACTCTGACTATCACTGTTATCATTGCTTCGATATCACCGTTAATTGAATGACCGGCACATTCTTTCAGCCGTCCGTCAAGGGCTAATGGTAACCCCGGTTCTAGACATAACTCCCGCACGTCATCGTGACCCGTGCCTAGGACTATCGAATCTGCCCAGAGTACTTGACTACCCAATCAGTAGCCTTCAAGGACTATCGAATCTGCCCAACGTACTCTTGCTTTGAGCATGCTAGAACCTTCAACAACGATGAGATCTCAGCCTTCTAGTCGTCCTCCTCGACAACTATTTCCATACTAGCTCAAGCGCCTCTCGAGCATCCATTATCCTCAACCCGCTTGGAATGATCCCGTCTGGATTAGACCAAGACTATCTCATATCATACTTCGCTTCATCACATCCTCGCAAAGTCTCATCTCAACATCATCATCAAATCTATGCATAAGAGCTTCATCATCCGCTACAAATGCCACAAGCAGCTTTTCCCATTCAAGAGCCCTTCCCTTAGCTTTTGAATCATCCTCGATCTAAATCAAATCATCAATCATCTAATTCATAGCAATCAACCAAATCAAACATTAATCCAAGCAATCAAGCATTCAGATATGATCTAAGTAGACAATTATCACAATAATGGCAATTTCGTAATTAAAGAGTTGAAAGTCTAATAAGCATGAAAACATGAACAATATCTCTATAATCTTGATGAATGAACTTGCATAGGTTAACATGTAGTAAAATGGATGTAACATCATCATGAACAATGGATCTATATGGATCTACACTTAGGATGAAGAAAATGTATGAAAATCACTATTTTAACACCAAATCGAGCCAACAATCCGATATACTCCTTTGGATCCGTGTGAGAGATAATCACAACTCACCAAATCACCTAAACAACCCCAAATCAACACACTTCAGATCTAGACAGCGAAGGATCTAGCTTGATCTATCGCGAATCCGCTTCAAACGAAGAAATCTCACTTCAAAGGATGAAGATCTTCAATCTAAGCTCTTGAATCTTCAATTTGATCTTCAACTTGGATGGATGGAGTCACTAGATTAGAGTAGAGAAAAGAAGTGAAGAAGTGTAGAAGTCGAGCTCTCAAAATGGCAGCACTTCGTCGCTTCGAAATCCGAATCCCAAAAAATGAAGCCAACCCCCTTCTATTTATAGGCGAAAATCCCTTAAGTCGTAACTCGGAATTAGGTCGTCTCCGACCTACGACCTAAGACTCCCACCGACCTAAGCCTTAGCCAACAACTCCGACCTAACAGACCAAGCCTACGACCTAGCAGATCCCCGACCTAAAGCACGCGCCTCAACAGGGTATACGACTTATGACTTAACAGCAGCTCCGCCTAACACATGCGCATACGACCTAACGACTTAGTAAATAGCCGCATCCATATGACCTACGACTTAACTAATATGCGCGACCTAACAGGAGATACAACTTAGCGGCTTAACCCCTAAGTCGCTCACGACTTAATAACTTAGCAACTCTACGACTCACTATGCAACGACCTAACTTCCTTAAGTCGTCTAACGACCTAACTTCGCTAACCACTAGGTCGCTAACCTGCTAACCTTTATAAGTCGTCAACACATAGGTCGCTCGACCGACCTATCCTACCATACGACCCAAAATACTTAAGTCGCTAACTTACTCAGCTGACCTAACACTTAACCCATCCACGACCTAACTCTTAGGTCGTTTACGACCTAAACCCTTACCATCCATCATACGACCTAACTCCAAATCCTTAGGTCGCCAACCCCAACATCCTTAGGTCGCCTATTCTCCTTAAGTCGGCTACGACCTAAGCCTAAGCTTACTTACGACCTACCAGACTTCTCCGACTTAACCCCTTGCCGACCTAAACCCAAACGACCTAGAAATTAAACTATAAACGACTTATCAACAGTGTGACCAAATGTCAACTGTTTTACGAAGTTTCGATCCGTAAAAATACGGGTCGTTACATTCTCTCCCCCTTAGGAATTTCGCCCCCGAAATTCCAAACAAACAAGGCAATCAAAGACTATTCTGTACGCCTACCAACCATAACAATCAACAAGCCATGCATCCAATTCTAGCTTAGCGTACAGAATTCTAACACTAGAACAAGTTACAATATCGTGAGATGACACGACACCTTAGGGCCATACCTTGAAGAGTTCAGGATGAGCTGCCTTCATCCTCTCTTCCACCTCCCACGTACAATCGTCGTCATCATCACTCCATTGTATCTTGAGCAACTTAACTACCTTTCTCCTAAGCTGTTTCGTGTTGGTTTCTACAACACGAAGCGGCTTACGAGGTCTTCTATCGACTGGATCAACTTCGAAATCTTCACAGCTATCAGCAGAAACCACCATATTCGAGTCGTGCACATACTTCCGTAGATATGATACATGAAAAACATTGTGCACACTCGACATCTTCTCAGGTAACTCCAATCTATAGGCAAGCTTTCTAATTCGCTCGATGATAGGGAATGGTCCAACAAATCTCGGAGTCAATTTCCCTTTCTTCCCGAATCGAATAACATTCTTCAGTGGAGAAATCTTCACAAAAACCATATCACCTACGTCGAATTCCAAATTTTTACGACGCTTATCGGCATAACTCTTCTGAAGGTCTTGGGCTGCCTTCATTCGTTGCCGAATGATCTCTATACAATCCGAAGTCTGCCGAATCATCTCTGGCCCAAGTATCAACTTTTCTCCGGTCTCTAACCAACATGTCGGAGAGTTACACGGTCTTCCATACAATGCCTCATACGGTGCCATACCAATGCTTGACTGGTAACTGTTGTTGTATGCAAACTCCACCAAATGAAGGTGATCTTCCCATGATCCTCCGAAATCCAAAACACAAGCTCTAAGAAGATCTTCCAAAACTCGGTTGACTCTCTCGGTCTGACCATCTGTTTGAGGGTGATAAGCTGTACTCAAACACAACCCGGTTCCCAAAACTTCCTGGAAGCTCTTCCAAAATCCACTAGTGAACAATGGGTCTCGATCGCTCACTGTACTCTTCGGAATACCATGGAATCGAACTATCCACTTAACATACAACTCAGCCAACTTTGATGCAGTCCTAGTCGATCGAACAGGAATGAATCTTGCACTCTTGGTCAGACGATCTACAATGACCCAAATCCCTTCATTTCCCGTTCTTGTTCTAGGTAATCCATCAATAAAATCCATCGATACTTGCTCCCACTTCCATGTAGGAACTTCTAATGGTTGCAGCAATCCACTTGGCTTCTTCTGTTCGGCTTTTACCAACTGGCAGTTCAAGCACTTGGAAATAAAATTTCCAACATCCTTCTTCATACCTTCCCAGTAGTAGGTTCTCTTCATATCCCGATACATCTTATTTCCTCCTGGATGAATTGTCAACTTCGAGTGATGACTTTCCTTCAGAATTTCACTCCTCAATTCATCTATATCGGGAACAACTAGTCGTCCTTGCTTCCAAAGCCAACCCTCTCGATCGACCTCGAATCCTTTATCCTTTTCTGGATCCAATCCAGATTCCAAATCACGGATAATCTTGACAAGCTTATCGTCTCGCTTTTGGCTCTCGCCAATTCTTTCCACTAGAGAAGGTCTTATCGATAAGTTTGCCAACATCTCAGGTTCCAATTCATATCTAGGCCTGAAGTCAAATCCAGCTAAATACTCGAGATTCTTCCATTCTGAAAACATGGCTCCCAATCCCGCATGTCTCCGACTTAACGCATCTGCCACTGCGTTACCTTTTCCCGGAGTATAAGCTATACCAAAATCACGCCAAAAACTCTAGCCAACGTTGCTGCCGAAGATTCAAATCCTTTTGGGAGAAAAGATACTTCAACGACTTATGATCTGTAAACAACTCAAATCAAACTCCCAATAGATAATGTCTCCACATCTTCAGAGCAAAAACAATCGCCGCTAACTCCAAATCATGAGTCGGGTAATTCCTTTCATGTGGCTTCAGTTGTCGACTTGCATACACAACAACTTTATCCCTCTGCATCATCACTGCTCCAAGTCCAGTACCACATGCGTCGGTGTAAACCACCATCTCATCATTCCCACTTGGAATAGTCAAAACAGGAGCACTCGTCAATCTCTCTTTCAGGATTTCGAAAGCTTGCTCACACTTAGCTTCCCATCTGAACACTTGGTTCTTCTTCGTCAATCCTATTAACGGTGCAGCTATCTTGGAGAAGTCTTTAATAAACCGTCGATAATATCCTGCCAATCCAAGAAAACTTCTCACATCAGATGCATTCTTAGGTCTAACCCAATCCTGGATTGCTGCCACCTTAGCGGGATCAACCGCTATTCCGTTTCCAGATATCACATGGCCTAAGAACCTCACTTCATTCTTCCAGAAGTGACACTTCGAAAACTTAGCCTTCAGCTGATGTTTCCGTAAGATTCCCAAAATAATTCGCAAGTGCTTCTTGTGCTCTTCTTCCGTTCTGGAATAAATCAGAATATCATCCACGAACACAAGTACGAACTTGTTCAACTGATCTCTGAACACTCTATTCATAAGATCCACAAAATAAGCTGGTGCGTTAGTCAATCCAAACGGCATTACCAGCCACTCAAAGAAACCGGATGGTGTCCTAAAAGCTGTCTTCGGCACACTATCCTTAGCCACTCTCAACTGATGAAATCCCGTTGCCAAATCCATCTGAGAAAACACCTTGGCTTCGTGAAGCTGATCAAACAAGTCATCTATTCTCGGCAATGGATACTTGTTCTTCTTAGTCACCTTATTCAGCTCACGATAATCGACGCACAATCTCAACGACCCATCTGCCTTGGTTGCAAACACAACTGGTGCACCCCACTTGAACACACTACGCCGAATGAATCCATTCTGCAAAAGATCATCAACTTGCACCCTCAACTCCTGCTGTTCCCTAGGCGCCATCCGCCTAAGAGGCATCACAACAGGTCTGGCTCCTTCAACTAGATCTATATGAAACTCGATCTCTCTAGGCGGCGGCAACCCTTTGACTTCGTCAAAGACATCCTCAAATCCATTTGCGATTGGCACTAATGACAGTCCATCCCGTGGAACAACTAGCGAATACATGAAGCTCATGAAGACACCTTCTTCATGCTTACATCATATCACAATCTTTTGCCCCTCCACATTCTCGACTGTCACTTCCAGCCTCTCACAATCAACCTTTGCCGCATACTTCCTAAGCCAGTCCATACCCAAAATAATTCCGAACCCCGCAAAGTTCAGAACAAAGCAATCACAAACAAAAGAGCAACCATGACTCGATACAATCAGACCACGGCATAGCATACACAAACAAGACGAACCCCCAACTGGATTAGTCACAACCAATGGCCTATCAACAATATCCGGTTCCAAACATAACCGGCCTACGAGTTCACTACAAACAAACGAATGCGACGCTCCAGTATCAAACAGAATTCTAACTGGAACACCACATAGGAAAAGAGTACCTTGAACCACCACACTCTTTCCCTTCTCTTTAGCGGTAGGAGCTTTCGAAGACGACGGAACAGCTCCCAAAGCATAAGCTTGCACAATCTGCTTGTCCCTCCTCGGTTCTGGACAATTCTTCCTGAAAAGCCCCGGCTTGTCACAGTTGTGACACTTCATCGGTGCCTTCGGATTCTTACAATCCTTAGAGAAATGGCCCTTCTGCTGACAATTGTAGCAAGTCACTTCGCCCTTCGGCTTCTTCTGGCCATCCTTACCCTTCTGCTGTTGCTGCTTCCTCTTCTTGTTTCCACCTTGCTGAGGTTTATACTCTTCCCTGGTCACAGCAACAACAGATCCTTCCTTAGGAAACAGACTCTCGTGCCTAAGAGCTTTCTCCACAAGCTTCTCAAATGAATCGTCCAAATGATCCACCAACTGTCTCCCAAGATAACTGTCCAAGCCTGTCACAAACTTCTCATTCTTCTGATATGCAGATTCGATATACGATCGGGCATACTTGGACAAAGCTTCGAACTCAGAAACATACTCAAGAACTGGTCTTCCTCCCTGCTTGAGCTCCACAAACTTCTTGAACAGAACAGACTTCTGAGCTGTAGAAATGAACTTAGCTTCAAACCTGACTTGGAATTGCTCCCAAGTAATCTCTTCCTCCGGAGTATTGATGGTAATAGAGTTCCACCAAGCAGAAGCTCTCCCTTGAAGCTATCTTGATGCTAACTTCCTCTTAGTTGCATCCTCAATTCCCAAATCACCAAAAATCCTTCTACAAGCATCTATCCACCTCTGGACCTCAATAGTTGATTCCGTTCCCAAGAAAACCTTCCCTCCAAGAGCAGTATAGTCCTTGCACAACTTAGCAAAATCCACTGGTTTCGGAGTTTGGACTTGAACTCCAACATCTACTGCTGCCCCCGGAACTGTCATCCTTCTCATGATCGAAGTCATCATAGCTTCGAACATAGCTGCATAATCAGCAGTCCCCTCAGTAGCACGGCCTTCCCTAGCAGCTGGTCTCCCTCTTCGACTCATTCTCAATATCTATAAAAAGGAATGATCAGAACATCTAGAGAAACAACTGCATAAAGGACTCAAACTCTACTAAACTACTATATTATATATAGTATTCATCCATCAAAATACAATTACGTCTCTCATACATAGTTACGTCAGCGAGCGTTGGGTAAAATCGATTAACCAATGCTCTAATACCAAATGTGACGACCGCCCATGACCCCTGCACCGAATCTAGAGATAGTGCGCTGTAAAGTGTGCCAGGCAGCCATGGACGATTGTCAAGGTAAATTAAAACAACAGAATCTAACGTATTACTCACAGCGCATGGACAAAATACAATAGAACATATATATAGTGAAGCTTCACAGAATAGAATCTCATCAATAAAACTTCATAGGAGTTGAATACAAACATCTGAATAGTCAATACAACAAGCCTCACTACATATCACTCAGAGAATACAAAGCAGCGGAACATCCAGTACATATAATAAGAAGAAAATATGCAACCCTTCAGCTCGTCTTCGATATCAGCATCGTGAGAAGAGAACAGCACCTGTCACCTGCTACCTAGTCTGCCCGTCCCAAAATGGACGAACAGCCCAAGGCAATAAGAGTTAAAACATAAAGCCTTGAGTCAGACAACAGTCTTAGTGAGCAGTAAATTAACTAACAACATACCAAAAGAGCATAAAGGAAAAGGAATAGGAATACAACCCTCCCACTCCAACCTCTTTCTACAGTGATAGCCCTCAGACACACACTAAGCAGAAGCAAACATAGCAGAGCATACAATGTAAAGTAAAGAAATTGTCACTCGAGTCAAGGGCGATGTTTTCCAAGCACAAACCCCCAAGGCCTAAACCAAGATCAGATAAGCACCCAGAAAACACTGCTCTTGAGACCGAATGACGATACAACCAAACATCCATGACTCTGGCTATCACTGTTATCATTGCTTCGATATCACCGTTAATTGAATGACCGGCACATTCTTTCAGCCGTCCGTCAAGGGCTAATGGTAACCCCGGTTCTAGACATAACTCCCGCACGTCATCGTGACCCATGCCTAGGACTATCGAATCTGCCCAGAGTACTTGACTACCCAATCAGTAGCCTTCAGGGACTATCGAATCTGCCCAACGTACTCTTGCTTTGAGCATGCTAGAACCTTCAACAACTATGAGATCTCAGCCTTCTAGTCGTCCTCCTCGACAACTATTTCCATACTAGCTCAAGCGCCTCTCGAGCATCCATTATCCTCAACCCGCTTGGAATGATCCCGTCTGGATTAGACCAAGACTATCTCATATCATACTTCGCTTCATCACATCCTCGCAAAGTCTCATCTCAACATCATCATCAAATCTATGCATAAGAGCTTCATCATCCGCTACAAATGCCACAAGCAGCTTTTCCCATTCAAGAGCCCTTCCCTTAGCTTTTGAATCATCCTCGATCTAAATCAAATCATCAATCATCTAATTCATAGCAATCAACCAAATCAAACATTAATCCAAGCAATCAAGCATTCAGATATGATCTAAGTAGACAATTATCACAATAATGGCAATTTCGTAATTAAAGAGTTGAAAGTCTAATAAGCATGAAAACATGAACAATATCTCTATAATCTTGATGAATGAACTTGCATAGGTTAACATGTAGTAAAATGGATGTAACATCATCATGAACAATGGATCTATATGGATCTACACTTAGGATGAAGAAAATGTATGAAAATCACTATTTTAACACCAAATCGAGCCAACAATCCGATATACTCCTTTGGATCCGTGTGAGAGATAATCACCACTCACCAAATCACCTAAACAACCCCAAATCAACACACTTCAGATCTGGACAGCGAAGGATCTAGCTTGATCTATCGCGAATCCGCTTCAAACGAAGAAATCTCACTTCAAAGGATGAAGATCTTCAATCTAAGCTCTTGAATCTTCAATTTTATCTTTAACTTGGATGGATGGAGTCACTAGATTAGAGTAGAGAAAAGAAGTGAAGAAGTGTAGAAGTCGAGCTCTCAAAATGGCAGCACTTCGTCGCTTCGAAATCCGGATCCCAAAAAATGAAGCCAACCCCCTTCTATTTATAGGCGAAAATCCCTTAAGTCGTAACTCGGAATTAGGTCGTCTCCGACCTACGACCTAAGACTCCCACCGACCTAAGCCTTAGCCAACAACTCCGACCTAACAGACCAAGCCTACGACCTAGCAGATCCCCGACCTAAAGCACGCGCCTCAACAGGGTATACGACTTATGACTTAACAGCAGCTCCGCCTAACACATGCGCATACGACCTAACGACTTAGTAAATAGCCGCATCCATACGACCTACGACTTAACTAATATGCGCGACCTAACAGGAGATACGACTTACGACTTAGCGGCTTAACCCCTAAGTCGCTCACGACTTAATAACTTAGCAACTCTACGACTCACTATGCAACGACCTAACTTCCTTAAGTCGTCTAACGACCTAACTTCGCTAACCACTAGGTCGCTAACCTGCTAACCTTTATAAGTCGTCAACACTAAGGTCGCTCGACCGACCTATCCTACCATACGACCCAAAATACTTAAGTCGCTAACTTACTCAACTGACCTAACACTTAACCCATCCACGACCTAACTCTTAGGTCATCTACGACCTAAACCCTTACCATCCATCATACGACCTAACTCCAAATCCTTAGGTCGCCAACCCCAACATCCTTAGGTCGCCTATTCTCCTTAAGTCGGCTACGACCTAAGCCTAAGCTTACTTACGACCTACCAGACTTCTCCGACTTAACCCCTTGCCGACCTAAACCCAAACGACCTAGGAATTAAACTATAAACGACTTATCAACAGTGTGACCAAATGTCAACTGGTTTACGAAGTTTCGATCCGTAAAAATACGGGTCGTTACAGTTAACCACTTGCTTCAGTTCTGAAATACTATGTTGACATTGTGCTACTTGAGTATCTTTGATTTGTGAGATAACCGCCTTGGCCGCAGTCATGCCTCTTCCCATTCCACGTAGTCGTCCCGGTCTGTCTTGTCCCAACACTTGTGAGAGAGCATCATTTTTGAAATTACATGTTAAGCTAGATTGTGATTCATTTTCCACCTTTTTTTATTTTCTCCTACAAAAATTATATTTTGCATCTGAGTTCTAAATTATATTATTTTCAAAATAATTACTTTAAAAAAGGTCAAAAGCACTTACAATAACTTCGGCAACATGTACATTCATGGGTTCGCCATTTTTTTGGGTGTGAGATTTAATCCAAACATCAACTCTAGAAATGGAAGAGGGATTTACACTTTCCTCCTTCTGCATTAAAAATAAACATAACATTAGATAAAACAAATAATCATAGTAAAGTAATCAAATATTTTTTCTCACCATATCTTCAGTTAATCGTGCCATTCCTCGACGACTACAAGTATGCGGCATTTGTTTATCCCTCATGGATTTGAATTTTTCACTTCGTAACTAGATTATAAAGATTTATCACGTTAATTAGTTAATTTGCATTCTTTGTACACTTATATTTTATATATAGAAAGGACTAAAACAATTACTATATAATAATTACCTTAAACTCATTACTCGTTTTGGACTCAACAAACCTCTTCCATTCCTTCGTAGTTTTGACATTATCTGGTTTTAGTTGAAGCCGTTCCTCCGTGGTTTTTGCCTTTAATAACTTGTCAACTAGTTTGCTTTTTGAACACCTCCAAATACATCCCATTTGCCGAAGAATGGGGACCTTTTGCCATTCTTCATCTAGTTTAAATCTGGCCTACAAAACAGAACATGTTGTTTCAGAAACAGAAACATTTCAGACTATAATTGAAACAGTAACAGAAGTGTTAAATCAAACTGCAGAATCATATATTTTGGAAAATGCATATATCATTCATCTTTTGAAAAATGCACAGAAAATGTTAAATCGAAGTGCAGAATTTATGTAGTTGTAAATTAACTTTAAGAAAAATTACAGACATTTTTCATGCAAATTGGACAGAAGTTCAACATTTCTGAAAGGTAATTCATTTAACACTAACTGAAAATATAAATAAATAATTATACAAACATGGAAATTATATTCTAAAATTAGTAGTGTGATATCACTATGAAAAAATGCAATCTTGTTTTACTTTCTTGTCTACTTAGTTTATTTTCTTAGCTATGATCGAATTACAAGTATTGAGCTACTAAAAGCATCTGGATAAAATGCTATCAAATACCACGGCCACCTTTTATTTTATTTATTTATTTACTTTTTTTTTTACTGTTTACACTACATTCGACCTACCGACTGATTGACTGACGATTTTCCACCACCATGGTATTAAACAACAGAAAATGCAATGCTTTTAACAACTCTCTCAGTAAGTACTTGGTTGCTATCGTGTAATACATGTTTCACTATGTTTCTCTAACTGAACCATTGCATAAGACTACCATTGTAAACACAGGTACGAAAGCTAATTGTCATGACTGGTTATTGATTTACAGGTATTCCAAAATATTTTATTTCCTGAGTTAAAAATACAGCAGCAAACACAGTGCCAAACGTAATCTTTCAGCTACACAACGACAAATAGAAATGGAACTGTTCACACATCAACAGTTCCAACGAATTACATAAAATGAACATATTGCTTTGCCGAATTGAATTTCAAAGATAACAACATTAATTGTAAATTAATTTTCAACGCTGAAATATTATAAGAAAGTAAACTAACAACATTACAAGATAAGCAAACCTGAACGGATTCCCATAGAACTGATTTCAATTCTTTATCAAGTTGCCTCCAGTCCTCAAGTGTAAATGGAACATGCTCATGCACTAGTGGCCCCAAATAAGAAGATAGCTTCACTGACCCTTTTCCTATCAGTTCGCCTGATGAGCTAAACTCAACTTCGATTCGGCTTGCAACATCTGAAGGAAGTCTTTTCACTTTGGTTGGGCCTCTAGTCTTCTTTTTCGAAATCTGATTTACATCAATATCTTCAATTGTTCTATCGATTTCCATTGCTGTTTCGGGATTTCCATCGACTTGCATAGCAGTGCCTGGGTTTGAGTTGCTTGCATTCCCAACATCGTTGTTTTCCAACGGTGGCTCAATACGCTCTCCTATTGCATTAGACTTATCGGATGCATATGTGGATTGTTCGAGTCTTTTTTGATTGCGTGTAATCCTCTTATCCATTGTCTTTTTCGTACTTCTAACCATTTTCTGCAAGTATAACATATCAACATATGAATTTCAAGCTAGAAGTAGTGAAATATGAATATAAATTATCACCATTTTCTGCAAGTATAACATATCACCATTTTCTGCAAGTTAACATCTCCACCTTTTCCATTTTACTAGTGCATATTTCACTACTGTCTGTATTGTCCAACTCTGTCTACTTTTGTGCAACCTCAGTCTATATCGCTGGTCTATATTGCATTTGATTTCAATTGTCATCGCAGTTGCATTTACATTTACATTGCATTCTATTTCCTCCTTGTTCATGTTTCCTCACTTGTCTTCATTTTACAATTTCATTGCATCTTTAACCAATTCAACTTCAATCCTTAATTCTCAAGTTCCATCTTCTGGTTCGCTAGAAGCATTTATTTCATTTACTCCAACAGTGCACTTCTGTTTTACATTTCAGTTTCAAAAAAAAAAACAAAACAAATACAATTTTACAGTGCAACAATTTGTTTAAATTGCATTTCATTATTTGTTTACGCTCTCTCTTCTCTCTTTTCAGTGCAACATATACAGCCTCCATCGCAACCCAACGCCCCTGTCTGTTCCTTCTTGCTTGCTCACAGTACCCTTCAATTCATCAACCACCAGAAAACACAACCTGACATCATACTACCATCAACGTAGAAATATGAATCTGAATGCAAGAACAGAAGTATACGAAATGCATTATAGAATTCAGAACAGAAATGCACAGAACAAAGTGTCATAGTAAACAAAATGTCACTATAAACAAATGCAAAGTAACCAAGGCAATGTGATTTTTTTCCTATGGAATTAACAATGCAAATGCATAAAACAAACAAAACAAATGCAAATGGAATATGGAAAACACAGAAGAAAATAATGAAACAACAAAATGCACAAAAGGAAAAATAAATGAAAACAAATGGACTAATATTTTTTTAAATGAAAGCTAACATAAAATGAATAAGTGGACAAATGCTAAAAAAATGGAAACAAGAGTGAATCATGCAGTGTTAATGTTGAGTATTTTTATTTCACACTACCGCATTGAATATTATCTGTTCAAATAAAAATAAAATACATAACCTGAAATTGTCACAAGAACATACAAAATATTATATTTAAATACAATGCATTATGGATTAGCATTCACACTTAAGTGTATGTACATATAGTGCAATCACTATTTAAATAGTGTGTCAAAAGGGGGAAATCTCCTGATTTATGGTTATAATTTATAAATTAGCCATGTTTAGACTAAATATTATGTTCTTAATATAGCAAAGAAAACTATATAGGTTAAAACATATTATATAGTTGAAACAGCTCGTTGAGATATCTTTTATTTTTTATTTGTCAGCTTGGGGTCTTTCACCTACGTAGAGTAATCATTGTACACTTAAATTGTAAATTATGAGTTTCATGAAAAATAAATTGGCCTAACAAAAAACGCATACAACAGAAAAAGTGATAATGGTGTTACTATAAGCATACTACTTGTGAAGAAATTCATTTTTTTAATCTCTCTCTACTGTAAGAAGTAAGCAAGGGTTTAGTTATGTACAAATCAAAGTGGGATTTAATTAGTATGGGCCAAATTTCTTCTAGGTTTGTACAGAAGGCTTTAATTGGTTGCATTGATGTTTAAATCTCATAGTTGTTGCAGTCACTCTAACAAATAGTCTTGTATATCATAAAATGCTTGCTAATTTGAGGAGATGGGTTCTCTGTCTCCAAATTTCAATCATACCTTTTTTTTCAATAAATTATTTTAATCATTTCATTTCATTAAATGATATGCGGTTGTGATTTCTTAGGAATGGTGACACATAGGAACAGGGCTGATCTAATGTGTAAAGTTACTATACACTGCAAATGAGACGTCGACGTGGGCGCATAACCTTCAAGATGACGGCATAAATAGTTAACTCTGTACTCACCATATGGATATGTTAAAGTGTATCTAGACTCCTTTTCATTTTCCTTAGGCACTGATATATGGTGTAAGTGGATGACTACTAGCCAAAATGTATTTGGAGAAACGTGTCGGTCTTTGATTATTTTATGTGGTCGAACATGAAATATCCAAACTAAAAGTTTGAATATTAAATTATATGATCCGGTCTACAACCTTCAATAATTTTCTTCGAAAACAAGTAAGCGTACCCAATTAAAAACTATCAATTTGGATGTATGCACCTATCTGAAATGAATATATTATTTATTATAAATAATTAGGTCCTTAACATTGCATATGAAATAAAGATGTAGTGCAGGCAAGCAAAATAAAATAACTCCCATATTTCTAATGACATTGGAGCTTTCAAGAACAACAGAAAATATTGATCGGGCGTGGTATTTATTATCAGCTTGTTTAAGGAAACACACTTAAAAGAGAAAGCCAAGCGTTTGAAAAAAGGAAAAAATGTAGTATGCAAAATACATTATTGGTTTATCAGTCTAAGAATAATAAGGCCAATGCCTGAAATTCAACAATATATTCAAATTTGAAAGATCCTTATCTTCCTAAGCAAACAACGTGATTGGACCAGACGGTTTATTTACAAGAAATAAAAGCATGCTCATGTTACGCTCAACAACTTGGAACGATCTGAAATGATAAAGTGATGGTATGAAATGAATTTTTCTTTTCATGGTTTGTAAGAAAACATTAAAATAACGAATAACATTTTTAGATGTCTTTATCCAGCAGCACTACTGCATACATGTTCCAAGTTTAATTATTCAAAACAATCTTTTGCATACATGCGCATATTTAGGTTCCTTCCCTCTACGTTCCCATGTCAGACACATACTCCATCTATCTATTTATATAATTTCAGTGATGTGTATATCACTTCCTGAATTGAATGCAAATGAATGCAAAGCACCAACAAATGACACTATATCACTTCCTGAATTTTCATTCGAAGAGCTTGAATGTTAACAAATTTAATGTCTTGCAATACACTATTATCAACCATTGAGTTTATAATGAAATATGTATTGTATTTTTGTATAAAAAAATTAAAGCAAAACAAAAAAAATCCATGAAATAAATTGAAACAACTATATATCATTCACATAGTAATGCAGCCGACAATAAAATGCCGTTTAAAATTGGATTATTTGAGTTTCCTAGAATCAATTTTTTTGTTTACTTTTTCAAAATTCTTAAGTTGTTATGTTAATCTAAGATATTAAAAAATGAATTGTAATCAAATATACTTCAAATATTGTCTATGCATTTATATCTTTTCTAGATCATTTGTTGTTTGCAATTGAATTTTAGTTTTTTTAATTTATTTCTTTCTATTATTAGTAAAAATGAAAGGTTTGTGGTTTACTGTTGATGAGAATTAGTAAATAGCAATTAAGATTATCACGAGAGTATTTTTGTTAAAAGAACAAGCTTATCTTTTACGAAATGCAACTCCACTACATGTTGTCTCGCAGGGCAGTCCTCAGCCTCATAGAACAAAGTGGTTATTCTACTCTAATTCTAGTAGCAACACTCTAATCATTTTGCAACTCATATAGCTACAAGCCCCCACTTATCTATCTCAAGGAACACAAACATTTAGTGTATCTTATATCTCCTGCCTTATCCCCTTGCATGTTGTAGTTTTGCTTCTACTTCTGTCTTAACACTCCTATACAAGAACAATAATATTTTGTCTCAACTCCTACCTCAATGCACTCTCTCAACAGCAACGACATTTATCTCAAATCCCAGAATTCAGAATCCAGATTTTTACATAAAAAAGAAAAAAAACAAATAAAAAACCACACCAGTAAACCAATAATCATGTTAACATTCCAAATTGCAAGAAAGAACTTATTAAAATAAACTTATTAACATACAAAAATCTAAATAAACTCATTAACATCAGTTTACATACAAAGTCGACGTAACGAAGTTTGATTGAGGGCAATTGAGAAACAAAATAGTTGCGCTAATTACGAATCGACGAACACTCGAGAATGATTAAACTAATCTATGAACATAAAAGCCTAAATAGGAATCGATAAATAGTTGCGCTAATTACCTGAAGATGAGCAGTGACGAATATGAACGAACGATGAACGAAGGATGAACGGTGGGTGGCGACGAAGGCAAACTTCGGTGATTGGAGTAGCGATTTAGTTTGTTCCGAACTGTGAGTGTTAATGAAATGAGAGGGCGGTAAAATTAATTGGGGAAAGTGGAAAAAATAAGCGGCAAATCCCTATTTAGGTTTTCTCAGCGTTTGGACGTAAATTTTTACCACGCGAAATTTTAATTGACTGCATTTCAAAGAAGAACGCTGAGGGTAGATGCTGTTGATGGTAATTTTTCTTGTAGTGTTATATTTGATATATAAAGCAATATTTCTTTTTAATAAATATTAAGGTAATTGGTTGTTAAAATATTGGAATTAAATTAAGTGGTAATAGAAATACAACCAAACTGAAATTAAATGAAGATAAGTTTGAAATGGATCCAAACTGAAATTAAAATCTTGAATTTGTAGAAGTGTTATCAGAATAAATATAATAATGAATTGGTTTTTAGATATGATAATTTTGGTTATTACCATAAATGGTTGTTGTGTTTAATAATGAAATGTTGTAAACGATTAAGCATAATGAAATGTTTTAGGGAAGTAAACATTTAGGTGAGTATGACTTATAAATTGGAATTAAAGATAATTTAAAATTGTGAAGTTTTAAATCTAAATCCAGAAAACTTGCAATTGTTTTAAAGGAATTTGTTTTGAATTAAAACCAAAGGTGGTTTAAAAATTTAAGGTATAACTTGGTGTGTAAAGGAAATAAATATGTATAAATAAGGATATACATAATATCAAACATGATTTGAAATAAACTCTAAGCGTTGAATTTTAATTTTCCTTGGAATGTGATATGAAAACCCAAAGTGATAAGTTTTTGAACTTATAAGTGGGAAGATTATTAATATAAAGATTAAAATTTGAAATGAGAATTCAAATTGGGTAAAGTTGACTGGATTAAATTGAATTTAACTTAATGAAAATTAAATGAGTTTAGAATAAACAACTTGAATTGGAAATTTCAAGATGAAATTGAAATTTAACTTGGGAAGTTAAATGGTTGATTTTAAAAGGGAGTTATGAGTGATCTCAAAATGGGTTTGAGATCTGGAAATTGAAAATGGATGTTGTTAATTGGTGTTTGGATAAATTTGGATGTTTATTTATCCTGATATTATTCTATTGTTATAGAAAATCTATGAAACTGAGAATTGGTTTTGAAGTTAGAAATGGATAATAAATTAGAATCTGAAGATTAAATTGTTTTTGAATTCTTATTTGAACTTTGTAATAAGTAAAGTAAAGATAATTTTAAAATGGAATTTTGGAATTTGGATTCAGAATTAAATGGTTTAAAGATTTAAGTTGTTAAATTAAAAATTAAGGTTGATTTGATTTAAAAAGTAAAGGTTAATTTGATTTAAAGGATTAAATCAACATTTAAAAATTTAACTCGAAATTATAATTCGAGATGGTTTTAAGTTGAGATTTGAATAGAATTAGTTCAAATTGAATTTGATTTAAATTAATTAGAATTGTGATTAAAGATGGATAAGCATAAGTTTAAATGGAAAATTTGAATTGAAATAATTTGAAATAAAATTTAAGTTGAATGAGTTCAAATTCAAATGGGAATTGAGATTAATTCAAAATGGAATTGAAATGAATTAAAATTGGTTCAATTTGAAATTTATTTTAATTAATTAAAATTGTAATTAAAGTTGAATAGGTTTAAAATTCAAATGGAATTTGATTTGAATTTGGAAAGGAATTAAGGTTAATTCAACTTGAATTGGGATTAAATCAATTTCAATGGAGATTGAAGTTATTTAAATTGGAATTGAGTCTATTTAAATGGAAGTGGAAATTTAAATTGGAAATTGATTGGAAATGGGGATTTGAAAAATTGGACAGTTTGGCTCTAGACTATTTTCAAAATAATTTGGTTTAATATAAACCTATTTTTCCAAGCTACTTATTATACGATCTTTCTTTTTAAAGCCAAACTATTTTATACTTATTTTACAATTATTTTTGGAACAAATTACTATTTTTCAACTATTTTATAACTGATTCCTATTTTACAACTATTTTACAATTACCTAAATATTCTATAACTATTTAACTATTTTCCAACTATTTTACAATTACTTAACTATTTTACAGCTATTTTACAAACTAAAAATTATTTTTCAACTACTTATATATTTTTAATTTTTCAAGCTATTTTCTAAATTTAAGTTGGATAGAGTTCAAAATGTCTATAATTGAATATCAATTGAGATAAGAATTGAAGTGTTAACCCAAATGGAAATTGGGATCAATTGTGTATAAGTGAATGAAAATCAAGATGAATGTGAATAGAAAAAAAGAGGCTTGATTTAACTAATAATTAATGAAGATAGATACGTAGAATGTATGTATGTTATTCTATTCGCATAGTGATTTGATCCAGATTCGAACACAGAATTTCGAGATAGTATTATCGATCCGAGTTGGGATTTTTCGCTCGATTTTCGACGGCGAACCTGGATATGGGTTTTTGATTGGTTCTGGATATTCTCTATCATAGCTACGACTATGCAAGGAGAATGACGGTTTCTGATCAAGAAACCAGATCTGAGTCCGCACTAGGAAGTCGGGTGAACGATACTAGTTCGGAAGTGGAATTGTGTGATCGAGTGAGCGATCAGATTTATATAGCGTACGGATGATATGTGTACATCATACGAGTTTGAATGAAATTGATATTGAAAATTTGTGGATAAGAACTGTAAAATGGTTTTTGAAATGAAAAGTAATATGGTTAATAACTTTATAAAGGATTTATCAAATTTGAATATTTGATTTGAAATAAAATAAAGTTATATATCCTTGTTATATAAGATAAATCTTCCCTTGTTGAGTCTATTGCTAGAAGAAAAGGGTTTTGAAAATATTTAAAGTATAAAAGAGGTTTTATACAAGTTTGAAATGATCCAAAGATTTTCAAAAATATATATCTATATATATATAAAAAGGATCTTATGAAGAATGATTTTGAAAAAGGTTTTGGAACCTATGGATTTTGGAAAGGCTTTTGATTTTTGAGAAAAATCAGTTTTGGGAATTTGGAAAGCCAAGTTTGGAACTATCGATTTGGGATATCGATTTTGTGTAAAGGAGATTTTGATATAAATCATAAAGGGTATGATTTGAAGATACTATAAGTGTATAGTATAAAGTATTTTGAGATTGGCTTTGGGGAAAAAGGCGCTCCCTTGAAATGAACTTCTCAGGAGTGCCACAGGATGGTACTGCCTTGAACCCTAAGGGAGGATTCTAAAGTTGATCCTGTGAGGAGTCCGGACAAACTAGTTCCTGAGGATTATTGGGTAGCGAAAGTCGAGGGCGTTGATGCCTACAGAGGCATTTGGGTTATGTTGTGACGACAGTGTAGCTCGATGTCACTGCGATCTACTATGTGGACCATAGCGAAAATCGTGTGGAGGATGAGTGTCAACAGTCTACACTTGATTTCGTCGGGACGACAACGTAACATCGGTAGACTGCGATCTATGGTCAAGTGGAGAAGTTTCATTCTTTTGGCAGCGAAATTCGGTGGCGCTGATGCCTACAGTTATATGGGTTTTTACTATGATAGCAACGTAAAGCCCGGGTATAACTACGATCTGTAGCGGGTTCCATGGCGTAATCGAGGAGCGCAGAGACCTAAAGTTATCTATGGATTTTGCCGGGACGGCAACGTAACCATCGGGTTAACTGCGACCATGGATGGGGGTGATGATTTCCAAAGCATTCTCACCAAAGATATTTCCTATATTTCAAAAATGTTTTCTATATTTTCAAAAAGTTTTCGAAAATGTTTTCCAAGTATTTCACTGGGTGATGAAAATGGGTCTGCTAAGTGCTTATAGATTTTCAGTCCTACGCCTGATCAACGTATGACCGAATTTCTATGAGAACAAGGATGGACTTGTGGAAACATCGAGTTATAAAAAGTATTTTTATAAAACTATTTTGGTGATATTATATTGATTTTTGAAGTGTTTTAAAAATTCTTAATTAAAGAGTTTATAGTTGAAAATACTCAAAGAATAATTTAACTGGTAATAAGCTGTTGTAATTAAAATTCTGGTTACTTTCCTTTTCGAGGACGAAAAGATTCAAAGGGGGAAGGAATGTGATAACCCGGATTTTTCGGACATCTGTTAATTGGATAATTAACCGGTTTATTCAATTGAACAGATAAAATTATGATAATAAAAGATATCTGGTTATGTAAGTGAATTTGAAAATATAATAAAAATTGGATTATAGATATTTGGAAAAATATTTGATAATCTCCTAATATAATTACTTAATATTTGACAAATTATTCTTTTAAAACAAATAATAATGATTGTTCATATACATGGATATAAGAAGATTTTAAATAGAAAAATTATTATATTCAAACAAATTGAATTTGTGTTTGTTTAAGTAAATATATTTGTGTGAGTTAATTTCAGTTTGGATTTTAAATTGTATTTGAATCTAAAGGGTAGATATATATATCTTAAAATATTTTGGAGTTAAAAATATATCGTATATGATTTTATTAGTATATAATTTTTTTTTATATTATTTATATAAATTAAGATAATGTAATTACTAAATTGGGATTTATAAAAGACATATAAGCATAATAAACTCATGCATAATAACACATGTAAGACAATTAACTCAAGCTAAGGACAAATGGAAGCAAATTAACCAAGTGTCATTTTGTCCTTTTTATTTTCAAAAATAATAAATAAAATTAAAAACAAGTTATATATACACATCTCCCTACCTCATCACTTCATTTTCCTTCATTTAAGAAACGAATCTACAAATTTGAAATACAAACCAGTGAACAAAATCAAAACCTGAGCAGATTAAAACAAAAACAAATTCAAAGCATTTTAAAACTGGAACAATCTCAATCATGGAAGCTAAGGCAAACATAAGGATTCAAACTCAAAACTGAAGTAATCAAAGTTCATTTCAACAAATCGAGTAGCAGATCAAAGCAAATCCATCTCAGTTTTAAAGAAATATTTCAAGCTAATCAAAGATTTCCAGTTTCCAGTTTACAAGTTTTCAAAAGATCAAGGCATTTTCCAGCATAACCAGTTCAAAGCTCTCTGTTCAAACATCCTATTACAGTGAGTAAAACTTCTAAAAACTTAATATATGTTTAAAATTTGGGTTGCATGTGATAAGTATTTGATGTAAGTTGTGAAATGTGTTTGTATGAATGTAAATTTGCTTGCATGCTTGTATGTATATATGGATGACTGTGTGCATGATTGTGTACAGGCAACATGCCTCTGTTCCAAGTCCAACAGGTTTAAAACAATTCGAAAATTCAAATTCTCTTCCTCCAATCTTCTATAGGTTATGATCTCTAAATGAAAAATGGTTGTAAGAATGTAAATTTATTTTTAAAAATAATTTCAAATGTATATGTTGAGTAATTAATTCAAATTTGATAAATTACAGTGATAATCTAAAAAGGGTCAGAAATCAATCATTTTAATTTCATGTTTTGATTTTAGAAACAGATTCGAACTTTGAAATGGTGATTTTTAAAAGCAATTTCATGACTTTTAAATATGTGGATGTTGAGATAGTTTGAGTTGATCGGTATCTATATTTTTGTCAAATTCTGATGAACGGTGGAAGGGTCGTCGTCGTGATTGAAGCTGGAGATGGCTGGAGGACTGGAGATCGTCAAAAAAATGGTGAAGGGATTTTTAGATCGCCGTGGTGGCCGATCGATGAAGGAATAGGGTTTTAGACTCGGTTTTAGTCAACATAGGTTTTGGAACTTGTTCGTCGTTGATAGGGCACTGGAGTCCATCGCACCAAGGGGAAAAGTCACGTGGGTCATTGGGGCAGCTTGGGTCATGATGGTGTGGCGTCCGGTGGTCATAAACGGCGTATCGAGGTGAACTCTGATGATCGGTTTCGTTCCAGGATGGGTTGGGTACCTCATTTTCGAGTTCGACATCGTTGGGGTGATCTGGGTGGTCGGATGAGTGAGGATGGTCGTTGATGACTTGTGGATGGTCTCGACGTTGGTCGGAGGTGACCGGAATGATTGTGCACGTGCACAAGGCGGGTTCGTTTTTTATTTTGGTTTGCTGTTGATTTTGGGGAAGAAAGAGGAGTCTCGAGTGAGGTCTTGAGAAAATGGTTGAATGACTCGGGATCGTTTTCGGGTTAGCTTGTGGGTTTCGAACAACAATTTTTAAGTTTAAAAGTAAATAAGTTTTTAAATTCAAAATGAATCTAGTTTTTGAACCCTTTCTTAAAATCTATTCCTTTATATTATAACTGTCTTAAATAATTGTTTAAGGAAATTCTAAAATTTTGTTTAATTTAAATTTGTTAAGATAATTGCTTAAGTGATTTTAAACTTAAATTAAATGGTTTAATTAAGTAAGATAATTATAAGATCAATGTTTTAATATGATTTTGATATTTAAGAAATTAATTAAGGATAAGTGGTTTATCTTATGATTAATTAACACCTTGGATGATTAAGGACTAATTAAATTAATAGGAGATTAAAAGAGTAATTAGTTTATTTAATTTTTTTTAAGGGTATTTAATTAATTATGAGTTAATTAATTAGAGATAGATTAATTTGTAATTAAGGACAAATTAATTAAGTAATTAGAGATTAAATACTTAAATAATAATTACTTAATGTAAGTAATTAAAGGATTAATCTGTTGAATATTAATTAATTTAATTAGCAATTAGAGGTTAAATTAATTTATGGTCTAGGTTAATTAATTGAGGATAATTAACAATGGAAAAATTACTTGATGAAAGTAATTAAAGGTAAATTACATAAGGGAATTAATTAAAGATTAATTACTTAGTGCAATTAATTAAAGGATTAATTAATTTGAGAAATTAATTAAGGGATAGTTAATTAATGAGTATGATTAATTAAAGGAAAATTAATCAATGTAAGTAATCATAGAAATTAATTTGAGAAATTAATTAAGGATCAATGTAATTATTGTGAATGGGTGAAGGTTAATTAATTTGTGAAATTAAATAAAGGTTAATTACTTAATGTAATTAAAGATGAAAATTAAGGATGATTAATTAATGGTTTGTAATTAATTAATGTTAAGTAAGTAGGATTAAAAGTGATTGAAGTAATTAATTTAATTAATTAAATTAATTAGAGATGGTATGGTTGATTAATCTTGCTATGAATGATTGAATGATATTGTATGACTTAGATTAGTTGATATCTCTGGTATGTGATGTGGAATGCTATGTGATATAATATGTTTGGGTTAAAACAGTGACATCTTGTATTTAAAGCTTGAATTGTATTTCATTTGAATAACTTGGGTTAAGATGACATTGGATTCGAAGAGACAGGAGTCGGGTATTAGTTAATACCCGAAACCACTTCGATTCTTTATAGATCGATATGTGAAGTAAGTATTGAGCATAACAAGTAATGAACTCGTAGTGAAGTATGAGTTACCCCGGGGTTTTCTTTATGGTTTTGCACTTAGTATTTAATTTGTATGGGTTTACTCACGCTGGTTTCCAGCCTGACCCGGGTATTACTTTGTTGTAATGCTCGGGTCAGACCGAGTATTACAGATTTCAGTTAAGGACGTTCTGGAGCTCAGGAGGTGAGCTGGATGGTAGGAATGTATGGAGTGTATTCCGCTGTGATATATTATAGTTGTCAGAGACATATTAATTCTAACTGTCTAGTATATTTGTGAATGTTGTAACTCTGATGTAGTAAAATGTAATTAACAAATACAGTTTTCTTTGTATAACTGATATTATTATTTGATATTGTATTTTGATCCGCTGCGAATGTGAGAATCTGTGTCTTGTTCTGTTTCTTCTTCTACCTCTTTTCTTTTTCTCCTAACTATCTGGAATTTTCGGGTTCGAAAATTCTGGGTCGTTACACTACCAGTTTTGATCGCAGGGCAGGTGGTAACGCATCGTAGCCACGATTGCCCACCGCATCCATCCATCCCATATCGAGTCAAAGGAAGGTTATCCCAAAATCAAGGTGCACCGATCGAAACCAACATCAAGAGTAATAATATGGACCAAGTCCAAGAAAATCGAAGAACAGATGTCCGCTAGGGGTAGCTAGCCCGCTTGGCCCTGTCAAGCCATCCTGTTTTAGTCATTTCAAATTGGCACAAGTGCCAGGGTCTATCCATCATTATTCTCTTTCTTCAAATATAGCAAACGTACGCCAAATCCAACCACTTCATTCTGGAGTCTCCTTCGCGTAAGTAGTTGTTAAAGTGGTTCCAATATTGACAGAGAGTATGCCAATAAGAGGCCCTGGTCTCTTTAACAACCAAACGTCGTTTTACACACTGGTTGGTACTTTTACATTTCAAAACGATTCATACTTGATATCAAAATATCATATTTGCTTCAAAATATCATTCGTTTCAAAAATCCTCATATTTACTTCAAAATATCATAATTACTTCAAAATTCAATTCGAATTACGATTTAGGTTATAACTTCATTTTGACCCAATTCGCATTTAAGTCCACAATTTAAATCTAAACATTCTAACCTAGACCGGATTGAATTTTTTTTAGAAAATAATTTGAAAAATTTTAGATAGTTTAAAAAGTTAAATAGTTTGCTATGAGTATTCAAAATGGTTTATATAGTAAAATAGCTTGGAAAATCAAAATAATTTGAATATTTAAAAGATAGATTTTAAACATTTATATTAAAATAATTTATTTGAAAATAGTTCCAAAGTCAAACTGATTCAATTCCAAACATTCCAATTCAAATCGACCCAATTTCAATTTCAATTTGAATTAACTTCGATTTCAATTCCAATTCAAATTGATTTTAATTCCGATTTCAAATTAATTCAATTTCAATTTCAATTCCAATTTATTTCAATTTCGATTCCAATTTGAATCAATTTCAAGTTTGATTCAACAATTCAATTCAATGGTTTAAATTTCAGTTTGATTCTCAATTTATAACCATTTCAATTTACATAAATTCGAGTTCAATTTTAATTTACCGATTTAAATCGCTTAAATCAAATTTAAACTTCAATATTCAATTTAAGGTTCAAATCTTCAAACTAATTCAATTCCAAGCCCAAATTTGAAATATTGATTTATATCACTTTTACTTAAATAACTTCGAAGTTCAAGTAAAAGTTCATACCTTTTAAAGAATTTCAATTTCTATAATTCAAGTTATATTTCAATCATAACTTCAATTTCCAAATTTAATTCTTTAAAACAATTTCTTTAACAATTTTAATTTCAACACTTCAAGCTCGAGTTCAAAAATAATCCAATTCCCATATTTCGATTCAATTTAATTTTTTTTTTAAAAATGTCATTTGAATAAGTTCAATCCAAGGATTTAAAAATAATTTAATTTAACCAATCTGGTATCTGTATATAATTTTCTATCCTATGGCCAAGTGATCAGTTATTTCAATTTAATTTCAAAGATAGATATATATCATTTCAATCCAAAATAAATGACATAGGTATATATCATTTCAACCTATTTCTTAATTTATTCGAATATAATTGAGATAACAGTTCATATGTTGTCAAATAATTTACAGGGTAATAATAGGATATATATATAAATAAATAAAAATCCAGTCATCCAAAATATCACCAATTGGCATCCATCACAATCAATCATCCAAACAGCCAATAAATCATGACAGTTAACTAATTATTAATAATCGGGAATTTTTACTAGCAATTTAATTCAAATTCCAAATTTAACTGTCAATTTAAATTTCTACCAGTTCAAATCATATGTCAATTTAAATGTCGATTAAATTACCAAAGAACAGTCAATAAAATTAAATTACTTAATGATTTAAATTTAACTAACATAGAAATATTTAGTACGTCGTGAGCATTTAAAACACTCACCTTTTATTTGAAACTGAAAATATTTCAGCTTCAAATAAATTCCAATTTGACTCCATGTTGTAGACGACATCGATACGGTCGCAACGCGACTTGTTTCGCTCGAATCGAGCCTCGCATGAAAATGATTTGGTTTAATTAATATAATGATTTTAGTTAACATTTAAATTAACCAATTTAATTTACTAAAAAAACAAACCTTACCCTAACTTCTCTTTGCACGCATAGGTTGCTCACGTTCCCCTTCTTCCCCAGGCAACAGCATGAATCACGATTTCATCTTTTTTTATAAACGATCGAACGTACTGCTCCAGCCACCATCGACGTCGCCGAGCCACCCTAAGCCGCTGCGCCTGCCACCACTAAACGCCTCCATGTCATGCCGCCACCAACCTCCAGCACTCACGTGCGAACGCGAACCCTTCATGCCCAAACCCTAAGCCGCAGCTCGAACCTCCCTTCGCGCCGTCGCCTGGTCGCGCCTTGCCTGCTTCGGTCGCGCACGCCTCCATCGCGACTCCATCGTTCGTTTTTTTCCTCAATCTGGGAGAATTTAAAATGAAAAGGTAAGAGGATGTACGGTGGAGACATTAAAGGGGCGGCCTAGTACGAGTTGTTGGAAGAAAGAATATATATATTATAATTAGAAAATATCTCGCCCGATCGACCCGCGAAATTCAACTCCAAACGAAGCATGGCGCCAAGCGTTCTATATGCTATACACCCATTATAAACATAATGGAACTAGTTTTGTGAGCCAATTCCATCATATTCTGAAGATAGCATTTCAAAGTCAAATTATTTTAGTTGAATTCCTTTAATTAATTTCTACGCATTTCAGCTCAGCACAGCCAAACGATAAATCCGATCGCTACGAAACTTGAAATCCTATAATAATTCACTATTACGGATCCGATGAAAGAGGTTTCGTCAAAATCCGAGACAGTGACCAAAATGGCTATTTTCACACGTTAATTACAATATAAAATTTCCAATTTCTATTTATTCAATTTTAAATTCAATTTTAAAAGTAAACGATCTTCATTCATATTCAAATAAAATTTAAATCAAATTTCGGCATCATTTTCATTCATATTAAATTCATAATTCAATTATTTAAATAGTTCCAATATTAAATTTAAACACTTTAATTATCCAATAAATTACATTAATAGTAATAAATTTTCAAATGAATTTAGTTATCGATAATTATTTTATTTTCATCTAAATAATTCAACATTTATTATTCAACTCCGGTTATTGATTATAAACACAGCCAATACATAGAATTTCCTTTCAATACTAATTATCACCTAAATCTTCGAAATTTGTTACTTCAAAATTTATTAAAGTTCATATTCAATAACTACACTAATAATTTGTGACGACCGCCCATGACCCCTGCACTGAACATAGAGTTAGTGCGCTGTAAGGTGTGCCAGGCAGCCGTGGACGATTGCCAAGGTAAGTTAAAACAGCAGAATCTATCGTATTACTCACAACGCATGGATAAAATACAATAGAGAATATATATAGTGAAGCTTCACAGAATAGAATCTCATCAATTAAACTTCATAATAGTTGAATACAAACATCTGAATAGTCAATACATCAAGCCTCACTACATATCACTCAGAGAATATACAAGCAGCGGAACATCCAGTACATATAGAAGAAAGTAATATGCAAGCCTCCAGCTCGTCTTCGTCATCAGCATCGTTGAAAACTAAGAACAGCACCTATCACCTGCTACCTAGTCTGCCTATCCCAAAATGGATGAACATCCCAAGGCAATAAGAGTTAAACATAAAGCCTTGAGTCAGACAATAGTCTTAGTGAACGATAAATTAACTAACAACATACCAAAAGAGCATAAAGGTAAAAGGAATAGGAATCCAACCCTCCCACTCCACCTCTTCTTACAGTGATAGCCCCCAGACACATACTAAGTAGAAGTAAACATAGCAAAGCAAACAATTAAAGTAAAGCAATTATCACTCGAGTCAAGGGCGATGTTTTCCAAGCACAAACCCCCAAGGCCTAAACCAAGATCAAATAAGCACCCAGAAAACATTGCTCTTGAGACCGAATGATGATACAACCAAACATCCATGACTCTGGCTATCACTGTTATCATTGCTTCGATACCACCGTTAATTGAATGATCGGCACATTCTTTCAGCCGTCCGTCAAGGGCTAATGGAAACCCCGGTTCTAGACAGAACTCCGCACGTCGTCGTAGCCCGTGCCTAGGACTATCGAATCTGCCCAGAGTACTCGACTACCAATCATAGTCTTTAGGGACTATCGAATCTTCCCAACGTACTCTTTCTTTGAGCCTGCTAGAACCTTCAACAACGATGAAATCTCTTCCTTCTAGTCATCCTCCTCGACGACTATTTCCATACTAGCTCAAGCGCCTCTCAAGCCAACCATTATCCTCAAACCCGAACCCTTTCACCGAGTCATCAACATGCTTGGGATGATCCCGTCTGGATTAAACCAAGGCTATCTCACATCATGCCTCGCTTCATCTCATCATAGCAAAGCCTCATCTCAACATCATCATCAAATCTATCCATATGAGCTACATCATCCGCCACATATGCCACGAGCAGCTTTTCCAATTCAAGAGCCCTTCCCTTAGCTTTTGAATCATCTTCGACCATCTTGTCTAAATCAAATCATCAATCAACTAATCTATAACAATCAATCAAGTCAATCATTAATCCAAGTAATCAAACATTCAAACATGATTTAATAAACAATTATAACAATAATGGCAAACTAGTAAATAAAGAGTCTAAATCTAACAAGCATGAAACATGAGCAATATCTCGATAACTTGATGAATGAACTTGCATAGGTTAACATGTAGTAAAATGGATGTCAAATCATCATGAACAGTAGATCTATACTTAGGTTTAAGAAAATGCATGGAAATCACTATTTTAACACAAAGTCAAGCCATCAATCCGATATACTCCTTTGGATCCGTGTGAGAGATAATCACCACTCACCGAATCACCTAAACTCTTCAAAAGCAACACACTTCAGATCTGGACAGCAAAGAATCTAACTCGATCCGCCAAAATTCCGCTTCAAACGATGAAATCTTTCTTCGAAGAATGTAGATCTTCAACTTTAGCTCTTGGATCTTCGATCTTAATCTTCGATTTGGATGGAAGGAATCACAAGATTAGAGTGGAGAAAAGAACTGAAGAAGTGTAGAACTCGAGCTCTCAAAATAGCAGCACTTCGTCGCTTTAAAATCCGGATCGCAAAAAGTGAGAAAAACCCCATATTTATAGGCTAGAATTCTTAAGTCGTCCGCCCCCTTAGGTCGTTCACGACTTAAAAACCCCGACCTAACAGTTCACGACCTAAAAACCCCGACCTAACAGATCCCCCGACCTACGACTTAACGTAAGTCGTGACCTAACACACACGCGACCTAGCACTTAGGCACGACCTAAGACTCAACCGACCTAACTGAAACACGACTTAGCAATCTAACGGCTCAAGACCCTCGCGACTTAGCGACTCATCCAAAGTCGCGACCTAACTAAGCACAGAGTCTCACGACCTAACACCTAAGTCGTCTGGACGACCTAACTTTAGCTCGCTCCTAAGTCGCTCATGGCCTATCTCCTTAAGTCGTTAGCTCACCCAGTCTACTAGGTCGCCAACTGCTATAAGTCGCCCCATTCCTTAGGTCGCCCAATATCTTAAGTCGCCAACTACTACCACCAACTTCCTTAGGTCGCCAACTCCCTTAAGTCGCTCCACGACCTATCCTTCTTCACGACCTAAGTCCCCAGGTTGCTCCACTCTCTTAAGTCGCTCACGATCTAACTCCTACACGACTTAAGCTTCGAACGACTTAAACACTAGACGACTTAACAACAATACGACCTAATGACAACAGTTTTACGATGTTTCGATCTGTAAAAGTATGGGTCGTTACATTCTCTCCCCCTTAGGAATTTCGCCCCCGAAATTCCAAACAAACAAGAGCAATCAAGAATTATTCCGCATGCCTACCATCCATAGCAATCAACAAACCATGCGTCCAATTCTAGCCTAGCATGCAGAATTCTAAAACTAGAACAAGTTACAATATCGTGAGATGACACGACACCTTATGGCCATACCTTGAAGAGTTCAGGATGAGCTGCCTTCATACTCTCTTCCACCTCCCATGTACAGTCGTTATCATCATCACTCCATTGAATCTTGAGCAACTTAACTACCTTCCTCCTAAGCTGTTTCGTGTCAGTTTCAACGACACGAAGCGGCTTACGAGGTCTCTTATCGACTGGATCAACCTCAAAATCTTCACAGCTATCTGCAGAAACCACTGTATTCGAGTCATGCACATACTTCCGTAGATACAATACATGAAAAATATTGTGCACACCCGCCATCTTTTCTGGTAACTCCAATTTGTAGGCGAGCTTTCCAATTTGCTCGATGATCGGGAATGGTCCAACAAATCTTGGAGTCAATTTTCCTTTCTTCCCGAATCGAATAACATTCTTCAATGGAGAAATCTTCACAAAAACCATATCACCTATGTCGAATTCCAAATCCTTACGACGCTTATCGGCATAACTTTTCTGTCGGTCTTGGGCTGCCTTCATTCGTTGCCGAATGATCTCTATGCAATCCGAAGTCTGTCGAATCATTTCTGGCCCAAGTATCAACTTTTCTCCTGTTTCCAACCAACATGTTGGAGAGTTACACGGTCTTCCATACAATGCCTCATACGGTGCCATACCAATGCTTGACTGGTAACTGTTATTATACGAAAATTCCACCAAATGAAGATGATCTTCCCATGATCCTCCGAAATCTAAAACACAAGCTCTAAGGAGATCTTCCAAAACTCGATTGACTCTCTCAGTCTGACCATCTGTTTGGGGGTGATAAGCTGTATTCAAACACAACTCGGTTCCCAAAACTTCCTGAAAGCTCTTCCAAAATCCACTAGTGAACAATGGGTCTCGATCGCTCACTATACTCTTCGGAATACCATGGAATCGAACTATCCACTTAACATATAGCTCAGCCAACTTTGATGCAGTCCTAGTTGATCGAACAGGAATGAATCTTGCACTCTTAGTCAAACGATCTACAATGACCCAAATGCCTTCATTTCCCGTTCTGGTTCTAGGTAACCCATCGATAAAATCCATCGATATTTGCTCCCACTTCCATGTAGGAACTTCTAATGGCTGAAGCAATCCACTTGGCTTCTTCTATTAGGCTTTTACCAACTGGCAGTTCATGCACTTGGAAATAAAACTTCCAACATCCTTCTTCATACCTTCCCAGTAATAGGTTCTCTTCATATCCCGATACATCTTATTTCCACCTGGATGAATTGTCAGCTTCGAGTGATGACTTTCCTTCAGAACTTCATTTCTCAATTCATCTATATCGGGAACAACTAGTCGTCCTTGCTTCCGAAGCCAACCATCTCGATCGACCTCGAATCCTTTATCCTTTTCTGGGTCCAATCCAGATTCCAAATCTCGGATAATCTTGACAAGCTTATCGTCTCGTTTTTGGCTCTTGCCAATTATTTCCACAAGAGTAGGCCTTATCGATAAGTTTGCCAACATCTCAGGTTCCAATTCACATTTGGGCCTGAAGTCAAATCTAGCCAAATACTCGAGACTCTTCCATTCTGAAAACATGGCTCCCAGTCCTGCATGTCTTCGACTTAATGCATCTGCCACTGTGTTACCCTTTCCCGGAGTATAGGCTATACCAAAATCATATGATGCCAAAAACTCTAGCCATCGTTGCTGCCGAAGATTCAAATCCTTTTGGGAGAAAAGATACTTCAACGACTTATGATCTGTAAACAACTCAAATCGAACTCCCAATAGATAATGTCTCCACATCTTCAGAGCAAATACAATCGTCGCTAACTCCAAATCATGAGTCGGATAATTCCTTTCATGCGGCTTCAGTTGTCGACTTGCATACGCAACAACTTTATCCTTCTGCATCAGCACTGCTCCAAGTCCAGTACCACATGCATCGGTGTAAACCACCATCTCTTCATTTCCACTTGGAATAGTCAAAACAGGAGCACTTGTCAGTCGCTCTTTCAGGATTCCGAAAGCTTGCTCACACTTAGCATCCCATCTGAATACTTGGTTCTTTTTCGTCAATCCTGTTAATGGTGCAGCGACCTTGGAAAAGTCTTTGATAAATCGACGATAGTATCCTTCTAATCCAAGAAAACTTCTCACATCAGATGCATTCTTAGGTCTATCCCAATCCTGGATTGCTGCCACCTTAGCGGGATCAACCGCTATTCCATTTCCCGAGATAATATGGCCTAAGAACCTCACTTCGCTCTTCCAGAAGTGACACTTCGAAAACTTAGCCTTCAGCTGATGTTTCCGTAAGATTTCCAAAACAATACGCAAGTGCGTCTTGTGTTATTCTTCAGTTCTGGAATAAATCAAAATATCATCCACAAACACAAGTACGAACTTGTTCAACTGATCCCTGAACACTCTATTCATAAGATCCACAAAATATGCTGGTGCATTGGTCAATCCAAACGGCATTACTAGCCACTCAAAGAAACCGGATGGTGTCCTGAAAGCAGTCTTCTGCACACTATCCTTTGCCACTCTTAACTGGTGAAATCCTATTGCCAAATCCATCTGAGAAAACACCTTAGCCTCGTGAAGCTGATCAACAAGTCATCTATTCTCGGCAATGGATACTTGTTCTTCTTAGTTACTTTATTCAGCTCACAATAATCCACACACAACCTCAACGATCCATCCGCTTTGGTTACAAACACAACTGGTGCACCCCATTCGGACACACTACGCCGAATGAATCCTCTCTGTAAAAGATCGTCAACTTGCACCTTCAACTCTTGCTGTTCCCTAAGCGCCATCCGCCTAAGAGGCATCACAACAGGTCTGGCTCCTTTAACTAAATCGATACGAAACTCGATCTCTCTATGCGGCGGTAACCCTTTGACCTCATCAAAGACATCCTCAAATCCATTAGCGATCGGCACCGATGACAGTCCATCACGTGGAACCACCAGTGAATACATGAAGCTCATGAAGACGCCTTCCTCATGCTTACTTCGTATCACAACCTTTCGCCCCTCCACATTCTCGACTATCACCTCCAATCTTTCACAATCAACCTTTGCCGCGTACTTCCTAAGCCAGTCCATACCCAAAATAATTCCGAACCCCGCAAAGTTCAGAACAAAACAATCACAAACAAAAGAGCAATCATGACTCGATACAATCAGACCACGTCATAGCATACACAGACAAGACGAACCCCCAACTAGATTAGTCACAACCAATGGCCTATCAACAATGTAACGATCCGGGTTTTGCCCGCTCGAAAATCGACATCCATACTTTACATCGTACTCGAATGTCGTAGATTCGACCGTTCAAATCCGACTCGCCGGAGCTTATTACACAGTTAAGTAAATAACACAGCGGAATAAATGAATAATACATTGATATACAACACTGATACAACAGAGTGATACAATGAATATCAATATACATCAGAGATATGATACAAGAAATAGCAGCGGAAAAGAAAACAATAACACCAGCAGCGGATAATCTCCATCTCCAAAGCTTCAATCCAGAAATAGCTTGAACTCCCAAAAACGAGGCACAAAGATAAGCAAGTGCAGTCCGATCCAAAGACTGAACTAGCTCCAGATAATCTACTAAATCTGAATATCTGAAAAACCCAACTCTAGACTGCTCGTGTAGAAAAATTTTGAGCATCCAGAGTTTAGGAAAGAAACAATAAACTCCGGATCATTCATGGGACTGGTGTGAGCAACAAAAACAGTTTATCTTAAAAAAAATAGCAGAGAATTTTAAAGTCAATTCGGAATGCTTTTGTAAAATGAAACTACCATAAGACCTCCCACCACACACACAATGCAAACGAAGAATTGGAGGAGATTTCTTCTTATGATAGTCAAAGATACTTACTACGCAAACAAATTATTTTTGATATTATTATTAGTTCATAGTGTAGAAAACATTTCGAAAGTTGAATATAAATCTTAGCCAACATACGACCAGTATCGTATGCCTACTATAGCTACCATCTAAACAGTGGGGCGCCACCATAAGTAAATGGCAGGTTCTACAACTAAAACCGTACACAGTTCATATTGGAAGATGGATTTCCAACAAATGGTCAGGCTAAGGAACTTCCTATGCCACGAAGGAACGCCTCTGGAATGACGTCCCGAGAACCTAACCGGATCTCTGCCAACACAAGGCCGGGTTACCTCTGCAAAAATAGGTAACTACTAACACGCGTATGCCATCCCCCGATCGTAACCGATCTTCCCGAGGATCCTCGATTTCCAACAACCACAAAGTAATAAATTTGCAGCAACCACATAGGTTAAATATCTGGGCTCCATACCATGATACCACCTCTATCCAGAAGGAATGACATACACTAAGGGGCGCTACTCCCTAGAACCTTGCCGCATCCTTCCTGTTTTGACCATTTCCGGGGTGTGAGGTTCGACGAAGTCTCGTCCACAAAGCTATGCTTTGTCACAAAGCCATGCTTCTGGTCAAACAAATGATCAAAGTAATGATCATCACACAGCAACACTCAACATGTCACATTACCAAATTGGGAATATATCGCTGATAAATTTCAACTACATAACCTCTGAGCCCGTACGTCTTAGAGAAGGGTGTTAAGCTAAGAGAATAAATTCTCCGCCACCAACAGAAATGTATTTGAAAGAAATCAGCTTTATATCTCAAAGTGTAATGTCAGACATGTAACCATACAAGTCTGTTCCAGGTTCGAACAGAACCGAAGGCACTTCTTACGAAGCCCTTGCAATTCCGGGTATTCACAATCCCGTCCGGACTTCCCATCACAAAGGGTGATAAAATCTCTATATTGGGGCCAGTCGATGTAGAGACATTCGACGAGTTGTCCTTTCGTTTTCGAAAATATCCGGTCTTCACCACCGGTCTTCAAATGCTATGCATATACAACGTATCATTATTCGGAATGGGTTATATGACACAAATGTCTTTTCCCGGTTAACCCGAATAATGAGCGCAATATTTAAAAACATATGGATATTGGGATTTCAATCAAGTCACAACTTATTACCCAAAACCTTTTTTTTAAATGGTTTCAATCCATTACCATTTCAATCCTTTTAAACAAAAAGATTTAAATTCACAAAGTTCACTTAATTTTCAACAAAAATCCATTCACAAATTTCAAAACAATTTCCGTTTCAATTGGATTAACTCGTTAAATCTTTAAAACAAAGATTCAACTTATAGCTTTCAAAACAATTTCATTTCGAATGGTTTAAACAAATTATCATTTTCAAATCTGTTAAAAATAAACAGATTCAATTCATAACTTTCAAAAAGAATTCATTCATAGCCTTTCAAAACATTTCAATTTCATTTTAAATTTGAAACCTTTCAACACAAATTGGAAGTTCACTTCTTATGTGAAAGCTTTAATTATTTGGAAACAAGTAGTTTTCGTTTCAGAAAAATCCAATTATATTTGCATGAGTTAAAGCCCTTGAATTATATTCACGTTCCAAAATCAATACTTTTAAAATAGTTTAACCCATATATAATTTGTACAGCATTTTTAATCCCTAGTTTCAAATCATAGAATTCAATTTCAAATCTTGAATTTAAGTTTAAATCAAATTATTTAAACTTCAAACTTTATCAAATTATTCGAAAATAAGTTTCATCTTTGAAATCCCATTTCAAAAACTTTTCATATTAAACCCCAATTTCCAATTTCAAAATCAATTGAAATTAAAATTTCAATTTCAAAAACATCAGATTTAAATTATCTGTGACTTAACCGATTTCCACGTGAAATCCATATTGGTGTGTGTATAAGTGTGGTCCAGGGGTTTAACACAATTGTGTCACATCATTCAATCATCACAGATCAGAATACAGAAATATAGTTGATAAGCGATATAAACTATAACGCTTATCGTACAAATCACCGATATATATCACAAGATAATATACGAATGTAAATAAAGGAATACATTATTGCAGCACAATCACACAAAACAAAATATCATAGATCAGATAGGACAGTCAATTCAAGGCATCTCATAAAACACGATCATTCATAAGTAAGGTCAAGCATTTAATAATCATCTATAAACAGGATTAATTAATTGTTTTATCCTGATTAATTCAATTAATTTCCAGTTAAATTAATAATTTTATGAATTAACTATCCAATCCTGATTCATTTATCATAAATCGTTTAATATAAATTAATTTATCAACATTTTAAATAAATTATTCTTAATTAATAATTAATTAGATTAACCTTAATTAATTACATAATCATTTAACCTTAATTACTTAATTAATTACCCTTAATTTTTAATTAATAACTTTAATTATTAATTAATAACACTTAATTATCCATTATTAATTACTAATTACTTAGTTAATCATTTATTTATTCATAATTATCAAATTAATTAACTATTAATCATCATTAATTAACTTAAGTGGTTAATTACAAATTTATTTATTTACCTATACATAAATTAGTTCAAACTCTAATTATCCTATAAAAAGGATTATTACTAATGTAACGACCCGTATTTTTACGGATCGAAAAGTTCGTAAAATCTGGAATTTTTAGCGTTGTTAAGTCGTTCCAGATTTTGGGCAGAGATACGTCTAAGTCATAGGTCGTGAACGACCTAAGACATGTAGAATCGTGTGCGACTTAGGGAGCTTTAGCTCCAACTTACCAGTTGCGTCATCATAGGTTGTTAACGACTTAAGTGATAAGTCGTGAGCGACTTAAGAAAAGTCTGCGACCTAAGGGAATCGGCGAGTTAAGAGTTAGGTCGGTTGATGAGTTAGCGAGTTTACAACCCAGTAGTTGACCGACTTATAGAATTGACCGA
Organism: Allium fistulosum; assembly: GCA_030737815.1. NCBI lineage: Eukaryota > Viridiplantae > Streptophyta > Magnoliopsida > Asparagales > Amaryllidaceae > Allium > Allium fistulosum. The sequence continues at coordinate 996,185,638 of CM060903.1, forward strand.
CCTAAGAAAGTTGACCGACTTATAGAATTGACCGACCTAAGAAAGTTGACCGACTTATAGGATTGGCGACCTAAGATAGTTAGGTCGTGGGCTTCTGACCGAGTTAACGACTTAAGGAGTTTGGAGATAGGATGTGAGCGACCTAAGTCTAGCAGTTAAGTTGTAACTCAGTTGAGTCGTGGCCGAGTTAGGTAGATAACGCTAAGTGTTAGGTCGCATTGTCTTAAGTCGTACCTAAGTATTAGGTCGTGTGGACTTTAAGTCGCTGAGTTATGGCCTTGTAGTTAAGTCGTAAGTCGTATACCTAGTTAAGTCGTAGACGACCTAGGGGTTGAGTCGTAACCTAGTTAAGTCGGATCTTCGTTAGGTCGTAAGTCGTATGAAGGCACTGATCTGCTATGTGTTAAGTCGTGACCGACTTAGGGGTTAGTTGCTAAGTCATAAGTCTCAGGTTCACTAAGTCGTAGTCTAGCTAAGTCGTGAGATTTTTGAGTCGTTAGGTCGTATGCGCATGTGTTAGGCGGAGCTGCTGTTAAGTCGTATGGGTTTTAGGTCGGCATAGCTGTTAGGTCGTAGACTGGTGGGTTTTGCTAAGTCGTAGGTCGGAGGGAGAGTTAAGTCGGAGACGACTTATAGAGGCGGCCGAGTTAAGGTGAAATCAGCCTATAAATACTCGTCCATTTCTTCATTTTTGGGATCCGGATTTCGAAGCGACGAGGTGCTGCCATTTTGAGAGCTCGACTTCTACACTTCTTCACTTCTTTTCTCCACTCTAATCTAGTAATTCCATCCATCCAAGTTGAAGATCAAATCGAAGATCGAAGAGCTTAGATTGAAGATCTACATTCTTCGAAGAGAGATTTCATCGTTTGAAGCGGATTGGTGATAGATCAAGTTAGATCCTTCGCTGTCCAGATCTGAAGTGTGTTTCTTTTGAGTTGTTTTGGTGATTTGGTGAGTGGTGATTATCTCTCACACGGATCCAAAGGAGTATATCGGATCGTTGGCTTGATTTGGTGTTAAAGTAGTGATTTCCATGCATTTTTGTAAACCTAAGTGTAGATCCATATAGATCCATTGTTCATGATGATTTAACAACCATTTTACTACATGATTAACCTATGCAAGTTCATTCATCAAGTTGTAGAGATATTTCTCATGTTTTCATGCTTGTTAGACTTTCAACACTTTATTTACGAAATTGCCATTATTGTTAGTATTGTTCATTAGATCATATTTGAATGCTTACTTTACTTGGATTAATGTTTGACTTGATTGATTGCTATGAATTAGATGATTGATGATTTGATTTAGACAAGATGGTCGAAGATGATTCAAAAGCTAAGGGAAAGGCTCTTGAATTGGAAAAGCTGCACGTGGCATATGTAGCGAATGATGAAGCTCATATGGATAGATTTGATGATGATGTTGGGATGAGACTTTGCTATGATGATGATGAGGCGAAGTATGATGTGAAATAGCCTTGGTCTAATCCAGACGGGATCATTCCAAGCATGTTGATAACTCGGTGAAATGGTTCGAGTTGAGGATAATGGTTTGCTCGAGAGGCGCTTGAGCTAGTATGGAAATAGTCGTCGAGGAGGATGACTAGAAGGCTGAGATCTCATCGTTGTTGAAGGTTCTAGCATGCTCAAAGCAAGAGTACGTTGGGCAGATTCGATAGTCCCTGAAGACTAATGATTGATAGTCAAGTACTCTGGGCAGATTCGATAGTCCTAGGCACGGGTCACGATGACGTGCGGAGTTATGTCTAGAACCGGGGTTTTCCATTAGCCCTTGACGGACGGCTGAAAGAATGTGCCGGTCATTCAATTAACGGTGATATTGAGGCAATGATAACAGTGATAGCCAGAGTCATGGATGTTTGGTTGTATCGTCATTCGGTCTCAAGAGCGGTATTTTCTGGGTGCTTATCTGATCTTGGTTTAGGCCTTGGGGGTTTATACTTGGAAAACATCGCTCTTGACTCGAGTGATAATTACTTTACTTTAAATTGTATGCTCTGCTATGTTTGCTTTTGCTTAGTGTGTGTCTGGGGGCTATCACTGTAGAAAGAGGTGGAGTGGGAGGGTTGTATTCCTATTCCTTTTCCTTTATGCTCTTTTGGTATGTTGTTAGTTAATTTACTGCTCACTAAGATTGTTGTCTGACTCAAGGCTTTATGTTTTAACTCTTATTGCCTAGGGCTGTTCGTCCATTTTGGGACGGGAAGACTAGGTAGCAGGTGACAGGTGCTGTTCTTGCTTTCCACGATGCTGATGACGAAGACGAGCTGGAGTATTGCATATTATCTTCTTACTATATGTACTGGATGTTCCGCTGCTTTGTATTCTCTGAGTGTTATGTAGTGAGGCTTGATGTATTGACTATTCAGATGTTTGTATCCAACTATTATGAAGTTTTATTGATGAGATTCTATTATGTGAAGCTTCACTATATATATATATATTCTATTGTATTTTGTCCATGCGCTGTGAGTAATACGATAGATTCTGTTGTTTTAATTTACCCTGGCAATCGTCCATGGCTGCTTGGCACACTATACAGCGCACTATCTCTAGATTCGGTGCAGGGGTCATGGGCGGTCGTCACAACTAATTACTGACTTATGTGTAATAAGTTTCATACGTATTTTATAGTAACTAAAAGCTTATCAATTTAAAGTATTAACTAAAACAATTAAAAACCCTTAGCTTATCTTTAATTAAAAAAAAGAACTGCAGTTGAAAAGCAAAAACCCCGGGCCTTCCCAAAAACTCGAGAAGCACTTCGAGTTATTCACGAAATAGCCCGAGCCTCTCCCCTGTCTTCACCATCACTTCTTCTTCCGGACTCTATCTCTTCCCTTTCTTTTTATTTATAAACTGTTAAGTAAAGAGAACCAACAGGCACGAGAAAAACTCACGCTACACCCGAGACCAAAACTATCATACTCGAGTTTCAACTCGAGTCATTTATCCCTCCCTCGCAACGAAACCACTGACACAAATCCAAGGCGTGCACATGCACCACTACTGGGATAGTTTCCGACCATCCCTCTGGCCTCCAACAAGTCGTCGGCGAACCCCTCAAACTTCACGAGCATCCAAATTCCACAGTTACGATGTCGATTAAAATCTGGCCTCACCACCCAATACTGGAGCCCATCACCGATGAAAAACCCATCGCCAACGACGCTCACATCCACCGGAAAACCCATAACTTCGGCCCCGCCTTGACAAAACACCAAGCCATCATCTCCCTCGATTTCGAGCAACTCGATCGCTCGTAGGTGATGAAATCGTCACGTCAAAAACCATGTGCAAAAGCTCGGCTAAAACCCTAATTCAAACTAATTCGAACGATTCAAACATTGGAAAAATTTAATTGCATTTTTCCCACCATCTACACCACGTCCTTCCCCTCTAGATTCGAACTTGTAGTTCGATTTTTTCCTAGATCGATGGAAATCGATTTTTTTCGAAATTTCGTTCAACTCTAAATTCCCAATGATTTTCAAATCTAAAAATCTTGAAACAACATTCAAAAATCATGGTTCTCTATTACAAGTCATTTCATATGATCTAAATAAGAAATCGAAGTCATCAATTTTTAACTTTAGTCTGACATTTACTGTCATTATCGAATTTACCAATATTCCATAAATATTTACATCCGAAATTATTTTTAAAATTTAGATTAGAGGGTTATAGCCAATTTTTATTCAGACATCTCAATCTAAAAATTATTATTTGAAGAGATATGAATTTTCTTGTTGAATTTATTAATCTGTTACTAAACAGAGGCATATCTTTATATATATTCAGCCATGCACAGATCAATACAGGTTTATATACATACTAGCATACATATTGTATATTCATATGAACATACCTCAAACATTAATCACAACACAAAGTTATAGGTTGAAAGTTTGCTCACCTGGTATTGAGAAAGACAGAGCCTCTTTTCGAAACAGACCTTTGAAGTTTTTTTACAAGTTGAAATCTTTCTCTCTGGTTTGTTTTGATTTTTTTATTGTTGCTTATACTAAAGTTCTTAAGGATATTGTTTGCTTCAGTATTTTTTTTCTTTCTTTCTTCCTTCAGCTTTGAAATGGAACGAAACTAAATAAATGGAGATGATATAAAAAGAATGAGTTTGCTGGTTATAATATTTGGTACAAGGTGATGATAAAATTTGTATAAAGTAGACAGAGATCTTTTAATCTTTGTTGGCTGAAAATATAGGGTTGGTGGCTGGTGATGTTTTCTCGTGTACTAAGGATCTTACTTTTATAAACTTGTATTTAATGCTTTGTACAATCATATTTACAATACTATTTGTTTATGTATTGACTTCGGCTGATGGATCTACTTTGGTGGCTGATATATGATATTTGTCTTTCTTTTCTTCTTACCTACTCTTTCTTAGTCTTCATACTTTATGCATATGGATATAAAATTTTGTTTATTCATACATGAATATATATTAGTGTTTGTTTTATTACTTGCCTAGGTATTTTGTTTTACCAGCCTACATACTTATACAATACATATTTGAATTTGTCAAATTTATTTTCTATTCCTAGTTTAACCATCTACATTTAATTTTCTTACTTATCATATATATATATATATATACACTTTTATTTCTAGCTTAAACATTTATTATTATTAAACTCTAATACTAAATATTTTATTTTCATAAATATTATTTAACTTCAAATTACCATCCTTTTCTAAATTTTTAAATCAATTTATTTATTTATTTTTATATTTATTTCTAAATTTTTAATACTAATTATTTTTATTATTTATAAATCTCATATTTCTTCATATATGCTCAAATACATATATATACAATATTTACAATATATTAAATTTAAATGATTTATACCAAATATATTTGGATATCGGGGAAACTCGCAATCAATTAATTTACTATTTTTATTCAAAAATTCATTTAATTATCAATTTAAATTAAATTAAAATCTAGGGTCGTTACAAACAATATCCGGTTCTAAACCCAACCGGCCTACAAGTTCATTACAAACAAAAGAATGCGACGCCCCAGTATCGAATAACACTCTAACTGGAACACCACATATGGAAAGAGTACCTTGAACTACCACACTCTTTCCTTTCTCTACAGCAGTAGGAGCTTTTGAAGATGATGGAACAGCCCCCAAAGCATAAGCTTGCACAATCTGCTTGTCCTTCCGCGGTTCTGGACAATTCTTCTTAATATGCCCCGGCTTGTCACAGTTGTGGCACTTCACCAGCACCTTTGGATTCTTGCAATCTCTGGAGAAATGGCCCTTCTGCTGACAATTGTAGTAGGTCACTTCGCCCTTCGGCTTCTTCTGGCCATCCTTACCCTTTTGCTGCTGCTGCTTCCTTTTCTTGTTTCCACCCTGCTATGGTTTAGACTCTTCCTTGGTCACAGCAACAACAGATCCTTCTTTAGGAAACAGATTCTCGTGCCTGAGAGCTTTCTCCACAAGCTTCTCAAACGGATCGTCCAAATGATCCACCAACTGCCTCCCTAGATAACTGTCCAAACCTATCACAAACTTCTCGTTCTTCTGATACGGAGATTCAATATACGACCGGGCATACTTGGACAAAGCTTCAAACTCAGATACATACTCAAGAACTGGTCTTCCATCTTGCTTGAGCTCTACAAACTTCTTGAACAGAACAGATTCTGAGCTGTAGAAATGAACTTAGCTTCAAATCTGGCTTGGAATTGCTCCCAAGTAATTTCTTCCTTCGGAGTATCAATGGTGATAGAGTTCCACCAATCAGAAGCTCTTCCTTGAAGCTATCTTGACGCAAGCTTCCTTTTAGTTGCATCCTCGATTCCCAAATCACCAAAGATCCTTCTACAAGCATCTATCCATCTCTGGACTTCAATGGTTGACTCTGTTCCCAGGAAAACCTTTCCTCCAAGAGCAGTATAGTCTTTACACAGCTTAGCAAAATCCACCGGTTTTGGAGCTTGAACTTGAACTCCAACATCTACTGCTGGCCCCGGAGCTGGCATCCTTCTCATGATCGAAGTCATCATAGCTTCGAACATAGCTGCATAATCAGCAGCCCCTTCAGTAGCACGGCCTTCTCTAGCAGCTGGTCTCCCTCTTCGACTCATTCTCAATATCTATAAAAAGGAATGATTAATACACCTTGAGAACAACTACATAAAGGACTCAAACTCTTCTAAGCTACTATAATATATATAGTAATCATCCATCAAAATACAATTACGACTCTCATACGTAGTTACGGCAGTGAGCGTTGGGTAAAATCGATTAACCAATGCTCTGATACCAAATGTGACGACCGCCCATGACCCATGCACTGAACATAGAGTTAGTGCGCTGTAAGGTGTGCCAGGCAGCCGTGGACGATTGCCAAGGTAAGTTAAAACAGCAGAATCTATCGTATTACTCACAGCGCATGGATAAAATACAATAGAGAATATATATAGTGAAGCTTCACGGAATAGAATCTCATCAATTAAACTTCATAATAGTTGAATACAAACATCTGAATAGTCAATACATCAAGCCTCACTACATATCACTCAGAGAATATACAAGCAGCGGAACATCCAGTACATATAGAAGAAAGTAATATGCAAGCCTCCAGCTCGTCTTCGTCATCAGCATCGTTGAAAACTAAGAACAGCACCTGTCACCTGCTACCTAGTCTGCCCATCCCAAAATGGATGAACAGCCCAAGGCAATAAGAGTTAAACATAAAGCCTTGAGTCAGACAACAGTCTTAGTGAACGGTAAATTAACTAACAACATACCAAAAGAGCATAAAGGTAAAAGGAATAGGAATCCAACCCTCCTACTCCACCTCTTCTTACAGTGATAGTCCCCCAGACACATACTAAGCAGTAGTAAACATAGCAAAGCAAACATTTAAAGTAAAGCAATTATCACTCGAGTCAAGGGCGATGTTTTCCAAGCAAAAACCCCCAAGGCCTAAACCAAGATCAGATAAGCACCCAGAAAACATTGCTCTTGAGACCGAATGACGATACAACCAAACATCCATGACTCTGGCTATCACTGTTATCATTGCTTCGATACCACCGTTAATTGAATGACCGGCACATTCTTTCAGCCGTCCGTCAAGGGCTAATGGAAACCCCGGTTCTAGACAGAACTCCGCACGTCGTCGCAGCCCGTGCCTAGGACTATCGAATCTGCCCAGAGTACTCGACTACCAATCATAGTCTTTAGGGACTATCGAATCTGCCCAACGTACTCTTGCTTTGAGCCTGCTAGAACCTTCAACAACGATGAAATCTCTGCCTTTTGTCATCCTCCTCGACGACTATTTCCATACTAGCTCAAGCGCCTCTCAAGCCAACCATTATCCTCAAACCCGAACCCTTTCACCGAGTCATCAACATGCTTGGGATGATCCCGTCTGGATTAAACCAAGGCTATCTCACATCATGCCTCGCTTCATCTCATCATAGCAAAGCCTCATCTCAACATCATCATCAAATCTATCCATATGAGCTACATCATCCGCCACATATGCCACGAGCAGCTTTTCCAATTTAAGAGCCCTTCCCTTAGCTTTTGAATCATCTTCGATCATCTTGTCTAAATCAAATCATCAATCAACTAATCTATAACAATCAATCAAGTCAATCATTAATCCAAGTAATCAAACATTCAAACATGATTTAATAAACAATTATAACAATAATGGCAATCTAGTAAATAAAGAGTCTAAATCTAACAAGCATGAAACATGAGCAATATCTCGTTAACTTGATGAATGAACTTGCATAGGTTAACATGTAGTAAAATGGATGTCAAATCATCATGAACAGTATATCTATACTTAGGTTTAAGAAAATGCATGGAAATCACTATTTTAACACAAAGTCAAGCCATCAATCTGATATACTCCTTTGGATCCGTGTGAGAGATAATCACCACTCACCGAATCACCTAAACTCTTCAAAAACAACACACTTCAGATCTGGACAGCGAAGAATCTAACTCGATCCGCCAAAATTCCGCTTCAAACGATGAAATCTTTCTTCGAAGAATGTAGATCTTCAACTTTAGCTCTTGGATCTTCGATCTTGATCTTCGATTTGGATGGAAGGAATCACAAGATTAGAGTGGAGAAAAGAAGTGAAGAAGTGTAGAACTCGAGCTCTCAAAATAGCAGCACTTCGTCGCTTCAAAATCCGGATCGCAAAAAGTGAGAAAAACCCCATATTTATAGGCTAGAATTCTTAAGTTGTCCGCCCCCTTAGGTCGTTCACGACCTAAAAACCCCGACCTAACAGTTCACGACCTAAAAATCACGACCTAACAGATCCCCCGACCTACGACTTAACGTAAGTCGCGACCTAACACACATGCGACCTAGCACTTATGCACGACCTAAGACTAAACCGACCTAACTGAAACAGGACTTAGCAATCTAACAGCTCAAGACCCTCGCGACTTAGCGACTCATCCAAAGTCGCGACCTAACTAAGCATAGAGTCTCACGACCTAACACCTAAGTCGTCTGGACGACCTAACTTTAGCTCGCTCCTAAGTCGCTCACGGCCTATCTCCTTAAGTCATTAGCTCACCCAGTCTACTAGGTCGCCAACTGCTATAAGTCGCCCCATTCCTTAGGTCGCCCAATATCTTAAGTCGCCAACTACTACCACCAACTTCCTTAGGTTGCCAACTCCCTTAAGTCGCTCCACGACCTATCCTTCTTCACGACCTAAGTCCCCAGGTTGCTCCACTCTCTTAAGTCGCTCACGATCTAACTCCTACACGACTTAAGCTTCGAACGACTTAAACCCTAGACGACTTAACAACAATACGACCTAATGACAACAGTTTTACGATGTTTCGATCCGTAAAAGTATGGGTCGTTACATAATTCATTAAATTTTTATTTCTAACCATTTTTATTTAATAATCATATTAAATTTAACAATTTAAAATAGTTAAAATTTACGGGTCATTACAATAAATATATTTTCATTAAACACTATGTTTATTTTAACCCATTTCAAAACACATTACTTAAGAGCTCAAATATTTCACAACTTAAGTTTATAAACATCTTATAAAACACAACTTAGTTTTATCAACACTTTATAACTCAAGTTTATACACATTCCAAAAGCCACAATTTCATCTTAAAGCTCCTACATACTTAAGTTTATTATAACATTTTATGAAGCACACTTAAGTTTATTATGCATTTTAAACTTAAGTATATTCTCAATTAATTCTAGAATTCATTTTTCTAAGTTATTTCATAACATATTACTCCAAATTTTTATTTCTTCCAAAGAATCAATATTTTACTTAAGAAATATTATTTAAGTTTATTAATATTCTATAACTCGAGTTTTTAATTGCAGAATACCCCTGTATTTTCTAAGAGTGCATATACAATATTCAGAATTTAAACGCCCGTTTTTTTTTCAAATTATTTTGAAATAATAATACATACATAAATCCCTTGTATAAAAAATCATCCTCTGGAAAATTTAAAAAATTTATTTTTCCCAAACAACTAAGTAACAAATTTCTATTTTGGTAGCAATTTCTCACTTAGAAACTGGAAAATGAACGCCGATGATTCTGCAGTCATCACCGGAATTATTTGCCAGCGACCGATGTGAGTTCAATGCTTTTTAACTACTGTAAAATCTATTTTAACTTCCTTTATTCATTTATACTTCCAAAATAATTCCATTATTATTTTTCTCAAAATTTGAAATAAATTTTCCAAACACCGAGCTTTGAGTTCTAAATTTCTCGGTTCAAATCCATATTTATTTATAAACCATATTTCAAGAAAATTTCTATTCCAAAAACACTCTTCAATAATACCATTATTATTCCTCATAACAATTTGAAAAACTATTTTAAATCTCCGGGATTTAAGTACTCAAATTCTCGGTTTTAAATTCTTGTTTATAATCTATATTTATAAATCCATCTTATAAAATTTTTCTTCTTATCTAAGATCATTTCACCATTGTTGTCTTATTATAGATTATAATGGATAACTTTTATTATAATTTAAAATTAAACTCGATATTATCATCGAACACCTTATAGTCCACTGTGAAACCGAATTCACAAGGTGTTCATTTTAAATTTAACAAACAATAAAAGCTCATAAACTACCTGAGCACAAACAACAAATGATAATAATTGAATTAAATCATTCTCTAACAACCAAACACACATGTATAACTATATTAATTTTTTGAAAATTATTTATATAAAATATAATCTAGGTAAAATTATTTCATTTACCCAAATTCAAAACAATACTGTGTCGATTTGCCTTGTTCAAGTGTTTAGAAACCCCTATCTATATAGTTGTTCCTTCTGCATCGACCAGAGTTCATAACCACTCAACTGATAAATCAACACAATAAAAAAAATTATATCACTAACAAATATGCACTCAAATATATAATACACTCAAACTCATCTTAGGATCTCACTTACCCTTTCTCAAATGAGTTAACCCCACCAAAGCCTAGGTGTTCGCTCAACCTAAGCTCTAATACCACGTGTAACAACCCGCTTTTATGTACCATTCAAGCTGACAATAAACCACACATGTCCAATCCAAATCGAACGGAAAGACGGATATTTATGGGAAAGAAAGAAGAAAGAAGAAGAGAAGAAGAAGAGAAAAGAAACTAAAAACAACACAGAATCTCACAATCGCAGTAGAACAACATATAATATAATATCAGTGATTTTTTTTCAAAAGATAATTGTTACATACATGCATCCATCAGAGTACAACAACAATCACAATTATCAGCCTGGACAGTTATAACAACCTGTCCTCACAATTGCTGATAATTTCAATAACAAAGCAGCGAAAAATAAACATATATGAGAATACGATTTGAAGACCTCCAACTCGTCTCCTGAGCTCCAATGCATCCAAAGCAATCTGTAAATATACTTGGTCTAACCCAAGCATTATAATAAAATAACACCCGAGTCAGTCTAAAAAATCAGCATGAGAAAAACACACCCAATTGGATTTTAAGGTATAAAAACCTTTTGAAAACAAAGGTATCTCGTAAGACCATGCCGCATATAAACACGGATGGGTTTTTACCTTACGATAACCAAAACATTTCATATGAAATCCTATGATATTATAATAGCGTCTAGATACAATTACTTATTAATCATAGCCGAAATTGTTACATTATTAAATTCCAGCATAATAGGTATACAATCAAGTCCGTAGGCGGTTATTGGAGAATGGATTCCATATAATGACTGGGCTACTGGGGTATCCCCGTCACGGTGCATCTTTAGATAAAATAACACCGAGGACCTCGCTTGGATCCCCTGCCAACACAAGACTGGCCTACCCCTTACTGGATAGTACCGAATATGATCACCCCTCCGCTAAGGGCCCCAAAGCATACAAATGAGAGATAATAGCAACTCTAGATAGGGATGATCATACCCTACATGGGAGCGACTCACATAGCCCTACCGCATCACCCATGTTTTAGTCATTCCCGGTTGATGAGGCTTGAGGCTACGATTACGTTTCAAGAACATTTACACTTAGAATGCTCATTTCCCTCCAACAACAATGTGCTGATAGCATTCATCCATACAAGTCTGTTTTGGGAGTGAACGAAACTGAAGACAGTATTCCTACTACATCCATTTGGGAATCACCCTCAGGATTAGTAGCGATTAGCCCTTTCACTTCACATCTCTATCTTCGATTCCACGCTCTTCAAGATGTCTTCACTTCGAAACGCATTCATTAGATCGAAGTGGTTTTTGGATAACATATCCGATCTCGGTCTCTTCGAAACAACGTTCGATAATTTTCGTTAAACTCAACCCCACTTCTTTAGGAAATAAACAGCCAAAGATAAGATCGGAGATCATCTCCTAACTGTTGGTGGGCGAATTTCCTTATCATTGTCCTAGAGGAACGAAACAAGATTTATATGCACATTACAGCATCATCGGAGATGACTATGGCATATAACTCACGTGTTTCTCCTATATATTTCCAAATTTACTTTTGGTCCAAATTCGATAGTTGGTTATTTAACCATCGAATAAACAAACATTAAAATCATAGATTTCATTTCCCATGGAACCCACTGAGCCTCACATTCATAAATTTAAAACCACTTTTCAAATACTTGGAAATCACTTCCATATACTTATCTTAACAAAATAAGTATATTCACAAAACGAAATATTTTCGATACTTAGAAAATATAACCATGTACTTATCTTAACAGTATAAGTATATTTTCAAATCATTTATTTCAAAACTTAAAGTACCTTTTCCATATACTTACAAGATGGTATGAGTATCTTAACTGATCACTTAAAATGATTTACTTATCTCAAGATCATATTAAAATAATAAAACATAAGTATCCTTTAAACAAAGGAATAAATATCCCAAAAAACCCTCCCTTTCTTTAACTCTTTTGTTTTTATTTTTAAAATATTTTCTTAATAAATTCCCATAATCTATTTATAGAATTCCTTATAAATCCCAAGTTTTATTTATAAAAGTACTCTTTTATAATCTCCTAATACTTTTAATGAAATAATCATCTAGTTTTAACTAACTAATAACAAGATAATTTTTATCTTCAAACCATTAATAAAATAATTTATTTTAAAACACTTTAGATAATATAGTGATTAACTTACAAAAATAATTTTTACAAACATTTGTAATTAATTCTTAATAAAGCTCCTTATATATTTTGAAATAATTAAAACATTTTTTTCCAATTTATAAAATTAGAAGTTAATCAAATCCAAAATTTTCTAATCTAGAAAAGGCTCGGCAATCCCAGTGGTACTTAACAAGTTACCATTACCTTCCTTTTAACTTCTCAAAATAAATTGCTGGTATTTATGTAATCAAGCATATATGTAAACAAACCCATAATTCATGATCAATTGAGACTTAAATAAATGTCCAAATTAATATAATAGCTGAACGGGATTTATTCTGCTAATCAATGACATTCAAAGATAAACCCTTACATTTATTAAACGATGTCTATTTGGCCAAATAAATAACACCAAGAAGTATACTTACATTAACTACGTTATAATTTTAAACAACGTAATTATATTAATCAAAATCAATATCAATTTATCATCTCATATATGATCCATTACTTAAAACAAGTTTAAATACAAATTTAAAACTCAAACAATCTAATAGCATTCCAAGATGCTATATCGCGATCCTAGATCAAATTCAACCAATCTAATAGCATTTCAAGATGCTATATCGTGATCCTAGACTAAATTCAATCAACCAGCAAATTAAATCAATTCAAGCAGATATAAATAAATCTAATCTACGTAATATTATATTGGTAAATCAGAAAGGTGAGTTTAACTCACCATTATTCCAGCAGTCGCTTTTGCGTTTAGTTTGGCCTATAGTCGAACAACGTTCGACTATAGCTCTAGACTTAGCTAGTTCCAAATGCAACTAATTCAATTCCACCGCATAGAGGACAGCGATACGATTCCAACGCGACTGACGGGTCTCAATCGGACCTTGTATGAATGAGATATAATATTTTCAATTTTTAACACATATATTTAAACAAATTGTAAATTTTAAACCATTTCTCACCCACTAAAATCAAACCCGGCCCACATACAAACACAAGCCACTACCCACATCTTCTTCTTCCCTCTTGCAAACAGCTACTCAAATTCCTCTTCTCAAAACGAAAATGCACAGTGGTGCATGTGCACCACCCATTTACCCACCTAATCGACCCACCAACTCCGTCAAAATGTCTGTCATCTCCTCCTCGACTCGTCGGTACCCACAACCTAACTTCTGATGCCCTTAAGGCAACTGCGACGTTACCAAACCTGCTTCGACCACCATAGTTCGCACCTCCTCAACCATCACCGAGCCTCACTATCTTTGTCCGTTGAATCCCCTGCCACCATGACCTCAAATCCACAACCGCTTCTACCTAGTACGCCTCCAATCAGAAAATGAGCTAAGCCCTAATTTCGACCTAAAGCTTTGACCATTCCCAAAACCGGATCGCACGCTACCAATTTGACGAGGGTTGAAGGTCTCAAGCCAAAGAACTAGAAGAATTGAATTTTTACACTTTTTTTTTCATTTTTTAAAACTTTTGATTTTCGAATTTAAAGTATACGACCATTTGTTTCTCTACTTTAATTACTTGGAACTGAATGGGAAGAGGGGAAGCGAACGAATGAAGAAAAAAAATATAGTAAGTGCTGACTTAATTTTGATCTTATAACCAGATAAAAATTTAAATGAAATGATGATGTTCTCTTGGTTTTCTTCGATCAGGTGAAAAGATAAAGAAGAAGGGTATGGGGCGGCAATGTAACATCCCCCTACTTGGAGGCCCAAAACTAATAGCTACGGATGTTGTAGTCATCCATAGTTATTAATCCTCGACAACCAAATACAGGGACATTGGATACATTGATGCATAGAAACACAAGAATATGGAAAAAAAATAAACAGCAAATAAATTCCACATTCCATTTCAAAATATTCCAAATTGATTACATAATCCCAATTCGCTGACCACGTTCAGATACATATAATTATTACAAAATACGCCAAGAGCGACATATGAAGATGTCCCCTTGGTAGATCAGAGTATATAGATAGGCAAGAAAACAATTTGCCTTTAAAAACAAAACACACAGCGGAAATAAAAGAACTCTAATAACAAACTTGCCTCCTGCATGTCCTTGGAAGCTTTATTCATCTAAAAGAACACCTGGAAACATTAACTCTCAACCAACTCAAAATCAATTGAGTACCCGAGAGTTTAAGGGGAAAACTAAAACTTCATGTCAGACATAAAGCCTAGTATGAATAATAATTTTCCATCTCAAACCATTTAGATATCTAGTGAGACCACGCCGCTTAGCGGAACGGGTTTTCCCCTCACTAGCATCCTAAAACATTTATAAAACCATATACTCTGCTCCTGCATCCACAATGGTTAACACATAGTATTTCAAAACATTATAATGATATGCAAAACAAATAAATCAATTCTGGATTACCAATCCCATTCCTTTTGACTATCTGTCTCAATTAAAGTTTCTAGGGTTACTATTAACCTGTTAAATGTTTATGGACTATTTGTCCAATTACTTAGTTTTCATGGGATCTCTAAGAACCTATTGGTAACTCTAATATCTTATTTCTTATCCTAGTTTTCATGGGCTAACTAAGAACCTATTGACTGACTGTCAATATCTTAATCCGGATATAGTTTTCATGGGCTAACTACAAACCTACTGGCCCTTGCCAGTATTAAATCCTAGTTTTCATAGGATGACTATGAACTTATTGGCCCCTACCAATATCATACAATTTTCATGGGCTTACTGTAAACCTATTGGCCCTTGCCAGTATCTTTAATCAGGATTTTAACATTTCTTGAGTTATATTCACTATTGGGTCAACCTAACTGGTTATTCTGCCCTTTCCTAAAATACAGTTATGGGTTAATAACAATGTGAATAATATTTCTAAAATCTTTATTTATGCCATGGTTTTTCCTTTAAAAATGAGCTTGAAACTTAAAAACATCACTTTCGAAACCACTGGATGACCTCCTTCGAAAGAATAGAAAACCTCTTTTCAAAACTCTAAGTATGTACCTTTCGAAACCAATGATACCTTTCGATGGTATCAAGAAAGCATTCTTTAAAACATAGCTCCAAGAAAATAAAGTACCCTTTCGAAAGCATTGGGTTTACTCTTTAGAAACATCATTTTGGTCAAAATGGTTATATACGAAAGTATCTCTTTCGAAACCAACAAAAAATTAATTTGGAGAAAAGTTGATGATGTCGGAACCATCTAGTTCGAAAGCAAAGACCTTTAAAGATTAAAACTTCGAAGGACAGAGTCGAAACCCCCTTTCGACTCCATCACCTTCGAAACCCCTAACCCCTTTCGAAAGCAATTAGGAAGCGGTTTAACTTAGGTAAAAGAAAAGATAACATTTCGAAGGCATTGATGACTTCAATACTATGAAAGGAAAATAGTGGCTAGGTTTCGACTAGGTCAGAACCACCCCTTTCGAAAGCTCTTATTTAAAGAAAAAGTTCTCCTTCGAAAGCTATTTATAAAGAGCATGGCTTTCGACTATGTTGAAAAATATAAGTAAAACAAGGCAGGAATTTAACTTTACAAAACAAACTAACGTTTTGACTTTATGGGTATCGACTCAGTCGAAAGCCCTTCAAAAACCAGGTAGGCGTTTATCTTTTTAAAATAGAACCTTGGTTTTGACCCTGACAAAAGCTTAGCTTTCGACACCCTACCTTCCGCTATTTACCAATTCACTTCATACCAATTCTATTGATACCATGTGCTTTGGTTCCGACTATATGGGTTTCGACGGAGATGGTTTCGATTGAGATGGAGAGGAGGTAAAGGAGTCGAAAGGTGCCTCCAAAATAGGCGGAAACACCATTTTCTAAAATGCTGAATTTTAGCTAAACATGTTAATTGCTTTATAACTAACCTGCCAGTTGTAGCTCCTTGACTGACTACTTTAAAACTTTTCAAATACCTTACAAGTAAAAACTGCCGCATTAATTAGATCTAAATCAAAGCTTTATAATGCTAAACCCTTCCATATGACAAAACCAATATCTGTAGAAAAGTCCTTCTTTAACAATAATTTATTTTTCCAAATAAATCAACTGGGGAAAATCCCCAAAAATCACAGAAAATCAATTTCATCATGTAATCAAACATTAAAAATTTAGACCCAAATTCTTCCAGGAATATTCAAAATAAATTTTTAAACCCAATTACATCAATTTTTAACATCAAAATTCATAATAAAATTTCCATAGCTTGGAAATTTCTGAAAATTAAAACCCATCTCCAAAATCATGTTTTACTCAACATAAAAAATTTCCATGGCATTTTAAAATCAGTAACCCATGGTTTCACCCATAAAACCGTTCGAATTTCATGTACAAATAAATTGTTTAAATTAAACAATTCTTAAATTAAGCATATCATCATCCAATATATCATAGAAACACGATAAATACTCAAATCTGAAATCATATGATTATAAAACCAAAAGGAGATAGAATGAATTATTATTCAACTTAAACTTGATAAGGAATTTGAGATTTGTTGTTGATTAATCCTCCCTAGCTTTTGATCTTTAGCTTTAGATTGAAATTCCTCTCTTCCTCCTTGTTAATGGCCGGCTATCATAGGGTTTTTGCGTTTTATTTTTGATTTAAGAAAAATGAACATGAATGGACAATGGTGAGAATGTATAGCCGTGTATAATAGATTGGCTAATTTACTAATATTCCCATGTGTAATTTAATTATCTTATAAACCAATTTAAAGCCCATTAAATCTTTATTATTAAGCGCTGCCCATTATGTAATTTATTCAAATCTCAATCCCATTATCATCATTATTCTATTTAATTTATCTAATTAAATCTTCTGAATAATGTTATAAAAAATTAGGGATGTTACAGGTTCCCCCCCTTAAAGAATTTCGTCCTCGAAATTCAGTAAGGGCTAAATACTAAACATAGCAATCATTTGTAACAACACCTAACAACCATATTAGTCTAACTGACTAGCAACTATCTATATAAATCTAATATAGACATACCCTCAAAGCAGATCAGGATAAGTATCTCTAATCCTGTCTTTTGTCTCCCAAGTACAGTTCTCGTTGTCGCTCCATTGAACTTTCACCAAACTGACTGTCTTATTCCTTAATCTTTTCTCATCACTAGCCGCAACCTGAACTGGTTGTCTAACAATAGTCAATTTAGGCTCTACCACTAAGTCATCTAACCCTGTCGGAGGAATAGTGGTTTCTGGATCATGCACATACTTACGAAGATGAGACACATGAAATACATTATGGACACCTACCATACTGCTCGACAACTCTATTCTGTATGAGAGCTTTCCAATCCTCTCTATAATCTGGAATGGACCAACGTACCTCGGGGCCAACTTTCCTGACTTCCCAAACCGTACCACACCCTTCATTGGTGATACCTTAATAAAAAAATTATCTCCAACTAAGAATTCTAAGCCCTTACGCCTCTTATCCGCGTAAGCCTTCTATCTTGACTGAGCTTCCTTCATCATTCCTCGGATTAACTCAATCTTCTCTGACGCCTCTCTAACCAAATCTGGACCTATGACTAATCTGTCTCCAGTCTCCAACCAACATGTTGGTGATTTGCATGGCCTTCCATACAAAGCTTCAAATGACGGCATTCCTATACTAGTCTGGTAACTATTATTATAGGAAAACTCAACCAAATGTAGGTGATCCTCCCAAGATCCACCAAAGTCTAATACACAAGCTCTCGGTACATCCTCGAGTACTTTGTTGACTCTCTCTGTCTGCCCATCTGTCCGAGGGTGATACGCAGTACTCATATTAAGCTTGGTACCCATCACTTCCTATAGACTCTTCCAGAATTCACTAGTGAACGAAGCATCTCTATCACTGACTATACTACTAGGAATTCCATGCAGTCTAACTATGTTCTTCAGGAACAACTTAGCTAAAATAGGTGTTGTTCTAGTTGACTTAACTAGAATAAAATGGGCACTCTTGGTCAATCTGTCCACTATAACCCATATACTTTCATTACCTCTATTTGACCTTGGCAACTCGTCTATAAAATCCATAGATATCGATTTCCATTTCCAAACTGAAATATCTAAGGGCTGAAGCAACCCACTTGGTTTCTGATGTTCAGTTTTCACTTGTAAACAGTTTGCACACTGCCTAACCCACAAGCCAACGTCCCTCTTCATACCTTCCCAATAGAAGCTCCTTTTCATATCCTGATACATCTTGGTTTCTCCAGGATGAATCGTAAACATGGATCGATGACATTCTCCAAGAACTTCTTTCCTCAAGTCTTCCGCATTCGGAACACACAGCTGTCCCTTCTTTCTCAACCATCCTCTCTGGTCAAGGCTAAAATCCTTTAGATCATCGATCTCAGTTCCAACGTCCAATCTACTGATCCTTTTAGCTAATACTGGATCCTTCTTTTGCTTAGAAGCAATTTTCACAATTAATACTGGTCGAATTTCTAAACAAGACAACCTGGCGGTACTCTGACTAGAACCAACAGTCAACCTTAACTGCACATCGCAACCGACTAAAGCTTCTAAATCCTTCCACTCTGCCAACATAGCTAACACCACATTCTGATGTTTCCTGCTAAGAGCATCAGCCACTTTATTACCTTTTCCTAGTTTATATTCTTTACCAAAATCATATGCAGCCAAAAACTCCAGCCACCTTTGTTGTCTCATATTCAACTCCTTCTGAGAGAATAAATACCGTAAAGACTTATGATCGGTATATAACTCAAATCTCTCCCCTAAGAGATAATGTCTCCAAATCTTCAACATAAAGATCACAGCTGCCAACTCCAAATCATGAGTAGGATATCTAACTTCATGCGGTCTAAGTTGCCTAGATGCGTAGACAATGACTTTACCATTTTGCATCAGCACCGCTCCTAATCCAGTTCCACATGCATCAGTATACACTACTAATCCTTGGTTTTCGTCTGGAACTACTAACACGGGTGCACTGGTCAACAAATGCTTTAACTTAAGGAATGCCTCCTCACATTTGTCGGACCAAAAAATCTCACCTCCTTCCTAGTTAGCTTAGTTAAGGGTACTGCTATCCATGAGAAATCTTTAATAAATCTCTGGTAGTAGTCAGCAAGTCCAAGAAAACTCCTGATCTCAGTCACCGTCTTTGGTCTCTTCCAACTATTCACGGCTTCGATCTTATCTGGATCGACTGACAATCCTTTCTCTGAAACCATGTGACCAAGAAATTTTACCTCTTTCTTCCAGAAACGACATTTGGTAAACTTCGCCTTTAGCTGATTCTGTCTCAGCGTCTCAAGCACCACTCTAAGATGAACTTCATGCTCTCTCTCATCCTTAGAGTATACTAGAATGTCATCTATAAACACTAGTACAAACCTATCCAAGTACTCTCGGAAAACTTGGTTCATCGAGTCTACGACGAAAGCGGGTGCATTTGTCAATCCAAATGGCATCACCAACCACTCATATGAACCGTACCTAGTTCGAAATGCTATCAAAGGAATACTGTCCATCGCCACTCTTAACTGATGGAAACCTATCGCCAAGTCCAACTGGGAAAACACTCTGTCTCCACTCAACTGATCAAATAGATCATCTATTCTTGGAAAAAGATACATATTCTTGATCGTCTTTTCGTTTTACTTACGATAGTTGATGCACATCCTCAACGACCGATCTGGTTTCTTCACAAACACCGCAGCTGCTCCCCAAGGCGAATTGCTTGGTCTGATAAAATTCCTTCCTTCTAGATCCACTAGCTGCACTTTAATTCCTTCATCTCAGTTGGTGTCACCCTGCTAGATGATCTACTTACAGGTTCAGCTTCTGGCACAAGATCTATTCTAAACTCAACAGCTCATTTCAGGGGTAGTCCAGTGACTGGTTCAAAGACATCTGCAAACTCTCTTGCTACCCAAACCTGACTTAACTCATTTCCTGCCTCCATAGCATAGCACTATCACTCCGGTCAGTATTCCCTACTGAGAATATCACTCGGTTATGATTATTAGGGTGTCTCGGTGATATTTCTCTATCCTGGCAAAACATTCTAGCTTCATACCTACTCAACCAATCCATACTACAAATGATTCTGATATCTACGAAATCAATAACATACAAACTGCATGCAAACTTATGACCTAACAAGTCAAGTTCTAACTGGTCACATCTTAACCCTAGATTTGCATACCCTCCTATTGGATTCACAACCCTTAAGGAAGTAACAAGGTAGCTGGGTTCTAAGCATAATCTATCAACCAAACACTGAGATATAAATGAATGTGATGCACCTGTATCAAAAAGTACTTTAGCTGGAATACTATGAATCAAAAGCGTACTTTCCATCCCAGTCTTTCCCTTATCAGCTACGGTAGGCCTAGCTGATCCGATAGCAAAGACCTTTCCTTTGTCCTTCCTAACTAGCTCTGGACACTGATTCTTGTAATGCCCAACTTGATCATAATTGAAGCATTTCACATTCTTCTTGCTTGTAGCTTTTTTCCTATTTCCTGACCGACATTCATTAGCAATGTGATCCTTCTTGTCACACTTATAGCAAACTATTTAACTTCTTAGCTGCATCTCCCTTCTGGGCTCCTTTCTTTTTAAAAAACTTCCTCTTCTTCCCTTGAGAACCCTAGGTTTCCACTGACTTCTCTCTAGCTAAATCAGCAAGTAACTCCTCATGGTGAATGGCCATCTCCACCACAATATTACAAGGATCATAGACATGGGTCATGGTCATTCTAGCGAGCTCGGGCCTCAATCCCTAAATGAACTTCTCATTCCTTTCGATGTTAGTATCTATAACATCATATCCATATCGAGATAGCTCTGCGAACTTAGTAGCATACTCGACTACTGACATCTCTCCTTGAACTAAATCCATAAACTTCCTCATCAGCTCATACTTGGCAAACTCAGATACAAACTTCTGCTCAAATCTAGTTTTAAAATCAGCCCAAGTTAACTGCTCTTCCGGCACTCTAGCAGTGACATTATTCCACCAAAGTAGTGCTGACCCCTGCAACAGTCTAGAGGCCAACCTTCTCTTTTTCCCATCATTCAGGCCTAAATCAGTAAATATACGGTCACAATGCAATAGCCAGTTCTGAACCTCTATGGCACTCTCTGTTCCCAAGAATGGTTTCCCATCCAAACTGGTGTAATCTCTACTCGGCAAAGCAACATTTCCAACTGGAGCCACAGGATTAACTCCTCCAACATTCCCAGCAACTCCAGCAGCAGCTCCTACTTGAATCAAACCAGCAAAGAAATCATACATCACCCCCATATCTACTGGTGTATTTCTAGCACCAACATTGGCTTCAGCATTTAGTTACTAGCATTAGCCGATTGAGCCGGATTCCTCCTGGTAGTGGGTCGAGCATTCCTATTAGTTGTGGAGCTTCCTCCACCGAGATTTCCTCTTCCGTTTCCTGCTTCCATATCTCCTTTCTCGTAAATCTTCATATGAGCCTTAGTAAGATACTGAAGAACGGTCTAAGAGAGCGGGGAATACACACTTATATATATATATACACACACACAAATATAGAAAATACAAGTACGTTACTATAGCGTTAACCCAAACCCCAACCTTATTATCTTATTTATTGGATTATGTTTGGAAAATCTTTTAGGTGTAAGTTTATTTTAAAGTTTCATAAATCTATGCTCTAATACCAACTTGTAACATCCCTTTACTTGGAGGCCCAAAACTAATGGTTACGGATGCTGCAATCATCCATAGTTATTAATCCTTAGCGACCAAATATGACAACATTAGATACATTGATACACAGAAACACAAGAATGTGGAAAAAAAAATTAAACAACAAACAAATTCCACATTCCATTGCAAAATATTCCAAATTGATTACATAATCTCAATTCGCTGACCACGTTCAGATAACATATAATTATTACAAAATACGCCAAGAGCGACATATGAAGATGTCCCCTTGGTAGATCAGAGTATATAGATAGGAAAGAAAACAATTTGTCTTTACAAACAAAAAATAGCGGAAATAAAAGAACTCTAATAACAAACTTGCCTCCTGCACGTCCTCGAAAGCTTTATTCGTCTAAAAGAACACCTGGAAACCTTAACTCTCAACCTACTCAAAATCAATTGAGTACCCGAGAGTTTAAGGGGAAAACAAAAACTTCGAGTCGGACATAAAGCCTGGTATGAATAATAATTTTCCATCTCAAACCATTTAGATATCTAGTGAGACCACGCCACTTAGAGGAACGGATTTTCCCCTCACTTGTATCCGAAAACAATTATAAAACCATATACTGTGCTCCTGTATCCACAATGGTTAAAACATAGTATTTCAAAACATTATGATGATATGCAAAACAAATAAATAAATTCTGGATTACCCATCATCATTCCTTCTGACTATCGGTCTCAATTATAGTTTCTAGGGTTACTATTAACTTGTTAAATGTTTATGGGCCATCTGTCTAATTACTTAGTTTTCATGGGATTACTAAGAACCTATTGGTAACTACAATATCTTATATCTTATCCTAGTTTTCATGGGCTAACTAGGAACCTATTGACTGACTGCCAATATCTTAATCCAGATATAGTTTTCATGGGCTAACTACAAACCTACTGACCCATGCCTGTATCAAATCATAGTTTTCATGAGCTGACTATGAACCTATTGGCTCCTGCCAATATCATACAGTTTTCATGGATTACTATAAACCTATTGGCCCCTGCCAGTATCTTTAATCAGGATTTTAACATTTTGTTGAGTTATATTCACTACTGGGTCAACCTAACTGGTTATTCTACCCTTTCCCAAAATACAGCTATGGGTTAATAACAATGTGAATAATATTTCCAAAATCTTTATTTATGCCATGGTTTTTCATTTAAAAATGAGAATGGTTTTTCAAAACTCTAAGTATGTACCTTTCAAAACTAATGATACCTTTTGATGGTTTCAAGAAAGAATTCTTTAAAACATAGCTTCGAGACAAATAAAGTACCCTTACGAAAGCATTAGGTTTACTCTTTAAAAATATCATTTGGGTCAAAACATCATTTGACTCCATCACCTTCGAAACCCCCAACCCCTTTCGAAATCAATTAGGAAGCGGTTTAACTTAGGTAAAAGCAAAGATAACCTTTCGAAGGCATTGATGACTTCAATACTTCGAAAGGAAGATTGTGGCTAGGTTTCGACTAGGTCAGAACCACCCCATTCAAAAGCTCTTATTTAAAGAAAAAGTTCCCCTTCAAAAGCTATTTATAAAGAGCATGGCTTTCGACTATGTTTAAATCTTTAAGTAAAACTGTCACGACCCGCAAATCCGTACCTCTTGATTAACCACTAATCTCCATTGATTAACTCAAGATGAACGGAAATACGAAGCATGAGGGTTTTTAAAAAGAAGAAAAAGGTAGAAGAAGAAGAAAATAGAAGAAGGAGAAAGAAAGAAGAACAATAGAACAACATCAGAAACAGAAACAATATCAGAATCTCACATTCGCAGCGGAACAATATATAATAGATAAATCAGTAATCTTTTAAACAAAGAATTTTATCAGTTTATACATACATCAACAGAGTCAATATACAACTCAATACAACAATGGAGAGTTATATCAACTTGTCCTCATACAGAATACACAGCGGAATAAATAATGTCAGATACAAATACTACGTCTCGCCATCCAGCTTGCTTCCAAAGCTCCAGAATATCCAGAATATCCTGATAACCTAACTCTAGACTGCCCGTGTGGAAAATTTGTGGGCACCCAGAGTTTAGAAGGGAAACAATAAACTCCGAGTCAGTCATGGTGACTGGTGTGAGATCGTAAAACAGTTTATCTTTAAAACAAACAACAGGAAATTTTAAAGTCAATTTCGCAATGCTTTTGAAAATGAAACTACCATAACACCTCCCGCCACACACACAATGCAAACGCAGAATTGGAGGAGATTTCTTCTTATGATAGTCAAAGATGCTTACTACGCAAGAAAAATCAAATCCTTTTTGATATTATTATTAGTGCATAGTGTAGAAAACATTTCGAAAGTAGAATATAAATCTTAGCCAGCATAGGTACCATTATAGTATGCTTACTATAGCTACCATATTAAATGGCAGGTTCTACAACTAAAACCGTACAAGGCTCGTATTGTTTCTTTGGATTTCCAACAAATGGTCAGGCTAAGGAACTTCCTATGCCACGATGGGTACGCCCCTGGAAAAGACGACCCGAGAAATAACCTAACATTACGGTTAGATCTCTGCCAACACAAGGCCGGGTTACCTCTGCAAAAATAGGTAACTACTGACATGCGTATGCCATCCCTCGATCGTCACCGATCTTCCCGAGGATCCTCGATTTCCAACTACCACAAAGTAATAAACTCGTAGCATCTATAGAGGTTAAGTATCTGGGCTCCATACCATGATACCACCTTTATCCAGAAGGAATGACATACACTAAGGGGCGCTACTCCCTAGAACCTTGCCGCATCCTTCCTGTTTTGACCATTTCCGGGGAGTGAGGCTCGACGAAGTCTCGTCCACAAAGCTACGCTTTGTCACCAAAGCCATGCTTCAGGTCAAACAAATGATCAACCTATGATCACAAAGATAAATGATCAAACAAATGATCATATCACAAATGATCAAACACTGATCATTTCACAGCAACACTCAGTATGCCACGTTACCAAATTGGGAGTATATCGCTGATAAATTTCAACTACATAACCTCTGAGCTCGTACGTCTCAGAGAAGGGTGTTAAGCTAAGAGAATAAATTCTCCGCCACCAACAGAAATGTATTTGAAAGAAATCAGCTTTATATCTCAATTTGTAATGTCAGACATACAATCCATACAAGTCTGTTCCGGGATCGAACAGAACCGAAGGCACTTCTCACGAAGCCCTTGCAAATCCGGATAATTTTCAATCACGTCTGGACTTCCCGTCACTAAGGGTGATAAAACCTCTAAATCGAAGATCAGTCGATGTAGAGTAACTCGACGGTAATCCTTCCGTTTTCAAAAATATCCGCTCTTCAACACCGGTCATCAAATGCAATTCATTACGACGTATCACATATTCGGAATGGGTTATACGACCCCATGGTCCTTTCCCGGCTAACCCGAATAGTGAGCGAAATATTCAAAAATAAGTGTGGCATTCAAATTCATCCAATTCACAACAAATACCTATTTAAAGGTAAATATTTATAGTCGGTTATTTAACTATCAATAAAGATGCGCAACATCATCAGATTCCAAATAATTTTCCAAATTATTTATTTTCCAAAATATCTTTACTAGATATAAAATTTCCACACTTCAAAATAAATCAACGTTTATTTTTTGAATCGAATTTCCGTTTCTTTTATAAATTCCATAGTGAATTTATATTTCAAAATATCTACCGATATACGATTTTCAAATCGGTTTCAAATATTCAATTTCAATTTATCTTTAAGAAGATAAACCTCAAAACGTTTCATTTCATATTGGAAAAGCATTTCCTTACTTACTTAATAATAAGTATTTCACAAATCTTTTATTTTCAACATTTGAAAATGTTCGATATACTTAAATAAATGTTAAGTATATATTTCATTCTTTAAGGAAATCATTTTTTTATAACAACATCTATTTGAGTCAAAACGAATGTTACGTAAAACATCGTTACGACGACTCAAAATCACTAGTATAGGGATTCGAATTTTAAGATAGGTATATAAATTCCAATACTATATAAAACATTTCCTTTCGGAAATCATTTACTATAACAACAGTGTTATAGTCCACCATTTCCTTCTATTTCTCGAAAACGTCTATTTCAACAATGAATGTTGAAATCTATGGTTTCGATATTTAATCATTTTAAAACATCGTTAAAACAATTAACTTCATTTTAAAATATTCATTTTCCCAAAACATATCCATTTTATTCAATAATATATTCACTGTCCAAAATCGTGAATATAATTCACTTAACCAAATTTCAATCATCTCTACACATTTTATTTCAAAAATAATTCGCTATCTAAAATCGCGAATATATCTCTATTAATAACCTTCTATATTAAATTTATCAAATCCAATTGACTTCAAATTTATAAAACAACGTTTATAAATTCTATTCCTACTTTATAACAACTTCGATTTGTAAATCTCCTTTATTAACAAATTCGATCAATATTTCATTTGAAGGCAAAAATCCAATTTATAAGTTAATTTCTTATAAATCTTCTATTCTACAATTTCATTCATTTTAACTTCACAATTTATAAATCTATCAATTTCATATCTTTAACATTTTAAAAACTCGTTTTAAAATTCCAATAATTTTAATTGATAAATATCAATTTTGTACATCTTTTTATATACATCGTTTTTAATAATTCGAAAATCCCAATTCAAACCACTTTATAAATTACTTAACCATTTATTTCAAAAATCACCTTTTGGTTATAATTCACAAAAGTCTTAACTTTTATAACTTTAAAATTTGAACGTTTATTTATTTAAAATAAATCACTTCAAAAATTTAAATAAAACGTATACTTTTAAATAATCACTTTTAAAATCTCTTTTAAAGTTAAAATCGTTATTTTTAAAACTTCAAAATTTGAATCCGATGATGCAACAGCACCAATTAGTCAATCACAACATTCAATATCATATATCAATATGATAACAGAATATACATCAATATCTGTAAATAAATAAATATAGTTGAGGAATCCAGTTGGATCCCTCCAACCTGTTTCCCTGCATCCAAAGACGTTAGCACAATACCAATTCCACTTCAAGGTGGAATATCGCGGTATATAGGATTTATAAAATATCATCCGCTTAATAACGGCGCAATAGGGTCTCATCCGCTATACAAGGCGGGAAATCAATCAATCCAATATATACATATGCCAATATGTATATATTGCTATATATATATATATCCTACTATATCTAATATCACATCCAAACATCAAACAAATCAATAACTGCAATCCAAATTTATTTTGAGTGAGAAAAATCTCACCTTAGCTTTTTAATTTGCCATCCAATTTCCATTTTGTCCATTTCTTCACGGTTTTGACCTTGTATAAACAATTTATACATTTCGTTAATATTCGAAATAAATTGAACAACCAATGACTGTTTAATAGTTTTAATCCAACTAGTATGTATTTTTAAAATTCCTTTTCAACCTTATATATTTTTCAAAGTCCTTTCCATATATAAAATTTTCTATTTGAAAATTTTAAATTAACAAGTGATTTTATCTTAAACCAATATTCTTTATATTTTATTTTAAGCTAACTTCCTTTTTAGAAATTATATAAGTATTTATAAAGACAACCCATATACTAAAATAAAATCTATGTGTATTTTAAAATATTCTATACAGATTTTTATAAATCTGGTTTTATACAAAAGTTTCTCAACTTTTAAAATTTCTATTTCTTTTAATTCTAAACCTATTACCTTAAACCAATTTCCTTTTAATAAATTGATTTAATTAAAAGTTAAATTTAAAACTAAATCCCATTTTAACCAAATATTTTCTTTTCTGTAAACCCCCAAAATCAGAAATTTACTTTACTGGAAAAATTAAATACTGGGATTTATATATCATTATATTTTTTTTCTATAGTATAAATTAAATTAAATTAAAAATGAACAAGACAAAATTTCTACCTAACAGCAGATCGAAATACCAGCCTTGCCGTTGAACACCCTCCAAATTCCAGTCGCGAAACCCTATGCCTCGACTTCGCGACTACACACGCTGCCATCTCGTGCTCGACTGCTACTAGCGAACCCCCTCGCCATCATTTTCGACCTCCAACACCACTGCGCCTCCCCGACCTGCTCGAGCCCACCCACTTCAATCGCGACTTCTCCTCCTTGCGATAATGAACTCGTCGACCACCAAGAACGCATCGCCAGTCTTCACGAGATTCGTTCGCAGCCGCCGCCCCAACGCTCGCGTACGCCACGCGATCTAACTTCCAGATCCCTACCCTTTCGCATGCACGTGGAGGCGCAATGCTCCACTTCGTCTGCCTTTCTACGCGGTTCAATTTGCTTATGAAATTTCGAGAGGAACTGGAACGAGAGTTGATTTACGGAGAGGGAGGCAATTCGATTTCTGGGATTGAGGAAGGCGAGATTTCGATTTCGAACGACATACGAGATGGTTTGAATTTAAGAGGCTCGGCAATTCTTGTTTTGAACGAAAACGTTTCGTATAAAATTTTCTTCATTTGAAGCCGTGATATACAAATGATTTGAAGAGGAGAAATAAACGAGGGAGGAGAGGGATAAAGTCGTTCGATTTTAAATCTAGAACGAAATAAAAAGGGGCTTCAGCCATTTTTCTTTGATTTGAGCAGAACAAAAGAGAAAGGAACGAACTGTTATTTAAAATTGAAACTGAGGCATGCTCTGAAAAAGGAAGACAGGGTAGCGTGCTTTAAACGAGAAGAGGAGACAACTAGGTCGACGAAAATCAGATGCTAGGGTGGCTACTGATTTAACCTTTATATTTTATATTCAAAAATATCTTGTTATATTATATCAACGCGTTTGCTTATCGTACGATCACACAATAATTCTGAATGTTATGAAATTTGAAATCCGGTAATAATTCAATATTACGGATCCAAGGGAACTGGTTTCGTCGAATTCCAAGACTGTGCCTTGGAAGGCTATTTTTAATTATCGATTGAACGATATAAATTTCAAAACTGAACGAATCAATTTCAAATTCGATTCTGAAGTTTTAATTATCTTCAGTATTGTCAATATGAATATTAAAAGCTTTTGAAATATTTTTCTTCAGCTTAAAATTGAAGATTCAAATTTTTATTCAACTTACAATAGATTAAATTTTTAAATTTAATCGCCAAATTCAAAGTTATATTGGGGATTCAAATTAAATCATCGTTCAAATATTTAAAATTAATTAAATATTTTCAATTTAATTTGTTCAAAATTCTGGGTCGTTTCAAACTTCCCTCCTTAAAAGAATTTCGTCCCGAAATTACAAGTTAGGAAAAAATGGTCCTTAACTCGTCTACTATCTTTCACAATTCAATAGTTTTATCAAATTTTCAAAACAAATCTTTCTACTAAAGATTCGTTATTACTTTAACTAATTCTCCAATTTCAATTATAAGTTCAAACAACTTTGTTTACTTCAAAATTCAAATTTAAATTTAAATTCAAATTTTAACTTTCAAAATTTTTTCAAAAATTTCCTAACTCTCTAAATTTTCGAAAAATTTCGCCAGCGTCTCCTTTGCGCGGCTAACACGGCACGACTACAAAACGTCCCTACGGACTCTCAGATTTCAAAAAGAAAAAAAAAGCCAAGCGGCTGGACAAGAAAGTCATCAAATCTCATATTGAAATTCAAATGCATACCTTTTGTCGAGCAATTCAAAATTATCTTTGAAATCAAATCCAATTCCTTTATACACCTGTATATCCTACTAGCCATAATATCTAGTTACAATATTCAATTTATCATTTTGCACATTTCATTACAAAAATTTTCAATATAAACTGCTTATACATTTACTATTGAAGTTATATCCATTATCTTCAATTTTTTTCATTTCAAATTTCATTTGAATTTAATTTCAATCTAATTTGGATTCTTCTGAATATTGAATTTATCAATTAACTTTCATTCATAACTGATTATTTTTAGATTAGTTTCAATTACTAATTCATTACAAATTCTAATTCACTTATTCAAATTCGGTTTCAACATTCAGTTTCAATTCCAGTTTTATTTCTATTCAATCATCCACTTAGAATAATTTTAATATCAGATTTTACTTAAGAATTTCACTCTTCATTTCTTAGGTTCAATATAAATATTCCATATACACATTATATTTATTTTCAATTGACCACTTTGGTTAAATCTACTTACATTTAAATTGGATTTCAAATTCCATATGAATTTTTTGATTCATCTTTCATTTATAATTATTCAATTCAATTTATTTGCTTACAAATTCGAAATGAATTTCAACATTCAATCTCACTTTCATTAAATCACAATTGTAAATTTATTTATTCATTCACAATTTACTTCCATATTTCAATACTCAATTCCAATTTATTTGTTACTACTCCAAATTTATTTTCAACTTAATAAAATTTCTTTAAGAAATCTTTTCACTTAATTCAATTGATTCACTTATACTTACTTTGATTTAACCTCATTCTTTAAGTTAATTTTATTCTGTCAAAATTCAAATTGTATAAGTTATCAACTTAGTAATATTTCATAAATATCTTAATATAGCATTCCAGAGTTTTCCAACATTTCAAAGCCATTTTGAAAACAATTCAAATTATCCTTTGAATTTCCAAAACAAAACTCAAATTTCCAAACAACTTTTATTTAAAACAATTTGGCAGCAATTTCTCTTTTGGAAACCCGAAAATGAACACCGGTGATGCTGCAGTCATTACCGAAGTTATTTTCCAGCGACCGAAAAGAGTTTAGAGCTTTCATCTCTCTAAAACAATTTTCCACAATATCAAATCCTTTGAAAAATCATTTTCAAACCAAAAAGGAATTAAACTTTCCAAATCCCCAAAAATTTCAAATTCTTTCAAAACATATCCAAAAACTTCTCTGGAATTCCATTTCCAATTATAAGTCACATTTATAATTTACATTCTTAAATTTCATTTTACATGAATTTATTTCTTAACTTTGGAGTTACGATTTCAATTTCTTATTTAATTTCAATGAGAATAATTTAATATTATTACTTCTAGCAACCATGCTGTAACGACCCGCAAATTTCAGTTGTTTTATTTATTTAATTAATTGAATTTTGTGAAATTTGAAACAGTAAAATTTTGAAATATAAATTTGATATTTGGAATGCGTCTAATTAAACATAGCAACTGGTAAATTTTCGTCCGAAAATATGAAAATTTATTTCGCGCGTAAATTTACTTCAATTTAATCAGTTAAAATTGATGATAACAAAATATTTTTCAAACCTGAATATTTTTACATAGAAAATTTGTAAATCATCTTCTGAGCAATATGTCGTATTTCGTTTCATCAAATTCAGAATGTTATTGCTCCGTTTATCTTATTTTCAGCAAAATAGCAGCATTTTCGGTACCGATTATCGACTTTCGATCGGATGATCGTACCACTAGTATTTGTATACCGTTTTGATCGTCTCGTCGTGCTGATCCCTACGGTATATTCAACTCTATATTTTTAAGGTCTGGTATGCACCGAAAACTATAAAACGTTCGTTGTATCGTTAGCATAAATCGTGACTTTACTATTTCTTTGGTTTCAAAATCTGATGGCGTGCTGTCCAAGCATCACAATTAATTGCTTTAAAAACTCTTGCTAAATCAATGGATAGCTGCACGTCCCTTTAGCTTTTGAATTTATATCTAAAATAACGGTGGAACGTTTCTTCTGCCCCTTTCTCTCTTTCATTCTATTTAATTTCTTTTTGAACGGTTCAATCACTGTTTCTCTCCTTCATTTCTATTTCAATTTTTGCTCTGTCACCAATTCCTTTTCCTCTTTCGATCAACTCCATCTTCCCATGGCCGAAACCATGCTTGCAAACCATCGTCCATTCGCCGTGTTCCTCCGCGTCGGCAACCTGTAGCCTCCCACGCTACCACCTTCGCCACTCCTCCCTTTGCCTGCTTTTGTTTGCCGAGACCATTTCCCTCTGAGCCTCCACCGAACAGCAGATCCTTGCCTCTACTGTTTTATTTTCTGGAATACGAAAGCACCCAACACACAAACCCATCACCGTGACCATGCTTCGGCCATTTCTCTCGGTAGCTACCTCCTCCATCGAAGCCCCTGGCCGAACACCTCCCCATGACAACGAATGGCCATCCAAACCTGAATGACATCGCCTACAGTTGTCACCTCATCCCCAACCTTCCAGTAGCCGTTTACCGAGCTCGTGCACAGCAGCCCGTCCTCTCCCTCTTTCCATGCACGTGACAAAGCTGGCCCTCCTATCAACACTTGCAACAGCGTACATCACTCATTCCCATCATTGTTTTATTCTATATATATAGTATGTTAGTGTTTAACTGCCTGTATGTAAATAGCATGCCCACGTTATGGTCAATTTGCTTATAAGTATAAAAGTACATCCTTGTTGGCAACTTGCATTATACAAGTGGTTTTATATATAAAGTATATTTTTTTTATATAACTGTTCGATATAGAAGTTTTAAACCATGTATGATCTTGTACATACGAACAAGCTTATGTTTGTATATAGTATTTGTTGTATATATTGGTGCTATAAAATATAAGATTTATATATATAAATTTTACAAATATGTTTATATAATAAGGCTTTGTTTTAGTATTCAATCTACTGGATATAAATTGATCTCCTAGCCGTGTTACATGATAAGGATAATGTGTTTCTGGTTTCATAGATGTTTGTATAGGTATATAAATCGTATGAATATATTATCTGTTTTGTATAAAAGTTATAAACAGTATATGTGTTATATAATATATGTTTTAAATATATATGCATACTTTATACTTGAGTTTTATCAGGACTTGTTTTGATAAGGATATTGTTTAAATATGATAGGTATTTTATATCAGAATATATATATATATATATATATATTTATTTAATTGTTTCCAGAAATCTTACCCCTCTTTTTCTATATATTTTATATGTATTGATTGTCCATTTACAACCTCCCTTAATTTTATGTAAAATATAGAGAAATATATTTATATGCACATGCCTGGGTTCTGAAGCCTCTTGCTCAACTGTTTTTCCTTCTCTTCTTAAATGTATACAAACTGTAGGCTGCGTGTATTATCCATTCATAATTCTAGTACTGTGTTTTAATGTGGCCTTGCATACATTCACCTTTACTTGTTGTCTGCATGTATATCAAACTATATGCATTCTTGTACGAACCTATTACATAATTCTAATACATATATATAGTTATATATAACATGTCGTATATATATATATGATATAAAAGTTGTTTGTTTATGTATATAGAATCACGTTATAATGTTAATATATATACATGCCAGTTTAATATATGTCAGTTATATAACCTGTTTTTTTTTATACATGGGGTTGCGGTTTATATAATAATATATATATATAGGTTGTGTTAGTTATATATATGTGAGTCTGCATATATAAGTTTGTACTGAATGAAAAAGTTGCTGTTTATATTGGTAAGCATTTGGAGGTTGTTGTAACGCCCCACTCCGAGACCAACTGTAACAAAGAGTATTACGGGAGTAATACTGTCTGTTAAAGCGGAGAATAGAGTATAGTGGAAGCGACCATCTATAATCAAGCTATAACTATCTACCGAATACGTCGAAAGGTGGAATCTATTTAAATTTTTCTCAATCAGGTGGTTCGACATATTCGGTAAATACTTATAACGAAATTACAAATGGCTAAAGATCTATCAGGACAAAGCATAATAATAAATGATAAAAACATCACAAAACAGAATCACATAACAGATATAAAATCCCAGAACAATACATCATCAATACAGATCCAAATACTATAAGTGGGTACAAAGCCACCGCTCACACATGTGAGTCAAAAATATGTACATATCAAAGTCTGAATAATAAGAGAGTAGCGGAATAGTGGACAAATAAAGCGCTATCTATCAGCATAGCAGATAATGTCCAAGCGGAAGCACAGAAGCTAAGTCCAGAGACCTAACCTGAAACAACTCGGTCTGACCCGAGCGAAAACACTCGGGTCCGGCTAGCTAAACAATCAGTAATAACTGAGATATATAATAATGCGGTACATAAATAAAATAGTACTTATCCAAAGAGAAGTATATTATGAACCACATGAATATAATGACGATCCCTAATCATCAATAAACAATAAAAATCTCCAAAGAGAAATCAACACCAAAGTGTAGAATAAATAAAGTTGCCTCATATCATCGGCGTAGCCAAAGCCATAAAAAGATGCCCATAGGCAATAATCCCAATAGTGACCAGAGTCTGTGATCAATGCCCAAGCAAAGATCGATGCTCCAAAGAGCCATGGGGATATACTGAAAAGTCAATGAAATCAAATACTGAAAAGCAGTGTCCAGAGACACTGTGGATCCATAAGGTAATCGCACTTACATCGTATGGTTCCATAGAACCAACACCGAATGGCGGTACTCGAATGGATATAAAAATAATCAGATAATACAAGTTTTGCACGTGCACCGACCAGAGTCGTTGTTGCCAAGTACTGTAGAGTTGTGATCGATCACTCGCACCGATGCGAAACGCGCGAGACGGCGAGATCCTTCCCAGAAGGATAAAGGCCCAGAGGCACACGCCGAAAAATAAACTGCTCCATAGAGCAGGTGTCCAGAGACGGTTGCCCAGAGGCGTGGTGACCCAGAGGTCCAGTACTGGCCGCCCAGAGGCTAATGTGTCACTAACTTCTTGGAGAGGTACCCGCAAAGTGTTAACAATGAGTCCCATACCCCACGTTCGCACTAAACGGTTTCCTAACCAATAGCAAGCTCACACTCCAAACAATCAAAAGTCTACCTCATATCATTGGTAAACTAGACCCAAGGGTCAAAACGATCAATCGAATAGGTCGGGGATTAACCGGAAAGAAAATACACACGGTTTCCATAGGCCGGAGATTTCCTAACCGTTTAAGCACCTTTCCACTTCGCTCGACGTGCTAAAAGTGAGTGTGAGATTTTTATTATAGAAAATAATGGTGTAAAACGGATTTATAATTGATTTTCGGAATCACTTTTAAAACGGTCTTTTGAAAGGTCTCCTATTATGGAGTAATTAATTTAATAATTAAAATAATATTATATAATAATTTTCAAAAGCCATTTAGGAGTGAAAAATCTTTTGAAAATGATTCATAAAACCCGTGTACGAAATCTGGAGACAAATCTCAAAGAAATCAATGAAAACCAGAAAATCATCAAAAATATTTAAAGTGTTTGTAAACATTCAAAAACAGCTGTGAACTCAAGTTCGATAATTTATTTGGACCAGCAAACTGTATCCAAATGTCATGAAAATTTGCAGGCATGTAGTCCAACATCCCTACATTAATATGCAAAAAGAATTTCTGGATTCCGATTTGAGACGAAGTGGCAGCGACGTCTCAAAGTTGGACCCAGAACAAGATTTACACTGTTTACAAACAGCGACTAGAGTTCAACTTCGACACGAAATTCGAAGTACCAAACGAACTCCAATGTTGTCCAAATTTTCCTGAGATGGAGTTCGGAACTTCACCTTTCTAACGAGACCAAAAACGTTGAATTCCGACTTCCGATGCGAACGTGGAGGCATCGCGGAGTGGCGCTCAAAAGCTGGAAACAGAAGGGATATTTGATTTTCATTCTAAGTTTTTGACCATTCAAAAACTGCTGCGAACCCAAGTTCGGCAATTTATTTGGACCAGCAAACTGAATCCAAATGATATGAAAACTGGTAGGAATATAGTCCAACATCCCTAATATAAGATGCAAAAAGAATTTCTGGAATCCGAGTTGAGACGAAGTAGCAGCGACGTCTCAAAGTTGGACCCAGAACAAGATTCACACTGTTTACAAACAGCGACAAGAGTTCAACTTCGACACAAAATTCGAAGTACCAAAAGAGTGCCGATGATGCCTAAATTTTACAGAGATGGAGCTCGAAACTCCACCTTTCCAACGAGACCAAAAACGTCGAATTCCGACTTCGGATGCGATCGTGGCGGCATCGCGAAGTAGAGAAAAAAAAAATCTGGAACAGGGTTTAAAAAAAAATTATTTATTATTTTTTTTTCTTTTTTTTTCTCGGGACAGTGGTAAGAATGTACAATTTTGACCAAAATAACTTCGAAATTTCATGAAACTCAAAACATGAAAGTTTTAGCTCTAAATCTAAGCTTTCCAGAACATCCAAAATTATTAGATTTGGATAAGAAACGAGAGAGATACATGCAAAACAATATCAGATTGAAACTCAAGATAACTTGTTAAAGACAGAATTGGTCTTCTGTCTTTGAACGCATTTCAGGTCATCTAAATGGCAATATTACAGAAAACTTACTGAACAAAAATTGTAGCATATGTTTTAAGCTTTCCGGAACATCCAAAATTATCTAATTCGGATCAAAAACGAGTAACTTATGGCCAAATCAATTTCAGGGTTTTATTTTATCAACCTTGTAGTTTGTTGTCAGGTCAGCGACAAACAAACGTGATTTCGACCATTGAAACCACAAAATTAGGCAAAGCTCAAAACATGAAAGTTATAGGCTACAGAATAAGCTTTCCAGAACTTCAAGAAAACCTTAATTCCGATTTAAGATGAATGAGATATGCCTAATTTACTAACAGCAATAAACTAATTATAATTTCAGCTAGCATATATTACCTCTTTCCAAGCAATGAAAAGAAGATCAAAGAGTTTCACAATCTAAATGCACAAAAAAAAGAGGATTACAAAATAATTTCAGAAATTAAAGAATGAATTAGAGGTGGGTTTTGTGATTGCTATTACCTCTTTTAGTAGTTTGGATTAACTCTCTTTGATTTGGTGTAGATTGGAGTCTTGCTTAGGAGGCCATGACTAGGTTTTGGAGCTTTCTAATTAGGTTTTAGTGGTTATGAAATGAAGTGTTGGCTGAAATGGGAGAGTAAAAGATACTTTATAGGCTAATGGTTAGGGTTATTGGATCTAATACCCATTAGGACTTTGTATTATTCATGTGCATACATATATAGGCAATTTTCTCTAAGTACACTCTACATACAAATTACTAAATACATTTCAAACCATAGAAAATTATGAAAATATGTTAACAATTACTTTTAGCCATTTCATAAAATCCTATATCAACAATATTTTACATTTTAACCCCTAATTTTTCCAAAACACCGTTTATAGTTAATATTAGCCAAAATCACCATTTTGCAAATAAATTGCAAATTAATTTCCCAAATCAAATACTGCACTATTTTACACATATAAAATTTTGCAATAATATAAATTACAAATTTCCCTAATTAATTTCCTTGAAATGCTCCATTTTACACTTAAGCCCAAAATATTAATTTATTCAAAATGACTAAATTTTGAACAAATTAGCCACATTAAAAATTCATTAATAGCTCCAATTAAATTAAAATCCCAATTTTAATTTATTATTTGGTAACCGCAATCACGGGTTGTTACAGTTGTTGATTAATATATAAGTTGTTTGTTATATATATTAAGTCTAAGTTGGTCTGTTATTATATAGTTCTATATATTTGTTCTGAGTTGTATATTTCATAAGTTATATATATATATATTTTTATATGTGTTGGAATTTGGATATGATTTTGTATATAAATATAATTTCATATGTTTCATCTATAACAAATTTACTTGTATAACTCATCTTCATCGATCACATTCTGATTCGTTCCATCAATTCGTGTTATCAGCTTGGCCATCAAACTCGTGCCAATTTTGCTTTGTTTTGAAGTTCGTGTTCAGATTCGTAACTCATTTCATCCTCGTTCGTCTCTAACTACGAAAGGTGAGCAATCACTCACGATTAATGTTCTTAGATTTATTAAATTTGATTTCAATTGAAATGTCAATTGAAATATGCTGCTGTTAGTTATTTACATTATTATATATATATGTCATTATCTGTATCTGTTCACCTGTGACATCTGACACCATTATCTGTTATTTATACTGATGTTATATGCCTGTTACTGTTGTTATTTTATTATCATACCTGTTATCACTCTGCAAGTTCCCTATTAGTATAGAATCACTATGGGTTGAAATGATACATACCCGAACGATCTGTAGAATAGGAGAAAATCGTTATGGGTTGAAATGATAAACCCAAGCGATTTTCATTGAATTGAATTTGGGATTGCGGGTTGAAAAGATATATACCCGTATATATAATTTAAATTGCGGATTGAAATGATAAATATCCGTATCACTTGACCATAGGGTAGAAAATTTTATACAGATACCGTTGGTCTATATATATAAATGTTTTGAAAATGATTTCTATGGTTTTGAAAAGAAATATATGGTTTTGATAAATATTGATTTTAAAGATTTATTAAAGTTGATAAATAATATGTTTAAGTATTTATTTAATATCTATATTTTCGAATATAGAATTTATAATGATTTGAAATTGATTGAAATTGTATTTATTTAAGAATTATACTTAAATAAGTTTGGTTTGAAATATATTGAATTTGAAATTTAAAGAAGTGATTTACAACTTGAAATTTGAAAAGGTGACTTAAATGGATATTTCAAACGTATAAATATTTAAATGAGATATTTTGTTTATTTAAATTGTAAAATTGAAATGGTATTCAAATGTTATGGAAATGATTAAGTTAATATTTCAAAACGAAACAATTGTAAAGTGAATCTGATATGTATATAAATTTATCGAATTTAGTTTTGAAATGTTGAATATTTAAAGCTTTGAAATAAATTCAAATTTGAAATGGCTTATTTTATGGTTTAGATACGTATTTGAAATTGATAATTTGAAATGGTTTATTTAGAAGCTGAATCGAGTTGAAACAGATGATTTGAGATTTTGTTTAAAATAAATTTTTGGAATTCGAGTTAATTTGAATCGATTTGTGAAATTTGAGGAAACTAATTTATTTATAACGAAATTTTAATATCTTAACTGTTAAAAAGGAAGTGTTATGATTTCCAAAATACTGTGATTTCCAGACTATGATTTCGAAAGCATTATAACTTTTGAAAAGTAATATGATTTTGAAAATGGATATATTTGAAGTGAAATGATATCGTATTAAAGTGGGTCTTGAAATGATAATGATATTTTGGTTTTAAAATATAAACTATTTTGAAATGACCACGGTGTTATAATAACGATTGGTTGTTAAAGAGACCGGGATCAGATATGGACATACTCTCTGTCGATACCGAAAACCACTTTGACAACCGTGTACGCGGTGGAGATTCCAGAATGAAGTAGGATGGTGGCGACGTTCTTAAGGTATGTTACGTGGACCCAACTCCCGTGAGTTGGCATAAGGTGGCTAAAACAGGAGCGATCTCGGACCAGTGAGGTAGCACCTCTTCTCGGACGCATTTCTTCGATATTATACTCTTACTTGTGATTTGACTAGATGGCCATCCTCCGATTTGGGAGTGTTGTTCGAGGTGGAACGGTAGTGGCTGCTATGCGTATCCATCAGTCCGTGTGCGTAATTGGTATATCTACCCTGGCATTGCCTAGTTGTGCCGTGTCACCTACCATACCGAGCTTTACTACGATTATGATTTTAAGATCCGACCGCGTTAAGGTTCTCCATCCCCTTAACGCTATTTTCCGATATGATTATACTTTACTTATTTAGACACTATTATAATAGCGAATATTACTACATAGTAATAGTTTAACGGACCCTTAGAGGATGGTTATCCCAAACATCCTTTAAGTTACTTGTATTTTAGTTGATATTTCACTTGAGTTGGATTTATTAATATGAGAATGTTAATCCTGACTCGAGTGTTTTTGTGTTTTGCTTTACGCTCGGGTCAGACTGAGTGATACAGCATTTGAGACTCACCTTTGGAGTTGGAGCTTCGCTTGGAGATCCAGCTATCTATCGATCCTGCTTTCAGTTATTCCGTCGATCCAGTGATGTATTCAGATCTGGTATTTGATTATTGTATTGAGACATCTATTGTATTCGAGACCTCTATTGTATCTTGTTTAACTCTGTTATATATATATAGTAGCTTCATGAACTACTATCCTTTTGTTTCCGCTGCATTATCATTATTTTACTCTGTGTCTGTGATCTGTGATTATATTTATTTACTGTATATTCTGAGTTTTGCCAAATTTTATTTACAACGCGGTATTTTGAGCAATTCAACTCCGGCATGAGTGTATACCTATACACTTATAATGGATGCGAATGGTCCAAAACACTGGGTCGTTACACATGTAATCATATACTATAGTAATTTATAGAAAAAATTATTTCTTTTCTATACAAAAATAGTTTAGGGTAAGTTATTTCATTCACCCTATTTAAAAATAATATTGTGCCGAATTGTTCTATTCGAGTGTTTAGAAACCCCTTCGATACAGTTTTGCAGACTGTGCCGACGAAGGTTCATATGCCACTCAATAACCCAATCATCACAATATAAAACAATTGTTTTATTCACTAACAAATACACGCTCGTATCTATTATTACACTCAACTCATTCTAGAGTACTACTGACTCTATCTCTAATGAGTAACACCCAACAGAGCAGGGTTGTGGCTTAACCATATGCTCTGATACCAGCTGTCACGACCCGCAAATCCGTACCTCTTTATTAACCACTAATCTTCATTGATTAACTCAAGATGAACGGAAATACGAAGCATGAGGGTTTTTAAAAAGAAGAAAAAGGTAGAAGAAGAAGAAAATAGAAGAAGGAGAAAGAAAGAAGAACAACATAACAACATCAGAAACAGAAACAATATCAGAATCTCACATTCGCAGCGGAACAATATATAATAGATAAATCAGTAATCTTTTAAACAAAGAATTTTATCAGTTTATACATACATCAACAGAGTCAATATACAACTCAATACAACAATGGAGAGTTATATCAACTTGTCCTCATACAGAATACACAGCGGAATAAATAATGTCAGATACAAATACTACGTCTCGCCATCCAGCTTGCTTCCAAAGCTCCATAATATCCAGAATATCCTGATAACCTAACTCTAGACTGCCCGTGTGGAAAATTTGTGGGCACCCAGAGTTTAGAAGGGAAACAATAAACTCCGAGTCAGTCATGGTGACTGGTGTGAGATCGTAAAACAGTTTATCTTTAAAACAAACAACAGGAAATTTTAAAGTCAATTTCGCAATGCTTTTGAAAAT
Organism: Allium fistulosum; assembly: GCA_030737815.1. Classification (NCBI taxonomy): domain Eukaryota; kingdom Viridiplantae; phylum Streptophyta; class Magnoliopsida; order Asparagales; family Amaryllidaceae; genus Allium; species Allium fistulosum. Next base: position 996,227,383 of record CM060903.1, read on the forward strand.
GAAACTACCATAAGACCTCCCGCCACACACACAATGCAAACGCAGAATTGGAGGAGATTTCTTCTTATGATAGTCAAAGATGCTTACTACGCAAAAAAATCAAATCCTTTTTGATATTATTATTAGTGCATAGTGTAGAAAACATTTCGAAAGTAGAATATAAATCTTAGCCAGCATAGGTACCATTATAGTATGCTTACTATAGCTACCATATTAAATGGCAGGTTCTACAACTAAAACCGTACAAGGCTCGTATTGTTTCTTTGGATTTCCAACAAATGGTCAGGCTAAGGAACTTCCTATGCCACGATGGGTACGCCCCTGGAAAAGACGACCTGAGAAATAACCTAACATTACGGTTAGATCTCTGCCAACACAAGGCCGGGTTACCTCTGCAAAAATAGGTAACTACTGACACGCGTATGCCATCCCCCGATCGTCACCGATCTTCCCGAGGATCCTCGATTTCCAACTACCAAAAAGTAATAAACTCGCAGCATCTACAGAGGTTAAGTATCTGGGCTCCATACCATGATACCACCTTTATCCAGAAGGAATGACATACACTAAGGGGCGCTACTCCCTAGAACCTTGCCGCATCCTTCCTGTTTTGACCATTTCCGTGGTGTGAGGCTCGACGAAGTCTCGTCCACAAAGCTACGCTTTGTCACCAAAGCCATGCTTCGGGTCAAACAAATGATCAACCTATGATCACAAAGATAAATGATCAAACAAATGATCATATCACAAATGATCAAACACTGATCATTTCACAGCAACACTCAGTATGCCACGTTACCAAATTGGGAGTATATCGCTGATAAATTTCAACTACATAACCTCTGAGCTCGTACGTCTCAGAGAGGATGTTAAGCTAAGAGAATAAATTCTCCGCCACCAACAGAAATGTATTTGAAAGAAATCAGCTTTATATCTCAATTTGTAATGTCAGACATACAATCCATACAAGTTTGTTCCGGGATCGAACAGAACCGAAGGCACTTCTCACGAAGCCCTTGCAAATCCGGATAATTTTTAATCACGTCTGGACTTCCCGTCACTAAGGGTGATAAAACCTCTAAATCGAAGATCAGTCGATGTAGAGTAACTCGACGGTAATCCTTCCGTTTTCAAAAATATCTGGTCTTCAACACCGGTCATCAAATGCAATTCATTACGACGTATCACATATTCGAAATGGGTTATACGACCCCATGGTCCTTTCCCGGCTAACCCGAATAGTGAGCGAAATATTCAAAAATAAGTGTGGGATTCAAATTCATCCAATTCACAACAAATAACTATTTAAATGTAAATATTTATAGTCGGTTATTTAACTATCAATAAAGATGCGCAACATCATCAGATTCCAAATAATTTTCCAAATTATTTATTTTCCAAAATATCTTTACTAGATATAAAATTTCCACACTTCAAAATAAATCAACGTTTATTTTTTGAATCGAATTTCCATTTCTTTTATAAATTCCATAGTGAATTTATATTTCAAAATATCTACTGATATACGATTTTCAAATCGATTTCAAATATTCAATTTCAATTTATCTTTAAGAAGATAAACCTCAAAACGTTTCATTTCATATTGGAAAAGCATTTCCTTACTTACTTAATAATAAGTATTTCACAAATCTTTTATTTTCAACATTTGAAAATGTTCGATATACTTAAATAAATGTTAAGTATATATTTCATTCTTTAAGGAAATCATTTTTTTATAACAACATCTATTTGAGTCAAAACGAATGTTACGTAAAACATCGTTACGACGACTCAAAATCACTAGTATAGGGATTCGAATTTTAAGATAGGTATATAAATCCCAATACTATATAAAACATTTCCTTTCAGAAATCATTTACTATAACAACAGTGTTATAGTCCACCATTTCCTTCTATTTCTCGAAAACGTCTATTTCAACAATGAATGTTGAAATCTATGGTTTCGATATTTAATCATTTTAAAACATCGTTAAAACAATTAACTTCATTTTAAAATATTCATTTTCCCAAAACATATCCATTTTATTCAATAATATATTCACTGTCCAAAATCGTGAATATAATTCACTTAACCAAATTTCAATCATCTCTACACATTTTATTTCAAAAATAATTCGCTATCTAAAATCGCGAATATATCTCTTTTAATAACCTTCTATATTAAATTTATCAAATCCAATTGACTTCGAATTTATAAAACAACGTTTATAAATTCTATTCCTACTTTATAACAACTTCGATTTGTAAATCTCCTTTATTAACAAATTCGATCAATATTTCATTTGAAGGCAAAAATCCAATTTATAAGTTAATTTCTTATAAATCTTCTATTCTACAATTTCATTCATTTTAACTTCACAATTTATAAATCTATCAATTTCATATCTTTAACATTTTAAAAACTCGTTTTAAAATTCCAATAATTTTAATTGATAAATATCAATTTTGTACATCTTTTATATACATCGTTTTTTAATAATTCGAAAATCCCAATTCAAACCACTTTATAAATTACTTAACCATTTATTTCAAAAATCACCTTTTGGTTATAATTCACAAAAGTCTTAACTTTTATAACTTTAAAATTTGAACGTTTATTTATTTAAAATAAATCACTTCAAAATTTTAAATAAAACGTATACTTTCAAATAATCACTTTTAAAATCTCTTTTAAAGTTAAAATCGTTATTTTTAAAACTTCAAAATTTGAATCCGATGATGCAACAGCACCAATTAGTCAATCACAACATTCAATATCATATATCAATATGATAACAGAATATACATCAATATCTGTAAATAAATAAATACAGTTGAGGAATCCAGTTGGATCCCTCCAACCTGTTTCCCTGCATCCAAAGACGTTAGCACAATACCAATTCCACTTCGAGGTGGAATATCGCGGTATATAGGATTTATAAAATATCATCCGCTTAATAACGGCGCAATAGGGTCTCATCCGCTATACAAGACGGGAAATCAATCAATCCAATATATACATATGCCAATATGTATATATTGCTATATATATAGATATATCCTACTATATCTAATATCACATCCAAACATCAAACAAATCAATAACTGCAATCCAAATTTATTTTGAGTGAGAAAAATCTCACCTTAGCTTTTTAATTTTCCATCCAATTTCCATTTTGACCATTTCTTCACGGTTTTGACCTTGTATAAACAATTTATACATTTCGTTAATATTCGAAATAAATCAAACAACCAATTACCGTTTAATAGTTTTAATCCAACTAGTATGTATTTTTAAAATTCCTTTTCAACCTTATATATTTTTCAAAGTCCTTTCCATATATAAAATTTTCTATTTGAAAATTTTAAATTAACAAGTGATTTTATCTTAAACCAATATTCTTTATATTTTATTTTAAGCTAACTTCCTTTTTAGAAATTATATAAGTATTTATAAAGACAACCCATATACTAAAATAAAATCTATGTGTATTTTAAAATATTCTATACAGATTTTTATAAATCTGGTTTTATACAAAAGTTTCTCAACTTTTAAAATTTCTATTTCTTTTAATTCTAAACCTATTACCTTAAACCAATTTCCTTTTAATAAATTGATTTAATTAAAAGTTAAATTTAAAACTAAATCCCATTTTAACCAAATATTTTCTTTTCTGTAAACCCCCAAAATCAGAAATTTACTTTACTGGAAAAATTAAATACTGGGATTTATATATCATTATATATTTTTTCTATAGTATAAATTAAATTAAATTAAAAATGAACAAGACAAAATTTCTACCTAACAGCAGATCGAAATACCAGCCTTGCCGTTGAACACCCTCCAAATTCCAGTCGTGAAACCCTATGCCTCGACTTCGCGACTACACACGCTGCCATCTCATGCTCGACTGCTACTAGCGAACCCCCTCACCATCATTTCCGACCTCCAACACCACTGCGCCTCCCCGACCTGCTCGAGCCCACCCACTTCGATCGCGACTTCTCCTCCTTGCGATAATGAACTCGTCGACCACCAAGAACGCATCGCCAGTCTTCACGAGATTCGTTCGCAGCCGCCGCCCCAACGCTCGCGTACGCCACGCGATCTAACTTCCAGATCCCTACCCTTTCGCATGCACGTGGAGGCGCGATGCTCCACTTTGTCTGCCTTTCTACGCGGTTCAATTTGATTATGAAATTCCGAGAGGAACTGGAATGAGAGTTGATTTACGGAGAGGGAGGCAATTCGATTTCTGGGATTGAGGAAGGCGAGATTTCGATTTCGAACGACATACAAGATGGTTTGAATTTAAGAGGCTCGGCAATTCTTGTTTTGAACGAAAACGTTTCGTATAAATTTTCTTCATTTGAAGCCGAGATATACAAATGGTTTGAAGAGGAGAAATAAACGAGGGAGGAGAGGGATAAAGTCGTTCGATTTTAAATCTAGAACGAGAATAAAAAAGAGCTTCAGCCATTTTTCTTTGATTTGAGCAGAACAAAAGAGAAAGGAACGAACTGTTATTTAAAATTGAAACTGAGGCATGCTCTGAAAAAGGAAGGCAGGGTAGCGTGCTTTAAATGAGAAGAGGAGGCAACTAGGTCGACGAAAATCAGATGCTAGGGTGGCTACTGATTTAACCTTTATATTTTATATTCAAAAATATCTTGTTATATTATATCAACGCGTTTGCTTATCGTACGATCACACAATAATTCTGAATGTTACGAAATTTGAAATCCGGTAATAATTCAATATTACGGATCCAAGGGAACTGGTTTCGTCGAATTCCGAGACTATGCCTCGGAAGGCTATTTTTAATTATCGATTGAACGATATAAATTTCAAAACTGAACGAATCAATTTCAAATTCGATTCTGAAGTTTTAATTATCTTCGATATTGTCAATACGAATATTAAAAGCTTTCGAAATATTTTTCTTCAGCTTAAAATTGAAGATTCAAATTTTTATTCAACTTACAATAGATTAAATTTTTTAATTTAATCGCCAAATTCAAAGTTATATTGGGGATTCAAATTAAATCATCGTTCAAATATTTAAAATTAATTAAATATTTTCAATTTAATTTGTTCAAAATTCTGGGTCGTTACAAAAACAAGGCAGGAATTTAACTTTAGAAAACAAACTAAGGTTTCGACTTTATAGGGTATCGACTCAGTCGAAAGCCCATCAAAAACTAGGCAGGAGTTTATCTTTTTAAAATAGAACCTTGGTTTCGACCCTGACGAAAGCATAGCTTTCGACACCCTACCTTCCACTACTTACCAATTCACTTCGTACCAATTCTATTGATACCATGTGCCTTGGCTCCGACTATATGGGTTTTGGAAGAGATGGTTTCGAATAAGATGGAGCGAAGGTAAAGGAGTCGAAAGGTGCCTCCGAAATAGGCGGAACCACCTTTTTCTGAAATGTTGATTTTTAGCTAAACATGACTATTACTTTATAACTAACCTGCCAATTGTGGCTCCTTGATTGGCTACTTTAAAACTTTTCAAATACTTTACAAGTAAAAAACTGCCGAATTAATTAGATATAAATCAAAACTCTATAATGTTAAGCCCTTCCATATGACAAAACCAATATTTACAGAAAGTCCTTCTTTAACAATAATTTATTTTCCCAAATAAATCAACTGGGAAAAGTCCCCAATAATCACAGAAAATCAATTTCATTATGTAATCAAATATATTAAAATTTTAGACCCAAATTCTTCCAGGAATATTCAAAATAAATTTTTAAACCCAATTACATCATTTTTATCATCAAAAATTCATAATAAAATTTCCATAGCTTGGAAAATTCTAGAAATTAAAACCCGTCTCCAAAATCATGTTTTTCCCCTAAAATAGTACGAATTTCATTTAAAAACAAATTGTTTAAATTAAACAATTCATAAATTAAGCATATCATTATCCAATATATCATAGAAACACGATAAATACTCAAATCCAAAATCATATGATTATAAAACTGAAAGGAGATGGAATGAATTATTATTCACCTTAAACTTGATAAGGAATTTGAGATTTGTTGTTGATTAATCCTCTCTAGCTTTTGATCTTTAGCTTTAGATTGAAATTCCTCTCCCCCTCCTTGTTAATGGCCGGCTATCTTAGGGTTTTTGCGTTTTATTTTTGATTTGATAAAAATGAACGTGAATGGACAATAGTGAGAATGTATAGGCGTGTATAATAGATTGGCTAATTTACTAATATGCCCATGTGTAATTTAATTATCTTATAAACCAATTTAAAGCCCATTAAATCTTTATTATTAAGCGCGGCCCATTATGTAATTTATTCAAATCTCAATCCCCCTATCATCGTTATTCTATTTAATTTATCTAGTTAAATCTTCTGAATAATGTTATCAAAAATTAGGGATGTTACAGGCAAAAAAAGTAGGCTACTAGTATGAATTGTTTAGTTTGGTTATATATATAAATTTTAAATTTTTCGGCACCCCGCTATACCGCTTTTTGTTCGCATATGGACTCGAAACGATAAAACAAAAATATGATCGCGCTCAGAAAAGCGACGCGATCCCATAACCATAAAAATATACACCGGTTATTGAGTTCTATAAAATCACAAAAACACTACAGTTTGCCGATAAAACGTCAAATGAGAATTTCAATAATTTCCAAATTAGGAAATATGGAAAAATCAGATAAATTAAATTAAAAATACGTCAATAACAATCAAGTCGTAAAAATTAAAATTTTATTTTTTGATTATTTATTAGAACTATTTATTACTGTAATTAAATTTACAATTGAATTCAACGTAAATATTTATTAATTTAAAAGGAGTTAACAAGTCCCTTAAATCCATAAAATTTATATTCAATTTAAGTCCTAATATTTAAATCATCATTCAAATAATAATTCACAATTCAAAGATTTTAAACAATCTTGAAATTTAATTCGAGTTTTAAACCTTTTTAAACCAATATTTCAATAATTAAAATTGATTAAATATTCAAAATCTAATGCCCAAAATCACGGGTTGTTGCATAATACCAATTACGCCCTACAAAATATATAAAGAAAATAAAATTCATGATCATACTAACCAAACACAAATTAGATGAAAATCGATGTACATATAAAACTTGAAAACTAAAAAATAATTCAGTATTACATATCATGGATTTTATGAGAACGATCAGTGATTCTATAATATCCATGTATTAATAAATCCAATAACCTCATATAGAATAGGAAGGAAACTAAGTACATAATGATAAAGATTGAAAGAAAAATAAGAAGAAACTATGATATTTCTTCCAACTTGATTTTTGCATATACTTATATTTCAAAATAAAAAATATCAATTTTAACTCTTGTACTATAAAAGGTTGAATATTATTTTTTATCTGTATATGAGTAAACTAAATATTCCCTACCAAATGAATGAAAGAAATGAAAATCATAATTGTGCTAAATGAACACAAATCAGATGAACGTCAATGTAAATAGAAAACTTGATAATAAAAAAAGCCAAGCTTTACGTATTATAAATTTTACAAATAACCAAAGATTTTGTGATCGTATTAATAGATCCAATAATCTTCTAAAAATATAAATGAATCCATATTCATAATCATACAAACTGTAACAAAATAGGAAGAAAATAATTTTTTGAACACAAAATCTGAAGTAAAGGTCAAAAATCATATATTTAGAACTAAAATATAAAATTCTACCTTAAATTAAATGAAAAAAAGATAATAAAATGAAAATCAAACCTTTAAATCCAACTTAATAGATCAGTAAGCCATCATCTTTTAGAGGCTTTTAATTTTATTTAACGAAAATGATAACACAAAAAGTGACAAATAGAAACATAATCTTTGCAAAATATGAATAAAATTATAATTTTTTAAAGATGAACAAAAATTGAAGAACCAAAGGTGAATCAATCAAAGTTTTGTTGGATAATTTTTTTAAAAGAGACTAACTAAAAACTATTTGCATAGAATCTTTAAGTTTATTTAGATTCAAAATAGCTTTTTTAGTTTTTTTTTAATTGTAGTATACATATGAAAGTTGAATATGGGAAGAGATAACATGATAAGAAAATTAAATGGGAGGATATAAAAAATGGTTGTTAACAAATGTGGAATGGAAAAGTTTTAATGATAAAATGGAGAGAGGAAGAGAACCCTGTTAGAATACAAAGGAATAATGATTATGAGTTTATCAACATACATAAGAGTAGCTTTTGAGATTCATTTTGTTACATATTTGAAATTTTAATAAACGTACATAAGATTATTTTACCAAAAGGAATAATGATAACGCTAATTGCTAAGTTAATGATGGTAGCTTTGTGAAACAATGAAAATTTTTAGGAGGCCTAAAAGGAAAATTGTGCCAAAAATTAAGGAGAATGCTCTATTCAACCTCAGAGTGAATGAGAGATGAGAATACTAAGAGTTCCATATTCTCCTTTTATATAACTAGTGCAAACCATGCTTCGCACACGGAGTCACAAAAGAATTGGAACTGAATTTATATGTGTATGAAAGTTAAATTTTAAGTAAAAGATATTCAAGATGACGAATTTAGGTAAAATCTACAAAAAGAATGAATATTAAGTTATCATTGTATTTAACTATTTTTCCATGAAAAATAAAAAAAAAATTATACAAATAGAATGAAATAAATATTTTTAAGATGCTTTTTATATTTTATTGCAAAAATATTACTTGAAATCTTAAGCTATTTTCTATGAATAAGATATGTATCCATATCAAATTTAGGATTTGTCAACTCTAACATTCTCTAAATCCATTAATCCTTTCAGTGTAGATATTCCAAAAGTTTAATAGTGCTATATTTCTTGAGAATAATCATTGTAAATGATGGAATTCGATTAGATAACTTGATAGTCACAATTTTCAATTTTTCCTTGCACATCAATAGCTATTGAAGTCTTAAATAAATTGTTATTATATTAGTACATGTAAAATTAAAATCATTGAAAAACAACTTAAACATCTCTAATAAAGAAGAATAACACAGTTAACACAAAATATGTAAAAAAAAATTGATTAATTGAAACAATAAAGATTATTAGAGCTATGTGAATCCTAAATGAATGTTAAAATAATTTCCAGTCAATTGTGGTGTTTTTACATTGAAATAGTGAATAAGAAATCAAAATAAGCATGCTACCTTTATGCGAATTATGTTGTTGAACACTGAATTGAAGAATAAGGAAATAAATAATCTAGGGGTGACCTTTAGTATTCGATACTACGTAAAACATACATGATAAATTGTTAATTATTTTTTCATTCATCACTAGTCATATGGAAATTGTACAAAATGTTGTTATAAGTTCCAATTACTGTAATTGTTATTTCAATTTAAAGTCAAATATGATCATCTTTATCTTATAGAGTGATTTTAGTGGTTGAAATTAAGTGTTAACAGTTTCAATTAAAAAAATTAACAATTATTAAGATAATTATATGCGAACAACCAAATGTGTTCACTTAAAAGAGATAAGGAAAAACAAATTCAAGTCACTCAAAACATTAGGCATGGAAAACCTATCAACTTAAAACGATCCACCAACATAACTTAAATGTCGTGATTATTGTTCCTTAACTTTGATTTTGAAACTTTGAACTGCTTTTTTTTCCTTAGTAATTGTTCTTATGTTTTTTAAAACTAATTCTTATTGAAGTTTGTATTTCAATCATTTCAAATATTTATTTGTTTCGCTCTATAATTTACTTTCTTGAGTATACAAATTGATTTTTATTGTAAACTATAAGAAGATAAGAAGCCATTAGAGAAAGAGAGGAGAGATATTTTATTCACTGCGACTGTTAACATACAATACAATGGAGCTCTATTTATAGGCATGTCATACAAAATGAAAATTACAATAGTGCCCATGTAACATATAGCATATAACTTTTATAATTTACATATATTATAACACTCTGCCTTGAATATGCGTCTTCAAAATCTTAGATGCTCGTATGGTAACTTAAAATTGTCCCTTTTAAAACGTGTATGATGATTTCTCCCTCTCATTATTATCTTGCATTCATATATCCATTCAGTCGATATAGATACTGTCAGTTGCCTCATTAAAAACCTCTGTTGGGAAAATCCAATGGGAAAAACTTTAAATGAGGAAAAAAGTGCAACTTGTAAAATCATAAATATCATATTAAAAATAATATTCCTTCTAAAGAGTTTGATACTTCGGGATCAAAATACTGCCTCGTTAAAACCTTACTTAGAAAAATCCAGTGGAAAAAATCTTAGTATAAGAAAAAAGAGTACAATGATATATTTTAATATCTTACTTCATCAAAATAAATTTGATACTTTTGGATTAGGATAATGCCTCGTTAAAACGTTATTGAGAAAAACCCAGTGGAAAAAATCTTAGTGAAGGAAAAAGAGTATAATATAGTATGACATATTAATAGTTTATTTCATCAAAGGGATTTTGATACTTCTGGATCAATGAAATGCCGGGTTAAAACCATACTAAGAAAAACCCAATGGAAAAAATCTTAGTGAAGGAAAAAGAGTACATTATGATATACTTATGTATGCTCCCCTTGATTTTATATTTTTCCCTTTAAGTTTGAATACATGTCGTGATAATTCAAAGCAGCTACAAATACTTTTGATCCACATATGTGTGAAATAGCTTAGACAAGTGTTGAGAAAACTAAAATCAGAAGACAATAATTCTATTTTTCCTCCTTTAGATGTTCACTAATTAGTGTAACAACCCTAGATTTTTGCATATATTTTAAAATTTGACTTTATTTTATTTTGAAACTATTTTAAACTTGTTTGATTTCAAACATTTCATTTTTAAGTATAAATGTTGATGATTATGTGAGTTATAGTTTCAAACTGATATAAATTGAATATTTTACTTAAAAGTGAAATTCTGGTCAAACCGTTCAATCTTTGACTTTTAAACTTCAAATTTAAATTATATAAAATCTTAAATTTTATCTTTTATTATGAAAATAGAAGTAATAACTTGAACACTGCTTTTTGTTTCGTTGAAAACGGAGTTAAACTGTAAAAGTTATGTATATTTCAATATTGAGTGCAATTCGTTTCATTCTGCAATTTTGTTATTTTAAATTGTATAAATTATATTTTCTTTGTTATATTTTGTTTTAATTTGTATTAATATGTTATTTTAGGTATATTTTAGTCTTTTAATATTTCTAAAGTGATTAAATAATTTTTCCATTGATTGTTTGAATTATTTTCAATATATAAAGACTAGTTTTATATATATTGTTATTTTCTTTATTTAAATTATATAATTTAAAATATTTTATTTATTCTTCTTATTTTTCTTTATTTCAGAGATCGCCTATTTATATTATCAGCCATTTTATGTATTTACAAAATATAAAAATAAAATTGAAAAGCCCTAAACCTTTTTATCTTCTTTTGACCTTTTATCTCCCACCTTTTCACTTTAACCATCACTTTGCATTCAATATTTGTTGTCGTTCATTTTCCTTCTCATTTTTGCCATACCTCTTTCTTTTTCACGTGAAAAATAGTCTCTCAAACAAAAAAATAACATACGGCCATCTCTCCTGTGATATCTCGGAATTTTGAGCAATATCAATTTAATAATCTATATTGAAAATTAAATTGATTTGATAATTTTTGTTAATGAGTTATGAATTGATTTGGAAATTTTCTTTTAAATAAATATTTAACTGATAATTTATCCTTTAAAAGCTATTAAATTGTTTTCTATTTATTTATATATATATGTTTGTAAATATTGTAAATAGTCAAGGTCTGTTTTAAATTTTAATAAATAAGGATATGTTTTCAAACTCTAATCTTTTTGGTAATTTGGAAATTTGATTAAGTTCAATATTAAATAAATAACCATTTGGCTTTAAAATATACTCAAGATTAAAGTTAGAATTGTTTAAATTATTTTAGCTTAAATTTAAATTAAACAAAAGGTTTGTTGTTCTTTTTAAAGTATAACTTGATAGAAATAAGTAATGAAGTGGTAATTTCTTTTATGAATTATTTTAATGTAATAATGACTTTATTTTAATATAATGTCTATACAAGTAGATTTTTATTATAAATAAAAATTGTTATATATATATTTTAAAAGAAATTATGGTTTTTAAAATTTATACAAATCTCTCATAAAAATAATATATATAATAAAATATACCTTATAAATATTTAAAGTAAGTATAAAATAAAATAATAATAGGTAAGTATATATGTGATAGTTTATGTTTTTAAAATAAAAATAAACACACTTATGTTAGAGATAGAGATAAATATGCAAGCTAACATGATAACAATAACCATAACAATTACAAAATAAAAAGTTAAGTAAATATTATAATCTATGGCAATGTACATGTGTAGGCAGAAATCATTTCAATGCATACGAATAGGAATAGAGGAAGTATGCTTAGCATCTAAGTCAAACAAAAATAAACATATGTAAGTTTTGTACCTAAAAGAATAAAATATGGTTTGTGTAGACTTGATATGAAACAAGGCATTAAATGCCATCACCTATAGTACACGAGACATCTCATTTCAGCTCCTTTTTAAAAATAAAAATCTCTGAATTGTTGTGTACCTAGTCAATAAACAATTGAGTATACTTGTTTATTTATCAACTTGCCTCATTTCATTTCGTATACAAAAGGCTTAGCAATTCCAGTTTCTAAAAGTCTTAAACAAATACAAACCTAAGAAAAGAAAGGATAGAAGAAATATACAAACCTGTAACTGAAATCTAAGGATCTATGCAAAGAATCAACAAGCAAGATTTTCTGCAATTCATGTTCAATTTTTAAAGCCATTTCAAAGTTTCCAAGAATCAAGTCAACAAAAATATGCAAGTTTCAAATTCCAGTTCGAGCTTTCCTGTTTTCAAACAAAAAAATCAAGCTTACTGTTTTAATGACAGGTGAGTAAACTTTTAAAACTAAACTTAAATAACCTGTGAATTTTGTGCTAATGGTTGTTTATATGTATGTGTTTATGCCAGCCTTTGTGTATTTATATAAGTGTGCATATCTGTTGTTTTAAATACCTCTGATCTTGGTTAAGACTCTGCCTTTAAATTGTTAACCTGAGACATCTTTAGTTTTGATGCATATGACTTATGGTCTAAGTAAACTTGTGATGTATGCTTGAAAATGTGTTTGTATGTTGGTTTTAAAGACTCTAAAATAGGTGAGTATGTCTAGATAATCACAGTGTTTGTGACGACCGCCCATGACCCCTGCACCGAATCTAGAGATAGTGCGCTGTAAAGTGTGCCAGGCGACCATGGACGATTGCCAGGGTAAAATAAAACAACAGAATCTATCGTATTACTCACAGCGCATGGACAAAATACAATAGAAGATATATATAGTGAAGCTTCACAGAATAGAATCTCATTAATAAAACTTCATAATAGTTGGATACAACATCTGAAAAGTCAATACATCAAGCCTCACTACATATCACTCAGAGAATACAAAGCAGCGGAACATCCAGTACATATAATAAGAAGATAATATGCAATACTCCAGCTCATCTTCGTCATCAGCAACGTGGAAAGCTAGAACAGCACCTGTCACCTGCTACCTAGTCTGCCCGTCCCAAAATGGACGAACAGCCCAAGGCAATAAGAGTTAAAACATAAAGCCTTGCACTACGCCATAAATGACCTTCTGCAACATTTTTGCAAGGTGTTGCCAGCTAAAATGTTGCGATAGCTATAGAATTTTGGTCCTACTGCAACGTTGTATTTTTGGTGTTACCTTAGCCATAGAAATGTGTTGCTCTAGCTAAACAAGTGTAACACGATGCAACATTTTTATATAGTGTTGCCATAGATGTTATCAGATTAAAAAATTAAAAAAAAAATTACACCTCAGCGATCCACACCACCATTTAAAACAAAATCTCAACCGTCGATTCACACCATCGATCCACACCTTACCAATTTCCATTTCCCGCTTTACTTTTCACTCATCCGCTTTCGTTTCTCACCCCCAATTTTCCAATCCCTAATTTTTATTCCTCCAACTTTAAAAAAAATGACGCCGCTCCTCCTTGTTTCTTCGATCTGGAGAATAACTGGCTTTGATTTTATCCCTTGTCGGCCATATCAATTTCCATTATTTTCTTTCGCCTCGCGTCAGTTTTCCTCACTACTTCCGGATTTGCGATTTTGTTCAGGTTTTTGGCGATTCTGGTGATTCGAGGTAAGGCTGTGGGATTGCGATGGTTCAAGGAGTTGCTGATTTGGTCGCAATTTCGTGGTTGGGGCCTGATGTCAGAGTGGCAGGGGGTAGTCGAATTGGTTTCGGTGAAAACTAGGGCACGCGATTCCAGTTTCTTTGATGCTCTGATTGATCGAATCTAGCGTGAGAAACGTTCCTGGTAGCTTGCTCCTTCGTTCTCCTTGATTGATTGCTCGAATTGCTTTGACTTCGTCGTCGGGTGCGATGTGATATTATTTGGTATGTTTTCTGCCTTCTGGTTTACTTGAATATTCTTGATTTTGGTTACACTCGCACGCTTTTGCCGATGATGAATTGGGATTTATTTATAGGCTTTATTTCCTATAATCTCGTGTTTAATCTTTCTGTTGGACTTTGAGAAATCTGGTATGTTGGATTGCAATGATGAATACAAACATATGTGTGTTGAGCTTTGTTGGTTTTGCTTGGTCTGGACTGAACTGGTACCATGCTAACCTTGTTCTTTAACATGAACTGATGCTCCAAGTCCTCTGTATATCATGTTACTGCCTAGGTTTCTCTTGTACATGCCTGATGCATTCACTGTTTTTGCTTGATGGGCTGCCTATGTGTACTGTTGTGTTTCTTGCACTGGCTTGTCTATATTTTGCTGAACCTGGTTCTTGTTTGTTTTGTTGGTTGCTTGGCCCTGAGTTGAATCCAGTCGATGACTCGGGTTTGACCTTGTGCCGTGTCCGTTTTTTTGGCTTGTCTACATATCTGGCTGCACTTGAGTATGAACTTGCACTTGAGTAGTTGCACTTGAGTAGTTTCTTGTACTAAGCCTTATGATGCATGTATGTTCATCCATGTACATGCATTTCTTGGTCATGTTATGTTGCTTGCTGTGTTGAGTACTACTTTGTGCACTTGGCTTCTCCTTTGTGCATTTTTGCTTGAACTGTTGCTTGCTGTCTTCCATACTGCCTTGTATCCATGTGTTGCATTCATGTTTGGCTTATGCACTTATGAAAAGAAACAACCCAAATACCTGAGGCAAATAATATAACAAAAATATTTTCATTTTCTGTTCGAGTTAAATATTATTTTCCAGATTACTGCTTTTGAATTATATGTGACAGGTATTAAAGACTGGACCGCTGGATATAAGCTTGAAGACAGAGTCAAATCAAATGTGCATGAGCTTGAAGACAGGTTTCAAAGAAGGCTCGATCTTCCGAAATCGGATGAATCGGGCGGTGCCCCGGACCCCCGCCGGCGCTGCGGTGCCCCGGACCCCCGGATCCCCGCCGGGACTGCGGTGCCCCGGACCCCTGCCGGCGCTGCGCCCGGACCCGCTTCTCGGCTCGCCTTCGGCTCGGCACTCGGCTCGCCTTCGGCTCGGCATATATTTGTCAGTGTCGGTGTTTGTATAAATTGAAACTGCACATGTAATGAGTGAACTGAGTGATGTAGTGAGGAATATCTGTATATGTGAATATCAGT
The DNA here is from genome assembly GCA_030737815.1 of Allium fistulosum. NCBI lineage: Eukaryota > Viridiplantae > Streptophyta > Magnoliopsida > Asparagales > Amaryllidaceae > Allium > Allium fistulosum. The sequence continues at coordinate 996,243,159 of CM060903.1, forward strand.
GTTATATATCATTGAATTGTAAAATAGTGGAGTCAGGAATTTGTACTATTTCAAATGTTGAAATAAAATATTTATTTAAATAAATTACTGTTTAAATATCAAATTCTGTGCAATAGCATTTTATTAAATAAATATTTATTTTTATTAAAAAATCAAATATGCTCTATATTGTGGGCCCCACAAATTCAAAAAGTTCATATCTATAGCAACATTTTGGAATGTTGCTACAGATACCTATGGGTGTTGCCATAGACCCAAATAGGGTTCTATTGCAACAATATTACTTATGTTGCCTTAGATAGTCAAAATGTTGCCTTTGAGGTCTAAGGCAACGGCAAAAATTGCATCACCCTAAAAGTGTTGCCATAGACCTATGGCAACATTTTTCGGGCCTGAGCCAACATTTTTTTTGTGTTGCAGTAGGCCATTTATGGCGTAGTGTTGAGTCAGACAACAGTCTTAGTGAGCAGTAAATTAACTAACAACATACAAAAGAGCATAAAGGAAAAAGAATAGGAATACAACCCTCCCACTCCACCTCTTTCTACAGTGATAGCCCCCAGACACACACTAAGCAGAAGCAAGCATAGCAAAGCATACAATTTAAAGTAAAGCAATAATCACTCGAGTCAAGTGTGATGTTTTCCAAGTACAAACCCCCAAGGCCTAAACCAAGATCAGAAATGCACCCCGAAAATACCGCTCTTGAGACCGAATGACGATACAACCAAACATCCATGACTCTGGCTATCACTGTTATCGTTGCCTCAATATCACCGTTAATTGAATGACCGGCACATTCTTTCAACCATCCCTCAAGGGCTAATGGAAAACCCCGGTTCTAGACATAACTCCGCACGTCATCGTGACCCGTGCCTAGGACTATCGAATCTGCCCAGAGTACTTGACTACCCAATCAGTAGCCTTCAGGGACTATCGAATCTGCCCAACGTACTCTTGCTTTGAGCATGCTAGAACCTTCAACAACGATGAGATCTCAGCCTCCTAGTCATCCTCCTCGACGACTATTTCCATACTAGCTCAAGCGCCTCTCGAGCAAACCATTATCCTCAACTCGAACCAATTCACCGAGTTATCAACATGCTTGGAATGATCCCGTCTGGATTAGACCAAGGCTTTCTCATATCGTACTTCGCCTCATCATCATCATAGCAAAGTCTCATCTCAACATCATCATCGAATCTATCCATATGAGCTTCATCATCCGCTACATATGCCACGAGCAGCTTTTCCAATTCAAGAGCCTTTCCCTTAGCTTTTGAATCATCTTCGACCATCTTGTCTAAATCAAATCATCAATCATCTAATTCATAGCAATCAATCAAATCAAACATTAATCCAAGTGAAACAAGCATTCAAATATGATCTAATGAACAATATTAACAATAATGGCAATTTCGTAAATAAAGAGTAGAAAGTCTAACAAGCATGAAAACATGAAGAATATCTCTACAACTTGATGAATGAACTTGCATAGGTTAATCATATAGTAAAATGGTTGTCAAATCATCATGAACAATGGATCTACACTTAGGTTTACAAAAATGCATGGAAATCACTATTTTAACTCCAAATCAAGCCAACAATCCGATATACTCCTTTGGATCCGTGTGAGAGATAATCACCACTCACCAAATCGTCAAAACAACTCAAAATCAACACGCTTCAGATCTGGACAGCGAAGGATCTAACTTGATCTATCACCAATCCGCTTCAAACGATGAAATCTCTCTTCGAAGAATGTAGATCTTCAATCTAAGCTCTTCGATCTTCAATATGGATGGATGGAATCACTAGATTAGAGTGGAGAAAAGAAGTGAAGAAGTGTAGAAGTCGAGGTCTCAAAATGGCAGCACTTCGTCGCTTCGATCCGGATCCCAAAAATGAAGAAATGGACGAGTATTTATAGGCTGAAAAACCCTTAACTCGGCCGCCTCCATAAGTCGTCTCCGACTTAACAGCCTCCAACTTATAACCTACCGACCTAACAGACCATACGACTTAACTATAGCCGACTTAACACTCACACGACATAACAGAGTCTCCGACTTAACAGCTATGCCGACCTAACACATACGCGCCTTAACGACCCAGCGACTCCAAAATCTCACGACTTAGCTAGACTACGACTTAGTGAACCTGCGACTTACGACTTAACAGCTAACCCATAAGTCGGTCACGACTTAACACATAGCAGATCAGTGCCTTCATACGACTTACGACTTAATAGAGCCTCCGACTTAGCAACTCACACTACCTAGCTTGGTTACGCCTCAACCCCTAGGTCGTCTACCGACTTAACTACTAAGTCGTTAGCTCGCTTATCTCCTAGGTCGGTCAACTTGCTAAATCTCTTAAGTCGCTACCCTACCTAAGTCGTTAACTCTTAGGTCGGCCAATTCTATAAGTCGCTAACTCTAATAAGTCGGTAACTACTGGGTTGTTAACTCGCTAACTCGTCTAACCGACCTAACCCTTAACTCGGTTAATTCCTTAGGTTGTCCCAAACTGTCAACCGACTTAAACCACTCCCCTATCTTCCTTAAGTCGTCGCCGACCTACCCCTTAAGTCATCCACTACCTTAGGTCGCTCCAACACCCTACGACTTAAGCTACTACGACTCAACTCCTAACTCACCGAATTCCTTAACTCGGTCACGACTTAGGACATAAAAAAAATTCTACCCAAAATCTAAAACGACTTAACAACGCTAAAAATTCCAGATTTTAACGAACTTTTCGATCCGTAAAAATACGGGTCGTTACATTCTCTCCCCCTTAGGAATTTCGCCTCCAAAATTCCAAACAAACAAAGCAATCAAAGACTATTCTGCACGCCTATCATCCATAGCAATCAACAAACCATGCATCCAATTCTAGCTTAGCGTACAGAATTCTAACACTAAAACAAGTTACAATATTGTGAGATGACACGACACCTTAGGGCCATACCTTGAAGAGTTCAGGATGAGTTGCTTTCATCCTCTCTTCCACCTCTCACGTACAGTCGTTATCATCATCACTCCATTGTATCTTGAGCAACTTAACTACCTTCCTCCTAAGCTGTTTCGTGTCGGTTTCCACAACACGAAGCGGCTTACGAGGTCTTCTATCAACTGGATCAACTTCGAAATCTTCACAGCTATCAGCATAAACCACAGTATTCGAGTCGTGCACATACTTCCGTATATACGATACATGAAAAACATTGTGCACACTCGACATCTTCTCCGGTAACTCCAATCTGTAAGCGAGCTTTCCAATTCGCTCGATGATCGGGAATGGTCCAACAAATCTCGGAGTCAATTTTCCTTTCTTCCCGAATCGAATAACATTCTTCAGTGGGGAAATCTTCACAAAAACCATATCACCTACGTCGAATTCCAAATCCTTACGACGCCTATCGGCATAACTCTTCTGACGGTCTTGGGCTGCCTTCATTCGTTGCCGAATGATCTCTATGCAATCTGAAGTCTGTCGAATCATCTCTGGCCCAAGTATCAACTTTTCTCCGGTCTCTAACCAACATGTCGGAGAGTTACACGGTCTTCCATACAATGCCTCATACGGTGCCATACCAATGCTTGACTGGTAACTGTTGTTATACGAAAATTCCACCAAATGAAGATGATCTTCCCATGATCCTCCGAAATCCAAAACACAAGCTCTAAGAAGATCTTCCAAAACTCGGTTGACTCTCTCGGTCTGACCATCTGTTTGAGGATGATAAGCTGTACTCAAACACAACTCGGTTCCCAAAACTTCCTGGAAGCTCTTCCAAAATCCACTAGTGAACAATGGGTCTCGATCGCTCACTATACTCTTCGGAATACCATGGAATCGAACTATCCACTTGACATACAACTCAGCCAACTTTGATGCAGTCCTAGTCGATCGAACAGGAATGAATCTCGCACTCTTAGTCAGACGATCTACGATGACCCAAATCCCTTTATTTCCCGTTCTTGTTCTAGGCAATCCATCAATAAAATCCATCGACACTTGCTCCCACTTCCATGTAGGAACTTCTAATGGCTGAAGCAATCCACTGGGCTTCTTCTGCTCAGCTTTCACCAACTGGCAGTTCATGCACTTGGAAATGAAATTTCCAACATCCTTCTTCATACCTTCCCAGTAGTAGGTTCTCTTCATATCCCGATACATCTTATTTCCACCTGGATGAATTGTCAACTTCGAGTGATGACTTTCCTTCAAAACCTCACTTCTCAATTCATTTATATCGGGAACAACTAGTCGTCCTTGCTTCCGAAGCCAACCCTCTCGATCGACTTCGAATCCTTTATCCTTTTCTGGTTCCAATCCAGATTCCAAATCACGGATAATCTTGACAATCTTATCATCTCGCTTTTGACTCTCGCCAATCCTTTCTACAAGAGTCAGTCTTATTGATAAGTTTGCCAACATTTCAGGTTCCAATTCACATCTGGGCCTGAAGTCAAATCCAGCTAAATACTCGAGACTCTTCCATTCTGAAAACATGGCTCCCAATCCTGCATGTCTTCGACTTAACGCATCTGCCACTGCGTTACCTTTTCCCGGAGTATAAGCTATACCAAAATCATATGATGCCAAAAACTCTAGCCAACGTTGCTGCCGAAGATTCAAATCCTTTTGGGAGAAAAGATACTTCAACGACTTATGATCTGTAAACAACTCGAATCGAACTCCCAATAGATAATGTCTCCACATCTTCAGAGCAAAAACAATCGCCGCTAACTCCAAATCATGAGTCGGGTAATTCCTTTCATGCGGCTTCAGTTGTCGACTTGCATACGCAACAACTTTATCTCTCTGCATTAGCACTGCTCCAAGTCCAGTACCACATGCGTTGGTGTAAACCACCATTTCATCATTCTCACTTGGAATAGTCAAAACAGGAGCACTCGTCAATCTTTCTTTCAGGATTCTGAAAGCTTGCTCACACTTATCTTCCCACTTGAACACTTGGTTCTTCTTCGTCAATCCTGTTAACGGTGCAGCCACCTTGGAGAAGTCTTTGATAAACCGTCGATAATATCCTGCTAATCCAAGAAAACTTCTCACATCAGATGCATTCTTAGTCTAACCCAATCCTGGATTGCTGCCACCTTGGCGGGATCAACTGCTATTCCATTTCCAGAGATAACATGGCATAAGAACCTCACTTCACTCTTCTAGAAGTGACACTTCGAAAACTTAGCCTTCAGCTGATGTTTCCGTAAGATCTCCAAAACAATACGCAAGTGCGTCTTGTGCTCTTCTTCAGTTCTGGAATAAATTAGAATATCATCCACGAACACAAGTACGAACTTGTTCAACTGATCTCTGAACACTCTATTCAAAAGATCCACAAAACATGCTGGCGCGTTAGTCAATCCAAATGGCATTACCAGCCACTCAAAGAAACCGGATGGTGTCCTAAAAGCAGTCTTCGACACACTATCCTTAGCAACTCTCAACTGGTGAAATCCCATTGCCAAATCCATCTGAGAAAACACCTTAGCTTCGTGAAGCTGATCAAACAAGTCATCTATTCTCGGCAATGGATACTTGTTCTTCTTAGCCACCTTATTCAGCTCACGATAATCCACACACAACCTCAGCGATCCATCTGCTTTGGTTGCAAACACAACTGGTGCACCCCATTCGGACACACTACGCCGAATGAATCCTTTCTGTAAAAGATCATCAACTTGCACCCTCAACTCCTGCTGTTCCCTAGGCGCCATCTGCCTAAGAGGCATCACAACAGGTCTGGCTCCTTCAACTAGATCTATACGAAACTCGATCATTCTATGCGGCGGTAACCCTTTGACTTCGTCAAAGACATCCTCAAATCCATTAACGATTGGTAACGATGACAGTCCATCCCGTGGAACAACTAGCGAATACATGAAGCTCATGAAGACGCCTTCTTCATGCTTACATCGTATCACAATCCTTCGCCCCTCCACATTCTCGATTGTCACCTCCAACCTCTCACAATCAACCTTTGCCGCATACTTCCTAAGCCAGTCCATACCCAAAATAATTCTGAACCCTGCAAAGTTCAGAACAAAGCAATCACAAACAAAAGAGCAATCATGACTCGATACAATCACACCACGGCATAACATACACAAACAAGACGAACCCCCAACTGGATTAGTCACTACCAATGGCTTATCAACAATATCCGGTTCTAAACCCAACCGGCCTACAAGTTCACTACAAACAAACGAATGCGACGCCCCAGTATCAAACAGAACTCTAACTGGAACACCACAAATGGAGAGAGTACCTTGAACCACCCCACTCTTTCCTTTCTCTTCAGCGGTAGGAGCTTTCGAAGACGATGGAACAGCTCCCAAGGCATAAGATTGCACAATCTGCTTGTCCTTCCGTGGTTCTGGACAATTCCTCTTGAAATGCCCCGACTTGTCACAGTTGTGACACTTCATCGGTACCTTCGGATTCTTACAATCCTTAGAGAAGTGGCCCTTCTGCTGACAATTGTAGCAAGTTACTTGCCCTTCGGCTTCTTCTGGCCATCCTTACCCTTCTGCTGCTGCTGCTTCCTCTTCTGGTTTCCACCCTGCTATGGTTTAGACTCTCCCCTGGTCACAGCAACAATAGATCCTTCCTTAGGAAACAAACCCTCATGCCTAAGAGCTTTCTCCACAAGCTTCTCAAATGAATCGTCCAAATGATCCACCAACTGTCTCCCAAGATAACTGTCCAAGCCTGTCACAAACTTCTCATTCTTCTGATATGCAGATTCAATATACGATCGGGCATACTTGGACAAAGCTTCAAACTCAGAAACATACTCAAGAACTGGTCTTCCTCCTTGCTTGAGCTCCACAAACTTCTTGAACAGAACAGACTTCTGAGTTGTGGAAATGAACTTAGCTTCAAATCTGACTTGGAATTGCTCCCAAGTAATCTCTTCTTCCGGAGTATCAATAGTGATAGAGTTCCACCAATCCAAAGCTCTTCCTTGAAGCTGCCTTGATGCTAACTTCCTCTTAGTTGCATCCTCAATTCCCAAGTCACCAAAGATCCTTCTACAAGCATCTATCCACCTCTGGACTTCAATGGTTGATTCTGTTCCCAAGAAAACCTTTCCTCCAAGAGCAGTGTAGTCCTTACACAACTTAGCAAAATCCACCGGTTTTGGAGTTTGAACTTGAACTCCAACATCCACTGATGGCCCCGGAGCTGGCATCCTTCTCATGATCGAAGTCATCATAGCTTCGAACATAGCAGCATAATCAGTAGCCCCTTCAGTAGCACGGCCTTCCCTTGCAGCTGGTCTCCCTCTTCGACTCATTCTCAATATCTATAAAAAGGAATGATTAGCACATCTAGAGAAACAACTGCACAAAGGACTCAAACTCTTCTAAGCTACTATAATATATATAGTAATCATCCATCAAAATACAATTACGACTCTCATACGTAGTTACGGCAGTGAGCGTTGGGTAAAATCGATTAACCAATGCTCTGATACCAAATGTGACGACCGCCCATGACCCCTGCACCGAATCTAGAGATAGTGCACTGTAAAGTGTGCCAGGCGACCATGGACGATTGCCAGGGTAAAATAAAACAACAGAATCTATCGTATTACTCACAGCGCATGGACAAAATACAATAGAAGATATATATAGTGAAGCTTCACAGAATAGAATCTCATCAATAAAACTTCATAATAGTTGGATACAACATCTGAAAAGTCAATACATCAAGCCTCACTACATATCACTCAGAGAATACAAAGCAGCGGAACATCCAGTACATATAATAAGAAGATAATATGCAATATTCCAGCTCGTCTTCGTCATCAGCAACGTGGAAAGCTAGAACAGCACCTGTCACCTGCTACCTAGTCTGCCCGTCCCAAAATGGACGAACAGCCCAAGGCAATAAGAGTTAAAACATAAAGCCTTGAGTCAGACAACAGTCTTAGTGAGCAGTAAATTAACTAACAACATACCAAAAGAGCATAAAGGAAAAAGAATAGGAATACAACCCTCCCACTCCACCTCTTTCTACAGTGATAGCCCCCAAACACACACTAAGCAGAAGCAAGCATAGCAAAGCATACAATTTAAAGTAAAGCAATAATCACTCGAGTCAAGGGTGATGTTTTCCAAGTACAAACCCCCAAGGCCTAAACCAAGATCAGAAAAGCACCCCGAAAATACCGCTCTTGAGACCGAATGACGATACAACCAAACATCCATGACTCTGGCTATCACTGTTATCGTTGCCTCAATATCACCGTTAATTGAATGACCGGCACATTCTTTCAACCGTCCCTCAAGGGCTAATGGAAAACCCCGGTTCTAGACATAACTCCGCACGTCATCGTGACCCGTGCCTAGGACTATCGAATCTGCCCAGAGTACTTGACTACCCAATCAGTAGCCTTCAGGGACTATCGAATCTGCCCAACGTACTCTTGCTTTGAGCATGCTAGAACCTTCAACAACGATGAGATCTCAGCCTCCTAGTCATCCTCCTCGACGACTATTTCCATACTAGCTCAAGCGCCTCTCGAGCAAACCATTATCCTCAACTCGAACCAATTCACCGAGTTATCAACATGCTTGGAATGATCCCGTCTAGATTAGACCAAGGCTTTCTCATATCGTACTTCGCCTCATCATCATCATAGCAAAGTCTCATCTCAACATCATCATCGAATCTATCCATATGAGCTTCATCATCCGCTACATATGCCACGAGCAGCTTTTCCAATTCAAGAGCCTTTCCCTTAGCTTTTGAATCATCTTCGACCATCTTGTCTAAATCAAATCATCAATCATCTAATTCATAGCAATCAATCAAATCAAACATTAATCCAAGTGAAACAAGCATTCAAATATGATCTAATGAACAATATTAACAATAATGGCAATTTCGTAAATAAAGAGTAGAAAGTCTAACAAGCATGAAAACATGAAGAATATCTCTACAACTTGATGAATGAACTTGCATAGGTTAATCATGTAGTAAAATGGTTGTCAAATCATCATGAACAATGGATCTACATTTAGGTTTACAAAAATGCATGGAAATCACTATTTTAACTCCAAATCAAGCCAACAATCAGATATACTCCTTTGGATCCGTGTGAGAGATAATCACCACTCACCAAATCACAAAAACAACTCAAAATCAACACGCTTCAGATCTGGACAGCGAAGGATCTAACTTGATCTATCACCAATCCGCTTCAAACGATGAAATCTCTCTTCGAAGAATGTAGATCTTCAATCTAAGCTCTTCGATCTTCGATTTGATCTTCAATATGGATGGATGGAATCACTAGATTAGAGTGGAGAAAAGAAGTGAAGAAGTGTAGAAGTCGAGCTCTCAAAATGGCAGCACTTCGTCGCTTCGAAATCCGAATCCCAAAAATGAAGAAATGGACGAGTATTTATAGGCTGAAAAACCCTTAACTCGGCCGCCTCCATAAGTCGTCTCCGACTTAACAGCCTCCGACTTATAACCTACCGACCTAACAGACCATACGACTTAACTATAGCCGACTTAACACTCACACGACATAACAGAGTCTCCGACTTAACAGCTATGCCGACCTAACACATACACGCCTTAACGACCCAGCGACTCCAAAATCTCACGACTTAGCTAGACTACGACTTAGTGAACCTGCGACTTACGACTTAACAGCTAACCCCTAAGTCGGTCACGACTTAACACATAGCAGATCAGTGCCTTCATACGACTTACGACTTAACAGAGCCTCCGACTTAGCAACTCACACTACCTAGCTGGGTTACGCCTCAACCCCTAGGTCGTCTACCGACTTAACTACTAAGTCGTTAGCTCGCTTATCTCCTAGGTCGGTCAACTTGCTAAATCTCTTAAGTCGCTACCCTACCTAAGTCGTTAACTCTTAGGTCGGCCAATTCTATAAGTCGCTAACTCTAATAAGTCGGTAACTACTGGGTTGTTAACTCGCTAACTCGTCTAACCGACCTAACCCTTAACTCGGTTAATTCCTTAGGTTGTCCCAAACTGTCAACCGACTTAAACCACTCCCCTATCTTCCTTAAGTCGTCGTCGACCTACCCCTTAAGTCATCCACTACCTTAGGTCGCTCCAACACCCTACGACTTAAGCTACTACGACTCAACTCCTAACTCGCCGAATTCCTTAACTCGGTCACGACTTAGGACATAAACAAAATTCTACCCAAAATCTGAAACGACTTAACAACGCTAAAAATTCCAGATTTTAACGAACTTTTCGATCCGTAAAAATACGGGTCGTTACAGTGTTCATCTCTGTTTTAAAACTACAGAGATTTAAACTTAGATTCAACTTCAAATCCTTCTCACTCAAATTTCCTTTAGACTTAAGTATCTAAAACAAAGTTGTTGTTTTAAACTTAACTAAGCTTTTAAAAATAGTTGCAAGAATTATAGATAGAAAACATTGTCTGGAAAAAGTGAAAACACAGAGGAATTTGAAATAAGTTAAAAATCAAATCTTGAAATTTGTTGATATAATTATATAACTGGAATCGTATATGAAAGATAGGATTTTTAGAATCAAATTCACATTTTTTAATGGAATATGGAATGTGTTATGTGTTGATGTCTGGAATTCGAGTTTTTGGGTTTCTCTGGTGACCCAGTTGATCTGGGAGTTCCTGGTGTTCCCTGGAGATGCATAGGTGGTCGGAGTGTTGGGGGAAAATGCGGTGGTGGTGGTCAGGTGGTCGTGGTGGTGGCGGCGAGCCTGGGAAGTTGGTAGACCTAGTTTTTGAAGGGAGGAGAAACTCGTGCACCCCGAACTCGTACATGCATCGAGTGCTACCGGGTTTTAGGTGTTGATAGTTTGGTCGAAGACGAGGTCATGGCCGGAATTTCGAGCCCTCCGGTGGCCAAGGCGACGAGATAGGGGCGATGACAGGTTTTGGGTGGGTTGCTGTCTCGAGTTCCAGGTTTGGGGTAAGTTACTGGATTTCGATTTTGAGCTTCTGGGTGATTTTGGATGATCGTGATCGGTTGAGGTGATGGTGGTTGATGGAATGATGTGCTGATAGGTGGCTGGAGTTGGCTGGAGCCACGGTGCACGTGCATCGTGCAGTTTTGAAGCGCTGAGGATTTTGAGTTTGAGCAGGAGGGTAGTCTCGAGTTTTTCTCGAGTAATTTAGGGTTTTGCCTCGAAGCGGTTTGATGTTCGACTCGAAGTGGAATAGGGTAGGCTCGGGTTTGTTTGTGTTGCCAGTTTGTAGCCTGTAAGGTTTTAAGTGTTAAAAATTTAAAGACAGGGTTTTAAATATAAGTTAAAACCAGAATTTAAGATGGATTCAAATTACTTTTGTCTCCTAGTTTTAAAGAAACAAGTTTTATAAAAACAAAATGTTTTACAACTTTATAATGTTTAAAGTATATTTAAAATGTGTTAAATTTTACTAAGTTAAAATCTGTAGTTATTTTGAATCTAAATCTGAAATGAAATGTAAAAGTAAATTCAAAGGTAAAATGTTTCAAATGCATTTGTAAGTGAGCATTTGATTATAAATAAGAAAATGTTTTATCCTTAAATAAATGAAGGTTAAGGATTTGAAATTATTAAGTAAATGAATAATTTACTAATTTAATTAATTAATGATTTGGATTAATTAATTTAATAATTAAGAGTTAAATTAGTTAATTAAGGTTTAAGATAATTAAATTAGGAAAATAAATGGGTAATTAAGAATCATTAATTAAATTAGATTTGAATTTTAATTTATGATTAGTAATTAATAAATGAAGTAAGTAAGGATTAATTAAGTTATATTGAATACTTAATTAATTAAATAATTGAGAATTAATTAATGAGTTATTAAAGAAAAATTTAATTGTAATTAATAATAAATCTTAATTTAATTACTTTGGAAAAGTAATTTTAAGAAGTGTTAATAATTAATGAAGGTCATTAACTAGGATTATTAAATAATGGATTAATATGGTTAATTTGATAATAAATTAGATTTATTAATTTAAGATAATCAATTGTAAATTATTTAAGTATAATTACTTATGGAAGTAATTAAGAACTTAATTTCTCATTATAATTAATTAAGTTTAATATGAATTGTTTAAGTTAATTAATTTAGTTTAATTAATTTAAAGAACCATTTGTTAATGTGATAAGTATAATTACTTAAGGAAGTAATTAATTGAGGATGATTTAATAATGAAAGTAATTTGAGTATAATTACTTTGTATAATTAATCAAGGGATTAATTAGAGATAATTAATTATGGAGTAATTAAATTATTTAATGAAGTAATTAAGGGTAGTTAATTACTGAATGGAGTTAATCAAGGTGACTAACAGTTTGGTTTAATTACTAAATGTAATAGATGTAATTAGAGATCATTAATTAATTATAAATGATGTAATTTAGAATAGATTTATTTGGAAATAATTAATAAATGAAGGAATTCATTAATGTAATTAATTAAAGAAGTAATGTAATTAATTTTAGTAATTTAAAAGGTTACTTTCTATATTTGGTATAAGAAAATAAATTTGTAAAATAATTAACGAATAATTACTTAAATGTAATTAAAAGATAATTAATCAAGGATGATTAATTAAGATGGAAAGTAGAGAATGATTAATTAATTGACTTGTAATTAATTAATGGTTATGTAAGCAAGATTTATAATAATGAAGTAATTAATTTAATTTACTTTAAATTAATTAAAGATTTGTAATTAATTTAATTCATTTTAAATTAATTATAAATGGTGTGATTATTAATCCTTGTTTATATATGATGGATGATATTGATTTCCTTGATTTATTGTGATCTCAGATATGAGATGAATAATATCTATTGTGATATGGATGCTTGTTTAAGTATGATAATATTGATTATCTGTTGAGTATGATAATATGGATTATCTGTTTATGATGTTAATGTGATTATCCATTGTTATATTGTGATTTATCTATCTGTGTGTATATAGATAATTGAATTAAATTGTTTTAACTTTAAAACAACTTGGACCTAAAAGATGGCGATTTGGATTTCGATGAGACCGGGATCGGGTTTCCAGATTTGGATATCTGAAAACCACATCGATCCAAATTAATGATAGGTCGTGAATCTCAAGTGAAGATGAAGATTCAGAGTGCAAGGGTTATTGTCGTTAACTCTGAGGATGATTCCAAAATGAGTGTAATGAGATAATGCCTTCGGTTTCGTTCGAACCTGGAACGAACTTGTATGGATTGAATGCTTTCAGAACATCGTCAGGTGGACGATGAGCATTCTAAGAGATGTGTTCTCTTAAGGTAATCGTAGCCTCAAGCCTCATCAACCGGGAATGGCTAAAACAGGGGAGGTGCAGCAAGGCTTCGTGGGTAGCACCCACTTGAGAGTGAGATATACCCCTGTCTAGATGTCCCTTATTTTTCGGCTTAGTGTGCGGTTGGTCATGACAACCGTAGGGTTGTTTCGTTTGGGACTGTCCAGTAAGGGATGGTTCCAGCCTTGTGTTGTAGGGGATTGGGAGTAATCCTCGGTACGTTGATCTAGGCCAGGTACTGTGACGGGCGGTACCCCAGTAGCCCAGCCATTGTATGGAATCCAATCTCCAATAAGTGCCATACGTATTAGTTGTGCCCAACTATGTTGGAACGTGAGATGTAAGCATTCCAGCTATTTCTGTATTTTACTTGAAAACCCTAGACACTATTATAATATAACTGAATTTCCTATCAAATGTTTGGTTAGCGTAAGGTAAAAACTTTTCCATGTTTATGTGTGGGAAGTCTTACGTGATACCTTTGTTTCAACCGTTTTTTTGTTTTTCATACCAGACCCATGTCTGATCCATGTCTGATCCGGAGTTTATTTTTGTTTTTCTTAAACTCTCGGGTACTCAAATTTTTACGAGTAGCCATGGGTATCAGGTTAACTTTGACAAATTCTGGAGGAACAATGGAGCTGGAAAATAATTTCGGTGATGACTACAGCATCATCGACGTTCATTTTCGAGTTTCGAAGTGAAGAAACCATTCTGTAGTTTTGCTACAGCTTTGTTTTGGGAAACTTGATTAATATGAATTTCTAAAATATGATTTGATTTATAAAATATATAGATATATGATTTAAATTTGATTTGACAAATTATGTACATACATTTATTTATCTCTAAATGGTTTGAGAGGAATCGGAAATTTTATTCTTAAATTCTATCTTAAATAATAACTTCAAGTATAAAAAGAAAATCAAAATTTTGAATAAATATTCAAGCTTGAAATGATTGAATTAGAATGTTTATAGTGTATATTAATTTTAGAAAGTTTTATTTGTATAATTCTCAATTGCATTCCAATATAACTTACCTTAAATTTTAGAAGTTAACAATGTAATTGGATAATATACAATATAAAAAGATTTTATAAATAAAATTTGAGTGGTTATAATAAATATTATACACTTAAATTTTAGTTATAAAAAGATTAACAGAGGTAAATAGACTAACAGGTTAATTGAATAATTTACAATATAAATGATGTTAAGGGAATTAGGAATAAATTAAAGCGGTTATAATAGGTGTAAGTATATTTAACATAGGTGATAAAAATATTGAGAGGAATAAATTTAATTTTAATTAGGAATAAAGAAGAATTAAATTTATTGAATGTTATACACTTAATTTTAATCAAATCCATGATTTTAGAGATTGTTAATTTAAGAAAATTAGATGATGAGATAATGTAATTAGAGGTAGTTAAGATTTATTTAACTTGTGTAAAATTAATTATCAATTTAAGTTGAAATCTCCATGGTTTCAAACTTATTATCTTATTTTGTTTTCAAACTGTCTGTTAGTCGTCCTTATTTTCCGTATCTTGCTACAGACTGGTATAGGAATCTTTCTATACTCTTTCTATTTAGAAATATTTCTATAATCTTTGGTACCCATTTTTAATCTGAGCACTGCTTGCCATCCACAGACCGTCGGTCAAGCGGAAAGGGTGAATCAGATTCTAGAGGATCTTTTCGTACTTGTGTTCCTGATTCTGGAGAATCTTGGGAAGATCATCTCCACCTTGTTAAACTTACCTATAACCACAGTTTTCAGGTATAATTTCAATCTTTCGTCATCTTGTCTTAATCTCATTTCAATTTTATCTTTTATGTGCTTTCCCGTACCTCATTCCTTTTCGGGGACGAAAAGTTTTGAGTGGGGGAGAGTGTAACAACCCTAGATTTTTGCATATATTTTAAAATTTGACTTTATTTTATTTTGAAACTATTTTAAACTTGTTTGATTTCAAACATTTCATTTTTAAATATAAATGTTGATGATTATGTGAGTTATAGTTTCAAACTGATATAAATTGAATATTTTACTGAAAAGTGAAATTCTGGTCAAACTGTTCAATCTTTGACTTTTAAACTTCAAATTTAAATTATATAAAATCTTAAATTTTATCTTTTATTATGAAAATAGAATTAATAACATGAACATTGCTTTTTGTTTTGTTGAAAACGGAGTTAAACTGTAAAAGTTATGTATATTTCAATATTGAGTGCAATTCGTTTCATTCTGCAATTTTGTTATTTTAAATTGTATAAATTATATTTTCTTTGTCATACTTTGTTTTAATTTGTATTAATATGTTATTTTAGGTATATTTTACTCTTTTAATATTTCTAAAGTGATTAAATAATTTTTCCATTGATTGTTTGAATTATTTTCAATATATAAAGACTGGTTTTATATATATTGTTATTTTCTTTATTTAAATTATATAATTTAAAATATTTTATTTATTCTTCTTATTTTTCTTTATTTCTGAGATCACCTATTTATATTATCATCCATTTTATGTATTTACAAAATATAAAAATAAATTTGAAAAGCCTTAAACCTTTTTATCTTCTTTTGACCTTTTATCTCCCACCTTTTCACTTTAACCATCACTTTGCATTCAATATTTGTTGCCGTTCATTTTCCTTCTCATTTCTGCCATACCTCTTTCTTTTTCATGTGAAAAATAGTCTCTCAAACAAAAAAATAACATACGGCCATCTCTCCTCCTTTGATCAAAAGATTTGGTAAAAGTTTCTCTTCATTTATCTTGATTTCTCTTGTTTTTCTATGGATCTTGCACTTGTTTTCAACATGTTATGGCCGGCCCCACCTACTCCAGCAGCTAGGCCGACCCCACCACCACCATAACCAGCCACCTCCAGATCACCATCCCATCAGGCCGACCTCCCCTAGGCAAGAGATCCATCCAAACTTTCTCAAACAATCATCTTATGTTCAAAGCCGACCATACCCTTCCCCTATCACCACTTCCACCTCCTTTGCCGCCACTTCCACCACCACCCCTTGCTCTGACCTGACCACCACCCACTGACACACCACCCACCACCACCTTAGCACCAGGCCGAACCCATAGGACCCCTTGGCCGAACCCATTGTGGCTTGAAGTTGATGATAGTTGCCTTGAAATTGTAGATCCATACACCTACTTTTTGCACCACCTTTTAGACTATGTTAGGCCGACCATATAGACTCAAGACCAGACCCAAATTCAACCTTTTCCAGTACATTTCAGACCTATAACTAAAATATAGGAATTTGAAAGCAAGTGCAATGATTTTGGACTTGTTTTATACAATCATTTCTAGCTTTGTTTAGTGAATTTTGGGTTGAAATCTTATGTATATATGTATTGTTTTATGTAAATGAACTCAAGGTTTATAGCTTTGGCTCTCCACTCTCGAATCGTAGTAGTGTTGTCATGCTTTCATTGTGTCCATTTTGTGTGCTTTGGTGTCAATATCCAGCTTCGAACAAGTGAGTAAATCTCACCAGACAATATGTACATATATAACTGATAAACTGACATCACTTGAATCTATGAATGCATATCATTCTGTTATAACTGCTTATATTATTATCATATGATGTTCACACATGCTTATACACCTGTTATCTCTTATGTTACTGTTATATCATGTTATTCTGTTCATTTTATCAGTTTATCACACTGCAAGTTCCCTGTAGATTAGGTTCACTATGGGTTGAAATGATACATACCCGAATGGACTTTAGAATAGGGAAAAATCATTATGGGCTGAAATGATAGGCCTGAACGATTTTTATTTATTTATTTATTTAACTTGGGATTGTGGGTTTGAAATGATAAAACCTGGTTTTCTTTGTAAACTGCGGATTGAAATGATACATATCTGTATCACTTGACCTAGGCTAGAAAATTATATACAGACCCATGGTTTATATATTTTTCTAAAATTTTTAAATTATTTTAAAAATGTAAATATTATGATATTTTGATTTAAATTTTATTAAAATGAGTTCTATAAAATATTTGTGATTTTCTACAAATTAAATAAGTGAATTAAGTAAATGGTGAAGTAGAATTTGAAATATAAGCTAATTTTGGAATTTATGATTTTGTTTATAAATGGAATTTATGTAAAGTAAGAAAATATGACAAATTTGATTTAAAAGATGAATTTAATGATTTTATTAAGTAAAAATAATATTTGAAAGTGTTAATGATTCTGTATAAATTAAAATATGAAATAAATGAATATTTAAGCTGAATTTGGAAATATAACTTAAATTGAATTTTGTGAAATTTGTTTAAAAGCAAAATTTTAATTAAGTAAAATAAATGGAAATAAGTTATATTTTGGAAATTTAAACTTAGTTGTTAAGTTAAGAATTTAATTAAAGGAATGGAAATTTAATTGTTATTTAATTTGATTTTTGGTATGGAAATTTGACTTTATAAAATCATAGAAATAAAGGTATTTAAATGATTGTTTTTAAAATGTGAAAATGTATGATTTTTATAAGTTAAAATGATTTATATTAAAAGTTAATTATGTGTGAAATTGTAAATAAAACTCTGAATTTGATTTGACAGCATTTTGAAATATAATGTAAAGATATTACAGCATTGGTAAATGCTGTAGTCGTTTTAAATGAACCTAATAGCAAATTTGAACTAAGGGTTATTATAGCACTTTGTTAGTGCCATAGTTGTTAAATTTAACTAAAATTTTAATTGAAACTAAATTAAGATATTACAGCATTTTAAATGCCGTCTTTTGTTAATGAACTGTTTTTAAACATAACATTTCGTAGCATTTTCTAAGTGCTGCGAAAGTTGAATTTTCTTTGTTTAATAAATTCAAATGAATAAATGATCTTTGAAAAAGATTAAATTTTGGAAATTAAATATTTAATTATTAAATATAATGAACTGACTTTAAATGATTTAAATGGAATAGTTGATTTGGGAAATACAACTATTTTGAAATATGATTAAATGGTATTTAAATTTAAATTAAATAGATGATGTTTGAAATGTTATTTTGACATTTTGAAATGAATTTGAAATGATATTAAATCTTGGATAAATAATTTAAGTTTGTATTAGTATGAAAAATATTTAGTTTACTTGTAATTTGAATCTATTTAAAAGACATTGGACTTATGAAATATAGGATAATAAAGCTTTGGAATTTATTTTATAATTTGAATAGTTATTTTGTGGATTAAATCTATATTTGAAATTTATAAGATTTGAAATGGTCTATGGAAATTTAGTTGAAATAAATGATTGAATTGAATTGAAACTTTGGAAATTTTAATACTTGATTTGAAAGTATAATAATTACACTTTTAAATGGTTTAAATGAATTATTTGTTGGAATATAAATTATTTAAAAAAAGGTGACTTGAAATGATAATAAATGAATGATATCTTTAAATTTAAAAAGTATTTAAAGTTGAATATTTAGATTTGTACTCAAATGATATTTTGGTATATTAAAATGATTTGAAATGAAGTTTTGAAAAGATTTGATATTTTGATATATAAAAATGATTTGAAATGAAGTTTTGAAAAGATTTGATATTTTGATATATAAAAAAGATTTGAAATGAAGTTTTGGAAAGATATGATATTTTGATATATTGAAATGATTTGAAATGAAATTTTGAAATGATATGATATTTTAAATATATTGAAATGGTTTGGAATTGATTTAATCTTTATTTTTGATAAAGATTTGGATTCGAAATGATATTCTATTTTGAAGTATAAACTGTTTTAAATTATAACCACGAGTTATAATAACGATTAGTTGTTAAAGAGACCGGGATCGGATATGGACATACTCTCTTTCGATACCAAAAACCACTTTGACAATTGTGTACGTGGTGGAGTTTCCAGAATGAAGTAGGATGGTGGCGACGATCCTAAGGTATATACGCGGAACCAACTCCCGTGAGTTGGCATAAGGTGGCTAAAACAGGAGCGATTGACGGACCAAGGAGGTAGCACCTCTGATCGGACACACTTCTTCGATACCATTCTATTACTTATGATTGATTTGGTGCGCACCCTTGATTTGGGAGTGTTGTTCGAGGTGGGCGGTAGTGGCTGATATGCGTCACCACAAGTCCGGATGCGTAATTGGTATATCTACCCTGGCATTGCCTAGTTGTGCCGTGTCACCTACCATATCGAGCTTTACTACGAGTTTCTATTTGTGTCGTACCTATGGAGTATCTTCTAATAGCCTTGCGAGGTATGCAGGTACTGTGTAGACTATTGGCATTTTACATGTTAAGGTGGAAAATGTAAAGCCTTAACGCTATTTAAAAGTATGTTTATTTTATGATTAGACATTATTATAATAGCGAATATTACTACATAGTAGATAGTTTAACGGATCCTTAAAGAATGGGTGATCCCAAGCATTCTTTAAGTTACTTGTACCTTGATTACAGTTCACTTGAGTTGGTTTACATTGTATAAGTATGTATGTCCTGACTCGAGTGTTTGTATTATTATTTACGCTCGGGTCAGCCTGAGTATTCGCAGATTTGGATTCTACTTTCTTGAGATTGGAATCGCTGGAGATTATCTGCTTATCTAGTTTTATCTATCTCAGTTCTGTTGTTCTATTCAGCTTGTACTTGGTTATCATATTGAGACTTCTGTTGTATTTTATTTCTTCTGTTATATCGTATGTAACTCTGATATATTTATATAGTAGCTTCATGAACTACTATTTCTTTTACTTCCGCTGCATTATTTTACTCTGTGTTTGTGATCTGTGATTATATTTATTTACTGTATATTCTGAGATTTGCCAATTTTTAGTTACAACGCGATATTTTGAGCAATTCAAGTCCAACATGTGCGGATGCGAATGGTTGAAAATATCGGGTCGTTACAAATTATAAATAGTTTCCTTTTGTACAATCGATTTTTCGAAGCTTGTTTCTTCCAAATATTCTTTGTATTTTATACACATCGTATGTTACTTTTATGAAAAGTACTTCATGTACTTTCATTTTGGTGCTTTAATAAGTTTTGCATATTGCAACTACCACTTCAATTAGTATTAAGAGTTTTATTACAGCAATACTTAAAAATAGGAAGTAATCTATTCATCATGGATTATATCAAGATTTTCATTACAACTATACTTAAAAGAAAGTGGTAATCTACGCTCCTTGTTCTTTGCAATTTTTATAACGTGCAAAGTTATTTATATTCTTTAAGAACTTGTATACTTTCACCATTTAATATGATTTAAAGAATATTATACCTTAGGGGTATTTTAAGTGTTTCAAACACTTTCACTACTTCAACCAATTCAATTATTTCTAAAAGTATCATGCCCATGCCAATTAACATGTTATTGACGTTGTATATGCTTCAGTAATTTTGGTGTGCTTTTGCCACTTTATATATATGTTTCTAATTATATTTTGCGGAATACAAGTCCACATTTCTCATTTAGGAAAGGATCATGATGACCAATCATGTTTTCCTTTAATTCAAGATCTTTAATCTATTTATAAACATAAGCGCTTTATTATTTACAAATTTATCATTGATGGTTATTTCTTGTCAGTTTCAGACATAATTTGTTGAGATCTCTTTACTTATCATGTTCTAGGTACCTAAACCACTTCTTAGGTTATTTGATAATTATGTCATGGGTCTCTTCTAGAACAGCATTCAGTGTTTCTTCAAGAACACTCACTTTTTTTATTTGGCATCTTTATTACTTACTCTAAAAATATTTCGAATTGACTTCTCTACCACACTACGGATGTGGTTTATACCCTTTTGATCCTTCAGGGATTTAAGTCTATATTGAAGCAAGTTTTCTAGGGATATTATTGGTAATTTTTTCAAGCTACTCAACACTTTGCAACATTGTATATGTTAATAAATATTTAATCGTGATAATCAAAATGAACTTGTGTCTCTTTTATCCTCCCTGTCAATGTTGATAAATGTTGTCAAATTGAAAAATTATCGTCTTTGGATTCTCATTTTGATCCATTATGATATTGCTACTAGCAAATACATCATACATATTACAAATATGATGATAATTCTTTTCTGAAAAGATGCATTCAAGTGATACTGCTTATTTTTAGAGTTTGTTCTTATTTATTGATCTAACCAATTGGAGGAATTTACTTATTATGTAGATCATTTGAATACATACCGACTTCAGGTCATTCAACATTTATGTTGATCGAATTATAAATCACTGGATGATATCTATGCATAATCTATAAGATGAGCTCATGCCTATCTTCAGGTTGTTAGTTAAATATCTGCATATATGGATATATGTGTGCATCCACGTATTATATATTTATAGATTTGCATATTCTTTCTTATTTGAGTTAAGTGATTTTAGAACAAACTATTATAAGTATCCAAACTATTTATTTTTTGTTTATCAATCGATTGACGATGTGAATCCTTAAAGACCATATGATAATGTTCAAAACATCTAGTTTGAAAGTACATACGCAATTAGTTTGACTTATCAATAATAACTTTAATAAGTCATTAGATGTATTATAACTTCTAGTAACTTTTGACCTATCAAGAATAAAGATCTTCAAGATCTAAGTCTTATAGTTTGTCAGAACTTCATAGTTTAATATTGAAGTCAAACTTTTCTATGCAATGGTTATCAAACTTCTAGTTTGATATTAAAATTTGCGATATTTCATATAACTTCTTATTTATTTCCATTATCAAACTTTGAACTTTATGTTCATTTTTGTCCTTTTAAATGTATGAATCTATGTGGATATATAATATAATTGAGACTTTCCACATGTTTTTATTCAAATTTGCTAAAGAACAACGTCCTTCGAATTAATAATTCAAATATAACTTAATGGTTTTCAATCCAAACCATGTTATACTTCCGGTTCAAATAAATTATGATTTTTATAAGTTAAAATGATTTATATTAAAAGTTAATTATGTGTGAAATTGTAAATAAAACTCTGAATTTGATTTGACAGCATTTTGAAATATAATGTAAAGATATTACAGCATTGGTAAATGCTGTAGTCGTTTTAAATGAACCTAATAGCAAATTTGAACTAAGGGTTATTATAGCACTTTGTTAGTGCCATAGTTGTTAAATTTAACTAAAATTTTAATTGAAACTAAATTAAGATATTACAGCATTTTAAATGCCGTCTTTTGTTAATGAACTGTTTTTAAACATAACATTTTGTAGCATTTTCTAAGTGCTGCAAAAGTTGAATTTTCTTTGTTTAATAAATTCAAATGAATAAATGATCTTTGAAAAAGATTAAATTTTGGAAATTAAATATTTAATTATTAAATATAATGAACTGACTTTAAATGATTTAAATGGAATAGTTGATTTGGGAAATACAACTATTTTGAAATATGATTAAATGGTATTTAAATTTAAATTAAATAGATGATGTTTGAAATGATATTTTGACATTATGAAATGAATTTGAAATGATATTAAATCTTGGAATAAATAATTTAAGTTTGTATTAGTATGGAAAAATATTTGGTTTACTTGTAATTTGAATCTATTTAAAAGACATTGGACTTATGAAATATAGGATAATAAAGCTTTGGAATTTATTTTATAATTTGAATAGTTATTTTGTGGATTAAATCTATATTTGAAATTTATAAGATTTGAAATGGTCTATGGAAATTTAGTTGAAATAAATGATTGAATTGAATTGAAACTTTGGAAATTTTAATACTTGATTTGAAAGTATAATAATTACACTTTTAAATGGTTTAAATGAATTATTTATTGGAATATAAATTATTTAAAAAAAGGTGACTTGAAATGATAATAAATGAATGATATCTTTAAATTTAAAAAGTATTTAAAGTTGAATATTTAGATTTGTACTCAAATGATATTTTGGTATATTAAAATGATTTGAAATGAAGTTTTGAAAAGATTTGATATTTTGATATATAAAAATGATTTGAAATGAAGTTTTGAAAAGATTTGATATTTTGATATATAAAAATGATTTGAAATGAAGTTTTGGAAAGATATGATATTTTGATATATTGAAATGATTTGAAATGAAATTTTGAAATGATATGATATTTTAAATATATTGAAATGGTTTGGAATTGATTTAATCTTTATTTTTGATAAAGATTTGGATTTGAAATGATATTCTATTTTGAAGTATAAACTGTTTTAAATTATAACCACGTGTTATAATAACGATTGGTTGTTAAAGAGACCGGTATCGGATATGGACATACTCTCTGTCGATACCGAAAACCACTTTGACAACTGTGTACGCGGTGGAGTTTTCAGAATGAAGTAGGATGGTGGCGACGATCTTAAGGTATATACGCGGACCCAACTCCCGTGAGTTGGCATAAGGTGGATAAAACAGGAGCGATTGACGGACCAAGGAGGTAGCACCTCTGATCGGACACACTTCTTCGATACCATTCTATTACTTGTGATTGATTTGGTGCGCACCCATGATTTGGGAGTGTTTTTCGAGGTGGGCGGTAGTGGCTATGCGTCACCACCAGTCCGGATGCGTAATTGGTATATTTACCCTGGCATTGCCTAGTTGTGCCGTGTCACCTACCATATCGAGCTTTACTACGAGTTTCTATTTGTGTCGTACCTATGGAGTATCTTCTCATAGCCTTGCGAGGTATGCAGGTACTGTGTAGACTATTGGCATTTTACGTGTTAAGGTGGAAAATGTAAATCCTTAATGCTATTTAAAAGTATGTTTATTTTATGATTAGACATTATTATAATAGCGAATATTACTATATAGTAGATAGTTTAACGGATCCTTAAAGAATGGGTGATCCCAAGCATTCTTTAAGTTACTTGTACCTTTATTACAGTTCACTTGAGTTGGTTTACATTGTATAAGTATGTATGTCCTTACTCGAGTGTTTGTATTTTTATTTACGCTCGGGTCAGCCTGAGTATTCGTAGATTTGGATTCCACTTTCTGGAGATTGGAATCGCTGGAGATTATCTGCTTATCTAGTTTTATCTATCTCAGTTCTGTTGTTCTATTCAGCTTGTACTTGGTTATCATATTGAGACTTCTGTTGTATTTTATTTCTTCTGTTATATCGTATGTAACTCTGATATATTTATATAGTAGCTTCATGAACTACTATTTCTTTTACTTCCGCTGCATTATTTTACTCTGTGTCTGTGATCTGTGATTATATTTATTTACTGTATATTCTGAGATTTTCCAATTTTTATTTACAACGCGATATTTTGAGCAATTCAAGTCCAACATGTGCGGATGCGAATGGTTGAAAATATTGGGTCGTTACAGTTGGTATCAGAGCTTTGGCTTTGAGGCAAAACTCAGCATATGGAGTAGATTTATTTACAGAATCACTTTCGTTTGAGTTTGAATCTTTTCCTCTTGATTCGAATTTCCTTTGAAATTTTGGAACACTCCCTGCGGTTCCAAAATTCATTCTTGTCCCTCACTATCCATCTTCTTTTGATTCCGGAGTATCACATAACTCCACTTTGAATAAGTTTTATAGAGAATTGGCGGTCTCGCCAATACTCTAATGACTTGTAAAAAGGGAAACTCCTTTACAAATTAGCATTGATTCACCAGAGATTTATATTTATCCTTGGTTTAGATGCTAATATCTTTTGTGTTCCAAACTCTATCTCTTGAGATCGGATGTAGATTTACCCCAGAAAAATCCACATTTGATCTTATTCATTAAGTCACGGTTGACCCGGTTAAGGTTGCCCGCGATTTATCAAAAGCTTATCCATCTTCATATTTTGTTAATTAATCATCTTGTCTTTGTTTCCAAAATATCTCCTAATTGTACTTGTAAATCTATGTTTTGTTTTATATATTGTGTTGTTTGAGTTGTTAATGTTGATTTGGGCTTTCGATCGATTCGTCTGATCAACGCTATCGATAGGGTTTCTAAAACACTTTGACAGAACAAACTGACACAATATTATTTTAAAATTTTGGTTAATGAAATAAATTTTGATATAAGTAAATATTATGGAACTTAATAAATTGATTTAAATTGATTATTTGAAATGATAATACTTGATTTATCATTCTATAAATGAATTTATAAATAGTTGTTTATAAATTTGACTTGGGAACTGAAATAATTTAAATCAAGAATTTGAGAATTTAATTTCTAATGGTTTCAAACCTTGTGTTTAAAGTTTTAAAAGGATATATTATTTAAAGTATTTTTGAATAGAAATTTGTTTCCAAAGAATTTTAAAGTTTAAAAATCAGTGCTCTTCTCTTTGTCGTAGGAAAATAATTTCGGTGATGACTACATCATCATCGACGTTCATTTTCGAGTTTCGAAGTGAAGAAACCATTCTGTAGTTTTGCTACAGCTTTGTTTTAGGAAACTTGATTGATATGAATTTCTAAAATATGATTTGATTTATAAAATATATAGATATATGATTTAAATTTGATTTGACAAATTATGTACATACATTTATTTATCTCTAAATGGTTTGAGAGGAATCGGAAATTTTATTCTTAAATTCTATCTTAAATAATAACTTCAAGTATAAAAAGAAAATCAAAATTTTGAATAAATATTCAAGCTTGAAATGATTGAATTAGAATGTTTATAGTGTATATTAATTTTAGAAAGTTTTATTTGTATAATTCTCAATTGCATTCCAATATAACTTACCTTAAATTTTAGAAGTTAACAATGTAATTGAATAATATACAATATAAAAAGATTTTATAAATAAAATTTGAGTGGTTATAATAAATATTATACACTTAAATTTTAGTTATAAAAAGATTAACAGAGGTAAATAGACTAAAAGGTTAATTGAATAATTTACAATATAAATGATGTTAAGGGAATTAGGAATAAATTAAAGTAGTTATAATAGGTGTAAGTATATTTAACATAGGTGATAAAAATATTGAGAGGAATAAATTTAATTTTAATTAGGAATAAAGAAGAATTAAATTTATTGAATGTTATACACTTAATTTTAATCAAATCCATGATTTTAGAGATTGTTAATTTAAGAAAATTAGATGATGAGATAATGTAATTAGAGGTAGTTAAGATTTATTTAACTTGTGTAAAATTAATTATCAATTTAAGTTGAAATCTCCATGGTTTCAAACTTATTATCTTATTTTGTTTTCAAGCTGTCTATTAGTTGTCCTTATTTTCCTTATCTTGCTACAGACTGGTATAGGAATCTTTCTATACTCTTTCTGTTTACAAATATTTCTATAATCTTTGATAATCTTTGGTACCCATTTTTAATCTGAGCACTGCTTGCCATCCATAGACCGTCGGTCAAGCGGAAAGGGTGAATCAGATTCTAGAGGATCTTTTCGTACTTGTGTTCCTGATTCTGGAGAATCTTGGGAAGATCATCTCCACCTTGTTAAACTTACATATAACCACAGTTTTCAGGTATAATTTCAATCTTTTGTCATCTTGTCTTGATCTCATTTCAATTTTATCTTTTCTGTGCTTTCCCGTACCTCATTCCTTTTCGGGGACGAAAAGTTTTGAGTGGGGAAGAGTGTAACAACCCTAGATTTTTGCATATATTTTAAAATTTGACTTTATTTTATTTTGAAACTATTTTAAACTTGTTTGATTTCAAACATTTCATTTTTAAATATAAATGTTGATGATTATGTGAGTTATAGTTTCAAACTGATATAAATTGAATATTTTACTGAAAAGTGAAATTCTGGTCAAACTGTTCAATCTTTGACTTTTAAACTTCAAATTTAAATTATATAAAATCTTAAATTTTATCTTTTATTATGAAAATAGAAGTAATAACTTGAACACTGCTTTTTGTTTCGTTGAAAACGGAGTTAAATTGTAAAAGTTATGTATATTTCAATATTGAGTGCAATTCGTTTCATTCTGCAATTTTGTTATTTTAAATTGTATAAATTATATTTTCTTTGTCATATTTTGTTTTAATTTGTATTAATATGTTATTTTAGGTATATTTTAGTCTTTTTATATTTCTAAAGTGATTAAATAATTTTTCCATTGATTGTTTGAATTATATTCAATATATAAAGACTAGTTTTATATATTGTTATTTTCTTTATTTAAATTATATAATTTAAAATATTTTATTTATTCTTCTTATTTTTCTTTATTTCTGAGATCGCCTATTTATATTATCAGCCATTTTATGTATTTACAAAATATAAAAATAAATTTGAAAAGCCTTAAACCTTTTTATCTTCTTTTGACCTTTTATCTCCCACCTTTTCACTTTAACCATCACTTTGCATTCAATATTTGTTGCCATTCATTTTCCTTCTCATTTCTGCCATACCTCTTTCTTTTTCATGTGAAAAATAGTCTCTCAAACAAAAAAATAACATACGGCCATCTCTCCTCCTTTGATCAAAAGATTTGGTAAAAGTTTCTCTTCATTTATCTTGATTTCTCTTGTTTTTCTATGGATCTTGCACTTGTTTTCAACATGTTATGGCCGGCCCCACCTACTCCAGCAGCTAGGTCGACCCCACCACCACCACTACCAGCCACCACCATCTCCAAATCACCATCCCATCAGGTCGACCTCCCCTAGGCAAGAGATCCATCCAAACTTTCTCAAACAATCATCTTATGTTCAAAGCCGACCATACCCTTCCCCTATCACCACTTCCACCTTATTTGCCGCCACTTCCACCACCAGCCCTTGCTCTGACCTGACCACCACCCACTGCCACACCACCCACCACCACCTGAGCACCAGGCCGAACCCATAGGACCCCTTGGTCGAACCCATTGTGGCTTGAAGTTTATGATAGTTGCCTTGAAATTGTAGATCCATACACCTACTTTTTGCACCACCTTTTAGACTATGTTAGGCCGACCATATAGACTCAAGACCAGACCCAAATTCAACCTTTTCCAGTACATTTCAGACCTATAACTAAAATATAGGAAGTTGAAAGCAAGTGCAATGATTGTGGACTTGTTTTATACAATCGTTTCTAGCTTTGTTTAGTGAATTTTGGGTTGAAATCTTATGTATATATGTATTGTTTTATGTAAATGGACTCAAGGTTTATAGCTTTGGCTCTCCACTCTCGAATCGTAGTAGTGTTGTCGTGCTTTCATTGTGTCCATTTTGTGTGCTTTGGTGTCAATATCCAGCTTCGAACAAGTGAGTAAATCTCACCAGACAATATGTACTTATATAACTGATAAACTGTGACGACCGCCCATGACCCCTGCACTGAATCTAGAGAAAATGCACTGTAAAGTGTGCCAGGCGACCATGGACGATTGTCAGGGTAAATTAAAACAACAAAATCTATCGTATTACTCACAGCGCATGGACAAAATACAATAGAACATATGTATGGTGAAGCTTTACAAAATAAAATGCCATCATATAAAACTCCATAATAGTTGAATACAAGCATCCAAATAGTCAATACATCAAGCCTCACTACATAACACTCAGAGAATACAAAGCAGCGGAACATCCAGTACATAAGAAAATAATATGCAACCCTCTAGCTCGTCTTCGATATCAGCATCGTGAGAAGGGAACAGCACCTGTCACCTGCTACCTAGTCTGCCCGTCCCAAAAATGGACGAACAGCCCAAGGCAATAAGAATTAAAACATAAAGCCTTGAGTCAGACAACAGTCTTAGTGAGCAGTAAATTAACTAACAACATACCAAAAGAGCATAAAGGAAAAGGAATAGGAATACAACCCTCCCACTCCAACCTCTTTCTACAGTGATAGCCCCCAGACACACACTAAGCAGAAGATAGCAGAGCAAACAATGTAAAGTAAAGAAATTATCACTCGAGTCAAGGGCGATGTTTTCCGAGCACAAACCCCCAAGGCCTAAACCAAGATCAGATAAGTACCCAGAAAACACTGCTCTTGAGACCGAATGACGATACAACCAAACATCCATGACTCTGGCTATCACTGTTATCGTTGCTTCGATATCACCGTTAATTGAATGACCGGCACATTCTTTCAGCCGTCCATCAAGGGCTAATGGAAACCCCGGTTCTAGACATAACTCCCGCACGTCGTCGCAGCCCGTGCCTAGGACTATCGAATCTGCCCAGAGTACTCGACCATCAACAGTTGGCCGTTGGGACTATCGAATCTGCCCAAACGTACTCTTGCTTAGAGCATGCTAGAACCTTCAACAACGATGCTATCCAAGCCTCCTAGTCATCCTCCTTGACGACTATTCCCATACTAGCTCAAGCGCCTCTCAAGCATCCATTACTCTTAACTCGAATCATATCACCGAGTTACCAACGTGCTTGGAATGATCCCGTCTGGATTAGACCAAGACTATCTCATATCATACTTTGCTTCATCACATCCTCGCAAAGTCTCATCTCAACATCATCATCTATGCATAAGAGCTTCATCATCCCGCTACATATGCCACGAGCAGCTTTCCCAATTCAAGAGCCTTTCCCTTAGCTTTTGAATCATCTTCGGTCTAAATCAAATCATCAATCATCTAATTTATAGCAATTAATCAAGTCAAACATTAATCCAAACAATCAAGCATTCAAATAAGATCTAAATAGACAATTATCACAATAATGGCAATTTCGTAAATAAAGTGTTGAAAGTCTAACAAGCATGAAATCATGAGAATTATCTCTACAATCTTGATGAATGAACTTGCATAGGTTAACACTTAGTAAAAATGGTTGTCAAATCATCATGAACAATGGATCTATATGGATCTACACTTAGGATGAAGAAAATGCATGGAAATCACTATTTTAACACCAAATCGAGCCAACAATCCGATATACTCCTTTGGATCCATGTGAGAGATAATCACCACTCACCAAATCACCTAAACAACCTCAAATCAACACGCTTCAGATCTGGACAGCGAAGGATCAAGCTTGATCTATCACGAATCCGCTTCAAACGGAGAAATCTCACTTCAAAGGATGAAGATCTTCAATGCAAGCTCTTGAATCTTCAATCTTGATCTTTGATTTGGATGAACGGAAGCACTAGATTAGAGTGGAGAAAAGAAGTGAAGAAGTGTAGAAGTCGAGCTCTCAAAATGGCAGCACTTCGTCACTTCGAAATCCGGATCCCAAAAAGTGAGAAAAACCCCTCCTATTTATAGCTGAAAATCCATTAAGTCGTAACTCGGCTATCTCCTAAGTCGTTGCCGACTCATCTCTCATTCCGACCTACGACTTAAGACCTTCGACTTAACCATTTGCGCGACTTAACTCCTGAAGCTTACACGCGACCTAACATGTACGCGTTCCCTCCTAAGTCGCCTGGACGACTTAACGACTTAGCAACTCAACACATCCTACGACTCAAAACCTTAACTCGTCCACGACTTAACTAGTTAGACGAGTTAGCGAGATAACCCATTCTACGACTTAACAGTTATGCCAACCTACGACTTAAGGAAATCTCAATCGCGCGACTTAACTTACACGCGACTTACCTGGGGACACGACTTACGACTTAACTCCTCAAGTCATTTACGACCTAACTACTCTAACCCGCTAACCACTAGGTCGTCACCGACTTAAGCCTTCCCTTCTTTAAGTCGTCAAATACTTAAGTCGTCTAATCTATAAGTCGGTCAACTTCTTAGGTCGTCTACTACTGGGTCGTTAACTCTACTAGGTCAGCCAACCACTATCTTCTATAAGTCGGTAACTACTGGGTCACTCCTCTCCTAAGTCGTATACGACTTACGACCTATACTAAGTCGTGAACGACTTAGGACTTAGCAATTTCGCCAAAACTCATATGACACCAACTTTCCTTAAATCGCCTAGGTCTTATGTCGGCCACCACCTTAACCCAGTTAATCCCTTAAGTCGACAACTCGACCCAGACTTCTCTTAACTCGTCCAAACCAACTTAGGACTTAACAAAATCTGCCAAAAATCTGAAACGACTTAAAAATGCTGAAAATTCCAGATTTTACGAACTTTTCGATCCGTAAAAATACGGGTCGTTACATTCTCTCCCCCTTAGGAATTTCGCCCCCGAAATTCCAAACAAACAAAGCAATCAAAGACTATTCTGTACGCCTATCATCCATAACAATCAACAAACCATGCATCCAATTCTAGCTTAGCGTACAGAATTCTAAAACTAGAACAAGTTACAATATCGCCAGATGACACGACACCTTAGGGCCATACCTTGAAGAGTTCAGGATGAGCTGCCTTCATCCTCTCTTCCACCTCCCACGTACAGTCGTTATCATCATCACTCCATTGTACCTTGAGCAACTTAACTACCTTCCTCCTAAGATGTTTCGTGTCAGTTTCAACAACACGAAGCGGCTTACGAGGTCTTCTATCGACTGGATCAACTTCGAAATCTTCATAGCTATCGACAGAAACCACTATATTCGAGTCGTGCACATACTTCCGTAGATACGATACGTGAAAAACATTGTGCACACTCGACATCTTCTCTGGTAATTCCAATCTATAAGCGAGCTTTCCAATTCGCTCGATAATCGGAAATGGTCCAACAAATCTCGGAGTCAATTTCCCTTTCTTCCCGAATCGGATAACATTCTTCAGTGGAGAAATCTTCACAAAAACCATATCTCCTACGTCGAATTCCAAATCCTTACGACGCTTATCGGCATAACTCTTTTGACGGTCTTGGGCTGCCTTCATTCGTTGTCGAATGATCTCTATACACTCCATAGACTGTCGAATCATATCTGGCCCAAGCATCAGCTTTTCTCCAGTCTCTATCCAACATGTCGGAGATTTACACGGTCTTCCATACAATGCCTCATACGGTGCCATACCAATGCTTGACTGGTAACTGTTGTTGTACGCAAACTCCACCAAATGAAGGTGATCTTCCCATGATCTTCCGAAGTCCAAAACACATGCTCTAAGAAGATCTTCCAAAACTCGGTTGACTCTCTCGGTCTGACCATCTGTTTGAGGGTGATAAGCTGTACTCAAACACAACTCGGTTCCCAAAACTTCCTGGAAGCTCTTCCAAAATCCACTAGTGAACAATGGGTCTCGATCGCTCACTATACTCTTCGGAATACCATGGAATCGAACTATCCACTTAACATACAACTCAGCCAACTTTGATGCAGTCCTAGTCGATCGAACAGGAATGAATCTCGCACTCTTGGTCAGACGATCCACAATGACCCAAATCCCTTCATTTCCCGTTCTGGTTCTAGGTAGTCCATCAATAAAATCCATCGATACCTATTCCCACTTCCATGTAGGAACTTCTAATGGCTGAAGCAATCCACTTGGCTTCTTCTGTTCGGCTTTTACCAACTGGCAGTTCATACATTTGGAAATAAAATTTCCAACATCCTTCTTCATACCTTCCCAGTAGTAAGTTCTCTTCATATCCCGATACATCTTATTTCCACCTGGATGAATTGTCAGCTTCGAGTGATGACTTTCCTTCAGAACTTCACTCCTCAATTCATCTATATCGGGAACAACTAGTCGTCCTTGCTTTCGAAGCCAACCCTCTCGATCGACCTCGAATCCTTTATCCTTTTCTGGATCCAATCCAGATTCCAATTCACGGATAATCTTGACAAGCTTATCATCTCGCTCTTGGCTCTCGCCAATCCTTTCCACAAGAGAAGGTCTTATCGATAAGTTTGCCAACATCTCAGGTTCCAATTCACATCTAGGCCTGAAGTCAAATCCAGCTAAATACTCGAGACTCTTCCATTCTGAAAACATGGCTCCCAGTCCTGCATGTCTTCGACTTAACGCATCTGCCACTGCGTTACCTTTTCCCGGAGTATAAGCTATACCAAAATCATATGATGCCAAAAACTCTAGCCAACGTTGCTGCCGAAGATTCAAATCCTTTTGGGAGAAAAGATACTTCAACGACTTATGATCCGTAAACAACTCAAATCGAACTCCCAACAGATAATGTCTCCACATCTTCAGAGCAAAAACAATCGCCGCTAACTCCAAATCATGAGTCGGGTAATTCCTTTCATGCGGCTTCAGTTGTCGACTTGCATACGCAACAACTTTATCCCTCTGCATCAGCACTGCTCCAAGTCCAGTACCACATGCGTCGGTGTAAACCACCATCTCATCATTCCCACTAGGAATAATCAAAACAGGAGCACTCGTCAATCTCTCTTTCAGGATTCCGAAAGCTTGCTCACACTTAGCATCCCAACTGAACACTTGGTTCTTTTTCGTCAATCCTGTTAACGGTGCAGCGACCTTGGAGAAGTCTTTGATAAACCGACGATAATATCCTGCTAATCCAAGAAAACTTCTCACATCAGATGCATTCTTAGGTCTGACCCAATCCTGGATTGCTGCCACCTTAGCGGGATCAACCGCTATTCCATTTCCAGAAATCACATGGCCTAAGAACCTCACTTCACTCTTCCAGAAGTGACACTTCGAAAACTTAGCCTTCAGCTGATGTTTCCGCAAGGTTTCCAAAACAATACGCAAGTGTGTCTTGTGCTCTTCTTCAGTTCTGGAATAAATCAGAATATCATCCACGAACACAAGTACGAACTTGTTCAACTGATCTCTGAACACTCTATTCATAAGATCCACAAAATATGCTGGTGCGTTAGTCAATCCAAATGGCATTACCAGCCACTCAAAGAAACCGGATGGTGTCCTAAAAGCAGTCTTCGGCACACTATCCTTAGCCACTCTCAACTGTTTAAAT
Source organism: Allium fistulosum (assembly GCA_030737815.1). Taxonomy (NCBI): domain Eukaryota; kingdom Viridiplantae; phylum Streptophyta; class Magnoliopsida; order Asparagales; family Amaryllidaceae; genus Allium; species Allium fistulosum. Next base: position 996,277,288 of record CM060903.1, read on the forward strand.
CCCGTTGCCAAATCCATCTGAGAAAACACCTTAGCCTCGTGAAGCTGATCAAACAAGTCATCTATTCTCGGCAATGGATACTTGTTCTTCTTAGTCACCTTATTCAGCTCACGGTAATCCACACACAACCTCAGCGATCCATCTGCTTTGGTTACAAACACAACTGGTGCACCCCATTCGGACACACTACGCCGAATGAATCCTTTCTGAAAAAGATCATCAACTTGCACCTTCAACTCATGCTGTTCCCTAGGCGCCATCCGCCTAAGAGGCATCACAACAGGTCTGGCTCCTTCAACTAGATCTATACGAAACTCGATCTCTCTATGCGGCGGCAACCCTTTGACTTCGTCAAAGACATCCTCGAATCCATTCGCGATTGGCACTAATGACAGTCCATCCCGTGGAACAACCAGCGAATACATGAAGCTCATGAAGACGCCTTCTTCATGCTTACATCGTATCACAATCTTTCGCCCCTCCACATTCTCGACTGTCACTTCCAGCCTCTCACAATCAACCTTTGCCGCATACTTCCTAAGCCAGTCCATTCCCAAAATAATTCTGAACCCCGCAAAGTTCAGAACAAAGCAATCACAAACAAAAGAGCAATCATGACTCGATACAACTAGACCACGGCATAACATACACAAACAAGACGAACCCCCAACTGGATTAGTCACAACCAATGGCCTATCAACAATATCCGGTTCCAAACCTAACCGGCCTACTAGTTCACTACAAACAAACGAATGCGACGCCCCAGTATCAAACAGAACTCTAACTGGAACACCACATAGGAAAAGAGTACCTTGAACCACCACACTCTTTCCCTTCTCTTCAGCGGTAGGAGCTTTCGAAGACGACGGAACAGCTCCCAAAGCATAAGCCTGCACAATCTGCTTGTCCCTCCTCGGTTCTGGACAATTCTTCCTGAAATGCCCCGGCTTGTCACAGTTATGACACTTCATCGGTGCCTTCGGATTCTTACAATCTTTCGAGAAATGGCCCTTCTGCTGACAATTGTAGCAAGTCACCTCGCCCTTCGGCTTCTTCTGGCCATCCTTACCCTTCTGCTGTTGCTGCTTCCTCTTCTTGTTTCCACCTTGCTGAGGTTTAGACTCTTCCCTAGTCACAGCAACAACAGATCCTTCCTTAGGAAACAGACTCTCATGCCTGAGAGCTTTCTCCACAAGCTTCTCAAATGAATCGTCCAAATGATCCACCAACTGTCTCCCAAGATAATTGTCCAAGCCTGTCACAAACTTCTCATTCTTCTGATATGCAGACTCAATATATGACCGGGCATACTTGGACAAAGCTTCAAACTCAAAAACATACTCAAGGACTGGTCTTCCACCTTGCTTGAGCTCCACGAACTTCTTGAACAGAACAGACTTCTGCGCTGTAGAAATGAACTTAGCCTCAAATCTGACTTGGAATTGCTCCCAAGTAATCTCTTCCTCCAGAGTATTGATGGTAATAGAGTTCCACCAATCAGAAGCTCTCCCTTGAAGCTGCCTTGATGCCAACTTTCTCTTAGTTGCATCATCAATTCCCAAATCACCAAAGATCCTTCTACAAGCATCTATCCACCTCTGGACCTCAATAGTTGATTATGTTCCCAAGAAAACCTTCCCTCCAAGAGCAATATAGTCCTTGCACAACTTAGCGAAATCCACTGGTTTTGGAGTTTGGACTTGAACTCCAACATCAACTGCTGCCCCCAGAACTGGTAACCTTTTCATGATCGAAGTCATCATAGCTTCGAACATAGCTGCATAATCAGCAGTTCCTTCAGCAGCACGGCCTTCCCTAGCAGCTGGTCTCCCTCTTCGACTCATTCTCAATATCTATAGAAAGGAATGATTAGCACATCTAGAGAAACAACTGCATAAAGGACTCAAACTCAACTAAACTACTATATTATATATAGTATTCATCCATCAAATTACAATTACGTCTCTCATACGTAGTTACGTCAGCGAGCGTTGGGTAAGATCGATTAACCAATGCTCCGATACCAAATGTGACGACCGCCCATGACCCCTGCACTGATTCTAGAGAAAATGCGCTGTAAAGTGTGCCAGACGACCATGGACGATTGTCAGGGTAAATTAAAATAACAAAATCTATCGTATTACTCACAGTGCATGGACAAAATACAATAGAACATATGTATAGTGAAGCTTTACAGAATAAAATGCCATCATATAAAACTCCATAATAGTTGAATACAAGCATCCAAATAGTCAATACATCAAGCCTCACTACATAACACTCAGAGAATACAAAGCAGCGGAACATCCAGTACATAAGAAAATAATATGCAACCCTCTAGCTCGTCTTCGATATCAGCATCGTGAGAAGGGAACAGCACCTGTCACCTGCTACCTAGTCTGCCCGTCCCAAAAATGGACGAACAACCCAAGGCAATAAGAATTAAAACATAAAGCCTTGAGTCAGACAACAGTCTTAGTGAGCAGTAAATTAACTAACAACATACCAAAAGAGCATAAAGGAAAAGGAATAGGAATACAACCCTCCCACTCCAACCTCTTTCTACAGTGATAGCCCCCAGACACACACTAAGCAGAAGATAGCAGAGCAAACAATGTAAAGTAAAGAAATTATCACTCGAGTCAAGGGCGATGTTTTCCAAGCACAAACCCCCAAGGCCTAAACCAAGATCAGATAAGTACCCAGAAAACACTGCTCTTGAGACCGAATGACGATACAACCAAACATCCATGACTCTGGCTATCACTGTTATCGTTGCTTCGATATCACCGTTAATTGAATGACCGGCACATTCTTTCAGCCGTCCGTCAAGGGCTAATGGAAACCCCGGTTCTAGACATAACTCCCGCACGTCGTCGCAGCCCGTGCCTAGGACTATCGAATCTGCCCAGAGTACTCGACCATCAACAGTTGGCCGTTGGGACTATCGAATCTGCCCAAACGTACTCTTGCTTAGAGCATGCTAGTTACTTCAATAACGATGCTATCCAAGCCTCCTAGTCATCCTCCTTGACGACTATTCCCATACTAGCTCAAGCGCCTCTCAAGCATCCATTACTCTTAACTCGAATCATATCACCGAGTTACCAACGTGCTTGGAATGATCCCGTCTGGATTAGACCAAGACTATCTCATATCATACTTTGCTTCATCACATCCTCGCAAAGTCTCATCTCAACATCATCATCTATGCATAAGAGCTTCATCATCCCGCTACATATGCCACGAGCAGCTTTCCCAATTCAAGAGCCTTTCCCTTAGCTTTTGAATCATCTTCGGTCTAAATCAAATCATCAATCATCTAATTTATAGCAATTAATCAAGTCAAACATTAATCCAAACAATCAAGCATTCAAATAAGATCTAAATAGAAAATTATCACAATAATGGCAATTTCGTAAATAAAGTGTTGAAAGTCTAACAAGCATGAAATCATGAGAATTATCTCTACAATCTTGATGAATGAACTTGCATAGGTTAACACTTAGTAAAAATGGTTGTCAAATCATCATGAACAATGGATCTATATGGATCTACACTTAGGATGAAGAAAATGCATGGAAATCACTATTTTAATACCAAATCGAGCCAACAATCCGATATACTCCTTTGGATCCGTGTGAGAGATAATCACCACTCACCAAATCACCTAAACAACCTCAAATCAACATGCTTCAGATCTGGACAGCGAAGGATCAAGCTTGATCTATCACGAATCTGCTTCAAACGGAGAAATCTCACTTCAAAGGATGAAGATCTTCAATGCAAGCTCTTGAATCTTCAATCTTGATCTTCGATTTGGATGAATGGAAGCACTAGATTAGAGTGGAGAAAAGAAGTGAAGAAGTATAGAAGTCGAGCTCTCAAAATGGCAGCACTTCGTCGCTTCGAAATCCGGATCCCAAAAAGTAAGAAAAACCCCTCCTATTTATAGCTGAAAATCCATTAAGTCGTAACTCGGCTATCTCCTAAGTCGTTGCCGACTCATCTCTCATTCCGACCTACGACTTAAGACCTTCGACTTAACCATTTGCGCGACTTAACTCCTGAAGCTTACACGCGACCTAACATGTACGCGTTCCCTCCTAAGTCACCTGGACGACTTAATGACTTAGCAACTCAACACATCCTACGACTCAAAACCTTAACTCGTCCACGACTTAACTAGTTAGACGAGTTAGCGAGATAACCCATTCTACGACTTAACAGTTATGCCAACCTACGACTTAAGGAAATCTCAATCGCGCGACTTAACTTACACGCGACTTACCTGGGGACACGACTTACGACTTAACTCCTCAAGTCATTTACGACCTAACTACTCTAACCCGCTAACCACTAGGTCGTCACCGACTTAAGCCTTCCCTTCTTTAAGTCGTCAAATACTTAAGTCGTCTAATCTATAAGTCGGTCAACTTCTTAGGTCGTCTACTACTGGGTCGTTAACTCTACTAGGTCAGCCAACCACTATCTTCTATAAGTCGGTAACTACTGGGTCACTCCTCTCCTAAGTCGTATACGACTTACGACCTATACTAAGTCGTGAACGACTTAGGACTTAGCAATTTCGCCAAAACTCATATGACACCAACTTTCCTTAAATCGCCTAGGTCTTATGTCGGCCACCACCTTAACCCAGTTAAACCCTTAAGTCGGCAACTCGACCCAGACTTCTCTTAACTCGTCCAAACCGACTTAGGACTTAACAAAATCTGCCAAAAATCTGAAACGACTTAAAAATGCTGAAAATTCCAGATTTTACGAACTTTTCGATCCGTAAAAATACGGGTCGTTACATAAACTGACATCACTTGAATCTGTAAATGCATATCATTCTATTATAACTGCTTATATTATTATCATATGATGTTCACACATGCTTATACACCTGTTATCTCTTATGTTACTGTTATATCGTGTTATTCTTTTCATTTTATCAGTTTATCACACTGCAAGTTCCCTGTAGATTAGGTTCACTATGGGTTGAAATGATACATACCCGAACGGACTTTAGAATAGGGAAAAATCGTTATGGGCTGAAATGATAGGCCTGAACGGTTTTTATTTATTTATTTATTTAACTTGGGATTGCGGGTTTGAAATAATAAAACCCGGTTTTCTTTGTAAACTGCGGATTGAAATGATACATATCAGTATCACTTGACCTAGGCTAGAAAATTATATACAGACCCGTGGTTTATATATTTTTCTGAAATTTTTAAATTATTTTAAAAATGTAAATATTATGATATTTTGATTTAAATTTTATTAAAATGAGTTCTATAAAATATTTGTGATTTTCTACAAATTAAATAAGTGAATTAAGTAAATGGTGAAGTAGAATTTGAAATATAAGCTAATTTTGGAATTTATGATTTTGTTTATAAATGGAATTTATGTAAAGTAAGAAAATATGACAAATTTGATTTAAAAGATGAATTTAATGATTTTATTAAGTAATAATAATTTTTAAAAGTGTTAATGATTTTGTATAAATTAAAATATGAAATAAATGAATATTTAAGCTGAATTTGGAAATATAACTTAAATTGAATTTTGTGAAATTTGTTTAAAAGCAAAATTTTAATTAAGTAAAATAAATGGAAATAAGTTATATTTTGGAAATTTAAACTTAGTTGTTAAGTTAAGAATTTAATTAAAGGAATGGAAATTTAATTGTTATTTAATTTGATTTTTGGTATGGAAATTTGACTTTATAAAATCATAGAAATAAAGGTATTTAAATGATTGTTTTTAAAATGTGAAAATATATGATTTTTATAAGTTAAAATGATTTATATTAAAAGTTAATTATGTGTGAAATTGTAAATAAAAATCTGAATTTGATTTGACAGCATTTTGAAATATAATGTAAAGATATTACAGCATTGGTAAATGCTGTAGTCGTTTTAAATGAACCTAATAGCAAATTTGAACTAAGGGTTATTATAGCACTTTGTTAGTGCCATAGTTGTTAAATTTAACTAAAATTTTAATTGAAACTAAATTAAGATATTACAGCATTTTAAATGCCGTCTTTTGTTAATGAACTGTTTTTAAACATAACATTTCGTAGCATTTTCTAAGTGCTGCTAAAGTTGAATTTTCTTTGTTTAATAAATTCAAATGAATAAATGATCTTGAAAAAGATTAAATTTTGGAAATTAAATATTTAATTATTAAATATAATGAACTGACTTTAAATGATTTAAATGGAATAGTTGATTTGGGAAATACAACTATTTTGAAATATGATTAAATGGTATTTAAATTTAAATTAAATAGATGATGTTTGAAATGATATTTTGACATTTTGAAATGAATTTGAAATGATATTAAATCTTGGAATAAATAATTTAAGTTTGTATTAGTATGAAAAATATTTGGTTTACTTGTAATTTGAATCTATTTAAAAGACATTGGACTTATGAAATATAGGATAATAAAGCTTTGGAATTTATTTTATAATTTGAATAGTTATTTTGTGGATTAAATCTATATTTGAAATTTATAAGATTTGAAATGGTCTATGGAAATTTAGTTGAAATAAATGATTGAATTGAATTAAAACTTTGGAAATTTTAATACTTGATTTGAAAGTATAATAATTACACTTTTAAATGGTTTAAATGAATTATTTGTTGGAATATAAATTATTTAAAAAAAGGTGACTTGAAATGATAATAAATGAATGATATCTTTAAATTTAAAAAGTATTTAAAGTTGAATATTTAGATTTGTACTCAAATGATATTTTGGTATATTAAAATTATTTGAAATGAAGTTTTGAAAAGATTTGATATTTTGATATATAAAAATGATTTGAAATGAAGTTTTGAAAAGATTTGATATTTTGATATATAAAAAAGATTTGAAATGAAGTTTTGGAAAGATATGATATTTTGATATATTGAAATGATTTGAAATGAAATTTTGAAATGATATGATATTTTAAATATATTTAAATGGTTTGGAATTGATTTAATCTTTATTTTTGATAAAGATTTGGATTTGAAATGATATTCTATTTTGAAGTATAAACTGTTTTAAATTATAACCACGGGTTATAATAACGATTCGTTGTTAAAGAGACCGGGATCGGATATGGACATACTCTCTTTCGATATCGAAAACCACTTTGACAACTATGTACGTGGTGGAGTTTCCAGAATGAAGTAGGATGGTGGCGACGATCCTAAGGTATATACGTGGACCCAACTCCCGTGAGTTGGCATAAGGTGGCTAAAACAGGAGCGATTGACGGACCAAGGAGGTAGCACCTCTGATCGGACACACTTCTTCGATACCATTCTATTACTTATGATTGATTTGGTGCGCACCCTTGATTTGGGAGTGTTGTTCGAGGTGGGCGGTAGTGGCTGCTATGCGTCACCACAAGTCCGGATGCGTAATTGGTATATCTACCCTGGCATTGCCTAGTTGTGCCGTGTCACCTACCATATCGAGCTTTACTACGAGTTTCTATTTGTGTCGTACCTATGGAGTATCTTCTAATAGCCTTGCGAGGTATGCAGGTACTGTGTAGACTATTGGCATTTTACATGTTAAGGTGGAAAATGTAAAGCCTTAACGCTATTTAAAAGTATGTTTATTTTATGATTAGACATTATTATAATAGCAAATATTACTACATAGTAGATAGTTTAACGGATCCTTAAAGAATGGGTGATCCCAAGCATTCTTTAAGTTACTTGTACCTTGATTACAGTTCACTTGAGTTGGTTTACATTGTATAAGTATGTATGTCCTGACTCGAGTGTTTGTATTTTTATTTACGCTCGGGTCAGCCTGAGTATTCGCAGATTTGGATTCTACTTTCTGGAGATTGGAATCGCTGGAGATTATCTGCTTATCTAGTTTTATCTATCTCAGTTCTGTTGTTCTATTCAGCTTGTACTTGGTTATCATATTGAGACTTCTGTTGTATTTTATTTCTTCTGTTATATCGTATGTAACTCTGATATATTTATATAGTAGCTTCATGAACTACTATTTCTTTTACTTCCGCTGCATTATTTTACTCTGTGTCTGTGATCTGTGATTATATTTATTTACTGTATATTCTGAGATTTGCCAATTTTTAGTTACAACGCGATATTTTGAGCAATTCAAGTCCAACATGTGCGGATGCGAATGGTTGAAAATATCGGGTCGTTACAAATTATAAATAGTTTCCTTTTGTACAATCGATTTTTCGAAGCTTGTTTCTTCCAAATATTCTTTGTATTTTATACACATCGTATGTTACTTTTATGAAAAGTACTTCATGTACTTTCATTTTGGTGCTTTAATAAGTTTTGCATATTGCAACTACCACTTCAATTAGTATTAAGAGTTTTATTACAGCAATACTTAAAAATAGGAAGTAATCTATACATCATGGATTATATCAAGATTTTCATTACAATTATACTTAAAAGAAAGTGGTAATCTATGCTCCTTGTTCTTTGCAATTTTTATAACGTGCAAAGTTATTTATATTCTTTAAGAACTTGTATACTTTCACCATTTAATATGATTTAAAGAATATTATACCTTAGGGGTATTTTAAGTGTTTCAAACACTTTCACTACTTCAACCAATTCAATTATTTCTAAAAGTATCATGCCCATGCCAATTAACATGTTATTGACGTTGTATATGCTTCAGTAATTTTGGTGTGCTTTTGCCACTTTATATATATGTTTCTAATTATATTTTGCGGAATACAGGTCCACATTTCTCATTTAGGAAAGGATCATGATGACCAATCATGTTTTCCTTTAATTCAAGATCTTTAATCTATTTATAAACATAAGCGCTTTATTATTTACAAATTTATCATTGATGGTTATTTCTTGTCAGTTTCAGACATAATTTGTTAAGATCTCTTTACTTATCATGTTCTAGGTACCTAAACCACTTCTTAGGTTATTTGATAATTATGTCATGGGTCTCTTCTAGAACAGCATTCAGTGTTTCTTCAAGAACACTCACTTTTTTTATTTGGCATCTTTATTACTTACTCTAAAAATATTTCGAATTGACTTCTCTACCACACTACGGATGTGGTTTATACCCTTTTGATCCTTCAGGGATTTAAGTCTATATTGAAGCAAGTTTTCTAGGAATATTTTTGGTAATTTTTTCAAGCTACTCAACACTTTGCAACATTGTATATGTTAATAAATATTTAATCGTGATAATCAAAATGAACTTGTGTCTCTTTTATCCTCCCTGTCAATGTTGATAAATGTTGTCAAATTGAAAAATTATCGTCTTTGGATTCTCATTTTGATCCATTATGATATTGCTACTAGCAAATACATCATACATATTACAAATAGGATGATAATTCTTTTCTGAAAAGATGCATTCAAGTGATACTGCTTATTTTTAGAGTTTGTTCTTATTTATTGATCTAACCAATTGGAGGAATTTACTTATTATGTAGATCATTTGAATACATACCGACTTCAGGTCATTCAACATTTATGTTGATCGAATTATAAATCACTGGATGATATCTATGCATAATCTATAAGATGAGCTCATGCCTATCTTCAGGTTGTTAGTTAAATATCTGCATATATGGATATATATGTGTGCATCCACGTATTATATATTTATAGATTTGCATATTCTTTCTTATTTGAGTTAAGTGATTTTAGAACAAACTATTATAAGTATCCAAACTATTTATTTTTTGTTTATCAATCGATTGACGATGTGAATCCTTAAAGACCATATGATAATGTTCAAAACATCTAGTTTGAAAGTACATACGCAATTAGTTTGACTTATCAATAATAACTTTAATAAGTCATTAGATATATTATAACTTCTAGTAACTTTTGACCTATCAAGAATAAAGATCTTCAAGATCTAAGTCTTATAGTTTGTCAGAACTTCATAGTTTAATATTGAAGTCAAACTTTTCTATGCAATGGTTATCAAACTTCTAGTTTGATATTAAAATTTGCGATATTTCATATAACTTCTTATTTATTTCCATTATCAAACTTTGAACTTTATGTTCATTTTTGTCCTTTTAAATGTATGAATCTATGCGGATATATAATATAATTGAGACTTTCCACATGTTTTTATTCAAATTTGCTAAAGAACAACGTCCTTCGAATTAATAATTCAAATATAACTTAATGGTTTTCAATCCAAACCATGTTGAACTTCCGGTTCAAATAAATTATGTATACAACTTCGAATTGTTAAAATTTTATTCTTCAATTATATTTCAAAAATCTTTTTCAAACATTATTTATAATTATTTATCAGAGAATAATACACGGTTCAAATTATATATTGACGTATCTTCTGGAGAGTTCAATAAAAAAATTATTTCCAACAGAAATAAGAGTATCTTTTGGACACTTGAAATGTTATAGAAATATGCAATTATATTTGTTACACTTAAAGGTCTCTTGAAGACCATATTTTAATTTTCTTGAAAATTATGATATGACATTTAGATTATCTCAACAGGAGGATATCTAAAGATATTTCTTCAAGAATCGTTATGCATATGATATTCAATTCATGGTATATTTATGAAAAGTAATAGATCACGGATCATTATTTACTCTTAAATTCGTCTAATGAAGCTACAGGTCCATGACAATGGTAGATTGAATTTTGTAAATGTATATTGCGCTCATTTCTTCTGTTTCTATTTTGATTTACAAATTCTTTGGGTTATTTATTGCCACATCACTTCTTGAAGTCCTATATCATATTTGAAAATGTTTCATAGGCAATGCTTTTGTAGTGCTATACAAGGATATTATATCACTTTTGGGGATATTTTATAAAGAGTGTTACATATCTCTTCTAAAGATACTTTATATGCACTATTTTTGGAATGTCATCAATATTCAATCTATTTTTCCTATATAAATGACATAATTACTACTTTTATTGTAGCATAAAATATCCCTACTGGAGATTTTTATTGTAAATACATTTGAAATGTCATAAAATTTTAAATACCGTAACAAAATTAGATGCACTAAATAAAAGTTAGATGTGAGAGATAAAATCACTACTTCTAAAGTGTAGTATTGGTAACAATACCTCTTTTGGAGATAAATTATTGACACTACTTATAAACTTTTGTATGATGTTCCTTTAGGGGATACGTCGTTTATTTTTACGGAATTGCAATTTTAAGAAAAAAAATTCGATAACATCTCTTCTGGGATGTTTAATATTTGTAATATAAATATAAATAAAAGTCTAAAACATCTCTTTAAGAGATTAATATATAGATACACACACATGCATCCATAAACATAAATAGTGTGGCAGATGGGTTACCTCTTCTGGAGAATATTAAAATGTATTTCTTTAATTAAATAATTTGGCAAATGCACCCAAAAATAATTTATCAAAACTTCGGGTTTTATAATATAGTGTGATTAGTAGAAATCAGATCCATAATTAGATATATCAATGAGAAAACAACAGAGAGAATAATTAAATTGAAGCTGCACATATTGAAATGAAATTAGACTTTGCATTGCACGGGGCCTATAAATTGACTATGTATACTTCTACATAATTGGAAGTGTATAATGGAGGAAAACATTTTGAACTAACTACAACATATAAACTGAAATGAAATATGAGAAATATGAACTGAAATGTCATTTGAATTCATACTTTATAAATAATGAACATCCCTTTCCAAGACTAAATTAATAATTACTTTTCAATCCAAGGGATGTTTGAAATGTCATACAACATAATATCTTCAGGATATTTGGTCAATATAATATGTAAATGTAAAGATGTAAGTGAGATATAACTCATTTAGTGATTTTTGAACTTCCTTTAATGCACTATCATGATCTTATACGATGATGTGTTTATCTCTTTTAACTTTTTCCAAAAGTACAATCTTATCATGCCATGGAGTTTCATGAAAGCTTCGGGTTTCTACTTGATGACTTACTTCAAGTTCATTCGTTTGTGATGAATTTCAAAATCATTCATTTGTGATAAACTTCAAGTTCTCAAATTTTGTGCTAACTTCTTATTTAGAAGCTTATACATTTTGACTAATTAAAAAAAATAAGATTTCAAGTCCATAGACTTTATCAGCAAATCTTTTCATAATTCAAGACTTCAAGTCTCGGACTTTGAATTATACAACTTATGATTCATAAAAATTTCTTAACACAACTTCAAGTGTTATTTAAACTTATTTCTTCTATTATATCAAACGTTGTTTGTCAAAATAAATACACCAAATAATAAACCATATGTCTAATTTTATTCCAAACATAAAAATACAACAGCATATAATTCATTGTGATGTTATGTGGTCTATGTTTAAATGATGTTGCATTAAAATGTATTTACATAATGTTATGTGGTCTAAAATATAAACTACTATCATAACAAAAAGATTTCTTTACAAATACGAATCAATTGAAAAACATTACTTAAAATAATAAAACTTCACCTCGGATCTAGCTACTACATTACTCAATAACAAAATCAAAATGAGCACCTTAAAGAGAAACTTCATTTCTCAATAATCAATATTTCTAAAATAACCAAAATACCTCTTATATATTATGCTTAATCAAAAAAATGAGTAAAATAATATAATCATAGAACGAACATTTTATATTCCTTTACATAAGTTGTTAAAAATTATGTGGATCTGTTTATATCATTCATAAACATAAAAATAACAACTATACATCTCAAATCCAAATTATTTCTCTCATAAGAAAATTAACTCTGTAATTCTTTACTAAATATATCAAAACAAACATGTTGATCTTTAAATCAACGCAATTTATATCAGAAATTTAGGGAAATAAAATTATTTCCCAAAAATAAACCATTTCAGGATTTTATTTTATTACATAAAACATATGCAGATCATTTAGATTTGTCTTTCCACATCAAAGAAAACAATTTAGTCTAGGAAAAACAACTTCAATGCCAAATTAAATCCAAAATCAAAAAAATTTCAAAATGAAAACTTCATTTACCAAACATTTATATATTACTTAGATCCATATCACTAACTAAAATGCAATCAAATTCAATAAAATTTTTGAATCAACAACAAAAATTGTCAAATTCAAAACTTGCTTTACAAAATAAATGAACTAAAAAGCATACAAAAGTAAGCAAGTTTTAAATAAATTCAAACCCAAATTCAAAAATCATTATGTTCCTATTTTATTTTTAAACATGTACAGGTCTCAAATATATATATCATTTGAGTATGATATTGAGATCCATAATATTTTGAGATCAGAAAAATAAGAACTGAAGAAAATTAGATCTACGTAGATTGAGATCCGAAATATAATAACTAAAAAAATTTTGTACAATGGAATAAGATCTAAAAATTTAGATCTATGATAGAATGAGATCTAAATAGATAAGATATATAGAATGAGATTTGAAAAGATAAGATCTATAGAATAAGTTTGGAAAAATTAGATCAATGGTAGAATGAGATCTGAAAAATTAGATCTACCATAGAATGAGATCTGAAAAATTATATCTATGATAAAATGAGATCTAAAAAATTAAATCTATCATAGAATGAGATTTGAAAAATTAGCTATCATTTTGAGATCATGCTGATAACGTGTTGTAAACTATAAGAAGATATTAGAGAAAGAGATGAGAGATATTTTATTCATTGTAGGTGTTAACATACAATACAATGGAGCTCTATTTATAGGCATGTCATACAAAATGAAAATTACAATAATGCACATGTAACATATAGCATTTTCACCCTATAATTTATACATATATTATAACAATTTTCTTTTATCTGTAATTTTCCCATTCATTTCTTTCTATAGTTTGTTTGCAATCTCTATTTTTGTTATGCACTTTAAATAAACTATAAAGCAATTATATTAGCATTTTGAGAAGCAACAAAAATAGAACAAAAGAGTTATTAAATTCAATCAATTAAAGGTGTATTTTTAGATAAAAATTATGTACTAATAAAACGATTGGTTGAACACATATAGTACTGTTACTCAAGAATATTTTAATTCAAATAAATATGGAAAGATACATAATTATAGTGGAATGCAATAAAAACCTGATTATCCATATAAGCGATATCAATTTTTATTCTTATTAGTGCTATTAACCTATAACACAAATTACAATTTGTTAATTAGAAATAAATTCATGATAATATAAAAATTAATTTAAAAAACTCAATAATCAACATTCACCAGTTTACAACAAAATGCTTGCATCGTTCGCTATAGTATAAAAACTCAAAAACCTCATTAAATCATAATAATTTTCATATGATATAGATAAGGAACCTAAAATCATTAAAAGATTTTGCAAATCCAATCATTGGTGGAGTCATTCTAATAAGGATGAAGATGAGTCATACAAATAAAAGATGGAAAATGATGATTATGGATGAGAGAAACTATCTGGTTATAAATCAGATAAATGGGCTGAAGATGGAGAAATGGCCAATATCATACACTAAAGTAAAATGGTAAAAGACGTTATCCTTTTTAATAGTTTTTTCATTATTAAGCATAGAGTGATATTTAAATATAAAAAATATGTTTTCTTTGAACTAAAACACAAAAAGGATATGACAAAAAATTAAATAAGAAACAAAACTAACAATTGGAGTTTAAATTTTAATGGGGGCTAAATGGATTTTCCATGGAGATCCCTTCGGTCAAGCCTAAATCCAGTCTCCTACATAAGGGTCAAAAACTACCTCCGAGTGCCATATATCTCTAGATAGAATATACAATTAAGGAAAACATAACCGGTCCTTGTCTACATATGTGATCCCAAATACCATCACCTCCCGCACGTGACTCTAGATATGGAGTGATAATATCCTGTCGTGGATCAGCCAAACTCCAAGCTATGCCCCTACTCTATTTTCTGTCATTTCCGATGTGGTGGTCACGTTCGGCATCTTTCACACGAGTCTTCATCACTTGAACAGAACATGAATCCCAAATTGGATCCTCACATCTTGAACAGATCACGAAACAACACATGGATTCCCATATCTCAATAGATCTCGGAATCACGCATGGATTCCCACATCCTGAATAGATCATGACCAACTACATGTGTTTGAGCATTTTAAACAGATATCGAATCTCCACATAGATTCCCACATCTAGGACCAATCTACTTCCAAGAGGTAGAACATGTATTTCAGCCTTGAAGTGGTTTTCAGTAAGTAAAACGCTTACCGATCCCAGTCTCTCCAAGACTGAATCGACGAATTTGGTCATTCAATGATAATTAGAGCGATCGCATATGGAAACCGAGTTTCATATACTTATCACATTTCCAATATTTTCATCTCACATTATCCCTCGATTAAAAGTGAAGCCTGTAACGACCCACTTTCCCGTACAGTTTAAGCGGCCAATAAAGCACACATGAACCACTCAAATTGAACGAAAAGGCGGATAGTTAGGGAAAAGAAAGAAGAAAGAAGACAAGAAAAAACTAAACAACACAGAATCTCACAGCGGAACGAATAATCTATAACATATGACAAATCTTTACACAAAAATAAAACTATAATATATGTATATACAGATGTCAATCAGAGTATACTAACCTATTTTAGCCGGATAACTTGTCCTCATAATTGCTGAATAATACAACCACGAATGCAACCGAAAATAACCATGTATGTGAATACTTCTCTGGGCCTCCAGCTCTTCTCCTGAAGCTCCAAACATCCAAGTAAACCTTGAAATATGCTCGGTCTGACCCAAGCATTATAGGAAAACAACGCCAGGGTCAGTTTGATAAAACCAGCATGAGAAACTCAAATCATAAGGAATTTAATTTATTATAACTTGTAAAATCCTTTAAAATCAAAGGTATCTCGTAAGACCACACCGCACATAAACACGGACGGGTTTTTTACCTTATGATAACCAAAACCTTTATATCAGAAAATCCAATGAAATTATAATAATGTCTAAGGGTGAAAATAATAATAATCAAGTAGTTGCGATGCTTGTGAGTGTACATCACAATAATACTAGGTATAAAATCAAAAACCGATAAGGCACGATCGCTAATTGGGTAGGATTTCCATGGAGGTGCTGTAACATACTGGAATTTTCGACTTTCGAAAATTCGACATCGATACTCACTTTATCGACTGCCGAGCAATCGAATGCCGAAAACCCGAAATGTTATGGTTTAGAAAGAAGAAAAGGGTAGAAGAAGAAGAAAATTGAAGAAAAAGAAAGAAGAACAAAAGAAGAAGCAACAGAACAACATCAGAAACAGAAACAATATCAGAATCTCACATTCGCAGCGGAACAAAAATATAATAGATAATCACTAGTCTTTTAAATCACAGAACTATATCATTTTATACATTACATCAACATCAGAGTTTTACAACAACAATACAACATTGGACAGTTATATAAACTTGTCCATATACAGAATACACAGCGGAATAAATAATATC
This sequence comes from Allium fistulosum, assembly GCA_030737815.1. NCBI lineage: Eukaryota > Viridiplantae > Streptophyta > Magnoliopsida > Asparagales > Amaryllidaceae > Allium > Allium fistulosum. The sequence continues at coordinate 996,293,813 of CM060903.1, forward strand.
ATATACAAGTGGTACGTCTCGTCATCCAGCTCGCCACTAAGCTCCACAGCATCCCGAATCCAGAATGACCTGATAACCTAACTCTAGACTGCCCGTGTGAAAATTGGTGGGCACCCAGAGTTTAGGAAGGAAACAATAAACTCCAGGTCAGTCATGGTGACTGGTGTGAGAACTTCAAACAGTTTATCTTTAAAACAGCAACAGGGTAATTTTTTAAGTCAATTTCGCAATGTTTTTGGAAAATGAAACTACCATAAGGCCTCCCGCACACACACACAATGCAAACGCAGAATCAGAGAAGATTTCTCCTTATGATAGTCAAAGATGCTTGATACGCATTAAAAAGGAACATTTGATATTATTACTAGTGCATAGTGTAGAAAAATCATTTCGAAAGTATAATATAAATCTTAGCCAGCATAGGCATTTCACGTTATGCCTACTATAGCTACCATCCAAACAGTGGGGCGCCACCATAAGTGAATGATAGGTTCTACAATTAAAACCGTACAAGATCATATTGTTTCTTTGGATTTCCAACAAATGGTCAAGCTAAGGAACTTCCTATTCCACGAAGGAATGCCTCTGAAATGACGTCCTGAGAACCTAACCGGATCTCTGCCAACACAAGGCCGGGTTACCTCTGCAAAAATAGGTTACTACTGACATGCGTATGCCATCCCCCGATCGTCACCGATCTTCCCGAGGATCCTCGATTTCCAACTACCACAAAGTAATAAACTCGCAGCATCTACATAGGTTAAGTATCTGGGCTCCATACCATGATACCACCTTTATCCAGAAGGAATGACATACACTAAGGGGCGCTACTCCCTAGAACCTTGCTGCATCCTTCCTGTTTTGACCATTTTCGGGATGTGAGGTCCGACGAAGTCTCGTCCACAAAGCTACGCTTTGTTCACAAAGCCATGCCTTGGGTCAACAAATGATCAACCTATGATCACAAAGATAAATGATCAAACAAATGATCATATCACAAATGATCAAACACTGATCATCACACAACAACACTCAGCATGTCACATTACCAAATTGGGAATATATCGCTGATAAATTTCAACTACATAACCTCTGAGCTCGTACGTCTCAGAGAAGGGTGTTAAGCTAAGAGAATAAATCCTCCGCCACCAATAGAAATGTATTTGAAAGAAATCAGCTTTACATCTCAATTTGTAATGTCAGACACACAATCCATACAAGTCTATTCCGGGATCGAACAGAACCGAAGGCACATCTCACGAAGCCCTTGCAAATCCGGATAATTTTCAATCACGTCCGGACTTCCCGTCACTAAGGGTGATAAAACCTCTAAATCGGAGATCAGCCGATGTAGAGTAACTCGACGGTAATCCTTTCGTTTTCAAAAATATCCGGTCTTCAACACCGGTCATCAAATGCAATTCATAACGACGTATCACATATTCGGAATGGGTTATACGACCCCATGGTCCTTTCCCGGCTAACCCGAATAGTGAGCGCTTATTCAAAAATAAGTGTGGCATTCAAATTCAAGCAAATCACAACAAATACCTATTCAAGGTAATTATTGATAGTCGGTTATTTAACTATCAATAAAGATGTGCAACATCATCATATTCCAAATAATTTTCCAAATTATTTAATTCCCAAAAATATCTTTACAAGATATAAAATTTTCCACACTTAACCATTTGAAACAAATTTCAAATATTCACTTTCAATTATTCATTTCAAATTTATCTTTACAAAGATAAATTCTCTAAAACGTTTCATTTCATATTAGAAAAAAACATTTCCATACTTATTTAATAATAAGTATTTCACAAATCATTTATTTTCAACATTTGAAAATATTCGATATACTTAAATCAAAATTAAGTATATACTTCATTCTTTAAGGAAATCATTCTCTTTCACAAATTTTATTTGAGTCAAAACGAATGTTACGTAAAACATCGTTACGATGACTCAAAACCACTAGTATAGGGATTCGAAATTTAGATAGATATATAAATCCCAAAACTATATGAAATATTTCCTTTCGGAAATCATTTACTATAACAACATTGTTATAGTCCACCATTTCCTTGTTTCTCGAAACGTCTATTTCAACAATAAATGTTGAAATCTATGTATTCGATCTTTAATACATTTAAAATATCTTTAAAACAATTAACTTCATTTTAAAATCTTCATTTTCCCAAAACATATCCATTTTATTCATAAATATATTCACTGTCCAAAATAGTGAATATAAATCCCTTAATAACTTCTGAATGTACTTATTGATTTTATCTGATTACAGATTTATAAAACAACGTTTATAAATTCTATTTTCATTCTATAACAACTACGATTTATTAATCTCCTTTAATAACCAATTCCATTTATAACCCAATTCATATACAAAAATCAAATTGATAAGTTAATCACATAAAATCCTTTTTATTTTATAAAAATCGATTCATCTTATTCAATAATATATCCACTTTCCAAAAATTCTGAATATATCTCCTGTAACAACTTCTATATTAAATTTATCAAATTTGATAAATTTTCGGATTTATAAACAATGTTTATAAATTCCTATTTCTATTTATAACACTTCGATTTAAAAAAATCAATTTATTAACAATTTCTATTTATCTCTATATAAATGCCAAAACCTGATTTACAAGTTGATTACTGATAAATCTTATATGTTACAAAATCTATCCATTTTATATCTCCACTATCCATAAATTTATAAATTCCAATTCACCTACAAAATCCATTTATACTCAATTTTTACACTTATAAAAACTCATTTTATAATTCTAAATAATTTAACTTATAAATATTAATTTTATAAATCTTTTATATAAACCGTTTATAAAAATTCAAAAGTTCCAATTTAAACTATCTTTATAAATTTATAAATTTTCTATTTCCAAAATCACTTTTCGTTTATATTCCACAAGAATCAAAATTTTATACATAAGGATTTTAACTTCAAAAATGGATCCGATGATGCAACAGCACCAAATAATCAATCACAGAAATCAATCATCATATATCGATATGAAAATCAACAAATATCAAAATATCTGTAAACAATCAATACAGTTGAGGAATCCAGTTGGATCCCTCCAACCTGTCCCCCTGCATCCAAAGATGTTAGCACAATACCAATTCCGCTCCAGTACGGAATTATCGCGGTATATGGGTTTAATAAATATTATTCGCTATTATGCGGCGCAATAGGGTCTCATCCGCTACACAAGGCGGGAAATCAATCAATCCAATATATACATATGCCAATATGTATATATTGCTATATATATAATACCAATTCCACACAAAGGTGAAATATTCGCGGTATATGTTTTTAATAATTAACCTCCGCTTAATAACGGCGTATAATGTCTATTTCAATCAATAACAGATAACAATCATCATTCAGGCATACAATCAACGATTTTAAATCTAACTATTTAAAATAAACATCGAATACATTCGATTGAGTGAGAAATTCTCACTTTGATTTAAATTTTGTTCCAGCGTTTCATTTCGAATAAAATTAAACACGCGTTTAATTTTACCCGAAATTTTGTCTGACTCCAAACGCTTCCAATCCAGTTCCATAGCGTAGTATTCGACGATACGAACGCAATGCAATTCGTTTCGTTCGATTCCGACCTCGCAGCAAAAAGATATTCATTTTTAAAGTTACACGAATTTTAAATAAAATAATTTACATTTGCTCTTTATTTATTTTATACCAAATCAATCTTGGCCGTTTCTTTTGCAAAGTGAAATCTGGGCCACATCTTTTTGCTTCTCCTCCATCACGTTTTGCTCCAGGTAAATGAACGTACGCATGAACCCAACTTTGGCCGACCTAGGGTTAGACATCGCACCCTCCTCGATCGCCTGAAGCCCATCAAACCACCACCATTTCGCAGCTCCATCACTCCTCCACCTTCACCCATAACCACAGCAAGCTCGCCCCCCCCCCTTGTGCTGAAAAACGTGCACCAAGGATGAACGAACGCGGCCAAAATCCCCTCCCTACATCGCATCATACTCCATCAACCCCGTATGGATTGAAAGATCTTGCTTAGCTCTTCGACTTTCGTGTTGAACACTTCGCGTAATTGCTTGTGGATTTAGAGTAATTAGAGAGGAAAGATTCGAACAATAGTAGCCATTGAAAACAAACGGCGGCTGGCTTCTATTTCTAGGGTTAGGGTTTATTTTGCAAAAAAGAAAATAATGGAGTGCTTTTATAGAAAAAACGACGAACACTATTCATTCGGAATTTCCAAACTCCGTTTTACGCGCGGTCACTATTGTTTCTAGGGTTTATCCCGCGTTCCGGACACAATGGAATAGGTTTCGGAAGCTAATTCGATCGTATGTGTGAGATATGACAATAAACGATCAATTTAAATTAAACCGATTTAAATCAATTTCAAGGCGTTTTGGCTTGCCCCGGACAAACGATAAATCCGATGACTTGAAATTTGAAATCTTACAATAATATCACATTACGGATCCGATGAAACTGGTTTCGTCGAAATCCGAGACTTTTTGAAAAATGACTATTTTAACTCGTCAAATTAATATTAAAAACAATTCGATGCGTTTCGAGCTGCCACGGTCAAATGGCAACTCCGATTGCTACGAAAATTGAAATCCGATAATAACTATCTATTACGGATCCAATGGAACTGGTCTCGTCCAATTCTGAGACTGTTCGAAAATTGGCTATTTTTCAGTCGATAATTAAATATTAAAATATTCAATTTTCACAGATTAACTTTAAATTCAGTTTTAAAAGTTCTATAACATTTCTATAACTCCAATATGATAAAATAAAATCTTCCAAATCATTTTCAATCATTTTAAACTCGATTTTCAATTATTTCTGGATTTTAAACATTAAAATATCGATTTAACTGTCCAAATTAAATCCAATATTCGATAAATAAATTATTCGACTCATTAATTTCACTTATTAATATTTAAATTTAATTAAATATTCAAATTTAAATTAATATAAATTCTGGGTCGTTACAAACTTCCCCCCTTAAAAGAATTTCGTCCTCGAAATTACCAAGTAAGAAGAAGATACAAAATCTATTAACTTTCCAAAACAAACCGTTCAAATTAGATTTTACAAATCTACTTAAGTGTTTAACTTTCCAAAAATCCAATAGTTAAACTTCTTTCAACAACTTTACTAAGTTTCCAAAATTTTCAAATTTCTCAAAAAAATATTCTAACGCCTTAAATTTTCGAAAAATTTCGCCATAGTCTCCTTTGCGCGGCTCGATCCGAAAAAAAATGACAGTGTATATATATCACAAATATACATCTCATCAAGTGATGAGGCATCCCGTAGGGAAAAAAGTGTAAAAGTACGATATTTAATCCGAGATATGTACCTTATATATTATTAGCGAGCGTATACGGCTATTATAGCGCGAAAGCGAGCTCCAAATGCAAAGCAAACGCCATCCACACCTACTAAACACTCAATCAAACAAATGAGAACATGTATATAGAAAATAATATCAATATACATCATATAGCAACATAACAACTACATATGTGTTAATATAGCAATTGCAACAAACAACAAATGCAACCATCATCCAATAAACTCACTTCTCATTAATATTCAATGGATTGGTTTTCAATTTTAACTCATATTTGATTCATTAACGTTGGATTTTATCAACATTCTTTTTCAATTCAATTAGTTTACATTCACTAATTCACATTTGTTCACTTACAAATCAAATTCAATTTCTATTCAAATTTCCATATTATCAATTTGAATTCAATTACATAGCTTTTAATTTCGCTAATTTACCATCATTAATACTTAAGGAATTATATACAATCAACTAACATTCAAATAACAACCAATATACATTCAACACAACCAAATTATTAATTTACTTTACTTACATTCAATTTGGTTCAACATTTTAAATTCTAATTGGTTTATATTAAATTGACTTCCATTCAATTTATTCAATTTCTCAACTTCATTAACTTTTAATGAATTAACACTTATATTCATTGTTTCATATCAATTTATTCACATTCAATTGATTAACATCCAATTCATTTATTAATTCAATTGTTAATTCATTTAACAAATAAAATTGAATTTCATTTATATAACTCAAGTTTACATTCTTTTAATTCACTTGATTATTTTACTTCGATACCAAAAATCAACTTCATTCAATATTACTTAAGTTATATTCCATTTCAAACATCATTTGTTCAAATTAACTTAAGTTTCCACTTATAAATCCAATTCAGATTCCAATTCTATTTAACTTTTACCAAGGTCAAATTTATTATCTCATATTATAAGTTCAAAATTAATCTCTTATATTCAACAATTACAGCTTGGATTTAATTGATTCACTTATATTCATTCACTATATAAGTTATACAACCTATTATTTTAACTTCCAAATCATATTATAAGTATAAACTCATTTTTTGAAATCAATTCAAATTCATCCTTTGAATTCTCAAAACAAAATCCAAATTTTTTTTCCAAACAACTTTCGTTTAAAATAATCTGGCAGCAATTTCCTCTTTTGGAAACCCGAAAATAAACACCAATGATGTTGCAATCATCATCGGAATTATTTTCCAACGACCGAAAAGAGTTTAGAGCTTTCATTTCTCAAAAATTGTTTTCCAAAATATCAAATCCTTTCAAAACACTTCTTTGGAATTTTATTTCAGATTATAAATCACATTTTACAAATCTTTTACTTATGAAATTCACTTCTTATATATTTTTACATTTTCAAACAATCAAATATCAATCATATATAATTCAATAATTTCTGAAAAATTATTCCTTTATATACAAAATATAATAGAGGTAAAATTATTTCATTTACCCAATTTAAAAACAATATCATGCCGAATTTTTTATACAAGTGTTTAGAGATCCCTATCGATAAAGTTGTTCCAACGATACCGACCAACATCCATATACCACTCAACAAATCAATCATCACAATATAAAACAATTTTATATTAACTAACAAATACGCACATGTATCTATTATTACACTCAAACTCATTCTAGAGTACTACTGACTCTATCTCTAATGAGTAACACCCAACAGAGCAGGGTTGTCGCTTAACCATATGCTTTGATACCAAATGTAACATACTGGAATTTTCGACTTTCGAAAATTCGACATCGATACTCACTTTATCAACTGCCGAGCAATCGAATACCGGAAACCCGAAATGTTATGGTTTAGAAAGAAGAAAAAGGTAGAAGAAGAAGAAAAAGGTAGAAGAAGAAGAAAATTGAAGAAAAAGAAAGAAGAACAAAAGAAGAAGAAACAGAACAACATCAGAAACAGAAACAATATCAGAACCTCACATTCGCAGCGGAACAAAAATATAATAGATAATCACTAGTCTTTTAAATCACAGAACTATATCATTTTATACATTACATCAACATCAGAGTTTTACAACAACAATACAACATTGGACAGTTATTGAAATGACCCTCCTATTTCCACCCTAATTTCATAAGGATTTTTTTTTTTTTGCTATGAGATGATATATTGATATATCATTCATTACAAACATATTTTCCAAGGTCATTTTCTTTTTCCAATAACCAAAATATATCCAGGATCAAAATAACTTACCAATATAAATATATCAGTGCATATCTAATAATATACACATACATATGAAGATGTATGTGTTCTTCTTGTTTAAATTCAGAGTATATACTTTATTATTATTTTTTTCAATAACATCCTGTTTGATTTAGAGATTTAGTAATTCGGATACATTATTGTATTCAGATTTTTGGCCATAAAATCCACTAAAATATGTACTTTAGTCTGTCATTAGGATCAAGAAATGATCAAGTAATATTCAGTAGTAAACAAGCTTTTAATGTTGATGATTGTGTTTAAAGTCTGGATAATATTAGATTCAGTATAAAAGAAAGTGGATCCTAAGTGAACACAAGCAACATCTAGGCGTAATGGAAACGCGCCTAACTTATACACAAAAGGTCACGAGTTCGAGTACCATGCAGGTCGGTTCAAACACAATTTTTGGTTTTCTTCTTTTTTTTTTCTGAAAGGTTAGAAATCTGATACCTACCTATAATTGTACATATATGTTTAGTTTTTGCCTATAACCCAACATACAAAACAATCCTTCTTACTTTACTATTTTTGTATCCCATTCCTACAACTGATCTAGGAATTATAATCATATTTTTGCTCAAATATCAACATGTACACAGATATACATGTACATGTCAATATCTCTGCTTATTTTCCAGAAAACTGAGTGAAACAATTGCTAAATGTACTATGCTTTGAAATGCATCTGTATTTTCAAGATACAGCCTATCATGATCAACCAATACTTCATTTAGTTGAGGCTGGTTGACCCATGAGTCCTGTATATGCTACTTACTAGTTCAAAAATGATGGAGATACCTTTCATTTCATTCTATCTGAAGCTTTTAGATAAACATTTTACTTTTCCTAATTCAATTCAGAAATGAATTCAGATTTATTTACAAAGCATTACAGTAAAAAGAAAATAAAATCCTTTTAAGTTTTACTTCTTGCTAAATCCAGATTTTGTTCTAAAACTCAGTGCTCTGTTATATCTCAAGATTAACTATTACATAATATAAATTTTACAAAACAGTAGCTCAATTACATGTGCATATTTCTCTTCCAAACATCCATATCAATAATTAAAATCATTTCCTTGATTCCCACTCAGATTTTTCCTTTGAGATTTTAAACCTTAGTGCATAACAATATATTTAACATGATACAACTAGTTCATCTAACCATAATAGAATTCATTACATAACTGGAAATCTTAGCAACATAAAATTTTTCCTGAATACATGCAGATATAATCGATTTAAACTCTTATTGAAACTAGCTAGCATGTTCATTCACTCCTCCATAAAAGCCATAACTTCATTTTTACTTAGTGCCTGGGTTACCTGAAAGAACATAAGTGGCTGCCTCATTTTAAAATGAGACACCCCAGATGCCATGAGCAAACAAGGGTCAGATCTATGATCTGGTATGAGTAACATCAATTCATTCATGATATTAAGCAATAGAGAATATAAGGGTACTAACTTGTTGATTCAACTAATATGCAATTCAGTTGTTTAAGCAAATTTCTGCAATCAATTATTTTAACATAGTATAATTATGTTGATTCAGGTATGATATATTCATTTATCATTCTTTCACTTGCATACATAATCATGCAAACATAATTATTTATTTGCAACAATTTCACTTACTGGAATCATCTTGGTTCCATGCCATTCAACCTAAGAAATATCCATATTCCTATTTCTTCATTTGCAGGTTGTAATATTCAATTTAAATTCCTGCCTCATCTGCTATTAAGGAATCACTGGGACACATTGCAATGAACTAATTCACATCATTGCACAAAGATCTCAGGGCTTAAACAAACCATGTGCCAACTTGCATACTTCAAATATGACAAGCATTCCAGCAGCTTTCTTGGCCTTCCCTTCCCTAGTTTATTTACTAGTGTATAGTCTTAAATCCTATCATCAAATATGCTAAGTGAACATATCACTGCAAACATGGAAACATCCATAATTTCTTCTAGCATAATTCTCCTCAGAAATAATCAGACAGTTATTTCCTAAATGGGGTCAATATGTCTTGATCTTAGTAAAATATGAGAATATTTTCAACTGTAAAAGAGGCATGGCATGTTATATTGATCTGCAAGCCTTTATGATTGATTCAGATTCAAGATCTGGTTCAATCATAATTTTAGCTTGTGGGTTTCTCTTTTTTTTTTGATTTGATTAAGGGCTCAGCACTTAGAAAATTTCTATTGCACCCTTAACATTTTTCTTTTCAAGCCTCAGCACTTATACCAAGTATAATGCAGCTCTAATCATTTTTATAAAGTTTCCATGCCATAGATCTATAACAGCTGAGAGTATTCTCTATATGATTTTTGAGATCCTAAACTTTAACATTTGAGAGTATAAATAAATCAGTATGATACTCATCCAAAGACAAATGTCTCAACCAATCAAAGGTCATCCAAAATCATCCATATTAAATCATATCAGATTTAAAATAAAACATCCAGAAAGCATTGATGAAATCATATACATCAAAACCAGAAATATATATAAATGGAAATAAAAAGTGGCTGCCTCATCTCAGGTCTTAATGCCATGAACTTAGTGAGATTACTCACCTAAATGTTTAATCCAGAAAATTCTTGTTTGAGTGTTCTCTCCTTTCTTCCAATATTTTCCTTCTTTTCTTATTTTTGTGCAGCTCGGGGTAAAATGATTCTACTGGCTAAACTGCCTATTTATAAGCATTTTTCCTCTAGGGTTTTGTTGAAACAGAATTCCATTTCTGTCCTGGCTAGCATCATGCATTTTTCATTCATAATACCCCGGCCATATTAACCAATTTAAAGGCTGCATTTTCTTTCCTTTACTTTTCAGAAAATGGCCACTCTCCTAGTCATGTTAAAAGTGTGACTATCCTATTTTTATTTTAATTATTTCTGAAAATCCCCTTTTGCTATTTTTGCCTATACAAGCTCATTAACTTGTATCACATTTCATGTCATTTTAATGTCATAGTTTTACTTGCTTATATATATATATATATACTTTTCAGTGTTTAAAAATATATATATTTGTACACATATCTTATCTAAGCTTATTTTAATTTCTCTTTAATTTCAGAAGCATATGCACCTATATGTATACAGGTTAATATACATAATTTTCTCTTCTGGGTTTTAAATAAAATTTGTTTACTGATTTAAAGTAAAGCCTATTTTTTTTTCTTACTTTCTAAGATGATCCATATAATTTCAGAAATCAAACAACCATGTTGCCAAATCATGTTTGTATTGCCCTTTAATTCTTGTTTTAAATCCAAGAAATCTGGAGTTCTTCCTTGTGCCATTTCAGTGTGCACGTGCACACATATACCTGCACACTATTTATTCCAGAGACTTCACCATATTTAAATCTAAATATTTCAAAATTAAATCATTTTACAAAAATGATTTTTCACAAAATTTTGGGGTATTACATTCACCCCTCCTTTTAGGAATTGTGTCCTCACAATTTTTCTAACATTTATAGTGAGCATCTTTTTCTTTTCTGAAAACTTATCAAACATATGCATAAGCAAACAAATTCAACCATATCAACCATGCATAACAAATAATTTTTCCAGAAAGAAAAAAAAAATTACCTTTTAATTTGCAAAAAGCTTAGGATAATCCATTCTAATCTTATCCTCTAACTCCCATGTGCAGTCATTAGGATCACTACTCCACTGGATCTTAACTAGTTTCAAGGTTTTGCTCCTTAATTTCTTTTCTTCCTTGGCTACAATCCCCACTGGTTCTTTTTCATAAACCAAGTCAGGATTTATTTGAATTTTGGTAGGCTCTTCCAAAATGTCTTCCTTATCATGTACCCATTTTCTAAGTTGGGACACATGAAAAACATTATGCATTGCTTTCATCTCCTCTGGTAGTTCTAATTTGTAAGCCAATGAACCAATTCTTTCCAGAATTTTATAGGGTCCAACATACCTTGGTGTAAGCTTACCTTGCTTGCCAAATCTCATGACTTTCTTCATAGGTGAAATCTTGATGAAAACAAAGTCTCCCACTTCATATTCCACTTGCTTTCTCTTCCTATCTGCAAATTTCTTTTGCCTATCTTGAGCTGCTGCTATTCTTTTTCTTATTAACCCAATTCTCTCTGTAGTTTCTTTAACATATTCAGGTCCAAGAACAGCCCTTTCTCCAGCCTCTACCCAGCATATAGGTGATAAACATGGCTTGCCATATAAGGCTTCAAATGGTGCCATCCCTATGGTGCTTTGGTAACTGTTATTGTATGTGAATTCAGCTAGATGGAGGTGGTCTTCCCAGTTGCCTCCAAAGTCCAGTGTACATGCTCTCAACAAATCCTCTAAGACTTTGTTCACCACCTCAGTTTGACCATCTGATTGTGGATGGTAGGCAGTGCTTAAGCACAATTCACTCCCCATAGCCTCTTGAAAACTTTTCCAAAACCTTGAGGTGAAGATGGTATCCCTATCACTCACAATGGTTTTGGGTATGCCATGCAACCTTACTACCTCTTTCATGAATATTTGAGCCAATTTTGGAGCATTTCTTTCTGCTCTAACTGGGATAAAATGTGCTACCTTAGTTAGCCTATCCACAATTACCCATATACTTGTGTTTCCCTTCTTAGATCTAGGCAGACCATCTATGAAATCCATAGATATGTCCTCCCACTTCCACTGTGGTATACTAAGGGGTTGCAATAGTCCTGATGGCCTTTGTGTCTCTGCCTTGACTTGTTGGCAAGTCATGCACCTTGCAACATATCTGGCCACATCTGACTTCATCCCCTTCCACCAAAGATTTCTTTTCAAATTTTGATACATCTTGGTGCTACCTGGGTGTATGGAGTACTTACTCCTATGGTACTCATTTAATATTTCCTCTTTCAATTCTATATTTTCTGGAACACATATCCTGTTTTTATTCCTCAAATACCCATTTTTATCAACTTGATAATTTATTACTTCCTCCCCTTTTGATATGAGCATTTTCTTTTCCACCATGTTTAGGTCTTGTTCCTGCATTTGCCCAATCTTAAGAAGTAAATCTGATTGCAGAGATATCATACTTAATTTCCCTTTACCTTCACCTTCTTCAATGGGCATCATTTGTTCCTCACTACTTTCCTCAATTTCCAAATCAGTAAGTATAGACAAATCCCTAAACTCTTCCATCATCAACATGGCTACTTTGGCATGTTGTCTACTCAAGGCATCTGCAACTTTATTTGCCTTGCCTGGTGTATACAGTATATCTAGATCATAGGCAGCTAGGAACTCTACCCATCTATGTTGCCTCATATTCAAATCTTTTTGTGAGAATAAATATTTCAGTGCCTTATGATCAGTGTACAAAATGAATTTGGCACCTAACAAATAATGTCTCCAAAGTTTCAAAGCATACACAACTGCTGCTAGTTCAAGATCATGGGTTGCATACCTGGTTTCATGTGGCTTTAATTGCCTAGATGCATAGGCTACCACCTGGTCTTGCTGCATCAACACAGCCCCTAACCCAGAGCCACTTGCATCAGTATACACAACCAAATTTTCATTTCCTTCTGGCACTCTCAACACTGGTGCATTAATCAGAGCTTCCTTTATTTTGATAAAAGCTTGCTCACATTTTTCTGTCCATACAAAGGCTTGGTTCTTTCTAGTTAAATTGGTAAGTGGTGATGATATTTTTGAGAAATCTTTTATGAATCTCCTATAATATCCTGCCATCCCCATAAATGATCTAATCTCACTGATGGTGCTAGGCCTTTTCCATGCTTGGATTGCCACTACCTTGTTAGGGTTTACTGATATTCCTTTGGCAGAGATGACATGCCCAAGGAAATGCACTTCTTCTTTCCAAAATGCACATTTTGAAAATTTTGCCTTTAAATCATTTTCCCTTAGCCTTGACAAAACTAAATGCAAATGATTTTTATGCTCTTCTACTGTTTTGGAATAAATCAAAATGTCATCAATAAAAATCAGTACAAACTTGTCTAAATAATCTCTAAATATTCTATTCATCAAATCAACAAAATATGAAGGAGCATTTGTCAAACCAAATGGCATAACCAAAAATTCATATAAGCCATATCTTGTGTTAAATGCAGTGTACTTAACACTTGAGTCTTCAACCTTCATTTGATGGAATCCTGATGCTAAGTCTAGCCTAGAAAATATTTTAGCTTCACTGAGTTGGTCAAAGAGATCATCTATTCTAGGCAATGGGTATTTATTCTTGATGGTTACTTTATTTAGCTCCCTGTAATCTATGCACATTCTCAAGGTACCATCATGTTTTCTTACAAACACTACTGGAGAACCCCAGCAGGAATTGCTTGGCCTTATAAATCCCTTGCCTTCTAATTCTTCCAACTGATTTTTCAATTCTTTCAGTTCACTTGGCCCCATTCTATAAGGTTTCTTAATTATTGGACTTGCTCCTGGAATGAGATTAATTTGGAACTCAACTGGTCTGTGGTGTGGAACACCCTTAACTTCCCCAAACACATCCAAGTATTCATTAACTATGGGAATTTCTTCAATGGTTAGTTCACTCAGATCTTTTTCTAAGTCAACTAAATGATATAGTTTTCCTTCCTTAGCTACCTCACATAAAACTGTGATTCTCTGGCCTCTAGAATTTTGCAATGATATGGTGGATGAGTCTAAATTAATTATGGCTTTAAATTGCCTTAACCAGTCTACCCCCAATATAACACCTATATTTGGGTAATTCAAAACATATAAATTGGAAATAAAAATATTTCCTCCTATGTTTAACTCCACATCCACACAAATCATATTTAAGACACTAGAACTCCCCAATGGACTGTGTATATGCAATGGGGTTTCAACTAATATGCAATTCAGTTTTAGCACTTTAACCAATTCATAAGAAATTAAGGAGTGAGTTGCCCCAGTATCATACACTACTGTTATGGGTATGGTACAAATAAGTAATGTACCTTCCACTTGGCTATGGTTTACAGTGTTACTTTCCACTGTGGCTTTGCCTTTTCCTTCCAAATTTGCCAATTTGCCTTGCTGTTTATACTCAGGACAATGCCTCTTCATATGTCCCTCTTTCCCACATAGATAGCATTTGAAAGCTCCTCCTTTCAACTCTGGACATTTTGGTTTGATATGCCCTTCTTTTCCACACTGATGGCACACAATTTTCTTCTTGTCTTCCTTAGCTTTGACATCTCCAGTGCTTTTGTTACTAGCCTCTTCTTTCTTCTTATCATAAGGGTGATACCTCCCCTTACCTTTCTTGTTATTATTGCTCTTAAAATTTCTGAACTTCTCCCTTTCCTTGTCATGCTGCTCCAACCTCAAAGCTAAGTCTATCACATGATCAAAAGTCTTGTCTGCATAAGGTAACATAGCTCTGCTAAGTCCTGGGTTTAGACCTTTTATGTACCTATCATTTTTAGATGCTTCATCTGCCACAAGCATTGCTCCATATGTGGAAAGTCCCTCAAACTTTTGAGTGTATTCTGTGACAGTCATGGTTCCTTGTCTAAGCCTAATGAATTCTTCTAGCAAGGTAGTCTTTGCTGATGCTGGTACAAACCTTGCCTCCAACATCTCTTTGAATTGATTCCAAGTGATTTCATTCTCATTCCTTCCTGCAATGATTACTTCCCACCAGCCTAAAGCTACTCCTTTCAGCTGTCTTGAAGCCACTTGCCTCTTTCTTTGATCATCAAGTTGCATGTCATTGAAAATTCTTTCCAATGTTCTCAACCATGTTTGAATTTCCATGATACTCTCTGTCCCTTCAAAGCTTTTGCCTCCTAAATGAGTATATGTCTTAAGCAGTTTTGAGAGTTCTTCATAGGGATTTTCTTGCCTTTGTCCTGCCCCATCCCTAAATGCTCTCACCAAGTCTTGCAGATTGACCATTGGTGGTGCATGGGAAGATCCTGCTCCCTGATTTGGTGGTCTCCCTACCATAGTTTGCTAATAATAATTTACATAGCTGGTTAGTTTGATATTTAGTTCCTTTTAATTTTATTTTTCTATCTAAGAACTTGATCCTTACTTCTACTATGTTGAATAACATAGCTCTGATACCAACTGAAATGACCCTCCTATTTCCACCCTAATTTCATAAGGATTTTTTTTTTTTTGCTATGAGATGATATATTGATATATCATTCATTACAAACATATTTTCCAAGGTCATTTTCTTTTTCCAATAACCAAAATATATCCAGGATCAAAATAACTTACCAATATAAATATATCAGTGCATATCTAATAATATACACATACATATGAAGATGTATGTGTTCTTCTTGTTTAAATTCAGAGTATATACTTTATTATTATTTTTTTCAATAACATCCTGTTTGATTTAGAGATTTAGTAATTCGGATACATTATTGTATTCAGATTTTTGGCCATAAAATCCACTAAAATATGTACTTTAGTCTGTCATTAGGATCAAGAAATGATCAAGTAATATTCAGTAGTAAACAAGCTTTTAATGTTGATGATTGTGTTTAAAGTCTGGATAATATTAGATTCAGTATAAAAGAAAGTGGATCCTAAGTGAACACAAGCAACATCTAGGCGTAATGGAAACGCGCCTAACTTATACACAAAAGGTCACGAGTTCGAGTACCATGCAGGTCGGTTCAAACACAATTTTTGGTTTTCTTCTTTTTTTTTCTGAAAGGTTAGAAATCTGATACCTACCTATAATTGTACATATATGTTTAATTTTTGCCTATAACCCAACATACAAAACAATCCTTCTTACTTTACTATTTTTGTATCCCATTCCTACAACTGATCTAGGAATTATAATCATATTTTTGCTCAAATATCAACATGTACACAGATATACATGTACATGTCAATATCTCTGCTTATTTTCCAGAAAACTGAGTGAAACAATTGCTAAATGTACTATGCTTTGAAATGCATCTGTATTTTCAAGATACAGCCTATCATGATCAACCAATACTTCATTTAGTTGAGGCTGGTTGACCCATGAGTCCTGTATATGCTACTTACTAGTTCAAAAATGATGGAGATACCTTTCATTTCATTCTATCTGAAGCTTTTAGATAAACATTTTACTTTTCCTAATTCAATTCAGAAATGAATTCAGATTTATTTACAAAGCATTACAGTAAAAAGAAAATAAAATCCTTTTAAGTTTTACTTCTTGCTAAATCCAGATTTTGTTCTAAAACTCAGTGCTCTGTTATATCTCAAGATTAACTATTACATAATATAAATTTTACAAAACAGTAGCTCAATTACATGTGCATATTTCTCTTCCAAACATCCATATCAATAATTAAAATCATTTCCTTGATTCCCACTCAGATTTTTCCTTTGAGATTTTAAACCTTAGTGCATAACAATATATTTAACATGATACAACTAGTTCATCTAACCATAATAGAATTCATTACATAACTGGAAATCTTAGCAACATAAAATTTTTCCTGAATACATGCAGATATAATCGATTTAAACTCTTATTGAAACTAGCTAGCATGTTCATTCACTCCTCCATAAAAGCCATAACTTCATTTTTACTTAGTGCCTGGGTTACCTGAAAGAACATAAGTGGCTGCCTCATTTTAAAATGAGACACCCCAGATGCCATGAGCAAACAAGGGTCAGATCTATGATCTGGTATGAGTAACATCAATTCATTCATGATATTAAGCAATAGAGAATATAAGGGTACTAACTTGTTGATTCAACTAATATGCAATTCAGTTGTTTAAGCAAATTTCTGCAATCAATTATTTTAACATAGTATAATTATGTTGATTCAGGTATGATATATTCATTTATCATTCTTTCACTTGCATACATAATCATGCAAACATAATTATTTATTTGCAACAATTTCACTTACTGGAATCATCTTGGTTCCATGCCATTCAACCTAAGAAATATCCATATTCCTATTTCTTCATTTGCAGGTTGTAATATTCAATTTAAATTCCTGCCTCATCTGCTATTAAGGAATCACTGGGACACATTGCAATGAACTAATTCACATCATTGCACAAAGATCTCAGGGCTTAAACAAACCATGTGCCAACTTGCATACTTCAAATATGACAAGCATTCCAGCAGCTTTCTTGGCCTTCCCTTCCCTAGTTTATTTACTAGTGTATAGTCTTAAATCCTATCATCAAATATGCTAAGTGAACATATCACTGCAAACATGGAAACATCCATAATTTCTTCTAGCATAATTCTCCTCAGAAATAATCAGACAGTTATTTCCTAAATGGGGTCAATATGTCTTGATCTTAGTAAAATATGAGAATATTTTCAACTGTAAAAGAGGCATGGCATGTTATATTGATCTGCAAGCCTTTATGATTGATTCAGATTCAAGATCTGGTTCAATCATAATTTTAGCTTGTGGGTTTCTCTTTTTTTTTTTTGATTTGATTAAGGGCTCAGCACTTAGAAAATTTCTATTGCACCCTTAACATTTTTCTTTTCAAGCCTCAGCACTTATACCAAGTATAATGCAGCTCTAATCATTTTTATAAAGTTTCCATGCCATAGATCTATAACAGCTGAGAGTATTCTCTATATGATTTTTGAGATCCTAAACTTTAACATTTGAGAGTATAAATAAATCAGTATGATACTCATCCAAAGACAAATGTCTCAACCAATCAAAGGTCATCCAAAATCATCCATATTAAATCATATCAGATTTAAAATAAAACATCCAGAAAGCATTGATGAAATCATATACATCAAAACCAGAAATATATATAAATGGAAATAAAAAGTGGCTGCCTCATCTCAGGTCTTAATGCCATGAACTTAGTGAGATTACTCACCTAAATGTTTAATCCAGAAAATTCTTGTTTGAGTGTTCTCTCCTTTCTTCCAATATTTTCCTTCTTTACTTATTTTTGTGCAGCTCGGGGTAAAATGATTCTACTGGCTAAACTGCCTATTTATAAGCATTTTTCCTCTAGGGTTTTGTTGAAACAGAATTCCATTTCTGTCCTGGCTAGCATCATGCATTTTTCATTCATAATACCCCGGCCATATTAACCAATTTAAAGGCTGCATTTTCTTTCCTTTACTTTTCAGAAAATGGCCACTCTCTTAGTCATGTTAAAAGTGTGACTATCCTATTTTTATTTTAATTATTTCTGAAAATCCCCTTTTGCTATTTTTGCCTATACAAGCTCATTAACTTGTATCACATTTCATGTCATTTTAATGTCATAGTTTTACTTGCTTATATATATATATATATATATACTTTTCAGTGTTTAAAAATATATATATTTGTACACATATCTTATCTAAGCTTATTTTAATTTCTCTTTAATTTCAGAAGCATATGCACCTATATGTATACAGGTTAATATACATAATTTTCTCTTCTGGGTTTTAAATAAAATTTGTTTACTGATTTAAAGTAAAGCCTATTTTTTTTCTTACTTTCTAATATGATCCATATAATTTCAGAAATCAAACAACCATGTTGCCAAATCATGTTTGTATTGCCCTTTAATTCTTGTTTTAAATCCAAGAAATCTGGAGTTCTTCCTTGTGCCATTTCAGTGTGCACGTGCACACATATACCTGCACACTATTTATTCCAGAGACTTCACCATATTTAAATCTAAATATTTCAAAATTAAATCATTTTACAAAAATGATTTTTCACAAAATTTTGGGGTATTACAGTTATATAAACTTGTCCATATACAGAATACACAGCGGAATAAATAATATCATATACAAGTGGTACGTCTCGTCATCCAGCTCGCCACTAAGCTCCACAGCATCCCGAATCCAGAATGACCTGATAACCTAACTCTAGACTGCCCGTGTGAAAATTGGTGGGCACCCAGAGTTTAGGAAGGAAACAATAAACTCCAGGTCAGTCATGGTGACTGGTGTGAGAACTTAAAACAGTTTATCTTTAAAACAGCAACAGGGTAATTTTTTAAGTCAATTTCGCAATGTTTTTGGAAAATGAAACTACCATAAGGCCTCCCACACACACACAATGCAAACGCAGAATCGGAGGAGATTTCTCCTTATGATAGTCAAAGATGCTTGATACGCATTAAAAAGAAACATTTGATATTATTACTAGTGCATAGTGTAGAAAAATCATTTCGAAAGTATAATATAAATCTTAGCCAGCATAGGCATTTCACGTTATGCCTACTATAGCTACCATCCAAACAGTGGGGCGCCACCACAAGTGAATGATAGGTTCTACAACTAAAACCGTACAAGATCGTATTGTTTCTTTGGATTTCCAACAAATGGTCAGGCTAAGGAACTTCCTATTCCACGAAGGAACGCCTCTGGAATGACGTCCCGAGAACCTAACCGGATCTCTGCCAACACAATGCCGGGTTACCACTGCAAAAATAGGTAACTACTGACACGCGTATGCCATCCCCCGATCGTCACTGATCTTCCCGAGGATCCTCGATTTCCAACTACCACAAAGTAATAAACTCGCAGCATCTACATAGGTTAAGTATCTGGGCTCCATACCATGATACCACCTTTATCCAAAAGGAATGACATACACTAAGGGGCGTTACTCCCTAGAACCTTGCTGCATCCTTCCTGTTTTGACCATTTTCGGGGTGTGAGGTCCAACGAAGTCTCGTCTACAAAGCTACGCTTTGTTCACAAAGCCATGCCTTGGGTCAACAAATGATCAACCTATGATCACAAAGATAAATGATCAAACAAATGATCATATCACAAATGATCAAACACTGATCATCACACAACAACACTCAGCATGTCACATTACCAAATTAGGAATATATCGCTGATAAATTTCAACTACATAACCTCTGAGCTCGTACGTCTCAGAGAAGGGTGTTAAGCTAAGAGAATAAATCCTCCGCCACCAACAGAAATGTATTTGAAAGAAATCAGCTTTACATCTCAATTTTTAATGTCGGACACACAATCCATACAAGTCTGTTCCGGGATCGAACAGAACCGAAGGCACTTCTCACGAAGCCCTTGCAAATCCGGATAATTTTCAATCACGTCCAGACTTCCCGTCACTAAGGGTGATAAAACCTCTAAATCGGAGATCAGCCGATGTAGAGTAACTCGACGGTAATCCTTCCGTTTTCAAAAATATCCGGTCTTCAACACCGGTCATCAAATGCAATTCATAACGACGTATCACATATTCGGAATGGGTTATACGACCCCATGGTCCTTTCCCGGCTAACCCGAATAGTGAGCGCTTATTCAAAAATAAGTGTGGCATTCAAATTCAAGCAAATCACAACAAATACCTATTCAAGGTAATTATTGATAGTCGGTTATTTAACTATCAATAAAGATGTGCAACATCATCAGATTCCAAATAATTTTCCAAATTATTTAATTCCCAAAAATATCTTTACAAGATATAAAATTTTCCACACTTAACCATTTGAAACAAATTTCAAATATTCACTTTCAATTATTCATTTCAAATTTATCTTTACAAAGATAAATTCTCTAAAACGTTTCATTTCATATTAGAAAAAAACATTTCCATACTTATTTAATAATAAGTATTTCACAAATCATTTATTTTCAACATTTGAAAATATTCGATATACTTAAATCAAAATTAAGTATATACTTCATTCTTTAAGGAAATCATTCTCTTTCACAAATTTTATTTGAGTCAAAAAGAATGTTACGTAAAACATCGTTACGACGACTCAAAACCACTAGTATAGGGATTCGAAATTTAGATAGATATATAAATTCCAAAACTATATGAAACATTTCCTTTCGGAAATCATTTACTATAACAAGTGTTATAGTCCACCATTTCCTTGTTTCTCGAAACGTCTATTTCAACAATAAATGTTGAAATCTATGTATTCGATCTTTAATACATTTAAAATATCTTTAAAACAATTAACTTCATTTTAAAATCTTCATTTTCCCAAAACATATCCATTTTATTCATAAATATATTCACTGTCTAAAATAGTGAATATAAATCCCTTAATAACTTCTGAATGTACTTATTGATTTTATCTGATTACAGATTTATAAAACAACGTTTATAAATTCTATTTTCATTCTATAACAACTACGATTTATTAATCTCCTTTAATAACCAATTCCATTTATAACCCAATTCATATACAAAAATCAAATTGATAAGTTAATCACATAAAATCCTTTTTATTTTATAAAAATCGATTCATCTTATTCAATAATATATCCACTTTCCAAAAATTCTGAATATATCTCCTGTAACAACTTCTATATTAAATTTATCAAATTTGATAAATTTTTGGATTTATAAACAATGTTTATAAATTCCTATTTCTATTTATAACACTTCGATTTATAAAAATCAATTTATTAACAATTTCTATTTATCTCTATATAAATGCCAAAACCTGATTTACAAGTTGATTACTGATAAATCTTATATGTTACAAAATCTATCCATTTTATATCTCCACTATCCATAAATTTATAAATTCCAATTCACCTACAAAATCCATTTATACTCAATTTTTACACTTATAAAAACTCATTTTATAATTCTAAATAATTTAACTTATAAATATTAATTTTATAAATCTTTTATATAAACCGTTTATAAAAATTCAAAAGTTCCAATTTAAACTATCTTTATAAATTTATAAATTTTCTATTTCCAAAATCACTTTTCGTTTATATTTCACAAGAATCAAAATTTTATACATAAGGATTTTAACTTCAAAAATGGATCCGATGATGCAACAGCACCAAATAATCAATCACAGAAATCAATCATCATATATCGATATGAAAATCAACAAATATCAAAATATCTGTAAACAATCAATACAGTTGAGGAATCCAGTTGGATCCCTCCAACCTGTCCCCCTGCATCCAAAGATGTTAGCACAATACCAATTCCGCTCCAGTACGGAATTATCGCGGTATATGGGTTTAATAAATATTATTCGCTATTATGCGGCGCAATAGGGTCTTATCCGCTACACAAGGCGGGAAATCAATCAATCCAATATATACATATGCCAATATGTATATATTGCTATATATATATATAATACCAATTCCACACAAAGGTGAAATATTCGCGGTATATGTTTTTAATAATTAACCTCCGCTTAATAACGGCGTAGAATGTCTATTTCAATCAATAACAGATAACAATCATCATTCAGGCATACAATCAATGATTTTAAATCTAACTATTTAAAATAAACATCGAATACATTCGATTGAGTGAGAAATTCTCACTTTGATTTAAATTTTGTTCCAACGTTTCATTTCGAATAAAATTAAACACGCGTTTAATTTTACCCGAAATTTTTTCTGACTCCAAACGCTTCCAATCCAGTTCCATAGCGTAGTATTCGACGATACGAACGCAATGCAATTCGTTTCGTTCGATTCCGACCTCGCAGCAAAAAGATATTCATTTTTAAAGTTACACGAATTTTAAATAAAATAATTTACATTTGCTCTTTATTTATTTTATACCAAATCAATCTTGGCCGTTTCTTTTGCAAAGTGAAATCTGGGCCACATCTTTTTGCTTCTCCTCCATCACGTTTTGCTCCAGGTAAATGAACGTACGCATGAACCCAACTTTGGCCGACCTAGGGTTAGACATCGCACCCTCCTCGATCGCCTGAAGCCCATCAAACCACCACCATTTCGCAGCTCCATCACTCCTCCACCTTCACCCATAACCACAGCAAGCTCGCCCCCCCCCTTGTGCTGAAAAACGTGCACCAAGGATGAACGAAGGCGGCCAAAATCCCCTCCCTACATCGCTTCATACTCCATCAACCCCGTATGGATTGAAAGATCTTGCTTAGCTCTTCGACTTTCGTGTTGAACACTTCGCGTAATTGCTTGTGGATTTAGAGTAATTAGAGAGGAAAGATTCGAACAATAGTAGCCATTGAAAACAAACGGCGGCTGGCTTCTATTTCTAGGGTTAGGGTTTATTTTGCAAAAAAGAAAATAATGGAGTGCTTTTATAGAAAAAACGACGAACACTATTCATTCGGAATTTCCAAACTCCGTTTTACGCGCGGTCTCTATCGTTTTTAGGGTTTATCCCGCGTTTCGGACACAATGGAATAGGTTTCGGAAGCTAATTCGATCGTATGTGTGAGATATGACAATAAACGATCAATTTAAATTAAACCGATTTAAATCAATTTCAAGGCGTTTTGGCTTGCCCCGGACAAACGATAAATCCGATGACTTGAAATTTGAAATCTTACAATAATATCACATTACGGATCCGATGAAACTGGTTTCGTCGAAATCCGAGACTTTTTGAAAAATGACTATTTTAACTCGTCAAATTAATATTAAAAACAATTCGATGCGTTTCGAGCTGCCACGGTCAAATGGCAACTCCGATTGCTACGAAAATTGAAATCCGATAATAACTAACTATTACGGATCCAATGGAACTGGTCTCGTCCAATTCTGAGACTGTTCGAAAATTGGCTATTTTTCAGTCGATAATTAAATATTAAAATATTCAATTTTCACAGATTAACTTTAAATTCTGTTTTAAAAGTTCTATAACATTTCTATAACTCCAATATGATAAAATAAAATCTTCCAAATCATTTTCAATCATTTTAAACTCGATTTTCAATTATTTCTGGATTTTAAACATTAAAATATCGATTTAACTGTCCAAATTAAATCCAATATTCGATAAATAAATTATTCGACTCATTAATTTCACTTATTAATATTTAAATTTAATTAAATATTCAAATTTAAATTAATATAAATTCTGGGTCGTTACATGTGCCCTCAGTACTTCGAGGAACGGTCCTCCTGCACAAGGATAAGAGATATCCTTCCGAAGCAACATACATCCCCAGTGATGTACCATAAGAAAAAAATGGCTGGTCTCGCTAAGACCGAGTGCATGCATGCACAACCACTGTAAGTAACATCTAGGAGGAGCCGACTACACCCTATGGGTTTGCTAACCCTACTGGCCATGTCTCCTATCTTTGGTTTTAGTCATTACCACTGATGAGGCTACGTCTGGCATTCCAGCTCATGCACCACCATCAAATAGATCATGGAATCCCATATGGATTCTAATACCCCAATTGGTCTCGGAATCACACATAGATTCCTACATCTCAAATACATCTTGGAATCACACACAGATTCCCATACCCCAACGGGTCTCGGAACCGTACATGGATTGCAACATCTCAATATATCACGAATCTCCTCCATAGAATCATATATGGTTTTCGGAGTGGTCACGGGTTTCAAGTCATCTCTTATGAGTGCACTTTTCCGCTTTCCGGGTGCTCCACAAACCAAAAGCCGATTTTTGGAATGCTCAATACCGGTTCTTTAGGAAATAATCAGACAATACATAAGAGCGGGGATCACCCCCTAATCGTTTAAGTGGACGGAACTCCTTATCATTTGCCCTAGAAGAAAAAAATGATTTTATACGTACAGTATAGCACCACCGGCCGTAACTGTACCATACAATCCCCGTGTTTCCCCTAGATATTTCCAGAGTTAAAATCCTTCAGTGTTAAGTAGGGAATATTTCCTTACCACCAAAATTAAGAAGGATTACATATTTAGGCCAAGATTTGGTAGTCGATTATTTAACTATCAAATAAACAAACATTCAACACAAAGATTACATTTCCCATAGAAATCACTAAGCCTATCCAAAATAAATCTTTCATTTCTTAAAATTACTTTTCAAAGACTTGAAAATAACTTCCATATACTTATCTTAATAGGATAAGCATATTCACAAAATACAATATTTTCGATACTTAGAAAATATAACCATATATTTATCTCAATGGAATAAGTATATTCACAAACCATTTCACTTTCAAAACTTAGAAACTTGAAAACTCTTAAAAATAAATTATTGAAAGTATCGTTCAATATTAATCATGGATCGTAGTTTACACAATGGTTACGTCGCTATCCCAACGAATCCATAGTAAATTGTAGGCAATCTCTGCCCCTCAAATTACACCAAAAATCAACCATTCCTTTCCAAATTTATTTATTTTATAAATATCTCCAAATCTATTTTTAAAGTCTCTTTATAAATCTCCAATCCATTTATAAAACATTCTTTATAAACACCAAATCTAATTATAAACATACTTTCTAAATCTGAGACCCCACTTATAAAACTTTTCCTTTTTAAAACTTTAAAATTCATTGATAATTTTTTTTAAAATATCCAGAACCATTTATAAAACTCTTCCCATATTTAAATAAACTTATTTAATTGACTCTTCAAGTCCATAAGGTTCCTTTGATAAATCATAAATTATTTAAAATAACTTCAAATAACAAGTTATTATTTAAACATCCTTCTATTTCATTCATATTAAATCTCATTCAAAATAATAACTTTAAAATCTCATTAATAATATATTAAATTAATTTTAAACACTATTATTGTATTAATAGGTTAACTTCAAAACCATATTAATATAATAATTAATCAACTTAAAACTAATATTAACATGATAATTAATTAACTTATAAATATAATTAAATAACTTAAATCAATATAATTAATTAAATTTAATTAAAAATTAAAGTATAGAAAATCATTTTAAATAAATAATTAAAATATAGTTAAGACATTTTTAAACCATAACATAATAACTTTAAAATAATAATTAAACATTTTTAAACACATTGAAGAAGTAACCTTTAATAATCATATTCATAAAATAATTATTTTTAAATAATTATTAAAAACAATTATAAATTATCTTTAAAATATTATTATTAATAAGTTATTACCTTTTAAATCTTATTACTAAATAATAATTATCTTTAAATCTTATAATAAAAATAATTATTCTTAAAATAACTTTCAAATCAATAATTAGCTTTTCAAATTCGAAGGAGGCTTAACGATTACCATGGTACTTAAATAAGCTACCATATTATTCAATTTAACTTTTCAAGTCAATAACTGATATTTACAAAATCAATGACTATGTCCATAAATTCAACACTTAACCGTTATTGGTTAACATATCATTTATTCAAAGTGGCATATCAAGTAACGATAAATAATCAAATGTCCAAAACTATAAGATAGCAGAACGGTGATTTATTCTGCTAATTAAATGTCAATTAATTTAATTTGCGGAACAGTGATTTATTCCGCTAACAGATGTTCAAATTACCATATTCTATCTAATCTAACTCAACCATATTTTATGGGGCCAAATAAACATCAATAAGTATACTTAAATTAACTATGTTATTATATAAACAACGTAACTCTATTAACTCGGTATATTTTTATCACTTCATTTATTATCCACTTCAAACAATGATAATTTATCCAAACCAAACAACTAGCAGATAAAACATCCAAACAGGTAATAAATAATTCTTATCAACTATAAATCATTTCTGATTAACCAAAAAGTCACCAAAGTTCTAGTTGTCGCCGAAGCATTCTGATTCCGTCTAAAATCGAACAGCGTTCAATTTTAGATCAAAATTCTAATAGCTCTAAATCTCTGCCAAACCAATTCCATAACTTAGATAACATCATTACGAACCCAATGCAACTTACGGCATTCGATTTGGACTTTAAATGTGAAAGATATACAAATTATAAGCTTTGGAATTAAATTAAATAATTACTTCCTTAGTTAAATCATTACAGCTAATTACCCAAAAGTAAACAAAAAGCC
Organism: Allium fistulosum; assembly: GCA_030737815.1. Lineage (NCBI taxonomy): Eukaryota > Viridiplantae > Streptophyta > Magnoliopsida > Asparagales > Amaryllidaceae > Allium > Allium fistulosum. The sequence goes on from CM060903.1 coordinate 996,321,267, forward strand.
CGGCCCAAAACGAAAATCCACCCTCTCCTAGTCTTATTCCCCCAAATCAACAATCATCTCCCTCCAGATCCCTTCCTAACTCTCGTGCATCTCCGCTGTGCACTGACACTTCACTCCAATCATCGATCGACCAACCCGATACCACCAACGATCACCCCTCACCATCCTCCATCTCCTCATCACCACCGCTCCACGTCCGAGTCATCCATTCAAATCGCGACACCCCCTACAGGCCGCATCCGTACGTATTGTCGCACCTTCCCATGAACCACGGCATGCAAGAAACCTCAATCCTAGGTGCTACTCAATGCTATGAACCCATTTCTACACTCGAAATCACCAGTCAATGATCACAACTCCAAAAATCATTAACCCTAGCCTATTTAGACCACTACAAAATGGACAAGTACTCTAATAAGAAACGAAGTGTTGCTCAACACCCAATGGCCGCCAAAAACAATTAAACTCGAACCATAGGAGCATGCTAGAACACTCAAAGATACAATTTCTACCGTTTTTAGACTTTATTTTGAATTGTTTCCAAATTTTTGAAGATGATGCTCTTCTTTGTTTAATTGCTTACTAAAGCAAGAAGAGAGTATGCGTATGAAGAAAGAACGAAAATAGAACAAAAGGAAAGGATTGGAAACCGATGTGTTGAATTGTTTTGATTTTGAATGTAAAAGGAGCGAATATTTATTCTTTTCTCTTTTACATTTTCTTGCTTCAGACATGAAAAGAAATAGAGTACGGTGGAGGGACAAAAATGAGGTCGAGGTGAGAAAATGTTAGGTGTTGACTTGCATACAAAATTAGTTTTTGGGTATCCCACTACACTGCTTTCTGTTTTGTGTATGAACTCCAAAGAATGAAATAAAAATACGGTCATGCTCAAAAAACAATGACTCGATCCCAAAATAATAGTAATATATAATGGTTATTTGACTTTAAAAAATCACAAAATGTAACGGTTGGAGTCTTTCGACCCTCGAAAGTCGACATTAATACGTCCACTGTATCAAATGCCGCGCAATCGAATGCCGGAAAACCGAATAATTAGGGTTAAAAAGAAGAGGTAGAAGAAGACAGAAGAAAATAAAGAACAGAAAAATAGAAACAGAAACAATATCAGAATCTCACATTCGCAGCGGAACAATATATAATCGATAAATGATTGATCTTTAATACAAAAGACTATATCAGTTTATACATTACATCATATCATCAGAGTTTACAACAATACACAACACTGGACAGTTGTATAAACTTGTCCACATACAGAATACACAGCGGAATAAATAAACAAGTACAGGAGTACGTCTCGCCATCCAGCTTGTCTCCAAAGCTCAAGAATATCCAGAATATCCTGATAACATAACTCTAGGCTGCCCGTGTGGAAAATTATGGGCACCCAGAGTTTAGAAAAGGAACAATAAACTCCGAGTCAGTCATGGTGACTGGTGTGAGATCGTAAAATAGTTATTTTCACAAAGAAATAAAAGAATTTCGCAATGCTTTTGGAAAATGAAACTACCATAAGACCTCCCACCACACACACAATGCAATCGCAGACTTAGAGGAGATTTCTTCTTATGATAGTCAAAAATGCTTACTACGCAAAATCATTTAATATTATTATTAGTGCATAGTGTAGAAAATTCTTTCGAAAATATAATATTAATCTTAGCCAGCATAGGTACCATTATATTATGCCTGCTATAGCTGCCGCATGAGGTGATAGGTTATACAAATTGCAATCGTAAAGGGCTCATATTGTTTCTTTGGATTTTCCAACAATTGGTCAGGCTAAGGAACTTCCTACTGCCACATGGGAACGCCTCTGGATGGACGCCTCGAGAGTCAACCTACTCTCTGCCAACACAAGGCCGGTTACCCCCTTCCCGAGTAGTAAACCTAAGATATGCCACCCCGGTCCTTTGGGACCTTTATCCGAGGCGCCTCAATGAGATTGGTGCAACCACACACGTAAATATCTGGGCTCCATACCATGATACCACCTTTTTCCAGAAGGAATGGTCATACCCTAGGGGAGCTACCCCTAAAACCTTGCCGCATCATTCCTATTTCGACCATTACCGGTTTGTGAGGTCCGATGTGGTATCGTCCACAAAGCTACGCTTTTTCACAAAGCCATGCTTTGATCACAAATGATCAGCATCACACAGCAACACTTAGCATGCCACACTACCAAATTGGGAGTATATCACTGACAACCTTCAATTACAAAACCTCTGAGCTCGTACGTCTCAGAGAAGGGTGTTAAGCTAAGAGAATAAATTCTCCGCCATCAACAGAAATGTATTTGAAAGAAATCAGCTTTATATCTCAAAGTGCAGTGTCGGACATACAACCATACAAGTCTGTTCCAGGTTCGAACAGAACCGAAGGCACTTCCAAAGAAGCCCTTGCAATCCAGATATTCACTAATCACGTCCGGACTTCCCATCACAAGAAGAGCGATATAAATCTCTATACCGGAGCAACTCGGTGCAGAGACATTCGACAGGTTGTCCTTTCGTTTTCGAAAATACCCGGTCTTCACACCGGTCTTCAATTGTAATTCACAACGTCGTATCATTATTCGGAATGGGTTTTATGACACAAAGTCCTCTCCCGGCTAAACCGAATAATGAGCGCTTGTTTTAAAACAAATTCAAGTGCCATTTCAAAGGCAAATATTGATAGTCGGTTATTTAACTATCAAACAACATTCACTACAATCATCTGATTTAAATAATTTTCCGAAGTTATTTATTTTCAAAATATCTTCGCAAGATATACATTTTCCACACTTCATCACTTTGAAAACAAATTTCAAATCATATTTTCACACGCGGAATAAAATTTCCGATATCACTTATTTCCCATTTTCCTTTATAAATTCCATTGTAAATTTAAATTTCCAAATTTTCACCGATATATGATTTTCAAATTGATTTCCAATTATTCACTTTCAAACACCAAATCAAATTCAAAATTGATTTCAAATTTCATTTCAACACCAAATCGATTCCAAATCGATTTTCAAAATTTATTTCAACATTAAATCAATTACAAATTGATTTCTAAGTTTATTCCAACACAAAATAAATTTTCATTCAAACACCAAATCAATTATCTTATAAATTTCCCAAAGATTTATTTTCCAATACCAAATCAATTATCAATTAGATTTATAAAAATTTATCACCTTTTAAATAAATTCCTTTATTATTTCCAAATTATTAAAATTCCATTTTCAAGAAATTCTTCAACTTATAAACAATATTACTCGAAATCCACTTATTAAGCTTTTTTCCCATATTTGGAATTTTATTCAATATGACTCAAAAATAAACTTTATCCTTTTCAAACTTCTTTTAAATTAATCCAATTCTTTCAAAAAGAATTTACAAGAAATTCCAACTTTAATTTCAAAAACCCAATTTTATTTATTTCTGGTATCCAACGATACCAAAAGTACATTCGGCTAAATTATAGCCTTTAACAAATTCAATCACAAATATAATCATTCACAGATTATAAATAAATAATCACACAGCATATGAAACAAATTCATACAACATATGAAACAAATTCATATAATTTGAGGAATCCAGTTGGATTCCTCCAACCTGCTTCCCTGCATCCACAGACGTTAGCACAATACCAATTCCACTTCGAGGTGGAATATCGTGGTATATGGGGTTTATAAAAATATCATCCGCTATTATGCGGCGCATAGGGTCTCCTCCGCTATATAATGCGGGAAATCACAACTCCAATATATATATATATTCCAATATATATATATATTGCTATATACTAATATATATATACTATCACAATCAGGCAAACAATCAATAGCTGCAATATCAAATTGATTTGAGTGAGAAGATCTCACCTTAGCTTTCGTTTTGCAATCCCTTTCCAATTCCGACTTAATTTCCACAGTTTTGACCTTGTATAAGCATTTATACGGCTTTATTAATATTCGAACAAATCAAAAATTAATTTCATTTGATACATTACTTAACAAATGATTTTAAATTGTAAACTAAAAATTTAACTTAACTAGTTTTCTCTTAATAGATGATTTTTAGTAACAAAAAAAATTAGGTTTACTAAAGAAATAAATCACCTTGTATATTTTTATAACCCAATAAATTTGTGTTTTATTTTCCTTTATTTCAAACTGCATAAAAACAATCTATACGGGTTTAAAAATCCAATTTTTACATGAACTTTAAACATTTTAAATCTTCCTGTATATATATATATATACACACCTTAAATTAAATAGACTATTGTATATATCTTGATCAACAATTGTTTATATCCTAAAATTAAACAGCAAGCTAAATATGTATACATCTGAATTTATTATACATATTTATTAAATTAAAACATAATGTCCTGTATCCTGCAGTTGAATTAAAATTCCATTTCTATATTTTCAATCTGTATGCGTATAGATTTTATTAAGAAAATTTAAACAGATGTATACCTCGCTAACCAGAATCTAGCTCAGACAACTAAAGACGTCGCGACTCCAGGAACCACCGCTCACTGGAATATACCCAGGCCTTCACTACGCTCGACTCAAGATCGCCGCCACCTTCTTGAACGAGCCGCTACTTCTACTGCTACTGTTGCTACGCGCCACTCGAGCTACTTGCCGATCGAAACCCAACTACTCCACCTCGTCTGCGAACATCGACCATCACTTCCCCCAAAACCCAAAACCCTAGCTTTCCACGACATTCGATCATTACTGTCGAGTCCAACACTCGATGCCGCAAACCACATAGCATCGAGCAGATCGAAGAGAACTCGAATAAGGATTTTATGGCTTCGTTCTAGAATCTGTCGCCAAAGCTTCCTCCAGATATGATTTTTTGAACGAGCTCGATTTTTCCGGTTTTGATTTTTTTGTTTGTCGAGCTAAGGTAGTTTCTTTTTTTGAAATAAGGAAGGGAATGCGGTTTCAAAGGAAAAGGGTTGCGACATTGAACTGGAACGAGGGAATAGCCATTTATTTTTATTTTATTTTTTTTCTTTATTTTAGCTGAATTTGAATTGTGAAAGGGTGAAAGGAAGGAGATAAGGACGTGTTTTAAACAGAAGGCTGCGTGATGAAGAAGGTAGGGTAGCGTGCACGTATTAACTTGCAGAAGGCGGCTACGACTTGATTTCTGACTTGACAGATATAAATTTTAATATTGAAAATATCTCGTATTAGCAACCCGAAATCTTGACCTCCTATCGAGGCGTGCCGCTAGGTGTTGGTAATGTTATACCCCTATTTCGAACGCAATAGAAAAGGTTTTGAGTCCCAATTCGATCGTATGGAGAATATAGCTTTTTTGACTCAGTCATTATATTGAATTCGATATAAATTTCAACGCGTTTATATATCGTACGCTCCCACTACAATTCCAAATGCTACGAAAATTGAAATTCGATAATAATACAATATTACGGACCCAATGGAACTAGTTTCATCGAATTCCGAGACTGTGCCTCGGAAGGCTATTTTTAAATTCGATTTAAACGGTAAAATTCAAAACTGAACAAAACAGTTTCAAATTCGATTCTGAAAGTCCCATTATCTTCAGTATTATAAATATGAATTTTCTAAGCCTTGAAAATATTTTTAATAAGCTTAAAACTAAAGATTCAATATTTTTACCCAACTTCAATAAATTAAATTCAAAAATTAAATTGCCAAATTCATTCTGATATTTGAAATCCAAATTAAACTATCATTCAAATATTTAAAATCAATTAAATATTCAAATTTCAAATGTCCAAAATTCAGGATCGTTACAATCTTCCCCCCTTAAAAGAATTTCGTCCCGAAATTACAAGTAAGAAGAATGATCCAATCCCCGTTAACTATTTTCTCAAATCAAAATAGTTTTAAACAACTTTCTAGAAAAATCTTTTATTAAGACACACTAATCTTTTTCTAACTTTCCAAACTTATTCATAAGTTCAAACAATTTTATTTTACTTCACAATTCAAATTTAAATTTAAATTCAAATTTCAAATTATCCAAAATTTCTCAAAAAAATTCTAACTCTCTAAATTTTCGAAAAATTTCGCCAGCGTCTCCTTTGCGCGGCTAACTCGGTACAACTACAAAATGTCCCTACGGACTCCCAAATTCCAATAGAAAACAAAATGCCAAGTGGCAAAATCAGAAACCCAATCAAATTTCATACTGAAATTTAAATACATACCTTATTGTCGAACAAATTCCAATTTACTTCTGAAATCAAATTCCAAATTCCAGTTTCCTATAGCCTTTATAATTTCTGTATACTTTACTGAACAACAATGTCCAAATTTACTTATTGGATTCCCAATACCAATTTTTTTACTTAAGAATTTCATTCTTTATTTCTTAAGTTCAATATAAGTATTTACATACTTCTTATATTTATTTTCACTTCACTAACAAAGTTGTATATTCATTTCCTTTCAACTTTGCATTTTCAATTCCATTTGAATTCAATTACAATTTCAATTCCATCCCTATGTCCAAACATGTCACTACCGACTAGTCTGGACCTCTCGCAACCAACTTGTTGGTGTGTTGGAGGATGGTTCCAGCTTGATCTGCTTTATTTCCTTGTCTATTTGCTCCGCCTTCTAGCATTCGGTTCTAATTTTCAGCAACTCTAGCAGCACTTTATTATTCTATCCTTCAGAAGAATCCAATCATCATCTTTTCTTATCAAGCTATCAATCTATCTTACAAACTTGTCATCATCCCATCCATCTCCTCTCTAGTCATGTAGATGAAATGTGGATTTGAACTAGCAGACAACTCCTACCTATCCCTGATCTGGTTGACTTGGTCCAATAATGGCTCTTATAGTATGCCTCTTCATCTTCTCTAATATAAGATCTAAGTACATCTTAGTGAAAGCATAAAAATGTTGCCCAAAAATTGGTACAAGGCCATAATATCACTAAAAACGAATTAAACAAATATCAAAATGAAGAAATCAAAAGAGAATGGTGAAGAGACACAAGATTTTCATAATGATTTGCCGAAGTCTTCGGCATATGTCCACTCAATTAGTTTTATTTATGGATTCTCTTCGAAATACATAATTTACAATCAAACCCAAGTTATAATCTAATATATCTTCGCTTTGTAATGATCCGCTTTTTTGACCCCCAAATGTCGATAGTATACATCCACGTTATTCCTGTGTCGAGCATCCAAGTATCGAAAAGACAGATTGTTAGGGTAAAATAAAAAGAAACAGAATAGGAAAGAAGGAACACAATATCAGAATCTCACAATGGAACGATAACATATAATATAAAAAGACAGTACAAACTGTCACTTTAAGATACATAGCATTTCAGAGTAACAATTCTTAATACTATCATCAGCCTGGATAGCTATAACAACCTGTCCTCGCAATTAATGATACATACATAATAGTATTGCAGCGAAAAAAAGAATACTATGATAGATGATACATCCAGCTCATCTCTTTGAGCTCCAATGAACATCAACTAAAACATACCTTTCTCAAACTACTCGAAAGAGCACGTGAGGAATTTCGAAAAACAAAAATGCGTCAGACTTAAGTCTGGTATGAGAAACTCAAGAAATATGTAGCTAGCATATAACAGTACTTTTGAGACCACATGGAATGCCATAACGGTTATCCGCTCAAAAGAATCGCCATCTAATAAATACGTACGGTGATATAATAGATAATGTCTAAGGTATATAATATAAATCGGATAAATAGCTATGATTCTTACATTGATCACACCACAACAATATTGAGGTACAATCAAAACCACTAAGTACATTTGCATAATGGATTTTCCACAGAGATCTCTTGGATCTAACCGAATCCGAACTCCATGACTGGTGCATCGCCTGAACACTTTCATGAACTATGTGGAACCAAGTATAAACAACTCCCAAACAAAACATATCGATAAGCATACTCTGGAACCGAGTTGATATACCCTCATAAGTTAGCTAAACCCAAGATTGTGCATCCTACTCTGTCTTTAGCCATTTCTGATGTTAAAGTCATGTTCTGCCTCTTTCACACGAGTCTTCATCAATCAAATAGAACACGAATCCCAAAATGGATTCCAGCATCTCAAACAGACCACGAATTTCTACATGGATTCGAGCATCTTGAAAATATCTCAAATATACATAGATTCCAACAAAAGTCCTCCGATGAAAGCTAATGCTGACCTCTCCATTGGACTTAACCTCAGGATAGACAGTTCAACTCTATAGCATTCTACTTCACAACTACTTCCAATACATAGGACCCGTATATTAGTTCTGAAGTGGTTTTTGATAAGTAAAGCACTTATTGTTCCTGGTCTCTTCAAAATTGATCCGATGAATTTATGGTCAAGTTCAAAAGTCGACTATCAAGTTCAATAGTTGATTAGTCGACTATCAAGTTCAAAATAGGGGATCGCATATGGAAACTAAGTCTCGTATACTTATCAACTTTCCGACCTTTTCCTCTTACACTATACCTCGGCCAAGAGTGAAGCCAGTAGGTTTGAGCACCACTGCTACTAAACCCTACTCAAACATCAGTCTTAACTCTCATAGATAGACAAGCCTACTTCATCGGCTTTTAATGCTAAGTATACGACTAAATACATTTAATAAGCGAATAAACATTCAAAACAAGATTAAGTTACACAAAGCACGATTAAGTCACATAAGTGACTTCTAAGCCCCTTTTCAATTAATTAATCCATTTACTAATTAAAACCTCTTTTATTTGTAAAAACTTATTTTATCTAATAAAACTCCATTTATCTATTTCTACTATTCATTTGTACTCATTCAATAATTCAAAATGTATTCGTATACTTATCTCAAATGGTATACGTATATTCACAAACCATTAGCAAGATTTCTTACTTTAAACCTTTACCTTTTCTATCTTTTTCCAAAAGATTCCATTCTTACGATTTCATTCAAAATATCCATTTTAAGGATCTAAGTACTTTTACATATACATTCAAAAAGGTTTAAGACTAATGTTACTAAAACTTTGTCACTACAAACCCAAAACTATTTCACTTATGCTTATCTTTAAAACATTTTTTTAAAGATCTATTTACATTCATAAGTATAATTAAAAAGGGTTAAATACAAATGTTATTAACACATTGTCACAGCAAACCTAAAATCATTCCATACTTATATTATCTTTAAAATAAAAAATTTAAAGATCTAAGTTAATATTTGGTTAAGTTCGATAGTCGACTAATCGACGATCCAGTTAGAAACGATCGCTTGTAGAAATCAAGGTTCGCATACTTAACAGTTTCCGACGTTCCAACTTATACTATCCCTTAGTCAAGAGTGAAGCTAGTTAAGTCAGAGCACTGGTTTCATATCAAATCTTGGTCTAGACACTTCATTCTTGACTCTCATAGATAGTTAAGTCTACCACGTCGACTTTTGGTGTTAAGTATAGTATTAATGACTTTCATGAATAATTAAACAAACAACATGATTAACACATTTCCGACATTCCCGACTTAACTATTCTTTATTCAGGAGGGAAGCCGGTAGGTTAGAACTCAATTGCTTCTATCCATATTCGAACATCAATCTTAACTCTCACAAATAGATAAGTCTAATTCGTCGGCTTTTAGTGTTAAGCATAGTTAATTACTTTTTCAAAACTTATATATAAATACTTTAAAAATACCTATAAATAGGTTTTGAATATCTATGTGAAATATTACTTGAAAATAACTAATTTATAATTTGATGAAAATAAATAAAAACATGACTTATATTATAAAACCTCTTTACTTCCAAAATTCATAAATAAATATTAAAATATATTTAAACTACATACCAACTTTAAAATACTGAAAAATATGTTAAAAACATCCTTAATAAGATTTGGGAAAAATACCAAATTTAAATATTATTTTTAAACATTTAAAACTATAAACGACTTACTACAGCATTTATAACCATTGTTAAAAGTCTTTGATAAAGAATAACGTAGAAAAGCACAATCTTTGCGACTAGTTTTAACCACTTTAGTAAATAATTTAAGACTTTAAATTTTTATAGTAAGTTACTACCCTTATGTCACTTAAAACCATGGAAAGACACCCCTAAGGATATCTTCTGAATTAATTAGAAAAATTCTCGAAAATAAAGTATTTACTAAAAATGTTCATTTAGCGACATTTTTACTCCAACTTTAGTCATTTTGTTTGACTAGTTCAAAAACTATTTAAACTCCAATTTTTTTACAACAATAAGTAAACATAAATTAATTATTAAATATTTAAAGAAACCCTGTAACGACCCGTAAATTTCAACTGTTTTAATAACGTAATTAGTTGAAATTTTATGAAATTTTAAACGATAAAATTTTGAAATAAAATTTTAATATTTGGAATACGTCTAGTTAAACATAGCAACTGGTAAATTTTCGTCCGAAAATATGGAAGTTTATTTCGCGCGTAAATTCACTTCAATTTAATCAGTTAAAAAGCGATGAAAATAAAAATGTTTCCGAAACCTAAATATTTTTACATAGAAAAATTCTAAACCATCTTCTGAGCAAGATGTTAGTTTGTCGTTTTTCCAAATTCGGACATCTTTGGCTCCGTCGATCTTATTTTTCAGTGTTTTTCTTGCATTTTTCGCTAGTTGAAATTTCGAATTTTTATAATTCGATCATACCACTGATATCTGTATATCGTTTCGATCGTCTCATCGTGCCGATCTCTATGGTATATTTATTTCTCTATTTCGGAGCCCGGTGTGCGGTACGATCTGCGAAACGGACAACCGTATCGGTTACCGTATTCAGTCTTTTGGGTTTCTATTCATCTATGTATCGTAAATCAAACAATCGGTGGACTTTTACAATTCCTAGATTTAACAGCTGACGGTCATTATTCTTCGTTACAGATATACAGTATTTTGTATCTGGGTCTGTTGCATTTCCAATAACCGTTCATTTTCCATCGGGTTGAACGTTATAGCCACTAACATTTATTACTTCTTGAATTCAGCTGTAGACTTTTCATTCCCAACGACAACCCGACTTTAGCCTTTTCAAGAAAATTTAATAAGTCGACCTTTATCATTCCCAAACTTTAATTTATTGTTTGGTTGCCTTCACCATCATTTTGTTCTCTGTTTCAAGTCCTTAGATTTCATATTTTAAAGTCTTCTGCCTGCTAATCCCTGAGGCTATGGCCGAAACAAAATAAATAAAAAGTTTTACAGTGAAAGGCTTTCATATTTTTGAAACTAGGCTCCTGCCTGAAGCTACTTCTAGCCCGCGTCCTTGCATCCCCTCGTCAGTCTTCCTTCCACCTCAGCAGCTCCGCCCCTCATGGCCGAGACCCCAGTCCTATCTCCTTCCACACCCATACGACCTGACCGGCCTTTCGCCCACATCCCACCATAGCACCTTCATCCAGCCTCCACTCCAGGCCGAGCTTCGACATAAGCCTGACCATGCTCCTGCTTATTCGTTTCTTCCTCTTCACGGTCTGTATTTTATTCTATGTATACATGTTGTTTATTTTATATTGAATGGCAATATATGTACATATATAATAAACTTTGTTTTTGTTCGCATATTCTATATAGGTTGTATAAGTATTTATATCATTTCGGCAATATATATATTTTCAAGTTTACTGCACGTTGGTTTACAAACTTGGTTCGCAATCTTATATACGTTAGATTTTTTTTAATATGAACTGTTGGTTTCAAAGGGCAGATATTGATTCAAAAGTCTAAATTTCATATGTTCTGAAAACTTAACCTGGGCAGTATATTGATGTTTTACGGTTGGTTATCTGCGTTGGGTTATATATATTCGTTTTAAAAATGTCAATTTTAAGTTATATTTATGTATGTACTAGTTAAGCGTTATGCATGTAGTATTTTACAAGGTTATTTTATATATTTTATTTGGGTTGATATTTCTGTAAACTGTGTAGTTTTATATATCTAGGTGCTTGACTTCTCTAGTACTACTATATATATTAGATATTAAGTTGCCTGACTTTGCTCTATAGTTATATGTAAAGTGAAAAAAAAAAGAGTGTTCTATGTTATAAAATTTTAGATCCAGACTTGTACCGTGTTCTAGTATATATGTTCCTATGTGTTTGATTATAACCTGTCAGTTCAGTAGCACTATTATATGAACAAGTTAATTATTAAATTAAGGTATTATATTTTGTAGGTAAGTGTATATATGTATAGCTTACCTAGATTGGTTATGTAAAGTGTTATATGAGTTCGTATTATATATAGTACAGTTTGAATGTGTTCCGGTAATTATATAATATAATATGTATATGCTTTAAAATTTATATTGATTGTCAAGTATACATAGATTTTGTTTAAATACATGTCTTAACTTAAGTATTTGTTTTGGAGGGATGTAATAAAATAATAAGATAATTTACTGTTCATTTCTATTAAGATGGTTCTGAATTCGTTTATCAATCCCTATTTATCAGCTTTGTTCGTCAAATCGCGTCCATCTAGCTTTGATCATCGAATTGTGCTTGAATCCGTAACTCAATTTCAGCGTCCGCATTTGTGTTCGTATCTGTGTCATCTCCTGTTCTCTCTAGCCTCGAAAGGTGAGCACTCACTCACGATTAACGTTCTTTCATTTATTAGATTTGATTTCAATTGAAACGACAATTGAAATATGCTGCTGTTAGATATTTATACTGTTATTACCTGTACCAGTTCACCTGTGACATTTGACACCATTATCTGTTAATTATATATGAAATGATAATCCAGTTTGGTTGTTAATTGATTGATTGTTGATGTTTATATTGGATGTTAAACTGTTAATGTAAATTGATAAATAGTATGCAATTGAACTCGATATAGAATAGTTAAATGTTTAAAATTGATTAGTTAAATTTGTATAATATGACCCCTTTAACTGTTAAATTTATTGACACGTAGGATTTGTTTAAATTGCACTTTGAACCACTGAATGTATGTTGTTAAATGGATGATGTAAGAAATTGTAATAGATGACAAGTGAAAACCGTAATGTAATAATCTTTAATCTACATGAAATGATAGTGTAGATTCTAGAAATAATTATATTAATTCGTACAAATAACAATGCGAATTAATACGGTTATTTCGGGATTATTTGAATTGATTATTGGATTGATATTGATTATTGTTATTGCTTGTTTATTTACTTTGACACCATCCCAGTTATCACACTGCAAGTTCCCTTTACTATGCTTTGTTTTGAATTAAATTGGAATCGGGTTGAAATGATAAATACCCAAAAATTTAACTTTGACCTAGGAAAGAAAATTAAATAAAACCAGATTGGTCAATAATTTGATTTAAAAATAAAACGAAGATTTTATTTGAATAAATAATATGGTTTTGAAATGAAGTTGGGATTTGAATGTAACGAAAGGAAAATGTTTATATGTAAATATGAAATAAAATATTAACAATGTAATTGATGTAAGAATGTTGTTTAATTTGAGAAATGATTGAATTAAGTTTGAAATGATTTAATAATCAAGTTTGAAATTATAATTAAGTTGAAATTATTAAACTGTGAAATGATTTAATAATTAAGTTGAAATTATAATTAAGTTGGAATTTTAAAACTTTGAAATTATTTAATATTTAAGGTTTGAATTATTTAAAAATTAAATAAGATTGAATTATTTAATGATTAAATTGAATTGGATTTTTAATTAAGAAAATTGGACTTTTGAATAAGTGAATTTACTTCGTAAATAATTGAAATTGAGTTTCTTTATTAATTAAGTTTTGGAAATTTATTTAAGTAAGTAAATAAGTGAAATTGAATTTCTTTAACAAGAAATGAAAATGTGATATTTTTGGAATTAATGTAAGACTTGTAATTGAAATAATTGATTTGACGAATTGAATTAAATTCAAACTTGTAAATTTTGATTTAATGAAGTCGAACTTAAGAGTTGATTAATAAATTGGAAATTTAATAGAAATTGTTTTGAATGATAAAGTAACTTAACGAATAATTGAATGAAATCGATTAATGAATTGAAATTGATTTGAATGTTAAGTTAAATTAATTTAAATAATTTCGGAATGAAACTGATATACGAACTTGAATCAATATTAGAAATTGAAATTGAATTATAAGATTTTGAAATTGTGAATTTGGAAGTTTTGAAACGTAAATATTGGAAATTGGTTTAGAAGGACAAATGAAATGTTGATTTATGAACTCTGATTGAAATTGTAATTGATTTGGTTTTTGAAATATATAAACGACCAATCGGTGTAATAACTACGAAGGTTATTAAAGAGACCGGAATTCGGTTATGGATATACTCTCTATCTAAACCGAAAACCACTTTAATAACTATACGCGGAGTGATGATCCAGAATGAAGTGGTTGGAATGATGTACGTGATGACTGAAGGAAGAGAACGATAATGGATATCCTTGACACTTGTGTCAAATTGGAAATGACTAAAACAGGAGCTGTGCCGGGCCAATGGAGGATTGATACCTCAAGTGGACACACTTCTTCGAACTACTTATACTTGTTGTCGATTGGTGCACCCTTGATTTTGGGAGTGTTGTCTCACGGTGTTGCGGGCGCTGCGGCGTTGCGTTCTCACCAGTCCGGATCAGGCGAACGGTAGTATCACTACCTTGGGTATAGCCTCATGTGCCTTGTCATACTTGTATTCCATTTATGCGCGACCACTACGAATTTGTTTTGTACCTTGAGTATATGTATTGCCCTCTGGTGACTTCCGGTTTTGGGGAAACTACGGTCTTGTATATGCTTGTGGGAATAAAAATGTGTTAAGGGTGGAATGGGCCATGACTTAACGCTATTTTGATATCTTCTTATATTACTGATAGACATTATCTACTTATCGTACACTACTACATAGTAGATAGTTTAACGGATCCTTAAAGGATGGTTATTCCAAACATCCTTTGAGTTACTTGTATTTCAATTGCTATTTCACTTGAGTTGGATTTATTAATATAAGAATGTTAATCCTGACTCGAGTGTCTTGTGTTTTTGCTTTACGCTCGGGTCAGACTGAGTGGTTCAGCTCTCGAGACGCACCTTTGGAGTTGGAGCTTTGCTTGAAGATCCAGCCATCTATTCTGCTTCCAGTATTCGATGATTCCAGTGATGTATTCTGATTTAACTCTGATGTATCATATTACTCTTCTGTTGTAAACTCTGATGTATTTTATATATTCATATAGTAGCTTCATGAACTACTATCTCTTTTATTTCCGCTGCAAATTATTACTCTGTGTCTGTGATCTGTGATTATTTATTTACTGTATATGTTCAGTTTTGCCAAATTTAAATTAACAACGCGGTATTTTGAGCAATTCAACTCCGGCATGAGTGTCTTCCTATACACTTATAATGGATGCGAATGGTCCAAAATGGCGGGTCGTTACAGTTGGTATCAGAGCTTTGGTAGCTCTAGGCAAAACTCAACATATAGGGTAAATGTATTTACAGAATCACTCTCATTCGAGTTTCAATCTCTTCCCTTGACTCAATTCCTTTGAATTTTGGAACGTTCCCCTCGGTTCCGAAATTCATTCGTGTCTTTCACTATTCGTCTTCTTTCAATCCTGGAGCACCCCATAACTCCATTCTAAATGTTATCTATAATAGATCGGCGGTGTCGCCAATCTTCGAATGATTCGAAAAGGATTAAACTCCTTTATAATAGGCATCGATTTACCGGAGATTTCTGTATCCTCGGTTTACGATGTTATCTATTCCCTGCTATACCTGAATTCCATCTCTTGAGATCGAGTGTTGATTTACCTCGGAATTCAGCATCGATCTTATTCTTGAAGTTACGGACGACCAGGTTAAGGTTGCCCGTGAATTAAATAAACTTACCCATCTCCCGATTCTGTTATTGAATCATCTTATCTTTTCTTTCGAATTTGTCTTCGAATCAGAATTCTCTTTGATTTGAGTCCCATCAAAATTTGAATCTCTATCCTTGCTTTGAATCCATTCTTGTATCGTCGAGTGAGAAGTGTATTTGTAAATTTATATTTGAAAATGTTTATATATATATTGTGTTGTTTGAGTTGTTGATGTTGATTTGGGTTTTCGATCGATTCGTCTGATCAACGCTATCGATAGGATTTCTAAAACACTTGAGCAGAGCAAACTGACACAATATTGTTTTCAAATTTGGTAAATGAAATAATTTTGTATGATTATATTATAAATATATAAGTAAAATTTTTCTGAAAAAAAAAGAAGAGGTTAATTAATTCGTTGTTTGAAATAATAATATTGATTATCATTTATTGTTCGATAAATGAATTTATAAACTTGGTTTATAAACTGATTTAGAATTTGAAATGAAATTAAATTAAGAATTGGAGAATTTAGTTTCCAGTGACTTCGAACTTTGGTTTTAAAATTTTAAAGTATATATTATTGAAAGTATTTTCGAATAGAAATCGTTTCCAAGAATTTTAAAATGTTGAAATCATTGCTCTTCTCTTTGTCGCTGGAAAATAATTTCGGTGATGGCGGCCGCATCATCGACGTTCATTTTCGAGTTTCGAAGTGGAGAAACCATTCTGTAGCTTTGCTACGGCTTTGTTTTGAAAAATATTTTGATTTGAATTTCTTCAGTATAATTTGATTTATATATATATATAGGTATCTTATTTTAAAATTTAATTTGATTTGATATAAATATATTATATATATCTCTAAATTTTTTAAAGATTAATCGGAAATCTAATTCTTAAATTTTGTTAAAAGATGATTTTAAATTATAAATAAAACCAAAATTTGAAATAAATATTTAAACTTGAATAATTGAATTGGGAAAATTTTATTTGTATATTGCTCAATTGCATTCTAATACAACTTACCTAAATCATTCAGAAGTTGAATATGTAATTGGATAATATATAATATAAAATTGAATTTGCAAATAAAATTTGAGTGGTTATAATAAATGTTATACACTGAAATTTTAAATTATAAAGATGTTAATAGAGTTAGATAGGATAACAAGTAAACTCAGTTAATAATGAAATAAATTTGTTTTGAAAGAATTAATAAATTTGTTTTGAAAGAATTAATAAATTGAAATTTGATCAATATATGAAAATACCTTGAATTTAAAAGAAATTAATAGATGTAAATTAATTTAAATCGAAACTTTTATGGTTTAAATTAATTTATATGGGATAAATATAGGTGATTAGACATATTATGTAGAATAAATTTAATAATAATTTGGAATAAAGAAGAATTTAAAATTGTTGAAAAAAAATATGATTATAATAAAAGACTATTCAAATTTATGGTTTTAGAAATTGTAAATTGAAGATAATTGGATAATAGGATAATAAATTTAGAAATAGTTGAGATTGATTTTTAGTGAAATCAAATGGATTAAATCAATTATTGAATATCAAATTTAAATTTGAATTTATATGGTTTAAATTAATTGTTATTTTGTATTTCAAATCTGTTTTTCTTTCTGGTTGTTTCTATCCTCCTTCCTCGTTCCTTTTCGGGGACGAAAAGTTTTGAGTGGGGGAGAGTGTAACGACCCGTAAATTTCAACTGTTTTAATAACGTAATTAGTTGAAATTTTATGAAATTTTAAACGATAAAATTTTGAAATAAAAATTTAATATTTGGAATACGTCTAGTTAAACATAGCAACTGGTAAATTTTCGTCCGAAAATATGGAAGTTTATTTCGCGCGTAAATTCACTTCAATTTAATCAGTTAAAAAGCGATGAAAATAAAAATGTTTCCGAAACCTAAATATTTTTACATAGAAAAATTCTAAACCATCTTCTGAGCAAGATGTTAGTTTGTCGTTTTTCCAAATTCGGACATCTTTGGCTCCGTCGATCTTATTTTTCAGTGTTTTTCTTGCATTTTTCGCTAGTTGAAATTTCGAATTTTTATAATTCGATCATACCACTGATATCTGTATATCGTTTCGATCGTCTCATCGTGCCGATCTCTATGGTATATTTATTTCTCTATTTCGGAGCCCGGTGTGCGGTACGATCTGCGAAACGGACAACCGTATCGGTTACCGTATTCAGTCTTTTGGGTTTCTATTCATCTATGTATCGTAAATCAAACAATCGGTGGACTTTTACAATTCCTAGATTTAACAGCTGACGGTCATTATTCTTCGTTACAGATATACAGTATTTTGTATCTGGGTCTGTTGCATTTCCAATAACCGTTCATTTTCCATCGGGTTGAACGTTATAGCCACTAACATTTATTACTTCTTGAATTCAGCTGTAGACTTTTCATTCCCAACGACAACCCGACTTTAGCCTTTTCAAGAAAATTTAATAAGTCGACCTTTATCATTCCCAAACTTTAATTTATTGTTTGGTTGCCTTCACCATCATTTTGTTCTCTGTTTCAAGTCCTTAGATTTCATATTTTAAAGTCTTCTGCCTGCTAATCCCTGAGGCTATGGCCGAAACAAAATAAATAAAAAGTTTTACAGTGAAAGGCTTTCATATTTTTGAAACTAGGCTCCTGCCTGAAGCTACTTCTAGCCCGCGTCCTTGCATCCCCTCGTCAGTGTAACGACCCGGAATTTTGGACCATTCGCATCCATTATAAGTGTATAGGTAGACACTCATGCCGGAGTTGAATTGCTCAAAATACGGCGTTGTTAATTTAAATTTGGCAAAACTGAACATATACAGTAAATAAATAATCACAGATCACAGACACAGAGTAATAAGTGCAGCGGAAATAAAAGAGATAGTAGTTCATGAAGCTACTATATGAATATATAAAATACATCAGAGTTTACAGCAGAAGAGTAATACGATACATCAGAGTTAAACCAGATACAATGGAAGAGTAACACGATACATCAGATACAAATCAGAATGCATCACTGGAATCATCGAATACTGAAAGCAGAATAGATGGCTGGATCTTCAAGCAAAGCTCCAACTTCAAAGGTGAGTCTCGAATACTGGACTACTCAGTCTGACCCGAGCGTAAAGCAAAACACAAAACACTCGAGTCAGGATTAACATTCTTATATTAATAAATTCAACTCAAGTGAAATAGCAATTGAAATACAAGTAACTCAAAGGATGTTGGAATAACCATCCTTTAAGGATCCGTTAAACTATCTACTAGGTAGTAATGTACGCTAAGTAGATAATGTCTATCAGTAATATAAAGATATCAAAGTAGGGTTAAGCAGGGCCCATACACCTCTTAACCTGTTTATTCCCAAAAGCATATACAAGACCGTAGTTTCCCCAAAACCGGAAGTCACCAGAGGGCAATCCATATACTAAAGGTACAAATCAAAATCGTAGTGGTCGCGAATAGGATAATCAGTATGACAAGGTACATGAGGCGATACCAACTAGGATACTAGTAGTTGCCTGATCCGGACTGATGTTGGGCATAGCAGCTACTACCCCAACACCGCGAACAACACTCCCAAATCGAGGGGTGCACCCAAATCGAATCACAAAAGTAATAGATATGGTATCGAAGAAGTGTGTCCGCTAGAGATGGCGATCCTCAATGGCCCGGCGCGGCTCCTGTTTTAGTCATGTCAAGGGTCATCCAAAATCGTTCTCTTTCTTCAGTCAACGCGTTCATCAAAACCATCCACTTCGTTCTGGATCAACACTCCGCGTGTAGTTATTAAAGTGGTTTCGGTTCAGATAGAGAGTATATCCATTACCGATCCTGGTCTCTTTAATAACTTTCGTAATTATTACACCGATTGGTCGTTTATATATTTCAAAACCAAATCAATTTCAATTTCAATTTCAATTCGTAAATCAACATTTCACTTGTCTTTCGAAAACCAATTTCCATACTTTACGTTTCAAACTTTCAAATTATCATTTCAAATCTTATAATTCAAATTCAATTTCTATTTAAACAATCCAAATATTAACTCAAGTTCGAATATAAGTTTCATTTCGAAAACATTTAAATTAATTTAATTTAACATTTAAATCAATTTAAATTCATTTATCAATTTCATTCAATATTCGTTAAGTTACTTTACCATTCAAAACAATTTCTATTAAATTTCCAATTCATTTAATCAATTCTTAAGTTCAACTTCATTAAAACAAAACTTACAATTTTGAATTAAACTAAATTCGTCAAATCAATTCTCCAATTACAGGTCTTACATTAATTCCAAAAATATCACATTTCATTTTTGTTAAAGAAATCCAATTTCACTTATTTACTTCCTTAAATAATTTTCCAAAACTTAATTAATAAAGAAACTCAATTTCAATTCTTTACGAAGTAAAATTCACTTATTCAAAATTCAATTTAATTTAATCATTAAATAATTCAATCTTATTTAATTATTAAATAATTCAAAACTTAATTATTAAATAATTTCAAAGTTTAATAATTTCAAACTTAATTATAATTTCCAACTTAATTATTAAATCATTTCTCAAATTTAACAATATTCTTTCATCAATTACATTTTTAATATTAAATATTCACATTTAAATTTCATTAAAATTCAATTTCCAACTTCGTTTCAAAACCATATTCTTTGTTCAAATAAAATCTTCGTTTATTTTCAAATCAAATTATTGACCAATCGGGTTTTTATTTAATTTTCTATCCTAAGTCAAAGTTCAATTTGGGTATTTATCATTTCAACCCGATTCCAATTCAATTCAAAATCAAAACATATCAAAGGGAACTTGCAGTGTGATAACTGGGATGGTGTCAAAGTAAATAAACAAGCAATAACAACAATCAATATCAATCCAATAATCAATTCAAATAATCCCGAAATAACCGTATTAATTCGCATTGTTATTTGTACGAATTAATATAATTATTTCTAGAATCCACACTATCATTTCATGTAGATTAAAGATTATTACATTACGGTTTTCACTTGTCATCAATTTACAATTTCATACATCATTAGTTTAAGCATCGTACAATTGATGGTTCAAGGTGTAGTTAACAATCCTACGTGTCAATAAATTTAACAGTTAAAG
The DNA here is from genome assembly GCA_030737815.1 of Allium fistulosum. Lineage (NCBI taxonomy): Eukaryota > Viridiplantae > Streptophyta > Magnoliopsida > Asparagales > Amaryllidaceae > Allium > Allium fistulosum. Next base: position 996,342,377 of record CM060903.1, read on the forward strand.
GGGTCATATTATACAAATGTCCGTTAATCAAATTTAACATTTAATTATCCTATATCAAGTTCAATTTCGTACTATTTATCAATTTAACATTAAAAATTTTAACGTCCAATATAAACATCAACAATCAATCAATTATCAGCCAAACTGTATTATCATCGCATAAATAATTAACAGATAATGGTGTCAGGTGTCACAGGTAAACTGATACAGGTAATACAGTGTAAATAACTAACAGCAGCATTTCAATTGTCGTTCCAATGGAAATCAAATTTAATAAATAAAAGAACGTTAATCGTGAGTGAGTGCTCACCTTTCGAGGCTAGAGAGATAGACAACGAAGTTGAGTCATGAAATCCAGGCACGAGTCCAAAACAAACAAGGTTGGCACGAATTCGACGATCAGAGCTGATAAATAGAAATGGACAAAATCAAATCAACATTGGATCGATGACGATAATTGGTATAGATGGACCTATATATAACTATATTGATAAAATCATATTTCAAATTCAATAGATTTCAATTTAAAATATATCTATATATATTTAAAAAAATCTATTATTCAATTTAAACCACGTACATTAATATCAACATCAAATATTTCATATTATTACAACCATTATTTAGCTTTAAAACACGTATCTTAAAATAACGTATATCATAAAATCTGCATCGTTATATACAACTCGGTAACCAAAAATGTGGCAATACACACCTAACTTAAAATATCATGACTCACGCAATGGAAAAATTAGCATACATTTTAATGCAATAGAGTATATGAAAAAATCTTATCTGCTTTTACAAAGAACTGATCTATAGTTTATATAAATATACTTTCATCTTATAACAGATTATAATTTGTATAAAATTCAGATGTAAGTAGCTTTAAATATGATAGCTAACCATAATACTTGAAACTGGGATGAAGTTCATTTATCAAAATTTTAAAATGATGTATACAGACCATCTTCATTTAAGTGCAGACCCTATAACCTAAAGACAAATCTTCCATATAAAACTTATGTGCTGTAAACATAAATATGTATATTATAACACGTATGTACAACACCATTCAGCAAACAAAACAAAACCATACTCTATAAATTTTACAACATATATATACCTAACTAAATATATAGGCTAGTATGTACAAGTGCAGACAATACACATCCCAATCTATACTTAGATATCAGAGAACAAAGCATCCAAAGGTATAGATTTAAAACCAATTGCATTCACTACATATAAATAAGCTTATACTGCAAAAAAAATAAAACGTACCACTAATAAATATTCAAATAATCAAATACAGGGAAGAAAGAGTCAGCGAATGAGCCGGCAACCAAGTTGGCGAGCGGTCAATACGAGGCGGTGGAGAGTGACTGGAAAACAGGGCTGTCTAGGCTAAAGGATGCGGGTACTGGCCAGCACGCGGAGGAAGTGGCGAGGAAGGGGAAGGTCGGATCTGGGTGCTGCTCTGGGTTGCGTGCATGGGCTCGGCAAGGAGATGGAAGGCGGAGGCCGACGCGGAGGAGTTTGGAGCTGCTACCGATGACGGGTGGTGATGGCTCGGTGAAGGTGGGAACGTGCTGAGGTGTAGGCAAAATAACGGTGAAGGTGGGTAACTGAGACTTGGGCAAGGAAATAAATTTTTCTTTGGAGCACGCGGTATAGGTTGGTTTCCAGAGGAGAAAGCAATTAACATTGAAAATAGAAGCTAAGCGTGTGGAACCGAGAATAAAAGAAGGCAGAGGAATCAAAGCGAATGAAAAGAACCAATCAATTAAATTAAATGTTGGGAATAATAAAGGTCACAGTTACATTTCTAGGAAATATGAAAGACACTGACCGTTGCTTTGAACTGGTGGGTAAATTAATGGTCGTAGAAATCAAAAAGGAAGATTTCGAAACCAATACAGAAATCGCTCCGTAGATTTCGCTGTCTCCCGGACTTCAAAACGCAGAATAGAATATTTCGTAGAGATCAGTACGACGAGACGATCAAAACGGTATACAGATATCAGTGGTACGATCATCCGATAAAAATCGATATCGGTACCAGAATACTGCTATTTTGCAGAAAATAAGAACGACGGAGCAATAGATGTCCGAATTTGGAAAAATGATGAACTGATATTTTGCTCAGAAGATGGTTTAGAATTTTTCTATGTAAAAATATTTTGGTTTTGAAAACGTTTTATTTACAACGCTTTTTAACTGATTAAATTGAAGTGAATTTACGCGCGAAATAAACTTTCGTATTTTCAGACGAAAATTTACCAACTGCTATGTTAAACTAGACGTATTCCAAATATTAAATTTGTATTTCAAAATTTTATCGTTTAAAATTTCACAAAATTTTAACTAATTGCGTTATTAAAACAGTTGAAATTTACGGGTCGTTACACTCTCCCCCACTCAAAACTTTTCGTCCCCGAAAAGGAACGAGGTAGGAGAATAGAAACGACCAGAAAGAAAACAGATTTGAAATACAAGATAACAATTAATTTAAACCATATAAATTCAAATTTAAATTAATTTAAACCATAAAAGTTTCGATTTAAATTAATTTACATTTACTAATTGCTTTTAAATTCAAGGTATTTTCCTATATTGATCAAATTTCACTTTATTAATTAACCCTAACAAAATTTATTTTTCAATTATCTTATTATTCTATTTATCTCTATTAACATTTTATAATTAAAATTTAAGTGTATAACATTTATTATAACCACTCAAATTTTATTTATAAATTCAATTTATCTTATATATTATCCAATTACATATTCAACTTCTGAATGATTTAGGTAAGTTGTATTAGAATGCAGTTGAACAATATACAAATAAAATTTTTCCCAATTCAATTATTCAAGTTTAAATATTTATTCCAAATTTGGTTTTATTTATAATTAAAATCACCCTTTAACAAATTTTAAGAATTAGATTTCCTATTAACTTTAAACAATGTAGAGATATATAATATATTTATATCAAATCAAATTAATTTTTTTTTTAATAAGATACTTATATACATATATAAATCAAATTATACTGAAGAAATTCAAATCAAAATATTTTTCAAAACAACCCGTAGCAAAGCTACAGAATAGTATCTCCACTTCGAAACTCGAAAATGAATGTCGATGATGCGGCCGCCATCACCGAAATTATTTTCCAGCGACAAAGAGAAGAGCACTGATTTCAACATTTTACAAATTCTTTGAAAACGATTTCTATTCGAAAATACTTTCAATACTATATACTTTAAAATTAAAAACCAAAGTTCGAAATTATCGGAAACTAATAAATTCTCAAATTTCTGAATTAGATTCATTTCAAATTCCAATCAATTTATAACCAAGTTTATAAATTCATTGATTTATATTATGCAATAGTCAATGGTTTACAAAACAATAAATGAAAATCAAATATTATTATTTTCAGACAACAAATTCATTAACAATTTAATTTCAGAAAACTTATATTTAGATATAAGATAATCATACAAACTTCTATTTTATTTATCAAATTTGAAAACGATATTGTGTCAGTTTGCTCTGCTCAAGTGTGTTGGAAATCCTATCGATAGCGTTGATCAGACGAATCGATCGAAAACCCAAATCAACATCAACAACTCAAACAACACAATATATTTTAAAAAACATTTTAAAATTAATTTACAAATACACCACCTCACTTAACGATATAATAATGGATTTCAAAGTAAGGATAGAGATGGAAATTTGATAGACTCAAATCAAGGAGAATTTTGATTCGAATACAAGTTCGAAAGAAAAGATAAGATGGTTCAATTAACAAAATCGGAAGATGGATAAGCTTATTTAATTCACGGGCAACCTTAACCGGGTCGACCGTGACTTCAAGAATAAGATTGATGCTGAATTCCGAGGTAAATCAACACTCAATCTCAAGAGATGGAATTCAGGTATAGCAGGGAATAGATAGCATCGTAAACCGAGGATACAGAAATCTCCGGTAAATCAATGCCAATTGTAAAGGAGTTTCACCCCTTTACAAATCATTTGAAGTTTGGCGAGACCGCCGATTCATTATAAGGGTCATTCGAAGTGGAGTTATGTGATGCTCCAGAATTGAAAGAAGTCGAATAGTGAGGGACACGAATGAAATTTGGAACCGTAGGGAACGTTCCAAAATTCAAAGGAATCGAATCAAAAGGAAGAGATTGAAACTCGAATGAGAGTGATTCTGTAAATACATTTACCCTATATGTTAAGTTTTTCCTAGAGCTACCAAAGCTCTGATACCAACTGTAACGACCCGGAATTTTGGACCATTCGCATCCATTATAAGTGTATAGGTAGACACTCATGCCGGAGTTGAATTGCTCAAAATACGGCGTTGTTAATTTAAATTTGGCAAAACTGAACATATACAGTAAATAAATAATCACAGATCACAGACACAGAGTAATAAGTGCAGCGGAAATAAAAGAGATAGTAGTTCATGAAGCTACTATATGAATATATAAAATACATCAGAGTTTACAGCAGAAGAGTAATACGATACATCAGAGTTAAACCAGATACAATGGAAGAGTAACACGATACATCAGATACAAATCAGAATGCATCACTGGAATCATCGAATACTGAAAGCAGAATAGATGGCTGGATCTTCAAGCAAAGCTCCAACTTCAAAGGTGAGTCTCGAATACTGGACTACTCAGTCTGACCCGAGCGTAAAGCAAAACACAAAACACTCGAGTCAGGATTAACATTCTTATATTAATAAATTCAACTCAAGTGAAATAGCAATTGAAATACAAGTAACTCAAAGGATGTTGGAATAACCATCCTTTAAGGATCCGTTAAACTATCTACTAGGTAGTAATGTACGCTAAGTAGATAATGTCTATCAGTAATATAAAGATATCAAAGTAGGGTTAAGCAGGGCCCATACACCTCTTAACCTGTTTATTCCCAAAAGCATATACAAGACCGTAGTTTCCCCAAAACCGGAAGTCACCAGAGGGCAATCCATATACTAAAGGTACAAATCAAAATCGTAGTGGTCGCGAATAGGATAATCAGTATGACAAGGTACATGAGGCGATACCAACTAGGATACTAGTAGTTGCCTGATCCGGACTGATGTTGGGCATAGCAGCTACTACCCCAACACCGCGAACAACACTCCCAAATCGAGGGGTGCACCCAAATCGAATCACAAAAGTAATAGATATGGTATCGAAGAAGTGTGTCCGCTAGAGATGGCGATCCTCAATGGCCCGGCACGGCTCCTGTTTTAGTCATGTCAAGGGTCATCCAAAATCGTTCTCTTTCTTCAGTCAACGCGTTCATCAAAACCATCCACTTCGTTCTGGATCAACACTCCGCGTGTAGTTATTAAAGTGGTTTCGGTTCAGATAGAGAGTATATCCATTACCGATCCTGGTCTCTTTAATAACTTTCGTAATTATTACACCGATTGGTCGTTTATATATTTCAAAACCAAATCAATTTCAATTTCAATTTCAATTCGTAAATCAACATTTCACTTGTCTTTCGAAAACCAATTTCCATACTTTACGTTTCAAACTTTCAAATTATCATTTCAAATCTTATAATTCAAATTCAATTTCTATTTAAACAATCCAAATATTAACTCAAGTTCGAATATAAGTTTCATTTCGAAAACATTTAAATTAATTTAATTTAACATTTAAATCAATTTAAATTCATTTATCAATTTCATTCAATATTCGTTAAGTTACTTTACCATTCAAAACAATTTCTATTAAATTTCCAATTCATTTAATCAATTCTTAAGTTCAACTTCATTAAAACAAAACTTACAATTTTGAATTAAACTAAATTCGTCAAATCAATTCTCCAATTACAGGTCTTACATTAATTCCAAAAATATCACATTTCATTTTTGTTAAAGAAATCCAATTTCACTTATTTACTTCCTTAAATAATTTTCCAAAACTTAATTAATAAAGAAACTCAATTTCAATTCTTTACGAAGTAAAATTCACTTATTCAAAATTCAATTTAATTTAATCATTAAATAATTCAATCTTATTTAATTATTAAATAATTCAAAACTTAATTATTAAATAATTTCAAAGTTTAATAATTTCAAACTTAATTATAATTTCCAACTTAATTATTAAATCATTTCTCAAATTTAACAATATTCTTTCATCAATTACATTTTTAATATTAAATATTCACATTTAAATTTCATTAAAATTCAATTTCCAACTTCGTTTCAAAACCATATTCTTTGTTCAAATAAAATCTTCGTTTATTTTCAAATCAAATTATTGACCAATCGGGTTTTTATTTAATTTTCTATCCTAAGTCAAAGTTCAATTTGGGTATTTATCATTTCAACCCGATTCCAATTCAATTCAAAATCAAAACATATCAAAGGGAACTTGCAGTGTGATAACTGGGATGGTGTCAAAGTAAATAAACAAGCAATAACAACAATCAATATCAATCCAATAATCAATTCAAATAATCCCGAAATAACCGTATTAATTCGCATTGTTATTTGTACGAATTAATATAATTATTTCTAGAATCCACACTATCATTTCATGTAGATTAAAGATTATTACATTACGGTTTTCACTTGTCATCAATTTACAATTTCATACATCATTAGTTTAAGCATCGTACAATTGATGGTTCAAGGTGTAGTTAACAATCCTACGTGTCAATAAATTTAACAGTTAAAGGGGTCATATTATACAAATGTCCGTTAATCAAATTTAACATTTAATTATCCTATATCAAGTTCAATTTCGTACTATTTATCAATTTAACATTAAAATTTTTAACGTCCAATATAAACATCAACAATCAATCAATTATCAGCCAAACTGTATTATCATCGCATAAATAATTAACAGATAATGGTGTCAGGTGTCACAGGTAAACTGATACAGGTAATACAGTGTAAATAACTAACAGCAGCATTTCAATTGTCGTTCCAATGGAAATCAAATTTAATAAATAAAAGAACGTTAATCGTGAGTGAGTGCTCACCTTTCGAGGCTAGAGAGATAGACAACGAAGTTGAGTCATGAAATCCAGGCACGAGTCCAAAACAAACAAGGTTGGCACGAATTCGACGATCAGAGCTGATAAATAGAAATGGACAAAATCAAATCAACATTGGATCGATGACGATAATTGGTATAGATGGACCTATATATAACTATATTGATAAAATCATATTTCAAATTCAATAGATTTCAATTTAAAATATATCTATATATATTTAAAAAAATCTATTATTCAATTTAAACCACGTACATTAATATCAACATCAAATATTTCATATTATTACAACCATTATTTAGCTTTAAAACACGTATCTTAAAATAACGTATATCATAAAATCTGCATCGTTATATACAACTCGGTAACCAAAAATGTGGCAATACACACCTAACTTAAAATATCATGACTCACGCAATGGAAAAATTAGCATACATTTTAATGCAATAGAGTATATGAAAAAATCTTATCTGCTTTTACAAAGAACTGATCTATAGTTTATATAAATATACTTTCGTCTTATAACAGATTATAATTTGTATAAAATTCAGATGTAAGTAGCTTTAAATATGATAGCTAACCATAATACTTGAAACTGGGATGAAGTTCATTTATCAAAATTTTAAAATGATGTATACAGACCATCTTCATTTAAGTGCAGACCCTATAACCTAAAGACAAATCTTCCATATAAAACTTATGTGCTGTAAACATAAATATGTATATTATAACACGTATGTACAACACCATTCAGCAAACAAAACAAAACCATACTCTATAAATTTTACAACATATATATACCTAACTAAATATATAGGCTAGTATGTACAAGTGCAGACAATACACATCCCAATCTATACTTAGATATCAGAGAACAAAGCATCCAAAGGTATAGATTTAAAACCAATTGCATTCACTACATATAAATAAGCTTATACTGCAAAAAAAATAAAACGTACCACTAATAAATATTCAAATAATCAAATACAGGGAAGAAAGAGTCAGCGAATGAGCCGGCAACCAAGTTGGCGAGCGGTCAATACGAGGCGGTGGAGAGTGACTGGAAAACAGGGCTGTCTAGGCTAAAGGATGCGGGTACTGGCCAGCACGCGGAGGAAGTGGCGAGGAAGGGGAAGGTCGGATCTGGGTGCTGCTCTGGGTTGCGTGCATGGGCTCGGCAAGGAGATGGAAGGCGGAGGCCGACGCGGAGGAGTTTGGAGCTGCTACCGATGACGGGTGGTGATGGCTCGGTGAAGGTGGGAACGTGCTGAGGTGTAGGCAAAATAACGGTGAAGGTGGGTAACTGAGACTTGGGCAAGGAAATAAATTTTTCTTTGGAGCACGCGGTATAGGTTGGTTTCCAGAGGAGAAAGCAATTAACATTGAAAATAGAAGCTAAGCGTGTGGAACCGAGAATAAAAGAAGGCAGAGGAATCAAAGCGAATGAAAAGAACCAATCAATTAAATTAAATGTTGGGAATAATAAAGGTCACAGTTACATTTCTAGGAAATATGAAAGACACTGACCGTTGCTTTGAACTGGTGGGTAAATTAATGGTCGTAGAAATCAAAAAGGAAGATTTCGAAACCAATACAGAAATCGCTCCGTAGATTTCGCTGTCTCCCGGACTTCAAAACGCAGAATAGAATATTTCGTAGAGATCAGTACGACGAGACGATCAAAACGGTATACAGATATCAGTGGTACGATCATCCGATAAAAATCGATATCGGTACCAGAATACTGCTATTTTGCAGAAAATAAGAACGACGGAGCAATAGATGTCCGAATTTGGAAAAATGATGAACTGATATTTTGCTCAGAAGATGGTTTAGAATTTTTCTATGTAAAAATATTTTGGTTTTGAAAACGTTTTATTTACAACGCTTTTTAACTGATTAAATTGAAGTGAATTTACGCGCGAAATAAACTTTCGTATTTTCGGACGAAAATTTACCAACTGCTATGTTAAACTAGACGTATTCCAAATATTAAATTTGTATTTCAAAATTTTATCGTTTAAAATTTCACAAAATTTTAACTAATTGCGTTATTAAAACAGTTGAAATTTACGGGTCGTTACAGTCAGTCTTCCTTCCACCTCAGCAGCTCCGCCCCTCATGGCCGAGACCCCAGTCCCATCTCCTTCCACACCCATACGACCTGACCGGCCTTTCGCCCACATCCCACCATAGCACCTTCATCCAGCCTCCACTCCAGGCCGAGCTTCGACATAAGCCTGACCATGCTCCTGCTTATTCGTTTCTTCCTCTTCACGGTCTGTATTTTATTCTATGTATACATGTTGTTTATTTTATATTGAATGGCAATATATGTACATATATAATAAACTTTGTTTTTGTTCGCATATTCTATATAGGTTGTATAAGTATTTATATCATTTCGGCAATATATATATTTTCAAGTTTACTGCACGTTGGTTTACAAACTTGGTTCGCAATCTTATATACGTTAGATTTTTTTTAATATGAACTGTTGGTTTCAAAGGGCAGATATTGATTCAAAAGTCTAAATTTCATATGTTCTGAAAACTTAACCTGGGCAGTATATTGATGTTTTACGGTTGGTTATCTGCGTTGGGTTATATATATTCGTTTTAAAAATGTCAATTTTAAGTTATATTTATGTATGTACTAGTTAAGCGTTATGCATGTAGTATTTTACAAGGTTATTTTATATATTTTATTTGGGTTGATATTTCTGTAAACTGTGTAGTTTTATATATCTAGGTGCTTGACTTCTCTAGTACTACTATATATATTAGATATTAAGTTGCCTGACTTTGCTCTATAGTTATATGTAAAGTGAAAAAAAAAAGAGTGTTCTATGTTATAAAATTTTAGATCCAGACTTGTACCGTGTTCTAGTATATATGTTCCTATGTGTTTGATTATAACCTGTCAGTTCAGTAGCACTATTATATGAACAAGTTAATTATTAAATTAAGGTATTATATTTTGTAGGTAAGTGTATATATGTATAGCTTACCTAGATTGGTTATGTAAAGTGTTATATGAGTTCGTATTATATATAGTACAGTTTGAATGTGTTCCGGTAATTATATAATATAATATGTATATGCTTTAAAATTTATATTGATTGTCAAGTATACATAGATTTTGTTTAAATACATGTCTTAACTTAAGTATTTGTTTTGGAGGGATGTAATAAAATAATAAGATAATTTACTGTTCATTTCTATTAAGATGGTTCTGAATTCGTTTATCAATCCCTATTTATCAGCTTTGTTCGTCAAATCGCGTCCATCTAGCTTTGATCATCGAATTGTGCTTGAATCCGTAACTCAATTTCAGCGTCCGCATTTGTGTTCGTATCTGTGTCATCTCCTGTTCTCTCTAGCCTCGAAAGGTGAGCACTCACTCACGATTAACGTTCTTTCATTTATTAGATTTGATTTCAATTGAAACGACAATTGAAATATGCTGCTGTTAGATATTTATACTGTTATTACCTGTACCAGTTCACCTGTGACATTTGACACCATTATCTGTTAATTATATATGAAATGATAATCCAGTTTGGTTGTTAATTGATTGATTGTTGATGTTTATATTGGATGTTAAACTGTTAATGTAAATTGATAAATAGTATGCAATTGAACTCGATATAGAATAGTTAAATGTTTAAAATTGATTAGTTAAATTTGTATAATATGACCCCTTTAACTGTTAAATTTATTGACACGTAGGATTTGTTTAAATTGCACTTTGAACCACTGAATGTATGTTGTTAAATGGATGATGTAAGAAATTGTAATAGATGACAAGTGAAAACCGTAATGTAATAATCTTTAATCTACATGAAATGATAGTGTAGATTCTAGAAATAATTATATTAATTCGTACAAATAACAATGCGAATTAATACGGTTATTTCGGGATTATTTGAATTGATTATTGGATTGATATTGATTATTGTTATTGCTTGTTTATTTACTTTGACACCATCCCAGTTATCACACTGCAAGTTCCCTTTACTATGCTTTGTTTTGAATTAAATTGGAATCGGGTTGAAATGATAAATACCCAAAAATTTAACTTTGACCTAGGAAAGAAAATTAAATAAAACCAGATTGGTCAATAATTTGATTTAAAAATAAAACGAAGATTTTATTTGAATAAATAATATGGTTTTGAAATGAAGTTGGGATTTGAATGTAACGAAAGGAAAATGTTTATATGTAAATATGAAATAAAATATTAACAATGTAATTGATGTAAGAATGTTGTTTAATTTGAGAAATGATTGAATTAAGTTTGAAATGATTTAATAATCAAGTTTGAAATTATAATTAAGTTGAAATTATTAAACTGTGAAATGATTTAATAATTAAGTTGAAATTATAATTAAGTTGGAATTTTAAAACTTTGAAATTATTTAATATTTAAGGTTTGAATTATTTAAAAATTAAATAAGATTGAATTATTTAATGATTAAATTGAATTGGATTTTTAATTAAGAAAATTGGACTTTTGAATAAGTGAATTTACTTCGTAAATAATTGAAATTGAGTTTCTTTATTAATTAAGTTTTGGAAATTTATTTAAGTAAGTAAATAAGTGAAATTGAATTTCTTTAACAAGAAATGAAAATGTGATATTTTTGGAATTAATGTAAGACTTGTAATTGAAATAATTGATTTGACGAATTGAATTAAATTCAAACTTGTAAATTTTGATTTAATGAAGTCGAACTTAAGAGTTGATTAATAAATTGGAAATTTAATAGAAATTGTTTTGAATGATAAAGTAACTTAACGAATAATTGAATGAAATCGATTAATGAATTGAAATTGATTTGAATGTTAAGTTAAATTAATTTAAATAATTTCGGAATGAAACTGATATACGAACTTGAATCAATATTAGAAATTGAAATTGAATTATAAGATTTTGAAATTGTGAATTTGGAAGTTTTGAAACGTAAATATTGGAAATTGGTTTAGAAGGACAAATGAAATGTTGATTTATGAACTCTGATTGAAATTGTAATTGATTTGGTTTTTGAAATATATAAACGACCAATCGGTGTAATAACTACGAAGGTTATTAAAGAGACCGGAATTCGGTTATGGATATACTCTCTATCTAAACCGAAAACCACTTTAATAACTATACGCGGAGTGATGATCCAGAATGAAGTGGTTGGAATGATGTACGTGATGACTGAAGGAAGAGAACGATAATGGATAGCCTTGACACTTGTGTCAAATTGGAAATGACTAAAACAGGAGCTGTGCCGGGCCAATGGAGGATTGATACCTCAAGTGGACACACTTCTTCGAACTACTTATACTTGTTGTCGATTGGTGCACCCTTGATTTTGGGAGTGTTGTCTCACGGTGTTGCGGGCGCTGCGGCGTTGCGTTCTCACCAGTCCGGATCAGGCGAACGGTAGTATCACTACCTTGGGTATAGCCTCATGTGCCTTGTCATACTTGTATTCCATTTATGCGCGACCACTACGAATTTGTTTTGTACCTTGAGTATATGTATTGCCCTCTGGTGACTTCCGGTTTTGGGGAAACTACGGTCTTGTATATGCTTGTGGGAATAAAAATGTGTTAAGGGTGGAATGGGCCATGACTTAACGCTATTTTGATATCTTCTTATATTACTGATAGACATTATCTACTTATCGTACACTACTACATAGTAGATAGTTTAACGGATCCTTAAAGGATGGTTATTCCAAACATCCTTTGAGTTACTTGTATTTCAATTGCTATTTCACTTGAGTTGGATTTATTAATATAAGAATGTTAATCCTGACTCGAGTGTCTTGTGTTTTTGCTTTACGCTCGGATCAGACTGAGTGGTTCAGCTCTCGAGACGCACCTTTGGAGTTGGAGCTTTGCTTGAAGATCCAGCCATCTATTCTGCTTCCAGTATTCGATGATTCCAGTGATGTATTCTGATTTAACTCTGATGTATCATATTACTCTTCTGTTGTAAACTCTGATGTATTTTATATATTCATATAGTAGCTTCATGAACTACTATCTCTTTTATTTCCGCTGCAAATTATTACTCTGTGTCTGTGATCTGTGATTATTTATTTACTGTATATGTTCAGTTTTGCCAAATTTAAATTAACAACGCGGTATTTTGAGCAATTCAACTCCGGCATGAGTGTCTTCCTATACACTTATAATGGATGCGAATGGTCCAAAATGGCGGGTCGTTACAAACCCCTAAGTATGTCTTTCCATTTAATTACAAAAATTCCCAAAAAAAAGGACATTTTAAAGTGCTCATATAGCGAGCATATAGCGACCTTCTTCTTGCTAAAACATTTTGCAACTTTGTTTCACAAGTTAATGAATTATTTAAACTTTCATATTTTTCTAGTAATAAGTACACTTATATTACTTATTAAAAATTCAAAGAAGCCACTAGGATGTCCATCAAAGTTGACTTTGAAAGTTGTCGAACACAAAGCATTTTCAAAGTGCATCCACAACGACATTTTCGTTTCTAACTTTCACAATTTCTATAACTTTCCAAACCATTTATTTATTGTTCCACACATTAAAATGTTTGTAGAGAACAACAAAGTCAAATTATCTCAAGTTAAGTTCATAAATCTTCACTTTACACAAGTTAAAGTTAAGTGATATCGAAGTGCGCTTATAGCGACTACTCTCGCTTTAAACACTTTCAAACATACTTCAATTCAACACACAAACCAACCAAACATGTAAACACAATATGTAATCATTCCATTGTGAATAAACTCACCAAATACATGCCAAAAGAATAAAAAAGCATCCAAGAACCAAGAACTGCTTTCTACCATCTTCAAACACATAAAATCCAACCTTTATCACATCCAAGTCAAGCAAAGCCTCCCCTTCACCATCCATGCTCACGGCCTTACAAGGAAACCCATCTACTCTTTGTTTCTTCCACTTTTGACTTTAGATCTAAGCTTCCTAAGGTGTTGGTGAAAGTTTGGTGGAGTTTGGAGAAGATTTGAACTAATTAGATAAAGATTAATGAAGAACAAAGTGGATTAGTGCTAGTCCACTTCCACCATTTTTATTCTTTTGTTATTTTCAAGATTTTATGAATTAATGAATAAACATCCATGCCTAAACCCCTCCTTTTGCTATCTAAAGATCCCCACATGTGCCTTGCATGCTTTTTACATTACATGAAAATATCTCTTAGTGAATTACCCTTTTACCCTTACATATAAAATATCTTCCCATGACATCACCCATGACATCATCACAATATTTTATTTCCATAAATGGTGAAATAATTTTATTTCCTAAGCAAATAAGTGTGTCTAGAAAAAATTTTGAACAAACTTTTCACGAGTAAAAAGTTGTTTATCGATATTTATTCAAATTAGTTATTTTTGTAAACATTTTTCCAAAACAAGTTTACCATCGTTAATTGTAACTTAAAAAGGGGTTAACAAGGTTATTAAATTACTTTAGTCATATTTAATCCAAGATTCAAATATTTTAATAATTTAGATATTTAAATGCGAAGAGCTCGAAATTCTGGGTCATTACATTTTCCCTCTCTTAGAATATTTCATCCTTGAAATTCCGATGCGAGCAACAAAAGGAACAATAGAAATACTTAATAGTATTCAAACTTACTAGCAAATAAAGCTTATGGTTTGCCCAAGTTCAAAAATTCTCTTATCGCGCAAGGATGATAAATAATCTGTTATGCATTCCTCATGCTGAACGGCCTCATGTTATTACTTAGTCGAATATTTATGCTACCCTATAGAAAATCAAAGAGTCATTACCTAACCCCTCCATAAGCCAATAAAACATAGCATGCATACACTAAAGCCCGTACAAAGTACAGGGATGGTCTGGAGCAATATCTGATCTGAATACTTGCTCGATCGCATAAATTTCCACTTCTAAACTAGTATAGTCCACCTAACCTCTCTAGTGCGAACTCCGATCAGGTTTGTTGATTATAAACTTTCGTTCTCCTTACATAGTCATGTACTATGATAGAAAACCTCGAGATCATATCAAAAATTCGTATCGAGTGTTCGCCACCAAGAATCAAGTGAAAAATCCTTGTTTGGACCGGTGTAAACCACCTCCGAATCATGTATTCGAATCCTAGATCAAGGACTGTCATGCGAATAAAACGATCTACGTACAACTTACGTACTTTATTCTATTGGTTTCTACCCACGATAATTTCTTTATATCACATTCTTTTACACAAATAGTATATCTAATGCAATACTAAAACCATTTATGAACCATTTCATAAAAACATTACTCCAAGTTTATAAACAATTTATAACTTAAGTTTATACTCGTATAATACTCCACTACATCCTAAGAGTATATACAAAACATCAAATTCATTTTACTTAACAAGTATGTTCAACCATCTAAACTTGTTTTAACTTACTACCTTTCGAATTAAAGTGTTATGTAAACTTAACTTTATATTTCCAAAAACAACTAACTCCAAGTTCTATAATGATTTGGAAGTTTCTGACGGTCCAAAATCGAAGATAATTCCATTTCATTTTAACAAATGAAAACTACCAAATAGGCACAATAAACATGATGCACATAACATGCGGCCTTGATGCACAGATACATGTGTCTAATAAAATAACTTATCAAAGTTTCCTGTTATTTATAAAACACACTTTACCCAAAAAGGGAAAATATGAAAAGTTCCAATATTTATTCTGGGCTATGCCACTACCACTCGAGCACCCTACATAATATACATATAAAACATTTTTACGCAAAAGTTTATATCAAACTTCTTTCAAAAAAAACTTAAGAACTAAACACCAGGTTTTATTTTAAATCATTTTGAAATAATAATATATACACATATCTTTTGTATATTAAATCATACTTCGAGATTAAACCAAAATTTATTTTTCTAACACAACTTTATAGCATCCCCCACTTAGAAATCCAAAAATGAATGTCGATGATGCTGCAGTCATCACCAAAATTATTTTTAAGCAACATAAGTGAGTTCGGTACATCCAAATCATACATTTAGGACTTAACCTAAAATCATTTCCAAAGCGGTATTAAATACTTTGTAAATATTTCTAAATACCATGATCTCAATTTCATAAAACAATTTCCCAAATATATACTTTCAATTAATACTACTATTATTTTACGAAAAACTTGAAAAACATTTTCAAAGACATCGGGATTTAAGTTCTCAAAATATCTATTTAAATCCTCTTTGTTTATAAATCATATTTTATAAACAATACTTATATAAAACCACTTGCTTATATAAAACCTTTTCACAAATGTTTGCTTACAAAATACCTTATCTTTCCATTAGATTATAGTAAACATCTTTTATTAAAGTTAACTTTTAACCTATCATTACTACCGAATGCCTTATAGTTAAACTTTGAAACTCAATTCATATGGTGTTCATTTTAATGTACCCTCCAATTACTGTCCACCCAACCAATGCAATAGAAGGTAACACTACTCATAAACTAGTCGATCACAAATCAACAGTTAACAAACAATAGTTAATGCTCACAAACTGGCCGAGCATAACTAATAAGTCAACAAATGATAATAATGCTCATAAACTGGTCGGGCATAGCTAAACTAATTAATGAGGGGTAATGAATGAACATCATTAATCCCTACATTAATTAAACAATACTATCAACTTATACTTATATAAGTTACCTTATATAAGATCTTTAATTTTCGTAGTTGGAATTACTTTTAAGGCATATGTTTATAACAAGTACAAAAATGCTTTCATATGTATAATACACTCAACTTATAATAGGGCATTCCATTACCGTATCTCCTAATGAGTCATACCCAACCAAAGCCAAAGTTCTTGCTTAACCTTCAACTCTAATACCAAATGGAACGATCCGCCTTTTCGACCCCCAAATGTCAACACTAATGCATCCATGTTATTCTTATGCCGAGCATCCAAGTGCCGGAAAGGCATATTGTTAGGGTAAAATAAAAAGAAAAAAAAACAGAATAAGAAAGGAATACAATATTAGAATCCCACAACGGAACAATAATATATAATATCAAAAGACAGTACAAACTGCCATTCTAAGATACATAGCATTTCAGAGTTACAATTCTAAATACTATCATCAGCTTGGACAGTTATAACAACATGTCCACACAATTGGTGATACATACATAATAGTAATGCAACATAAATAAGATAACTACGGTAGGTGATACATCCAGCCCATTTCCTTGAGCTCCAATGAACATCAAGGAAAACCTGCCTTTCTTAGACTACCTAAAAGAATATACGAGGAATTTAGGGAAAACAAAAATTACGCGTCAAACATAAGTATGATATGAGAAACTCAAGAAATACGTAGCTAGCATATAATAGTACTTTTGAGACTGCATGGAATGCCATAATGGTTATCCCCTCAAAATAACCATCATATAATAAGTACATAAGGTGATATAATAGATAATAACTAGGGTCTATGATATAAATCAAACAAATAGCTATGATGCTTACGTTATTCACACTACGACAATACTGAGGTTCAATCAAAACTGCTAAGGTACGTTCGCATAATGGATTTTCTATGGAGATCTCTTTGGTCTAGCCGAATCCAAACTCTATGATAAGGATAAAAAGCTACCTTTCGAGCATCGTAGATCTCTAGATTGGATATACCATAAAGTAAATGCAACGGGCCCATCGCTTGAACACTTTCGTGAACCATATGGAATCAAGTATCAATAACTCCTGCACACAACATATAGATAAGCATACTCTAGATATGGAGTTGATATACCCTTATGAGTCAACAAAACCCGAGATTGTGCATCCTACTCTGTCTTTAGCGATTTCAAATGTCAAGGTCATGTTCGACGTCTTTCACAAGAGTCTTCACCACTCAAACAGAACACAAATCCCCAAGTGGATTTCAGCATCTCGAATAGACTATGATTCCCTACATGGATTCGAGCATCTCGAATAGATCTCGAATCTCCGCATAGATTACAACATAAGTCTTTCGATGAATGCTAACGATGACCTCTCCCTTGGGCTTAACCTCGGGATAAATAGTTCAACTATATAGCATTCTACTTTACAACCGCTTCTAAAACA
This sequence comes from Allium fistulosum, assembly GCA_030737815.1. Classification (NCBI taxonomy): domain Eukaryota; kingdom Viridiplantae; phylum Streptophyta; class Magnoliopsida; order Asparagales; family Amaryllidaceae; genus Allium; species Allium fistulosum. The sequence continues at coordinate 996,360,592 of CM060903.1, forward strand.
CAGAAACCATATATCAGTTTTGAAGTGGTTTTTGATAAGTAAAACACTTATCGATTCCGGTCTCTTCAAAACTAATTCGAAGAATTTACGGTCAAGTTTGATGGTCGACTAGTTGACTATCAAGTTCAAAATAGACGATCGCATATGAAAATCAAGTCTCGTATACTTATCACGTTTTCAACTTTTTCGTCTCATACAATCCGTCAGTCAAGAGTGAAGCTGGTAGATTAGAGAACTATTGCTATTAAGCCCCACATGAACATCAGTCTTAACTCTCACAGATAGACAAGCCTACTCATCAGCTTTTAGTGCTAAGTATAGGACTAAATACTTTCTATAAACGAATAAACACATAAAATACGATCAAGTTACACAAACCATGATTAAGTCACATGAGCGACTTCTAATCCCTTTTTTAGTTAATTAATCCTTTTATTAATTAAAACATCTTTTATTGGTAAAAAATTCTTTTGTCTAATAAAACTCCGTTTATCAATTTCTACTATTCATTTGTATTCTTTAAATAATTCAAAATGTATTCACATTACAAAAATATGGGCTTTTAATAGCAATAATACATAACGTTTCCGCCTATCATCTTTAAACGTTGTGAAACGAAGGGTTTTCTATGCTATCAGATAAAGAAATACTGTGTACTCAACGCTGTATAATGAAAAAGGCGGCAAATAAATTCTTTTGTGCGGGAACTAGAAAATGCGCATATTGCTCTTCTCCTCTATCCTCCAGAAAACAACCCTTCTTTCACTTCATCACCTCTAGAAAACAACCAGACTGCTCTCACAAAATCCCTAAACCGCAACATTGAACCGCAAAATCCCTAAATCAGAAAATTCCCAAACCAAAAATTTTTGAATCTTAAAATCGCCAAATCCCTAAACTTCCATCACTTAGTTTGGATCTTCAAATTGCCAAATTGCAAAATGGCTAAATCGCCAATTGGCATCTTGAATTTTACTCTTCCATCACTCAGATTCAATCTATCATTCAAGTAAGGAATTTAAAATAATTTATGTGTTTTGCAATAAATTTATGCAACAAGTTTCCACCATGTAGGGTTACATCTCCTAGAGCTATCGCTTTAATTCAAAAGGTGCTTCTTCTGCTTAGGTTCTCCTTGTATGTCTTTGTGAGGTATTTACTTATCTTGTATGTTTCATTCACCATACTGAAGTGTTTCAGTTTCACTATGCTCTGTAATTTGTTGCACTATGTTAATGCTACCATTCTTTTCAGCATCATAATTTTCACTTATTGATTATGTATGTAACATCCTGTATCTAGAGGCCAAAAGCTAAGCGCTACAGATGCTGCAGCCATCCATAGTATTAACTTCTGGTGACAAAATACGGTAATGCTAATGGTATCCACAATATCAGAAGCACTTGAATATGAACAAATTCACAGATTTCCAAAAACAACATTTTACTGATTACATTTCAAAACAAATTCATATCCAAATTACATAATCTCATATCGTTTCCCAAGTAAAGATTGAATGTAACATTACAAAAATACGCCAAGAGCGACATATGGTGATGCCCCCTTGGTTGATCAGAGTCAATATAGTCATATCTGACTTAATATACACAGCGGAATCAAAACAAAATAAAACTATAACTCCCAATTAGTTATCCTCCGCCACCTGCTCATCTCCGAAAGTTTTATTCGCCAAAATTTCTAAAACCTATAAACCTTAACCCTCAGCCTACTCAAATCAATTTTGAGCACCCGAGATTTTAAGGGGTAACAAAAACTTCAAGTCAAACATAAAGCCTGGTGTGAATAATACGGTTACATCTATGTTTACCAATATTAAGTGAGACCACGCCACTTAGCGGAACGAGTGTTCCCTCACTAATATCCTTTTCAAAACATATATTTTGCAAATCTTTTCCTGCAACCAAACTGGTTAATCAAACTGATCATAATAATAATAGCAATATCCGTTATGCTAAAAACATGTAATAAATGGACTATCTGTCCGAAATTTGGGCTAACTGCCCACAAACTGGACTAACTGTCCCTTTGGCTGACTCGGGCCCACCAGATAAAATATCAAATGGTCTAAACATCTGTTAGACAAAACTTCTGGACGGTCTGTAATTAACTTACTTCTCCAAGGGTCAACTGATCCTAATGGTTTTGCAGGCTAACCAATAACCTATCTTTGTACACAAATATTCCTTTCTGTGTGTAACCCACATTTTAGTCTTACCTGTGACTAAGCCCCACACACTGGAATTCTGGACTAAATTAGCTAGGGGCTAATAGCTAATGAGCATAGGGCGCGACCCTACACAAGTCCTATCTGGTCTTCTAATCTAAGTCATTTACATAGGGTTAACTACCCTTCATCTTTTCCTTGAAACCTTTTCAAAATGATTTAACCTTTTAAAATCATACTTATACAACGAAAATACATTCATAGTTTTACTCTAAGTTGTTTTTCCATGTTATATATATTTTACTCAAAATAATGTTGATGAATTTTAATAAGGATTGGCTATCATTTTAAAACAAGTTAAAACCCTTTTTAACTTGAAAATACTTAGGCTATATTGCCTAGTTAACACATTCGAAACCTTTGCTTAAAATCTTTAAACAACCCTTTCGAAACCCTTGAAAGTAACCCTTTTGAAACCACTAAAAGTACCCCTTTCGAAACCATTAAAATCCTTTCTTTCGAAAGCTTTAAAACATTAGACATCCTTCTTTAAAACCTTTAAATATTGCCTTTCGAAAACATAGGAAAAACCTCTCCTTTCAGCCCTTTCAAAACCATAGGGAACCACCCCTTCGAAACCATTCATTAAAACCCTTTCGAAAGCATTAATATACTAAAACTTTCGAAAGCCTTAGGGTTCAATTTAAAACAAGTGGAAACCTTTCGAAACCATTCAAAAATTTACCCCTGCGAAACCTTTGAAAACTGTTTCGATCGAAACCCTTTGGAATATGCCTTCAAGTAGAGCAAAAGGATCAGAAACCCATTAAAGTCGAAAGCCTTCCTTTCGAAATCATTCCTAAGTAAAGAAGTGATGGTGTCGAAACCATCCCTTTAAAAGCATTGGAGAAGTGGTCAAGTTTAAAAAGCAAAGCAAAACAAAACAACCCTTTAGAAACCCATCTGAGTCGAAAGGTAGAAAGCGGCAGTCAAAAGGCTTCGACTTAGTCGAGAGCAATCATTTAAAACAAAAGCACAACCCAATCGAAACCATTTCTGTAAATCCATTTGAGCTAGTCGAAAGCTAACCAAGTCGAAAGCTTCTTAGTCGAAAGCAAGCAGGCGTATTTTTCTTTTAAAAGCAAAGTAATGCCTCAACCCCTTCGTAACCCCCGGTTTCGACCCACTACCTTTCGCCTACATCCAATTCACTACGTACCAGTTCCCTGATACCATGTACATTGGTTTCAACTATGTCGGAAGCGAAGCTAAGGAGGCGGAACCTGGTGCTAAAAGCATCGAAATAGTGAAAAAAGTGTAGATTAGTCCTTTTAAACTATTTCTTTGTACCTAACCTGCCTTGTTTGTTAAATTGTGATTGGTTGCAAGTTTCTCTTTTTTAAAAGTACTGCCGACTTTCCAAAAATAAAAGTTTGAATTTATTTACAAAAATCCCCTTCTCTTTTTATAAATATATAAAACATTTAAGTCGCATACCTTAAATAATTTTATATATCCATTAAAACACTTAGGAAAATTCTACAAAATTCCTGAAAATCACTTTTTATATGTTTTCTAACATATATTAATTTCTGGCCCAAACCATTAATTATTTAACTGTAAATAATTTTTAATCCAAAATAACATTTTCTTCACTAGAAAATTCATATAAAATCCTCATAAATTCAGAAAATTCTGAAAATTGAAACCCATCTCTAAAATATCATTTGGATCTGTATAAAAATTCACAAGGCATTTGGATACACGGCCAAGTTTTAGGGATACAGGAATGGCCTCTTTCCTAATTTACCCCTCCTCTTATTTCATTTTAACCCTTCTTTTAATTCATTGGTTAAATGGCACGGTTATCCCTTAATAAAATCAAATCTCAATCCTCTAATCAACACATTATTTTAATTTATTTAACTAATTAAATATCCTAAATAATGTTACCAATAATATGGGGTGTTACAAACTCTCCTCCTTAAAGAATTTCGTTCTCAAAATTACAATAAGGTACACAAAAAATTAATCAAAGAGGTAAAACATACCATCAAGCAAGTCATGATAAGTATCTCAAATCATGCTTTCAATCTCCCAAGTATAGTCCTTGTCATCGTCGCTCCACTAGACTTTGACTAATCTAACCGTCTTGGTTCTAAGCCTCTTCTCATCTCTTGCAACGATACGAATCGGCTTTCTCACTATAGTCAAGTCCGGTTCTACTACTAAGTCCTCTAGCACAGTCGATGCAATTGTAGTCTCCACTCCAGGTCCTTAACACACTTTCTGAGATGAGAAACATGGAAAACATCGTGGACTCCTGCCAAACTGCTCGGTAACTCAACTCTATATGCGAGTTTCCCGATCCTCTCAATAATACGAAAAGGTCCAATGAATCTTGGTGCTAATTTTCCTGATTTCCCAAATCTAATCACACCCTTCATCGGTGACACCTTAATGAAAACCTAATCTCCAACTGAGAACTCTAAATCTTTCTGTCTTTTATCTGCATAACTTTTCTGCCTAGACTGAGCCTCCTTCATTCTAGCCTGAATGACCTCAATCTTTTCTGCAGCTTCTCTGACCAAATCTGGACCAAGAACCAACCTATCCTCGGTCTTTAACCAACATACGAGAGATTTGCATGGCCTTCCATACAAAGCTTCGAACTGTGCCATCCTAATACTAGTCTGATAACTGTTGTTATACGAAAACTCGACTAAATGCAAATGGTCCTCCCATGATCCCCCGAAATCTAGAACACAAGCTCTTAATAAATCTTCCAATACTTTGTTAACTCTTTCTGTTTGCTCATCCTTTTGGGGATGGTAAGCGGTGTTCATCTTGAGCTTGGTTCCCAAAACTTCCTGTAGACTCTTCCAGAACTCACTAGTGAATAAGGAATCTCTATCACTAACTATACTACTAGGAATTCCATGCAGTCTAACTACATTCTTCATAAACAACTTCGCTAATACATGTGCCGTTCTGGTTGACTTAACTGGAATAAAATGGGCACTCTTGGTCAATCTGTCCACTATAACCCATATACTTTCATTTCCTCTGTTCAACCTTGGCAACCCATCAATAAAATCCATATAAATAGAATCCCATTTCCATACTGGGATATCTAATGGCTAAAGCAATACACTTGCCTTTCGATGTTCAGCCTTTGCCTGTTGGCAAATCAAGCACTGGTTTACCCATAAGACAATATCCCGCTTCATACCTTCCCAGAAGAAACTTCTCTTCATATCCTGATACATCTTAGTACCTCCTGGATGAATAGAGAACTTCGAACGATGTCATTCCTCCAAGACTTCCTTCCTTATGTTTCCTATACCCGGAACACATAATCTTCCTTTCTTTCTTAATCACCCATTCCGGTCAAGACTGAAATCTCTCAAGTCATCGCTCTCACTTCCTTCCCTTAACTTCCTAATCCGTTCATCTAACACTGGATCCTCCTCCTGTTTAGAAGCAATCCTTTCGATCATCACTGGTCGAACTTCCAAACAAGATAACACTACAGTCTCTCCGCTAGACCTAACCACGGATCTCCACTGCACCCTGCAATCTGCTAACGCTTCCAAATCTTTCCACTCAGCAATCATCGCCAACACTACATTTTGATGTTTCCTGATAAGCATCTCCAACCTTGTTGCCTTTCCCTGGTGTGTAATCAATCCCAAAATCATAAGCGGCTATAAACTCTAACCATCTCTGATGTCTCATGTTCAACTCCTTTTGAGAGAACAAATACTTCGGCGACTTATGATCGGTATATAACTCAAACCTCTCTCCCAAAAGGTAATGTCTCCATACCTTCAAGGAAAAAATCACTGTAGTCAATTCCAAATCATGCGTCGGATATCTGACCTCGTGTGGGTTAAGCTGTCGAGAAGCATAAGCAATCACTTTACCTCTCTACATCATCACAGCTCCTAATCTTGTTCCACATGCATATGTATAAACCACCAAATCCTGATTCCCTTCCGGAACAACCAACATAGGTGCATGGGTCAATAAGTGTTTTAAACTCTGGAATGCTTCCTCACACTTATCTGTCCACACAAACTTCACATCCTTTCTCGTTAGCTTGGTCATCAGTGCTGCCACTACAACAAAAAGACCCTACGATAGCGTAGGAAAAATGCTATTAAAGCCTATGATAGCAGTTTGATAAACGCTGTATAACAACATATTATTAAAAATAGTGGACAATTCATAGCGCTAAAACAACTGCTATAAAAAGTTTGCATATTATAGCGCAAATCATCTGCTATCTTTCTTTCTAATATAGCACTGATAATCCACTATAATACAAGTTAATAGCATATTCTAAACGTTGTACATTGACATGTTAACGTAGATGTCGGACTTTTCACAGCACTAATAAACCGCTATAAAACATTAGCAACGAAAGCGCTTATACTATGTTATGATAAGTTCTGTTATAGCGGTTATGGGCCTGTTATACATTATTTTTTATAGCGCTTATTATGATACCATAGCGTTCTTTATGTCAAATGCATGTAATATTGATAGATTTAATAGTGGTTATTCAACGCTATTAAATAACTATTAACACTTTTTAAGCGTTATGGTTTCTTTTCACGGTTCTAATGTTTCCTGCTTCTTAATTATAAATTACAATATTCAATACTATTCAAAATAACATAAAATCATTTAAATAATGCAAGAATCATAGAAGATAATAAACATAGAGATGTAACATGTTATACTAAACATACAAAATATTCATACATACAATGTCTCATAATTTAAACCACAAAAACCAAAACATAGAGATGTCACTAACAAATGACCCTAACATCGTCGACTCCATAGAATTTTCAGTCATTTTGATGCATCTGTTATCCTCCAGATCTTCTAACCAACCTAAATAATAAATAATGTATAAATACATTTTGGATATTCCTTATGAGCGCATTAAAAGAGGGTGAAAAAATTACGTCAAATGATAATTTACTATTATTATAATACCTTGATAGATATGGATTTACAGTCTCACCTTCAGCATCCTCCAAACCATAGTAAGATGGTTTTATCACCTGCAATATACACATAATGTATGTTGTATAATCATTCCATATAAAACTAGATCATCATAATTTAATTTTATAAATAATTACATCATATGAACTAAAGGAGAAAGAGCACTGAATTTTAACTAACCATTGTAATACAGTTGTACTCAAGTCCATATAACAAAAAAGTTAAGTTTACACGCTGCTACAGACTAAACAAGTTATGACAATTAATATGATTAATATACTATCCTATTTGTTTGAAAGAGAACACTGAAATACAAACCTAATAAAGAGAAACACCATCTAGTTCAAAATTTGTACAAAAATTGTCAAAGAACAATGACTAACCCAATCCATGGGTAAAAACAAAACAATATATTTGTGTACACCGTAAATAATAACAACATGCTATCATCCAGCATGTGCTAAAGAAACACTATGAATCATATATACCAAAGGTAGGATACACTTTATAAATACAAAATAAAGTATTATTATCATAAACTTAGTTAATTTTCATACGCGTTAGTTAAATTATTATTATTATTATCAACTTAATTAATTTTTATAAGCTTATTTAATTTTTATATAACATAATAAATGAAGTTAATTTTTATAATTTTAGTTTTATTATTATAATAATTATTATATAATTTAGTTAATTTTTATAAAACTTAGTCAACTTGGTTCATATTTTATAATTTATTATTATTAATATTATAAACTTAGTTAGTTTTTATAAAACTTATAATTAATTTATTACTGTTTCGCTGTTGTTGTTGTAGTAGTAAAATTAGTTAATCTTCATAAACATTAGTTATTATTATTGTATTATGGGGTTTTGGACCAATGGTCCCTATTCTTAAAGCTCGTGCACAAAAAGTCTCGACCTATAAATTCATGTAAATTAGGTTCTTGTTTTGTTAATTTTTACCAAATTGTCCCCTTTCGGAAAATCGGCCCAGCATGGAAATCAGGGGCAAAAGTGACATAAATTAGCCAAAAACTAAAAATAGGGATCTAATTTTTATAACTTTTTCAGGATGGACTATTCTTCCATCATCTTTTAATTCTAGGAAGTTGAGAGTCATTCCTTGTTGTATTATTACATAAATTTAGTTAATTCTTATAAACTTAGTTAATTGTTGTTATTATATAAATTTAGTTAATTCTTATAAACTTAGTTAATTATTATTATTATATAAATTAAGTTAATTTTTATAAAACTTAGTTAGCTTAGTTAATATTTTATAATTTATTATTATTGTTGTTAGTATCATTATTACTATAAACTTAGTTAGTTTTTTTAAAAAAAATTATAGTTAATTTATTGTTATTTATGGTTGTTGTTAGTATTATTATTACAAAATTAGTTAATTTTCATAAACATTAGTAATATTATTGTGTTATTATATAAATTTAGTTAATTTTTATAAAACTTAATTAACTTAGTTAATATTTTATAATTTATTATTATTCTTATTAGTATCATTAATATTATAAGCTAAGTTAGTTTCTCTAATACTTATAGTTAATTTATTATTATTATTTATGATTGTTGTTGTTGTTAGTATTATTATTATAAAATTAGTTAATTTTCATAAACATTAGTAATTATTATTGTATTATTATATAAATAAATTTAGTTATTTTTATAAACTTAGTTAATTATTATTATTAGTATTATAAACTTAGTTAATTTTTATAAACATTAGTTAAATTATTATTGTTACTATCAACTTAGTTATTTTTATAAGCTTATCTATACTTTATATAACTTAGTACACAAAGTTAATTTTTATAATCTTAGTTAATTTATTATTATTATTATTATTATATAAATTTAGTTAATTTTTTATAAAAATTAGCTAAATATATTTATTCTTATTATTATATAAACCTAGAAATTTTATTCTTATTACCAAGTGACCTGACATTTGCAGGATCCACCTAAAAAGCGTGCATTCAATACAGTGGCAAAATAAAATGGAGGAAAATGTGGTTACTCAGTTGTTATAAAAATAGCTAATAAACATCATCCAATACATTGATTTAAGAATCAAAATCATACTATTTGTTATGATCAATACAGTAGCTAGACGAAAATAGTAGACTTAGAATCATGACAAATTTAACATATTAAACCATCAAATACTGTGGTCAAAACTCATCTGATCTCAATTGAGAATTGTTAAAACATCATGGTAAAATGAGATAAACTATATAGATGGGATTTTTAGTGTTTTTCATTTACCACCTTGATGCGCCTAGATATAGATATTTAAACTTGTAAAATGAATTGAATTTTTGTGACCAATCAGTTACATCTTGAGCTCTTTCAAAAGTAAACTTACTATACAATATAATGCTAGTTCAAAATTCAAAACCCATTTATTGGAATTTATGGTACCTCATGGGATTCTTGGAATAAGAATGAATGTTCTGTTTTCAGTTGTCTCAATTGAGAAGTCAAGTCCATTAACATATGAGTGGTGTCTATAGGAATGGTTGCTTTGTAATTCTTTGGACGATTCAGGGTCTACAAATAGATTAGCAATAGCAAGTTTGGTTGATATATGCCAAAGCAAAAAAAATCTTCCTGGTCATGTTAAATGTGAGCTTACCGAGTGCTTTTTCCCACTCTACAAACTGGTCATTTAGTCGACTTCTGCTCGGTTTTTTTTGATCGGCTTTTTGGTTACTATTTCCAGAATTCAGATTATTCCCAACTAATCTTGAGCTACAAAGGACATATAATCAAATAAGTTACTTTTAGCAGCACTTTATTTGAAGAAGACTAATTTAGTCAAGTTTTGCCAAGGGAATTTAACTCAAAAACAAATATGCGTAGATTTTAATAGAAGCACCTAAATTTCTATTAGAGGTCATCTGCTTCTGGTTATTTAATTTTATATGAAATTTTACTTAGAAATCCTTAAAATTTGTCTAATGTAGCATGATAAAGCTCTTGAGGTCTGTATCCTTCAAGTTGTTCTAGAAACCAATTGCATGTAGTCCACTATAATAAACAAAGAATTGGTTGAGAAACATTTAGCTAATAGGAGAGCATCAATAAATTAGTTTAGACATACCTCTAGGACATCAAGCAATGAATGCTACAAAGAATACAAACAAATGCTAGTGGATTCTCATTTGCAATGTCAAATTTTAAATGTAAGTTATCACACAAATATGCCAGAAATCATGTCAATGTACATCAAGACACAACTAGAACCAATCTTCTAGTGGTTCATACACAGACAGTTTTAGAAAACCAAATAACCATTGTAGGACCAGATCGATCCAAACAAAATTCTAGTTGCACAATCCTTTTACCATAATTCCATATTCTAGACATCCTTTTTTCCAATCCATTATTCTAAATGTAGATTTCAATATCCCGCTCTACTCACAACAGCAAAACTGGCGTTTATATAATTATTCACTTAATTTATACAAAAGATATAATCTTATGCTTAGATTTTTGGTTAAAATAATTAAAATAAAGCACATCTCAAAATGAGAACAAAGTTATTATCCAATTAACAAATATTCTCTATAGCTGCATAAGAAATGAAAGTATCTATAACATAAAAAATTATACATTATTCAATATATAGATATAAATGGAGTACAACATACTGTAGTGTGATATAAAGAATGAATGTAGATAAAACTGGATCAGCTACATTACGAACTGAGTCAACATAACCCTATTCTTTTGTTTCTTTTTGTTGACCTTGTTTGGATATTTTGTAAATTTCTACGTAGGTTAAGGATCAAAAACATCAAATTTACATAATTGCAGCTCTCATAGTACAAAGAAAATGTTAATCTTCGTGTGGGAGTAACAAAGTAATATATCCATCTATGTATGAGTATTTACTATATGTTTTTTTTAATGTGATAAAAAGTTATAAGGCCTAAGGCCCAAACAAAAAACAATATCAGGTACAACACTATATGTTTCAAATCAAATGAGAATTATGTATGCAGATAGACAGAGCATCTTTATGTCTGAATTAAACTCAATACTGAAGTAGACTTATCCCAGTTAATGTTTTACATCTTCTAGTGTAAAATGGTATTTCTTAAGTGTAATATTTGCAGTATGCACACTATAATCCAATATATGATCTGAATTTATTTCTATTTTATAAGAATTATCATGGACATGAGTTAATGAACTACATTTAAGCGGTAATATTAGCATTTAAGTAGTGGTGTAATAAGAATTATCATGGATAAAGGAACATTACTAAGGAACTGTAACACGATTATCCCCTTATAGTATGATGCATCTATCTGTCACACTTTTGGGATTAACACTGTATCGAAGAGACTTGATTGCATGAGGATTCCATTCACAAGCGTAAACCAGTTTTGCATTTATCATGCATTATTACATGTATAACATGAAAACAAATATATTATAGAATAGATAAATTAAAAATGGAAAATTTTGTGGTTGATGGTTACTAACGATAAAAAATGGAAGAGTTAAATAACCAGTTCCTACAAATAAGTCAACAACAGTCTCCTCGGTACAATCAAGATTTGGAATGCAAAGCTTCTCGGAGTGATTTCCAAAGGAAAACATGCACTTTGTTGTATCAAATGAGTACATAATTCCATTTTCTTGATGTCTAACCCAGTTGTCATCTGCAATGAGTAGCTTTAAAGTGCTACCTTTGGTTCCAGTTGCAAAAATCCTACCCTAAATCAAGGCAAAAACGTCTATTATCTATTGCTATGAGCAAAGCAGGTTTCAAATAGTCATATATACAAATCAGCCTAGCTTTGGAAAAAATTTAAAAATATATGGAGTACATCATACATGACTAGGTTTGTCTGTTTAGTTCTACCTCACATCAACTGTAAAATACTGTCTATAAACCCCAAGCTCTAATACCAACTGTGACGCCCCACCTCTATGCTCACAATAACAAAGAGTATTAAAAGAAATACTGTCTGTTATCGCGAAGAATAAGGCTGGATAGGAGCGGCCATCCGTAGTTGGCCTTACACTAGTATTGGTTACCTCGATAGGAGTGGTATATATTTTTCATTTTTCATCGTTTCTTTATTTACTCCCATCGACATACCCAATTACCAGTATAAAATGAACTACGATGGTTCATAACAGTTTAGGACAATATATATAATAATAACATAGATACAAAAGAATGCGGAACACAGATAACAAAAGTCTCATATATATATATATATAACTGATGTCAGTTACAATACATTTGACACAATACATATGATACAACTACAACTGTCGACTCTGAAAGTTATATATACAAGTACATTATCGACTAATATACATGAATACATATAAACCCTAAAGAGACACACTGACTCCTACAATAAGACAAAGACCACTTCAAAAGATGTGAAAAGTCTTCATAGCTCAAACAGCAACTCAAAGCAGGAAATCTACAACCTGAAATAACTCGGGTCTGACCCGAGTATTAAATTCAAAAGAAAATAATACACGGGTCAGTCTAATTCAAACTCAGTTATTAATGCACAGAAGCAATAATAATCAATCTCAAATAGACGACAGTCAAAATAAATCTCGTCTATCCAATCCTTTAATAAGGAATCGGATAATGGTAAATATAACACTTAACAGTGTTAAACAACAAATCAGCAGATTCAAATTATCAACGAAGATAAAAGAAAGGATTATCAATGAAGATAATTTAGAAAAACAACAGAATTGCCTAATGGCAATTAACAACAAAATCTAATTATTAATAAAAAATTAGAAACTCATAACCTAATTATCAAATAGATAATTAGACAACAACAAAATGATCCAATCACCAAAGCAAAACACAATATCAAAATATTGAATCGGCAACACGAAACAATTTCATCAATTGAAATCAATCAATTTAAAACGTCAAATTCTGAATTGGCTGCAGTACACGCACGCGTGCAATGCCTTGCCAATACAGTGATGAAATCCACAAAAGCTCAATGAAACAGAAGTAAATGGCACCAACTCAAATCAAAATACAATTCAAAATATATTGAAATGGACATACAAACAATTTCAAACAATTGAAATTTCAATTACAGAGTCAATGTTGTTTTGGCTGCAGTACACGTGGCTCACGTGTACTGCCTTGCTAATACTGCATATGATGAAATATGCAAAAGATTTAGATATGCATAAGATCAGATTACAGGTAAAACCAGAATTGTGCACCTCAGCCCAGAACTGCATATACAGGAATGCAATATCACATAAAACAGTGATAAACTATTTCCTGTCAAACTCAAGGATATATATATGAAGTATATAAATGACCAACTCAATGAAACAACAACCTGACACAGTTACAAACTAGGTTGAACACTGCAACAGGTCAACGAGTTGTACCAAACAAAGCACGACCCAAAAGTCCTCGAATCAATTTCAATATAACCAAATCATTAACAAAGTGCAAAGGTCAAGTCACTGCTATCATGACTCGACACACTGCAAGACTAAACTAAAGTTAACAGCAAGTCGAAGCTGCAAAAAAATATGAACTACATGAAGACAATGCATAAACATGTATATACACATGTATGCATACATGTTGTAACAGCAAACTCAAACCAGCCATGGTATGGAAGCAACCAGACCAGTTGAAGTTAAGGCAAACTTAGAGTGCAACATGACAACAAATAGTGAAACAACATTATCACGATACCAAGTACAACAAAATCTCGAGTATCATCAACAAAAGGATACAACATATATGCAACTGTAAAACTGGACAGTGCAAATGATGCAACAGTCACTCAAAATGACCGAGGTAAACACGATCAGTGTCAAGCCTGAAGCAAGCCAAAATTCATGAAATCAGAGAGTAGAGACAAAAATCATAAATTGCAGATCAATTAAACTAGACAAGGCATAGTTCAATTCAAGTGAAGTTACTGCAGTTCAAGACCAATGCCATGAAATCAAGAATTGAACTCAAAATCCAAATGTACACTGAAACAGTAATTGGTGAAGTACTAGACTTCAAGTGAAGTAGTGGACAGGGAAAACAAAATGCAAAGCAATATCACTACGACATTAATGGTCCACTGACTCCAGTACAGCAAGTGCTATAAGTTAATGACTGCAACACTACAGCAACTACAAGTGACAATATCAATTCGAGTCAAAACCGTGAGCAATTGAACAAGTCAGAGAATAACATACACAAAGTCAGATGCCTAAAGTCAAATGAAATCATCAACAAAGACAGAGTCGAACAACATAAGCACATATATAAGTGCACTGGTGCTACAATTTAAAGTCAAGTAGAATACAAATGACCAAGTCTCAAAATATCAAGTTCAAATGCAGACACTTCAAAATCAAGTTTGACATAGTCAAGGCCGAAGCCAAACATTTTCCCAAAATAGTTTTCACAAAAATAAGTGAAACTCTTATCTCAAATAGTTTTCACAAAAATCAAGTTGAAACCGTGAAGGAACAGCAGTGCAAATCAATTACAACCAACGACAGAGGAGCCAAAGTCAACTACACAAAGAATAGAACCAGATGAAATTCCAATGTATTACAGTTGCAAATAATATCAACAAAAGTGCCTAGTAATCGAAATTCAACAAAGTCAAGTGGCCGAAGGGTGGCCAAAGTCGAACAAAATCAACACCAAAAATCAAGTTTGCAATCGAAACCAACTGTAGGTCGAATCAAACTATGCCAAAGCTACAGATACCAACTATGATTCGAAGCCGTGGTGGTCACGAGCTAAAACAGTAAGTAAAATCGAACAAAGCCGAAAGTCGAATAAATTCAATCATCGTAAAAATCGAGTGAAAGCCTAAGACAACAAGAAATCTGATCAATATCCAAACACTTCAAACGACCGAGCAAATAAATTGGAAAATTCAAACGATTTTATACAAATGAAAATCACATAATTTAAACCCTAAATAACTTGAGCCTTGAATTAAAGATGTGACTGAAGGAAACACTCACCTTGCTTCCCCGAGCACAAGTCAAAAGATCGAATAGCTACGAATCGAAGCCGAGGCTAACAAAATCGAGCAAGGCCAGAATTGTAACCCTAATTTGTCGAAGAGTGACGAGGGAGAAAACGAACGAAGTCGCCATTTTCATTTTCTTTCGTTCGATTTCTTTTGTTTAGGGTTTTGAATCAATCCAAGTGGTAAGGGGGACGGGTATTCACTTAGATAACACGGCCCAAATTAAAAAGAACAACGGCTAATACTAAATTTTTAAAACCCATAAAACATTCTAGCAAACTTTCAAAAGAATTCCAGCTGATTAAAACGCCCAATTGCAATAAACCAACAGATTAATCGTTTAATGACGATTACAAATTTAACAGCAAAACCCCGGGTTGTTACACCAATGGCCCAAGAATCCAACTTAAGTTCTAAATAAAGAACTTATAATAAGATGTGAATTAATTACTTAACAGAACATTGGATTATGGTAGGAGTATTACTACTACTACTAACATTACTTTTATCAATGCTAATATCATGCATGACCTTATCATGATTTTTATCAGGAATATAATTAATGTTTGATGTTTAAGCTTTGGTTAGAGATTTAAAAATAGGAAAAGGAAAAATATACACAAATAGCAGAGGAGCTTCTGTATTGGTATTTCGTCAATTCTTAGGCAGCTTCCAAATATTTGATAAAAGGTTTTTGGCTAATACATAGTTTTTACAAGTTATAGTTAATAGTCCTAATATTTCATTAGTGTGCAAGATAGGAAAATAAAGAGAAAGCTGAAAATTTCAATAGGAACCGAAAAGCAGTCGGTCAAAACAATACCTTTTAGTAGAGAAAAAGTAAAATCAATTTCAAACAGCCCGATGTTGCCCCCATAATCTACACTATATTAGTAAAAGCATAGAATTGAACAAACTTTAATGAGCTTAAGCAGCGACAAGATGAAAGAACTTTAAGGATATCTTTGATTTTTTTTCTTCATTTGGGCTATAATCACTCACCATCCACAAAATAATGATTAAACTGCTCAACTTTTTAAATCTAATGTTAGTTTATTGTACTACACAGTTCATCAAAATCCAATTTGCATATTGTAAGAAGGATAACATGTCAATCGCACAATATCTAGATGTAAGCAATGGTTAATTTGAACATCCATTATCTAGTCTAATAGTAGTATTTACAGTTTATCTTTACTATAAATTATGTAAAACTTGCACTGCTCACACAAATTTAGTGTGTTATTAGAGTACATGCTATCAAAACCTTAATTTATTAAACACAAATATCTTATATTCTATTAGTTAGCCTGCCATGCCAATATTAGATGCAACTTCATGGATATCACATAGCCCACTCAAATTATTAGAGGAAACAAAGGGCATTTACGACAATTTTAAATCCTAAAATCAACTTAGAGACATTGCTTACTACGGTTTGGTAACTGTAATATACCATTTATGTTCTGAAAGCAATAGAAAATTATTCGATAATAAAAAATGTAATAAGATTGAACTCGGTAGAAAGGCCTTACTCAACATTACCTACCAAGTACAGCTTCAAGGAGCAAGACAAAGAATAACGCTTTCAACTGCAATGTGCTAAGGAGATGGGAAATCGAGCTTAATGAACCAGGCTGAAAGACCTCAAACTTCGCCTGGAATGACGGGAACCCTGTCTGCGATCGACCGTAGACTTCGCCTAGGATTGACAGCGTACTTCGCATGGATGCGTCATTCCTTATGTTCCATTCATAGGGGAACATAATTCTGAACCGTTGATAGGTGGATGAGCATAAGGAGGAGGCAGAGAGGGAGGACATTCTTGAAGCTAGAGCATATATTAGGAAGATAATTTGGGGAATGGGTGACCATGAAAATAAAAGGCATTACACGTGCAATTTATCCACCAAATCAAACAAAATAAAAAATGCAATAACACAATGAAATGAAGCGCTATCTATTAGCATTATAAAAATTCATTTTTCTTGTGGTGCGCTATCCGCGAAAAATTCTTAATGAAGCTCCGATAATAACCAGCCAACCCAAGGAAACTCTTTATCTTTGTCACTGTCTCAGGTCTCTTCCAACTATTCACCGCTTCAATCTTAGTCGAATCTACTAACAACCCTTTCTCTGAGACTACATAACCCAGAAACTTCACTTCCTTCTTCTAGAAATGACACTTCGAAAACTTTGCCTTCAGCTGATGCTGCCTCAGCGTCTCAAGCACCACTCTAAGATGAACCTCATGCTCTCTTTCATCCTTAGAGTATATCAAGATATCATCTATGAAAACCAATACGAACCTATCCAAGTGCTCTCGGAAAACTCGGTTCATCAAATCCACAAAGAATGTCGGCGCATTAGTTTGTCCGAACGGCATAACTAACCATTCGTAAGACCCATATCTGTTCCTAAACGCCGTCAAAGGTATACTATCCTCTGCTACTCTGAGCTGATGGAAACCTTTTTCTAAGTATAACTGGGAGAATATCTTGGTTCCACTTAACTGGTCAAACAAATCGTCAATCCTCGGCAATGGATATCTATTCTTTATCGTCCTCTCATTCAACTTACAATAATCGATACATAGCCTCAACGATCCGTTCGGCTTCTTAGCAAACACTGTGGCTGCTCCCCAAGGCGAACTACTCGGCCTGATAAAACTCTTGTCTTCTAAATTCACCAATTGCACCTTTTACTCCCTCATCTCTGAAGAGGTCATCCTGCTTGGTGACCTACTCACTAGTTCTGCTCTCGAAACCAAATCTATCTGAAACTCAAAGCTTGTTTCGGTGGCAATCCAACTATAGGCTCAAAAACATCCGTGAAACCATGAAAACTCAACCCAGCTCATCTTCCAACTCCATAACACCCAACATAGCGTTCACCTCACCGTTAGAACCTTCTACGGTATAAACTATCTGATGACTACAATCAGGGTGTCTAAGTGTTATTTTCCTATCCTGGAAAAATATCCTAGTATCGTATTCACTTAACCAATCCATCACAAAAATAATCCCGAACCCCACAAAATCAAACACATGCAAACTGCAAACAAAGGCATGACCTAACAAGTCAAACTCTAACTGGTCACATCTCAACCCTAGAGTCACATACCCTCCTATCGGATTCGCAACCCGTAAGGAAGTAACTAAATATGTGGGTTCTAGGTTAAGCTTATCTATCAGACATCTAGATATAAAAGAATGCGATGCACCAGTATCAAATAGAACACTAACATACATACTATGACTCTGAAGCTTACTTCCTAAAACTGCCTTTCCTTTCTCTTGAGCAGTTGGCTTCGAAGTAGCAGGCTCCAATGCATACACCTTGCCCTTTCCATCCTTAGCGGGCTCCTTGCACTGGTTCTTATAGTGCCCAATCTGGTCGCAGTTGAAGCACCTAACATTCTTCTTTCCGACCACCTCCTTTGCATTTCCAGCACGACACTCATTAGCAAAATGCCCCTTCTTGTCGCACTTGAAGCAAACAATCTCAGACTTCCCCTTCTTAGCTGCTCCACCCTTCTGAGCACCTTTCTTAGGAAAGAACTTTCTCTTCTGAATCTGCCTAACAGGGATCTCCTTAGCCTTACTCTTCTCTAGAGAATCAAGAATTTCCTCATGTCTTAAGGCCATCTCTACTACAACATCAGAATGATCTCTAATATTAGGCAATGTAGCCCTAGCTAACTCAGGCTTCAACCCCTTGATGAACTTCTCATTCCTCTTCACTGTATCCACTAAAGAATATATATATATATATATATATATATATCTGGCCAATTCCTCGAACCTTCTGGCATACTCCAAAACAGACATCTCTCGCTGCTCTAACTTAGCAAACTTTCTGATCAGAGCAAACTGTGCCATCACAAACATGAACCTCTCCTGGAACCTCCTCTTGAAATCTTCCTAGGTCATTGTCTCCTCATCCACTGCCATAGTCACACTATTCCACCAAAACAAAGTTGCTCCCTGAAGCTGTTTAGAAGCAAGCCTCCTCTTCTGCTCATCATTGAGCCCCAAATCTGCAAATATCCTCTCACAATGCAGCAACCAATTTTCTACCTCAATGGCATCTTCCGTTCCAATAAATGGCTTCCCTCCAAGCTTAGTATATTCTCCACTCAGCTTAGCATATTGGTTAACTATCGGAACTTCTGGAACCCTTACTCCTGCAACATTTCCTCCTAACACTCCAACTACATCTCCTGCTTGCATCATATTCATAAAAAACTGATACATAGCTTCCATTCCAACTTGAGAGACTTCAGCACCCACATTCTCTACTTGTGCTTAACCTTGGGTCCTCCTCACATTAGGTCTGGCATTCCCATCGGTACCCTCCCTTCCTGGGTTAACTCTTCCTCTTCTACCATCCATATCTGTATTCAAACCCCATGAAATACAGAAAAATAACCTAACAAAAATAGGAGATTAGAGATAAAGCGTATACTTATATATAACAAATACAAGTACGTTATTATATCGTTATCCCATACCCCAATCTTACTCTAATTCTTTAGGGTTATGTTTTCAAAAAACCATTTTTAGTTAAAGTTTTTCATAAACCTATGCTCTGATACCAAGTTGTAACATCTCGTATCTAGAGGCCAAAAGCTAAGCGCTACTGATGTTGCAGTCATCTATAGTATTAACTTCTAGTGATAAAATACGGTAATGCTAATAGTATCCATAATATAAAAAGCACTTGAATATGAATAAATTCACAGATTTCCAAAAACAACATTTTACCGGTTATATTTCAAAACAAATTCATATCCAAATTACATAATCCCATTACGTTTCCTAGGTAAAGGTCGAATATAATCATTACAAAAATATGCCAAGAGCGACATATGGTGATGCCCCCCTTGGTTGATCGGAGTCAATATAGTCATATCTGACTTAATATACACAACAGAATCATAACAAAATAAAACTATAACTCTTAATTAGCTATCCATCAGCCACCTACTCGTCTTTGGAAGCTTTATTCGTCGAAATTTCTAAAACCTGTAAACCTTAACCCTCAGCCTACTCAAATAAATTTTGAGCACCCGAGAGTTTAAGGGGAAACCAAAACTTCGAGCCAGACATAAAGCCTAGTGTGAATAATACTATTACATCTCTATTTACTAATATTAAGTGAGTCCATGCCGCTTAGCGGAACGAGTTTCCCCTCACTAATATCCTTTTTAAAACATATATTTTGCAAATCTTTTCCTACAACCAAACTGGTTAATCAAATTGATCATAATAATAATAGCAATATCCGTTATGCTCAAAACAGGTAATAAATGGACTATATGTCCGAAATTTGGGCTAACTACCCACAAACTGGACTAACTATCCCTTTGGTTGACTCAGGCCTACCAGATAAAATATCAAATGGTCTAAACACCTGTTAGATAAAACTTCTGGACGATCTGTCCTTAACTTACTTCTCCAAGGGTCAACTGATCCTAATGATTTTGCGGGCAAACCAATAACCTATCTTTGTACACAAATATTCCTTTCTGTGTGTAATCAACATTTTAGTCTTACCTATGACTAAGTCCTACACATTTGAATTCTGGACTAAATTAGCTAGGGGCTAATAGTTAATGAGCATAGGGCACGACCCTACACAAGTCCTATCTGATCTTCTAATTTGAGTCATTTACATAGGGTTAACTACCCTTCATCTTTTCCTTGAAACCTTTTCAGAATGATTTTACCTTTTAAATCATACTTATACAAGGAAAATACATCCTTAGCTTTACACTAAGCTGTTTTGCCATGTTATATATACTTTACTCAAAATAATGTTGATGAATTTTAATAAGGATTGGTTATCATTTTAAAACAAGTTAAAACCCTTTTTAACTTGAAAATACTTAGGCAGTATTGCCTAGTTAATACATTTATAACCTTTGCTTAAAACCTTTAAACAACCCTTTCGAAACCCTTGAAAGTAACCCTTTCGGAACCATTAAAAGTACCCCTTTCAAAACCATTAAAAGCCTTTCTTTCGAAAGCTTCAAAACATTAGAAATCATTCTTTAAAACCTTTAAATATCGCTTTTCGAAAACATAGGAAAAACCTTTCCTTTCAACCCTTTCGAAACCCTGGGGAACCGCCCCTTCGAAACCATCCATTAAAACCCTTTCGAAAGCATTAAAATACTAAACCTTTCATGCCTTAGGTTTCAATTTAAAACAAGTGGAAACCGTTCGAAACCATTCAAAAATTTACCCCTTCGAAACCTTTGAAAACTGTTTCGGTCAAAACCCTTTGGATTATGCCTTCAAGTAGAGCAAAAGGATCAGAAACCAGTTAAAGTCGAAAGCCTTCCTTTTGAAATCATTCCTAAGTAAAAAAGTGATGGTGTCGAAACCATCCCTTCGAAAGCATTGGAGAAGTGGTCAAGTTTAAAAAGCAAAACAAAACAAAACAACCCTTTCGAAACCCTTTTGAGTCGACAGGTAGAAAGAGCCATTCAAAAGGCTTCGACTTAGTCGAGAGCAATCATTTAAAACAAAAGCGCAACCCAATCGAAACCATTTCTTTAAATCCATCTGATCTAGTCGAAAGCTAACCAAGTCGAAAGCTTCTTAGTCGAAAGCAAGCAGGCTTATTTTTCTTTTAAAAGCAAAGTAATGCCTCAACCCCTTCGGAACCCCTGATTTCGACCCATTACCTTTCGCCTACATCCAATTCACTACGTACCAGTTCTCTGATACCATGTACATTGGTTTCAACTGTGTCGGAAATGAAGCTAAGGAGGCGGAACCTGATGCCAAAAGCATTGAAACAGTGAAAAACGTGTAGATTAGTCCTTTTAAACTATTTTTTTGTACCTAACCTACCTTA
The DNA here is from genome assembly GCA_030737815.1 of Allium fistulosum. Classification (NCBI taxonomy): domain Eukaryota; kingdom Viridiplantae; phylum Streptophyta; class Magnoliopsida; order Asparagales; family Amaryllidaceae; genus Allium; species Allium fistulosum. The sequence continues at coordinate 996,382,708 of CM060903.1, forward strand.
TTTGTCAAATTATGATTGGTTGCAAGTTTCTCTTTTTTAAAAGTACTGCCGACTTTCCAGAAATAAAAATTTGAATTTATTTACAGAAAGCCCCTTCTCATTTTATAAATATATAAAAGTACCTTAAATAATTTTATATATCCATTAAAACACTTAGGAAAATTTTACAAAATTCCTGAAAATCACTTTATATGTTTTCTAACATATATTAATTTCAGACCCAAACCATTAATTATTTATCCGTAAATAATTTTTAATCCAAAATAACATTTTTTTCACTAGAAAATTCATATAAAATCTCCATAAATTCATAAAATTCTAAAAATTGAAACCATCTCTAAAATATCATTATGATTTGTATAAAAATTCACAAGGCATTTGGATGTCATTTAATAGGGTTTTCATATCTAAACATGTCATGAAATCTATATGAACAACCATAAATCATCAACAAGTATATATAATCATTCCATCATTCAAAAACATGGCAAATCAATGCAAAATATTTCGGATTTCATCTTAAAACCGAAAAAAAAATAAGAGATAAACATTATTCACCTTAGCTTTAGAGATTAATGAGATGGAGATGTGAATGGATTTGATTTGATTAAGCTTCTTCCTTAGCTTTTCTTAATCTTCTTCCTCTTTCTCTTGTTAATGGTGGCCGGCCTTAAGCTTTTAAAATTTTAAACAAATGAAAATGAATGTGTATAGGATAGACGACCAAGTTTTAGGGATGTAGGAATGGCATCTTTCCTATTTTACCACTCCTCTTATTTCATTTTAACCCTTCTTTTAATTCATTGGTTAAATGGCACGGCTACCCCTTAATAAAATCAAATCTCAATCCCCTAATCAATACATTATTTAATTTAATGTAACTAATTAAATATCTTAAATGATGATACCAAAAATATAGGGTGTTACAATGCGGCACCTAGTTGAACGAGCTATGCACACTTGTAGGATGTTACGTTTCTGGTTGGACTTATTAAGTATTCTCCATTAAATAAGGAGATGGACCTGATTTCCACTATACTATAAGATATCACTTCTATATGCTTACAAATAACCCTGAAATTGGTTGATGGTTCGTCCAAATATCAACTGGATGTTGGAAAATATCCATGACAATTTACCGTCTAATAACATATGATTAACCATGTTACGTTATTTATTTAAAGCAAGGTTAGCTTTTTACCTATCTAAAATCTTGAAGCCCATGATAGTCTTTGTAACGACCCCAAATTTTCATAAATTTAAATTGATAATTAATTTGATTTTTGAATTAAAATTGTGAAATAAATCGATGGAGTGATGCGAGTTTCCCCGGATCCAAATAAAAATATATTAAATCATTTTAAAATTTAAATATTGTATATATATGTATATATTTGAATTTGGATTGAAATCTTAAATATAAATGGTTTAAAAATAAATATAATAATATAGACCTTGGACACAAGAAAAAAATAAATTAAAAGTTAGAAATAAAATTTAAGTTAGAAATACATGTTTAGTTTAGAAATAGAAATAAATATTGTAAAGTAAAATATAAAATAATATAGTTTTTATACAATATATATAAAGTAAATATATTGGAATAAATATAAACATCATGTTAAAATTAGAATTCATTTTATATCACAAAGCATGTGAACAAAGCATAAGTATGTACGCTTAAACAAATAAGAAATAAAACAAAAATCTATGTAAAAGAACTTGCAAAAGAGAGGAGACAACAAACATGTGTAGGCTGGTAAAATAAACAAGTAAACATATCTATGAAGCCACAAGACAGTGCAAATACATTCACATACAAACATATGAAGACATAAAGGACTTAAGAATTTAATGCTAGCATAAACAAGGTCAATTCGAAATCTTACAAAATGTGTTCATCAGCCTCCAAAAGTCATGGCGAAGTAGGGTTTAATACCCTGTCTTAGTCGACATTCGTTTCAAGGCAATTTCGACGTCGATGATGTATCGGACTTGGCAGCAGTAGGGGGAATAGTGAGGTGATCGTGTGGCGAAGGTATGGCCCTGACGACGTGGTCTACGGTAGCTGGAGTTGGGCGATAGAAGGCGATTTCGCGACTGGATTTCGTGCCTGATGGTGCTAACTTACCTGTTTCTGTTGTGCGGGTTCGTGCTTGGTTCTGGGTAGTCGAATGGGTCGAGGTGGTTGACGGCAACTTGCAGGTGAAGGCAGCGATGGTCAGAATGGTTCCGTTTGCATGTACATGTGCACACGAGTCTGTGTACATCTGTGTTGTGTTGTAGGAATAGAGAAGAGGAAGAAGAAGAAAGGTAGGGAAGAATAGGGGATGGTTCGGGTTTGTATTCGGGGAGGTGAAGTTTTTGCTCGGAGTTGGCTTCGGGTTTGTTCGGTATGTTTCCCAGGGTAACAGTTTTCAAAGTTTAAATTTAAAACAAGTTTTAAAAAGTTTCAAAGTTTTAATTTTAAAGAAATGTTTTAAAATTGTTTTGGTTTATGTAATTAAATATTAGGTTAATTTTGTAATTAAATTCCTAAGAGTTATCAAATGTTTCTGAAATTAAATTATTTTGATTTGGAAAAAAAAATTATATTGGGTTGTTAATCAAATAAATTCCTAAGTTGTTGATTGAAGAAAAATAAATGTTTGAAGCTTATAATAAATCATCAGGTCTCGAGTGAATTTGTTTTATAATAATAAATTTATTTCAAAGGTTTATTTAACAAGATTTAAATATTGTAATTAAGTAATTGATTAAGATAAAAAGGGTTTATCTTTAATTAATTAAGGTTTTGATAAATTAAAGGATCATTAATAAATGTAAAGGATCATTAATTTATTAATTAAGCAGGATTTAGAGGTAATTAATTTAATTTGTTTGGTGATTAAATTAAATTGGTTAGGAATTCAGTAATTGATTAAGATAAATGGTTCATCTTAAAATTAATTAAGATCTTAAGGTAATTGAAGGATCATTAACTAGTAATTTAACGATAATTCCTTAATGCAATCAATCAAAGAATGATTAATTAATGTGATTTATTAAAGGATAATTACTTAATATAAGTAATTAAAGGGTTAACTAATTAATTAGTAATTAAAGATTAATTACTTAATAATTGAAGGATAATTATTTAATGATTAAAGGTTGATATATTAATAATTAAAGGTTAATTAATTTATTATTAAAGGTTAATTAATAAATGATTAAAGGATAATTAATCAAAATGGTTTGTAATTAATTAATGTTAATTAACTAGGATTAGTAATTTATATTCATAAGTAATTAATCTGATTTAGATTAATCAGATAATAAATTGATCCTACTTATGGATGCTTGGATTTTATTGGATGGTTGAATTGTTGATATCCCTGATATGTGATGCTTTATGATACATCCTGATTTGTGCTATGATGTAATTTATTATCTGTGATAGATATATATCTGTGATCTGTAAATGAAAGATAAGCGTTATAATTTATACCGCTTATCAATTATATTTCTGTATTCTGATATGTGATGATTGAATAATGTTGCACTATTGTGTTAAACCCCCGGACCACACTCTTACACACACAAATATGGATTTCATGTGGAAATCGGTTAAGTCACAGATAATTTAAATTTAAGGTTTTTGAAATTGAAATTTTAATTTCAATTGATTTTGAAAATGGATTTGGGTTAAATGTTAAAGCTTTTGAAAAGATGTTTTCAAAGATAAAAGCTATTTTGAATAACTTGTTAAAATTTCCAATTTAAATAATTCAATTTGAATTTGAATTCCATGTTGGAAATTATGGTTAAAGATGTTATAAATGTGTTTATATGAAGTTAAACCAATTTGAAAGTATGGTTCGAGAATTTGAATCTAACCCAAAGACTTTAACTCGCATAAATGAATCAGATTTCCAAAATGAAAACTGTTTGTTTTCAAAAGAATAAAAGCTTTCAAATAAGAAAAGAAATTCCAGTTTAATTAAAGGAATTTCAAGATTGAATTGAAAAATGGTTTTCCAAGTTATGAATGAATTCTTTTTGAAAGCTATGAATTAAATCTGTTTATTTTTAACAGATTTAAAATGGAAATTTGTTAAACCATTTGAAAAGAAAGATTTTGGCTAATAAGTTGTGACGTAACTGAAATCCAATTATCCATATGTTTTAAATATTGCGCTCATTATTCAGGTTATTCGGGAAAAGACCTTTGTGTCATATAACCCATTCTGAATTAATGATACGTCATATATGGATGGCATTTGAAGACCGGTGTTGAAGACCGGGTGTTTGTGAAAACGATAGGATAACCTATCGATTGTCTCTGCACTGGGTAGCTCCTGGTATAGAGATTCCCTAAGTGATGGGAAGTCCGATCGGGATTGTGAATACCCAGATTTGCAAGGGCTTCTTTGGAAGTGCCTTCGGTTCTGTTCGAACCCGGAATAGACTTGTATGGTTACATGTCTGACATTACGTTTTAAGATATAAAGCTGATTTCTTTCAAATACATTTCTATTTGGTGGCGGAGAATTTATTCTATTAGCTTAACACCCTTCTCTGATACGTACGAGCTCAGAGGTTATGTACTTGAAATTTATCAGCGATATACTCCCAATTTGGTAATGTGGCATGCTGAGTGTTGCTGTGTGATGATCATTGTTTGATCATTTGTGATATGATCATTTGTTCGATCATTTATCTTTGAGATCGTTACTTTGATCATCTGTTGACCCAGAGCATGGCTTTGTGCCAAAGCGTAGCTTTGTGGATGAGACTTCTTCGGACCTCACAACCCAAAAATGGTCGAAACAGGAATATGCGGAAAGGTTATGAGGGTCGTGCCCTTTAGGGTATGTCATTTCCTTCTAGAAAAGGGTGGTATTAGGTATGGAGCCCTGGTATTTAACCTATGTGGATACTCCGATCTCATTTATTGTGATTGTGTGTTTGATCAAGGCGCCTCGGATAAAGGTCCCAAAGGATCGGGGGGTGGCATATTCGTGAGTTACCTGTTACAGGGGTAACCCGGCCTTGTGTTGGCAGAGAGCAGTTTGTCTCTCGGGACGTCCAGCCAGAGGTGATCCCATTCGGCAGTAGGAAAGGAAGTTCCATAGCCTGACCATTTGTTGGAAATCCAATTCCCAATACGAAACTTGTACGGTTTTAGTTGTAGAACCTGCCATTTACTTATGGTGGTCACCACTGTTTAGATGGTAGCTATAGTAGGCATAGTTCGGAATGTCTATGCTGGCTAAGATTAATATTTTATTTTCGAAATGACTTTCTACACTATGCACTAGTAATAATATCAAAGAATTTTCTCGTATTAAGCATTTTTGACTATCATAAGGAGAAATCTCCTCCGATTCTGCGTTTGCAATGTGTGTGTGTGCAGGAGGCCTTATGGTAGTTTCATTTTCCAAAAGCATTACGAAATTCAATCTTACTTTGTTTTAAAGATAAACTGTGTTTTTGTTTGCTCACACCAGTCCCACGACTGACTCGGAGTTTATTGTTCCTTTCCTAAACTCTGGGTGCTCATAATTTTCTACATGAGCAGTCTAGAGTTGGGGTTTTCAAATTAATCAGGTTGAGTAGATTATCTGGAGCTAGTCAGTCCTTGGACGACTGACCTTGTTTTCCGCTAGCTATAGATTGGAGCATTCTATTGAAGATATTCTATCCACTGCTGGTGTTATCTATGTTATTTTCGCTGCTATTTCTTGTATCATATCTCTGATGTATATTGATATATGTTGTATCATTCTGTTGTATCATATTGTATCAGATTTTGTATTTGTCATCGTATCAATATTATATATATTGATATATTCTTTTCCTTCCGCTGTGTTGTTATATTTAATGGTGTTATAAGCTCCGGAGAATCAGATTTGGCGTTTGAATCTACGGCATTTTGAGTACAGGGGAAGTACGGATGTCGATTTTCGAAGGCCGAGTTTTTGGGTCTTTACATTTGGTATCAGAGCTAAGGTTAAACTTTAGCTCAGGAGTATAACACATTAAGTAGCTCATTAGGGATAGGGTGAAGTATACCCTAGAATGAGTAATCTCTAAGATATCTGTCCGTATGCCTCAGTAAATTCTCTTACTATTCATTGATAGTAAGTATGAGTGCAAGAAGAGGATGAGATAGGGGACAGGGGAATACCACTATGAAACGGTCAATACTCTGTAACAACAAGGAAGCAATCTTTTCTCTATCAATCTCTTTTGTTCAACATCTTTTTTTTTTTTCAATTTTTCGATAATTCCTGGTAGATCCAGGAAGGAGATTCGATATATTAATATGGGACATAAACTCCAAATAAGCCAAAGTTGTGTTTGAATGTATTGGTTGCCTTGTTTGCTTTGATTGCTATGGTTGATAGGTATACGTTAGTTTAAACTAAAAGTCTTGAAATTTGTATCAATATATCTATCTATTCTTTGGGTTCCGATATGTTCTACGAATGGTTAGTTATCCCTTCAAACTAACCAATGCCACTGCATACTTCGTGGATCTGGATAACCCGAGTATCTTGTGAAGTGTTAAAATAGATTCGTTCTTGTATCTATTGTCGATATTTTGATTTGGTAAGCCAAATGCAGAATAGATATTCTGTTGATTTGATGAAATCTTCTTCATCTATCTTTGTGTCTCCTTGGCAATTTCGAGGACAAAATTCTTTTAAGGGGGGAAGTCTGTAACGACCCTGAATTTTTATAAATTTAAATTGATAATTAATTTGATTTTTGAATTAAAATTGTGAAATAAATCGATGGAGTGATGCGAGTTTCCCCGGATCCAAATAAAAATATATTAAATCATTTTAAAATTTAAATATTGTATATATATGTATATATTTGAATTTGGATTGAAATCTTAAATATAAATGGTTTAAAAATAAATATAACAATATAGACCTTGGACACAAGAAAAAAATAAATTAAAATTTAGAAATAAAATTTAAGTTAGAAATACATGTTTAGTTTAGAAATAGAAATAAATATTGTAAAGTAAAATATAAAAAAAATATAGTTTTTATACAATATATATAAAGTAAATATATTGGAATAAATATAAACATCATGTTAAAATTAGAATTCTTTTTATATCACAAAGCATGTGAACAAAGCATAAGTATGTACGCTTATACAAATAAGAAATAAAACAAAAATCTATGTAAAAGAACCTGCAAAAGAAAGGAGACAACAAACATGTGTAGGCTGGTAAAATAAACAAGTAAACATATCTATGAAGCCACAAGACAGTGCAAATACATTCACATACAAACATATGAAGACATAAAGGACTTAAGCATTTAATGCTAGCATAAACAAAGTCAATTCGAAATCTTACAAAATGTGTTCATCAGCCTCCAAAAGTCATGGCGAAGTAGGGTTTAATACCCTGTCTTAGTCGACATTCGTTTCAAGGCAATTTCGACGTCGATGATGTATCGGACTTGGCAGCATTAGGGGGAATAGTGAGGTGATCGTGTGGCGAAGGTATGGCCCTGACGACGTGGTCTACGGTAGCCGGAGTTGGGCGATAGAAGGCGATTTCGCGACTGGATTTCGTGCCTGATGGTGCTAACTTACCTGTTTCTGTTGTGTGGGTTCGTGCTTGGTTCTGGGTAGTCGAATGGGTCGAGGTGGTTGACGGCAACTTGTAGGTGAAGGCAGCGATGGTCAGAATGGTTCCGTTTGCATGTACATGTGCACACGAGTCTGTGTACATCTGTGTTGTGTTGTAGGAATAGAGAAGAGGAAGAAGAAGAAAGGTAGGGAAGAATGGGGGATGGCTCGGGTTTGTATTCGGGGAGGTGAAGTTTTTGCTCGGAGTTGGCTTCGGGTTTGTTCGGTATGTTTCCCAGGGTAACAGTTTTCAAAGTTTAAATTTAAAACAAGTTTTAAAAAGTTTCAAAGTTTTAATTTTAAAGAAATGTTTTAAAATTGTTTTGGTTTATGTAATTAAATATTAGGTTAATTTTGTAATTAAATTCCTAAGAGTTATCAAATGTTTCTGAAATTAAATTATTTTGATTTGGAAAAAAAATTATATTGGGTTGTTAATCAAATAAATTCCTAAGTTGTTGATTGAAGAAAAATAAATGTTTGAAGCTTATAATAAATCATCAGGTCTCGAGTGAATTTGTTTTTTAATAATAAATTTATTTCAAAGGTTTATTTAACAAGATTTAAATATTGTAATTAAGTAATTGATTAAGATAAAAAGGGTTTATCTTTAATTAATTAAGGTTTTGATAAATTAAAGGATCATTAATAAATGTAAAGGATCATTAATTTATTAATTAAGCAGGATTTAGAGGTAATTAATTTAATTTGTTTGGTGATTAAATTAAATTGGTTAGGAATTCAGTAATTGATTAAGATAAATGGTTCATCTTAAAATTAATTAAGATCTTAAGGTAATTGAAGGATCATTAACTAGTAATTTAACGATAATTCCTTAATGCAATCAATCAAAGAATGATTAATTAATGTGATTTATTAAAGGATAATTACTTAATATAAGTAATTAAAGGGTTAACTAATTAATTAGTAATTAAAGATTAATTACTTAATAATTGAAGGATAATTATTTAATGATTAAAGGTTGATATATTAATAATTAAAGGTTAATTAATTTATTATTAAAGGTTAATTAATAAATGATTAAAGGATAATTAATCAAAATGGTTTGTAATTAATTAATGTTAATTAACTAGGATTAGTAATTTATATTCATAAGTAATTAATCTGATTTAGATTAATCAGATAATAAATTGATCCTACTTATGGATGCTTGGATTTTATTGGATGGTTGAATTGTTGATATCCCTGATATGTGATGCTTTATGATACATCCTGATTTGTGCTGTGATGTAATTTATTATCTGTGATAGATATATATCTATGATCTGTAAATGAAAGATAAGCGTTATAATTTATACCGCTTATCAATTATATTTCTGTATTCTGATCTGTGATGATTGAATAATGTTGCACTATTGTGTTAAACCCCCGGACCAGACTCTTACACACACAAATATGGATTTCACGTGGAAATCGGTTAAGTCACAGATAATTTAAATTTAAGGTTTTTGAAATTGAAATTTTAATTTCAATTGATTTTGAAAATGGATTTGGGTTAAATGTTAAAGCTTTTGAAAAGATGTTTTCAAAGATAAAAGCTATTTTGAATAACTTGTTAAAATTTCCAATTTAAATAATTCAATTTGAATTTGAATTCCATGTTGGAAATTATGGTTAAAGATGTTATAAATGTGTTTATGAAGTTAAACCAATTTGAAAGTATGGTTCGAGAATTTGAATCTAACCCAAAGACTTTAACTCGCATAAATGAATCAGATTTCCAAAATGAAAACTGTTTGTTTTCAAAAGAATAAAAGCTTTCAAATAAGAAATGAAATTCCAGTTTAATTAAAGGAATTTCAAGATTGAATTGAAAAATGGTTTTCCAAGTTATGAATGAATTCTTTTTGAAAGCTGTAACGACCCAGAATTTTGAACAAATTAAATTGAGAATATTTAATTAATTTTAAATATTTGAACGATAATTTAATTTGAATCCCCGATATAATTTTGAAAACTACGATTAAACTTTAAAATTTAATCGATTGAAAGTTGAATAAAAATTTGAATCTTCAATTTTAAGCTGAAGAAAAATATTTCAAAAGCTTTTAAAATTCGTATTGATAATTCTGAAGATAATAGAAGCTTCAGAATCGAAGTTGAAATTGATTTGATCAGTTTTGAAATTTATCGTTCGAATAGATATTTAAAAATAGCCTTCGGAGGCGCAGTCTCGGAATTCGACGAAACCAGTTCCATTGGGTTCGTGATATTGAATTATTGTCGGATTTCAAATCTCGTAGCTTTCGGAGCTATCGTATGATCGTACAAGATATAAACGCCGAGACAATAATTAACCGATTTGATTTAAAAATAAATTTATACTCTAATCAACATCAGCCGTTCTTCCTTCAAATCACTGTCCCCTTTTCTAGGCTTAGTCGCAGAACGAAATCCTGCAAAAGAAAAAAAAAATGGCGACAAAATCATTTCGTTCCTCTTCAACTCTGAAAATCAAATCGAGAAAAAGGAGGCAGCTTTAAAAATCAAACGCATTCATTTTCTTCGTTTCGAATCCAAGATAATGGCCGAATAAATGTTGCTATCTCGTTCGAACGAGCCATTCTTCCTTTCCCCTTAATCAAAATCGTGTCTTCCTTTCCAGTATCGAAACCCAGATCTAAATAAAAGAATAGCGGAACGGGAAGAGGGGGGAAACTCGCGCGCCCGAACACGCGAGGAGATTCGCGCCATCGAATCGAAATCGATTCGCTCCTTATCGAAAGCAAAGAGAGAGGGGCCGCAGCCGAAGCGAAGCGCAAATCGCCTTGAGGAGCTCGAAGGTAGCGACCCCTAGAGCATCGTCGCGAGGTAGGATGGCTTGCGAGATGGGAAGCTCAGTGAAGTTGATCGCGTAGGAAAGGGGATGTCTATAGCTCGCGAGTGGCTGCCGGGATGCGCGTGTGTTCGTGGGTTGTGATGCGTTTCGAGGCAGCAGGAGGAGGGCGTGGTGGTTGGTGGCGGCGATTTTGAGACGCGAGCGGAGATTGGTTTTTGGTGGAACTCGGGTTCAACGAAAATTGCGAGTTCGAGGTTGGTTTTGGATTGTAGAGCAGACAATGGCGGCGGCTGCGTTCTCGTGCAGTTAGAAGCTAGAGTTCGTCGTCTACGACCTCTGATTGAGGTATTTTCGATTTTTGAAGCTATATGCAGATTGTTTCATCTTTGCGATACATTATATGTTTATAGGAAATAATTATTGGACGATAAGAATATATACACATATGCAGATATATGTATGTATATATAGTTTAGGAAGCAGAAAAAAAAAATGATGAAACAGAGAAAATAACTGAAAGTCTTATAAAATAATTTGTTGTCTTCAATTTATAGATTTACATATGTATATGTATATTTACATAGTAAAGCAAATTACAGTGTTATTTACAGAAACAGAAAATATGTTATATAAATAAAGTTTGAAACAATTCTGTTTAAGTACAAAAGGCAATTAACTTGTTAATTAGCTTATTTAGTCAAGTCTCTAAGGATGATTTATTAATAAGGGAAAGTGTGTTAAATTTAGTTAAATTAAATAAATAAATGGAAAAGAATTGTTCGATTTATTCGAATATTAATACATTGTATAAATTACTTATACAAGGTTAAAGTCGAGAAAAACAAACTGGGTTGGAAACGGATTGCAAAATAAAAGCTAAGGTGAGATCTTTCTCACTCGAAGGAAATTTGATTTTACAGTTATTTATTGATTGATGATTTGATTGCTATTTGATGTGATATTAGATATAGTAGGATATATCTATTATATATATAGCAATATATACATATTGGCATATGTATATATTGGATTGATGATTTTCCCGCCTCGTATAGCGGATGAGACCCTATTGCGCCGTTAGTAAGCGGATTTTTATAAAACCCATATACCGCGATAATTCCGTACTGGAGCGGAATTGGTATTGTGCTAACATCTTTGGATGCAGGGAAACAGGTTGGAGGGATCCAACTGGACCCCTCACATTGATTGAATTTATTTCTATTGTGATATGAATCTGTGAATGATTATAGTGATGCTATTAATCATATTGATATCTGGAAATTGTTTGAAAGCTAAAATTTAGCTGAATGGATGTTTGACATCATTGGATTCCAAAGATAAACGAAATTGAATTTTTGAAATTCAAGTAGAAAATTTCTAAGTGAATCAAATTTTGAAATTGAAGAAATTTTGAAGAAAGGAATTTTTAAAGTATAAAAAGTAAATTTTTATAATCGTATTGAATAAATTCCAGAATAAAGTGAAAATGCTAAATAAATGGATTTCATAAAACAGTGATTATAAATTGAAGAATTTAATTTAAATTTGGATTTTTAAATAGATTGAAAGAAACGATTGAAATTTATTTCCTTAAAAAGGAATTTATTAAAGAAGATAAGCTGGAAATCCAACTAGAAATTTAAATTGGTAAATTGAAATAAATTGGGAAATCAATGTAAAATGATTTCAATTTGAAGAATCCATTTTAAAACAGAATATTGAATAATTTGAGAAAAAATGAGGAATTTACTTAGTAGTGATAACTAAATTTTTAAATCAATATCGAATTTGATTTGGGATTGAAGTTTTTATAAATAGAATTGAAATTTATAAAAGTTGTTTATAAATCCGAAATCACTTATTTTGATAACTAAAATATAGAAGTTGATAAAAAGAAGATTTATAAGTCGAGGTTGTTATTAAAATAGAAATAGAATTTATAACCGTGTTTATAAATTCGAAATCGATTGAATTTGATAAATTAAATATAGAAGATTATTAAAGGAGATATATTCGCGATTTTGGATAGCGAATTATTATTGAAATAAAACGTGTAGAAAATAGTGAAATGTAATTAGTGAAGTATATTCACGATTTTGGACAGTGAATATATTGTTAAGTAAAATGGATATGGTTTTGGGAAAGTGATATTTGAAATGAAGTTAATTGTTTTAAAAGATGTTTTAAAACGTGTGAACTATCGAAATCATAGATTTCAACATTTATTGTTGAAATAGACGTTTTCGAGAAATATAAGGAAATGGTGGACTATAACACTGTTGTTATAGTAAATGATTTCCGAAAGGAAATGTTTTTAATGTAGTATTGGGATTTATATATCTATCTAAATCCGAATCCCTATACTAGTGATTTTGAGTCGTCGTAACGATGTTTTACGTAACATTCGTTTTGACTCAAATAAATGTTGTTATAGTAAATGATTTCCTTAAAGAATGAAATATATACTTAATTTGATTTAAGTATATCGAATATTTTCAAATGTTGAAAATAAATAGATTTGTGAATTACTTATTATTAAATAAGTATGGAAACACTTTTCCAACATGAAATGAACTGTTTTGAGATTTTATCTTCAAAGATAAATTGAAATGTGGAAATTAATTTGAAATGGTTTTCAAATGGTTAAGTGTGGAAATAATATATCTAGTAAAGATATTTTTTTTTGGAAATTAAATAATTTGGAAAATTTTTTGGAATCTGATGATGTTGCGCATCTTTATTGATAGTTAAATAACCGACTATCAATAATTACCTTGAATATGGTATTTGTTGTGAATTGGATGAATTTGAATGCCACACTTATTTTTGAATAATCGCTCACTATTCGGGTTAGCTGGGAAAGGACCATGGGGTCGTATAACCCATTCCGAATATGTGATACGTCGTTATGAATTGCATTTGAAGACCGGTGTTGAAGACCGGATATTTTTGAAAACGGAAGGATTACCGTCGAGTTACTCTACATCGGCTGATCTCCGATTTAGAGGTTTTTATCACCCTTAGTGACGGGAAGTCCCGACGTGATTAGAAATTTATCCGGATGTGCAAGGGCTTCGTGAGAAGTGCCTTCGGTTCTGTTCGATCCCGGAACAGACTTGTATGGATTGTATGTCTGACGTTACAATTTGAGATATAAAGCTGATTTCTTTCAAATACATTTCTGTTGGTGGTGGAGAATTTATTCTCTTAGCTTAACACCCTTCTCTGAGACGTACGAGCTCAGAGGTTATGTAGTTGAAATTTATCAGCGATATATCCCAATTTGGTAACGTGGCATACTGAGTGTTGCTGTGAAATGATCAGTGTTTGATCATTTGTGATATGATCATTTGTTTGATCTTATATCTTTGTGATCATAGGTTGATCATTTTTGTTTGACCCGAAGCAGGGCTTTGTAGAAAGCGTAGCTTTGTGGACGAGACTTCGTCGAGCCTCACACCCCGGAAATGGTCGAAACAGGAAGGATGCAGCAAGGTTCTAGGGAGTAGCGCCCCTTAGTGTATGTCATTCCTTCTGGATAAAGGTGGTATCATGGTATGGAGCCCAGATACTTAACCTCTGTGGTTACTGCATTATTTTTACTATGTGGTTTGTTGGAAATCGGGGATCCTCGGGAAGATCGGTGACGATCGGGGGATGACATACGCGTGTCAGTAGTTACCTATTTTTGCAGAGGTAACCCGGCCTTGTGTTGGCAGAGATCCGGTTAGGTTCTCGGATCGTCTATTCCAGGGACGTACCCATCGTGGAGAAGGAAGTTCCTTAGCCTGACCATTTGTTGGAAATCCAAAGAAACAATACATGACTTGTACGGTTTTAGTTGTAGAACCTACCATCTAATATGGTAGCTATAGCAGGCATAATATAATGGTACCTATGCTGGCTAAGATTTATATTATACTTTCGAAATGTTTTCTACACTATGCACTAATAACAATATCAAAAATGATTTGATTTTGCGTAGTAAGCATCTTTGACTATCATAAGAAGAAATCTCCTCCAAGTCTGTGTTTGCATTGTGTGTGTGGTGGGAGGTCTTATGGTAGTTTCATTTTCCAAAAGGAATTGACATTAAAGTTTTCCTGTTGTTTATTTTAAAGATAAACTGTTTTACGATCTCACACCAGTCACCATGACTGACTCGGAGTTTATTGTTCCCTTCTAAACTCTAGGTGCCCACCAATTTCCACACGGGCAGCCTAGAGTTATATTATCAGGATAGTCTGGATATTCTGGAGCTTTGGAGATAAGCTGGAGGACGAGACGTAGTATTTGTATCTAATAGTATCCATTCCGCTGTGTATTCTGTATGAGGACAAGTTTATAAAACTGTCCATTGTTGTATATTGACTCTGATTGATGTATGTATAAAATGATATAGTTCTTTGTTTTAAAGATTATTCATTTATCTATTATATGTTGTTCCGCTGCGATGTGTAAGATTCTGATATTGTTTTCTATTCTGATGTCTGTTTCTGTTGTTGTTCTCTTCTCTCTTTCTTCTACTACTCTTTTCTTCTTCTTCTACCTTTTTCTTCTTTTTAAAACCCTCACTATTGGAGTTTCCGGCACTCGATTTCTCGGCAGTCGATAAAGGGAGTATCGATGTCGAATTTTCGAAAGTCGAAAATTTCGGTACGTGACAAAAGCTATGAATTAAATCTGTTTATTTTTAACAGATTTAAAATGGAAATTTGTTAAACCATTTGAAAAGAAAGATTTTGGCTAATAAGTTGTGACGTAACTGAAATCCAATTATCCATATGTTTTAAATATTGCGCTCATTATTCAGGTTATCCAGGAAAAGACCTTTGTGTCATATAACCCATTCTGAATTAATGATACGTCGTATATGGATGACATTTGAAGACCGGTGTTGAAGACCGGGTGTTTGTGAAAACGATAGGATAACCTATCGATTGTCTCTGCACTGGGTAGCTCCTGGTATAGAGATTCCCTAAGTGATGGGAAGTCCGATCGGGATTGTGAATATCCAGATTTGCAAGGGCTTCTTTGGAAGTGCCTTCGGTTCTGTTCGAACCCGGAATAGACTTGTATGGTTACATGTCTGACATTACGTTTTAAGATATAAAGCTGATTTCTTTCAAATACATTTCTGTTTGGTGGTGGAGAATTTATTCTCTTAGCTTAACACCCTTCTCTGAGACGTACGAGCTCAGAGGTTATGTAGTTGAAATTTATCAGCGATATACTCCCAATTTGGTAATGTGGCATGCTGAGTGTTGCTGTGTGATGATCATTGTTTGATCATTTGTGATATGATCATTTGTTTGATCATTTATCTTTGAGATCGTTACTTTGATCATCTGTTGACCCAGAGCATGGCTTTGTGCCAAAGCGTAGCTTTGTGGATGAGACTTCTTCGGACCTCACAACCCAAAAATGGTCGAAACAGGAATATGCGGAAAGGTTATGAGGGTCGTGCCCTTTAGGGTATGTCATTTCCTTCTAGAAAAGGGTGGTATTAGGTATGGAGCCCTGGTATTTAACCTATGTGGATACTCCGATCTCATTTATTGTGATTGTGTGTTTGATCAAGGCGCCTCGGATAAAGG
The DNA here is from genome assembly GCA_030737815.1 of Allium fistulosum. Taxonomy (NCBI): domain Eukaryota; kingdom Viridiplantae; phylum Streptophyta; class Magnoliopsida; order Asparagales; family Amaryllidaceae; genus Allium; species Allium fistulosum. Next base: position 996,398,743 of record CM060903.1, read on the forward strand.
TCCCAAAGGATCGAGGGGTGGCATATTCGTGAGTTACCTGTTACAGGGGTAACCCGGCCTTGTGTTGGCAGAGAGCAGTTTGTCTCTCGGGATGTCCAGCCAGAGGTGATCCCATTCGGCAGTAGGAAAGGAAGTTCCTTAGCCTGACCATTTGTTGGAAATCCAATTCCCAATACGAAACTTGTACGGTTTTAGTTGTAGAACCTGCCATTTACTTATGGTGGTCACCACTGTTTAGATGGTAGCTATAGTAGGCATAGTTCGGAATGTCTATGCTGGCTAAGATTAATATTTTATTTTCGAAATGACTTTCTACACTATGCACTAGTAATAATATCAAAGAATTTTCTCGTATTAAGCATTTTTTACTATCATAAGGAGAAATCTCCTCCGATTCTGCGTTTGCATTGTGTGTGTGTGCGGGAGGCCTTATGGTAGTTTCATTTTCCAAAAGCATTACGAAATTCAATCTTACTTTGTTTTAAAGATAAACTGTGTTTTTGTTTGCTCACACCAGTCCCACGACTGACTCGGAGTTTATTGTTCCTTTCCTAAACTCTGGGTGCTCATAATTTTCTACACGAGCAGTCTAGAGTTGGGGTTTTCAAATTAATCAGGTTGAGTAGATTATCTGGAGCTAGTCAGTCCTTGGACGACTGACCTTGTTTTCCGCTAGCTATAGATTGGAGCATTCTATTGGAGATATTCTATCCACTGCTGGTGTTATCTATGTTATTTTCGCTGCTATTTCTTGTATCATATCTCTGATGTATATTGATATATGTTGTATCATATTGTATCAGATTTTGTATTTGTCATCGTATCAATATTATATATATTGATATATTCTTTTCCTTCCGCTGTGTTGTTATATTTAATGGTGTTATAAGCTCCGGAGAATCAGATTTGGCGTTTGAATCTACAGCATTTTGAGTACAGGGGAAGTACGGATGCCGATTTTCGAAGGCCGAGTTTTTGGGTCTTTACATTTGGTATCAGAGCTAAGGTTAAACTTTAGCTCAGGAGTATAACACATTAAGTAGCTCATTAGGGATAGGGTGAAGTATACCCTAGAATGAGTAATCTCTAAGATATCTGTCCGTATGCCTCAGTAAATTCTCTTACTATTCATTGATAGTAAGTATGAGTGCAAGAAGAGGATGAGATAGGGGACAGGGGAATACCACTATGAAACAGTCAATACTCTGTAACAACAAGGAAGCAATCTTTTCTCTATCAATCTCTTTTGTTCAACATCTTTTTTTTTCAATTCTTCGATAATTCCTGGTAGATCCAGGAAGGAGATTCGATATATTAATATGGGACATAAACTCCAAATAAGCCAAAGTTGTGTTTGAATGTATTGGTTGCCTTGTTTGCTTTGATTGCTATGGTTGATAGGTATACGTTAGTTTAAACTAAAAGTCTTGAAATTTGTATCAATATATCTATCTATTCTTTGGGTTCCGATATGTTCTACGAATGGTTAGTTATCCCTTCAAACTAACCAATGCCACTGCATACTTCGTGGATCTAGATAACCCGAGTATCTTGTGAAGTGTTAAAATAGATTCGTTCTTGAATCTATTGTCGATATTTTGATTTGGTAAGCCAAATGCAGAATAGATATTATGTTGATTTGATGAAATCTTCTTCATCTATCTTTGTGTCTCCTTGGCAATTTCGAGGACGAAATTCTTTTAAGGGGGGAAGTCTGTAACGACCCTGAATTTTTATAAATTTAAATTGATAATTAATTTGATTTTTGAATTAAAATTGTGAAATAAATCGATGGAGTGATGCGAGTTTCCCCGGATCCAAATAAAAATATATTAAATCATTTTAAAATTTAAATATTGTATATATATGTATATATTTGAATTTGGATTGAAATCTTAAATATAAATGGTTTAAAAATAAATATAACAATATAGACCTTGGACACAAGAAAAAAATAAATTAAAAGTTAGAAATAAAATTTAAGTTAGAAATACATGTTTAGTTTAGAAATAGAAATAAATATTGTAAAGTAAAATATAAAAAAAAATATAGTTTTTATACAATATATATAAAGTAAATATATTGGAATAAATATAAACATCATGTTTAAATTAGAATTCATTTTATATCACAAAGCATGTGAACAAAGCATAAGTATGTACGCTTAAACAAATAAGAAATAAAACAAAAATCTATGTAAAAGAACCTGCAAAAGAGAGGAGACAACAAACATATGTAGGCTGGTAAAATAAACAAGTAAACATATCTATGAAGCCACAAGACAGTGCAAATACATTCACATACAAACATATGAAGACATAAAGGACTTAAGCATTTAATGCTAGCATAAACAAAGTCAATTCGAAATCTTACAAAATGTGTTCATCAGCCTCCAAAAGTCATGGCGAAGTAGGGTTTAATACCCTGTCTTAGTCGACATTCGTTTCAAGGCAATTTCGACGTCGATGATGTATCAGACTTGGCAGCAGTAGGGGGAATAGTGAGGTGATCGTGTGGCGAAGGTATGGCCCTGACGACGTGGTCTACGGTAGCCGGAGTTGGGCGATAGAAGGCGATTTCGCGACTGGATTTCGTGCCTGATGGTGCTAACTTACCTGTTTCTGTTGTGTGGGTTCGTGCTTGGTTCTGGGTAGTCGAATGGGTCGAGGTGGTTGACGGCAACTTGCAGGTGAAGGCAGCGATGGTCAGAATGGTTCCGTTTGCATGTACATGTGCACACGAGTCTGTGTACATCTGTGTTGTGTTGTAGGAATAGAGAAGAGGAAGAAGAAGAAAGGTAGGGAAGAATAGGGGATGGCTCGGGTTTGTATTCGGGGAGGTGAAGTTTTTGCTCGGAGTTGGCTTCGGGTTTGTTCGGTATGTTTCCCAGGGTAACAGTTTTCAAAGTTTAAATTTAAAACAAGTTTTAAAAAGTTTCAAAGTTTTAATTTTAAAGAAATGTTTTAAAATTGTTTTGGTTTATGTAATTAAATATTAGGTTAATTTTGTAATTAAATTCCTAAGAGTTATCAAATGTTTCTGAAATTAAATTATTTTGATTTGGAAAAAAAATTATATTGGGTTGTTAATCAAATAAATTCCTAAGTTGTTGATTGAAGAAAAATAAATGTTTGAAGCTTATAATAAATCATCAGGTCTCGAGTGAATTTGTTTTTTAATAATAAATTTATTTCAAAGGTTTATTTAACAAGATTTAAATATTGTAATTAAGTAATTGATTAAGATAAAAAGGGTTTATCTTTAATTAATTAAGGTTTTGATAAATTAAAGGATCATTAATAAATGTAAAGGATCATTAATTTATTAATTAAGCAGGATTTAGAGGTAATTAATTTAATTTGTTTGGTGATTAAATTAAATTGGTTAGGAATTCAGTAATTGATTAAGATAAATGGTTCATCTTAAAATTAATTAAGATCTTAAGGTAATTGAAGGATCATTAACTAGTAATTTAACGATAATTCCTTAATGCAATCAATCAAAGAATGATTAATTAATGTGATTTATTAAAGGATAATTACTTAATATAAGTAATTAAAGGGTTAACTAATTAATTAGTAATTAAAGATTAATTACTTAATAATTAAAGGATAATTATTTAATGATTAAAGGTTGATATATTAATAATTAAAGGTTAATTAATTTATTATTAAAGGTTAATTAATAAATGATTAAAGGATAATTAATAAAAATGGTTTGTAATTAATTAATGTTAATTAACTAGGATTAGTAATTTATATTCATAAGTAATTAATCTGATTTAGATTAATCAGATAATAAATTGATCCTACTTATGGATGCTTGGATTTTATTGGATGGTTGAATTGTTGATCTCCATGATATGTGATGCTTTATGATACATCCTGATTTGTGCTATGATGTAATTTATTATCTGTGATAGATATATATCTGTGATCTGTAAATGAAAGATAAGCGTTATAATTTATACCGCTTATCAATTATATTTCTGTATTCTGATCTGTGATGATTGAATAATGTTGCACTATTGTGTTAAACCCCCGGACCACACTCTTACACACACAAATATGGATTTCACGTGGAAATCGGTTAAGTCACAGATAATTTAAATTTAAGGTTTTTGAAATTGAAATTTTAATTTCAATTGATTTTGAAAATGGATTTGGGTTAAATGTAAAAGCTTTTGAAAAGATGTTTTCAAAGATAAAAGCTATTTTGAATAACTTGTTAAAATTTCCAATTTAAATAATTCAATTTGAATTTGAATTCCATGTTGGAAATTATGGTTAAAGATGTTATAAATGTGTTTATATGAAGTTAAACCAATTTGAAAGTATGGTTCGAGAATTTGAATCTAACCCAAAGACTTTAACTCGCATAAATGAATCAGATTTCCAAAATGAAAACTGTTTGTTTTCAAAAGAATAAAAGCTTTCAAATAAGAAAAGAAATTCCAGTTTAATTAAAGGAATTTCAAGATTGAATTGAAAAATGGTTTTCCAAGTTATGAATGAATTCTTTTTGAAAGCTATGAATTAAATCTGTTTATTTTTAACAGATTTAAAATGGTAATTTGTTTAAACCATTTGAAATGGAATTGTTTTGAAAGCTATAAGTTAAATCTTGATTTAAAGATTTAACGAGTTAATCAAATTGAAATGGAAATTGATTTGGAAAATCTGTGAATGAATCTTTTGTTTAAAAGATTAAAGTGTGGAAATTGTTTAAACCATTGAAGGTTGTTAAAATGAATCTTTTTGTTTAAAGATTTGAAAATGGTAATTTGTTAAACCATTTGAAAAGAAAGATTTTGGGTAATAAGTTGTGACGTAACTGAAATCCCATTATCCATATGTTTTAAATATTGCGCTCATTATTCGGGTTAGTCGGCAAAAGACCTTTGTGTCATATAACCCATTCCGAATTAATGATACGTCGTATATGGATGGCATTTGAAGACCGGTGTTGAAGACCAGGTGTTTGCGAAAACGATAGGATAACCTATCGATTGTCTCTGCACTGGGTAGCTCCTGGTATAGAGATTCCCTAAGTGATGGGAAGTCCGATCGGGATTGTGAATACCCGGATTTGCAAGGGCTTCTTTGGAAGTGCCTTCGGTTCTGTTCGAACCCGGAACAGACTTGTATGGTTACATGTCTGACATTACGTTTTGAGATATAAAGCTGATTTCTTTCAAATACATTTCTGTTTGGTGGCGGAGAATTTATTCTCTTAGCTTAACACCCTTCTCTGAGACGTACGAGCTCAGAGGTTATGTAGTTGAAATTTATCAGCGATATACTCCCAATTTGGTAATGTGGCATGTTGAGTGTTGCTGTGTGATGATCATTGTTTGATCATTTGTGATATGATCATTTGTTTGATCATTTATCTTTGTGATCGTTACTTTGATCATCTGTTGACCCAGAGCATGGCTTTGTGCCAAAGCGTAGCTTTGTGGACGAGAATTCTTCGGACCTCACAACGCGGAAATGGTCGAAACAGGAATATGCGGCAAGGTTATGAGGGTCGCGCCCTTTAGGGTATGTCATTTCCTTCTGGAAAAGGGTGGTATCAGGTATGGAGCCCTGGTATTTAACCTATGTGGATACTCCGATCTCATTTATTGTGATTGTGTGTTTGATCGAGGCGCCTCGGATAAAGGTCCCAAAGGACCGGGGGGTGGCATATTCTGAGTTACCTGTTACAGGGGTAACCCGGCCTTGTGTTGGCAGAGAGCAGTTTGTCTCTCGGGACGTCCAGCCAGAGGCGATCCCATTCGGCAGTAGGAAAGTAAGTTCCTTAGCCTGACCATTTGTTGGAAATCCAATTCCCAATACGAAACTTGTACGGTTTTAGTTGTAGAACATGCCATTTACTTATGGTGGTCACCACTGTTTAGATGGTAGCTATAGTAGGCATAGTTCAGAATGTCTATGCTGGCTAAGATTAATATTTTATTTTCGAAATGACTTTCTACACTATGCACTAGTAATAATATCAAAGAATTTTCTCGTATTAAGCATCTTTGACTATCATAAGGAGAAATCTCCTCCGATTCTGCATTTGCATTGTGTGTGTGCGGGAGGCCTTATGGTAGTTTCATTTTCCAAAAGCATTACGAAATTCAATCTTACTTTGTTTTAAAGATAAACTGTGTTTTTGTTTGCTCACACCAGTCCCACGACTGACTCGGAGTTTATTGTTCCTTTCCTAAACTCTGGGTGCTCATAATTTTCTACACGAGCAGTCTAGAGTTGGGGTTTTCAAATTAATCAGGTTGAGTAGATTATCTGGAGCTAGTCAGTCCTTGGACGACTGACCTTGTTTTCCGCTAGCTATAGATTGGAGCATTCTATTGGAGATATTCTATCCACTGCTGGTGTTATCTATGTTCTTTTCGCTGCTATTTCTTGTATCATATCTCTGATGTATATTGATATATGTTGTATCATTCTGTTGTATCATATTGTATCAGATTTTGTATTTGTCATCGTATCAATGTTATATATATTGATATATTCTTTTCCTTCCGCTGTGTTGTTATATTTAATGGTGTTATAAGCTCCGGAGAACCAGATTTGGCGTTTGAATCTACGACATTTTGAGTACAGGGGAAGTACGGATGCCGATTTTCGAAGGCCGAGTTTTTGGGTCTTTACAGTCTTGAAACAAGGCATTTTCCCTAAAACTAGATGTACCGGCACTCCATGTTGATGCTTCTGGATATGCTTATGTACTCTTCAAGCAAATAAAATGAGACCAAAATTAAAAAACACAATTAAAAGTTCGTAATGATACAACTGGAGGTATTTAAAAGTAATAATCTTTTGTGAATAATATAAATTGCAGTATAATGTAAATTGAGATTGCAAGTAAAGATACACTTTAGAATATCAGTACAAACAGTCGAGTATTTGCACTGCAAAATTTAGTAAAGCACATCTCTAGTCATTACTAGGAAAAAAGAAAATTACTATTGAGAAGAAAATTTTAAGGGGAAAAAGCCTATAAATAAAATAAAAATAATCAGAATATTTGATAAGGAGAATATTTTCATTTTTGGAACGTGTCATTTAAACCAAGTCATGAATATTTCTAACCTTGGTATAAAACCAATAATGATCTAAAGATATTTAATGAAAAATGTAGCGTTTTGGATCAATTGAACATAGGAAAAAAAGTCATTTACTCTCCAAACTATTTCTTTACTCTCCCATACATCAAAATGTGTGTAGAGAATAATCTGATCAAATTATCTCAAGTTAAGTTCATAAATCTTCAATTTACATAGGTTAAAGTTAAGGGATATAGAAGTGCACTTATAACGACTATTTTTGCTTCAAACATACTTCAATTCAACACACAAGCCAACCAAACATGTAAATACAAAGTCTAGGCCAAGCCATATGTTATATAGTAATACAAGTGATGTTATATAATATAAAATTGCCATTTGCTTTCAAAAGCAAAAACGTTCTAAAGTTTAAAACTTTAATTAGTTAATATCACTTTAACTTTATATTACAAGCACACAACACATATAACACAATATGTAATCATTCCATGGTGCGTAAACTCACAAAATCCATGCCGAAACAATGCAAAAGCATCCAAGAACCAAGAACCACATCCTACCATCTTCAAACACATAAAGATCCAACCTATAGCACATCTAAGCCAAGCCAAGCCTCACCCTCACTATCCATGCTCACCGCCTCATAGGGAAACCCCATCTCCTCTTTGCTTCTCCCACTTTTGACGGTGTTGGTGAAAGTTTGGAGAATATTTGAACTAATTAGAGAAAGATTAGTGAAGAAAAAAATGGATTGATGCTAATCCACTTTTACCATTTATTCTTTTGTTATTTTCAAGCTTTTGTGAATCAATGAATGAATACCCAAGCTTAAACCCCTCCTTTTGCAGTCCAAAGATCCCCCATGTGCCTTGCATGCTTTTTATTTTACATGAAAATATCTCTTAGCAAATTACCCTTTTACCTTTACACACAAAATATCTTTCCATGACATCATTACAATATTATATTTCAATAAATGATAGAATATTTTTATTTCATATTATTGATTTTCTTAGCAAATAAGTGTATGTAAAAAAGATTGAACAACTTCTGACGAGTAAAAAACTGTTAATCGATAAAACGATTTTTGGTCATATTATCGATATTTCTTCAAAGTATCTATTTTTTTAAACATTTTTCGAAAACAAGTTTACCATCATTAGTTATGATTTAAAAAGGGGGTTAACAAGGTAATTAAATCACTTTAGTCATATTTAATCCAAGATTCAAATATTTAAGCAATATAGATATTTAAATACGAATGTCCGAAATTCTGGATTATTACACGTTTTCTCAAAGTCTATGAGATAGAAGATGAAGAAGATTGATCATCTTTCTAGTTGAAGTGTATCAAGCAGGTGTATTGTAATAAACTCCAGTATCATCCTTCATACTACTTTATTCTACTGTCTCATAACAACCAAAAATATTAATATTATTTAATCAAAATATCAATTTTACATGTTATAAATTATATGATGGGAAAACGGGATCAAAATAAGACGTTTCTTACAAAGATATATATTTGAGAAAGTTTATTGTTGCTACGAAGGCCGGAGAATACCTTTCGTACAACTACTTGCACTTTGAATCGTACATCTTATTATTTTTCCCCCTGATTATTTCCGCTAATTGAGTAATTCAAAATAGGTTTTTTACACCTGTCACTACTCTTTCATAGGGAGTTTGGCATGAAATTTAACATATTAACCTAACTTAACCTGTTGGTCGATCATCGAGTAGTCTGTTGGCTTTGATGGGGGTGTAATTTACACATTAATCTTTTTCGAGCCCAATGTGACACAAACAGAACATTTGACTTTATGCAGCCATACATGCTATATCAATCTGAATATAATATGCATTTTATTGGTTAAACTTGGTACCCATTTGTTTCTTGTTCAAATATAATCAACTGAACTTACTTAGGGTTCTCAGAATAAAATTGTTGATGTCTGCAATTAAATATGGTCAATGTTTTTTTGAAGCCGCCGAAATATGCAGTTCAACTATTTTCATAACCTGCAAATGGTAGTCAATACCCAATTTGGCTCATAAACCATGTAATTTTATTTTTATGTAAAAAACATTATACAAACTGCGAATCTACACTTTTAAATTATTTCTTTCAATAGTAATAGTAAACGGACGGTATAAAGTAAGGCTCGGGAAGGAATCAGTAGGTTATCTAAGTAAATTCGCAACATAGAATAGTACGTACAGACCATATATCAAACCTGTCGTGCAGTTGAAGCACGTAAAACTATCAGAATTAGAGAGCTACAAACATCCAGTTTAGACTGTGACCCACTCGTAAACAATCATTAGCGAAATATGGGGAAAAAATAATTATACTGGAATTTGTTTCCACATCGATAACTCAATCAATGGTTCTAAGCAGACAATTTGCAAGTGCATTTAGTCGGGGTAATCCAAAATAGCATCACAGTAATCAAAGTCTGCTGAATGCTAAGTGTGCATTTGTTGTGAATATCCACTTATAAATTGGACAGAAAGACCAGACTTCTGTGCGCAGTTTGAATTCAGATGTACTAAATTAAAGGTTATGCACATTAAAAGGTGGTTAACTTGGTTTTAGATTATTACCTGTCTTTAATCCCACTCTCTCTACTGGATAAAGTTGACCCAGGTCGCTTGCCTAACTCCACCAAATTCCTCCTTCAAACGAATCTGCGATGAACGGTAGCCTGTTTTAAAATTAGGTAACCGTATACATTATGGATTGGTGGCAAACTGACAACCGCATTACATTCTTGGTATCAGTAATAAGCAGAAAAAAATGTCGTACTGTCGTTATAAATATCAAATAAGTTAAGGATATTTCAACTGTAGTGTATAACACTTCAAGGATACCTATTTGCTGCATGCTGTGTTGCAGGTGGATATCTGTCTAAATTGCATAAGTCAGTTGAAGGTTGGAAATGGCTACAATTTTAACAAAGACATTACCAATTAATCCCGTAAGTCAGAAGCTGAAACTTAAATAGAGACTGCAGGTGTATGTTTGATATAAGATGGCAGGATGCACCAAGAGTTAATGTGCTGTATTAACTCTATTTCCATGCTCATTTAGCATAATTTGAATGAAGTATTTTTGTTTTACAGTGCCTAATAGTAAACATGTTATTACATCGAATACCAATAGATAAAGTGATACTGTAATACTATCTGTAATTTAGTAAGGTGACAGCCTGAGGTAGTAATTGAGTATAACAAATTGAAGTCTGCACATGAAGCGATATAATGCGTACCATTACCACCTATCATGCTTTTTTACACTTGGGGCACGCCAATGTCTTCTAAGTTGTGGAAATAAAAAGAGCTAAAAATATCACCCATTTACATTTTTAATAATTGGAGGAATAACCAATTGATGGTGTTGGCTTATAGGCTAGTCATTTCTTTTTTTTTTACTGTATGGGAAAAATTGGTAAGGTAATGATTGTGGAACGTTGTACTCACTGCAGGATACATACTGGAAAAATCGTGTACTACGTAGTAAAAGCGTGTATGGCAGCTAATAAGACATATCATACGCATTATTACTACGGAAGAACGGTTGTCAAATGAGATTTTGGACCGATGAAAAGTACCGTAAAACAGTTCAAACCGAAAAATAAAATCAGGACAGAAAGATTAAATGTTTAATTAATATAGAACAGGCACACAGATAACAGAGGTCATCATATTTTTTTATCAAAGTTCCAAGATATATGTTGATTGTGTAATATGATCTTTTCCCATGCATAGTTGCATATTTCATTTTTTGTACAGGATACAATGGATAGGAAAAAACCAGAAACCATAGTAACTAATGCACAGGCATGGAAGAACAGAAGTTGGCAAATGTTTATAAAAAATTTCGTAGTAAAACGAATCTAAATTGATAGAGTTATGCCGTTCTGACATTTCAACATGCTGGTTTACTGCCTTGTCTGCAAAAATTTCAATATAGGAAATTGGCTGGTTGAGAGTAGAGGGCAACAGTTGCATCTGACTGTTTAGTTTAGTAGAGGTATGCATACATGCAATAGACTGCAGAAAAAAAGCAGCGTAGCAGCAATCGTTGGATATTCAGTCAGACTTCAAATTGATTAGGAGCAAAAACACTGCTAATCGATCAACGCCTTTATCAATATAGTCGGAATCAAACATTTACCAAAATAATCATTTGTACCTGAAATATAGCAGTATGGAACCAATTATTTCAATGCAGAAACATAACATTTTTTGTAATATACTGACACAAAAAGCATAAGCAATGGGCCTATATACATCCGACTGTGACACGGTTATCATTCTTCACACATCCATGTTAAGGTCGTCCGCATAAAAATAATAAGCAGCAGTTTATACAAAGACTATGAATGAAAATGGAAAACGGTCAGCTGATGGAAAAACCTCAATTTTAGTTAGCACAACAAAGCAGGGTGCTAAATCATATTGTGCGCAGCTGTAAGTCGTACCATCACATATCAACATTCGGCGAGAAAAAGTGGAAAAAACAGATCCCACAGTCGAAATCGGCATACAGAACTCTATCAAAACATCCATGGTATGCAATTAAAACAATACGTTAAAACAATACGTTGTAGAAGATTCGGTCGTATACGTAGAGGTAAAGAGGAATTACCTGTATAATCCACTGACTGGCGGGTGAGAGGACGTTGATAAATCAGTCCATGTTCGACTGGCTACTCCTTAGGAAGCTTCGTTGCGCGAAAGCGGTAGATGGGGAAAATTAGGCGGTTCAATGTAAGAGTGGTTAGGGAAGGGGATGTAAAGCCGTGGGTAATTGTTAAAGAGCGGGTAGGGGGAGGGAGAGGAAGCAAGGATGGGGCGGGAGAAGGCAAAGGAAGAGATCAGCGAAATTGGAGTATATTGGCAGAAAGGGGGATAAAGGGGAGTGGTTGTTGAATGGGAAAGGAAGGTAGTTGGATGGGCTAACAACGTGGTGGAACGATAAGGCGCTGCTCACTTGAGAGAATAGTTTGACGTATGTTAAAAAAAAGCGGAAGCGGATAAGAGAGTATTATTTTGAAATGGGAAAGCACAGGAGTCGACATCAGCGGGCAGAAATTCCTGCTTTAATATAAAGTAATAGATGTGGCCTATGTTTGCAAAATTTCCTATTTTCTAACTATCATCTTCCTCCCTCGGGTTAGGGTTTCTAAAATATCAGGTTTGCTGCTGCTTCTTCTTCCTATTCCGCTTTTTTTCTCCCCTGAATCGAGATCGCGATGCCGAACTTAATATCTTTTGATTTTGTGTAAGTTCGATGTTTAAATTGAAATCGCGATTCAGTATTGTTCTCCAATATTTTCGTTCTGAAATAGAATCGCACGTTTTACACTGGCTGGGATCTAATTTAATTCTTGGATCGCGAAGGCTGCGATTCCTACCAAATCGCGCTTTGGAACGTACGATCACGCGATTTTTGCAATTACTGAATATGAACATAGGTCCTAATTAAAAGCTTGCATTTTGCCCATGTTAACGCTTGGCTACGCTGAATCCATGGCTTCCCGTCGCATACTCTCCACATTGCTCCTGTCATATTCCCGATGCTCAGCTCCATGTTGTTTCTCAAACACTAGAACTCCCACTCCTTTCTCCTGGATCTCCTATTACGGTGAGATTTTATACGATTTTATGGATTTGGATGGTAAATAATTATACATTGGTGATCGTGGTTGGATTGCCTAAATTAATTTTTTAAGCTTGAGTCTAATTTATGAACTTGGTCTTTGTATAGCATGAAATTGACTTATGATTCCAAGTTTTGTTACAAATGTATTTGATTAAGTTATCATTTGTAACAGTTTGATCATTATTGGATTGACATTTTTGTTCAGTTTCTTCTTGTTGAATATGCTGTTATACTTCTAGGGACTACTAAATGAACTCCGTATTTGACTAAGGGGTATTTTCATACCAACATATGCATGTATGTGCACACACATATGTATATAATGTATATGCTGATAGCGAGATCACTTTAAAATTGTTATTCCAACAATTTTCAGTTTTAGTTCAATATTAAAAAAGTTATGTAGAAAATGGTTGGGTCATATTGAATTTTAAACCATAATAGTAAGATGGATGGGAGATTGTTATTAAAATAATTTTGAGTTTCAAGTTGATATGTTTTTTGTTTTTATATACATAGGCATGTTTCTAAATATAAATAGAAAATACAAAAACTTTAACTTTTTTTCAAAATATAAAATGAAAAAATATATAAATAAAGTTCTATACAAATATGAAATGTTGTATCAACCAGTAAAAAAAAAGGTGGTGAAATAAGTGAAATCGGAGAAATATAGAGAGCAAAATGAATTTGAATCAATAAAGTTTTTGAATGCAACATCATCATGTGTGCATTCTGCTTTATATATATTTAATTAACAGATGTGTAGATTCTTGTTTATATATAAGTAATAAATTGTTATTGAAATATATTTTTTATTCTAGTTCGATATTAATTTTTTAGATAAGAAAAGCATGTTGTATAAGCCGAAAGAAGAAACATTGATTAAAAAAAGAACACTTATTTCAAAATACAAAATGTTTTTTTATTAAGTAATGTGCGATTTTTTTATTAAGTATATAATAGAAGTAAATTGTAAAAATTGAAAATTATAGAGCATCAATATGTAAAAAACTTAGCAGCGCATGGAGGTTTTGTATTTATATAATTTAGAATGTCATGGCATCCTCTATGGATTCTGCTTTATATTAAACCAATAAATACTTAGAGCTGTTTCTTAGGCTAAGCCAATGAGGCAGTCGAATTGGACAACACCCCTCGTCATGAGCAACAACCACAATAAATACTACTGTTTGAAAAGTATCCTAATTTTTTAAGCAACCAGTGGAATAAAAATTACAGTTACAAAACCGCGACTTCTTCAATATTCAAGAGATATAAATTTTATTTTATTTATTTATTTATAGAAAATTTGATCTTGATTGGAAAGGGTAAGATATGTTGATTTCAAATTAATTTACTTGTAAAAAGTAGCAAATGTTGTGACGTCTCGAGCAACCTTAATATTTAGACCAACATACTAATGCTATATGGAGATAACCGATCAACAGTTTCTGTTTTACCATTTGGTTTTTTACATATAGAATATTGAAACATATGCAAAATGGTCTAATATAGAAACAAAAAGATACGTGCTTTGAATATTTTTATCGCCAATTATTCACATATTTTGTTTAGTGTATTTTTCAAGTCTAAACCTTTAATTGAATTCATTCACATTTTTATAATTTTTTTCTTATTTCGATATTTTTTTTCCTTTTTTCATTTTTTTCTTGGAATTTTCATAGTTACGTTTTTAACTTTCCATTTTTTAGCTTGTATTTAAACTTCCGTTTCATTATATGTTTTGTAATTTTTGTTTAAAATAGTGTTGGTTTTTTACTTCAGTTTAATATTTTCAAAGGATTGGCTTTTTCTTGAACTTCCATTTTTATTGTATTTTTTCTGACTATTGGTTCAAATAGCTTGCTTTTTTTTTAAAAAATATTTGTAGTACTTCTTAGAAAGATTCGATTTCTTGTTGAATAATTAAATAAAATTTTTATTTAGATATATGTTGGTTGAAATTTTCTAAAGTTCGTCTTTTGTCACTTTTATTTTTTATATAGAAAATATTGTGCTTTTTTTTAATAATTCAATCACTTTCGATAATTTTGTTTTAGTTTGAAAAGCATTATTTTCTTAAAATATCATAGTTCGTTAAATTTTTAACTTTTTTTAGTTTTCGTTCGTTCAAAATTCTTAATATTTATCACATTTTTAGGATGTTTTGTTATAAATATATATTTTTGAACTATATTCTGGAAAATTTATTTCATTTTGAGAAGTGCTACTTTTTATCTTCATTAATTTTTTTTTCTTTTATACATGTTTTGGTATGATATGAAAATTAGTAGGTCAATTTTTAATTTTTTGTATTATATATTTTATGTTATTTTAGATTTAGTTTTTTTTTCCTTTTCTTGAAAAATTAATTGAGCATTTAATATTACACTTTTGATGAAGATTTAGTTTTATAGCAGATCCGTAAAATGTGAGTTATGATGTTTATTATTTTGCAGCGTTTTGCTAATTGAATTGAAATGAATTTTCTTATGGATCCTGGGTTTATATATGTGTATATGTTTCACGTAAGCTTAACTGGGTAGTTGTTTTTACATGGATTTTTCTATTCCGTCCAAAATTAACTAAATTATTGTAAGATACAATGTCAATAATGATTTCTCCAATTTTCAAACTGAATTAAATTAATTGGTCTGTGGATATCATGAGCTTATATTTGAGTGTATTTTTATGCAGTCTTGTCTGCTTACATCATTTTAGGAAAGCCTTACTCTAATTCTAATCAAGGGTAGATGCAAATTGAGTAGTTCAAAAAAGCTTCATTGCACGTTAGTTTCGTATTTGTTCCCTATGGTAACAGTATGTGTGTCCATGTCTTTGATTACAGTTTCTGAAATTTTGGACTAACAAATACTCAAAGCTTATGCTTTTCATTATTATTCTTTATTGCTGATTAATTTTCTATATGGATAGGTTTGCTTGGGCAAGTCTTGTTTTAGAGTTCTATCTTTTCCTTTGATGGTATTAGTTATTAGATCTTATTTGAACTTGCAACTGCAAGCTTGCAACTGCAAGCTTGCAACTACATGTCTGCTACTATCTTAGATGTATTTTCTTAATAGGGGTATGGCACGTAGAAAATATTGAGTTGTGAAAACCCAACTGGACCATAACGAGTTATGTTGTCGAAGGTTCCACTTAGGTTCCTTTGGGTTTCTAAATGCAGTTTTTAGATTGGTCACTAAGTATATAGCGATGATGCAGTGTTCACTTCATCCTTGGCAGCATCTATTATGAACACCTTTTAAATATTAAATTTTAGCTTATAGCTGGCCTACAAAAATTCCTCGTTATAGCTTTGGAAAGACTTGTCCAGTAATGGGAATTGGATCAAACTAATCTGCATAGAGCATGAATTATATGTGATGGTACAACAAAAACCAACATGGTTTCGATATTAGTAGTTTTTTTGAAAGAATCCTCATTACCAGACAAAACTGATGCTGTTATGTATCAATGATGTACTGAGTAAATATTAGGCAGCGGGAATTATTAGATAAAGCAGATTTAAAAGATTTGATTGTCATTGTACACCTTCACAAGTTTCTTCGATTAATAATTCAAAATTTAACTTTAATACAAAAACAAGCACCAAAAGGTTGTTTTTTACTAGTAGTTGTTTTGAAAGGTATTTTCTAGTGCTAATAGTTGATTTTCGATCAACTTAGCAAGAACTGCATGTCATGAACTAATATGTTAATATGAGAAAACCTTATATAATGAATTTGAATATATCATCATTTATTATTTATTTTTAGAAAGAGGTTGTTGAATATATGACTGATCAAGTGAGACAAAAGCACATTCAAAAGTTTTATCACAAAGTACCTTTTCCCTTAACACAAAGTAGAGGTCTAAAAGTGTTGTATTAAATTGTATTAAATTGAAAAAAAGGACGACCTTGAATTAATCAAATTGATTGAAAGTAAAATTGTATGAATCTACTTCAACCTCAATTCCGGGTTTTCACCCTCAAATGATCATATACAAGCTCATGTTACGCTAAAAGGGTTATCTATTGGTGGGGAAGGTGAAAAAAGATATTTATAAATTATAAAGGCAATCAGTTTCATTTTTTTGAGTAAATAAAGATAATGACATAGGTCTTGAGAAGAAAAGCATAGCCAAATGATAAAAGTGCAAAGAACTGCATGTAGACTTCTATCAAAAATAATAATGACTATAAGCCAAAATTGTACAAGCAAAACAAACCCAAAGCATTGGTGTAACCTACACTCACACTTGTTGAAGATCGATAACCAAACCTATAGGTCCTACACACACATGGTACTAAATGCATTGATTCCGGCTCACGCTTGTTGAAGATAAATAGCCAAACATTTGAAAATGACATTCGATACAAAAGAATCCAAGTCGAGACAACGACCATAAGCAAGTTCAGTTTACAAGTTAAGGTAAGGTATAAGATGTTGTCAATTATACACACTTGCAGAGCAATAACTAATGAAGGTATATGTTTTGTATCGCTAAGGACATCGTTTTCCCTCTTATACTTCGCCAGAGATGCAATTGAATTGAAGTATTGTTTTGGAGGGTGGTGGATTAATGGACATACTTCAGATCTAGAAAAATGATTTCTAGAGTTGTTAAATAGACAGCGACAACTAAAAATAAAGAAGCTAAGTAAGCATTAGGATAGAATCATAATAATACGAAAAGATTCTTTTAGGAGATTGAAGTGCAACTCCTTTTATAAATTTTAATAAAAAATATTAACTTGCTTATACCATTGTTGAACTATGAAACAACTATTGGCCATACCCAAACCTTTGGAACCACACATCTCTACTATTAATAAACAGAATTCAATGAATATGATTTCCACGGCGTCTTTTTAAAATTTCAAAAATACCCTTTAAGCATCAACGGAATCTCATCATCCATTTGCAAGCTCAATCACCATTCCCTTTACGACCACCCATCAACGGAATTCAACTATCAATTTGCAACCAACACAACCAACAAAACTGTTTGAAATAAAAGTGTTGTGATCATCAAATTTTTGCACTTGTAGTACACATCCGTCTATTAATTTTTTATTAAATAAAAATGAAATATTTCTATAGGTAGACGTACGTGCGATTTACACTAGTACAAAAAAAGACAACCAATTTTTATTATTAGTATGTTTTTGTTTGTTGAAAACTTGTAGACTATTTTATGTTTGCTAAATTAGCATTAATAGTAGCATTTATAATTTTCTATTGACATATTCGATATAACCCTATATTATCTTTGATATTTTTAAATATCTATCGTGGCAGAGATTATTCTGGTTTTTAGAAAATAGGATTTACACAAGCTAGTGTACTCTGGTGGTTAAAAAAACATGATTTAGAGATGAGATGTTGGAAGTTCGAACTCCATATGGGCATAACCATTTGCATTTGCTTACTAACATTTCTAAAAGCTGTTTATCTTCTAAAAATTGCAGCTCAAGATGTAAAATCATATAAAAGGATTAACAAAAACATTATGCATTGATAACATGTATTTCCATAGGCCAGAGCTTGTCTATTTAATTTACATATGTTATCAAAACTTTGCATTTTAGATAGCACAATTTATATATATTGCCTTGAATGTTCTAGAATACACGAGCAAGGCATGCCTTGAGGTGCACCTCAATGCAAGACATAATAAATGCCTCAGCAGCCTAAGGCTCATGCCTTAAAGGATTTTTTGATTTGTCTGTTTGTTTGTTTGTGGTTAATTGAAACATATCATTTAAGTATTTTTCTTAATGCATGAAGAATTTTTAAACAGATTACAAAGCAATTTCAAATTTGATCAGTTTAAAGCAGGTTCCAAATTGGTTTGTCAAATTGGTTCATTTTTGAATAGATTTTGAAGATCTGTTGTTGATTCGGTTTCAAAATTTGTTTTCTGAATCGATATTTATATTTGATTGTTGAAACGGTTTTACAAACTCGTTGGTTGGATACTTTTGAAAGCATATAAAGTTATTTTTAGAAATCATTAAAAAAACAGGGAGAAAGAAAAAGAAACTTGCTAGCTATTTGTTGTCTGCTACGCGTGAAGTTGAAATGAAATGTTTCATTCAACTTATGATTTTGTATATGTTATTGTTTAATTAATTTGAATGTTTAATGTTCCTATTTTAGTATTTAGTGTTTTCACATGATGTTTAATTCTTCGATATGTCATATCAGTATGATGTTTACCAAATTTTTTATGCCTCGACAGTCAAGGCAACGCCTTGCCTTGGGAGCACAAAAATAACTCACATATGCCTTCACCTATTCGACACCCCTGTATAATTTCATCATCCAATATTGATTCATATTGATATATTATTTGGAGTTCCATTTCCATCTCAAATTTATATTCCATACATAGAATATCTCTGTTCTTTAAATGAAACTAATGTATGACATGCGTGATGTGTATATGCATGTATCTAATATAGAGATACCATAGAATATGGAAATTTAAAAAGCGTTTATATAACTTTTGACGATGGTTAAAATGACGAACACCAGTGTATCCATTTTATTAATAGTAGGGATATTAATGTCATTTCACGGTGCTACGGTTGAAATATCTGATTTTATTATTAATAGTAGAGAAGTGCTGGGGACTAGAGTATACCATTTGGGTATACTAGTAACTTACATAGAATCATATAGCTCATGTGCATGTTATTTTGCTCAATTATTAACATCATCGTCTATCCAATGCACAAGGCTCCCTTCTAAAGACGATGGATGTATGAATGGGCAAGTTGTACGTACTCATTATGGGAGAGATTGATTTCGAAACTCGATTAATAAACCAAGCTTACAAAAATTGAATCCAGGCGATGCATGAATTAACTCAATGTAGGTTTGCGTTTTCAAAGCAAACCATGTCTGATACAACATGCGTTTTAATCATGTCCATAAATTCTCAATGAGAGATTTTATTTTTTCCACAAAACTGGATATTTGTAATCCAAAAATATGAAATTTTATATATTTTGAAATTCAATTTCATGACTTGAAATTTTTTATATCAGGTGACCTATTTTTATTCAAGTTGTTGATATACATTTTATAAGAAAAAAATGTTAATAACAGTGTAACTAAAGATAACATGATTTGCACTACATGTAGTATATAGTTCAAAAATATATTAAATTACTCAAAATTTGCAATTTTAAAAATCCTTTTGTTAATTGTTGAACATATGAGGATTGGTTGCTAATGCATTATTGAACTAAGAAAAAGGTATCCATATTACGTTGTCTATTAAATGTTTGAATCCGACTGAATTTGGTTTTGTTTCAAATGGCCATAGTGCGACATGGCATGTGCATAAAAATATTCTTATAAAAATTTATAATGAATTAAAACAATCAACGTTTAATTTTGTACGTAGTATTGACTATCTTTAAATTGGAAAAAATATATCTTGCTGTAAACAAAATGTTTACTTAAAATGGTGTTTTAGGAATGTTTCATTCCAAACATAAAAAGTGTAAAACTAAAAATTACTTCTCTTAAAAATCCAACTTTTATTTACATAAAAAGTTATTTTAGATTATAAATAATTTTGGAAGATAAAAATGCTAAATCGAAGTTGTAGAAAAATAGTTTTTAAGGAAACCAAAATGATCAACAATTTTTTTAATTTTTTTTTTAAATTCATATGTTAAAGGATAACTTTATCAAGGTTAAATCTCTTTCATCTCACCCGAGATATCAGCCCGAGATTTTCTCCAAAACCCGAGGTTTGACAGCATGGTTAGTTATCAGAGTTTTAAATCTCCTTCATTTCAGTCGAGATATCAGTCCGAGATTTTTTCCAAAATCCGAGATTTGAAATCTTGAACTTTATTGAAAGATAAACAAATTTTATGAAAATCCACATAAGGTGTTCATTTATTAATTTCGAAGGAATGACATTTTTTATATAAAAACATATTGAGTAAAATAATTAGAACATTTTTGCATTAATTGAGTATTGGTTATTTTTTATTTTATATGTTAATGATATCAGCCCGAGATTTTCTCCAAAATCCGAGGTTTGACAGCATGGTTAGTTATCAGAGTTTTAAATCTCCTTCATTTCAGTCGAGATATCAGTTCGAGATTTTTTCCAAAATCCGAGATTTGAAACCTTGAACATAAACAAATTTTATGAAAATCCACATAAGGTGTTCATTTATTAATTTCGAAGGAATGACATTTTTTATATAAAAACATATTGAGTAAAATAATTAGAACATTTTTGCATTAATTGAGTATTGGTTATTTTTTATTTTATATGTTAATGACATAAGTAATACATATATAGTTTGAGGTAATTTCGAAACCATCTAATTTAAAATGAAATCTGTACAAATGAATTCAGACTATACAGAAATTTTGAAAATTCAAAATACAGAAAATATATCAATATTTTTATAAATAATTTCAAGATTAGTAAAATATCAACATTTTTATAAGCAATTGCAACAATTTGAAGTTCAAATTCTATGAATTGTATAGGGTATTGTTAAAAAGACTCCATTTTTGAATATAGGGGGGGACGCAAATTTTGGAGGGACTCCACCTAGGAAAAAAAATGTTATAGGGACTCCACTCGAATAAAAAGTTTTACAATTTTACCCCTTGTGCAAAGCAAAATTCTGCAAACTCCCATCGAAAAATGAGAAAAAAATCGATGATGGTTCATCGAAAATCATTTTTGGCGGGATCTAATTGGAAAAAAGTGAAAAACGGTGATTAATCATTGAAAATTGAGGGTAGCCACGGATTTATTTATTTTTTGTTAAACAGAGGCAAATTTTTTTGTTCATCCCCTTACAATTTTCCAAAAAATGAAAAAATGACTCTCCTTTCCACTTTCGGAGTCCCTTTCAGAGTCCCTTTAACAATGCCTTATTTAACTAGAAATTTATATAATAATGATGATCATGAATATGTTGTTCATAGTGAATTATGAACTTCCTAACTTTTAACAATATTATAAAAAAAATTAATACTAAAATGTTAAAATTTGTTTGAAATTTCGAAGTTCTAAAATTCAGTTAACCATAACTAGTTTTTAATAAGAGAATCGTTTTACATGGGCAAAACAGTGAATAAGTAGAATATTAAATGTATGAAAGTAAACTAAACCATGTAAAATAAATATATCAAAAGAGGATATTGTGAGCGGGACAAACATAAATAAATTTGGAAAAATAGTAAATAATAGATTTTTTTTCTCTATCAGAAGAAAATTCAAACAAGCGACTTGTCTATATTCCAAATTTTTTAGTAAGAAATAAGGGACATTTTTTTTACAACATTAAGGGTCTGTAGCCTCATTTCTATATCAACCTTTTTAATTAGAACATAGAAGTGCTCTTGATTTTACATTTATGTTAAAAGAAAGTATGATATAGCATGTATTATAGTTATTATTAAAGATATGAAGTTTGCTTTCTGGCTTTTTTTTTAAAATTATCGTCTAATACTTGTATGTGTTTTTCATTTAATATAATTATTATTATATTTAGAAATATTATTAGCCATTTTCATCATTGCAAAGCAGTACTAGCATAGATGAAAGCATGATACACACACACTATAAAAGAAGAAGAGATATGATCATGTTCACTAATACATAGTGGATTCTCAATTTGCTATATGATACATGTTGGTTTTCCATAAATACGAGCAGTGTCTCTAACTTTTCTGAAACTAAATGTTGTAAATATTGGAAGGTTTTATAGTAAATACGAAGTAAAATGTTTCAAGGGGTTGAATACAAGGGTCTGTTTGCAGCAAAATCATGCTTAGGTCTCACGTTTGATGCATTAGAATTGCTAGACACATTGAAAAGATGAGATAGAAAGTACGCAGTCAAACAAGTTCACCAAAGTGATGAAGTTTGTTGTGTTTGCATTAGACACATCATTTTTTTAATATAAAAAATTGACCCATTCGGCTTGACATTTATTTCTACTTTAAAATGGCCCCTATTCCTTCGTCCTCCTACTTTATGAATTTTAACGAGGGTTTGAGAACTCTATTTCGATCTCGGTTTCGGTTGTTTGAAAATTTCTTAGTTTTGGTTAATTCCGGAAATTTTGGAAATTTCCGTTTCGGTTTTCGGTTCCAAGTCCATATTTTAGCATTTTTGATGAAAATGCATAGTTCAGATAAATGAGTGACCATTTGTATTTCATGGTTTAATAGTTTTTTCTCTTAGTCTCATGTATTTACTTTTTAAATTATATTAAAAATGTGTTACATCCTTGTATTTTTTACCAATAGAAGTAATCAAATACGTTAATGCCTATCAAATTCTTGTTTATTTTTTAAATGAATTTTATATCCCTCCACCTTTTAACAACTCATTGTGGGTCCCTGACAGGGATGAAATTTATAATTATCTTTCTTTCGTCACATTCTTCTACAATATTTGTCCTTCTTGAGATTTTAGTGTTTGCACAAAACAGAATTACTACTTCCTATCTTCCTTTTTCATGCCTGTATATGCTCTTGAAAATCCAAGGTTATAGCTACTTCTTCCTCATCCAGTCGTGGAGTTGTTTCTATTTAAATGTTCAAATTAATTGCTTAAACCAATCTACTTATTTTTATTCAATGTTGGCATGGAGGTTGTCTTGGTTGAAGATGAAGAAATTTCATTTGAATTCTGAAATACAAATAGTATGAGTCGGATTTGGATATTGGAGAAATGTAAAAGTTGACTTATGTTGAATACCTCAATTCCTTATCTTCTTATTTTTGCACCGCTTAAGTGATCGATGATATTGTGTGTTTGAATGAACCGGATCCAAAAGGGGTTGTAAGCGATGTTTTGTTTTTCTGTAGACAAGAATTTTGTTTGAATGTTTGATTGAGAATGAAGCGAATATTGAAATATTGTTATAATTACTCATAATGCAATCTAGTTTTTATATTGTAAGCTGTTTTTAATATAATGCAATTCAGTTTTTAGTCTAATGAAAGCCAAACGGAAAATAATGCAAGTCAAATTTAATAAAATGCAAGTGAATTCTAAAACAGCTTTCATACAACAGAGACTTGATTTTTATACAACGCAACTCGATTCTATATACAATGGAGTCAGGTCAAGGTATAGTGCAAATGAATCTGGATATAGTTCAAACGAATCTGGATTTAGTGCAGACCGATTTGGATGCAGTGCGAAATAATCCGAGTATAATGAAAACGTATCTGAGTATAGTGCAAGAGATCGATTTGCGTTATACATAGCTGAAACTAATATTTAAAGTTCCTTACCAATATTGGCTTGCATTACATATAATGCATGCCCATTTTTATAGTAATATAACATGATTTGCTTGCATTATGTATAACGCAAACCAGTTTTTGTTGTACTTTAACAGTATTGGCTTTACATTGTGATGAAATCCAGTTTAATCGTATACATATTTTAGATTTTAGATTTTTTATAGCTGAGTCAATAATGAAATTAGTTTTTTGAAAATCAAACTAGGGGTATTTTGATCCTTTTAGGAAAAGAGGAACTTGAGTTATATTATGATGAGTGTGACGTCCCTTTAACTTATTAGCATAAATTAGAGGGATGTGAAACAAAATCTCCTTTTTATTATTTTATTTATTTATTTATTACAAAGACTACGAATATATAGACGTAGGTCCCAGATGAAGTTTAGATAACTTAGCAATATGTTTCAAGGATAATACAAGAAATGTGCAAATATGTCATCCTCATCAGGCTTCACAATCTAGTGGATTTTGGGTCTAGTCTTATCGGATCTAACCTAATGATTTTCAAATCTAGACCCAATCTGACCCTATCCAGGGTTCATTTCGGTTTTGATATGGTTGAGTAATAACACTAAAAGTGCTTATATATTATTATGTTTTTTGATCGAATCTTTCTAGTCAGTTCAGGTTGGGTCGGATTTCATCGGTTTTCTGTGGTATTTTTCATCATTTATACCTGATTTGAGATATGTTGGGTTCACATCGGGATTGAGTCTTACCGTATCTGTTTGATTCGGATTTGATAGGTCTACACTATCGTGGAGAGGATGACGTGAAGATGCAATAACGATATCTAGAGCCATTCCGAGGTCTAGGTAATGCATTACCGAGATAGGGATGACACCGTTTGCATTGAAGTAACACTTCATAAATACCATCGATCAGTGTATGGAGGTCAATGGGGATGGCGGTAATTACACGAAATGAAAAGCTACCGTCGACCTTTGATATAAGCCTCCTAATTTGGACATTTTGGAACTTGGATGATCAAGACGCAATGGGCTTTATGAAGCATTTTGTAGGTGTCTTGCAAAAATTAGTTATTTTCATTTGTTTAGTTTAATCAGTATTTAGTGTATTTTTGTTTTTTATCACATCGGTTAATGAATTTTCGTATTAATTTTAATAACCATGAATTAAAATGGAACATTAAACCAATAATGTTAAATTAATTACTACAACAATTAACTATAAATTAGTTACTTCATATCCTGATTCCTTTTCCAACTCTGCACACAACATAATACTTTTTTTGATTCCCTTGCTATTTCCCACCTCCTTTAAAATAACCCTTTCATGCGCTTCTTTTGTTTTGCAAATAAAGTACATTAATGCTCTTACTTCTTAGTTCTGCTTAGATAAACACTGGACCTTTTTTTCTCTCGTATCAATTTATCTCAGCAGCAAATGAAAGCACTCTTCTCTTCTTTCGTCAAGCCTTTACAACGCTACTTCGTTTTGTCCTATTACATTTTATCACCATTTTACGTCGTGAAGCTATAACGCTCTGATATTGTAGACTATAATTTTCAATTTTCATAATAAGTAATCACCTGGTTAAATGAAAGTATACTGAACTACTGGGTTTTAATCTATGTTGTCATGGATGGAGCGGACACTGAGTTTTAAAATAGTAGAAATGAGCGACAGTATTAAAGATGAGGCATAGCATGATATTACAGTCAGACATTTGAATGTCAAAGTAAAAAAATAAAGCCTTAGGCAGGCCTGACTGTAAAGATTATAATGTGAAGCCTTATTTCTTCCCCCTTTTGAAGTTTAATGCATATAACACACATATTGAAAATATCACTGTGAAATATGCCTGCTGTATGATATACTTAATTTTCACAAGTGGAGAGAGTTTTTTGCTGTTGAATAACCGGCTTAGTGTAGTTTGTTTTAATATTTATAAAGTTAAATGCTTGCAATAAATATATCGTTTGTTAATCTTTCATGTTTTGATTTATGTAGTTCAACCTTTATGTATGTAGGCTCATCTCCACTAGCTCTTTCCCACATAAAAATTACCTCTACATCGCTGTCCCCACTTCAAAATCACACTTCACTTCGAGATGGTGATTGATGGCAAAGCTAATGCTTGTTAACAACAACATTTTGTAATTAATTTGGTGAGTCTAAATTTGATCGTATAATTTGCGATTGAAGTATATGGTTCAGAAATTTAAAATGTGGGATTTTGGAAATATAATTAGGGATTTTTATGATAAAAAGAACCTATGAGGTGTGTGCTTATTCAGTCAGAAAAGTACTAGGCAAACTTGGTTTATATAACCCACGGACTCATTTTTCACAAAACCGTCACAACCTCGTTTTAAGATTATGTGCTTTAGCAGCAGTATATTCTAATCTAACCTTTTGTAGTGAGTGAGTTAGAATCGAAATTCATTGGATCCTACTTATTCTTAACGTATACAGTTTAGGAACTAAAGTGTGGTTTGGGACAGATATAATTAGGCATATTTTTGCATGACAAATAAAAACAATGAGAAGTTTTTGTGCTTATCTTAAAAACTACTGAGATGCATGTCGATTTTACAAACCATTGCCTCATATTTTGTAAAATCACTGCAACCTCTTTTTTTATTTTAGAAACTTTGGAATCCACATAATGCGAAGGGCTAGTGCCACATTATATTTTGTAGAGTATCCATCGAACACTAACCAACTTAATTCAAACGACGATGTTACAATATATGTTCTGCAAAAACTACCTTAAACTCTAATGGTATCCTTAAGCATCAAATTACCTGTAAAACATAAGAGTACTTGCTTTCGAGAGAGCAATTTAAGTCTAATGGTATCCTTAAGCATCAAATTACCTGTAAAACATAAGAGTACTTGCTTTCGAGAGAGCAATTTAAGTCTTATATTGAGTGTTTATGACCTTTTTTTCCTTGTGCGCAGCAGCATCAAGATCATATTCCCGAGAAACCCCTAAATACAACTTATTTGGTAATAAAATACCCGGCAATCAAGATTTTCGCAAAGCCTGGGAAGAAAATGTAGCTGAAGACGACTGTCTATGGACAGGAAGTGAAGACGACGACGAAGAAGACGACGATAATTCAAAGCACGAGACAAAACTAAAAAGAGAAATGAAAAAGGCAAAAAGGCAAGCAAAAGAAAATTCCGATCTAATAGATGCAGATGACAGCGAAGAGTTACGAAGCCTTTGCTCGGACAGTGAAGAAGAAATGACTCTATGGAGTGGAAGTGAATGCGACGAAGATGACGATATACCTACCGAGCCTCATCCAAATGAAAGAAGCGACCCTCATATAGATAAAATTTTCGAATTTGCAGAAACTCCGAAATACAGAACTTTAGCAGATGCTTTGAAAGAGGAAGACGAACCTCCTGAGTTATCTCCAGGGAAACAAGCTAGGAAGATTGCAGTTGAAAATGCACTTAAAAAACTGAAGAAGGGACGTGATGGTAGGTATATAAATGTATGGGAGGTGATGAGTGATGTAGATATACTTATAGGTGCTTTTGAGAATATCGTCTCGGGTCCTGAATATGCAGAGTTGAGGGAAGGTGGACCTAAGAAGCTTAATATGCAGTTCTTTAAAGATATACAGGCTAGGATGAGGGATCCGAATTTTAAGTTTTCGCCTGAAGTGAAGCTGAAACCTAAGAGTAAGTTGGTTCCTAGAAAGAAGTGGCAGAAGGCTCAGTCTCGCAAGAGAAAGAATGAGAGAAGATGAAATTATTCTTTTACTAATGAGTTACATAAGCATGCAGTTGTAGCACATGTAATTTTATGTACTTGGGTAGTTTTTGTATGAAGATAAGCATGTTCAACATTTTGATACTGTGGGGAGTTAAAGACATAAAGTGGGACTGAAGTTTTTTGGCCAATTTTGAAGTTTCTTTGTATCGACGGCTCGATAGTTGGTTGTGGATAACTTCCTCAACAATTTTTTGTTGAATGATAGTTTATCAACTTTGATCAAATTCTCTGGTAGTTCATTGTTGGCAATGCACAATTTCGCGATAGTTTGTTGTGTTGAGTGAGAAACCAGAAAGATGGCATCAAGGACAACTAAGGTAGTATTGGTTATTATTTTTTTAACAAAAAAAAAAAAATTATAATTCAAGTGCTGATTAAAAAGCTGTTTGTTTTCTTTTTTGTATTCTTCTATGAAGAACTTGCTGTATAAAAAATTCTCTCTCAACTTATACAAACCATCTAATAAACAACTAAAAAAATGTAAATGCAAATGTCACTAAGATCTATAACCCAATTTGTAGGATCACGCACTGTTTCGTTTTGGACCCTTGAATCATGTGTTGTTCCTTCCGACCAACCTTAACATATTTAAATTTTATGTCAACCTCGTATAAACCCATTACATTTGATAACAGTTTCCTCGACCTAGTCCCTTAAATGGTATTTGCTTATCTATCAAAATGTTTGCATCTACTAATGTACCATTTAGTGCTCTAACTACACCTTTGAAAGCTCATTTTCTTAGTCCATTACGCGATTAAATATTTTTCAATGTGCATGGTAAAATCTGAAGGAACAATCATTTTGATCCAAAGTAAAGAGATGGGTTTTTAAAAGACTGCCAATCCATTTGAAATTCGTTATATATGACAGGAGAAGGATCTTTCAATAACTCCTTCACATAATGTTTTGCTAGAAAGAGATAAGATCAACACTTTTGTTGCATTATCTATGGTTTCTAATTTTAAGTAACATTAAGAGTGAGTGCAATTAAAATAACCACTGCTTTGATGTCATAAGGTAATAATAATGATAGCAAATTAATATTGTATTTGAAATGAAACATCGATACTATAAACCCAAAATCACTTTTATAATTACCATTTACTTTGAAATATCCATTTCAAAACTCTAAGTACATCTCCATTTATTAAACAAGGTAATATACCCTTTTTACTCAACTTATAAAACAATCCATTATAACATAAGTGTTATAATCCAAAACTCCTTTTAAATTCCTTTACAAATACCAAACTCCCTTTTTAAAACTTCTATATATATATATATATATATATATATATATATTAAAATACCTTTAAAAGATAGATATTTACATATACTAATTTATTTATAAAACAAAGATATTTAATAAAATACTATAAATCATTTGTAAAATATTATAATATAAAATCCTTTTAAAAATCTTCATTAAAATCTTTATAAACTTTTAAAACCATATATATACTAAAAATATACTTCTAAAAATACTTGACATATTTTAAAACCTTTTATTTAAAATACCACTTCAGAACCTGATTTATAATTTAAAACCATCATTTTAAAAGTCCATAAATAATTTTCGGAAATATATTTAAACCTTATTATTTTCCGATAATAAGTACGCTACCAGTACTTATTAATCAATACGAAGAAGTCCTAAGATGTCTTTTAAAGTTAACTTTAAAATCGCAGATCATGGCGATTTCAAAGTGCATCCATCACAACCTTTTCGCTTCTAACATTTTTCCTTTTTCCCATTTCCAATTTCCCACAAATGTCCAAAGCAATCCATTTATGTCAAACATACTCAAACAAAGTGTAGAACAATCCTATATATATATATATATATACACACATATATATTTCCACAATTTACCTAATTTAACATATGTCGAAATATCAAGGATTTCAAAGTATGTTTATAACGACTATATCGTTTCTAACATATATAATATACTATCACTTTTCACAAAGCAATATCAAACATGTAAATAGTGTGTCTGGGCCACGATACATGTTTACATAATCAAAAGGGAGATTATAGCACAATTTAATGTTTCACTTGTTTTACCAAACAAGTCAGGGTTGAAAAGTAATAGCTTGCAGTCCATTATACAGTTTATACTTTTAATACAATAATAATTATATACACAATAATTGTACAATCAACTGGTGAGTAAAAATCACCTAAGCTCTAGCTAACGCTTACGCGTTTTCGAATAGTCCAAAATCGAATGTCGTTCGATTTTGACTAAAATTCCCACAAGCTCCAAATTCGACGAATCCAACTCCATTGTATAGATAATCCCGATACAAACGCAAGGCAAAAACGACACGTCGATCAGACCTCATATGAACAAGATACAGATTTTATAAGTTATCGGATTATAAAACATTAATAAATTAATTAATTATCCACTAATTAATCACTTGCCAAACTAATCCCTTCACTCATCATCTTCCCTCTTTCCTAAATTTAAATCTCGTGCACAGTTATGCGAGAAACCTAAAACGCCGTGCACGATTTCTACTAACACTGTAACAACCCGGAATTTTGGTTGTTAATTTTGAACATTTAATTTATTTTAAATGTTGAAATTGAATTATAAATTGATTTTTGAATATGGGAAGAATAATCGAAATGGTTTATAATTGCAAATATAGCGATAAATTTGATTTGGTAAATAATATAATTTATAATTGAAAATTGGGATAATACGGGAATCTAAGAATAAATGAGGGTGGAAAATGATTTCTAAAATTGATTTAATTTCTATTTGGATTAGAATTATAATATTGGACTTGTGAATGGAATTATAGTCGATAAGTTTAAAAATTGGAAATTTATATATTAATTAAATAGTGAAAATTTAATATATAGAAATAATGTAAATAATCAAATTTTGATTTAATATAAATCAGAATGATTTCTAATATGGATATAAATTATATTTGAATTATAATGAAATTAGTAAGTTGTAAAAATTGAAATTTTAAATGATTTCGACGATTTTGGAAATCATTCGATTTAATCGACGAGTTAAAATAGCCTTCTGGGGAACGGTCTCAGAATTCGACGAAACCAGTTCCATTGGATCCGTGTGTATTATTATCGGATTTCAAATTTCGTAGCGTTTGGAGTTACCGTTTGTTCGTACGGGTGAGAAACGCGTTGAAATTAAAATCGAAAATTTAATATTTTAATTCGATTCGAAAAGCTATCTTCCACATACGATCGAATTAGGCCCCGAAACATATTCCATTGTGTTCGGAATAGGGGTAAAACATTATAAACGACAGACAGCACGTTTCGTTTGGAGATTGTTTGAAAAAACACGTTATTTTAGAAATAATAATAATAAAATAATTTATAAAACGTATATATACACAGTCCTATATAGTAAAACCCTCGTTCCTTTTCAAAGCCGCCGCCTCAAAATAAACCAATGGCCAAAATACTCTCCCTTTCTTCCTCGTTTTTCTTCACATCCACCCAATAATAGCAGAAACTTCCAACATGAAAAGGGTAGAGCTCACCGAGCTCGACTTATCCAACGGTGGATCTTGGTTGTAATCGTCGTTTGGAGCCGATATTTTGCTGCGTTCGCCGGCCGTTCGAACTAGTTTTGCGCACGAGTGGCAGCACCGAGTTCATCGGGGTTCTGACCGGGGGTAGGGGACGTGATGGGCTGTCGAGTGGCACTTCCTGATTTAGTTATATTCGCATATAGGTGGAGCGACGATCAGATTTTGTCAGCGTCGATGGGTTAGGGCAAGCATGAACGCGTGGGAGAAGAAGCTAGGGGAGGACGGCCTAGATCTGAGAAAAATTTTGAACGGCCAGATGGTAATTTTTGTTTAAAAAATAATAGAAATGTAAAATATTTATATTAAAAATCGTACAAACTTTAATACCTCATATCTTCTTCGTACGAGGTCGGAATCGGATGAAACAAGAGGCGTCGGAATCGCAGCGACGAGCTCTACGCACAGCAGCAGATATAGAGGCAATCTGAGCTAGTGAAAATTTTGGACTGCTAGCAGATGGTAATTTAAAATTTGAGCGTTTGGCGATTTAAAACTCAAGGTGAGTTAATCTCACTCAATTTTGGACTGCTAGTAGTAAATTTTAATAGTTAAAATTAATAAAATGATTGATTGGTTGAATTGATGCATTTTTATCAGTTGGATGTGATATTATATATAGTGGTACTGGTATATATATATTGGAGTGATTGATATTCCCGTATATATATATATATATATATATATATATATATATATATATAGCGGATGAGACCCTATGCGCCCCGCATAATAGCGGATGACCCTACATACCTCGATATTCCACCTCGAAGTGAAATTGGTATTTTTATGTTATGCTAACATCTGTGGATGCAGGGAAACATGTTGGAGGGATCCAACGGGATTCCTCAAAATGTTGAATTTAATTGCATATATAGTGATATATGCTCTTGCTGAAAATAATCTGTGGCAGGTTATTGTGTGATTTGGATCGATTGGATGCCGTGGCAGGTTTTGACCTAGATTTTGGTATTTTAAATACCAGTAATATATGTTTTAAATTGGAAAAGAAAATAAAAAGGGGTTTGAAGCAAAACGTTTATAAAGAATTTTGGGTTAACAGATTGGATAATACAAATGTTCTTTGAAAATTGGTACTTAGCCAAACTGTAATATGGTGAATAGGGTTTTGGGAATAAAGGTATTAAATAAAGGATTTTTAAACAATGAATCTGTAAACGGTATTTGATCAAAAATATAAAGGTTTTGAAATCGAGAATTTGGGCTTGTTTTAAAAAGAGGATTTTTAATTTGATAATTTGTAAAAGTGTTAAAATATTTTGGAAAATTAGTCGTTTAATTATTTAATTGTTTAAACATATTTAATTATTTACCAGTAACCTTATAATGAGTTTGAAAGGTTTATTATTATTATTTAGAAATGGTCAGCATTTTGGTTTTTAAAAGGATAATCATAAATTTTCAATGTGGTTATGTATAATAACTTTTATTTAAGTATAATTGCCTAGATTTAACTTGAAATTTAATTTAGAACTTATAAGCACTATTTTGTATAGTTTTGAGTAAAGAGATTTAATTATTTAAATTTTAATTTAAAAAGAGATTTAATGTTTTCAGTGAAAATGGAATCTTTGGTCGAATTGATTATTTATTTGATAGTCAAATAACCGACTATCAAATCTGGACCCAAATATAACTTTGGAAATATCTAGAAGGGGTACAAGAATTATATGGTACAGGTACCACTCGAGGTGCTATACTGTACGTATAAACTCGTTCGTTCTTCTAGGACGTTTATAAGGAATCCATCCACTAACGGTTAGGAGGTGATCTCCGATCTTATCTTCGTCTGTGTATTTCCTAAAGAACCGGGGTTGAGTTTACCGGGAAATAGCGAACGTTGTTTCGAAGAGACCGAGATCGGATTTGCGATCCGAAAACCACTTCGATCCAACGAGTACGTTTTCGTGATGAAGACAAGAGCTTGGAGTCAAAGATGGAGCAGTGAAGTGCAAGGGCTAATCGCTACTAATCCCGAGGGTGATTCCAAAATGGATGTAGTAGGAATAGTGCCTTCGGTTCCGTTCGGACCGGGAACGGACTTGTATGGATGAATGCTTTCAGAACATTGTCATTGGAGGACAATGAGCATTCTAAGTGAATTTCCTAAAAAAGGTAATGCTTAGCCTCGAGCCTCGCCAACCGGGAATGACTGAAAATCAGGGGAGATGCAGCAAGGCTAAGTGGGTCGCACCCAAGTAGGGTATGTCTATCACCTTTCTAGATACCCCCGGATATTATTATTACTACGATTTATGGAAGGAGCTCGATAAAGGGTGGGAACACCCGGGGTGATAGCATATTCGGTCTATTCAGGTTAGGAATAGTCCAGTCTTGTGTTGAAGCGGATCGGGAGTGGTCCTCGGTACGGTGTTTCTAGACAGATACCATGACAGGTGGTACCCCAATGCCTAGTCATTCAGTTGGAATCCATTCTCCAATAAGCGCCGTACGGTTTTGATTGTGCCCAACTATGCTGAAACGTGAGATGCAAGCATTTCAGCTATTTGAATAAGTATTTGTACTTAGACACTATTATAATATCAGAGGATTTTGATATGAAATGGTTTAGTTATCGTAAGATAAAAACCCGTCGTGTTTATTTATGGCGTGGTCTTACGAGATACCTTTGATTTTCAAAAGGATTTTGAAACTTTAATAATTCAAATTGAGTGTGTTTTCTTACGTTGGTTTTTCAGACTGACTCGGGTGTTATTTTATTATAATGCTCGGGTCAGACCGAGTATTCCAGGTTTAGGTTAGGATGCTATGGAGCAGGAGACGAGCTGAAGACCGAGACGTATTATCGTACTTGATTTATTCCGCTGCTGCGTTTTGTTTGAAATTGCCAGCAATTATGAGGGCAGGTTGTTATGACTATCCAGGCTGGTAAATATGGATTTATGTACTCTGATGTGAAATATGTATACTACAGTTTTGATTT
Source organism: Allium fistulosum (assembly GCA_030737815.1). NCBI lineage: Eukaryota > Viridiplantae > Streptophyta > Magnoliopsida > Asparagales > Amaryllidaceae > Allium > Allium fistulosum. Next base: position 996,433,120 of record CM060903.1, read on the forward strand.
GTGTAAAGGACTATTTCTATTATATGTTATTCTGTTCCGCTGTGAGATTCTATTATTGTTTTAGTTCCATCTTTCTTCTACCTTCTTTCTTTTCCCTCAACAATCTGTCTTTTCGGCACTCGATCGTTCGGCATGTTATACAGTGGGCGTATTTATGTCGATTTTCGAGGGATGTGAAGGGCGCGCCGTCACAGACACAATGAACCACTCGTCGATTCCCCAAACCGACCTCGCCATCAGACTTCTCTCCCCACGCCTGACCCATTGACACCACTCTCGACGCCTCCGACCACCTCCTGCCGATCGCGTCACCATGCCCTAATTCGACCACTGTCATAGTCGTGTTTCACCACGAGCATCATTCACCCCTAAACCATTGCCAAACAACCCCTTGCCTCACCACGAACTCGCCTACACCATTGATTTCACCTCTGGTACCCTTTAGGCCATCGCGTCCTGATACCCCACTAACGACAAACAATGGTCGAATTTCATCGAGTGAGGCTTCGAGAACAATCCGATGAAAGAGGCAGCTACATTTTGGTTTACTTGAGTTTGATAAAAGAAGAGGGAGGAGATAATAAAATAGTTTTAGAGATTTAAGTCTATTATAGGAAAAAGATAATATGTTTTATTCTTTTAAATTTAACGCTGCGCGTTTCGAGCACGCACGACCACACAGCACGTCCGATCATCACGAAACTCACGTATAACAATTCATTATTTCGGATCCAGTGATACTAGTTTCGTCAAAATTCTAGACAGTGCCCCGGAGTGATAAATTTCACACGTTAATTAAAAATAATATTATTAAACCAGTTTAATCACTTTTAATTCTAAAGTAAGAGCTTTCTGTATCATTCTTATTTAAACAAAATTTAAATAAGCTTTCAAAATAATTTTTTTATTCGAATTAAATACAAGATTTAAATATTAAATAATTCCAATATTTAATTTTAAACCGTTCAAAAATCCAGGTAGTTACAATCTTAGATACAATGTATATTATTAATATACACTACATAGAGAAACGATTAGCTTATTTGAATACCTTCTTTACATTTTCCTAGTGGAAAAAGTATATATTTAGTGGCATCACGAAAGCCATGTCCAAATAATCTAAATTTTTTGGCTCATGCTTTGTAATCATTTCATAAATTGTCAAAACAATTTCTAGATGTTTTATTTGCATAATTCACATTTCATTTTTCATTGAACTTCAACTTTAATCTTGTTCATGAATCTCTCGTAAGACATATTTTCCTATAATCTTGGATTGACTTCCCTAAAACATAATTAAGAAATTCCTTTTCCATTTTGGAATTCACATTTTCTTTATCACAGTCCTAGTTTTTTTTCTTCGTGTCTCGCTGAAGTTCCATAATTATAGATTATGTAATACAAATTTTATTTTATTTTATATAACTTACTATAAAGTTGAAGGTGTTGGTTAACAAACATGGACATGACTAGGATAGTGGAACATACATATGTAAATAAGCATTATACATATGTAGTGTGAATTCATAGTTTGAACTATTTACCTAACTATAATACAGTGAAAGTATAATGCACATAATATAGGAATTTACATGTTTCGTTATTCAACTCACCTACTAATCAATTACACCTAGCATTTATTCATAAGCTCCACGAAATACGAAAACAGTGTAGAATGGAATGTGCTTATCTTTAGGAGAAACTAAACACAAACTTATTGTCAACAATGCTTTCTATTACTATGTCGCTTCGAAATAACTATAGGAAATTTTAACACCGTTAACAAATATAGGAATAATTTTAGATATGTTTATAACAATAGTGAGATATAAGGAGGCAAGTATAAAGTAACATTATTATAGTATATATAGGTTGAATCAGACAACATAGACATATATAAATTCCTTATAACATATATAAAGTCTAATTTACACAATCAGTGATGTAGATATAACTGATAAAGTTTACCTAAAGAGAGGCACTATATTATTTGCACCTTGAATGAAGTCTTCTTCTCGGATCTCCATGATCCACATCCAGCTTTGTAAGAGATGAATGAACCACTTATTTTATTGCATTTGATTTGAAGTTAATTAAATTTTACAAATATGCATTTGATTTTCTTCCATGGATTGTTAGAGTGATAGAGTTCAGGGTATGCCCTAGAAGCAATTCTATAATTTATTATAAATTATTAACTCTGTAATCAATTCTTGTTCATAATAAAAGTGTTTTTCATTTTGTTATATTTTTGTTATAATGTATTATAAATAAATTAAATGTTTAAGTAATATATATTTAACAATAATCCATAAATGATGCATTTGTGATATTAATTACAAATAGCAATAATCGTTGTTGTATCATGATAATAATTAAACATTCCTAGTCAAGATGCATCGAGCCTGGATATCGATGCATCCATTGAGACTAGAGTGCATAACACTCTTTAAATGTTGGAAAGTGTATTACTCATGACTGTTGGAAGCACCAAGGAGTTATGTACCGATAGTTATTGGATAACTATGGAATGAATCACTTTATAGTTTTCTATTGGTTAATATATCTAAGGTTAAATAGAAATATCAATGTGACTAATTTACACAATTCTCTCGACTTGAGAATACTGTTGATCTTTATAAGCATATATTTGTAATACTTTGTATATACACACACATTTATAATACTTTGTATATATAACTTAAAGCATATAAACATTTGAACGATATATTTGTATATTGGAGGAGCTAACGTATCTGTTGTATTGTAAATCCCAGCACTTATATACGATCATGTCAAACCTTACACGGATTGCTATGTTACACAGGCGTGCATACACACACATACATATGTGTGTATGATACATACATACATACATACATACATACATACATACATACATATATTACAATATTAATTACATAATATAAAAATATAATATAAATTTAAATAAGATAATGATTTTAGTTAAAAGAAATTTAGAAATGTTCTAAATGAATCAGACTTGATAGGCCCAATAAAGATTCAAGATGGCAAAATTTTTGAAATTCATCCATTTCTTCCGTTACGGGCTAGCCTAGTTCCAAGGAGGAGAAAGAGAAAAGTAAATAAAAAAGAGTGTTTATTGAAAATGAATTAGTGGATTTTCTTTATTGAAAGAATGAAATATTTCACATTTTTAACTAAAACTTTCCTAATCATTTCCCTTAATTTTCACTTTCTCTCTCCGCTCCTCTCTCTCCACATCTTCGGCCAAAAATACTTGCCATCAGATGTCACAAAGCTTCCATAAATCCCTTTATGCAATTTTCTTTCATTTAAACTCGTTTAAGGTTACACGGCTATTGTATATCGATGCACTCAAATATAACTTTTATAAATGCATTCAAATAATTGTAAACTACTCCACAACATCAAGTAAATTAAATGATAATTAATATTTATCAAAAAATTAATTAATTTACAATATTTTATAAATTGATTAAATCATGTGATTATTTTAGAGAATTTATCATTACTGTTGTGCGACTCAAAGGTGTAAGTTCAGTTAGCGGTTAATATCGAATAATTTGAATATTAATGTTTACACGTCATCTTAGCTAGTGATGTGATAATTTATCATATATATTTGAACAATTTGAATATCGAACAATTTAAACACCTTTTTAGTAAAATCTAATTTTACTGTTTTAAGTGGTACTTGTAGTAACGATTATATACACCAATTCTATTCATCAAAAAAACTATATCACTTTAGGACTTATGAAATTTGGTTTTGGTCAAAACTGCGATATCATCCACATTCAACTCGGTTAGTCTAAACAAAAAATCCTTGGTTTAATAGTAACTTTTATTATTAGTTGTACTACTCTAGCCAAAGACTTTAACTCTAAGTTGACTACATTTGACCATGATATTAACTACCTATAACCGAGGACACGAATACACTATTGAATAGTGTTTCACTTCCAATGCTTCAACTCAAACCCAACTATAATCACTTGATGGATCTCTATGTTGAAATTTAACTATAATCAAAGTGGAGTATCCATATTGAAATTCCATAGTATACTCAAGTCGAGGAACCATGTAACATCGTCACTTCGAAATCTCCTGTTTGACCTTAGTTATAATTAACTAACAAGAAACTCTCGAGTAAGTCATTCCATAGTTATCCAATAACTGTCCGCACATAACCTCTTGGCGCCCCCAACAACCATAAGTAATACACTTCCCAATATTTAGAGAGCGTTATGTACTCTAGTTTCAACAAATAAATCAACATCCTTTATCGAAATATCTTTACTAGGAATATTTAAAATAACATGCTATTTTAATATGATAAATTTCCCATGATTACAACACGTCGTAATTGCTACAACATTACATACCATTTAAGGGTTTTCTATATAATATACTATAAACTAATCAATTATTAATTATATCATAATATAAAAACGTATATTAGAGAAATCAAACACCTTTGTTATGAACAAGATCGATTACCGAGTTAGATATATGTAACAAATTACATAATTGTCTCTAGCAATACCCTTAATTCTACCAGCCATCATTCACTTGAAGACTGCAAGTTACCAATTAGCACAATACCTCATTGGACCGAGCAACTCTGGTCTATTATGATTAGGCCATTGAAGCACACCCAAGGGATAGGGAAAGCACAAAGGTCGAATTACGCCAACAAAACCTCCATTAGTACGATATACAGCAATAAATTGCCATCCCCTATAAAGAATGAATAAAAATAAATCAATTAACAATATGAAAATTAGATAAGTGGCAAAAATCAAACAACATCGCACCAATTTCCACGTTCAAAATTCAAATTATCCCGCCTAAACCAAATTATCCCATTCAAATCTGATAGAGTTAGGGGTATGCCCTAGAAAAATTGTGTAATATATATATATATATATATATATATATCTAACTCTATAACCAATCTTGTCCATAATAAAGATTTTTGATTTTAATAATATACTTTGTTGTATTATGATATAATTGACTAAGTAATTATTTAATGGATATTAAATAGAAAATCCTCAAATGATATGTTATGCGATACTAATTGCAATGTGTTGTAATCATGAGAAATTTGTCACATTTAAACAACATATTATTTTAAATATTCCTAGTCAAGATGTTTCGAGAAAGGATATTTATTCATCCATTGAGATTAGAGTACGTAGGACTATCGAAATGTTGGGCAGCGTATTAGTCATGACTGTTGGAGGGCACCAAGGGGTTACATATTGACAGATATTGGATAAACATGGAATGATTCACTTAAGAATCTTCTTTTAGTTAATATAACTAAGGTCAAACAAAGAATCTCGAAGTGACAATGTTGCATAGTTCGAGAATATGGTGGAATCTTATTGTATATACTCCACTTTGATTATAGTTAAATCATATTTTGGAAATCCATCGAGCGACTATAGTTGGATTTGAGTTAAAGCATTGGAAGTAAACAATATTTAGTAAAGAATTTAACTCTTCAGTTGTATGGAGTTAGTATCACGATCAACTATTGTCAACTCAAAATCCAAGTCTTTGACTAGAGCATTATGTTTAATAATAATTGCTATTATTGAACCAATGATTTTGTGTTTGGACTAATCAAGTTGAAAGTGGATGACACTGGAACTTTGACTAAAACCAAATTCTATAAGTCATAATGTGATATAGTTTTGACGAAGAGTATTGGTGTAAATAATGGTGTAAATAATCGTTACTGTAACAACTCATATTTTTATACACCAGGATATTTAAATAATTGATTTATTTAAATGTTAAATTGCTAATTTAATCGATGGGCTGAAAACTCGAGTTTCACAAACGCACGAATTAGGACTTGAGACCACTTCCATTAAGTTTGGATCGTCTGAGCGGTTGAGAATGAGTATATGCATCGATATATTTCGACCAACGAATTTTTAGCTGGTAGTCTGCTTTCAATTATTAGATCGATCCAAAAGCTAACTTTTGTATACATGGAATTAGGTTTCGAAACCTTTTCCATTGAGTCCATAATATGGGTATTTGGTTATGAACGACAGTAAGCAAGCTTTGTTTGGAGTTGCAGATTTCTCGATAGATATTTGTGATCGATACGTGCAAAATTAACCATTCGGTGAGCAGTCTCGTATGGTGTCATATTTTATACCATTGGAACCCGAAAAATACGTGGAGTCACGTAGATTGAGAATCGTTGCGATCGGAGCTTGTTACAGCTTGTGCGATTCGAAAACGTGAAATGAAAATTTGATAAATACATTTTTATTCAATTTTATTTCCATTAAAAATTAATTCCCTCTCTCCTAAAACCATGCCCGCTCGATCCTACGGTCGGCATTGATCGAAGCCACCAAAGGTCGAACTAGTAGGGGAGACGTGGAGAATGGTCAGTTGGATCATGCCATAGTTAGCCGTGGTGGCCATAATCGAGAGATGAACGGGGTTGCGTTCTTGGGTTCGATCTTTGGCTATAGTGATTGGTGGGGGGCAGGACTGGTCGGAATCAACTGGGGCTGGCATGGCGGTGCTCCAGGCAGTGAGCGATGGCGGCTGGAGTAGCATGGCGGTGGGCATTGAGTAGAAGAACGATGGCCTGGGTTTTGGACGATGCGAATTAGGGTTTGAGCAAGGTTAATTAGTGATTAATGATGCAATTAGTTAATTAATTATATTATTTAATTCCAAAATCTTATTAAACTAATATCTTGCTTATACGAGGTCGGATTGGAATGCAGTTTCTCACGTCGTACTCGTGGAGTTGTCACCTTCGCAATGGCATAGTTTTGGTCGTAATCTGGATGAATAAAAATTTAGGCAAAGGTGAGTGGAACGATAACTCTATAATTAATAATCATATAAATCCCAGTATTTTTGTATACCAATTTATATGATTAAATGATGTAGAGTAATGTGGTTCATTGATATATGATGTTTGGATGGATCATTATCGACATAGAATAGTTGCCAAGATCCTAGGTAAATGTCGGCGACAGTTGTGGTATTTATTTAATAATTTTCCTGTTTGACGGATTAGTTGTAGTGGATATTCGGGATGATTGATTTAGATCCTGAATACATATACATATACATATACATATACATATACATTTACATATACATACATACATACATATGTTTGAGTGGATATTCGGGATGATTGATTTAGATCCTGAATATATATACATACATACATACATACATACATACATACATACATACATACATACATACATATGGAGATCTATTCATATTGAATAGAGTTGGAGGGGGTTGATATTAGTTATAACGTGGTTATAAATTACTTTAACCCCAATTTGTTATATAAATTAGTGGTAGAAATATTGGTGCATGTTTTATTACTAATCGGGATTTAAAAGCATGACTTTTAAGATAAGCATGAAGACTTAAAAATGATCGAATGATGTTGTAGATTTGATAAATGGATTTACACTTAATTTAATAAATTAAGTGTTGTAATTACTTAACAATTAGTTTTGAGTAAATGAGATATTTTATAAAACACTTATGTGATTTTATAATATAGTACGATTGAGGCCTACTTGATTTATTTGATAAATTAAGTATATCGCGGCTTAAATTGATTTTAAGCAAATATTATATTTTATAAAAGGATATATGGATTTATAAAATATTATGAGGTGAAATATATTACTTAAATCGGTTTTAAGTATATAATGTTGTTTTTATAAAATGGTTATGATTGTATAAAAATAGTATGAAAGTGTATATTTAATTATAATTGTATAATTAAATAATATTAAGCTTTTTAATGATTTATAAGCTTATGGTTGTTTTATAAATAATATATTATGCTTGGAAATAATATACTAATAAATGGACCATCTCCAAGATTACTGTATGGTATAACGAGTTGATTAATGATTGAATCGTATAATTTTCATGTCATTATTTTTAATTGGTTGAATTGGCTAAATTGATTGAATTGATTGTAGATTAGAATTGAATGATAGATAAATAGATTGTTTGATTGGTTGATTAGTTTGAGTTTCAGATGGTAGAATAGTTTTTTTTGGTTGGGTATTGCCTTCGTGTATGTAAATGGGCACGATATATATATTCATTAGTTTTGATGGACTGGTTGTATATATACCTGCATACAGTTCATGCAGGGTACATATGCCTATATTATATATATAGTTCTGGTATGCCCGACTTGCGATTGCTGGAAGAAACAAGGAATATTTTATAGATATTCATTGATATGCGATTTCAAGCATATGTATATAGTTCTGGTATGTCCGACTTGGGACTACTGGAAGAAGCACGTAATATTTTATAGATATTCATTGATATGCGGGTTCAGGCATATGTATATAGTTCTGGTATGTCCGACTTGGGACTACTGGGGAGTGGCATGAAATATTTATAGATATTCATTGGTATGCGGTTTAAGGCACATATTTATTTTGGGTATGTCCGACTTGGGACTACCGATTGGTGCAAGAGAATCCATTGTACCTTGGGGCACATGACCTGCATGCGTTGTTCCGGAGCAGGGGCGAAGAGAGACTGGGACGCCAGTCTAGAGTAGGTCATATACTATTGCGTAGCACCCTTAATGGCTACGACGGGACCTACATGCCAACTTCTTTTGAGGTGTTGGTTCTCAGGGGAGTCCATGATATAGTTGTGGCTCTCGATAAGCCTTATAGGTAGCTAATGGAAATTCATAGAGATTTATTGGTCCATACGAGAGCGACAATTCTTCGGCATTTGTACACGTGTGGAAAGGATGTAGGCAAGGTTTAGCGTTTACATACATTTCCGGTATGTCGGTATTAACGATCGAAAGTAAAGGATGCTAGCATGGGAATCCATTGTACACTTGAGACGACAAGACCTATAAACATGATCCGAAAGTAGGGGCGGAGAGAGACAGGAATGCCAGACTAGAGTAGGTCATATACTGTTCCGTAGCACTCTTGGATGCTATGACGGGACCTACATGCCAACTTCTTTTGAAGTGTTGGTTTTCAGGGGAGTCAACAAGGTAGTTGTGGCTTTCGTTAGGTCTCATTGGTAGCTAATAACAGTTCGGGACATATGGATATCCGTATTTTAGTTTTGGTTGTGGAGATGTTATTTTAGTAGCACTGTTATATAGCCGTATTCATTTTGCATTTTAGGTGCTTTGATGGGGATCGTTGGATCGATAGGTGTCCACGGCGGACCCTATCCACCAACAATGATGGCTATCAAGTTATCTTTGGACATCTGCTATTGTTATGATTGTGCGTGTTATATTCTTTGGTTGGTTACCATTAGTGAACATTGTGTGTTAGACTTGTATAAGGGTGTTTATATTACTCCTGCATTGGTACATTAGGTTACCCCTATCATGATATGTTGTTACGTTTCAGTCACATTATAAGTTGTACTGACTCGTTGGTTGCAGGAGAAGAGCAGATTATGGTATGAACCCCTACTTCTGAGTTAGGTTTTACTTTCCTTGTTTAAGAGCAGTCCGGTTATCCCTAAGCCACATTTGTGGAGAGGACCGGCTGTACTTCACATACCCCTTATATATTTGTATATGGATTTGATACAATACTTTAATATTGTTCCCTTCACACCAGACTTTTTGTCTGACCCGCGTTTTTTGGGTCTGCTTATGTCATGACAACTTTTAGGTACTCGATTAAGTAGTTTAAGAGTCAAGTGCTTTTGGGGATACGCTTTCAGGACACCTAGAGCACTTTGGAGACAAAGTCGTATTTTTGGATATGTACTTGATGTTGTACTAGTACGTGGAAGATATGTTATTTATGTACGAGACTGGTTGTATCAGATATTATATTCTGACTTTCTATATTGACATTCATTTATCAGCTACTTCCTTTAGTACAGTCTCTTATGTATTGTTTATCCAATTGCTTAGGTATATTTAGTATATTATTTATTATCATTCCGTTGTGAGATTCTACCATTTTTCCTTGATGATGTTTAATTTTTAATTATTTATTTTACCTCGTCAGACTGTCTTTTTGGTATTCAGGGAGGGAAGGTGGGTCGTTACAGTTACTTCATGCTAGTGCTTATTATAGTATAATTAGATTTTACTAAAAAGATGTGTAAGTGATAAATTCAACCAAAAGTGTTACACCACCAGCAAAGGTGACCTGTGAACTTTAATATTCGAACCGTTCGATATTAACGTTGATGGAATTTACTTCTTTAAGGTGCACGTAATGAAGAATACTACGAAAAACCACACTATTTAATTAATTTATAATTATTACAAATTAATTAATGTCTATGAAATACTAATTATTAGATTTTATTAGATTTGTTTGTACACCATTAGTATTTAATAAAGTATGTATATAAAAAGTTATATACATATGTATCGATATAAGATATTGGTGGAATATTTAAATTGGATTCAAATAAATTAATTGCTAAGTGGTTTTGGAAAATTTTCTAGGCCCACATTGCCAATTATATGGCTAGCCATGCATGAGTAGGGGGAGAAGATTTGGTGAGATTTAATGAGGAACTAAATAGGGAAGCTTTCAAAGAAGGGAATTGAAAGATTTCAATGTTTCATTAAAACAAATTTTCTTTCTTTCATTCCTTGATTTTCTATATAATTTTTTTTCTTATGCTCTCCTCTCTCTTTCTTATCATAGTCAAAAATCCATGCCCTCCTAACCACGAAAACTTTCCAAAAAAATAAAAATAAAAATCAAATTAATTAAACGCAAAGGTGGTGCTTTAGATCATTTCAACTTCTCGAAACGATTCAATCGAATCTAGGAGTTTTATTCTTCATTCAATGTGTGACATTTAATTCATTATTAGGTAATTTTTTAATTTTGTATGATTAAAGTTTCATCATGTTAATAAAACTTAGATCCTATGCATGCTACTTTAATTGATTACATGTTCATTTTGTTAATATAATTTAAATCCTACAGTGCTACTTCTCATTCGATCATATGTTCATATTTTATGTGCAGTTTAATTAGATAGTTTTTTACAATAAATTTATACGTGTCTAAGTTGTCTAATCTATTATTTTTATTATCTTAGGAATTATTATTTAAATAAAAAATCTTTTTGGATTGGAAACTAATTTTAAACTAATTGGCATAATTTTATAACTCATTATATACACAAACATAAATAAGTTATATATATATATATATATATTAGTTATTTGGAATCAATTTGGAAACTGAATATATGTTTTACATGTTTGTTGTTTTTTAATATAATTCATTTGGTAATTGTTTCCATTTGTTAATGGTTGTTTTAGTTCAAAATTCATTAGTGGACTTTTGTGCAAAACATCAAAAACCTTTCTAAGTTTAAGATAGATTTTAGTTTGTTACTTTAATTTTTTTAAACATATATTAAATTACAAAGTTTACACGCACCGACACGCACAGATATATATATATATATATATATATATATATATGTGTGTGTGTGTGTGTGTGTGTTTGTGTTATTTTAAATTTAAAACATAGTTTGAAATTATTTATATATGTATATATGTGTATGTATGCGACCGACTATCTGGACACAAAATGAAACACAATTGATGATAAAAGATCTGAACCGTTGGATCTTTTTGTACTTATATGGAAGGTGGAAATCAGAGGGCAATCCAACGGGGAGGTCCATTATGTCACCAATTGTGCGTACATTTTGTGTACCAATAGATTTTTCCTATATATATATAATATAAATAATATATATATATATATATATATATATGTTTTTTCAACTCAAATTTTGTAAAATGAACTTTTATTTAAAATCACAAATTTAATTTTAAATCCTTCCTAAGCTAAAATTAGATTCAAAGTTGTTGGTTTTAGATTTCAAAACATATTAATCAAGTTAAAATGTGTTTGAATGTTCAAAATTGTTTTTGAAATGACATTAAAAATTGAGTAAATGAAAGAAGGTAACTCCTTCACCTTTTCTTCTCCTTGTTAATTTCTTACTTAAACATAATTAATTTTTATTTTGAATATAAGTAAACTTTGATTAGTTAAAATATCTTCATGAAGTATTATATATATTTGTAAATATAAGTAAACAATATATATATATATATATATATATTATTTTATAAAATTTCAAAAATAAAAAAAACTATGGACACTGAAGGATATACAAAGGGACAAATGGACCGTTACGGCGTAAATGCGAGCACCTATATACGGTCATATTAGTCATGTACACTTCATATTTGTGGCACGTGCACTATGCACATATATAAGTGTATTTGATGCACGTACAAATAAAAAACTTTTTACTTTAAACAAATTAAATAAAATAAGATTTTAGTTAAAACGAATATTAAATTGAATCCAATAAATTTTTAGACTTCGTAGGTCCAATAGATCCAAAATAAGAATTTTTTTTACAATCTACCTATTTTACCTAGTTTCGACCTTTAGTGATATCAGAGTTCAATGATCTAAGTGGTCTAAATTAGCATTGTTAGGACTAACTGATTAAAGCCAATCCATTTTGTAGGGTGTCTAGAAATGAAGTGTTTAAAATTGAGCTTCGTTGATAAGTACTTAGCCCTACCTAGCACTGGCCTAGCCTGAAGGATAAAGTAAGCCCAAAGGTTATCCCAATATAAAGACCCGAACTGATTTGGGCATTGGCTAATTTTCAAAATTTATTTGAAAATTTAAAAGATATTTTTAATCTAATAGCTAAATTTAAAATATGAAATATTTTATAAATATTATAAAATATTTTTCAAAAAATATTTTCGAAATTAATAAATTAATTTCGAATCTTTTATCTTAATTTTTTAATTAATCAGATTAAATAAATAAATAAATCAAAACATATATAATGATATATGTGTATTTATCTTGAAATGTTTAAGGTGAGTAATAATATTTTTTTTGAAAGTAATAAAATTTATATTAATTAAAAATAGTTTTAATTAATATAAATACTAATTGATAAAATAAAATGTACATGTATTGTGATATATGTAGATACACAAAACTAGAAGTGTTATAGTTTGTATTCATTTTAAATTGTTTAAGATGAATAAAATACAATTTTGAATTTAATATTATTTAATTAGTTACTAATTAAATGAATAAGAATTAAATTAATTAAATAAGATTTAATTTAGAAGATACATATGTATATTATATGAGTGAATTAAATTATAAAAGTTATAAATAAGTTAATATTTATATAACTATATATGTATAAAATTAAGTAGAACTGGAAAGAAACCTAGATGAGATTTAAGGAATAAGTAAATATGTATAGTACGTATACATGATTTAAGACGTGTCCTCTACCATTCATATATCAATATATTACTGACTTACGCTTTAGTTGTTAAGTTTTCCTCAAGCTAGACATGTTATGCATAGTACTATTAATATATTGACTAAACGAGGTAAGATACATGCATGTATTAGTTGACCTTTCCTCAAGGTATGCACATTATACTTAGGCCATCGCGAAATGGTTGTACAAGCGAATAATCTCTTTTGATTTGTTGAACTTTCCTCAAGGTCGAGCCGAAATAAGGAAAAAGGTCACGGATTAGTACTTGTATATGATACAACTATTAAGGTGTTATCCATTGCATGCATGCTTATGATTTATTGAGCTTTCCTCAAAGTCAGAATCCCAAGGCAAGTGAGTCATAACATCACTAGAGAAATCAAAAGATTTCTATTTTTTCTCTTAGGTTTTGAGAAACATAAAAAACTAATGGAAGTCTTATTAGGAAAAAGAAATGATAACATTTAACCTTTCCAATACTGTAGGACTATATACTCTACAAGTCAAAGTAATCTACATCGATAAATTTGTGCAACTAATATAATTGATAAAATGAATATAAGTTAAATTACCAAGTTGACCTGAATCAAGATTGACATAGAAATATAAATAACACTTACTAATAAATCTTTTGGCTTGTTATGACTTCAAGACCCATGCAAGAGCCAGTTTACACAACTTTTAAAACATTACTGCCTCGGTCACTTACATGCTTATTTGCCTGAGTCTGTGCATTGTCTTTTATGAATTTTGAACTCTTAATCAATACAAGAATTCCGATATTTGATCCATACCCGATTACATATTAATGTTATATGGAAATAGCCGTGATTTGCAGTGTACAAAACTTTGATGAAATTGGTTCATTCCAAATAAGTAAGTAAACCATAATGGGAGATTGTGTATTCATTACAATTGATTACATAATGATTAAGTTGCATTACATGTAGCACTAGACTAAGTACTCTAAGATGTACCTAGAGATTCGATCACTGAAATGCCAATTTGACCAGTTTATGTAATGTGCAACTTATCCAATATCATTAAATGTTAAGGATGACTGAATTTTTTTAAAGAGTTCATTACGGTCTTGTAGCAAAAGTTTCCTTTTTAATGGTTTGAGCATTTTAAAAAGAAGGCAAATCTATGAGGGTAGATGCAACTTAGGTATATATGGATGAAGAGAGCGAATAGTCACCTCTGCTTCAAGAAGAGACATCGGAAAAGAGAATTATATAAAATACTAAAAGATACTTAATATGAAATGAGAAATGTGATTTCTATTCCGATTAAGTTTCCATATAGAAAATAAATTTATATAAAAGTTATTTATATGAGTTTAAGATATTTGATCGAAAACTCTAGACCATAAACTGGTTACAGTAAAAGAAATAAATAGCCCATAATAAGTAATTGAATGGAGCTTTACGTTTCATACACTATTATAGTAATGATGGAAATAATGGGCGCATGCCATATAATACATATCAGTGAATGTATCAAGATATGAAAATTTGTTTCCATAAATATACCAATTATTATTTATGAAATAACAATTGTTTTCAGTATTGACTGAAAATGAATATAATTTTATTTTGTAATGAATATTTTTAATATTCGTTATGATATAATTTTTTTAGAATAATGGTATGTGTTGCATTAGCTACATAACATGGAAATATCTAAATTTTTTAGAATTATTTTGGAATAAGGTCAAAGCACCCATTCAGTGGAAGTGATAAAAGAGTTGGTGAACTCTTTGGATTGATACATATATATGTATGCAATTCAAAGTAAATAATAAAAGAACGATTTCACATACTTCATTAAAATTCACCGATCAATTATCATAGAAATGAACATGTGTAATCGATGCACAAGTAGTACGTCTATTATAAGTTCATAGAATTTAATATGGAAGTAGAAACCATAACATGCAAAGAAGATAAATATTCAACTTGATTGAATATGTGAGTGTACTGGAAAAAGTTCCAAAAGTACCTAAAAATGAATAAGATTCAATTTCAAAAGTCATTGCTCCTTATGATACATAATGATGCTTAATAAGGATTAATCATACCTTGTTGGACGAAGTACGATTAATGGTAAGTGAAGTTGAGTTAACTTCTTTATGTAAGGTCATGTACTTAAAAGTAAGTTTATAATATTAAATTTAATTCATCCAATGCATAATTTAAAAAATCATACAAGATAAGATTTGATGAAACAAACCCTACATATCCTTGGTCAAGGTGTTTACAGGTTGTGTGAGTCGAGAAACAACATGTAATACTTGTTAGTAAGAGATATTGTGTGGACTACCCGAAATGAGTTTGGGATCGATCAATATTGATTGACCAACTTATTTTTATAAACATAAGTTTTGTAAACATAAAACCAAACTAGTTATATATATATATATATATATAGAAAATTCGTAAAATGTTTATGAATACCTATTCCGTTGAGAAGCAGTTGTTGTTGCAAGTATTACAAACTTCATGATGAAGGAATTTCTTTTAGAAATTATTGGTTTCAACATGTGATAAAGTTAGGGTTATGCCATAGGGGAAATTATGTAATTTTTTACCTATATCTAACTTTGTGACCAATCGTATTCAAAATAAAAGGTGATTTTATTACATACTTATTATATAGCGATATAGATAGTTAAGCAATTAATTTAAAGTATATAGAGGGAAAATACTTGAATGATATTTTATGTGATAGTAATTACAAAGTGTTGTAATTGTGATAATTTTATCACATTGGAAATAACAAATTGTTTTAAATATTCCTAGTCAAGATGTTTCGAGAAAGGGCATCGATTCATCCGTTGAGACTAGAATATGTAATGCTCTCCAGATGTTAGGCAATGTATTTCTCATGGCTGTTGGGAGAACCAAGGAGTTCCGAACTGATAGTTATTAGATAACCATGGAATGACTCACTCAAGAGTACTCTATTGGTTAATATAACTAAGGTCAGATAGACAATCTTGAAGTGACGATGTTACACAATTCCCTCGACTTGGGAATACTACAAAATTTCAATGTGCAAACTCCACTTTGATCATAGTTAAATCATGGCCTGGCGTCCATCAAACAACTATGGTTGAGTCTGAGTTGAATCAATGGAAGTGAAACACTATTTAATAGAGAATTCGTCTCCTCGGCTACATGAGATTAGTATTACGATCAACTTTTAGTCAGCTCAAAATCAAAGTCTCTGGCCAGAGTAGTATGGTCAATAATAATTATTATTATTGAACCAAAGATTTTTTTGTTTGAAATTACAAAATTGAATATGGACCATGTTGGAGTTTTGACCATAACCAAATTCCGTAGATTCTAATGTGATATAATTTTGACAAAGAGAATTGGTATAAATAATCATTACTACCAGGTACCGCTTATGATAAGTAAAATTAGATTTTACCAAAAGATGTGTAAGTGATAAATTCAGTCGAAATGTCACACCACTAGCTAAGGTAACATGTGAATGCCAATATTCAAATTGTTCGATATTAATCACTGTCTAAATTTACAACTTTGGGTCGCACAATCGTATTGATGATTCTCTAAAAAACCACGTGATTTAATTAGTTTATCAAATATTTTAAATTAACTAAATTAAGTACTATTATTTAATTTAGTTGATTTTTAGGAGTTGTTTGTAATTATTTGAATGCATTTATAAATTTATATTTGCGTGCATCAATATACAATATCAGTATAATTTTAAATGGGTTTAAATAAAAAGATAATTACATGAAGTTATTTATGGAAATTGAATGTCATTTGATGCCATGTAATTTTGCAACACCATGTGAAGTGACAGGAGGGGAGAGGGTGATAATCAAGGAAATTAATTAGGGAAGTTTTAGTTAAAGAATGAGAAATGTTTCATTCTTTCAATTAAGAATAAATCCACTACTTCATTCCTATAGATATTCATTTTTTCCAATCACTTTTCTTTTCTTTCCTCCTAATCTTCCATGGCTAAAATATAAAATAAAGGTTTTCAAAATTTTATCAAATGAAAACATCAAAAGTAATGATACATAAGTGGTTCATCCATCTTTTGTAAGGATTAGATATGGATGAGGAGATATCTTCATTCAAGGTGCAAATCATTGGCTTCATTTTTAGGAAATTCTAATTTTATTTAATTGTATATTCATTATGTTTACATGGTTTAGGTTTTATTTATATTACATCTCTTCTACTTTGTATGTTCAACTTTATAATATAACTCAGATCCCCTTTTCATCCACCTCAATTAATCATATGATCATCATGTCGATTTAGTTTAGATCTCCCTTTGTTCCACATCTCCATTGACTATATGTTTATTATGATCGACATATTACAAATCCTTTATCTCATTTAATAGTTTGTCCATATTCTTTTTATAGTTAGATCTGAATTATCTTTATATCGAATTTATATATGTCTAAGTTGTCTTGCTAATTTTGTCATTGTTTTGGAATTATTGTTTATCAAAATGTAAAACTATTTTATTATATTATATAAAATTTTGTAACATTTATATACATGAACACAAATAAAATATATTCGTTTATTGTTTAAACTTACCTTGAAAATTGATTCCTTATGTTATATGGTTATTTTTTAGATAATAATTCTTTGGCTATTACATTCATAAAAGTAAGAGTTTCCTTTGTTATAGAATTCATCAGTGGCCTTTTGTGTAAAGTTATAAACTTTTATATTTCCTACCTAAATTAAAAGATTGAATTAAATTTTTTAACATTTTTAAACATATATGTTATTTGAATTACAGTGTTTATATATACATATGTTATTTTAAAATTAAAACATAACTTGCACCTATACATATATAGATTCATACATACATACATATCTATATTATATAAAACACACATGTTTTATGTTATTTTAACTTAAAATCAAAATGGGCTTTTATTTAAAAATGTAAAATTTATTTTCAAACTCTTTCTTAATTAATACCAATGTTATAATTGTTAATTCTTGATTCGAAAACATATAATATAGGAAAACTTCCTTTTAACAGTATATATGTAAACTTATATATTATTATACATATATTTTAAAGTCAAAACTTTGGACAACAAAGGCATATACAAAAGAATAAATTAGTCCGTTGTAGTGTAAATCCCAACACCTATACACGGTCTCATTAACCATGTACACTACTTATTTGTTGCACATACACAATATTCACTAGAGTATATTTGTATATACCAACAATTTATGCAATGTATAAATTTCTCATTAACGACATTTAATAAATTAATCAATTTAATTAAAAGAGAGAAATGAAAGGTTTCTCTCTCTAAATAGAAAAAAAACTTCTCTTAATTAATTGCATAGGTTCTAGAGAAAGAAATGGAAGGTTTCATTCTCTAAATTAACTTTAATGGGTAATTGTCACAAGCATGAGTGTATTTGATACACTCATACTTTTAAATTTAAATCAAATTCGAACTCCATTTTAACAATCTAAATAAATAAGATTTTATATAAAAAGTTAGCAAATTAGATCTAATATACCATTAGAGTTTATAGGCCAAAAAGATCCAAAATATGAATTTATTTGAAATCTACATATTTTACCCACTTCCACTTGGCCTGGTTCCTTCAACATGGATTTGGATATGATCCAAAGATAAAACCAATTACAAAGGATTAAATGAAATTAATCAAACATAAAGGGACACAACAAATTAGAATATCTAATAAGAACTCTCGCAAATTAAAAAGGGACTATGATCTTCTTATCAATGTTGAGAAAAGAATTTCCTCGATTGTTAATAAGCCATTAAGTGTGTTGTGAATCTACCATAGGGAATTATGCGCAAATCAAGAATGGATTCCAAGTACATTATCAGAATATGATTTTGATAGTTATACCCGAAGGAAAGTGATCCAACGGCCACAACAGTGTCTCCGAGAAGAAGACCAGTGCAATTGGAATATGGTAAGCTACATTGATAAAATAATATCATAAATTTTCAACTGTTGAAATTAACATAACAAATTCGCCACTCAACGTACTTAATTTGGATTTCACTTGCAAATTTGTTGCTTGATATGATTGGAGTTTTGGTATATGTATGTTGAAATAGAAATTCTAATTAATGATTTAAAATATGTTGTTTGCACTTAATAACCAAAGCACCTTGAAGTTTATAGGAGAGATTTTGAGTTTGTAGGTTATTGGATAAGGATCCAAGAACTGATACGAAAGTGACATTTAATAAGCATTAGCGTTGAGAAAGTATTTTGACAAAGAATTTTGAAGTGAAAATTTTACATGGTTCCCTTAACTTGAGATAATGTGGAACTTCAATGTGGATACTCCACTGTAATTATAGTTAAATCATGGCCTGTCGATCCATTAAGCAACTATACTTGGGTCTGAGTTGAAGCATTGGAAGTGAAACGCTATTCAATAGAGAATTTGTATCCTCTGTTATATAGGGTTAGTATCAAGGTCCACTGTAGTCAGCCCAAAATCAAAATCTCTGGCTAGAGAAGTACGGTTATGTTCGAGTCGGGACCGCCTGTCGCTCCTTATTGCAGCATGTCACCCTAAAGAACCTTCAAGCCCTTCAGCACTGAGGTTCAATCCAAGATCGCCTATCACTCCTTATTGTAGAGTGTCACCTTGGAGAACCTTCAAGTCCCTCAATGCTTAGGTTCGAGCCAAGATTGTCTGTCATCCCTTATTGTAGCATATCACCCTGGAGAACACTAGAGCAACGCACATGTTGGTCCACTTTATACAATTTCTATATGCTAAATTTTTTAACAACGATTATGCTGCTCGTCTTACCATTATATCACACCTTTATACTAAAGTGCTCAAGGCAGCTATGTACCTTGGTTTGAGCCGGGACCTGCAATCATCATCGACATGCGACATGTCACTTAGAAGAACCCTTCAACCCCTATGCGCTCCGTTCCAAGCCAGTCCCATCCGTCACTCTACACATAACGCCTATCACCTAGAAGAATCTATAGTCCATCATGTATTTCCACTCAACGCAAATGCCACCCGCCACTTGGTACCTGGCCGGCACTTGGCTCTTATCAATGCCTAGGCTCGGCCCATCGCATGATAATATTAATACTTAATATGACTTAAACAGAAAAATCTTTCTAAAAGTAATGTAGGAACTTCTCCTAGTTACGTGTCACCCTGAAGAACCTTCAAGCCTGTCAGTGCTTAGGTTCATGCTTGGATAGCCTATCAACAAAGCAACACAACGAAGCTTAGCTGTTATTTGTCGCCTAGGCACCTGATGAATGACTGGGTATCTCAGTCAACGGTCGCTTCAAGAACTTGTTGAAGAAAAGGGAGTGCGCTACCATCTTCGAAGCCTTCCACATTGAATCTTGCAAAAGGCCTTGAAAAGCTTCCAAACAACCTCGCCAAGGAGCAGATCAAGGCTTCGGCTATGGCAGCTACTGCTCTTTCCAGCAGAACATTTGAGTACCCAAGCCGACCCTAGTTTGGAAATGTCATAACAAGACAATGAGAATGTAGACCAACATCATGTAGATTATTAGCTCGACACCGATGAGAAATCGCTATCGGGAAGATGGCCAAAGGGTAGGGGTTCAAGCTAAAGGTAAGATCCATCTCAAGAAGTAGAAATCCAAGCAGCAGTCTAAACTACAATCGACAAACACAGTTTGATACTCAAAGAGCTTCCTCCTTCCTTTTAATCCCAACTAAATTTGATAAAACCCAAGTGCTCAAGTGCAATGGGAAAGGAAGAGGAAGACAAAGTTAACTTTTTTACTAATACAAAATCATGTAGAGTTTGAGTTTGCTAAAGAAATTGCATGGCATAAGCTCCATAGGTTCAAAGGGGAAGAAGTGATAGAGTTAGGGTATGCCCTAGGGGAAATTATGTAATTTTTTACATATATCTAATTCTGTGACCAATCTTGTTCAAAATAAAAAGTGTTTGTCTTTCTATTATATACTTGTTATATAGTGATATAAATTATTAAGTAATTAATTTAAAGCATATAGATGAAAAATCCTTAAATGATATGTTATGTGTTAGTAATTATAAAGTTTTGTAATCATGAGAATTTTATTACATTGAAAATAACATATTGTTTTAAATATTCCTAGTCAGGATGTTTCAAGAAAGGATATCGATTCATTCGTTGAGACTAGAGTACGAAGCACTCTCCAAGCATTAGGTAGTGTATTTCTCGTGGCTGCTGGGGGCACTAAGAGGTTATGTACTGATAATTATTGGATAACTATAGAATGACTCTCTTGAGAGTTCTTTGTTAATTAATATAACTAAGGTCAAACAGACAATCTCAAAGTAACGATGTTAAACAATTCCTTTGACTTAAGAATACTGTGGAACTTCAATGTGAACACTTTGATTATAATTAAATCATTGCATGGCGTCCATCATCAAATGTCTGTAGTTGGATCTCAGTTGAAGCATTGGAAATGAAACACTATTAAATAGAGAATTCATATCCTCAGTTATACGTGGTTAGCATCACGGTCATGTATAGCTAACTCAAAATCAAAGTCTCTGGCTAGAGCAATATGATTAACAATAATTGTTATTATTAGACTAAAGATTTTGTGTTTGGAATTACACATTTGAATGTGGACGATGTTATATTTTTAAGCAAAACCAAATTTCATAAGTTTTAATGTGATATAGTATCGACGAGCAGAATTGGTGTAAATAATCGTTACTACTGGATAATGCTTTTAACAGTAAAATTGGATTTTAGCAAAAATGCATAAGTGATAAATTCGACCAAAATGTCGCTGCACTAGTTACAGTGACAAGTGAATGCTAATATTCGAATAGTTCAATATTAATCGCTGACTGAATTTACACCTACGAGTCGCACAACCACATTAATAGATTCTTTGAAATACTACACAATTTAACTGATTTATAAATACTTATAAATTAATTAAATTAATTAATATTTTATCAAAATATTATTTATTTAATGTATTGGATGCCATTAGTATTTTTTTGAATACTGTTAGTATTTAGTTGGGTGCGTAATAAAAGTTTCATATGTACAAATCATTATATGATATCGATGTGCGTTTAAATTTGATTTAATGCGCTTAGTTGGTAAGTGCAATAACCCAAAATTTTGGTCATTTAATTTTAAATATTTAATTAATAAAAAAAATTAAATTACATGATTTTGGAATTTAATAACTTATAATTCGAATATAGGGAATGTTTAAATATTTGAATTGTGAATTAATTATTAACTAAATGGATTTAACAATTTTATTTAACTCCTTTTAACTAGTTAATAATGTTAATGAATTCAATTTGTAAATTTATTTACGAATATAAATAGATTGTAAATATCGATAATTGGATTGAAAATATAAAATGATATTTAAATTTGCAAAATTATCATTCCGGAGCACTGTCTTGGATTTGGATGAAACCGCTGCCATTAGATACGGTATAATAAACTATTATGTGCCGTCAAGTTTCATAACGATTGGACATACCGTTTGGTCGTGCAAACTTGAAACGCATAGCGATTAATTTTAAAAATAATTTGATCTACAAATCTATCTTCTGTATATGATCGAATCAGGCCTCGAGACTAGTTTCATTGTGTTCGAAATAAGGGTATAATATATAGAACGCCAGGCGGAACGCCTTGTTTGGAGTTCGATATTTTTGGGTATATATTGACGAATATTATCAATAAATACATCCTCGGTATTAACAGGCCGCAAATCCAAGTGCCGGAGAAGCAGATTCTCAAGGGTAAGAAAGAAAACAAAAAGGTATCTCATAAGACCACGCCGCACATAAACACAGAACGAGTTTTTACCTTACGATAACCAAATCTTTATTACGTAAAAATAAGGGATATTATTTTTATTGACATTTCTTTGAAAACATTTGCAAGTAAACTTATTAATCTTAGCTGAAATTGTTACATAGATTAAATTCTAGCATATTAGCCACAAAGTGGGTTCTACAAACAAAATGGCAAGCAGTTATTGGAGAATGGATTTCCATACATATGACCGAGTGAAGGGACTACCTTCCGGCAGTACATTTTTAGAGGAATGTACCGAGGCTGCAGAACATTTGCACCTCTACCAACATAAGACCGACCTACTTCTCTCTAGATAGTACCGAATATGTCATCACCCTGGTCATTACCGGCCTATCCGAGCGCTCGTTTACCACACACCACATTAATTTAAACTCGAACATCATAGCGGGTAGAAATATATCTAGAAGGGGATGATCATACCCTAATGGTTGCAAACCACATAGCCCTGCTACATCTACCATGTTTTGGTCATTTTCGGGTATGAGGCTTGAGGTAACGATTACCTTTCACGTTGCATATTTCACTTTGAATGCCACATTGCCATTCCATGGTCACACAACTGAATTCTATAAACATATAACTCCTGAGCTCGTACGTCTTAGGAAAGGGTGTTAAGCTAAGAGAAGTTGCCTTCTTCGCCACCAAACAGATGATACGTTCATAGAGATCAACTTATGTAACTAGAAATGCAACGTCAGACATTCGTCCATACAAGTTGTCCAGGCATAGGACAAACCAAAGGCATTTTCCTACCACATCCTGTCGGGAGTTGCCCTTAGGATTAGCAGCGAGAAGTCCTTGCAACCCGAAGAGTTTCAGAAATGAAGTGACCACTGCTACTTTAGTATTTGGGAGCTAACCAGAATTATCAACAAGCAGTCCTTCCACCCCGAAGGTCTTCGGTCTTCATCTTTCATTTTCTTTATCCGATTTTCATTTTATGAACTCATAACATTGGTTCGAAGTGGTTTTCGGATAAGAATCACTCAAATCCGACCCTGGTTCCTTCGAACAAATCATCGATAAAAGAAAGGTGCGGTAAATAGGGAATTCTTCTTTTGATTTATTACTTCCTTTCTTTATGAAATATATCTTCAAAAGATATATATCTTTTAAAACATCTCTTTTCGGTATATGAAATAATTAAAACTCTCTTATCAAATCCTTTGATTACTTAAAACCTTTTTAAACTTGGAATAATTCAAATTCATTTCATTTTTTCACTTAGGAAAACATTTCCAAATCATTTAATTTAAATCTTAACAAAGATTTCTTAATTCAAAAATCATAATTTTGATTTAGTTAAAACCATATTATCTAGGATGTTAATCCCCAAACCAGTAAGTATTAAGTGAGCGAATCTATAGAAATCATCTAATTCTACTCAATATCAATTCCCGTATTCAACAAATACTATGGGTAGAATAAAGGCGAAATCACCTTTTAAATTCCACGAATAGTACGACTTCCCTCTTCGGGATTTAACACTAAGTATAAGAAGATCATCTCTATACAATCAAAGTTGTATTTAATTTAAATTTGGAAAATTTAAATCTTTTTATACTTAACTCGTTCCGGCATTTTAACCTTATCTATCCCTCGCCCAGGGAACATCTCCTTAGTTTAAGCAACTCACATCCGGATCTCACGAATAGAAAAATCCAATCTACTCGTCGGCTTTTAGAGCCAAGATTAAACCACTTTATTTGTAATAGCTTTTCTGTAAATCATTTATTTAAACTCTTTTTAAATAAGCTATAAAAACCTCCAAATCATTATTATAACACTAAATTATCCATTTGAAATCATTTATAAAATATTTGGAAAAGAACGGTTGCGTTTAAAACTATATTTCAAAAAGTTATAGAAAAGTGCTGTGAAAAATTGCTGCAAAAAGTGCTTTTAAGCTATATTGATCAAAATGACTTTTTCTTTCATTTGGAAATTCATTTTTATAACTCCAATCACTTTTAAAACATTTTAAAATATTTTCAGAATTTATTTCATATTTTTAAACAATTTTAAAATATTATTTTCAAAGAAATCCTTTTATGGATTCCGAACTGCAAAACCGCGATTTTTCCAAAAACTTGTTTTACTCATATTTCAAAATCTACTTATCGGAATCTCGATTTCTTTTCTTTGTTTGAAAACTATAGATATAGTAGTTCGAAAAATTCTTATCTTGAAGAATTCCAAGCTAAATTTCATTATATATACTCGTTTGACTTTTATGGCGTGAAATCGCGAACTATCGTTACGCGACGCGCCTATTTTTGAGTAAATTTTCAATTATCATTCAAACTTCACCAAAACACATTCATATGTTTATAAAACATTTCAAACTCATTTTAAAACCTTTTCAAAGTGGTTTAACATTACATATACACCAATTCATTAAATAAATGAAAGTGATTTCCTTTGTGCTTATCGACGTGTATTTAAACGTGACCTGTATATATATTCAACAACAAAATTAAACAACCAAACTTGATGATCAAAGCATATTAGGCATCCATTGCAAACATCATATCACCATCTAAGAATATAATATAAGTAAGAGTTTCCCACCTTCATTTTTCAACGAGCTAATCTAAAATCGACTATAGCTTCTCTACCGTCGCACTAGAGCTTATGGAATCGAGGTAAAGGCCTTAGGAAGGCCACGACTTAAGCTAGAAAAGGTGGAAGTGCTTGAACATAGTGGTGGTGGTGGATGGCCGTGAGTTTAAGAAGAGGAATGAAGGAGATTTGAACTAGTTTTGAAGTGGATCGATAATTTATATGTATTATTCGATTTTAAATTTCTTTTGCTAAATATTTTGCCATAATTTTGTTAAGCATAGAAGCCATGAAAAGAAACTTGAAGTGGAGAAGAAGATGACAAGAATATGGTGAAAAATATGAGAAAGTGGATGGATATTTATATGAGAAAATTTGGAACAATTATCTAATGGTGAAATTACCATTTTGCCCTTGACCCACACCCCTCTTAGCCCTCTCCTAGCACATGGCTCCCCCTCCTTTGACATGTGATGGTGTGATGATGGTGTTGCACGGTGAATTGATGTTCGATTTTTGGTTGCTTAAATGTTAGCCTTAGGAAATTATTTAATTATTTTGTAATATGTATATATTTAAGTGTTCATGTACATATACATACATATATATATATATATATATATATATATATATGTTAATATGTTATTATGTGCATGTGACATGTATATGCATGTACATAAGAGGATAACAACATTTTCAAATGACTTCGAATAACTTTTGTTTGTTAAATCGTTGAAAACCGGGAAACCGTTTATCGGTCACATTTTCACTTATTAATTAACGTACATATATTTGTAAACAAAATTTGAAAATAAATTTATTATCATTATTAATAAATTAAAATGATCATATTTCACTTATAAATAAATTAATATTAATAATTATTTACAGTAATTTCTATTATACCGATAAAGTAATATCGATTTTTTTCTTATATTTTCAAATCAATTATTTATCTTTACAAAATTATCATAAATGTTTTCTTAACACTCTATAACTATTTAAAATGAATTACTATCATTTAAAAATAATTATTTGAATAATTAAAAGAATTATTTAAATCATTAAATCCTAATTAAATTTAATAAAAATTATTATATTTCAAGGGCATTACTAAATACATTTAAATTTCAAAAATACAATAAATTATTTTATTTCATATTCTTGTTCAATTATACAATAAGTGTATGTATCCAGCTCCAACGTTTTACGATTATAGAGCTATTTATTGATAAAACGATTTCCGACCATTTTATCGATTCCGAGGGAAATATTTTTATAAATATTTGTTCAAAATAAGATCATTATTATTTATTATCACTTAAAACAATATTATTTGTATTATCAACCTTTTATTTGAAAAACTTTAAAAATAAATAAAATTTATCAAAGTGATGAATTTGCGGGTCCTTACAGACTTCCTTCCTTAAAATAATTTCGTCCTCGAAATTACCCAAAGAAAACTCAAAGGTTTTCCTAAAGTATTTATTTTTAGACTTACATTCATACGATGTATATAGATCACACGTACACAATATCTGATTCGATCTATTATTCGAATTCCCAACTTTACTTCCGAACTAGTATTGATCCCCCGATCCTTTAGTGCAGGCTTTGACCAGGCTTTTCGATCAGAATTTTAGTTTTTCTTGCATAGATTTCAACTATGATAGAAAACTCAAGTATCTAACCACCAACCCTCATTAATGTTTGTCGTCAAGAATCGAATGATAAATTATTTTTCGAACCGGTGTAAACATTCAAAGTTCTATACTCGAATCTTAGATTATATCATGCAACGAAATAATCCATATACTTCATATGAATTTAATAATATTTCTAATTTTTTTAGAAGATTCATACTAATGTGAAGTTAGAACAAACATCATATTATAGATTTTCATACGTTTACATCATTCAATATTTAAGCTCGGGTCCAAAAAAGAAAGAAAACCCCCCTCCCTAACACTAATACGATACAAAATACTAAATCAAACAACATCCCAGTCGAACTTTTACATACAGACTAGAACTACTCTTAACTCCCCAATGTCTCTTTTACTCCTTCGAATCCGAAGCTGATGGTGGACTCCAGTTACCAAGGTCTATCATAACTTCTCCCTCTCTTTCCTCATCACTACCAAGCTCATCGTCGGCCTCATTACCGTCCCCTTCTGGTATTTCTTCCACTACCTGGGGTAGCCATGGTTGGTTCCATTGGACATGTCCCATGCCAACCGGGATTCTAGGAACTACCCCACCCCCTTCTAGCTCTTCGAGGCCTTGCACATTCTCTTCCCAAGGATTTTTGAATTCTTCGACTCCTTCTTCTTCCTCTTCTTCTGCTATTTCTTCATTATTGCTCTCCCCTTTGTTCCAGTTTATGAATGAACTGGATGATCCTTCCTACCACACAACATGCCCTCCGTCCATATCCCATATCACATTACTACACTCGCAAGATATAATAGCATCTGGGTCTTCCATTGGTTTCGATTCTTCCTCCATGAGGCTCTACTTCCTCTATAGGTTCCAATGTGGAGCTAGCATGATCTGTTAATTTAATTAAGTTGAGTGATTGGGGAAGGAGGGAAGAAAGAAGATGGGTGAGTGATTAGGGAGATGATTATTTAATTAAATTGTTAATTTATTTAATTTAATCGGTAACTTATTAAATCGATAACTTTTGCGTATGAGGTCAGATTCGAACGCCGTCTTTTGCATTGGACTCATAGTGACGATGCTTACGGAATGGAATTGGTTTGGTTGGATTTGGAGATTGTTGGAATTTATGCTAAAATTGAACGGCCGTTGGATTTTAGTCCAAATTAGAATGCTTAGGCGAAAACTGAAATCAAAATGAGTTTAACTCACATTCAATTGTACTATATCATATCTATGATGTTATAAACTATTATTGATTGCTTGGATGTTAGATTGATTGTTTGGTTAAATTTCCATTTGGAAAATGGATGACATATTGACTTGATTGTTATTAACCCATATGATTATATATAAGTCCTTAACCATTGTTTTGTAGGGAGAATTTGTAGAGAGACCCCGAGGGGTTTCTCGCAAATAATTATTTATTTACATCCTTATGCTATTAAATTGATGGTTAATTGAAATAAATTTTGATATTCCATTTAATTTGTTAAGTGTTGTTATAGCAATTTCGCTATATCGTCATTTATTAATTTTCATCCCCAAAACCCTGTCGTATGTTTTTGAACTTGAGCTTGTGTTTTCACTAAATAGAATGTTAAAATTCATTAATCATTTTGATTAATGATTGTTTAAAGTAATTAATCATTTTAACTAATGATTTTGAAATTAATTAACCAATTTGGTAAATGATGTTTAAATTTTTTTTATCTATGATTTAAATGAGATTGGATTTAATTAATCATTTAACTAATGATTATTTGAGTTATTGAAAATGGAGTTTAAATAATCATTTTAATTAATGATATTTCAAATTAATAATCATTTTAATTAATGATATTTAAAAGTAATTAATCATTTTAATTAATAATATTTGATTTTAATTAATCATCCTAATTTCCAATATTTAAATGTAAAATTTTAATTACTGATTGTTTTATATTTAATCAATTGTTTAAAACTAATGACTTTTGAAATTTAGTTAATAATTTTAGTTGATGATGGTTTATAGTTAATTAATAATTTTAACAAATGATGTTTTAATTAATTGTTTTAACTAATGAGGTTTGAATTTAATTAATATTTGAACTTAATTTATTATTTTAATTAATGGCATTTAAAGTTAATTTATTGACTTTATAAAAGTGATTAAAGTAAATTAACTAATATAATAAAAGTGTTTTAAGTTAATTAACTGATTTAGTGTTTTTAAACTTAATAAAATGATTTAATAAAGATTTTAAAGTTAATTTACTAATGATAAAAAAGTGTTTTGGTAATAATTAACTATTTTATTAAAGATAATGGATTTGTGTATTTAAAAGAGATTATGAATGTAATTGATAACCTTTTGGGATAGTCAACGTTATTTTAAATTTATAAAGGTATTTAAATTGTCTTATTTTCTTTTGGGGATAATAAATATTGTTTTAAATTTACAAATGTTGGTTTTAAATGAGAAAATCCTTTAAGAAGGAACTATTTATAAATAAAGCAAAGTGTAAATTGTTTTGGGTTTATGGTAAACAATGTTTTAATGGAATTTGTATTTGACCCTCGTTTTAATACACTTTGTATTATATATTTGTCTTATAACATAACATTTTAAAAGGAGTATTCCCAAAGTGTTTTTTACAGATATTATAATATGGAAATCATGCACAAGTTCAGTTTTAAAAAGTAAATTTCGATTCGGTTATGGAAAAATAATTCCATAAATGATATCGCTTATATGGTAAGGATCTAGTCATACTTTTAACGCTAAACGTTGAGGCTTGGACTCATTTCTATCCCGAAGGTTAAAAATGTCGTCAAGGCGATGCCTAGGGGTAACTCTATCTCAACTTGCCTGGCTTCATTTTCAACCGAGAGATAGCACTTGTTTGGAATCGACGAGTAGTGTTAAATATATGATATTTAATTTCCATATACGATCATTTTAATTATCTCTGATTATTGATTTATTAATTATCGGATTCAACTTTCTTGATGGTGTATCGTCAACATAAAAATGATTAGCTGCTCTTTTGAGCTTTGTTATCCTTTATCGGTAAATGACTGAACCCAAAGCACGAAAGGACGTCCAACCATGTGGGGTTGCTCTCATTAGGGTATTTTCACATCTCATCTAGATTTTGGTGTACCATCACCTTAAAACAGTGAAGATTTAGATGTGAAATATCCGGATTCTCGGTAAGGTTTAGCGGGGTCCGGCTGGTGCATTTTTGAAAAGTGTAAGGGAGTCTATGTGCTTCTCAGAAGTATATTACTAGAGGTATAGTTCAAGGGTGGTGCACCTTCCTAGTCATTTGTTGGAAATTTCCTTTCCTTATTTGATTCAAACCTTCGAATTATTTTTCTGTGATTGCAACGAAAAGAGTCAACCACTCTTTATGATGTTTAACTATACGTTTTGTTCATTCTATCAAGTATGGACAGCTATCTTGTTTTATCCATTCCGTCCAATTTGGATTTTGTTCAGACTATTTCCATTCTTCCAAGTTTTGTTTTTAATACTATTTATGCCCATTCTTATTTGGATTTGTTTCCTGATGTTTATCTCTACTTTTCCCCATATGTATGTTATTCTTATGAGGTAAAAACCTATTCCGCATTAGCGGCGTAGTCTCACAGAACTTTTATATGTTCTCTATTATTTGAGTTTTCTCATGCTGGTATTTCCAGACTAATCCGGATGTTATTTTATTATAACGGTCGGGTCAGACCGAGTATTTTCCTAGGTTGTCCTTGGTGTTATGGAGATCTTGGAGAGGAGCTGAGGTTCACCTATCCTAGTGTTTTATTTTCCGCTGTATTATATAGTATCCCTATCAACAATTGTAAGTAAGGATTTTATAACTGTCCAACTAATAAGGTTTGTTTTTAACTCTGATATACTCTGTATTTTTGGAGTGACAATTTACCGTCCTTGTTATATTATATGTTTTCGATTTCACTGTGAGATTGTGATTTTCTCTATTCTCTGTTCTTTTCTTTTTATTTACCCTAACAATCTGCCCTTTTGTTGATTGGATGTTCAACATTTGAACACTGTGGTATCAGAGCGCAATGTTAAGCAAGATCCTTGTCTTTGGTAGGGTCTGGCTTATTAAAGATAGGGTAAGTGACACCCTAGAATGAGATTGAGAGTATTATATACACAAGCGCATATTTGTTAACATTATAAAAACATATTATGTTAATTGGTCTATTGAGTTTTTATGACTCCTGGTCGAGACGTAGGATGCCACGGTATCGAGAGGGATTTCTAAACACTTGAACAAGGCCAACAGAGATGGTATTGAAAATTTTAAAAATTTGGCAAATTAAATATTTTGTCTAGGATTATATTTCATATATATAAAGGAATAATTTTCGAAACTTTATATAGTTATAAAGTGTGTTTTTTTAAATGTGATAATATTTGTTTATTATCATTATTGTCTGATCAGTCATGCTCGATTAAATTAGGAGCATTGATTGCCATTTGTTGATTAATAGTGTTTAGCTTATTGATAAGCATTTATTGTTTGAATTTGTAAATTAACCCCTTTATGAATTAATTTTCACAATTGGACTATAAGGTGTTTGGAGAAAATGTTAAGTTAAAAATTCACCTTTTAATAACGGTGAGTTAAGGATTAAATTTTAATAAAAGTTGTTAATATAATCTAAATGGTAGGATAAGACATTTAGGGAATAAATATTTGAGAAAATTCTATTATAATAAAGAAGAGTTATTATAATATGAAATGATTTTTATATAAAGAAATTTTATATAAATTTAGTTTAGAAAACGTGTTTAAAAAAAAGATCTTTGAATATAAATCCTAGAATTTTTGAAAATAATTTCGAAAGAATTTTGAGAAATGAAATATTAGTATTTTTGGAAGTGTTTAAGAGAAATAAATAAATAAATAAAATATTTTAGGAAGTGAAATTTTAAACGGAATGCATTTTCTTTTGGATAAGACGAAGTAAATAAATTGTATTAGTTTTGTGGTAATATGAATAATCTTCTAAGTGACGGTTGGATGTTTGCTTAGGCGAACGTTATGGAGTACTTATTAAATTATTCTCTGCATCATCGTGCGATCGAAATGAGTTCAAATCCGAACGAACCCAAAGTGAGTTTTAAAATAAACAAATCGTTTGAAGTTATTATATATAAAAGTATATGTAGTATGCTTTCAAAAATAATTTTTGAAATTTAAACCGAATATTTAATTTTTAAGTTCCCTTAAAAGGGAATTGGTTCCAAGATAAAAAAAGTATTTCTAATAAGAGATTGTTTTGATAAATGAGATTTTTCCCTTAGATAAGATATGGGATAATTTAACACAGGTTTAAAATGAGTTAAATTGGATAGGAAAGTTTTGATAAACATTGTTTTATTAAAACCATATTTTTTTGAACATCTAAGTAGTGTAAACAATTTGTTGATTGGTTCAACCCATAAACATTATTTATTTTAGCACTCTAAGTTAAAGAGGTCGAGAGGTTGACTCATTTTTAAAAAACCAAATTTTGATTAGATCTTCACTTAAATTGTGAAAAGTAAAATACAAATTTGTATGTACTCTCAGGATATATAGAAGAGTGTTATACAAGTAAATATAACAAAATAAGTTATTATTGGAGGTTGTATAAAGAAATGACTTTACAAAATATATTTTTAAACTTAGATGAAAATTTATGAAATAATTCATAAATAATTTTAGTATTGCATAAAATACTAAGTGGAAATATAAGTGATTTAGAAAAAAAAATATAGTTAAGAAACTAATAAAATTTAGAGTATAACTTTCCATTTTGTCCAAGTGAGTTTGGATAATCTTCTAAGCAATAACCAGAGGCTAATGAGTAAATGGTATGCTTAGGTAATTATCTATATTTTTGGACAGTCAAGAAATTTTTGCACTTCGATTAAGATTTGTTTGTTAATCATTTGACATTTTAAACAATGTTAAGTGATAAGTTTTCCTTATTGAATTTGATTAATTAACTGACGGTGTGGTATATTCCTATACGAAATTTGATTTGATTTGATTGAATTTGATAAACTGATTGAGTGATCTTATATACCATAGTTTATAAACTTAAAATTTATAAACCAAGGTTTTGATTTGTTGTTATTAGAACCTAAATCCCGGTGATTTTGAAAAATAAAAGATTTTGAAGATTTTAGGAAAGGAATAATATTTATTCACTATAGTTGATGTTTTTTGGAGGAACCGGAATACCATTGGATGCTCCATGTTGTTTTGATTCTAGAGTTTCACCATACTTTATTAGGAGGAATCCCCTCCTTGTCATTTTGATTTTGACCTTTGATTTAATTCCCGTCTGAGAAATTTGAAAATAAATTTTTGAATTAAAAAATCCGACATTTGGATCTAAACTTATCATTTGAAGTTTTTGGATGCATAGCATTTATTATAGAATATTCTCTGTATTTTGTCGCTTATGATTGTGATATTGTTGTTGGTTGCATGTAGTTTTATTTTATAATAAGGTTACATCATATTGCTTTTGTCAGCCCGATTCTCTTTTGGACTTCGTAAGTATAGGTATGCAAGAGATTGCTATTTGATTTTTGTGCGCCTACATTTGCATAGAGGTAATAAAATACTTACCGAAAATATAAATCAAACACAAAAAGGTACATAATAGATTTAGAAATTTTAATTGGTTGATGATTTTATGCCCCAATTATGGGAAGCCGCTTGGCTTTTGTTTTCTTTGGTTGGTTTAGAGCCTATAGAGGCAATTTGTAGTTGTTCCGATCGAGCCGCGCAAAGGAGACGCTGCCGAAATTTCCCATAAAATTTTGAGATTTAATTAATATGTTTAATAACTCATTTTAATTAATAGTTTTTAACTTAAGGGTTTGGAAACATTTTCTTCCTTGGGAATTTCGCTGACGAAATTCATTTAAGGGGGAGAATGTAACAACCTAGAATTTTGGTCATTTAATTTTAAACGTTTAACTAATTTTAAATATTTAAATTATAGGATTTTTGGAATTCAATAACTTATAATTCAAATATTGGGAATGTTTAAATAAATGAATTGTGAATTAATTATTAATTAAATGGATTTAACAATTTTATTTAACTACTTTTAATTATTTAATAATATTAATGAATTCAATTTGTAAATTTATTTACAAATATAAGTAGATTGTAAATATCGATAATTGGATTGAAAATATAAAACGATATTTAAATTTGTGAAATTACCATTTCGGGGCACTGTCTCGAATTTTGACGAAACCAGTGCCATTAGATCCGGAATAATAAACTATTGTACGCCTTCTAGTTTCGTAACGATTGGACATACCGTTTGGTCGTGCGAACTCGAAACGCATAGCGATTAATTTTAATAATAATTCGATTTAAAAAGCTATCTTCTGTATAAGATCGAATTAGGCCTTGAGACTAGTTTCATTGTGTTCGGAATAGGGGTATAACATATCGAACGCCAGGTGGCATGTCTCATTTAGAGTTCACGATTTTTGAGTATGTACTGTCGAATATTATCGAATGAAATAAATATATATCCTATTTTATATGTCAATACCCTGTCAATTCAGCGCATACTTCATCATGTTCCCCATACCTTTACATCTCTATGTCATAGTCCTCTTCTCTATAAATATACTTACCTATAGAAAGAAAATGAGAATTTTTCCCATTTCAAAAATCCAAAACAAATTCATTTCTATACTATAAATCGTGATTCTTGATTCGTTGGATTCGTATCATTGAAAGCTTCAAGACGATAGGTTCGATTTATGGCGCATCGTCGTTTGGGTAGAGGCCATTTGGCGCAGCAGTACTAGGATTAGCTTTTTCGAGCTGTTCGTGTGGAATTGGGGGAAATCGAGGGTGGATCCGAGTTTTTCATGGCAAGACGAAGCAGCGGTGGCTTTTTGGCATGGTTCGGTGGAAAATTGGGTCGAGACCTAACGCGCGTGGGCGGGGCTGTCCTGCTGGTCGCGTTTTAATTGGAGCATGGGGGGCATTGATCCATGGTGTCGGGTAGGTCAAGTTTGAAGAGAGGGAACCTACGGCGTTATCCGTTCGTCAATCGACATAGCGTAGCTCCGTATCATTGCATTTTTGTGCACGTATGTTGGGTTGCTATATCGCTATGCACGTTTGAGGAAGGATGGAAGAAGGAAGATGAGTGAGTGATTAGGGAGATGATTATTTAATTAAGTTGTTAATTTATTTAATTTAATCGATAACTTATTAAATCGATAATTTTTGCGTATGAGGTCGGATTCGAATGCCTTCTTTTACGTTAGACTCATACCGATGATGGCTACGCAATGGAATTGGTTTGGTTGGATTTGGAGCTCATTGAAATTTATGCTAAAATCGGACGGCTGTTCGGTTTTAGTCCAGATCGGAATGTTTAGGCGAAAACTGAAATCAATGTGAGTTTAACTCACATTCAATTTTACTATATCATATCTATGTTGCTATAAACTATTATTGATTGCTTGGATGTTAGTTAAATTGTTTGATTAATTGTTTGGCTGAATTTCCTTTTGGAAAATGGATGACATATTGACTTGATTATTATGAACCCATATGATTATATATAATGTCCTTAACCATTGTTTTGCAGGGAGAATTTGTAGAGAGACCCTGAGGGGTTTCTTTCCAATAATTATTTATTTACATTCTTATGCTGTTATATTGATAGTTAACTGAAATAAATCTTGATATTCCATTTAATCTCTACTACTAATAATGAGGATTTCTTGAATAGAAATTCAACCGTGTCTTTCTGAAATACCAGAAATACCCTTTTCATTTTTGTTTTCATTCACCTCTTTCTTCCCATCACGTTTGCGTCTTCTCAATCTCAGTTTATTCAACTTTCTTTAATCGTCATGGCGATTCAACACCATCTCCTTCATGCAACCTAATCCATTATTAGTGCTAATCTATTGTTAACCCTAATCCATAATTAATCTTGATCCATTACTTTCACCCAAATTGAAGATACCCCAATCCATCTCCATCACTTAATAATCACACTCTCTGCCTCTACCATCGACTATCTTCGCCCCAACCATCCACCGAAGCTCTAATTACACCATCGAGTCCTGATCCACATTTGAAGGGTTTACGACTGAAGAGTTTTTCCACCAAGAGTTATCAGCTGCTTGAAGTATACCTGATATTGTTGGTGAGTAAATAACAATTTTGCATCTCAATAATTTTAAGTAAAATACTTCCGACCCTATCGGCTGATTTTAACCCGCTAAACTTACAATAAGACTTTGCAGTTCGTCGAATTTGTTCAATTTAACATCTATTATAATAATGTATGGTTGGAATATAAATTATGAACAATGCTCCGGACCACTGAATCTGCTGTATGAACTTTTGTAAACTCAGAGCTTTGAGTCTATGGATTATCTTAAATGTTTACCATGGTATCTCAATCTTAATGAGGAGAGAATGTTTGAAGATCGTACGATGTTTGAACCTAATATGTTTGTGGTTTTCTCTTCTTGAACTGTACTACATACCCTAAATCTATGATATATATACTATATATGATAAGATAAAAACTACATACATACTCTATAACACATATATTATTATTATGTAATATATATATATATATGATAAGTTAATATTATTGGACTAAAATTTGATACTAAATTGGAATTAAAGCTTTTTAGATGCAATTTGTTAGATTACATCTATAACGATGAGATAATATTTGAATTAGTCCAATTTCATATAAAATGATGTAATGATGCAAGTATATAATTTGATACTTCTATTATACAAAATAAATCTAATATTATGATGT
The DNA here is from genome assembly GCA_030737815.1 of Allium fistulosum. Taxonomy (NCBI): domain Eukaryota; kingdom Viridiplantae; phylum Streptophyta; class Magnoliopsida; order Asparagales; family Amaryllidaceae; genus Allium; species Allium fistulosum. The sequence goes on from CM060903.1 coordinate 996,470,442, forward strand.
AATCTTAGGATTTTAGTCATGTACATGCATGCATACTTATACATATATGATTACAAATCCAAATATTATCCATCATGTTTTGGTCATTTGTTTGGGATTTTAAATCATTTTTACTATATTAAAATCTTATGGTTATGCTAAAAGTTTAACGTTGGTAATTTTTTTTTCTTAATCCAATGATTCCTTGATAGCAAGTAAACTAATTGTTGGGTTTGAAGAGTTTTGTGTGTTTTTTCATGACCATTAGCTGGAATCTTGGATTTGTAGCTAGCCCAAATCATAGTAAATGCCATCATTTTTTATTGAAGGATGAAAGAAATACTTTGTAATATAATGTCAAGTGCGCGTTATCTTCCTCAGTTTAAGCGTTTCTTTAATCTGTTTATCACACTTTAAATTTATTATTTTTTAATCAGTCTGTCATTTGTATTAATTACATGTGCTGCTTTTATTCCTTAAGCAATTGAACCTAACTCACACATTTTTATAAATGGTGCATATTCATCTTTAAGTAATATGATTATTATTTAAATGCAACGCTTATTCATCTTTTCAAATTATATCTTATTTGTTTAGATTGAAACATTTCTCATTTGCATTTTATCGTCTTAGACGGAAATACTAATACCTTATTCTATTTAATGCAATTTTCTCTTGATTATTTGTCAATTTTTGACTTTTACTTTCTTTACTTGATTAAAAATACAAAATCATCCTACTATTTGCAAATTAACTGTTGATGCTTTTTTGATGTTTCAAATCTAGAACAATTTCTTTTATTGCCTTTTTGATGTTTCAAATTATATCATGTCTATTAATGATTTTTCAACATGGAATACTTATTTTAACGGATTTGGGATTCAATTGTTCTATTGAATTTTAAACTCCTTTGTGCACATAGACGATCTATTATTCCTTTGATCATTTCTGTTATAGATGTTGCCTATTAAATTTACATGATTTTTAACTATATGTGCATAGTTTGATCGCAAACATATAATTTTTACTCCAATCGTTTAACAATGTACTCTGGCAATAGCTATTTGGTTGTGGTTGTGAGTGAAGCTACTATAATGCCCTCCACATTTCAAGATAGGTTTTCAGTAATAGAATCCATCATTGCAGACTTTTATTACATAAATTTGTAAATTATTAATTTTTTATATAAAATATAAGGATGAAGGCTAAGTTTTTGTTCTGTTCTAAATTTTTGAAAACTATAAGGTTTATATTAGGAACTTTGAGCTTTGTTTGGCAAATTTTACTTTCATTATAAAGAAGAATCAAAATATGTCACTAAAACCTCCTTTTCTGTAATAATTGGGTTTTGCCCATATAAATCATGATAACTGATATAAAATAAGTAAATATAAATTTGAATGTTAAGCATGCTCATCGACTAAACTACTCTACACAATCCTCTTACAATAAAGCATCATATATAGTAAGTATAACCATTAACCTATGCTAACCAAACACATAATATCAATATAATAAAATATATTCTAAACATGCAAACAAAATACAAGAACACAAGCACAATATGCAATTCATATTAGTTTAGATAGCGAAGATATAATCTATATGTCTTATTTTACAATTATTTAAAAGCATCACCCTGATGAATCAATGTGCATCTATGCAAACTTCTTAAACTTTTTTAATTTCAAATTCTTAATAAGAAATAAGAAAATAGAAATAGTATCACAAGCGTGAAAAAATATATCATTTAAGCACCCTACTTTAGACAGTATGCATTTAGATCAAGGTTTATACACTCAACTTATATGCATCGTAAAGAAATATTATTGGAATAAAAAATGGTTGATGTCCAAATATAAAAATAAGAAGTAAATGCCTATGATTACACACTTATTTTGGTAGATACGTTAGTGAGTGCGTTTGTACTTACAAATAAGGGGCTTTGCACGAAAGGTCCCTATTTCTGATGGTGTTACAAGAAAAGTCTCTGTAGAAATAAGTATGTAAATTTAGTCCCTGTTTTTTCTAATCAGAAAACGCAAGTTAGCTTGCGCTTTTTAAAATTTCAAAATCAGAAAGCGTAAACCAACTTGCGTTTTCCTGATAGAAAGCGCAAGTTACCTTGCTCTTTTCAAAAACATCAAAATTTTTAAATTTTTCAAAAAAATTTCAAAATTAGAAAGCGCAAGTTACCTTACGCTTTTCAAAAATTTCAAAATTATAAAGCGCAAACTAGCTTGCAATTTCCTGATAGAAAGTGCAAGTTAACTTGCGTTTTTCAAAATTTTCAAATTTTAGAAAATTTCGAAAAATATTTCAAAATTAGAGAAGTGCAAGTTATCTTGCATTTTCTGTCAGAAAAGTGCAAGACGCTTCGAGTTTTTTTTTACTTTTGAAAAATAGGGACCAAATTTACAAATTCATTTCTACAGGGACTTTTTGTATAACAACATCAAAAATAGGGACCTGTGGCTCTTATCTTGTACAAATAATATACATGTTTAGGTAATAAAGTGAACAATAGGGGATTAGAGTGTATGATGTATATATTTTGAAATAGAGACTCCTTTATATTCTATATGGGATAATACTTTTTAGCAAAGGATATTTTAAATATTTACTATTTTAAAAATATATTCTATTATAAAATAATCCATATTAAGACGATCATTGCTGCCTCAATCTTTGCCTGTAAGGGGATTATGTAGCAAATTATGATGTTAATGTAGGAAGCATTAAAAAATTCTTTTTTTATTCCAATCCTTGCTCTTCATTTGCATTCCGATATTTATATCTCTTACATTATGGGATTTAATATACCGCCTTATGAAATTATGGAATTTAATTTATTGCTTTGTGGAATGCATTGCTTCGTGGAATTTACGTCAGCTTTTTTATGGAAATACAAATTAGTGGTTTATTTCTTAATTAGAATAGAACATATTTGTTTATTACTTATTGAAATTAGACTTAGTGGTTTAATGCTTTCTTCATAGTGTTATAAGGGCAAAATTATTCATGATGTTGGTGCAGGGAGCATTCAAAAAATTCATGCAGGAAGCTTGGAGAGCATTCAAAAAATTCATGTAGGAAGCTTGGATACATGTACCTTAGACTATGATAAGGTAAGCGAAGGAAATAGATAGTCCTAACCATGAATTAATTCAAAAATATATAAAACTATTGTCTTTGAATGTATTTTTTTCTCACTTTTAAGAAACTTAGTGTGTGTGTAGATACCAATATAGATAGAAATACAAACATTTTTTTCATAATTGTGAACTATACCAGATTTTTTGTTCTTCATTTTGATTTAAAATATAAGATACAAGGCCACTAGATGCCTGCAATGTTTGAGCACATTCTCTTTCCATTATATTTCAGAAATGAACAATGAGTTAGAAGAGTTAAGTATGCAATATGTATCCTACATGTAACCTTTGATCATGTGTCCTTGATGAAATATTGCATGTATGAAAAAAGTAGAGTGAAGATAACAGAGCATAAAGGAGGGAATGGAAAAATGTATATAATAAAAGTTAATTCCTTATACAGTATTATGCCTATTTGATTTATAACAATTTAGAGGTTCATAGTACACTAATGCTGTAGTTAGGACACCGCTGTCGCAGACAGTGAAGAGAAGAAAAGTTACTCAACTTCATAATGTGAGAGTTTCTATTGGTGGTAGTGCAAGGACGCTTGAGAAGATAATTGTCAAAGTAGTGAGTAAGAGAGAAGAAAGAGCAGAGAAGTCAAGAATGGATTAAGAATGAGGATGAAATCAAAGGACTTTTCGAAATTAATAGATTTTATTAGGTGTTGAGGCTAAAGTTGTAGGGGTCAAGGATGTAGTGGTGGTTAGCGCAGTTGGCATGGAGTGTTGCCCAGTAGCATTGGCTGCATAAATTAAGGAATGCAAATAATCCAGCCTACCGATTATAACTGGGTTGGACTTATAGGCTGATGTGGAGTTGAGAGGCTGAGTTATGCGGATTTAAATGAAGTTTGTATGTAGGTTTAGAATAGAAGGAGAGCGGGTTGTGGGCCCATCAGTTGAGGATAAATCTATTGTGGTACAAGCCTATGAAATGGGGTTAAGGAGGTGATGGATTATGTAGTGGAAATGAAAGTGGTTGTTTGAGAGGAAGTTAGAAGGCTAGGCTAATTCAACAATTATTATAGGAAAAGAGAATTGGGTTTGAAGGGATAGGCCTGATTTTGGGCTGGGTTGAAAGGAAGCATAGATTGAAGTATATGGCTGAGGTAGTGGGATTAAGGATGAAGATGGGATCAAAGTGGATTGGGCTTGGGACTTGGGATGACGAAGGTATATAAATGGTTGTTGCATATTTTTTGGAGGAATGGATTGGCCTACTACGTGAGGAGTAGGAAAGATTGATGCAGTAAATTATGAGGATGACGCCATATGCTCCTAGGCTTGAATATTCCTAATGACGTTTTGGTTTTTCTTTTCAGGACAGAACTGAGCTATTTCTGTTGTTGTATTAGTAGTATATTTGAATGAACGTCAAATGTCATGTTGAGAGTACATGAGATATATTTTGAATTTGGTTATTGACTTATAATCATTTGTTTGTTGATTAGTTTCAGTACCGCATAATATATAGTATATTTGATTGTTTATCAACTGTCATGTTGGGACAGTTCTGGTTGTAGTAGCGCATATATGAATACATGAGAAATTTGAGTGTGTTCATGTTGAGACAGTTTCAATTTCAGCTATCAACTGTCAAGGTACTATATATATGGTATAATACATGAGAAACATTTTGAGTTTGGTTATGGTCATTTATCAATTTCAGCGGTGTGTGTGTGTGTGTGTTACCATCTTTATACAATGTTGGAAATTTGCGATATAAGTCATGAATATTAGAGTTAGTCTTTAAAGTATCTTATATACAACATTTGTGATATAAGTCATAAATGTTTATTCTTTTTTCTTTCAAATCATAATTGCAAGTTGAATTTGTATCAAACGCATCTCCATAAATACTATATAATAATGAAGCGCAAACCAAATATTTTATTAGTACAAAAACACAATGCAAAGATGTATTTTCTACACTGAGTTGAAGATCTATTATATATCAAGTGATTAGTTGCAACCAAGTCAAGCAATTGGAAAACATAATATTATTACACATTTTAACTTGCAAAAACTGAACCAATGCCAGAATTTTCAACAATCAACATTTAAATTTGAATCCAGTGATTGTGTCCTCTACATATCTCTTTCTTCTTACCTTGATTATAATGGCTGTAGTTGAATTAATGTTCTGTTATTTTTACAACAATTCAAATGCTATTCTGTAGCAATTTTTAGGTTATTACTATGCTTTAACATTGCTTTTTATAAGGATAAGGCTTCACCTTTGTTTCTTTCAATAAAGCCACAAAAAACCACACTGCTTATGTGAAGTGGTTCACGTAGCTCAAGCAAGTAGATGCATGTCCAAATGGACATGCATATACACTTGTTTGTTAAGTGTCGTTATAGCGATTTCGCTATATCATCATTTATTAATTTTCATCCTCAAAACCCTTCGTATGTTTTTGAACTTGATCTTATGTGTTATTCTGCCTTTTGTTCAAGGCCGGGATATCAACAAATTAGCTGGAAAGGATGGATGTCAGGATCAGAGATCGATTGAAAACAAGGCTATGATCGATGTCGTTAAAATTTGACCGGGCTCCAATCAAGACAAGATCGATTAGGGATGATGACCAAGGCTGGGAGAGGCTACGTTTCAAATTTTAGGTTAATCGGAATTCGTTTGCTCAAGGTATGATCGATGTAATTTAAGCAACCAACTGTTCGTATCCATCAATCCTCAACTGTTCGTATCCATCAATCCTCTACTGTTCGTATCCATCTATCCTCTACTATTCGTATCCATCATTCTTCTATTGTTCGTATCCATTAAGTGCAACATCGATGGAGTACGAACAGTGCAACAACGATCGATACGACAATGCAACATCGATCGAGTACGAACAGTGCAACATCGATGGAGTACGAACAATGCAACAGCGGTCGATACGAACAGTGCAACAATGATCGATACGAACAGTGCAACATCAATCAATATGAATAGTGCAACATCGACCGAGTAGGAACAGTGCAACATCGATCGAGTACGAACAGTGCAACATCGATGGAGTATGAACAGTGCAACAGCGATCGATACGAACAGTGCAACATCGATCGAGTACGAACAGTGCAACATCGATCGACTACGAACAGTGCAACATCGATGGAGTAGGAACAGTGCAACATCGATCGAGTACGAACAGTGCAACATCGATCGAGTACGAACAGTGCAACATCGATGGAGTACGAACAGTGCAACATCGATCGAGTACGAATAGTGCAACAGCGATCGAGTGCGAAGGAGACGACAGCCTTCGAAAAACACAAACTTTCATCGATCATATCTCACAATCTACAAGTCCAAATGCTACAAAATTTTCACTGGAGCTTACGTACAACTCAAAGAATGTCCATGCCAAATTTTGACTCGATTAGACCACATCTTGATCGATATGAAATTCGTTTGTATCGATCACGAACCGAGTGCAAATCACGTGGGATCGATCGCGTGGGTCCACCCACGTGCCAGAAGAGGTCTCCCGAGATCTGAGTGAGATATTTGCGTCCTACGTCTATAAATAGCACCCTAGAGATTACAGAAAAGGGACTTTGGGCTCTTCTACGTCCAGACTCTGCCGGATTCATCATTGTACTCGGATTTTGCTGTTGTAATTAGTTGTAACTCATTGTAATCAGTAAGCAAACTTCAATAAAATTATCAACTTCAAAGTGGACGTAGGCCGGATTGCCGAACCACTATAAACCCTGTGTTCTTTACTGCTTTCATCTAAATTTTTTGAGTGTTCTTCATTTTTAATTCTCTACATACTTGTTATCTGTGATTGTGAACTGGTTCTTTCATTGGCAATGGGGTGTTTGTGACCAATTTTGGCGCAAACATTTTGGTGCTTTCATTGAGAGGGCTAGCATTCAGGAATTTTACCGCTTGGACTTCAAATTTGAAGGCTTGAGGACTTAGATCTGGAAAACTATGACGATGCAATTAGCAAGAAGGCAAAGAACGGAGAGGAGTCATCATGAAGGGAGTCAAGAAGCCTCCTCAGGAGCTAATCAGACTTCAGCTTTCATCACCAAGGATGAGATGGAGATGATGATGGGAGCCATGCATGAGGAGCTATTCAAAAGGAAAGAAGAGATGATGCAGAACATTCTCAAACGAATTGAGCAAGCGGGATCAGCTAGAGCTATTGGAGTTTAGACCAACGAAGCAAGACCGAAAGGACCAAACCGGGAACCAGATAGAGCGGGACCATCAGGGGCAGCCCCTGAACTAGGGGGCACCCCCCAGGAGCATGTTGATCCAACCTTAGGCAGGATATCAGCTGAGATTAGACCACAAGGAGCTAACAGAGGAGCGGATGCTCGTCCAGAAGAGCAGATTCCAACAAACCCTCGCGAACTCGAGGGGCAGATCGGAGGCAATGTACAAGTGTTACAGCTTGGAGATAGTGATAGCTTGGCAGAAATGGTCAGACGAGCCATGAGAGGCAGATTAGTAAACAAAGATCTAGAAGATGTGAACAGGAGTCCTTTTTCTCCTGTGATTAGAATGGCTAGAAATCCACCAGAATTCAAACTACCAACATTGGAAATCTATGATGGGAGGACGGATCCTACGGTTCATCTGACAAGGTATATGAGGCACATGGAAGTACTGGGGGCATCAGAGGAGGTCATGGCCCAGTGCTTCACATTGTATTTGACAGACATAGCAGCACTATGGTTTAGACAATTGGGGAGCGGTTCCATTGGAACGTGGACCGAGTTGACCGAGAAGTTCATGAGGCAGTTCAGAGTTCACATTTCGAGGCCCAAGAATGTGATGAGTCCGGCGACACAAAAACAGAAAACTGGGGAATCTCTGAGGAATTTCCTAACACAATTTAATGCAGCAGCAGCATCGGTGGATCGCCCAGATCCATCCATGGTCTTAATGGCAGCCGTAGCTGGCATCGCTGATGAAACGGAGTTCAAAAATTCACTAACAAGGGATCCACCTATGGATCTAGGAGAATTTTATCATGAGGCCGATGGATTCCTGTGGTTAGAAGACGCAAATGTTGAAAGAGAGGAAGGAGAGGGAATAGAAGTTTATGCAGTCAAAGGCGGAAATCCTCTCGAAAAATATTCAAGCAAGGATAAAGGAAAACGGAAAGCCGAGGATAACATTGATGGACCAACACGACCATGAAAGGAACCAAGATTCACCTCTTATACGGAGTTGAATGAGACTTTGGAACGAATCTACCAGGATACCAAGGGGCAGATTCCTTATCGAAAGCCAATGAGAAGGGATCCGACCAGTAATGAAAGAAGATCCGACAAGTATTTCTTATTCCACGAGCTAAATGGTCATAGCATGAATGATTGCAGGCACTAGAAGGATGAGGTTGAGGGGCATATCCGGAATGGTCTGCTATCATGGTATGTGAGAAGGGGAGCCACGATGGTGGAACAAGAACGACCACCTCCTGAACCAACTGGGGACGACTCAGGATCAAGGTGTCAGCTTATCATCAACTGATTGAAATAATGACGAATAAGTGGAAAACTCCACACTAACACGATAAAGTCATTTTACACATGTACATGATCAATCTATCTTCATCCACTTCATCTTCTTCTTGCTCTTCATCTGCTCCTCTTTCTTCTCTCAATCTATCTTCTGCACCTTGTCAGTCAGATTCTTTGTGTTCTTCTTTCAAGAACGATTCTTCCTCTGTCAATTCGAACTGGTCCTCTCTTTTCAAATCTTTACCACATAATGCTGGTTCTTATAAGCCTATCCATTTTGACATTTCTCGGGATCAATCTTCTACTGTTTTACCAGATCTTGTTAGGGATGAGGGTTTGAAATACTGGGAAGATCATTTGGTTGGTTTTTTCTTGGATGGTACGCTTTCATTCTTGACTGTTGTTACTTTTTTGAAAAGATATTGGAAACTCAAAGGTGAAGTTGATTTCAAATCTGATGGCTATAATTTCTTTTTCAAGTTTTCCAATCAAGAAGATAAGAATCATGTTCTTAATTTGGATCCTATCTTTATAAGAGGTAGAATGTTCATTATTACTAAGTGGGATCCATCGGTTGGTATTTCACAAGCTCAAGTCAAGAAAGTACCTGTGTGGATACATTTTCATAGAATTCCCATTATTCTTTGGACTTTGATTGGGATTAATTGGTTGGCATGTCATGTTGGTAGGCTTATATGTTTTGATAATAGCACTGAAAAGCTACAGAGATTTAAGTATGCAAAAGCGTTAGTAGAAATCTCACCTGATTTTGATTTACCTGACTCTATTCCTATACCACAATTGGGCAATAACTGTCCTGATGTCCAACTGTCATATGATTGGAAACCAAAAATCTGCACGCATTGTAAAATTTTTGGTCATGATTCTGCTTGTTGTGAATTTGTTAATAAGGTTGAAGATATTGATGTTAATAAGGAGCAAGTTTTGGTGAAGAATGTAGACAAAAGTCGGACAAATTATGTCATTGATAATGATAATAAAAACTTAATTGATCAAGGTTGGAAAAATGTAAATAGGAGGAATAAAGGAGTTTGAAAAAAAGCTATCTGTGGATATAGACATTATTCAATCAGCTGATGAAAGTGTTGAGAAAGGAAAAAGAATAGACATTCATAAGTCAGATAGTTCCTGCCTTACAAATCTTTCTAATTCATTTTCTATCTTATCAAACTCTTCTCTTGAAAAATCTCAGGATTGTATTGGTAGTGATACTATTTCATTGGTTACATCTCCTTCTTGTGGAAATCTTTCTAATACTTCAACTGTAGCTGCTAATGTTGTAAATGTTGGATCTTCTAATAAATCTACCTCATGTTGTTCTCAATTTAGTACTCGGTCTCAATCAAATTTAGGTTCTAGTTCTTCTTGTGGAAATCTTTCTAACTCTTCAACTGTAGCTGCTAATTTTGTGAATGTTGTTTCTTCAAATAGCTCTACCTCTGTGTCATCCTCATGTTGTTCTCAATTTAGTACTCGGTCTCCATCCAATTTAAATTCCAGTTCTCCTTATTTGCACTTGTCTCCTCCTAGTCATATTATACTTCCTCCTCCTTCTATTTCTAGTGATGTTTCCAATGCTCTGAATGCTGATGATTTGAATAATGGTAGAGAGTTTAAACCTCAAGAAGTACTTCCTTTATCTTCTTCAAAAAACACTTCTCACACAAGACATACAAGGAAGAATCCTTCACCTTTGATACCTCCACTTCCTTTTAAATGAATAATATTGCTTTTTGGAATATTAGGGGAGCTAATTCTCCATCTAAACAGATTGAGATTAAGAACCTTTTAAAGGATAAGGAAATTCAGTTAATGTGTATCTCTGAAACTAAGCTTGATATTCAATCTACTCTTAAAGCATCTTACATGATATCTCCCTCTTGGTTATATGATCATAATTTTGTTGAATCTAATTATGGTAGACTGTTAACTTTATGGAACCCTTGCATTTTCAAACTTTCCAAAATCAGTGCTTCTGATCAATACATTCACTATAATTGTATTCATTTACCCTCAAAATTGAATTTTCTCCTTACCTCAGTTTATGCTCATAATTCTTTATCTTTGAGACAGGTTTTCTTGGATAAACTTCCATCATTAAATCCTCTCTCTATTCCTTGGCTCATTAGTGGTGATTTTAATTGTATGCTTGCTTGTAATCAGAAATATGGTGGTTGTCCTTTATCTCTTAAGGACATTTCTCCTTTAAATAGTGCTATATGTCAATCTAATCTAATTCCTGTCAATTTCTTTGGGTCAGATTTTGCTTGGTCTAACTGTAATAGGAATGGTAATGTAACTCTATGTAAACTTGATCATATTTTTATAAATCTTCCATTTCTTCATTCTTGGCCAAAATCATTTTATCAAATTTTTCAGCCTTCTCTTTCTGATCATTGTCCATTAATATTTCATTGGGGAGTTGATCATTTTAGTAGAGGGAAACACACTTTTAAATTTTTTAATTTTTGGACAAAGCAGGTGGATTTTCATGATATTCTGAAACAGGTTTGGAGTATGCAATTTGGAAAAGACCCGCTAGCAAATATTATTCACAAGATGAAAGTGCTTAAGTTTCACCTAAAGGTTTGGTCTGCAGCAAATTTTGGTAATGAATCTAAACTTTCTACTCAGATTAGGAATGAGCTTTTTAAGATTCAAGAAGTCTTGTGTATCAGGCCTTTTGATTCTTTCTTAAAACATGCTGAATTACAATTAAAGAATGATCTTGAGAAAGTTATTGAGAGGGAGATGTCTTCTCTCAAACAGAAAATTCACTTGAGAATGGAGAAAGAGGCAGATAGGAATACTAAGTATTTTCATAACTTTCTTAAAGTTAAAAGAAATCGTGATAGCATTTTTCAGATCAAGGATATGAATGGGAACTTGGTAAATTCTTTTGATGGTATTAATCAGGCCTTTGTTCAATATTTTACTTCTATTTTAGCTCCATCCACTTCCTTCATTCCTGATCTTAAACCTCTCTTTAATATTTCACTTCCTACTTTGTCTAATTTCCAATCAAATTCACTGATTTGTGAAATAACACCTGATGAGATTAAAACTGCTGTGTTTAGTTTGGATAGTAATAGTTGTGGAGGCCCAGATGGTTATAATGCTCATTTCTTACAGCACAGTTGGAATGTTATTGGTATTGATATTGTTAAAGCAGTTCAATTCTTCTTTCTTCATAATAAGCTTCCTGCTGGTCTATCTGCTACTGCTATTGCATTAATTCCTAAGATTGTGAATCCAACTTCAGTTGCTGATTTTAGGCCTATCTCGTGTTGTGACATTATCTATAAGATCATTTCAAAGATTTTAGCTATCAGATTACAATCAGTCTTGCCATCCATTATCTCCATTAATCAAGCAGCATATATCAATGGTAGATCAATTAGTGATAACATTCTTTTGACTCAGGAATTACTGTTTGGCTATGACAGGAAAAACATTTCACCAAGATGCATGTTAAAATTGGATATTAAGAAAGCATTTGATTCTGTTAATTGGAATTCAATTTTAGCTGTTATGTATAGAATGAATTTTCCAAAACCATTTTTAGCTTGGATTTATACATGTATATCATCACCTATGTATTCTATTTCGAGGGAGGGTGGTTTGTATGGATATTTTAAGGGTGTGCAAGGTGTTAGGCAAGGTGATCCTATCTCAGCTTACTTCATAATTGTTATGGAGCTTCTTAATTCTATTTTCAAGGATCTTGTTGTTAATAAAGCCATTCAGCTTCATCCCAAATGTAAGATACCTCTAATTACTCATCTTCTTTTCGCTGATGACTTGATTGTTTTTACAAAACCTTCCTATGATAATATTCAGTGTATCCTTTCTACTCTGCAACTCTTCCATTCCATCACCGGTCTTCAGATTAATCTTTCTAAGTCTAATATTTTGGTTGCTGGTTTAAATTCGTTGGAAAAAAATGATATCCTCAAATTCTCGGGTCTTCAAGAATTACCTAAAAATTCTTTCTATTTGGGTTTGCCTTTAATCACTTCTAGAATTACCAAGCAAAATTATATGCCTCTTTTTGATAAGATTATTGATAAGCTACTGATATGGCCTACTGAAAAGCTATCACAAGCTGGTAGGTTAACTATTATTCAATCAATTGCTGTGGCCATGACAACTTATTGGACTAGGCATTATATTCTTCCAACTAAGCTGATTAATATGATATCAAGTGCTCTTAATAAATTCTTGTGGCATGGTGATCCTTTTTCAAAAAAGCTTATTCCTATATCTTTCTATAAACTGTTCGATGCTAAAAGGAATGGAGGTCTTGGAATAACAAATATTTTTCAATGGAATAAAGCTGCAATCTCAGTGTATTTCAATAAAAATTTTACAACTGATAAGAATCTATAGTCTCAATGGGTTAATCACAATCTTATTGGTAAAAGAAATTTCTGGACTATGCCAATTCCTCTAAGCTGTAGCTGGAGTTGGAGGTGTATTCTTAAGCTTAGAGAATCATTTATACCTTTTATACAATGCAATTATGCTCTGATAAAAGGATTGTCCTTCTGGCATTCTCCATGGGCTAAACAGGGATTAATTTTAAGTTCTATTGTTGATTATAACTTGAGAAGAAATTCTGGAATATCAGAGGAGGCTAAAGTTGATGATTTTATTCATGAAGGCTGTATAGTTTTACCATATTCTAGTTCATTTCAAATTAGGAATTTATGGAATCTCATTTCAAATAACCCTATTACCAAATCTGATAATACTCTAATCTGGTCTGGGAGGAAGTTTACTATTAAGCTTGTGTACAAGTCTCTCTGTGAAAATAGTTCACAATTTCCCTGGCATTCTAGAATTTGGAAAACAGGTTGCAGTGCAAAAGAAAATTTGTTGCTATGGAAAGTGATGGCCAATGCTTTAAATACCAAAGATAAACTTTGTAGAATTGGTATTATTATAGAGGATCTATGTGTTTTTTGTAAGTCTGAAACTGAATGCAATACTCATTTATTTTTCGAGTGTCCTTTTGTATTTCAAATTTGGTACAGACTGTTATCCAATGGTGGATTCTACAAGCCTTCGCCTGTAAGTTCTATTGAATGGTTTAATATTTTCAAAGCAACTAGATGGAAATCTCGTGGATCTAGGCTTTTGCTTAAGTTACTTAAGAGATTGATTTATGAGGTATGGTTAGAGAGAAATAATAGAATTTTTGGTATTGGTATAAAGAATTCTTCTCAGCTGTTTAGTCAGATTCATGGCAACATACTCAGGTGGTTGAGGACTGATCCATTTGTGTGATGAATCATCTTGCTGCCTTGTAAACTTCTGGATTCATTTCATTTGAAATAAGATGGTGTCATTTTGCTGCCATGTGGGCTGATGAAGATATCATACTTTTGCCTTAGCTTGATTTCTCCACTGACCATTAAATTTACTGCTATTGGCATGTATTTCTATATTGTATTTTTAGTTTATATGTTATGTTGTTGCTGCCGATGTATTTGGTTCTATTAATGCTATTGACAGCAGTAAAGTTAGTGTTGAGACTGGTTGTACTTTTGTTGGATTGTCACTTGTTTGTATTTGGTTGTAAGTCATGCTTTAGTGTTTGTAATCATACATTAGTGAATAAAGTGAGCTCTTTGCTCTTGCCTTTCAAAAAAAAAATGATCACGAATGATCCTCAGGCATGCTCTGATACGACTATAAATCGCATCAGTGTAGGTGTTTGCACTTTGACGTTCCTGTTTTGCTTTTGTTTTCTATTTCTCATGTTTGGACTTGATTTTGTTAGACATTTCTGTTGAAAGACTTATTTTGAATGTAAATATGCTATTTGTGATTCCATAACGGCTAAGCCACTTACACATGTAAGGGATCGCAAACGGTCCTCAGGCATGCTCTGAGATGGCAATAAACCACCATAACCAATAACTCAGAAACTCACTCGAACGTGAAATCTGACAATAATGATACTAAGTTCCCCCCAGGCACACACAATTCGCCTCGAATGGCACCCGACCGCGAACGGTCACAACTCGCCTCGAACGGCACCCGACCGCGAACGGTCATAATTCTCCTCTGAAATGACCCTCCTATTTCTACCTTAATTTCATAAGGATTTTTTTTTCCATCAGAGGGAATTTAAATCAAATAGAAATCAGAATACCATACAAGCTATTGACATAGCCACTTATTTCTTTTCTAAATAGGCAAATTAGGCAAAATCAGCAGTTCAGACGTCTAAATTCTTATGACAGACGTCTAAATTTAATCTCAGACGTCTAAATTATTATGACAGACGGCTCAGAGATCTAAAATTGAAACAGAGAGTAAAAAACATTTTGAACTAAATTCAGACATCTAAATTTTTTATGACAGACGTCTAAATTTAATCTCAGACGTCTAAATTATTATGACAGACGGCTCAGAGATCTAAAATTGAAACAGAGAGTAAAAAACATTTTGAACTAAATTCAGACATCTAAATTTTTTGTGACAGACGTCTAAATTCTTATAACTGACGTCTAATCTCAGACGTCTAAATTTGATCTCTATGTACATGCATATGCACATTTAATTTATATGTGTCTGGATGTCCACCTATATTCATTTGCACTTTTAAGTTTGATTTAAACTTCCTTTGAATTATCAGAGTCATTTTTCTTTCAAACAATTCAACCAGGATTCAAAACTCATTACCAATATAAATATATCAGTGTATCCCTAATAATATACACATACATATGAAGATGTACGTGTTTCTCTTGTTTAAATTCAGAGTATATTTTTTTTGTTAAACAAGAGTATTGTGTTTGATTTGGATTCTAGCAATTCTGACTAAAGTTAATTACTATATACTTTTGAATATTTGTAACAAGTCAGTAAATCCTATGCATATTTAATTTATATGAACTTGCTCATTCTAATTGATAGTTTTTAATATCAATTTACCATGACAGTTAAATCTCAAGATTCTTGAGATTTTTATTTCAGATCATGGATCAAAGGTATTGATATTTGGCTAAGGCCAGAAATGATATATTCACTTATCATTTTCCACTTATGTATTTTCTAAAAACTTTCTTATTTAAGATTCAATCTATGTGACTTGTTTGCCTTAATCTTAGCCCACATGACACCTAGTGAGTTGTGTATTTGCATAAGATTTGCTATGTCAAGAATTTGAACTTAAAAATATTCATAAGAATAATTCCAGGTTTTCATAGCTAACACTTGAGCATGTTTTACTTGTTTATGTTCCAGTCAATACTTCAAAAAAAGATCAAACCTTAACATACAACAATCTTGTCAGAACAACTAATTTAAATCTAACACTTTACAGAACATAAAAGCAACTTGATCACTAACCATAGAATATTCATTACATGACTGGAAATCTTAGAAACATAATTTTTCCTGAATACATGCAGATATAATCATTTTAAGCTCTTATTGAAACTAGCTAGCATGTTCATTCACTCCTCCACAATAACCATGACTTCATTTTCTACTTAGTGCCTGCATTCCCTGAAAGAGCATGAGTGGCTGCCTCATTTTAAAATGAGACACCCCCATATGCCATGAGCAAACAAGGGTCAGATCTAAGATCTGGTATGAGCAACATCAAAATATTCAAAACATTAAGCTCTGCGTGATGAGCCTTAATACTTATTTTGTATGCATGTAATTTCTTTAATCCATTGCTTTATTACGTTACATACACTTTGATACAAGAATGATATCTTTATCTATCATTTATTCACACAAATTTATTTATTCAATCATGAATATCAATCTACAGTGTGTATATTCAATGGAATAACCAGTGTTCCATTCCAACCAACCTAGGAAATACACATCTTCCTATTTCTTCATTTACAGGTTGTTTTCATTAATTTAAATCTCTAGCCTCATCTGCTAGTAAGGAATCACGGGGACACATTGCAATGAACTAATTCACATCATTGCACAAAGATCTCAGGGCTTAAACAAACCATGTGGCAACTTGCAAACTTCAAATATGACAAGCATTCCAGCAGCCTTCTTGGCTCATAACCCTAGTATATTTACTAGTAGTGTTGGTTAAAGTCCTAGCATCAGATAGCTAAATGGACATGTCACAGTGTAAAAAAAACACCTCCCTATATCTTGCAAGTAAACTGTTCAAAAACAAACAGATAATCATTTCATAAATATTGCTATAAGATGTCTTAACTTCAAATCATACAAAAGAACAACTACAACTGAGTGTGGAGCCATGGCATGCTATGTTATTATGATTTACAAGTAACTGTGATTGAACTAGATTCAAGATCTAGCTGAATCACAATTTTTATCTTGTAAATTTTGTTATTTCATGAGGGAATCAGCACACAGAAATTTCTATTGCATCCCTTACACTTTCTTTTCTTAAGCCTCAGCACTTATATAAAATATAATGCAGCTCATAATATTTTTTTTTTTAAAGAATAATTCCCTGCCATAGATCCCCATCAGTTGTGAGTATTCCTTCCTTGATTTTAAGGTATTGTTGCCTTAGTTTCTTTTTCAAAATGTAGTAAATAGTAGTATGCACATCCATAGCAACCATTCTAACAGATCAAAGGAATTCATCCAAAGAGCATCCATAATAAACATTATATCAGCTCAAAAAAAATCCATTCAACACCATTAATATAACAGTGATTAACAAAAATCAGAAAATATCAATAGCAACATAAAAACTTGGCTGCCTCATATCAGGTCTTAATGCCATGAATCTAGTGAGATTACTCACTTGAATATTTCTTCTTATTAATCCAGAAAATCCCTGAGTATATTTTCTCTTCCTTTAAAATGTTTTCTTCTTTTCCTATTATAAGTATCTCGGGTAAAACAATTTCTCTGGCCATAACTACTTATTTATAAGCATATTTTTACTAGGGTTTTTCTCAAGACAAAATTCCATTTCTGTCCTGGCTGGCATCATGCATTGTTTGCATTTTCTCATTTTTATCCCTAATTACCCCCGGCCATATTAACCAATTAAAGGCTGCATTTTCTTTTCTTTACTTTTTCAGAAAATGGCCACTCACTCAAGTCATGTTAAAAGTGTGTGACTATATTTATTCATTTGCTTATTTTTGAAATCCCCCTTCTTTCTATTTCTGCCTATACATAACATACATACCTATTTAATGTTTCATACCTATTTAGTGTTACTCTTTTGCTTAGCTTTGACATTTTCTGCTCACAGAATATACATGAGTAAAAATATTTATTTATTTAATCTCTCCTTGTTTCACAGAAAATACATTTAAGCATATACTTCATTTTTAACTTATGCTTAAATTACAATCCAATGCTTTAGATAAGGAATTTACTTTCTTATATATATATATATATATATATATTTCAGAAATTTTAAATCTCTTCCTTGTGCTATTTCCAGTGTACATGTGCACACATATCTCTGCACATTATTTAATTTAAAATTCCATCAATGTTTGATCCAAATATTTTTAAACTGAATCATTTTATTAAAAATCATTTTCCTCAAAATTTTGGGGCATTACAGCCTCGTACGGCACTCGACCGCGAACGGTCACAATTCGCCTCGAACGACACTCGATCACGAACGATCACAATTCGCCTTGTACGGCACTCGACCGCGAACGGTCACAATTCGTCTAGAACGACACTCGATCGTGAACGGTCGCAATTCGTCTGGAATGACGCCCGATCGCGAACGATCACAATTCATCGCAAACGGCATCCGACCGCGAACGGTCATGTACTGCCTTGAATGATATACGATCGCGAACGGTCACTATTCACAGTCAGATAAGATCATCAATTTCTTTGCAGGTCATTAACAGGATACGAACATCCAGCCTATCGAATTACAAAACACACCTTCCTATCGCAAGGCAAGTTTTGGGGGGAAAGTGTTATCCCGCCTTTTGGTCAAGGCCGGGATATCAACAAATTAGCTGGAAAGGATGGATGTCAGGATTAGAGATCGATTGAAAACAAGGCTATGATCGATGTCGTCAAAATTTGACCGGGCTCCAATCAAGACGGGATCGATTGGGGATGATGACCAAGGCTGGGAGAGGCTATGTTTCAAATTTTAGGTCAATCGGAGTTCGTATGCTCAAGGTATGATCGATGCAATTCAAGCAACCAACTGTTCGTATCCATCAATCCTCAACTGTTCGTATCCATCAATCCTCTACTGTTCATATCCATCTAACCTCTATTGTTCGTATCCATCATTCTTCTGTTGTTCGTATCCATCAAGTGCAACATCGATGGAGTACGAACAATGCAACAGCGATCGATACGAACAATGCAACATCGATCGAGTACGAACAGTGCAACATCGATGGAGTACGAACAGTGCAACAACGGTCGATACGAACAGTGCAACAGTGATCGATACGAACAGTGCAACATCGATCGAGTACGAACAGTGCAACATCGATCGAGTACGAACAGTGCAACAGCGATCGGTACGAACAGTGCAACATCGATCGATACGAATAGTGCAACATCGATCGAGTACGAACAGTGCAACATCGATGGAGTACGAACAGTGCAACATCGATGGAGTACGAACAGTGCAACATCGATGGAGTACGAACAGTGCAACATCGATGGAGTACAAACAGTGCAACATCGATGGAGTACAAATAGTGCAACAACGATCGAGTACGAACTGTGCAATAGCGATCGAGTGCGAAGGAGACAACCTTCGAAAAACACAAACTTGCATAGATCATATCTCACAATCTACAAGTCCAAATGCTACGAAATTTTCTCTGGAGCTTACTTACAACTCAAAGAACATGCATGCCAAATTTCGACTTGATTGGATCACATCTTGATTGATACGAAATTCGTACATATCGATCACGGACCGAGTGCAAATCACATGGGATCGATCGCGTGGGCCCACCCACATGCCAGAAGAGGTCTCCCGAGATCTGAGCGAGATATTTGCATCCTACGCCTATAAATAGCACCCTAGAGATTACAGAAAAGGGACTTTGGGCTCTTCTACGTCCAGACTCTGCCGTATTCATCATTGTACTCGGATTTTGCTGTTGTAATCAGTTGTAACTCGTTGTAATTAGTAAGCAAACTTCAATAAAATTATCAACTTCAAAGTGGACGTAGGCCGGATTGCCGTTCTTTATTGCTTTCATCTAAATTTTCTGAGTGTTCTTCATTTTTAATTCTCTACATACTTGTTATCTGTGATTGTGAACTGGTGCTTTCATTGGCAATAGGGGTGTTTGTGACCAATTTTGGCGCAAACATTATGTTTCTCTAAATAGAATGTTAAAATTCATTAATCATTTTGATTAATGATAATTTAAAGTAATTAATCATTTTAACTAATGATTTTGAAATTAATTAACCAATTTAATAAATGATGTTTAAAATTGGTTTATCTTTGATTTAAATGAGACTAGATTTAATTAATCATTTAACTAATGGTTATTTGAGTTTAATCAATTATTTTAGTTATTGAAAATGGAGTTTAAAAATCATTTTAATTAATGATATTTGAAATTAATAATTCTTTTAATTAATGATATTCAAAAGTAATTAATCATTTTAGTTATGATATTTGATTTTAATTAATCATCCTAATTTCTCATATTTGAATGTAATTAATCATTTTAATTACTCCTTGTTCTAAATTTAATCAATTGCTTAAAACTAATGACTTTTGAAATTTAGTTAATCATTTTAATTGATGATGGTTTATAATTAAATAATCATTTTAACAACGATGTTTTAATTAATCGTTTTAAATTATAAGGCTTGAATTTAATAATCCAATTAATTTATGATTATTTGAACTTAATTAATTTTTTTAATTAATGGCATTTAAAGTTAATTGATTGACTTAATAAAAGTGATTAAAGTAAATTAACTAATACAATAAAAGTGTTTTAAGTTAATTAACCGATTTAGTGTTTTTAAAGTTAATAACTAATTTAATAAAGATTTTAAAGTTAATTTACTGATGATATAAAAATGTTTTGGTAATAATTAACTATTTTATTAAAGATAATGGATTTGTTTATTTAAAATAGATTATGAATGTAATTGATTATCTTTCGGGATAATCAACGTTGTTTTAAGTTTATAAAGGTATTTAAATTGTCTTATCTTTTGGGGATAATAAATAATGTTTTAAATTTATAAATGATGGTTTTAAATGAGAAAATCCTTTAAAAAGGAATTATTTATAAATAAAGCTAAGTGTAATTTGTTTTGGGTTTATAGTAAACAATGTTTTAATGACATTTGTTTTCTACCCTTGTTTCAATACAATTAGTATTATAAATTTTGTCTTATAAAAGAACATTTTAAAAGGAGTATTCCCAAAGTGTTTTTTATAGATATTATAATATGGAAATCAAGCACAAGTTCAGTTTTAAAATGTAAAATTTGATTCAGTTATGAAAATTAATTCCGTAAATGATATCGCTTATATGGTAAGGATCTTGTCATACTTTTATCGCTAAACGTTGAGGCTTGGACTCATTTCTATCCCGAAGGTTAAAAATGTCATCAAGGCGATGCCTAGGGGTAACTCTATCTCAACTTGCTTGGCTTCATTTTCAACCGAGAGACAGCACTTGTTTGGAATCGACGAGTAGTGTTAAATATATGATATTTAATTTTCATATACGATCATTTTAATTACCTCCGATTGTTGATTTATTAATTATCAGATTCAGCTTTCTTGATGGTGTATCGTCAACTCAAAAACGATTAGCTGCTCTTTTGAGCTTTGTTGTCAAGACCCGCAAATCCGTACTTCTTGATTAAACACTAATCTCCATTGATTAACTCAAGAGGCATGGAAATACGAACCCTGAGGGTTTTTAAGAACAAGAAAAAGTAGAAGAAGAAGAAAATAGAAGAAGAAGGAAGAAGAAAGAAGAAAATAGAGAAGAACAAGAAAGAGAGAAGAAGAACGAAGAACAACAACAGAAAACACAACATCAGAACAGAAAACAATATCAGAATCTTACACATCGCAGCGGAACAATATATAATAGATAACACTAGTCTTTTAAAACAAAGAACTATATCAGTTTATACATACATCAATCATCAGAGTCAATATACAACAATGGACAGTTATATAAACTTGTCCTCATACAGAATACACAGCGGAATAAATATATCAGACACAAATACTACGTCTCGTCATCCAGCTTGTCTCCAAAGCTCCAGAATATCCTGATAACATAACTCTAGGCTGCCCGTGTGGAAAATTTGTGGGCACCTAGAGTTTAGAAGGGAACCATAAACTCCGAGTCAGTCATGGTGACTGGTGTGAGATCGTAAAACAGTTATTCTTTAAAATAATCAGAAGATTTAAAGTCAATTCGCAATGCTTTTGGAAAATGAAACTACCATAAGACCTCCCACCACACACACAATGCACACGCAGACTTGGAGGAGATTTCTTCTTATGTTAGTCAAAGATGCTTACTACGCAAAATCAAATCATTTTTGATATTATTATTAGTGCATAGTGTAGAAAACATTTCGAAAGTATAATATTAATCTTAGCCAGCATAGGTACCATTATATTATGCCTGCTATAGCTGCCTCCTGAGGAGACAGGTTATACAATTGAAATCGTAAAGGCTCGTATTGTTTCTTTGGATTTCCAACAAATGGTCAGGCTAAGGAACTTCCTTTTCCACGATGGGTACGTCCCTGGAATAGACGACCCGAGAACCTAACCGGATCTCTGCCAACACAAGGCCGGGTTACCTCTGCAAAAATAGGTAACTACTGACACGCGTATGCCATCCCCCGATCGTAACCGATCTTCCCGAGGATCCCCGATTCGCAACAAACCACGTAGTAAAAATGCAGCAACCACATAGGTTAAGTATCTGGGCTCCATACCATGATACCACCTCTATCCAGAAGGAATGACATACACTAAGGGGCGCTACTCCCTAGAACCTTGCTGCATCCTTCCTGCTTTGACCATTTCCGGGGTGTGAGGCTCGACGAAGTCTCGTCCACAAAGCTACGCTTTCTACAAAGCCCTGCTTCGGGTCAAACAAAAATGATCAACCTATGATCACAAAGATATAAGATCAAACAAATGATCATATCACAAATGATCAAACACTGATCATTTCACAGCAACACTTAGTATGCCACGTTACCAAATTGGGAGTATATCGCTGATAAATTTCAACTACATAACCTCTGAGCTCGTACGTCTCAGAGAAGGGTGTTAAGCTAAGAGAATAAATTCTCCGCCACCAACAGATATGTATTTGAAAGAAATCAGCTTTATATCTCAAATTGTAACGTCAGACACACAATCCATACAAGTCTGTTCCGGGATCGAACAGAACCGAAGGCACTTCTCACGAAGCCCTTGCATATCCGGATAATTTTCTAATCACGTCCGGACTTCCCGTCACTAAGGGTGATAAAACCTCTAAATCGGAGATCAGCCGATGTAGAGTAACTCGACGGTAATCCTTCCGTTTTCAAAAATATCCGGTCTTCAACACCGGTCTTCGAATGCAATTCATAACGACGTATCACATATTCGGAATGGGTTATACGACCCCATGGTCCTTTCCCGGCTAACCCGAATAGTGAGCGCTTATTCAAAAATAAGTGTGGCATTCAAATTCATCCAATTCACAACAAATACCTATCTAAAGGTAATTATTGATAGTCGGTTATTTAACTATCAATAAAGATGCGCAACATCATCAGATTCCAAATAATTTTCCAAATTATTTCATCTTCAAAAATATCTTCATTAGATATAAAATTTCCACACTTCACCATTTGAAAACAATTTCAAATCAATTTCCACATTTCATTTTATCTTTGAAGATAAAATCTCAAAACAGTTCATTTCATATTGGAAAAGCATTTCCATACTTATTTAAAAATAAGTAATTCATAAATCATTTATTTTCAACATTTGAAAATATTCAATATACTTAAATCAAATTTAAGTATAAATTCATTCTTTAAGGAAATCATTTACTATAACAACATTTATTTGAGTCAAAACGAATGTTACGTAAAACATCGTTACGACGACTCAAAATCACTAGTATAGGGATTCGGAATTTAGATAGATATATAAATCCCAATACTATATAAAAACATTTCCTTTCGGAAATCATTTACTATAACAACAGTGTTATAGTCCACCATTTCCTTATTTTTCGAAAACGTCTATTTCAACAATAAATGTTGAAATCTATGATTTCGATATTCAATATATTTGAAAACATCTTTAAAACAATTAACTTCATTTCAAATATCACTTTCCCAAAACCATATCCATTTTACTTAAAAATATATTCACTGTCCAAAATCGTGAATATACTTCACTAACCACATTTCAATCTTTTCTACACATTCATTTTCAAGAATTTATCCACTATCCAAAATCGTGGATAAAATTTCCTTAATAACCTTCTATATTCAATTCATCAAATTGATTGATTTTCGAATTTATAAAACAACGTTTATAAATTCTATTTCTATTTTGTAACAACTTCAATTTAATAAATTCCCTTTATTAACAATTCGATTCATAACTCAAATCTTATACCAACAATCCATATTATAAGTTAAATACTTATAATTCCTTTATTTTACAAAATCATTTCCATTTATAAGTTCATAATTTATAAATTCCATTTATTTATAAATTCTTAAAAATTCATTTTAACGCTTATAAAAACTCGTTTTATAATACCAACATTATAAAGTTATAAATATCAATTTTTGTACATCTTTTATATACATCGTTTTAATAATTCAAAAATTCCCATTTAAAACCATTTTTCTTAACTATTTATTTCAAAAGAAATTACCTTTTGGTTATAACTCACAAATCTTAACTTTTATAACTTTAAAATCTGAACGTTTATCTATTAATTCAAAAATTAAATAAAACGTCTACTTTCAAAAATCACTTTAAAATCTTTTTAAAGTAAAAGTCGTTATTTTTTTGAACTTCAAAATTGAATCCGATGATGCAACAGCACCAATTAGTCAATCACAACATCAAACATCATATATCAACATATGATAACAGAATATACATCAATATCCGTAAATAAATAAATACTGGTGAGGAATCCAGTTGGATCCCTCCAACCTGTTTCCCTACATCCACAGACGTTAGCACAATACCAATTCCACTTCGAGGTGGAATATCGCGGTATATGAGTTTTATAAAAATAATCCGCTTACTAACGGCGCAATAGGGTCTCATCCGCTATACGAGGCGGGAAATCAATCAATCCAATATATACATATGCCAATATGTATATATTGCTATATATATATAGATATATCCTGCTATATCTAATATCACATCCAAATAGCAATCAAATCAATCAGTCAAAAACTGCAATTCATTTTGAGTGAGAAAATAATCTCACCTTAGTTTTTTTCTTTCTTTTATTTGCAATCCATTTCCAATCCAATTTTGTCTTCACAGTATTAAACCTTGTATAGACAATTTATATGATTTGTTAATATTTGAATCGATCGAACCAATTAATTGCCATTTAATAGTTTTAAATTTTAACTAATAATTTTTTTTCCATCTCAAAACTGGATATATAAAGCAATCTACATAGGCTTAAAATAAATCTAACTTTTATATTTTCCTACATGCATATATACATGTATTTGAAAAGACTAAAAATCTGATTTTGAAATTTCTTTCTCTGCCTGTATATAAAATCTCCAATCTATATATGTTTCTAATATGTAGATATATACATGTGTTTTTAAATTTAATAAAAGAAAATCAAAAACTGCTTTACTGTATATACCTCTGTCGATATATATCATTATTATTAAATTTTAAAATATGTAAGTTGTAAATATACCTTACTACAAAACAGAGAACCAAGGCCATCATCGATCGACTTCTTTTTGCCGACGAACGCCTCAACTTTCGAACCCAACCCCTGCTTGCCGACCCAGACTGTTGCCGATGAACCCAGCCTCGCCGTGATTCCCATTGCCAAGTCGATCGCCACTGCCAACTCGTGAGATCGAGTGCCTCACGTCTACCCATCTTCGAAATCGTGAGTTCGATCGCGCCCCCATCCTCGTTGCCTTGCGACCTTCAACGAGATCGCGATATCAAATCGCGAGCCCCCTGCGCACGAACCCTAGATCGCTCCTCTCCAAGTCACGAACTCGATGCCGCCATCACCAGACATCGCGAAGAGGCTCGGCCCTAATCCCCTCTCGAACGCGACCATTGTTTAAATTTTAATTGAAATGTCTTCGTTCGTTTATCTGTGTGAAGATTTGAATAAGGAAAGGGGAAAGTTGGGGGTTTAGATTTCTTTGGATAGGAACGTGTTTGGGAATTAAATAGAAGAGGGGAAGTGTCGGCCATTTTTAATTTCGATTTCTCGTTTCCATTTGAACTGAGAAGGGAGAGGCTCGACTTCGATTTTTGAAGATGAATGAGCGGCCATTTGAATTTTCTTGCTTTCGTTCTGCTGTAATGTTTGAAAGGAGAGGGGACGAGAATTTTGTTTATCTGAGAATGAGGGAGATCGGCCATTGAATTTTTCTTTGTTTTGGAATGAAGTCGCGTGGGATTTTAAAAAGAAACAAGGAGACAAGAGTACGCGATGTTTCAAGGAATAGGTCGACGCAAATCAGATAATAGGGGGTCTATTGATTTGAGTGTATAAAGTTATATTTAAATTAAATCGATTAATTACTGTGTAGACGTTTTATCTCGTACGATCACACAATAGCTCTGAAAATTACGAAATTTGAAATCCGGTAATAATTCAATATTACGGACCCAATGGAACTGGTTTCGTCGAATTCCGAGACTGCGCCTCGGACGGCTATTTTTAAATATCGATACGAATGATGTAATTTCAAAATTGAACAAATCATTTTCAAACTCAATTCTGAAGCTTCTGTTATCTTCAGTATTATCAATACGAATTTTTAAAAGCTTTCAAAATATTTTTCTTCAGCTTAAAAATGAAGATACAAATTTTATTCAACTTACAATAGATTAAATTTTAAAGTTTAATCGCAAATTTTTCAAAGTTATATCGGAAATTCAAATTAAATCATCGTTCAAATATTTAAAATTAATCAAATATTCTCAATTTAATTTGTTCAAAATTCTGGGTCGTTACATTTGTTATCCTTTGTTGGTAAATGACTTAACCCAAAGCACGAAAGGACGTCCAGCTATGTGGGGTTGCTCCCATTAGGGTATTTTCATATCTCATCTAGATTTTGGTGTACCGTCACCTTAAAACAGTGAAGATTTAGACGTGAAATATCCGGATTATCGGTAAGGTTTGGCGGGGTTCGGATGGTACATTTTCGAAAAGTGTCACGGAGTCTATGAGCTTCTTAGAAGTATATTGCTAGAGGTATACTTCAAGGGTGGTGAACCTTCCTAGTCATTTGTTAGAAATTTCCTTTCCTTATTTGATTCTAACCTTCGAATTATTTTTCTGTAATTGCAAAGGGAAGAGTCAACCACTCTTCATGATGTTTAATTATAGGTCTTGTTCATTCTATCAAGTTTGGACTGTTATCTTGTTTTATCCATTTCATCGAGTTTGGATTTTGTTCAGACTATTCCATTCTTTCCAGTTTGGTTTTTAATACTATTTATGCTCATTCTTATTTGGATTTGTTTTCTGTTGTTTATCTCTACTTTTCCCTATATGGATATTATTGTTATGAGGTAAAAACCCGTTCCGCGTTAGTGGCGTGGTCTCACAGAACTTTTATATGTTCCCCATTATTTGAGTCTTCTCACACTGGTATTTCCAGACTGATCCGGATGTTATTTTATTATAATGCTCGGTTCAGACTGAGTATTTTCCTAGGTTGTTCTGGGTGTTATGGAGATCTTGTAGAGGAACTGGAGGTTCACCTATCGCAGTTTTTTATTTTTCATTGTATTATATAGTATCCCTATCAACAATTATGAGGTCAGGATTTTATAACTGTCCAGCTGATAAGGTTTGTTTTTAACTCTGATATTGTATTTTTGGAGTGACAGTTTTACTGTCCTTATTATATTATATGTTGTCGATTCTGTTGTGAGATTCTGATTTTCTCTGTTCTCTGTTCTTTTCTTTTTATTTACCCTAACAATCTGCCCTTTTGTCGATTGGATGTTCGACATTTGAACAAAGGGGTAGTATTCAGTGTTGACTTTCGATGGTCAAAAAGGCAGATTGTTACACTAAGTTATTGAATAAATCAGAGGCCCATCTAAACTCATTCATGACAAGCCATAAGAAGAAAAAAGAGGCTTGAAATCCAAAGGTTGGATCTAGAAAATGAAGGGAGGAGGTTAAGGATGGTTGCATCTATAAATACCTTGCCTTTCATTCGCTTGCCGCTCTTAATCACTCTCTTTCCATACCCTAGACTCCATTTTCTTTTCTAACATTCATGGTCGAATATTCAAGGAAAAATAAAAGAAATTATTTTAGTGGCATCTGGTCAAATCAATCCAATAAAAGCTGGTTCTCCATCTCTTGCAAAGTTAGGAGATTGATTCTGATTTGGATCTAGGAGCATCTATCAATTGAGGTACATTCAACGCTACATCTATTAAGTATGATCTATTCTATTTTGTATGTATATTGATAGTAACATTATAGGTCTAGTTATTTGATTATTTGTATGAATTTGTATATGCATTTGTTATCCACCTTTAGTTTGTATATATATTGATATGAAATTCTTGAGTTTGTCGATTTGAATTGGATTTGAAAATGATAATAATAGTTTTGATCGTTAATTCTTATTCTTTTATTTGGGTTGATGCTGATGTTGTTTTAGATCTGAATCTATTAACTAATTATATATATATAGTTGTATGTCAATGGTAATTTTTTTGTTTCACAGTTAGTTTTTTCTATTTCAAAACACACCCACACACGTGTGTGTGTGTTTTGAAATAGAAAACTAATTAATTTGAAAACTATTTTATAATGAGTGTTAAAAACATTTTTACACGCATATACAGACATCTTAATATTAAAGGGGGTCTGTTTTTAATTTATAAAATCTACATGTATCAACGTTCTTATTTTGTTTAATAAATTTTACTTTATTATTGCTTATAAAATATCTACATTTTAACTTACTTTAAACTATTAATATATAAACATAGGTTATATTTGGATTATAGATTAATACAAGTTTTTAAAATATTTCACTAAATCAAATCATTGCATGTTTTGGAAATAAATCTTGAATTTAAAATAATTGACTTGGTTGAGTAATTTAGACTAATGAAAGGATTCATTGAAATTGCATCCTTGCATAAAAACATATACATATATACATACATACATACATACATACATACATACATACATGTGTGTGTGAGTGTTTGTGTATTAAGTATATTTAAACATATGTATATACATATAATTTTAGAAAATGTTTTGGACAACTAATGCCTCTATAAAGCGTGAATGTGTCCATTGTGGTGTAAATCCCAGCACCCAAACACGTACACTATAACTATATACAAAATACGATATGTTGCACTTACAAAATATACATTAGAGTATATTTGGACATACTCACAATATATGCTAAATATAAATTTGGTATTTATGTCACTTACTAAATCAATCAATTAATTTAATTACAGGGAGAAAAACGGAAGTTTTCTCTCTCCAAATAAAACCAAATCTCCCCTTATTAATCGAATAAGTTAAGAGAGAAACAAAAGGTTTCCTTGTCTAAATTAAATTAAATAAGTAACGGTTACACACACATACATATAAGAGTATATTTGATATACTCTAATTTATATAAATATTAAATTTATGCAAATTCTTTTAAAAAAATAAAGATTTATTTAAAATGTTTTAGATTGTATCTAAAATCCCCTTTAGGCTTTATCGGCCTAATATATCCAAAATAAGAATTTTTTTTTGAAATTTACCCATTTTACCCACTTCCGACTGACCCGGTTCCTTTAATGATATCGGAGCCTAAATAGTCTATGCAATCTAAATAAGCCATGTTAGTACCAAAAAATTATGCTTACCCATTTAGTAGTGTGTCTAGTAAAGTCATGTATATGTTGGGTTTGGGTAATCAAGTAGCCTACCCTACTTGGCTAGTGGCCCGACCATAAAGGTGAAGTCAGCCCAAAGGGTATCCATATTAGAAATTTGGCCTTGAGCTAATTTTCAAAGTATGTTTGAAAATTTATAAGATATTCTGAATTTAAAGGTTAAATTTCAAATATGAAATAAAATTTATAACAGTTATAAAATGCATTTTCAAAATTGTTTTTGAAAATAATTTAGTATTTTGAAATTATTTGAAATTTCATTAATTGGATTAATTAACTAAAAGTTAATTAATTAAATCAAAACATATATTTGTTGATATATGTATGCGTGTGTGTGTGTGTATAACAATAAATGTTATAGTATAACATGTGTGTGTATCTTAAATCATTTAAGGTAAATTAAAATAAGTATCAATTTATTAAAATATTTAACTAAAATATTTTTAATTAAATAAATTATTTATTTGATAAATAAATTAACTAAATGTTAACTAATAAAATAAGATATACATATATAATGATATATGCATGTATAACAATAATTTTATAGTTAATATTCATCTTAAATTATTTAGGATGAGAAAAATAAAATTTTGAATTTTAAGAATAATTTATTTAATTAGTTAATTGAACTAACAAATTAAAATTAGCTATGTATGATTTAATTAATAATATATATAAGAATATTATATAAGTTAATTAAATTATAAATAGTTATAAAGAAATTAAACTTGTGTAATATGAATGTATAATATAAATGGAATCGAAATACCCAAATCAGATTTAAAAAATAAATATATACGTACTATAAGTATACCGTGATTTCAGACGTGTTTGACACTTGAATTACGAGGGTATTTCAAAAGAAATACATTATTTTCTAAATCAGTATCACTCAAATAAATATATTAAAGACTTTGAATTTATAATATAAAAGTTGTCTTCTACCATTTATATATTATATATTACTCGCATACTCCTTAGTTGTTGATACTCCTCAAGCTAAGGATGTTATGTTTAGTACTATTAAAATATTGACTAGATGTGGTAAGATACATGCACGTATTTATTGATATTCCTCAAGGTACGTGGATTATAGTTAGGCCATCGTAAAATGGTAGGTACGAGTAAATAATTTCTTTCGATTTGTTGATATTTCTCAAGGTTGGGATGAGACTGGGGTAAGGACTATGGGTTGGGAGTTATATACAATACAATCAATATGGATTTATCTATCGCATGTCAGCCTGTTATTTGTTGATAGTCCTCAAGGTCAGAATTCCAATGCATTCGAGTCGTAACGTCCACTAGAGAATCAAATGATTTCTATGTTTTTCTTAGGATTTTAAGAAACATAAAAATCTAGTGGCGCCTTATTACAAAAATGAATTGGTATCATTTGACCTTTCTAATATTGTAAGAACATTTGATGTATAAAGTTGAAAAAAATTAAGTAATGACAAAGAAATAAAAGATATACTTACCTTAAATCTTTTGGCATGTTGTCTCTTCAAGACTCATGCAAGAACTTGCCTATACACTATTAACATATTCATAACTTGGCCGCTTAAGTGTTTATTTGCCTAAGAATTTGTATTGTTTGCATGATTTTGAATCCTTAAGCAATACAAGAATATAGATATTTGATCCATATTCAATGACATATAAATATTATATGGTAATCTCTCATAGTTTGTAATGTACAAAACTTCAATGAAATTAGTTCATTGTAAATTAGAAAATAAACCATTATGCGAAATTATGTATTCAATACAATTGATTAAAATAAAGATTTCTGTCGAATGGTTTGACCATTTTATAAAAAGAAAATGAATGTACAAGAGTGAATATAACTTAGGCATGGTTGGGATGAAAAGTGTGAATTGTCAACTATGTTTCATAAAGAGACATCGAAAATGAGAATTGTATAAAATACCAAAAGAAACTTAATAGGGAATGAGAAATGTAATTTCTTTTCCAAATTGTGTTATGATATAGAAAATTATTTTTTATAAAAGTCATTTCCCCGTTAAGATATTTGATTGAAAACTATCAACTGTAAACTAGCTGCAGTAAAAGAAATATATAGCCCATAATAAGTAGTTGAATGGTGCTTCGTATTTCGTACGCTAGTATAGTAATAGTGGAAATAGTACGAGCATAATACTTATCAATGGATGCAACAAGATAAGAAAAATTGTTTTCGTAAATATACCAAATATTATTTATGAAATAATAATTAATTACAGCATTGATTGAAAGTGAATATAGTTTTATTTTATTATGAATGTTTTGAATATTAATTATGAACTAAGTATATTAGAATAATGTATTTGTTACATTAGCTACATAACCCAGAAGTGCCTATAATTTTTTACAATTATTTTGGGATTAAGGACAAAACATTATTTATTGGGAGCAACACAAGAGTTAGTGAACTCTTTAGATTGATACACAAATAAGTATGCAGTCAAAATGTTTGTTAACACCAAATACGTTTCCATGTACTTCGTCTAGTTCACTATAAATTAACATAAAATGAACATGTGTATTTGATACACAAATCATGTATTTATGATAAGTTCATTGAATATAAAATGAAAGTATTAAACATATCTTGCAAAGGAAAGAAGAAAATTAGATTTGATCGAATATATGAGTATATAGAAAATGGTTCTAAAAGCATCTAAAAATGAATAAAGATTCAAGCTCAAAACTCACGTCTCCTTATAATACATAATGATGTATCGATAAGGAGTAATCATACTTTGTTGAACAAAGTATGATTGATAATGAGTAAAGACGAGTTAACTTCTTTCTATAAGGCCGAGTACTTAAAAGTAAGTACATAAGGTTAAGTACGATTTCATCAAAATTTTTTGACAAAATCATACAAGATAAGGTTTAGTGAAACAACCCCTATATATGCTAGGTCAAAGAGTTGACAGGCTATGTGAGCTGATAAGTTGCACATAATATTTACTAGTAAGGGATTTTGTGAGAACCGTCCTAAAGCAGTTTGGGACCAATCAATGTTGATTGATCAATTTATGTTATTAATTTAAGTTCGTAAACCTAAAACTTAATCCACTTACACACACATATATGTAATCATATAATCTTTATGAATATCTGTTCTGTTGTACTGAGAAATAATTGTTGTTTCAAGAAAAGCCAACTTCATAATGAAGGAATTTATTTTATAAATAATTGGTAGTGAAATGGATTTGGATACGGTATCAAAGGATTGAATAAAATTAACAGAACTAAGTAGGAACAACACATTAGAATGTCTAATGGTAAATATCGCACATTAAACGAAAATTATGAATTTTATTAATGTTGAGGAAAGAACTTCCTCAGTCTTAACTAGGCCATTAGGAGTATTGAATCTACCATATGGCATATTGTGCAAATCTGGAATAGGTTCCAAGTACGTTAACAAAATATGATTTTGATATTAGTACTTGAAAGGATAAGATCCATCGACTGCGGAGGTGTCTTCAAGAAGAAGATCAATGCAGTTGGAATATAAGCCACATTGATAAGAATAACATTGTAAATTTCACTTGTTGAAACTAGTGTAATAAATTTGTCATTCAGTGTGCTTTAATTTATTTTAATTTTACTCACAAAATTTATCGCTTGGCAAGAGTTTGAGTTTGGTACATATATGTTGCAGCAAAAGATTCTAAATAATGATTTCATATAGACTATTTGAACATAACAACCAAAATGTCTCGAAATCAGTGGGAGCGATGACTAAGTTTGTGAGAATTGGATATGATCTAAGAAATGATATGAAAGTGTTATTCAGTAAGTATTAGAGTTAGGTAAGTATTTGACAGAGAAATCAAATAATTTGAATTTATGTCAAATGCAGAGAATCGTGTGTTTGTAAGAAAGATATTAATAAGTACTAAAACATATTTCTAAAACTATAAGTAAACAACAAACTTATGATTATTAATGATGTATTCATGTTAAAATTATTTTAGTTTTGTTGTTTGACACTCAGTAATGGTTTTGAAAATGACATCTTTTATAATTATATAAAAGGATGACAGGATCATCTCAAATCATATACGCAGATGCAGTATTAAGATTGTGTAATACAGAGCATGTAAGATAGGTTCTTTAAGCATTGACAATAGGAATTATCATACATGTTATATTGTCTATAATATCACAGTTCACTCATGTATTTGATACAAATAGCAAGTAACAAATCTGAATTAAGATCACTTAATGACAATTTAGAGTGTTCTCAAGTATTTATGAAATACTAGAGAATTGTTTACATAAATTACAAAGTCCTTAAGAAGGAGTGCACAGACTCGGACTTTAATAATGATATCGAGTAAAGTATGTCGATACTAAATTCATGTTAACTTAAGTTAAGAACTTGAAGTTGGAATTGTTCCAAACAATAAGTAGTAGTTGATTCAACCAAATGCTACTACAATGTAAGAAGTATAAATGAATGCAGAAATTTATAACCGAGCTTAAGATGATTCCAAATGTTGAGAATCCTATGAAATTATGATATAATAACAATGTCGTGATACAGTTCGTAAAAGAACCAAAAGTTCACTAGAAGTCGAGATACATACTTTGAATAATTCCACATGATAAAGAAAGTTTATCAGCATTGGTGTGAGTATATTGACATAGTAGACAATTAAAAGAAAATAGCATACCCGTTCACTAAGAGATTGACCTGATTAGTTTTTAAGAAAATCGATCGATGAAGTTGGAATAAGGTTTCATAATTGACTCTAAGTGCAAGTGGGAGATTGATAGAGTTAGGGGTATGCCCTATGGGGAAATTATGAAATTTATTACACATACCTAACTCTGTGACCAGGTGTTTTCTTTCTATTATATACTTGTTATACAATGATATAAATAATCAAGTCACTAATTTAAAGTATATACATAGAAAATACTTAAATGACATGTTATGTGATAGTAATTACAAAGTGTTGTAATCATGAGAATTTTATCACATTGGAACTAAAATATTGTTTTAAATATTCCAAGTTAAGATGTTTCTATCGATTCTTCATTTAAGACTAGAATACATAATGCTCTCCAAATTTCGGGCAGTGCAATTTTCGTAGTTGTTGGGGGCACCAAGAGGTTACATACTGATGGTATTGAATAACTATGGAATGACTCAAGAGTTCTCTGTTGGTTACTATAACTAAAGTCAAACAGACAATCTCAAAGTGATAATGTTACACAATTCCCTCGACTTAAGAATACCATAGACTTCAATGTGGACACTCCACTTTGATTATAGTTAATCGTGGCCTGACATCCATTGAACGACTATAGTTGGGTCCATGTTGAAGCATTGGAAGTGAAACATTATTCAATAGAGAATTCATCTCCGCGGTTATATGAGATTAATATCATGGTCAACTGTAGTCAACTCAAAATCAAGATCTTTGACCAAAGCAATACGGTTAATAATAATTGTTATTATTAAACCAAGGATTTTATGTTTGGAATTAAATAGTTGAGTCTGGATGATGTTGGAATTTTGACCAAAACCAAATTCCATAAGTCCTAAAGTGATACAGTGTTGATGAAGATAATTGCTGTAAATAATTGTTACTACTATGTAACGCTTATTATAGTAACTTGGATTTTACTGAAATATGTGTATGCGATAAATTCGGCTAAAATGTCACTTCACTATCCAAGATTACGAGTGAACGTTAATATTCTAGAACTTCGATATTAATCGCTGACTGAATTTACACCTACGAATTGCACAATCATATTGATTGATTCTCCGAAATACCATACAATTTAATTGGTTTATAAATAGTTAAAAATTAATTAAATTAATTAATATTTTTTTAAATATTATTTATTTATTTATTTGATGTATTAGATGCTATTAGTATTTTTTGCATAACATTAGAATTTAATTGGATGCGTATATAAAACATGTATATGTACAAATCGATATACGATATTGATGAACGTTTAAATTTGATTAAAATGTAATTATTTGCTAAGTGTTATTGAACAAATAAAAGGTCTATCTAGCCTCTTACATGATAGGCCATAGAAATAAAACAGAGGCTTGAAATTTAATGGTTAGATCTAGAAAATAAAAGGAGGAGATTATGGAAGGTTACATCTATAAATACCCTACCTTTCATTCACTTGCCACTCTTAATCACTCTCTTTCAAAACCCTAGCCTCCATCTTCATTTTCTAACATTCATTACTGCAATTAAATCAATCAAATAAAAAGTGGTTCTCCTTCTCTTGGAAAGCTAGGAGACTGATTCAGATTTTGATCTAGAAGCTCTATTAATCAAGGTGCATTCAAGGGCTACATCTATTAGGTATGATCTATTTTATTTTATATGTATATTCATCATGATGTTATATATCTAGTTATTTGATTATTTTGACAAATTTGTATACGCATTTGTTGTTCAACTTTAATTTGTGTATGTATAGATTTGAAATTTTTGAGTCTATTGATTTGAATTAATGGTTTTGATTGTTAATTCTTATTTTTTCCTTTATGTTGATGTTGCAGTTTTATTAGATCTGAATCTAATAACTAATTAATTAGGACATATTTATTTATTTATTTAGTTGAATGTCAATGGTAATTTCATGGTTTCACAATTAGTTTTCTTGTTTTTAAAAAATCATTTATAAACACATACATCTTAGTATTAAAGGAGACCTATTTCTAATGTAGAAATCTACATGTATCAACATTCTAATTTTTTTAATAAATTTTATTTTGTTATTGCTTATAAAATATCTACATGTTAACTTACTTTAAATTATTAACATATAAACTAGGGTGGGTATTTAAACGACTTAACCGACATCAACCGAACCGACTTAACCGATAATTTTGGTTAACCGACATTATTGGTTAACCGACCGACCATAACCGGATATTTTCAGTTCGTTTAACAGTTAAAAAAATCTGGCCTGTCGGTTAACCGTTAACCGACCATAAAATTAAGCTTTTTTTATAGCAGTCAAAATGACTGTTAGCCCATTTATAAACCCATACTCGAATCGGTAGTTATTCGTTAGCGTGCCCTAGTATTCTCCATTCTAGATCCAATTCTCATTTCTAGATCCATACGAAATCAGAAAGAAAAGTGAGAAATAGCGAAACCTAGATCTACTCGACGCTTATCTTGTCTACTAATCACCGATGTTTGTCGCAACGCTTCACTCTAGAAACGGCCACATCGATGATGGTTCAGAAATTAATGGCTTCAAGAAGGAAGAAAAAAATATGGGTATACTTTTCTATTGAGTTAAATTCTAAATTAGTATAATTACTAATTACCGATGTTCGATTCTATTGATATATTATACATATTTGAATTAAGATCTACTGTCCTAGTCCAGTTACTCACCAAATTCAGTTCAGTATGTATATGTAATGTGAAGACCCGTAAATTCTCACCTTTTGAATTGACTATAATCCACACAAGTCAAATGCAAACAGATAAGGATTCACGATCTTCCCTAATCAAATTGGATTCTTCACTTTTGAAAATCAACATATCATATATCGAAGATATCAATGTCAAGATCCAAATGTTAAAATCCTCATCGGTAGGGTTTGCTACCAGTAAATAACATCAGTATAAATAAGAATGCACAGCTGAAACAAAATGCTCTCATATATATTTAGAACAAAAGATGATACAAGGTGATACTAGAGAGTCATAGATACATCACTATATACAACATCATGAAGTACAACTGAACAAGGTACACAGCCGAAATAGAAACTAAAGAAACAAGTCTTCAGAGAGAGTCCAAAAACCGACATCTTCACTCTGATCCAAAAGCTCCAAATAAACACTCCAACTCCAGCTCCAACTATCTACAGGGTGATCTACTACCTGACTCTAGGCTGCCCGTGTGGAAAATAAGGGCACCCAAAGTTTAGGGAAAAACAATAAACTCCAGGTCAGTCATGGGACTGGTGTGAGAAACAAAAGTATATAGTTGCTTTTGAAAACAAGTTTCGTATATGCTTTTGGAAAATGAAACTATCATAAGGTTTCGATCCGCACACAAGATGCAAACGCACACATGGTCGAGGTTTCTCCTTATGATAGTCAAACATGCCTTTGATACGTTAAAAATATCCTTTTAATATTATTATAGTGCTTAGTGATTGAAAACCCTTTTCAAAATAAACTTATTAATTTAGCCAGCATACGTTACATGATGGTATGCCTACTATAGCCACTGTACTAAACAGTGAGTAATACAATCAAAACCGTACAAGGTTCGTATTGGAGAATGGGTTTCCAATAATGACCAGGCAAAGGAACTTCCTCATTCACGATTGGGTACGCCTCTAGAGGGACGTCTCGAGAAACTACTGTTTCTCTGCCAACACAAGGTCGGGTTACCACTCAATGGTAACTACTTACTCAAGTCTATCCATCCCTCGGCTGTTACCAACCTTTAAAACGGGGCCCCAATCTTTTCCAATATCCACATCAAGCAAATACTAGGCGTGTAAGACCACAGTACAGCTATATAAATATATAATCCACAAAGTGAATACCTGGGTTCCATACCATGGTATCACTATATATATCTAGAAGGGGATAGACATCATACACCTTGCCGCATCCATTCCTGTTTCAGCCATTCCCGGGGTGTGAGGTTCGTGAAGTCTCGTACCCACAAGGCTCTGCTTTTCAACAAAAGCCTTGATCCTATCCATAGCATTCTTCGGAATGTCACATTACCAATCCATAATTACATAACTGATTTCTACCAACGCATAACCCTTGAGTTCATATGTCTCAAGGAAGGGTGTTAAGCTAAGAGAATAAATTCTCCGCCACCAAGCAGATATACGTTAATAAAGATCAATCATATAAAGTCAGAATGTAATGTCACACAATCCATCCATCCACAAGTTCGTTCTGGGACTGAACGAAACCGAAGGCACCTTATTCCTCAACCTTTGCTCAAAAGGTGAAAGGCCCTTGCGTATCCGAAGGTTCTTCAAACATCATCTGGACCACTGCTTTAAAAGTATAGGGGTATCGTTTCTATATCGGCCGCTAAACTGATGAAGAGAAATCAACAAGCAGTCCATTAGATGTGAAGATCCCTGGTCTTCATCATCGTTTTAATATGACTCATCACAATCATAGCGTCGTATTATTATTCGAAATGGGAAATTCCCGTTCCCGGTCTTTCCGAATAATAAGCGTCCTTTAAAAGCCATTCGGAACCAAATGGATTTTTAATTTAAGTCTCAACAAATAAAATTCATATTTTATTTAAGTGATTTAAACCTCCATTTAAATTACTTTATTCATACTATTTCAAATTTGAAAATATTGATCACTTATAGCTCAAAAATCAAAATGTTGATTTAAGCGTTACAAAAAGTGTCGCAAATATAGTGTATTTGTACAACTAAAACCATTCAAATATGATTTAAATTACTTCTATTATCTTTTAAATCATATATATATACTTCATATATACTATAAAGACTTCATTTCTCAATTCATAACCTTTTTATTCAATTTAATTGATTTAATTGAATATTTTAATAATATAATAATATTATTTTTCTAAATTTCATCCGATTTAATCCAAACATTCCAGAAATCAAAATAAACTATATATAATACTATTGGAATCATTTAATTGATTATAAACCTTTATTTATATAGCGAACTTAACTTCACTTTTCTAAAATCGATTTAAATTATTATTTATATTTCCAAAGTTGAACATGCCATTTTATATTTAAAATGATTTCAAATAAATAACTTCTTTTACAAAAGTTTTTCAATATATCTCCAATATCATTTCCAAATAGTTTAAATTAAAAAATTCGAATATTCAAATTTCCACTCAAATTTTAATATTATATTATTATTATTTTAAATCGAGATTTAACCAATATCCGTTTAAATCCAAATGGGTGTGTATAATAAGTGTAACATGCAGTGTTATCACTATTAACATCCATATATACATTCATATCATCCAAACAAGCAGTATATGGTATAACTGAATATTTTAACAATTAAATACTGATATAACTATCATATAGTTAAAACATCCATAACTATCAATCCATTCATCCAATCACAACCAATATAAACACTATATTAAGTGATATAGTTTCTCACCGTGGGATCCACTCCTCCTTTCTTTAGTTTGTGAGTGAAATAAAATGAGATATGGACTTGGCTATTTATAGGTGAAGAGAAGGGTACTTTAGTCATTTCCTATAGCCTAACCAGATTCGACCATATTTTGGTCCAATAGAAACCAGCCTTAGGGCCTAATTTGATTCGACCACATTTTGGTCCAATAGAAAACATCTTGATGGCTTAATTTGATTCGACCACATTTTGGTCCAATAGAAAACATCTTGATGGCTTAATTTGATTCGACCACATTTCGGTCCAATAGAAATCCTCGTTATCAACTATGGCATAACATATTCGACCAGATTTTGGTCCAATTGCAACCATCCACATGGCAAAACCTGATTCAACCAGATTTTGGTCTAATAACAACCATCCACATGGCAGAACCTGATTCGACCAGATTTTGGTCCAATAACAACCATCCACATGGCAAAACCTGATTCGACCAGATTTTGGTCCAATGGCAACCATCCGCATGGAATATAATAATCATTATGCTATTTTGTTTCATTAGGCAAGTAATTACACTGTTCTGCTTTTATTAGGCAAGTAATTATACTATTCTGTTTTATTAGGCAAGGTTAATAATTCTCTCTTGTTTTATTAGGCAAGTAATTATACTATTCTGTTTTATTAGGCAAGGTTAATAATTCTAGATATAAAATCATTATTTAATCATTTAAAAACATATTAACTATTTATGTTCAAAGTGATTAAATTATGGGTCGTTACATTTTAAATATTCGAATTTGATGACCCAAAAATACGGGTCATTACATAGAGGTGTCATGTGCATGTGAAGGGAGGCTAAGAAGAAGACATGTGTAAGGCTTCTCTTTAGTAGCATTTGTTTCATGCTATGGTTTGTTTTCATAGCTTTTCTTATTTATTTAGTTATCTATGTATGCTATCTTTTATAAATTCAAATGAATATAACTATAAACTCATATAACTTTTGAATTCAAATTCATATATTTAAATAACTACTATTATTTAAATTAGTTAAATTTCTAGATCGTTACAACCGCCCCTCCTTAAAGAATTTCGTCCTCGAAATTAATAAGAAGGAAAAACTGAAAAGATAAGGAATTTGAATTTACTGATAAGATAGACTAAGATGGAATGTCGACTCTGCATCTGGGATAAGCTTTCTTCATGCTTTCCTCAGTTTCCCAAGTGCAGTCGTTTGGATCTCCACTCCACTGGACTTTGACCAACCTAACCACCTTGCGTCTCAATTTCTTCTCATCTCGATCGATGATTTTAAGTGGTTCTCTCTTCAATGATAATTCAGGAGTGATCTCCACATCTTGCTGAGCAATTTCTTCAATGATCTGATCGGGATCATGAGCGTACTTCCTCAGATGAGACACATGAAATACATTATGGACCCCAGCTAGCCAGTTTGGTAATTGTATACGATAAGCTAGTGGTCCAATTCTCTCCAGAATGGGGAAGGGTCCAATAAATTGAGGAGCGAGTTTACCCGTCTTCCCAAAACGAATAACTCCTCTCATTGGTGAAACCTTCAAGAATACTGAATCCCCTACTTGGAATTCCAAAGCACGTCTTCGATTATCAACATAGCTTTTCTGACGGCTTTGAGCAACCTTCAACTTTTTTCTGATAAATTCAACCTTATCAGAAGCTTCCCTAATCATATCTGGTCCCAATACAAGACGATCTCCTGTTTCAACCCAACATACCGGTGATCGACAAGGTCGACCATATAATGCTTCAAATGGAGCCATCCCGATACTTGCTTGGTAGTTGTTATTATATGAAAATTCTACGAAATGAAAATGATCCTCCCATGATCCTTTGAAGTCTAGAATACAAGCCCTCAAAAGATCCTCCAGAATCCGATCAACTCTTTCCGTCTGTCTACGGGTGATATGCAGTGCTAAGATTTAGCTTCGTTCCCAACATAGTTTGGAAAGCTTCCCAAAAATGACTCGTGAAGATTGGATCACGATCACTTACTATACTGCTTGGGACTCCATGCAATCGAACTATTTCTTTGATATAAATATAAACTAAACTTGCTGCAGTTCTAGTGGGTTTTACTGGAATAAAATGTGCAGTTTTAGTAAGGCGATCCAAAATAACCCATATACCTTCATTCCCCTTTTTCGTTCGAGGCAACCCATCAATAAAATCCATGGAAACTTGATCCCATTTCCAGACTGGAATCTCCAATGGTTGTAGAAGTCCTGTTGGCTTTTGTTGATCACTCTTGATTTGCTGGCAGGTAGCACACTTGCTTATATAAATAGAGATGTCTCCTTTAATTGTCTTCCACAAGAAGGTTCTCTTGATGTCTCGATACATTTTGTTTACCCCAGGATGGATGCTATATTTTGACTTGTGGCATTCATCCAACACTTCCTTCTTTAGCTCCTTGTCATCAGGAACACAAATTCTTCCTTTCAATTTCAGAATGTTTCTATTGTCCAGCTCAAAACTTGTATCTTCGCCTCGTTGAATTCTTCCATATATATTTTGGAGAAACTGGTCTTCCTTTTGTTTGTTAGCGATCTTCTCAATCAGATTTGGGGTTATTACCAAATAAGCAAGGACAGAATGCTTCCGACTCAAAGCATCGACAACCAGATTGGCTTTTCCAGGAGTATATTGGATATCTAGGTCATAAGACGCTAGAAATTCCAACCAACATTGTTGACGTAGATTAAGATCCTTCTGAGTGAAAAGATACTTAAGCGATTTGTGATCAGTAAAAAGATCGAATTTTTCACCTATCACAAAAGAATTATAAGATTCAAATTGAAAAAAAGATTTAAATTTGAAAAGCTGAAAAGGAAAATTTACCTAGCAGATAATGCCTCCATATCTTTAAGGCAAAGATAACTGCTAGTAACTCAAGATCATGAGTTTGATAATTCTTCTCATGGGGTCGTAATTGTCTACTTGCGTAGGCAATCACCTTTCCTTTCTGCATCAAAACAGCGCCAACTCCATCACCACAAGCATCAGTGTAAACCGATAAATCTTTATTCCCATCAATCACAGCTAATACTGGAGCTGTGGTCAATCTTTTCTTTAATTCTTGAAAAGATTCTTCGCATCGGGGTGTCCAGATAAACTTAGCATTTTTCATTGTTAGCTTTGTCAGGGGACTAGTCAACTTAGAAAAATCTTGTACAAACTTCCGGTAATATCCAGCCAAACCAAGAAAACTTCTGACTTCCTTTGGTGTAGTAGGCTATTTCCAATCCATTATCGCTGAAATCTTACTTGGATCGACCGCAATTCCTTTCTCAGAAACTACGTGTCCAAGAAATCTGACTTCCTTCTCCCAAAAATGGCATTTGGAAAATTTAGCATAAAGAACATTGCTTCTCAGAATTTCCAGAATAACTCTCAAGTGTTCTGCATGCTCTTCCTTTGTTTTGGAATAGATGAGAATATCATCAATGAAAACCAGCACGAATTTGTTCAATACATCCCGAAATACTCGAGTCATCAGATCTATGAAGAATGCGGGAGCATTGGTTAGTCCAAATGGCATGACTAACCATTCGTAGAAGATGTCCGGTCCTCGGAATGCAGTCAGGGGAATACTATCTTCAGCGATTCTCAATTGATGGAATCCTTGAGAAAGATCCATCTTAGAGAAGAAACGAGCTCCATGAAGTTGATCAAATAGCTCATCGATACGAGGCAAAGGGAATTTATTTTTCAAAGTTTGTTTATTGAGGTCTCGATAGTCAAAGCACATTCTCAGTGATCCATCAGATTTTGCAACAAATACAGCAGCTGAACCCCAATTGGAACGGCTTGGACGTATGAAGCCTTTTTCCAATAGTTCAAGGGTTTGTTTGGTTAATTCTAGTTTCTCCTTTGGGGCCATCCTTCGAACAGAATGAACAACTGATCTGGCGTTGGGTAATAGATCAATTCGAAATTCGATTTCACGATGAGGAGGGAGAGATTTAACTTCTTCAAAGACATTAGGAAAATCTCTAACAACAAGAATAGATTTAATATCGGGATCTGGATATCCTAGGGTGTACATCAATTTATCGCGTTTCGGACTAGGATCTTCGCAGGGGATATCGATATAGTTTCCAAAACTGGTTTTAACCGATATAATTCGTTTTGCACAATCAATATTAGCTTTATATTTTGATAACCAGTTCATGCCCAAAAGAGTGTCAAATTCGTCAAAGTCAAGAACATAAAGATTTTGTGGAAACTGATAATAGGAATATGAGATAGGG
Organism: Allium fistulosum; assembly: GCA_030737815.1. Classification (NCBI taxonomy): domain Eukaryota; kingdom Viridiplantae; phylum Streptophyta; class Magnoliopsida; order Asparagales; family Amaryllidaceae; genus Allium; species Allium fistulosum. Next base: position 996,514,677 of record CM060903.1, read on the forward strand.
ATCTTCTTACATCGTAAACGAAGATTCGTAGGGCCACCAACCGGATTTCTAACGCAAAGAAGATTTCCTACTACTTTAGATTTAAGTTTAAGTTCTTCAACCAAATTTTTTGAGACAAAACTATGAGAAGCACCAGTGTCAAATAAAACTCGAATATCTCTATTGGAAATAGAAAGAGTACCTTCCAAGACGCCCTTTCCCTTTGCATCTCTAGAAGATGAAGGCTTATTTTCTAGTGCGTAAACATTTGATTTCTGAACTTGCTTCATCAAGGGACAGTCTTTCACGAAGTGGCCCGGCTTTTGACAAACAAAGCAGTTCAGGTTCTTCTTCTTGGGCTTTGTACATTTCTGATAATAGTGCCCCTTTTCCTAACAATTGTAACAAGTAACTTCAGATAGATGACTTTTCGGGTTTCCTCCTTTCTTGTTATTGTCATTTTTCCTGCCTTGGAACTTCCTTTTCTTATTATTTCCCCCAGAATTTCCACCTTCTTTCTTTACAACATTTTTCTCTTCTTCAGATGACTCCTCTTTATCTGCTGCTTCATAACGATAGCCCATATCCACTAAATCAGCAAAGGATTGCTTTATATGAATGGTCATCCGCCTGTGATATCTCTTCTTCATTCCTTTCACAAACCTTTGATTTTTTCTTAAAGGGATACTAACCAATTCGGAACCAAATCGAGAAAGCTCATTAAAGCGTTTCACATATTCTTCAAAAGTCATGTCACCTTGTTTCAATTCCACAAACTCCTCATACAATCTATCAACACCAGCTGAAGGAAAAAAATGTTCTTCAAATTCACTTTCGAACCTTGACCAGGAAAAGTTTTCTTCTGGTTCTTCCATCGTTTTAGTTTCCCACCAGATTTGGGCTCCATCTTCAAATTGCCAAGTAGCTAGATACCTTTTTTGCTCATCATTGATATTCAAGCCCTTGAAAATCTTTTCACATGTTTTGATCCAGGCTTGTGTCTCAATTACCGTCTCTTTGCCTTTATATGTCTTTCCTCCCAGATTAGTGAATTTCTTACATAAGACAGAGAAGTCTACTTCCAGTTGGACTGGAATAACTGCTTCTACAACAGCTGGAGCAGTCCGTCCATTAGTGGTGTTACTGCCACCTTTTCTTCCTCTTCTTCCACTCATTCTCTGAGATAAGAAGAAAGAGTTCGGATTTAGATAAGAATTGAAAAGTTTGAAATTCGAACGCTCTCTCAGATATACTCATTCTAGGGTGTTACTAACCCTATCTCTAATGAGTGACTAATGATATTACTGGAAGCTAAAGTTCTTACTCAACCTTAAGCTCTGATACCAACTGTGAAGACCCGTAAATTCTCACCTTTTGAATCGACTATAATCCACACAAGTCAAATGCAAACAGATAAGGATTCACGATCTTCCCTAATCAAATTGGATTCTTCACTTTCGAAAATCAACATATCATATATCGAAGATATCAATGTCGAGATCCAAATGTTAAAATCCTCATCGGTAGGGTTTGCTACCAGTAAATAACATCAGTATAAATAAGAATGCACAGCTGAAACAAAATTCTCTCATATATATTTAGAACAAAAGATGATACAAGGTGATACTAGAGAGTCATAGATACATCACTATATACAACATCATGAAGTACAACTGAACAAGGTACACAGCCGAAATAGAAACTAAAGAAACAAGTCTTCAGAGAGAGTCCAAAAACCGTCATCTTCACTCTGATCCAAAAGCTCCAAATAAACACTCCAACTCCAGCTCCAACTATCTACAGGGTGATCTACTACCTGACTCTAGGCTGCCCGTGTGGAAAATAAGGGCACCCAGAGTTTAGGGAAAAACAATAAACTCCAGGTCAGTCATGGGACTGGTGTGAGAAACAAAAGTATATAGTTGCTTTTGAAAACAATTTTCGTATATGCTTTTGGAAAATGAAACTATCATAAGGTCTCGATCCGCACACAAGATGCAAACGCACACATGGTCGAGGTTTCTCCTTATGACAGTCATACATGCCTTTGATACGTTAAAAATATCCTTTTAATATTATTATAGTGCTTAGTGATTGAAAACCCTTTTCAAAATAAACTTATTAATTTAGCCAGCATACGTTACATGATGGAATGCCTACTATAGCCACTGTATTAAACAGTGAGTAATACAATCAAAACCGTACAAGGTTCGTATTGGAGAATGGGTTTCCAATAATGACCAGGCAAAGGAACTTCCTCATTCACGATTGGGTATGCCTCTAGAGGGACGTCCCGAGAAACTACTATTTCTCTGCCAACACAAGGTCGGGTTACCACTCAATGGTAACTACTTACTCAAGTCTATCCATCCCCCGGTTGTTACCAACCTTTAAAACGGGGCCCCGATCTTTTCCAATATCCACATCAAGCAAATACTGGGCGTGTAAGACCATAGTACAGCTATATAAATATATAATTCACAAAGTGAATACCTGGGTTCCATACCATGGTATCACTATATATATCTAGAAGGGGATAGACATCCTACACCTTGCCGCATCCATTCCTGTTTCGGCCATTCCCGGGGTGTGAGGTTCGTGAAGTCTCGTACCCACAAGGCTCTACTTTTCAACAAAAGCCTTGATCCTATCCATAGCATTCTTTGGAATGTCACATTACCAATCCATAATTACATAACTGATTTCTACCAACGCATAACCCTTGAGTTCATATGTCTCAAGGAAGGGTGTTAAGCTAAGAGAATAAATTCTCCGCCACCAAGCAGATATACGTTAATAAAGATCAATCATATAAAGTCAGAATGTAATGTCACACAATCCATCCATCCACAAGTTCGTTCTGGGACTGAACGAAACCGAAGGCACCTTATTCCTCAACCTTTGCCCAAAAGGTGAAAGGCCCTTGCGTATCCGAAGATTCTTCAAACATCATCTGGACCACTGCTTTAAAAGTATAGGGGTATCGTTTCTATATCGGCCGCAAAACCGATGAAGAGAAATCAACAAGCAGTCCATTAGATGTGAAGATCCCTGGTCTTCATCATCGTTTCAATACGACTCATCATAATCATAGCATCCTATTATTATTCGGAATGGGAAATTTCTGTTCCCGGTCTTTCCGAATAATAAGCGTCCTTTAAAAGCCATTCGGAACCAAATGGATTTTTAATTTAAGTCTCAACAAATCAAATTCATATTTGATTTAAGTGATTTAAAACTCCATTTAAATTACATTATTCATACTATTTCAAATTTGGAAAATATTGATCACTTATAGCTCAAAATCAAAATGTTGATTTAAGCGTTACAAAAAGTGTCGCAAATATGGTGTATTTGTACAACTAAAACCATTCAAATATGATTTAAATTACTTCTATTATCTTTTAAATCATATATATACTTCATATATACTATAAAAACTTTATTTCTCAATTCATAACCTTTTTATTCAATTTAATTGATTTAATTGAATATTTAAATAATATAATAATATTATTTTTCTAAATTTCATCCGATTTAATCCAAACTTTCCAGAAATCAAAATAAACTATATATAATACTATTGGAATCATTTAATTGATTATAAACCTTTATTTATATAGCGAACTTAACTTCACTTTTCTAAAATCGATTTAAATTATTATTTATATTTCCAAAGTTGAACATGCCATTTTATATTTAAAATGATTTCAAATAAATAACTTCTTTTACAAAAGTTTTTCAATATATCTCCAATATCATTTCCAAATAGTTTAAATTAAAAAATTCAAATATTCAAATTTCCACTCAAATTTGAATATTATATTATTACTATTTTAAATCGAGATTTAACCAATATCCGTTTAAATCCAAATGGGTGTGTATAATAAGTGTAACGTGTAGTGTTATCACTATTAACATCCATATATACATTCATATCATCCAAACAAGCAGTATATGGTATAACTGAATATTTTAACAATTAAATACTGACATAACTATCATATAGTTAAAACATCCATAACTATTAATCCATTCATCCAATCACAACCAATATAAACACTATATTAAGTGATATAGTTTCTCACCGTGGGATCCACTCCTCCTTTCTTTAGTTTGTGAGTGAAATAAAATGAGATATGGACTTGGCTATTTATAGGTGAAGAGAAGGGTACTTTAGTAATTTCCTATAGCCTAACCAGATTCGACCATATTTTGGTCCAATAGAAACCAGCCTTATGGCCTAATTTGATTCGACCACATTTTGGTCCAATAGAAAACATCTTGATGGATTAATTTGATTCGACCACATTTTGGTCCAATAGAAAACATCTTGATGGCTTAATTTGATTCGACCACATTTTGGTCCAATAGAAATCCTCGTTATCAACTATGGCATAACATGATTTGACCAGATTTTGGTCCAATTGCAACCATCCGCATGGCAAAACCTGATTCAACCAGATTTTGGTCCAATAACAACCATTCACATGGCAGAACCTGATTTGACCAGATTTTGGTCCAATAACAACCATCCACATGGCAGAACCTGATTCGACCAGATTTTGGTCCAATGGAAACCATCCGCATGGAATATAATAATCATTATGCTATTTTGTTTCATTAGGCAAGTAATTATACTGTTCTGTTTTTATTAGGCAAGTAATTATACTATTCTGTTTTATTAGGCAAGGTTAATAATTCTCTCTTGTTTTATTAGGCAAGTAATTATACTATTATGTTTTATTAGGCAAGGTTAATAATTCTAGATATAAAATCCATTATTTAATCATTTAAAAACATATTAACTATTCATGTTCAAAGTGATTAAATTATGGGTCGTTACATTTTAAATATTCGAATTTGATGACCCAAAAATACGGGTCATTACATAGAGGTGTCATGTGCATGTGAAGGGAGGCTAAGAAGAAGACATGTGTAAGGCTTCTCTTTAGTAGCATTTGTTTCATGCTATGGTTTGTTTTCATAGCTTTTCTTATTTATTTAGTTATCTATGTATGCTATCTTTTATAAATTCAAATGAATATAACTATAAACTCATATAACTTTTGAATTCAAATTCATATATTTAAATAACTACTATTATTTAAATTAGTTAAATTTCTAGATCGTTACATGTAATTAAGTTGTGAATTAGTATATACAGTGACTTAATAGATGAATTTGCTTCCAATAATGAATTACCGTGTGTATTTCCATTTTCTTCCAATAATGAAGCATTGATGATTCTTTTAAAGAGACTTTTGTTAATAATGAAGTGTTTTCTACTGATTGTCTTTCAATTCCCTATAAAGTATATAACTATAAATTTATTACACAGACATTTATTAACTTACCATGTAGCATTGGTGATTCTTCTAAATATACATTTGTTAACAATGATGTTTTTTCTATTGATTATCTTTCAATTTCCTATAAGGTATATAACTATTATTTTCTCTCTTGAGATATATAAAAATCTAATTAACATCCTAGATAGATGCAATATTCTATTTTGAAATCTGGGTGGCATGAAGACATAATGTCTTAATAAAACCATTTCCAAATTAGTTCAAACAAATAGCCTTAACATAGCATATTTTAAAATTAATAATCTATTTTATCAGCTTTTGGCATAGTTTGTTCAATAAAGATTTTTCGTATATTATTTTACATAGAAGCAACTCCTTAGAAAAACCAAAAAAGGTTCCTCGAATAATTTAAGGTTAAGACTGTCATTTAAGGAGGTGCATACAAGATTAAAGTAAAATCAAGTATCGGGCCCCTTTTTCGTTCCTAGGTTACACCTTCTATAAAACAGTTCCTTTAGTCTGTAGTTAGTTGTGATGATATGGTCATGGTGATGGTACATTATTAGCTTGGCAATGCATTTCTACTTTAAATTAACTTTCCAATACCTATAATTTAATACTTTAAACATAACATACAATTTTAATGTTATCATTGTTTATTTCCAATAACAGCAAACTCAATTTCTCATTTGCATCGTTTTTGATTACACACAACCATATAATGGCTAAAAGTTGATATATACATAGGGAAATAGTGATGTATATTTTACGTAATACTACTATTGCCTAATGTGAAATGTGCAACAAACAGAAGCAGACGAGAATGGGAAAACAAATGTCAAAATGTTACAATTACAATAAACTAATGGTTTCTTATTTTAATTTATATGATTAGGTTGAAATCAGTCAAATATGTATAAGCTATTTGTCTAAAGCGGAGTTGATCCAAATACACACAACAACTAAGATGACAGAAAAAATCTAAAGTTTTAAACAATAATTTGTTGGACCTTCCAAGAAGAATAATTAGCTATAGCAACCCCAGTAGTGAAGGCTTCAAAATTTAGTTATGCTAAGTTGTAATAATTGAATAATCAGTTAGCTTACACTTTTATATTCTCATCAGTTTATAGTTTACACAATTTAAGTTTAAGCATGTTCATCATATAATTTTTTTGCCGAGTTTCATATATAATCATATATTCGCATCGGTTTACATTTTACACAATTCAAGCCTTTACCGAGTTTCTTATAATCTCATCATTTTTATGATTATCATTCGTGTTTCATAATTAGTGATTCAGTTTCATCATCCTTTGAAGCTTGGAGTTTTCTTGTTGAGTTGCTGAGTTGTTGGCTTTCATGGTGAGTTTCATCATCGGTTTTCTTATCAAGTTGCCGAGGAGTTGAGTTACAACTTTGTAGTAACTTACTAACTTTGTAATAAGTTTGTAGTAATTTTCGTCTTTGGTGATATATGGAGTCTATGTAACCGCTGAGGTATTGATTTTTGACTCTGGTCTTGGTTAATACGCTTGTTGAGTTTTTGTTGTATGATTAGTATGTACTATATTGTTATGTAATATGCTGAACTCTAAGTTTATTCTCTGGTCAAGGTTTAGGATGTAACTTGCTATTATGTGGTGTTAGTGATTAATATTTAATACGCTATTATGCTGAGTTGTAATATAACTATGTCACTACCTTACTGTTGTAATTGTTGTATCAGTTTTGGTTAATTTTTAACCATTAATTGCGGTTAATTATATGGTTAATCGTAGTAAACCAGTTGTTGGTTAACTGATAGAGATTAATCGGTTAACCGATTGGTATAAGCGGTTAACTACGGTTAAAAATGAGCGGTTCAGTCGGTTTAAAGCATCTAGTTTCATTTTCGATGCGATTAACCAAACCGTATAATATGGTCGGTTAAATCGGTTAATTAACCATTCAGTTCGGTTAACCAACCC